>CM057138.1:2528495-4011342 GCA_029964075.1 Patiria pectinifera | reverse complement strand
AATATCGTTATACAAAGTTAACCTTGTTTACAAACATCCATTCACTACTTGGAATTAATTCTGACATTTTTATTTGGGGTGTGTGGGGACATTTTTGGGGCTATTAAACCCCTCAGGGGGTACCGAGTGATTATACTGCCAATAAAACTCCCAAACACGGGCCGACGAGGCAAGCACGCGGAATGGCATGCGTGCTGTATGTCCCCCGGACGGCCAACCATCGGCATCGACAGCCACGAGTAGAGTGGAGTCCCTGGCCTAGCTCATAGGCTATCTTCCCTGAAACAATTGTTGGATCCTTTACTTTTCGTGCATTTTGTTCGTTTCCAATGATAACACCACTCATAAGTCCAAAGAAGAACGTTTAAAACCTGCTCAATTACTGAAGTTTCAGCTCTGTGGACATTTTTCGAGAAAACAGTGGAAAACCATACACAATAGTTTTTCTGATTATTAAATATATACGAAACGCGATTTCGTCTGTCTAGCGCTCTTTATTTCAGAAATCAGTCAATTGACTGATCGTTGGAAATCACCTACATTTCTCTCATCCTTCTGAATGACAGTAATCAAGATGGAATAATTACACGTGGTTTTTAAACTAGTTTAATACAAATACGATCTTTCATCCAAGAACAGAGTTTGCCAAAAAAGTGCAACATTCCGATTTAAACAAAACAATGTCAAACTGTTTGTTACTTTGTCCTTCAGTGAAGTTATATTACATTAAAGCCTGACTATTTCTCAATCCACTTCTTTTTAAACCATTCCATTAGGGTCCCCAGATCCAGAAATACAATCAAATAAGTGAAAGGGTGTTAATTTTACTTGGGTCAACGGTGTTCGACTCGTGAGCCGTGGTACATGGGTTCGAATCTCGACAGGGAACATGGTACTTGGGCTCCTGAGCAAGGCACTTTACAATTATTGCTTCGTCCTTCGAATTTAATTAACCCGTCGGTTCCGTGAGTTGTGTAATGCACGTTAAAAAAACCAGTAACACATCGTTAAGAGAAGAGTTTGCCCCGGTGTTTTTGGCAGTGGCTGCAGTATGCGCCGCAGCACCTTGTAAACCCTTACAAGGTGCTACATAATGGGTCTCATATTTCTCATGAACTTCATTTACCTGTCTTTAATCACAGAGATATTTCCAGCGCATTGAGTACCTAATCGTTGGTAGACACGTGCGCTATTATAACTCCGGTATTATTAGCACTTCAAGAAATTACCAAACTTCATACGGACATCTTCATGTATACATTTACTAAAAAAAAAATTCCTGATGTTCTTCTTTCTTCATTTCACTTTGTGACACTCATGGGTTTCTAATTAACCAGTTCGCGCGACAAATCACATATTTATATCTATGTTTATACCATACACTGGCACATCATACTCATTAAGAAAAATGTATAAATTCTGAATGGAAGTATCGACATTGACTATCAGGACACTAGACAGGACAAGACGACCCGCAAATAAATTCCAAAGTTTTCAGACCAGAAATATGCATTTACTGAAGTCGTTCTTCAGATGAACCACCAAAGAAGGCAAACCATTTATTATCACCCATTGTCTCACAGAAAAATACCTCATCTTTATGATTATAGTCTGCCTTATAAAAAGAACAAGTCGACCGCTCGCTGCCGACCCCATACCTTCAGTTAAGACTCCGTATATGGAATATTAAGAAGAAATACTATCCAAGATCCAAGATATAGTGTCAAGTGAAAAAAAGGTCGATTGTTTTTTAGTTAATCCTTGCTCCAATATCCTCTAGTATACAAGGTCAATATACCACAATATTAATTCCCACGGTCTTTCTAGTGTTTTAAAGGAAAACATTACGTCACCGGATGTCAAACCGTGGTGGAAGGAAATCGTCTGAGGCACATGGCCAGGCCATGGACCACTGATACTTCTAAGCCTATGGAGCGCCATGCACGTACAATTATTTTTTTTTTAACGATGGAAAGAAAAGTTTGAAAGCAGCATAGACATTGTTTTGCTTCTGCCTCGTATACTATAATCTCCTCGAAGGGATTTATTTATAGAGTTGCAGGCTCAAGATGGCTGCATGGCAGACAGGGTCAACAAATCGGTCCGAAATTGCCTACGCCGGCCAAATTACGATTTGCATGCCCTCAAATTCTTCGATATTTGAGCATATTGTGGGTCATGAACTTCAGGGTTTGTAAAAAAAAAAAATATGGGTGGAACTTCCAATAAAGTAGGTATCAAGGGGAAACAAATTGCACTTTATAAAATTATATTACCGTGTTTACGCTTGTGTCCGTCAGCTGATGGCGTAACTCTGACAAGGCTTCCGTAGAATACATGTGCGACAGTAAAACAATCCACTGTAGAATCAACCGCGGTAAACCGCGGCCCACCGCCAGCGACCGCCGACAGAGAGTTGCGCTACCGGTCATCTCGCGGTCCGTCGACTCGCGGGAGCAGCCTGCGCACTCGGCGTCCTCCTTGGCTCCTCCTGGTGCAGCTGGGGACATTTCTTGCTTGCGCTCGAATCCTGCCGACGACATCGGGGCAGAATGGATATGAAGTGAGGTAGGAACCTATACTTACACACAAGCTTATTAAGACAAGAAGTTTCCTGTACAACGGTACTCGGTATACGGTAGACGGGTAGACTACAGTGACACTAGCCCAAAGACCCCCCAGCTTCAAGTACTGGTAACTGAATCAACTTTGGAAAGCTCCAGGTGAAGTGTGTGATTTCTGTGAAAAGAAGTCAGTTTTTGCAGCTGGCCTCAGCTTCAGTCTCGACCAATCCTTTCTCACACTCCCCTGCACAAGCGGTGTCCCACCTTCGTGTGTGTGTATACCTGTTGCATCCGCTCAGCTGCTCTAGACCACCGTGTATTTGCTTCTTAGCATCCGATGCGTGGTATATGGGTTATACGTACACGTACGCTGGGTAATGCTACTTCCTAATGCGTGAGACTGGTGTATATTTAAGGATCAAGCCTTACTGATACATAAATCCATCATAGTCCCATGGCTCGGCTGGGCTAGCCGCAAACTTTATCACTCGCAGGTTGTTTGAACATTAATGTTGAAAACATGAACTCCTGGGCGAGCTGTGGTTATTTTTCGTGACTTCATTTCACCGGGTAAAATTTTCCACTCACTTTTTCAGGCATTTTTTTCAGAAGAACTTTCAGCGATGATCTTGGCACATTATTGCAAAAGCACGTGTCATTTTGGTTGCGGTTTTCGTCCTCAAAAGCGCCGAGAATCCACAGTTTTGTAACGTCTGTACAGCTGTGTTTCGTAACAAAAAGTCCAGTCACCTGAGACGGTTTCCACAGTGCCAAGTCCAGCAGAGCAGTTTCTTTAAAAAAAACTTGTTTCAACCTTTCTCACAAACTTTCAAAGGGCGTGTCCGCGCAAATGGCAATCCCCCAAAACGTGGAATCGTGGTTGCTTTAACCTAAAAGTCCACCGGCTTTGTGGCTGTTTTGTCGGTAGCCAGTCTGTGCCTGTGCCCGGTGCTGATAAACCACCTCGCGCTCTTAAACCATCCTCCGGATGTGAACACGTGTGTGAACTTACACTGCTCCCGGCCAGATCCGAGTTTGCGGTGAAATCTTCTGTGCCGGGGCCTTGAAATACCAACACTGCCCGAAATAAAACGTTCAAATAAACAATATCGCAGAATAAACAACTTTTAACAGGGAGCTTGGAGTATGGCGAGCCCAACGAAAAAAAAGTTGCGATATTTTCTTTTAAATCTAATACAGAAACCTGGCAGATCTGTCATAATTTTATCTAAATTGATTTAGCATATTGTAAAAGGGAATTGCACTTTCGGAATCCCGTGTGCTTTGCTTTGATTTACTTTTCCAGGAAATGATCAGTCATCTGTGTTTATATGAATGGAATTTAGTTATTTGACTTCCATTAATGTTGTGAAACCCTTTGACGAGTTTGAGCGCCATTATATATTATTTTGTATCAGCATATTATGTATAGACATATAGTCTTGGGGCCTTGGGCCAAGGCGTCAGTGATAAAGAGCGATAGTAGCAATGTTCTGGTAGTGCCATTGTATAATTGATTTTTTTACTACGTTCTTGCACTAACGTGACAGTGGCGTCGCCAAGGGGGCAGGGGGGGCACGTGCCCCTGGAAAACCTAGTGCCCCGAGTGCCCCCTTCCTCTGCAAAATTCTGCGCGTTGTTAAAATCATTACAATTTCTGGAGATATCTTCAGATCGAATTTAGCATCAAATGTGGCACCATTTTGCATCTAGCCCATCCTCCGTATGCGAAAATTTTCCAAAGGGGAGGGGCCCCTCCCCTTAGACCCCTCCCCCAGGACGGCGATCCGTATCCACCTAAGTGCCCCCCCCCCATCAAATGCTGGTGCCTCCCCTGTGCACCCCAGACTGAAAAGTCTGGTGACGCCACTGCTAACGTCTTGGTCATTTCGTAGCAATGGGGGCGTGGCCATTTTATGTAAATACATGTATATAGGACTGTATGTATAAATTCGAACAAAACGGCAGTTCCCATTAGCCGCAGTAGTGATGATGCTTGCTCACAACCTTCGTCGGGGAGCCATTGAAGCATTTCTCGATCGCTAATTGGTTCCCTAGGAAAGCGATGATGCTTGATCACGTACCGCACGAAGCGCGTCTGGCGAGAGCCATTGAAGAATTTCTTGATCGCCGATTGGTTCCCTATATAGGAAAGCCTAGGGGGAAAATAAAGAAAAAGTTAAACCGCTGATACGAAAATGGCCAAGACGTTATAATAGTAGGCCCGCTGGTCTAATTGTTGTGCCATTAGAGGGCGCACTATACACCGTCCACTATCGAAAACTAGCGTCTTGGGCCAAGGCTAGTGTAGACATTGAAAGCATTGTGGAAACTTTGAAGGATTCGATTTTGAAATATGAACCGTCTTTGGGCCCATGGCCATGCAATGTATTCTTTAATGCAATCCTTGTAAACGCACCTTTGCGTGCGCATCCCATTTAACCTTCAAGTTCTTTTCAATTTTATTTTGGTGCCTTTTTGAAATTCAGTGATAACTTGCAGCGGCTGATAACATTGAACATTTTTATGGGGGGGGGGGGTGAGGGGATGCGTTTCGACCCTTTTTTTTTGGTCTTCATTCCTTTTTGGAAAAATCCCTCAAAATATGTGCATTTATTTGACAGTTGGTTAACCAAAACGACTCCTTTGCCTTATTAAGAAATTGGATCGCGACAAGAAAACGTTGATTAGCGAAGCGCGTGATGTGACCACTCTTGTGGAAATGTCTCTTGCAAAGTATTTTATCCATGTGTGCACTGGATTTGTATACAAATTAGGAGTATCGTTTTCGTGAGAAATGTTTTAGGTAGGCCTACCTATGGGCGCAAAGAGACGATTTGCTTTGTCAGTGCTAGTGGTGTCCGGTGGTGACCACTATTTATGTGGCGCGCCCTCTATTGAAAGAAAATTAAGGTAGACCGTGCGAGGCATGTTTGCTCCCCCCCCCCCCCTGCGCGTGCGGCGCGAGAGCGGGTATAATGTCCTTGCAAAATAATGAAACAAACGAATATCCAATTTAGCCAAACTTCCTTTAGAAAACACTGACGCACATGTGTCTAATTCGCATATTTTTGCATATTAGATCATGCCCAATCGCTCTATTTCGATTTTTGCAATGGAGCCCGTACAGGCATCCTTCTCCTCAAAACTAACGAAAGTAGTATTGAGATGCATCTTCAAAGTCATTGGTTGACGTGTCCAGCAACAAAATTGAACAGAAAATGAAAGATGATGCAATAAGTTGTATATGTCAGCTCAAACTCCTTAATTTTATTTTTGGAGCTGCGCGTAATTGTCAATGAGGTCCATACAGGTCTGCAATCATAGACTCAAATAAATCTCTTATTTTGTATTATTTGGTGGTTCATTTGCCGACTGAGCCTTTAAATGCCGAATGAGAGAAATTATTTGGGGGTGAACCCCCCTCCTCCTCATTCGCTGTCCCCTGCAGTAAAAAAACAACACACCCAGATATTAAAAAAACAAAAACAAAACAGAACGACTGAACAAGTAAACGTGTGAACTATGATTATCAGATGCTACCTTTTGGGCTTAAAAACAACCGTTTATTCAACCCTAAGGGGGCGAGGCAGGGAAAGGGGGAGAGGGCTGGCGTTGATGGCGCTGTTACCTTTCAACAGTGGACAGACTGGCTCCATGCTATTATTTCTGGTAGCCAAAGGATATGCACGTGCGGGAGGCAGGGAGCTACGCTTCCAATATGTTCAGTGATGAGAAATAAAATTTCGTAAAGTCATCTGAACGTTATAAATAATTCCTTACAGAATTGTCACAAAGTCTAAATGAAAATGACTCAGTTAAGTGGAAATGGATCTTTTGTCTCGAGATAAAATTTCGTCATGTTTAGGTGAGTGATTCGCTAAATGTTGGCGTTCCGTTCAATTGGACTTGAACACGTTGAACATGTTAAACAATGTTAAATGAGTTTCGAAAGAGCTGCCAACTCGGCGATCGTAATGATCGTGTAGTGTAGGGCCAGGTTCCTATAACTAGTAGTAGTAGTATAAGGGAATAAAATCCACATTAAAATTATTGGACCTACCAAACTAGTTGGCGACATTCTAAATAAACAGGCATGTCGTAGATATAGGGCAGGGTTTTGATTTTTTTAGGGAAATTTTGGGGTAGCCTAAAGTTGCATCTGTAAAATGACGATGACAGTGCGGCAACAACACGCGACCTGAAAAGAAAGATGGCGATCACAGCCCGATGTACCGTGAGCATGCACGACGTACTCCTAGAAGTTGCTCCACGTAGTGGAGCCTCATAGGAGTACGCACGACGCGCTGAATCGCAAGGCACAAATCACGCAGGAAAATCATAATTTCTAGTTACTTCTACCCCAAGAATCTGTTCAAAATTGCAAAACCATGAAACGGGTGTCATTAGAATTTTTGAGCAATAAAATTAAAAAACATTTTTGACTCTAATATGATCAAAACGAAACAGAGGCCCTATATACTTCACGCTCGTTGATTGTTGTTTAAAATCTCGTTTGACATGCTTGAGAAATTCCAGCTCCAACGTTTGTCCAATGGCAGGCAATGCCCATCAAGACATGAGGATTCGACATGATGTAGAGCTGGAGGTCAAATATGTTGACCTCCTAGTGTTTTGCCAATAAATAATACAATTACAGGATTTTTCTTATTTACAGGTTATTAATTGCTGAAATCACACTTTGAATTGACCCCAAGACTGAAGGATTCACCATGCTGTATGTCTTCATGGTTAATACGGGCTCCATGCTCACGCTGGACATGGCATTGACCATGGAAAGGTATGGATTTAATTAGTCCGAAAATTTGGGACTCTCATTATACTGTGTATGAGAGTCCCAAAACTTAAGGTATCCATATCGTGCAAAAGTTTGTGCTGCGTAATAAAACCAGTGTGAATCAAATTTGCAAGCTTCTTACTCACTACAGTTTCTTCAGTAATCCCCCAAACTTCTGCCTCGCAAAGTTGCTGTTGTGAGTATTGCATCACCAAAAATTCAGCTTCTAATTCTAATTTTGCAGGGAGTTATCGAAATCCAAACGCGAAACATCACGTTGATGTGTACTGCAATGCATTGTGCAAAAAGACTCCTCAGCTATAACATTTTCATCGTCTAGATAAAACAGCGCCCTCTTGTTGATCTGAGTGAATGCAGAATGCTTCATTTTTTTAACAGAGGGCGCTATGTTCATTTGGCCATCGATTAAAAAACAAGTAAGCTGCAAGGCTCTTCCTACACCTACCCAGAATACATTGGGAATCACACACCCATTTCTAGAGCAGGAGAATGACGTGGATGTTTTTTGAACTGTCAAAAACTTGCCTTAAAATTGGATTTAAGGTCTCAAATTTCGCAGGTGACATGCTTGCAACTTAAGCATTTTGATGTATGTGTTGTGTGGGCATTAATTAGCCGAATGGTGAGTAAAAAAACGTCAGTAGTAATTTTGCACGTTTTTATGCACTCACGGTCCCAGTCTGGGATTTGATACACTTCCTTGTGATGTAGGCCCAATTCGTTCTGGTTCTTAGTTTTTCTTACATGTCTTATTTTGGAATGAATACCACACTGGTAAGTCAGTTATCTTGCAGTAGACACATCAATGTTCACCTCACCTTGTGATTTCGCCTAAGTGTCATGGCCTAGTGTGGAGTGTCATGGCCTAGCGGTTAAGAGCACCGGACTCATGCTCTGGTGTTTCAGAGGCAACAGTGGCGTGGGTTCGAGCCCGCCGGGTGGACACTTGTGCCCTTGAGCAAGGCACTTAACCATCATTGGTTCGTCCTTCGGGTGGGACGTAAAGCCGTAGGTCCCCTGTGTTGTGTAATCCAATGCACGTAAAAGAATCCAGTGACACTTGTCGCTATTAAAGAGAAGGGGTTCGGTGTTTCTGGTCTCCTGTATAAACTCCCACGCGGAGTATTTAGGAGATGAATCAACCAAGAACTAAGACGAATCCAGAAAGCAGTGTTTCCCCTGTCCATTGAAACGTGAGGCGGCCCACCTCGCTACTTTCAGTGACCACCTCGCTCAATTTTTGCCAATATCACCACCTCGCTGTGAAGATTTACAATAAAGGAAATACTAATCAACAAATTTTCATTTTGTGTAGTTTATGAGCGTTTTCCTTGACCTCTATGTGTCAAGAACTCACAATTTGGATGTGTAAATGGAATCATCCCGCATTTTTGTAAGGGAAGCATGTTTTGAGCTTGCAAACTGCGTCAATTTTATTTCAATCATCAATTCAAATTTTTACCACCACGCTCATTTCATTAGCCAGGGTAAACACTGCCAGAAAGCTCTGGAAATGTGAAGACTTTTTCGGAAAAATGTGTTTTTAGAGCCCACTTTGGATGCACACATCAGCTCAGCAGCAGACGGTCTTGGCGGCCACGGAATCAGGTAGGGACTGAAAACCAATCCACATGTTGGCCCAGGCAGGATTCGAACCCGGGTAACAGCAGTGGAAGGCGAGGAAAGTACCGCTACGCCAACCTGACTCCCGTATGTACGTTCCTGATGATAGTCGTTTTAGTAGGAAAACCTCTGGAACCAATAATTACTGGGAAATGAGCAGTTTGATTAACGAATGTTTGAACTGATTTGTGTATCGTCCAGTGTGCAGAGGCTGCAGGAAACCCTTGCCGCGGAGTACCAGTTACCGATTGACAAGCAAGTGTTGCTGATTAGCGGTGGGCAGAGCCTGGATCCGCACATCCGAGTCTGCAGCTACAGTGCCGGAACGGTATTAAATCTAAAAATTGCCTCTTTTTTATCTTTTTTCCCCCTTTCCCCCCAAAAAGGTGTTGTGATAGACTCTGTGCATTAAGACTACTGAGACCTCCAGACGGAGGGACACACCGCGTGGGCGTTCTGGTTCGCACACGTTTGTCACACAGTGGGCACGACTAAGTTTATTCTGAATCTTCACAAATCCATAATTAAATTGTATCATTAACCCTAACCCTGCTGAATCCAGCAGGATCCAACTATGTCACATACCCGTGTTGGATTGAGCAGTAAACCCCTTGTGTACATTCCTCATGCAAAATGTTGGATTCAGTTGGATTCAGTAGACAACTGGAAATAAGGCACAGTTGATTGAGCTGGAAACTCCGGTTGGACTCTGTTGGATTTAGCAGGGTAGTCCTGAGGAACTACATGTACTAGGGGGTTTCTCGGAGGTTGTGCAGAAGTTTTAAAAACAACACCATGACATGACTCTTTCCCTGCTCCCTACCCTTACAGGATACCAACCCCATCTTCCTGTTCAGTAAGGGCACCATCGAGTCGGCCACGCCGCCGGTGACGTCCAGCATGCTGCAGAGCAAAGAGGAGAAACTGCGACTGCAAGTGGAAGGCCTGAAGAACCTACCTCACAGCTACAGCGCCGTGGTGGCACGCACCCAACTTGCATTGGTAAGGTGGATTTCGTAAGATTGTAATTGCATACAGTTCCAGCACTATGAAAGGAAGTTTAATGCTCATGACAGCTAATTAACCATAATATTTAACCCTTACTCCCTAGGCCTGTTTGCTAGGATGTAGCCTCAATCCTGCAAAATCCTCCAATTGGCCTCATGGAAAAATAGCTTTAAGTCTCAATCCTGCAAAATCCTCCATTATTTCTTGAATATGATCTGTGAAGGGGTGACCACTGCCTAAATCCTGCAAAATCCAGTGGCAAATCCAACCCTTACCCCCTAGGCCTTTTTGCTAGGATGTAGCCTCAATCCTGCAAAATCCTCCACTTGGCCTCATGGAAAAATAGTATGTAGCCTCAATCCTGCAAAATCCTCCATTATTTCTTGAATATGGTCCGTGGAAGGGTGACCACTGCCTGAATCCTGCAAAATCATGCAGCAGTGACTGTCAATACGTTGAGGCTTGGCCAGTGACATCCTGGAGCAGTACGGAGGATTTCAAGCATAATCCAGGCCTATATTTATGCATGGCTGAGCAAAAACAACACAAGTCTGGCCCAAAACCTTGACAAAAGTGCATCCTCCAATATCAGTGATGCACTTTTGCCATGAAACCTCAATCCTCCAAATTCCTCCACTTTGGCGAAGAGGATTTTGAAGGATTCAGGGCGGTTAGGATTAAAGGGCCCATGCAGTGTAATTTTTTTTATTGTAATCCTTGGAATTGCACCTTTGTGCCATACAACGCACAACAGAACCGACAAATTTAAGCAACCCGTGCGCGTCGTGTCTAAAGCTTGCACACACCCATTCTCGTTTGATAACGAGAAATTTCCGAAGATACATCTTGAACCATTTCCTTGATTTCTATACAGCAATTCCACGACCTTGCCAAGGATAATCTCCGTCAGTGTGAGGGCCTGGTTCATGATCAGCATCTGCAGCAGCAAGGCTGGATGGCCGTGGTAGCCAATCTCGAAGACATTACCAGGTAGAAGCTGTGTTGTGCAGCGCATCCCAAAAGACCCACACCATTTTTTACAAGGCTCTAGCGTTGTCGGAGAACACATACCGTTATTTGTGATGCGATCAAGCTTAATGAGTCGTTTGTTGACCCCGGTCAAAATTTTTTTTATTACAGATTTGAAAAGAGCACAATCTCAGCATTACTGCTGTGAAAACCGCATGCTGATACCATCTTTAGTTTCAAAATTATGGCAGTCAGAACACCAAGAGATGTGATGAAGTGATGTGATGAAGAGGCCCTATTTTGGCCTGAATCTCCAAATGAAAATTCCCGACAAACGACTCCTGTGGCTTGATCGCATCACATTTGTTAATCGTTTTTAACCCTAACTCCCTAGGCCTTTTTGCCAGGGTGTAGCCTCAATCCTGCAAAATCCTCCAATTGGCCTCATGGAAAAATGGCCTCAATCCCGCAAATTCCTCCATTGTTTCTTGAATATGGTCCATGGAGGGGTGGCCACTGTCTGAATCTGAGTGAGATATTGTAATTGCCCCACTTGGGAACTCTGCAACTAATTTATAGTCCAATTTTCCCGAACCATTTTTTTTTACACTAGTGCCTTCGACCAGCGGGCCAGCGCATTCAGACTGAGCATGACTGAGTTTCTGGAAGAGCGCCCTCAATTGGTGACCCAGCTGGCGGAATTCGGAGACGTACTGCAGCTGCTGGAGAAGACCCCCTTGCTGCCCTGCCTGCTAGAGGAGAGCAGTGTCGTCAACAGAGACACGCTGGAAGAGGGCGGGACTCTCACCCTAATGCAGTGGATCAGTAGTCAGGTGAGAAACAAAAATCAGAAATGCCTCTTCCCCTTTTTTTTTAAATCTCACAATATTCTGTTTTCCAGCCGTCCCAAAAAAAAAAACTGGAAAAAGAGAAGGCAAAACAATGGAAATGCAATGATTTTTACCTTGTTGGTGCTCTTGAGTTCAGTAGGCCTACAGTCATGTAGGCCAGAGAAACAACAATCAGAGTACCGCTTTCCGCCTTTTGTTTTAAATCTCACAACATTCCATTTTTCCAGCCGTCCAAAAAAAAAAAACTGGAAAAAAAGAAGGAGAAACTGTGGAAATGCATTGATTTTTACCCCATTAGCGCTCTCGAGTTTAGTACAGTCATGTAGGCCTAAAAAACAACAATCAGAGATGCCACTTCCCCCTTTTTTTTTAAAATCTCACAACATTCCATTTTTCCGGCCGTCAAAAAAAAAAAACTGGAAAAAGAGAAGGAGAAACAATGGAAATGCATTGATTTTTACCTTGTTGGTGCTCTCGAGTTTAGTACAGTCATGTAGGCCAGAGAAACAACAATCAGAGATGCCACTTCCCCCCTTTTTTTTTTTTTAAATCTCACAACGTTCCTTTTTCCGGCCGTCAAAAAAAAAAACGGAAAAAGAGAAGGAAAAAAACTGTGGAAATGCATTGATTTTTACCTCGTTAGCGCTCTCGAGTTTAGTACAGTCATGTAGGCCTGAGAGACAACAATCAGAGATGCCACTTTCCCCTTTTTTTAAAAAAATCTCACAACATTCCATTTTTCCGGCCGTCAAAAAAAAAACGGAAAAAGAGAAGGAAAAAAACTGTGGAAATGCATTGATTTTTACCTCGTTAGCGTTCTCGAGTTTAGTACAGTCATGTAGGCCCACATGTTGTAAGGATTGCGCACACACGGCACAACGTTGTTCGTTGAAGTGCATGGCTAGGACTATGACCTGGACCAGAACCATGACCAGGTCCATATCCATGTCCAATTCAGTGACCAGGACCATGAACATGTCCATGACCATAAACATGACCAGCACCAAAACCATGACCATGATCATGTCCCGTGACCTGATCATGTTCAATTCCATGACCAGGATGACAAACATGTGACAAACATGTCCAGTTTCATGACCAGAACCATAAACATGTCCATGACCATAAACATGATTAGCACGAGAACCATGACCATGATCATGTCCATGACCTGACCATATCCAATTCCATGAACAGGACGATGAACATGTCTAATTCCGTGACCAGGACCATGAACATGTCCTTGACCATAAATACGACCAGCACCGGCCAGAACCATGACCATGATCATGTCCATGACCTGACCATGTCTAATTCCATGACCAGGACAACGAACATGTCCAATTCCATGACCAGGACCATGAACATGTCCACAACCATAAACATGACCATGTTCATGTCCAATTCCATGAACATGGGTATGACCATAAACATGACCATGTCCACGTCCAATTCCATGACCATGACCATGACCACGATTAAAACAATGTCTGTGTGATGTGACATGTGATTCTCTCTGCCATGTATATGTAGGATCAGCGAAGCACTCTGCAACAAATGGCTCAGCAATGCTCCAAGAGTCTAGACCAGTTTACCCAGCAGGTTCTTGATGGGATGTCCACTGAAATCATCACAACTCTTGGTGAGTCTCCCTTGCCCCGAGGAAAAATAGTATTTCCCCCTCAAATTCCATTTTTCATGCCTTGTTTGGTAAATTCTACAAACAAAGTGACCTTTGATATATAGATTTATTCAAACTTTGTTTATTTTGTTCCAAACCTTGTCTTTGTCATGACCTCAGTTCTGTCGATATTATAATTTTATTATATTAGAATAACCGCTATATCGGAAAGACATTAACTAGAACATTCAATATGTCGATCGTTCGACGTAAAGTTAGAGACTATAAAGATGACACTTTGATTAGAAATAAACCAATCTTAAGTCTTTCCACGGCTTTGCTCAAATTTAAAAAAATAAATATCAGCACTGACAGTCTGTCCAGAACGGGCGGTTTCTTTTGAGGTTTTACATTGGGGAGGGCGCAAATTCGAGCAAACGCAGAGCACAAAGCGTCACCGCTTGGCATTTTGCAATGTTTTTATTTTGAGTCACAAGCACAAGTTGCTGCCGAGTTTTATTTCATTATACCCAAACATTGAACACACAGTAAAAGCACAAACTGGAGATTTATTTCTCAAAATTCAAAATTCCCATATTTCGATATGATAAAAAAATTGCTATCGGCAATATTAATTTCAAAATAATATCAAATAATCTAGTAATATCAATATATCAATGGTGCTTACTCGAGCCCCAGAAAAATTTTGTGTGAAGAAAGTTTTTATAGACTCTTTTAAGTTTTGCCTGATATATTTCCAAGTGACGGAGACTTAACAGATTTGCCCAAGTGAGAGACCTAAATCATAAGCTGGCGCACAAAGCCAGAGCTTAGACAATGCCAAGGTTTCAGAAATGGCCCTAGTCATAAACTGCATCCAGAATGACGGACATTTTTCAAATTTTTTCAATTTCAACCTCTAATTTGTAGAGGCTGTCAACAACGGAAGCATGAAGGAGGTCAAAGGACTGGGAGAGAGGTTGTTTGGTCTGGAACAGCTTCTGACAAGTGCGCAGAAGGTTCTCCAAGAACAGGCTGAGATGGCGCAGGTATTTCAAGACATTGCCGTTGCTCTTACTTTATCAGCTTCTGTTTTCCTTGACTAGATTTGCTTGAACCCACTGCCCTATCCAAGGCAGGGTTTCCACAGTCATGGAAAACTCCTGGAAAACTCCTGGAATTTTAAGCTGTCATGGAAAGTCATGGAATTTTGCTATTTTATAATTAAGGAGTCGTGGAAAGTTGATGTAGGTAGACGTGGACATCCGGGAGCTTCTTAATTACATTGCCTTGTCTAGTTCCCAGACCTATTTACTTAAAACTCAATGGCTCAAGCGTCTGGAGTGTTCAATGGGAAATCATAATAAGCGGTGAAAACTGGCATGCAAAATAGATGTTTTCATTGGCTGACCTAATCCCGCCCGTGCATATTCCTGGACAAAGCCATGGAATGTGGTGTTGTGAGGACTTGTGATCCAACACGCAAGTACTGGTGAAGTGGTACTTTCCTCGCCTTCACCTGCTGTGACCCGGGTTCGAATTCTGCCTGGGCCAATATGTGGGTTGGGCTTTCAGTCCCTACATGATTCCTAGGGTTTTCCTCAGAATACCGCTGTGACCCAGGTTCGAATCCTGCCTGGGCCAATACGTGGATTGGGCTTTCAGTCCCTACCTGATTCCTAGGGTTTTCCTCAGAATACCGCTGTGACCCGGGTTTGAATCCTGCCTGGGCCAATATGTGGATTGGGCTTTCAGTCCCTACCTGATTCCTAGGGTTTTCCTCAGAAGACCGCAGTTACCCGGGTTCGAATCCTGCCTGGGCCAATATGTGGGTTGGGCTTTCAGTCCCTACCTGATTCCTAGGGTTTTCCTCAGAATACCGCTGTGACCCGGGTTCAAATCCTGCCTGGGCCAATATGTGGGTTGGGCTTTCAGTCCCTACCTGATTCCTAGGGTTTTCCTCAGAATACTCTTCTGGGCTTTTCCTCCCACCTCTAAAACTGTAACTTCTTCTGGGACCAATGGGAGATCAGTGGATTCTACTGAATGGGCTACCCAGTTAAAATAAGAAATAAATAGATAGTACCTCGGTTACAATACTTGTATTTGCTTCACTGCCGACCCCAGGGAATGGTCCAGAACCAGACGCGAGCCAGTAACCTCAACGACACGTCGGTCCTGCCGGATCTGTGCAAGAGCCACCAGCAACAGCTGACGGTGATGTACAAGAAGCATTGCCAATTGGCCGAGATCAGCCGTCGGTGCCAGGTAGCTAAGGATGAACTGTGCCACAACCTTCACGTCAGACTCAGGTAAGTTTGTCTTTATCAACTACAACTCTCCTCTCTACAAACTTGTTGAGCATCCTTGTTAGGACCTGTGACGGCCTGCGAAGAGTTGTGAGGACTTGTGAGGACGTGTGAAGGACTTGTGAGGACGTGTGAAGGACTTGTGATGATTTGCAATGACTGATATACGTTTATGAGGACTTAAGATGACTTATGAGGACATCTGAAGACTTGTGATGACTTCTGAGGACATGTGTGGACTTGGAATGACTTTGTGAGGACTTGTGATGATTTGTAATGACTGGTGCAGACTTATGACTTGTGATGACTAATGAGGACATCTGAAGACTTTTGATGACTTTGAGGACATATGTGGACTTGGAACGACTTTATGAGGACTTGCGGTGATTTGTAATGACTGGTGTAGACTAATGAGGACTTGTAATGACTTACGAGGACTCGTGGTGACTTTTGAGGACAAGTTTGGATGTGAGCACTTGTGTGGACCTGTGGGAATCTGTTGGGACTTATGAGGACTTGCATATTTGCAAGGACTTGTGTGAACTTCTGAGGACTTGAAAGGACCTACTAGGTCTTGAAATGACTTGTGAAGACTTGCAAGCAACTGCAAGCACTTCCAAACATTTAAGAGGACTTTTGGGGACTTGTGTGTACTTGTGAGGACTTGAGATGAGGTGTTAGGAATAATGAGGACTTGTGATGATCCAACTGCAAAACTGACAATATCTTATTGCATTAACCTTTTTTGCCGCTTTCAGGTGGATCATGTACGTGGAGCAGCAGATCAGTGCTGTTCACAGTAAGATGCTAGTCTACCACGAAAACCTGAAGCGTCTCAGAAAGCGGCTTGAGATCGTAAGGCAGGTGTACTCAGCCCCTAGGCTCTATGCCTCGGCTGTCATTGAGGTTTGTCGACGGAGGAGTTACGCCGATCATTTCACTGCTGTAAGTAGTTACGTGGATAGCTGGAGCAACTATATCATGGCGTGAATTCTCTTTTAAAGAGGTTGTGGAATGCTCGAAGACATTTCCGTCATTTTTGGGGTATATATAGCCTAAGGTGTGATGAAATAAAAACGACTATTGTTTCTGTCATGAAATGAGTACAAAGGGTACTTTTGAGAGCTATTTTTCAGGTCCTGTTTTGACCCGAACGTGCAATTTGTGTAAAAGTCGTCGTTGCGGGCAGCAAACAAAACATAGTAAATCGTGACGTAATAAACAGGACTCGTGTATGCTACTGTGCATCGGGAGTTTATTACGTCACGATTTACTGTGTTTTGTTTGCTGCCCGCAACGACTTTTACACAATTGCACGTTCGGGTCGAAACAGGCATGACAGGACTTGAAAAACAGCTCTCAAAAGTACCTTTTGTACTCATTTTATGACAGAAACAATAGTCGTTATAATTTCATCACACCTTAGGCTACATATACCCGAAAAATGACGGAAATGTCTTCGAGCATTCCACAACCTCTTTAACAGAAAAACCGACTTGGCCTGTTACATTCGGGTTTTTGTACCAGGCTTACTGCCCTCTCTTATCTCAAGCTGTAATCACCTTGGGGAGTTTTGCCCGATGAATGCCAAACACCAGCAGGGAAGAATTGGTGTCGCTTGACTGAACGACTTGTTGGGCATGCCTATCTTTCTAAACAGGCGCCTTTATGTGCCAGCGGCCTGACCACGTTGTAGCCGCGTCCTTCGCAATTCAGCATCCCTCTGCGAGTAAGAATGATTAGCCTCCCAAATTATTTTGATTATTGTTATGCCCCACCATGTTTTCTACAAACTATCCAAAAATTGGGGGTATACAGTATTTTGTTTGGTTTGTAGCTCATCTCAAAGTTGGCATAATTGTAAAATGTGATATCCTTATGTTAAAAAGCAGGGGAGTGTACTAGAGATTTAAAGCAGGGATTTTTTTGTCCCTGAAATGTTTTTTTTGTCCCTGAAATGTGCATGTACAATGGAACGCCGCTATAACGAACATTGTGGGATCCTAAGAAAGTGTTCATAATAACGATCGTTCCGTATAGCGATTTTGAACCGCTGGTACCCTCTTTTGACCAATAGTGAAGTCACGGAACTGGCATTTCTCACATCCCGCGGCCAAACGAGGAGTTGTCACAAACGTTTAACAACGGGTGGTTTTCCCTTTTTATTCCTTGGGGAAATAATAGCCATCAATCGCTCTTCAACATTCAAACACGATGTAACCATGGGTGGTTTGATGTTCGGGAATTAAAAGTGGCCCAACAGTGTTTAATACGTGTACAACCGGTAGGTTTTTTGGTTAATCTGTTGACTTTTTTAACAACGATGTTCGGTACGTTTTGTACATTAAAACGCGGAGCCAAGGATGATGTTCGGTAGAGCCGAATATTCGGTATGGCGGTGATTCGATATAGTGGCGTTCCACTGTATGTTCATGTATGTGTAGGGATATTATACAAATATTGAGTGGCTCAGCGTGGAATGGGAGGAATATTATTGCAAGGTAAAATCTGGACTTTTCCATTTCACGAGGCGAAGCCGAGTGAACTGGAAAAGTCCAGATTTTACCGAGCGATAATATTCCTCCCATTTCACAATTTAAAGCCACTCAATATTTGTTTTATATAACTGACATATAGATCCTTGTCATTTGATATATTTGAACTTTTTTTCAATACAAAACTGGAGGAAAATGTATTTCTCTCTTCCAAACCACCCCTTCACGAAAGTGTTTGAACCTAACGCTGTGGCGCTGGCTCTTTGGAACAATACGCGCTACTCGCAACGCTGAACGTGCACACCAGCATGCATTTGCACACAAATACCGCGTCATGATCCTAACTGTTGAATAGTATTTCCCATTCCCCATGGGCGGATAGTACTTTTTGAGCCGCGGCATGAATGGGAGCAATAACGAATGCCACGTGATGTGAGTTCCACCAATCAAATGACAAGGATCTGTATGTCGGTTATATAACACATTTTGGTCTCATTTGATGTGTTGCCTGTATGTAGTGGGCAGGAAATATCTGTGAATCGTCACTCTTGAGCCACCAATCCGAAATGGATAAGAGGAGGGAGTTTGCGACCAGCATGGAGCGACACTTCCTTAATGTTCTCTTCCCTGGATTGGCCGGTGAAGTTCCGCCGTTATTTGCTGTAAGTGTTACATGTATGTGCGTCATTCCACCAGGTGCGAAACAGTGCATGTTACGTTAAGGAGTGGTCAGATCATTGGAAAAGCCTATTTTTCAACTACTGCTCCAAATTTACAGTTCTTTCAGTCAAAATTTTGTTTGCTATTGGTCACATGTTCATGAACAGACGGGTGCAGGCCAGCTAGACTGGTTCCCTTACCGTACAATTTTCCGACATCTATAAATTTATCCATTTTATCTTAAGTGGAGTCAGGGAACCAGACTACTTAAACATTTTTGTTTTTCTTGGTTTTCAAGCATTTTCGAACACAGAACCTCAAACATGTCAGTTAAACAGTATTTGATCTATTATACTAACCCTCAAATAGTTCATTTCTGAAAATTACAGCAAAAGCCAATGATGTACATTCCCTTTAAGCCTTCCATACATTCCCTTCTTTCCTTAATAATCGATACAGACAACACCTCCGGGAGAATTTGATACCAGGCTACCAGATATCACAAACGAAGACGTCGTTGCCCTCAGGGAAAAACTTCCAGAATTATCCCACATTCTTTCGTGAGTTGGCAGCATCTTTTGTCTTCTTTCTTTAGAACTCAGCAAACTTGATATTTGTCTGTTTACCTAGCGTGGGCCACCTGAAGCAGGCTCAGAGTCTAGCCGTGTCCAAAACGGATGTCCAGTGTTACAGCTGTTCCCATGTATATGTGCCTATGCCCAAGCATCCATGACAGGCCTAGACTATAGACTATTATCATGTTGCGGCCATCTTGATTTTTTTCCCCATTCAAATCAACGTAACCAAAGCGAGGCTGGAAGGAAAAGTAGTCTGGTTCCTTTTTGCACAAAAAACATTATCATTCAGTACTGTTATTGGATACAGGGAACATGACTGAAATGGTGGCAGCATGATAAAGGTCTATAGCTCTAGACAAGTGATTGGGATGCGGCCTATAATTTTGTTATGTTTCCATACCTCAGTATGCTAGCTTTCAGCATTGGAGGGCCCAATTTTAGATGTATTTTTGGTTACCTTTTATGCAATTTTAACTAAAATATGTGATCATTCTGACCCAAGCTGAGTACTATCATCTTGATTTTGTTTAGCTTCCAAATTATTCTTCACTTATTTATCATCTCTATTTATGATAGTCTGTTTTGCTAAAAAAGAGCACTTTTTGCTTTTTGTATTAAAATTAAAATGTATTATCTGCAAGTATGTGACTACATCCTTCTGCGGACTGATCACTGTCTGAAAAAAAAAATGCTAATGTCTTGTGGTTGTTGATAAACCTAGATTTCAGATGGAGGTTTTGGAAGTTGAGGATGGTGCGTTTCAGCCAAAGAGACTTAAGGCAACTCTCTCTGATGAACAAACTCAGACGAGTATGAGCAGTCAGGAAATTTGCGCCCTGAAATCCAACGATTCTGAAATCACCATCTTGAAGACAGAGCTTCCAGATCTTCCAGATCGGGAGGATGCTTTGGTCTCGGAGCTCGCTCAGCAAGGAGCCACTCCTCAGAGACCCGACTCTCTCCCGGAGGGGATGAAATTCTTATCGATAGATTCTAACAAGGTCAGCAAGAGGGCCACCCCACTCAGTCCAGATTCTCTGCAATCCTTGACCTTCCAGCACGTGGAGAGTTTTGTCTCGGCGGCTACCACCCCAGATTTGGCTCTCAGTCCCCTAGACATGTCCACCCGTGGGGAGACGCCTTTTGCGTCTCTTCTGACAGCCCCAGAAGGGAACTTCTACTCGGCAGTGACAAGCCCACTCGATGATACAGAATCGCCGTTGAGGCTTCCAGTCACTGAGAGTTCGTCAGCGATGCTTGCCAAAGAGGTGCAGTTACTTAAGGAAATGCTGCAGGAAAAGGAGGCACGTTTAGAAGAGTCTCAGCTGAAAATGGAAGACCTTCAGCATCTCTTGGAGGAGAGGGAGACGGAATTGGCATCAGTCCAAGACAAGAATAGTCTAGTTGAAGACAAGCTGAATGTCTCGCGTAAAGGAATTGCGTCTGTGGCTGAAAAATTGGAAACTACCGTTGCCAAACTTAAAGTGGATTGTTCTGAAATGAGAAACTCCATTACGGTTGACAAAATTGCCTTTGGGCAATCAATGGCCACATGCTTTTCAAAGATTGAAGTATTGTGCGATCAAGTTTGTGTCTACGAGAGCGAAGAAAAATCAAGAGCTGTTCACACGGCAAGTGAACAGTTAAAAACTCAGTGGGACATGGAGAACAACCATTTGAAAACAGACATTAGTCAATTCAAGGAGCAGATCGAATCTTTGAAACGAGATCGTCTGCAAATTCAAGACCAATTAAAGGACAAAGAAATAGAGCTTGCAAACCTGAGAGAAAAGAGCAACCAAGATTTGAAATCGCTGAGATGCCAGATGGAGGTGGAATCCCGCGACAAGGCGGCTTTGATTGAGAGCGAGAAGCAACAGGAGATCCAAGATCTTCTGGCCAGCATCAAGGAGAAGGAAGATGCTGTTCAGATGATGAAAGAGACCACAGAAGAAGAGATTGACCTCCTGCGAGAGCACCTCTCCGCCGAGAAGGAGAAATGTCTGGAGGCTCTGAGATCTGAACTGACAGGGAAGCACGACAGAGAGCTGGAGTCCAAGCTGCGCCACCTCCAAGACACTCAGCTGGAAGAGTTGGCAGAGTTTAAGAAGACAACGGAACTGAGAGTAGATGCCGCCTGCCAAGACCTGACAGAGACTCTCAACAAGGCCCGAGAGGAGGAACTGAATGAGCTAAGAGCAAGCGCTGAGGAACAACACAGACTCAAACTCAACTCTCTGTTGGAAGACCTCTCAGGAAAAATATCCCAGATCAGGTTAGCCCATGAGCAGGCACGAGAGGACATCAGGCAGGAGTTGATATCCGCAAGGAGTCAGCAACAAGAGCTGATCGACTCCAGTCAACTCAGGATGGGGAAGATGGAGGAGTCGTTTATCACGGAAAAGCAGAGCCCAGCCTTGGCCGCTGAGGAGGTCAGGAGACATCCGCCGCCACAGCTGAGTGACTCGGATCTTAGGGCTTCTAATCCGGAGCGGAAGCTCTGCCAACAGGCAGAGCGGCAGCAGGCCTTCAACGAGGCTGTATCCAGGGTGGCTGCCTCAAAGGACAGGACTATCGAAGAGCTCAGGAAGTCTGTGGCAGAGCTAAGGGATCAACAAACTCGCAATCAAGGTACAGTCATAGGTCATAGTTTGCAGTGTCTCTGAAGGCTTGTAGTTTAAAGATATTTCCCCCAAATATGGACCAAGATTGTACATGTATTGCGTGACAAAAGATAGTATTGCGTAAAACTAGTAGTTTTGAAATACTAACTAAAGTATTATATAATACTATATGGCCATGTATATAGTATTATGTAAGATAGTATTGTGTAAATACTAAAAGTATGAATATAGCATTATCTTGTAAAGTATTATATATTATTTGTTTTCTCACAGATTCTATTGAGAAATTACTTGCGGACAAAGGTGACCTGGACGCCGAAATGACAAAAGCTCTGCACGAGGCGCGAGAGTCCCAGAAGAGCCTCCGAGAGTCTCTCCGGAGCAGAGACACTGAACTGGCTGAGCTTCAGCAGAAGCTTCAGGTAGCAGAAAGCAAGAACGCCAGCCCTGCTCAGTTATTGGTCTCCAGTGAACGGTGAGTATATGGGCTCCGCTCTAAAACAGTTGATATCAAGCATGATAGTTTTCCCATTCTAATGCCAACCCCCAGGGTTGTTTTTTTTTCTAGAAAGCCTGCTAAATGCAGCAACATGCAACACTTGTCTAAGTGACAAGCCTGCCCAATGTAGCAAGATCAAGTCCTTCTGATTTGAGGCATGCGATCGCATCCCCACGCCATCGCACGCCTAAAAGCTTCCCTAGAAGTGTGAATAATTGCACGCCTCAATTCCATGGACCACAGAATTACACACCTAGAAAAACCACACACCTGGACAAATACAGGTGTGCCTTTTTTCACAGGCCTGTGATTTTCAAATCAGAAGGACTGAAGATCCATCAGGTCACAAATCTCAAGGACAAACTGCCTCAGAGTCTGTGGTCGCCAACAGCAGCAGGAAACGACTGTGGCATTGTTCAATGGGACTAGGTCTCATTGTCTTGCGTCTGGCAGGGTTAGGGTTCATAGGACTTCCCGTTCTGGATGTAGGCCGGGTCTTGACGGAGCCCTTTTCTCCTCTCTGTGAGGCACTGTGGCCATGTAGAACTGGTTAGTGAACCATTTACGGTATACAAATATTAAAGCTCTTTAGACTGTTCGAGGGCTTCGAATTGAACCGTTTTGGCCTTTTGGCAAGACCACCAGATGGATTTGGTCCTACACAACCCACAAGTGGCAAACAAAGGAATCACTTGCCAGCAATATAGAAATAAATGTATGTACAGTTGAGTCTCGTTAATACAAATTTGTTCGGACCTAGCCAAATTGTTTGTTATATCAGAATTTTGTATTAAGACGAACATCAGTCCCATTCATTGTGCACATAAATGCACAGTCGGGACTAAAGCTTTATGTTTGTTAAAACCAAAATTTTGTATTAACAGAGTTTGTACTAACGAGATTCGACTGTATTAACCCTAACTCCGTAGCATAATTTCTTAAGAACCATAACCATCCTGGCAAATTCCAACACCATATGGAAAACGGCACACACATATTTCTGACTTTGATTCTGGAGGTGTGCCAACCCAATGCAAAAGACTGTCAGTTTAGGGGTACTGTACCCATCCTCACAGATTCCAACAAAACATGCTGTTGGGGTTTGATGGATTGAGTTCTGTTAGGGTTAACAAATGAATAAATTGCTGGTGAGGTTGTGTCGAACAAAGTAGCACCTAGATCACTGGACTTCATTGGCCAAGCTGCAGATAAGACCGTACTAATCCACCAGGTCCAGCTACGGTGTCTTTTCCTTAACACAATGGCCAAGAGGCGGATCATTGCTCTTTTGTGTTGCTCCACAACTGGAGGTGGCAAGTGCACTCGCCATGGACCGTTTTGCCAATTTTCTCTTTTCTGCCGTTTACCGGGTTCACTAACCATGTATAAAAAGGCCATGACGTCTGAAGGAAGCTACATAAAAAAAAAATTTCAATTGAACTGTTTGCGTTTTGTGTTTAAGGGATACCATGAAGACTGCTTCGGCTACAGAGGGCAGGCTCCAAGCGTTGTTGAAAGCGAAGGAACAAGAATGCAGCGCCCTCAAACATCAAGTGGTGAGATGCAATTTTTGTTCTCTTTTTTTTTTAAATATTGGGTTTTTGCCATTTTACCATAATAGTCTTCCTGTCATTCACTTTTACAACTGTGGCAGAACGTATTAAACCTAACTCCCTAGGCCTTTTTGCTAGGATGAAGCCTCAATCCTGCAAAATCCTCCATTATTTCTTGAATATGATCTGTGGAGGGGTGACCACTGCCTGAATCCTACAAAATCCTGCGGCAGTGACTGTCAGTATGTTGAGGCTTGGCCAGTGACATCCTTGAGCAGTAAGAAGGATTTCAAGCATAATCCAGGCCTATATTTATGCATGGCTGAACAAAAACAACACAAGGTCCGGCCCAAGACCTTAACAAAGTACATCCTACGAAATTAATAAAGAACTTTTGCCACTTGTAACCTCAATCCTCCAAATTCGTCCACTTTGGCAAAGAGGATTTTGAAGGATTCAGGGTGGTTAGGGTTTAATGGACACTACTTCCAGTGCAATTTGCAATGGTAAAATGTTCTTTTGCCTATTTCTAGTAACATATTTACATGTTTGGTAGTTCTAAGCTTGCGCAGTATGTGACTTGCTTAGTGTGTGACTGATGTCCTGTCTGTTCATGAAAGGTGTTTCTTTGTTGGCTTCCTGTTGGTCTGTCTGTTTGTTTGTTAGGGTGTCTACCTGTTTGTTTGGTTTGTTTGTTTGATTGTCTTTCCTGTTTTGGTTGTTTGTCAGTTGCTGTTTTTAATTGTTGTTGTTCATTTGTTTGTCCTTGTTGCATTTTGTACGGTTGCTGCTTGTCATGTTGTTGTTTTTCTAAATTAGGTACATGTTATTACAATGACTTTGACTGTATACTAGTATAATGGCACATTTTAATAATTTCAATAAAAGGGCGTCCCAACATGACCCTGAAAACATCCATCGAGCTAAAAACTGGTCTGAGTGGTCCATCTCTTTCCAACACTATGCCCGACAGGGACAGTTGGGCCCGACTCATCAAGTCATCATGAAAATGAATGAATGAAGAAGAAGAATAGTTTTGACTGTTCAAAACTAATTTTATCTTGTAATATAACCAGCCATATTTTAACGTTTTAATTACACCAATCTTAGTTTCGTTTTTATTCGTACAAGTGAATTATTTGTTTAGTAGTTAATATGACGTATTTTGTCACTTTTAGACGTTGTGATTTAAAACGAATCCCACCCTGTAATAGTTGCCAATAAAATGATCTTTACCTTACCTTAGCTCATTTGTGCCCAGTTCAGGTACTAGCAAAGACCTGTACTCCAACCTTATCTGTATGGTGTATGCAAATACAGTGCGAGTCAAAAAACAATATACACTTTTAAAATTGGACATAGTTTTATTCTGTAGCAATATAGATACGATAATTTCATATGTACTTTTAGAGTAACTCTTCCTGCTTCTTTTGGTGACATTTTCACTGGATTAGTTTTTATGCATGACTGCACAGGAGACAATTAAAGGGGTCGGGTGAAATCTGACTTGCGCCAACTGGTCAGGGCTGGATAAGAAAGAAGCAATTTAAAAGAACACAACCATTGTCTAACAAAGAGACAAAACATGATTTCATTAGCTTTTAAACTTTGTGTTTATTTAAAACATTAAAATTAAATTATAAAGGCTATTAAATTCCACGGTGTCTTAGTCCTCAACATGGCCACCATCTCGTTCAATGCACAGCTGGGCTCGGCACATCATTCCTGCAACAGCACGGCGAATCACCTCCCTGTCTTGTCTGAGAATGTCAATTACACGAGATATTCTTTCCTAGAGGTCATCCAGATCTGCCTACTGAAACTCTTGCAAGCAAGATCCACAAATCTGAACTGATTATGCATTCCATGACCAGAACCAAACAATGGTTGTGTTCTTTTAAATTGTCTCATTCTTATCAAGCCCTGACCAGTTGGCGCAAGTCAGATTTCACCCGACCCCTTTAAGTCATTGCAGTCATGCATGAAAACTAATCCAGTGAAAATGTCACCAAAAGAAGCAGAAAGAGTTACTCTAAAAGTACATATGAAAATATCTTTTCTATATTACTACAGAATAAAACTATGGCCAATTTTAAAAGTGTATAGTTTTTTTTGACTCGCACTGTAGTTATACTCTGGTCCAACCAATGCCCCAAACCTGAAATCACAAAAACGAAATGATCATGAATCGAACGATGAAATTATTCCATGCCATTTTTTTTTTCAGATGCAGTTAAGAGTATCGCCAGGTTCTGCGTCAAGGGCAGAAAAAATATCTATTATCGAGTAAGTCAGGCATGAGATTTCTCAGACTTTTAGTCTAAAATCAGACTTCTTGAATCCGAGCGAAAGACGTGATCAGTGTAGAACGAATGAATCTTTCAGACCTTTCAACCAATTTTGAAGGTTAGGCCAAAAAAACCCATAAGTCTCCGGTTTCTGGTCTGTGCGTGCATCACCGTAGCCGTGCCATTGGCAAAATTACTAAAAAAAGGTGTCCAATGTAAGATGGTGTCTCAAAAGCGCCAAACTCACTGATTTGACTGGAATCCTGCTGCTGCACAGTTTTAACATGTTTTTATATGGGGTTACTATCGAATATAAGCTTTATTCAGCCTCTCTGGGCTCCTATATATTTTGTACTATATTTAGTCGGGCACCATTTGCAGGTGGTGTTGTAATTTTGTAATTGTGTGTCTGTAAGCCAGACTGAGGGAGCAATGGTTGTGTACCTGGAACCTGTAAACGCTTTTTAATTAGCGCAATATGTAAGGGAGCAGACTAAGGACCAGCCTTGGCAGCACACGCACGATGTTGATGTCGCTGGTATTTTTTGTGTATTTCTCTGCTCTTTGTCTTGACTATCCAAATTTCCTGAAGACTGTTCGTGTCGTTCAAGATCATAAGTGGGTGCAGAATTCTCATGCCTAATGGCCTTACTGAGGTCACCTCAAGCTCCACCCTGAAGAAAACTTTTAAGAGTAAGGGAATGAAGCGTCATCTGCAATATCAGCTGACATTTCAGGAAAAAAAAGTAGGGAAGAAAACTGTTGAGGCAAGCTCCATACTAGAAACGGGAGATTTTGTTTATTTGGTCTTAGCATAACCGACTGCAACTGATCAAACAAAGGTAGGGTTAAGTAATGGGCGTTTACTGTTTTTTCTTCAGCATAAGCGTGGGAGACCTAGTGCTAATATTCTTTGAGGAACCAAGGGACAACTATGTCGTCTTCAGCATCGAGCCGACACTCTACTTCGTCCACTCGGAGTCACTCGCTGGGTTGGATCTTAAACACCACGGTTCAGCAGGCCCAAAAAGGTACACCGGCTATACAGGCCCAATGCCATGGCACTGCTAAGCCCAAGTTTTTCTGCAGTGTTGTAGTGGAGTAGTTTTTCCCAAATACCGAGTACTGCCGAGTACTTAGGTTGCCAAGTACGAGAACGAGTACTTGTACCTCCGAGTATGAGTACTTCTATTTCGGAATACAGCCATATGGCAAATGGTTCATTGTGCCTATTTGGCCCAGGACCAGTCAGACCGATATACAGACCCACTGTAGGCTAGCTGTTAAATGTGTTTGTCCGGACGTACTCAGAGGAAAATCAGGAAACTTTGATTTCTCCGTAAGCCAATCAACCATTTCAAACTGCAAGTATCGATAAAATAAGGCCGTGGTATTAGTCAAGCTAAAGCATATTTTTTGGAGAGCTTTGCTATTCGAGTATGAGTGCTTTGATGATCGAATACAATTTCGACATGTCAAGTACGATTATTTTGCTGCCAGAGTACGAGTAATTTGATATTTATTTGAAGTACGAGTAGTCGAGTACAAATACTCTAAAACAAGTATTCGAATAGCACTCGAGTACGAGTACCGAGTACAGGTACTACAACACTGTTTTTCTGTTGACAAAGCCTCTGTCTATTTCATGGAGCAGTATAAGCAGTATTAAGCACAGCTTTGTCACTTCTCATGAGAGCTCCAGTTGGAGGGACCACTAGTCTTATTCGGAACTTGACCCCACTACGCATTTTCTTCTAAAGCCATAGCATCTTCCCATGAGCTTCAGGCGTCGTCAGCAATTTATTTGAATGTCTCTCCCAGTGGTCTCCCCCAACTCGCCCTTTCTGACCGTTGAGGGGTACCAGTGCAGGGAGCCATTACAGTGCGTTAAATTTTTTGTAAACTACAAACTGATGTAACACATTTTTTGACAAGACCACACGGTGTGATCTGCTGATTTCCTTCTGGGGGAAAAAAGAAACAAAATATGTGATGCGATCAAACTACGCGAGTCGTTTGTCGGGAATTTTCATTCGGAGATACAGGCCAAAATAGGGCCACTTCATCACATCACTTCATCACATTTCCTAGTGCTCCGACCTCCTTAATTTTTTTAACTGAAGATGGTATCAGCATGCGGTTTTCATAGCAGTGATGCTGCAATTGTTCTCTTTCCAAATCTGTAATAATTTTTTTTTTTAACCGAGTCGACAAAGGACTCGTTTAGCTTGATCACATCACATATGTTGTTTACGTTGACATTACAGGTCAAAAATATAAATTAAAAAAAACAACGCTTTTTTGTCTATGTACACAGACAGTGGATTATTGGAAGGGTAACGGACAAGGAATACTGCCAGGCAAAAAAGGTGAGTTTCGCACAGATTGGAGAAAAAAAAAAAAGGACAAGCTGGTCCCAGAATGCAAACATTTTCTATTCATTTGATTCAGAGATTGGCTATTCACTGGAAGTCTTTTCTTGCATCTGGTCTACACAATGGGCACGATTTAGCCCATTCATTGACGTTACAGGTCATCCTGTAAAATAGCACTGCCCGGCTCACAAGTTACGGGGAGTCAGCCAGTCAGTAAGTCAGCAAGACGAGTGCAAAGCAGACAATAGGCTTGCCCTACTGATCTCTATACAAATACACAGAAGTGTGTATTTCCTGCAGTCGGCGACCCCCTATTGTCCCTCTTTTGTTCATAGTGCAACTTTTTAGGAAGACCTCCCACATGTTTTGTGCTCGATCGTAAATTGGGGACCTTTGGGAAATTGGGGACTCTATTGTCCTCTTTTGTTCAACGCCCCCGATTGAATGCAGAAACAAACTCAAACTCTTAGCTGATGCCTATACACATGTCACATGGTTGAATTTACCTTCTGACCAGTTTTCTTCGGATCTTGCAAAAATGGCAGCGTAAGAACTTAAACACCATGGATCCGTCGGGGCTTGAACCCATGCACCATCACACATGAGAGGGACACCAATACCATTGGACTGCATTTTGTTTTATTAATTGCCCACAGATAATCACTCTCTGCGGCAATTGTTAATTTTTCAGGCCAACAACCGCTTCAAGGTGGCCATCGGGACCAAATTCTACCGAGTGAAGGCTAAGAAGTACGACATGAGGCAAGACCAGGGCAGCCCCAAGTGAACAAAACAAAGACATGAGGGACTCCCAGTGGTCCAAGGTGGACTGTGAGGGGGCACCCCCAACATACTCAAGTTGTTTGCTTCCCCACCAGATTCAAGGGGGCAGGGGAACTTATACCTTTTCTTATCCTCCTGGCTTGCAGACACAGGCATACAACTTTTCCTCGGATCTGCTGATTTCCTCTTTTTTAACTTCCCATGCATGCCATTAAAAATAGAAAAACACTGCACAAAGTCTTAGAAAATTTGAATTTCCTCTTTTTTTGTGAGATTCCAGTTGTATGCCTGACAGACACGATCGCGTATTCCTTCTGTGTGTCCTTGTGTGTGTGTACATATATGCGTTTTTTTTATGTTGTAAATCGAGGACACACACGTGCAACATCATCAACTAATCGAGGACAGAAACCAAATAGAGGACTCCTCAGTTGGAAAACTTGTACAAAACCAATGAGAGTTGCTTCAAGTATAACAAAGGGAAATAGAAAATCCTTGATTTACACCATAAACAAACGTGAGTTTGTCTTATATTCACTATGTGGACTTGTGAACAAAAGATGTCCACATAATGCAGGTTGTTTTGACGTTATATGGACTAAGCCGAGTCCACATAACGTTTCGCCCACTCTGGAAAACAGGTTGAGAGGCATTTTTGGGTTAGGTTTATCCGTAGCAGAATGAAGAGAAACACTATAGGGAATCAGAAGAAAAAAATGGGTTGAAAGAGTTTCCACAATTTAAGTAAAGTTATTTTTTGTACCGAGTTTTCTTAACTACACGAAAACAAAGGAATGTCCACATAGCGTATGTAAAACAAACATGGGTGCGTGTGCGTGTGCGTGCGTATGTATGGCTGAAAGGCAGAGAGGTCAACTGAAAGTATAGTCATCAATTACAAACAACTTGATATGTGGTCATTGCTAATGGTATCTGGTAAAGTGATTAGACTCGGGCAACAGGTCCTGACAGGCCAGGCCCTGGTCCTGACAGGCCAGGCCCTGGTCCTAGGGAGCCCATGTGGAAAGGAGGCCGGCGTCAAAAAAAATCCTTTCCAATATAGATATTTACGAGTTCTCTCGAGAGCTCAACTCCAGTAGTATTACTAATGTCTCGAACATATGTCAGTAGTAGGTCTGCTATTAATGACTCTTCATGTTACTAGCTGTCTGTATAGTTTTACAAACTGCCAGGATGCCAGGGGGATTGCGCAAGTTTTACTTACAGTATTTTTTAAGGAAAAGAAAGCGCAAGCACTTAAAGAATTCTATCATGTATTTATTGAGTTCATCAGCAAATATGGTACAAGGAATAGCAGAGGTGTAGCAATTAGGTCATTTTTATTGGGGGGGGGGGGGTTAAAATGTTTTTGAAAAGGGCACTCCTGCATCTGTGCTGAAATGTAGACAGTTTTTTTTTCTCCAGACACTTGGCCTCCGTAAAATCAAATAGTGTGTGTTGGGGGCAGGGCAGGTACCAGCTTTCAATGCGGCCGCTGTGCAAACCGGACAATCATGTAAACTGTTGGACAATAGATGCCGCTTTTCAGTGGTGACACAATGGCCGACAGTCACGTAAAATTCCCAAAAGGGCACTCGTAAAAGGCCGCGCCACTGAATAGCACCACCTTACGCGTCAGATATTGATGTGGACTGTCAATTTGTGGTCCCCCCTTCCCCCTCCCCCTCCCCCTCCCCCCCCTCCCCCATTCAAATTGGTCTAGCAGTGCCCCTGATTTTGTCCCCTGGACCCCAAAATTGGATGCACTACTCCCCCAATGTTCCCCTACTCAGAATTTTGGGAAGGGAGGAAATACCCTTTTATTCCTTAACCTGTTATTACCTGTAAGACACGTAACATGCCCTGCCTGTTACTCCCTGTAGTGCCTAATAATGCCCAGCGTTCATTTCATGGAAGCTTCAGTGAGTAAAATACATAATTGGGTTAAAATATATATAGAGTGCCCCCTCCAGTGAGATACGCACCTGCAACTTGGACCGCATTTACGTCACTGCAAAATACCCAGGGAGATAAAGTCAATAACCATTTAGTATTTAAGATAATTCATCTGCCAGTTTGTATATTCAAGAAAAACTGTGATTCTTGTGAAAATATGTTTGTCAGGCTATGTTGATTAATAGAAATGTATTGTTATATACTAGAAATGTTACTGAAAGGAGTTAGAAATATGGTTGATCAAAAAAATAAGTTTTTTGTTTTCAAAACCTGTACAAATATTTTTGATGCAAATCTAACTAATTTTGTGCAATATATTGTAATGTATGCCTTGTTTTGATTTGATTTATGCAACAACTTATATTTTATTATGACTCAGTAATACTTAGCCTGCATGCATGTATTTCAAGTGGAATTATCGAAAATGTGCTTGATGAGCGTTTAAGGATACAGTACAATAGCAATGGAAATGATGATTATACTTTTACAAATTTTGTTCCAATATCAATACATGTACACGCAAGTATTTATTTAGATGAAAATGGCATGCAGATTGTGTGAATGTGCAAATTAGTTTAAAATTCAAATAAAACATACTAATGATAACAGTTAATTGGTTATGTATTGTCAGCATATTTGTTTGTGTGTTTTTGGTTATGTTGGGATGCAACCTTGTTCCCAGGGTGTCGAGCAATATGTTCCAACTGCCCTCTCACCCAGGGGTCAATTTCTCTATGCTTAAGCCCAAAATTTGTTTAAGCACAATAAAATTAACCTTGCTCAATAATCAGGTTACCAGCCAAACTCCATGCGATGTACATTGCTTGTACTAGTATTTATCTGTTGTTTACTTAGCGTAAAAATATGGAAATTTGGCGGGTAACCTGATTAAATTAAACAATTTGTTTTTGGCTGAAGCAAATTTTGTGTTCTATAAAATTGGCCCCTGGTACTGTTCTTTTGTATGATTATTCATTTTTGACAGTATGCAAATTAAGCTCCCTGTGCAAGATGTGTTCTGGCGCAAACAAGTCTTGTGGTTATACTGAAATTCACAGTTTGTTCTTGTCTAGCAAAGTCTCTTTGGTGCATTGCAAGGTGGCCTCGGTGTTGCTGTCTGTACATACTGGGGCCTGCATGTACATGATATGAGTCCAATGGGTTTAAATAAATAAAGTTACAGTGACCTAAGACCCCCCCCCCCAACCCCAAAAAAACCCACCAAACAAACATGTTAAGCGTCCCCACGCGCTTCCTTTTTGGAGGCCGCCAATTTTTTTTTGTAACCAAAACAAAATGATAAATGTTAATCAGTGACATCATTTTGACCTCTGTCTGTTGCATCTAGCCCATATAAAGCTGGTATCAACCTCCTCCCCAGGGTGTGGAGCGGTACGTACGCGCCCACCACTACCTACTCTCTCACTATTGGAAACGAGGTTGGAAATGAAGTTAGCACTGGGGACGATCAGGTTCAGCTGGTATGTCATTTCCTGGGTCCAAGTGGCGGCCATTTAAAAATATATATATAGAGCCCGGTCAGTTGGCTATTTTGGAGGGAAAAAAGGGCATCCTTCCTTTCTTTTGTTTTTCAAAAATGCTGGACTATATTTTTTTGGTACTTTTTTGTACTCTTTTTTGTCTAATTATACGTGGTGAAACTATTGAAAGTGCATCTGCATACTCGTAATTGTTCATCTTATCGCAATGCATGTCACTATGTCTATAAATTTTGACTAAATCCTTTATAATTGGCAGACAGAGTTCTAATGCTTCTAGTGGTTTAGTTTATTTTACAATTAAGTTACACTGTCCTGTGTAGTAGGTATTAGTGGGGGATTCCAGACATTGCCATAGGTCTGGGGGTAGTACAGGGCCAATGGGGAGAAGCCAGGGTACCAGACTTTACCCCCTCCCCCGTCTCTGCCCCTCCCATTGTACCCATCCCTTTCCAATGATCCCCGCCCCCAAATAGATCCCTCCCCAAATATATCTGTCTCCCTCCCCAAATATATCTCCCCTCTAGCTCCCCAAATATATCTTTTTTCTCTCCGAGTTGTTATATTATAAGTGGGGGGTACGGCGACAAACCCCATATCTCCCTCTGTCTAGGCATCTCCCTCTGTCTATTTTAAAAACTTTATTTAAACAAATAAATCATTTTTAATAAATGAACCTCGAGCTATCTAATAAAACAGATCAGTGCGATCATCATATAATCATCGAGAATGGTTTTTTAGTTTGTGAAACGTGCGGTGAAATAGTTTCACGTTACTTTGATTTTTCGGCAGAAAATGCGCAAGAAGATCGTATCAATTGGTCAACTTTAAAAAGAAACAAAAGAAAAACTGTGGAGAAACTTATATTTTCTGTTTGTCCAGAGCAAGACTCAGAAGATGTCCAAGAAACAATCAATAAATATAACGAGCTCGTTAATTACAAAACATTGAGGGGAAACGGATGCGTAAAACGGTCGTTAATAGCGGCGTGTTATCATCACGTCGTTGGATGGAACAAAGAACGAGTTAAAGATTTATTTAAAGTGACTCAAAATCAATTTAATAAAGCACTAAAAAGATACGATGACCACTACAATAAAGGCGGGGCCGAGGGTGTTGCCCTAAGAGGTGAAATAGAGGTATAACTCGGCGGATCGCTTTCATAATGTTTATTTACCGAGAATTTGAACTTGTAAGTTTTTCGATAAGAGATTTTTTTTCTTTTGCCAGCCGTTCGTCTACCCGTTTTTTAACTTCTTTTTCAAAGTCTGTATCGTTTTTAATTTTTTGAAGCTTTGTGCTGGTCTTTGTTCTAATTTTTTGCTTTAGCTCGTTAAATTTTGCGAGCTCTCTCGTAATCAGTAAGAACTCTTCGTGCGATATATCTCCGTCGTTGATGGCTTGAGACACGTATTCTTCAATCGTATTAAGTTTGGAGTCTGCTAATATTTTAATCTGGTCGTGCTTTTTCAGCTTGGCGGCTAATCGCTTAGACGCGATTCTAAGCAGAATATCTACACCAAAAGCGCCCATAAACGTTCCTTCTAGCACCAATCCAACGGGGGCTGATATAACACCCAAGAGAGCGGGAATACTGACAGCCCCTGCTATAAACCCCAATCCTTCGACTCCTCGCTCTACGTAGTTAATAGTGTCGATCACTCTCTTTATTTTTTTATAAGTGCGCTCTCGGTGGTCTCTCTCTTTCAAGATTAAAGATCGAATCTCTTCAATCTTTTTAAGTCTGTATACTTTTGTTTCTTCGTTACTATTTAATCGGAGTACATCTCCAGAAATATCGGGGTATAACGCCTTACTATCTATACTCATGTTTTAATATAAAAACATTTTAAAATTAAAAGATCTCCAACTCTATCATTATACTCACACCCTTGTTGTTGATGATCTGTCCCCTTTCACCTGTGATAGAAAATGTCAGTTTGTCGATTATACCGTTTTTAAGTTTCTTGAAATCTTCGACTCTATCAGGCTCGGGTTCGCGCGTAGCCACGGGTACGATTTTTAAGATGTCAGAAGGACGACCATCTAAAAAGTTTTCACTCGTACTTAATTGCGGGCAGCGAATAAACAAAAATTTAAACGGATTAACGTCGTAAGACCCCGTATACACCACTTTGGGTATCAGTCTTCCTTTGGGTAAATTGAGTAATCGAGAGACTTCTCTGTTTAAGCGCAATTTGAGATTGACGTCGGTTACGACCAACGTCACATTTTTAGATTCTCTAAATATTCTAAAACTTACCCCGGGTATAGAATTTAAAATGAAATCGAACCAATCGACGTCGTACCACCCCGGTGGGATGGTGACCGAACCGGTGACTCCGGCTGGTAACGGCACTAAATGACTCGGAGAAATAAAATCTAAATCATCACCAGATATGATAAGACTCCCCCGTATTGTTATCCCAGCTTGCCTAATTTTTCTCGCTCTAGGTTTGCTTATTGTACCTTGGATATATTCTAGCGCTATCCTTTTACCTTCCTCGATGTGCCCCCATCTGTCATATAAGATGTTTGCCAAAAACTTAAGCGTATTGCGTTGTGCACCTGTAATTGGTCTTATTTGCAATTTATCGATTAAAAGTCCTTGTTTTATAGAAATTTGTTGTTTTTCTTCTTTGAGTAATTCTAAAGCAGAGTCTAGTCTCTCTTCTCCATACGCTTCTATAAGATCGTTTATAACTCTATTGAAAGTATTTTCGTCGTTAATTAAATAGTCGTAGGGCAAATCACCTATCAACGATTCGATAAAATCTCTATCTGTGTTTATTATTGCGTCGGGGTCTAAACTATACCCATGCACTCCAACAGGAGGTTCTCTTTCAGCGGGTCTCCCGTCTATATGCGTATACCAATCAATCTCTGTGGCGCTGGAAATATTAAAATATCCGGAGTTAAAGATCACCCTTTTTACGCGTACAGATTTTTGACCGTTTAAATTACCTACGACGTCTTCTAATTTAAACGTCTGCTCATTTTGAAACAAGTGAAACGAATGCATTTATTTTAAAGTCTTTTTATATTAAAACTGAAACTAAAATAATGGCTGCTTTTATGTCGTTAAAAAAGCAGATACAATCGATAGCTGATCAGGTAACGAAACAAGTAAATCAAAATGTAGCTAAACGACAAGCTACCACCCAAGCGCATGTACTAGACAGTCCGTATCTCACTGGCGAACTCGAGATTACAGTCAACGCGTCTAACACTTTTTTAACACCGTTTCCCGACTTAATCTCAGACTATAAAATATCTCGCCTCAATACCAACGATGCTTTACTTCGTTGGAAAATAGACCCCATGTCTTTTTATCAAAATCAGTTAAACTTTGCGATCTATTGCGCTACAACGGGCTGTGGTGTTGGAATCGATATTTTAAACTCGAACAACCGTTACGTTAAAGCCTTATTTAATTTTCATCTATACTTTACAGTTAGAAGGATATTAAACGACATGGCCATAGCAATACCGGGAGAAGACTCGTTTGACGCTCTCAGCAACACCTATGATCGTGGAGCATTTACCAACATCTGTAGGACGTTTGCCATCGATCAAAATAAGTCTTTTAAACAGACGAGAGATCAAAAGACTTATGGCTTAGGTCGGCTTTTTCTTTGGAACGCAAAAACAAAATCGTTTTTACTCTTGCCGTTAGACTATGATAAAAACACGACCACACTCGATGATTTTATCAACCCCACGGGTGATAAAAATTGGGGTTTAGACGATCCAAAAAAACACGATGCTTTTTTTAAGCATTGGAAGGGTTATCTCGAACAAGACGACATCGTCAACATGGCTTGGTTAGATTTTATACCCGACACAAGTTCGTTTACCCCCGTGGGAATCATAAAGATCAACGAATCAATCAGATCTTACGTGTACGCTTTACTCGGTGCGCAGGCTCAAACAAAAACGAGCGTATTATCACCGGGCACCGGATTAGACGCTCAGAGACAATTTAACGTCATCGTTGAAGATATCATCAATGCAGTAGACGACATGGAAACGAGTATCAATCATTTTCAAGACTCTTTGCAGTATGCCAGAACGCCTTTAAATTTTGTCGTAAAACCGGGGTTGTATTTAATTCCATCGGATATGAACTTGAGGGTTGGAACGCACGACGGCTATAACAACAATCTTCAAATCGCTACCCAGAGTATGAAAACTGGTTTGGTGTTAGATTTAAACTCACAACCTCAACCGGACGACTCTTTTGATGACACCGATGACGTCGCGCCACCAACACCCCTAGAGCCTATGACAAACGATGTTGTAGCTCCAACACCAGCACCTACACCCTCACCAACACCAGCACCCTCACCTACAGTTTTAACCCAAGAGCCCACGAAACTACAAACTCACCAAGACGAAAAATTATCGTTGACGGTAGGAACGTTGGCTATCGTTGGTATGGGTATTTTAGCTTACGAGGCAACGCGATAAGTCACACTCTAATCTCACAAAAAAATAAGCCTTACCAACTTTGCGCTGGTAAGGCTTATTTTTTTGTTTAAACTTGATTACAACTATTACTACCATCGTTTTTGCAGGTACGCAAACACCAAGGCTCCCACACCCAAAAACAAAGCCCACACGTGTTCGGCCAACCACGATACGGACTTACTCAGCGCGTTAAATATCCAACTGAGTACGCTGCCTATGATACCCGGCAGAGCACCCAACGCACTCACTCCGAGTTTTTGAAGGGCAGATGCAAAATTAGCGAGTTGTTTTGAAATCCACTCTTTGATACCGCCTTTTGGTGTTGGTGCTGGTGTTGGTGTTGGTGCAGGTGTTGGCGCGGGTGGGGCACCCGCACCTCTCACGCTAGCGACGATGCTACTCACTATCGTGCTGATGGCTAAACTAAAAGCGGCTAAAATACTCACTACGGTCACACCTTGTTCTTTAAACAGAGTTCTAATCTTTTCCGCCAGAGTCGTGTCGTCGCCTAATATTTTATTAATCGTTTCTTTGATTCTAGCGATCTGACTTTTGAGCCCTCGTTCGTTGGCTTTTGCGGCTTCTAATCTGGCGGATCTTTCAACGTTTAAGTCGCTCAATTTATCGTTTAACTCTCGTCGACCCTCCTCGCTGTGAGATTCGTCGAGTTCTTGTCTCGTGGCTGCAATCTCTCGGTCTAGTTCTGTGAGACGCGATAAATTAAGTTCTAGGTTACCTCTTAACGTCTGAAGAGTTTTGTCTAAACCCTGGAGTTCTCTGTAATTCAATCCTTCTGTCTGAGCGCCGGTGTCTTGTTCTAAATCGTCTATAATCTTGATTACCTCATCGGTGACTCTGGGTAGTTCTGTCATGGGGATACTCTCGGGTTGTATCGATTGCAGGTGTTGGCTTTGATCGTCACTGAGTGTCTTACGTTCGTAATGCGTAAAGCCTAATTCCTTTCTAATAAAATCTCTACCGTTTAAACCCATCTTTCTTACATTTAGCTCTATAGTCCTCAGAGTCAAGAATCTGTCTGGTTTTCTTTGATCCGTTAACCTTAGTAAGCCTTTACCAGTGTCATAAAATAAACCTTCTGTGTTGAGAATAAATTTTTCGTATCTCGGAGAGATTGGTTTATTGTATATGTTATAAGTATCGTAAAACTCATCAACGCGACCATTAGTGACCATGCTTCTTCCTTGATCTAAAACGTCATCTATGTCGGTAGTGAGGATTGGTGGTGCAGGAGTATCAAAGTTGTCGTCCAGATTGGTCTCTGCTACATCATCATCGTCATCGTAATCGTAATCATCAACGGGGTCAAAGTCAAATCCTCCCTCAGCCATTTATTTAATAAACCTATTTAAATTATGCCGTTTTCATGATACTGCCCGGTAGTATACCCTGGGTCACCAACCAATTTTGCGTGGCCAGAGCTCCACTTATAATGCCCGTCAATTTACCCATATCTTCTACGCTTAGTTTGTTTAAATCCGGCGCTTTCATTTTGAGTAGTTTAGCTCCTACCATGGCGTATCCCATCGAAAGACCCGATATGACGGCTCCGTGATAAATCGTATTTGCTATTCCGTTGGTGTCAAAGTTACTCATCGTTTTTAATATAACAATTTTTAAATTGCTGGTTTATTCCATGTCTAGCGTTTTGGGGGAGCTGGGTGAAGTGGGTTGCGTGACTACCGGCACTGGCTGTATCACCGGCGCAGTTGCCTTACTTTTTAGTACCAGCAGCCCCACCCCTATTATAGACGCTATAGCCCCCCACATCGCCCAAGAGTTGTAGTCTGGTGAGCTCGTAGCTTCGTCCGATGTTACGTTCATTTTTGCTAATTTTAATTTCATCTGTCTATTGTGCTCGGCTAAAGCTTTACCCTGCTGAATTCGTTTAGGATTTTTAGTCTTGGTCACTCTCGTTACCGTCGGTGACGACGTTGTTTTTATCGGTTGGGGCGTCTCTGTCTCTGCTGGTTGAGCTGCAGGCGTTGCTGTCGCTGCTTTCTGATCTTCCATTTATTATATTAGGTTTATTAAATTTCAAATGTTTTGTTGTGATAATCGTAGCAACTAGGGGTGATATAAAAGTTCCGTACTTGTAACAAACGTCGCTCAACATACCAGCCATACTCGCGCTTATAATAGGATCAGAACTCAAGTCGTTGGTGAGTTCTTCTTCAGAATCTATAGTGACGTTATATCCTAAAACTTGTACGGGTGTAACAACAGCTAACACTCTCGAAAATAGACTTAAAGTGTATTTACCAACGGTTTTAACAATTTCATTTCCAAATTTAGTTTCGTACAGATGATATAGCTTTTCGAGTTCTTTACTGTCAAGAGCTTCGATATATTTAACGGTGTATTCCTTTCCCAAGTACTTTCTAGAGTTTCCGGCTGCTACGACACCGCACAAACGATCTTTATGTTCTGCGTTGTGATCTTGTTCGTTCGTTAAAGTCAGTTTTAGGTCCTCCATTTAATTAGAAACGAATTTAATTTTGTTGTAGCTGTTGCAACCTTGTTACAAAAGCAAAGGTATTCGTAGGTGTAAAGCGATAAATTAAGTGATATGATGATAATAGCCAAAAACTGCAAATACTCGAATATTGCTATCATTTACTAACAGCAAAATGTATTTTGTTGACGTTTGTTGATTAACAAATTGTAATACATGTGTAGTTTGTTGAATAGGTTGCTACTCAACTAGCTATTAATTGTTACTCACCTAGCTATTAATTGTTACTCACCTAGCTATTAATTGTTACTCAACTAACTATTAATTGTTACTCACCTAGCTATCAAGTAGCTCGTAACTAACTGGAGGTTCGGTGTATACGACCAATTTACTATATTTCACATCTCTCAAACGTCGTTTTATATAATCTCGTTCTTCAATGGGTACGACGTCGTTTTCGTCTAACGCTTGATCAAACGATGTTTTATCTTTGCAGTAAAATAATGCCAACCAAGCCGTGTTTTCTCTATAATCTTTTAAAACGCTGTTGTACTTTTGGGTCAGTAACCAACAGCTGTGATTTACGTGTCTTCCGCTAAATGCCATCTTGCTTAAAGCGCACGTCTTTTTACGATATTTAATCTCTTGATCCGAAGAGCAATCGTCCACGATAAACAACGTGGCAACACCTTCAAATATTTTACTGTAAATATCGATCGCTTCGTTGAGCGTCATCTTGTACAATTCCGGATCGCAGAGGTATACCTCGGGATCTGCTTGAATCCACTTTCTTTCGATGTACGTTTTGTTTTTAAATATGGTAGGGCAAATGATGACTATCGCTTCAAATGTATTTTTATAGTGTGACTCTAACAGATCCAAAATCCATTTGGTTTTACCTGAATTTGTTTTGCCGACGATTAAAGCGCAATGCGGTTGTGTCATTTTAACTTAACAGAGATTTAAAATTCCCGTGTTCCAAGTTCAATTGAGCATCCATGACCAAAAAGACGTACATCGTGAGGTCACCTTCACTTTCGGCTTCTCTGGTAAATTGAATGTTGATGCCTCCTCCGTCTCCGATTTTCCTACCAGATCCGTGAGCGGAATTGTCGTCGTTACTTCTAAAATCGAGCCACAGACCGTACTTGTTTTTTAGATAGTCTCCGAGGTCACAACCCGTCATATTTAAGTCTTTAGCTACTCGGCGCCCGCTTTCGGTATCGCTGTCTCCAAAGAACTTGATAATTTCGTTCCAGTGTTGATACTGAGACATGCCTTGACTGTAGAGTTGATTGGGTTTACCTTCTACGGTCACCGATGTTTTGGTTAGTTTTGGATTATAAAACCGCTGCGGATTTTTCTCAGCGGGATCTTTAAACAAAAACAAAATACCCTTGAGACTCCTGATGGGTTGATTAACGCTGACGTTCCAAAGCGTGTCCGATTTGTTGACGGATCTAACTTCTAGCGAGTGGATTTTATCAAACAGATATTGCATTATCCCGCTATTGTGTTTATTTCTGATAGTGTTAGCTAGGTCTCTGTTGGTCACCACTTCGTATTCGAGAGACAAGTCTGAGATGGAATACATCGCCGCCGTATCTGAACTGTTGACTACTTTATCGTGATCGTTAAACTTTATCTCGTACGTCAGAGGTTGGTTTAAACCGCTGGGGTAAAAAGGGTGATGTGAAGTCAGTATGTCAATGTCTAGGGGAATGCAATATCTGTTACCATAGGCATCCGCGATAGCTTGATCTTTACCGCTGTTGGCGCCCGCGTTAGCATCTTGAGCTCCAGTTCTTAGTTTAGACACGTTTTCTTTTTCTATGCCCGAGTACGCCATGTTTCGAGTCGTCGAGCTGTTGAGCCAATTGTCTTTAAAATTGTGATACACGTCGGCGTGACGATAACTTATAATTTCGTGACCTTGAAGCCTGACGCTGATTTCGCTGACTAAATTTCTGGCCAAATTACCAAAAATGGTTCTATTGTTGTCACTTCCACTGTAGAGTTCTAAACTAAAAGCTAGTTTACAAGTGCCGGGTACGATCACGTCGTCTACACCCAATTGAGGAAACTTGACCCTCAGCGTTTGCCCCGCCGATATACTACTAGGATTGTGGGTAATGACCACCTCTTTTCTCTCACCCTTGATAGATCTGGGTATTTTTAATAGCCTGCTGGGATTGAGCTTTTTTCCATACGCAATCATTTTATTTATACGAGTTTTAAATTTAAAGGTATCTGTAAGCCAAAAGCCCACCAATAGCGTTCCTCCCGCGATAAACGCCAGTTCTTTTTCTATTTGTTGGTCGCTAGGCTCGTAAAAATCTTCGAGTTTGGGTTCGCGGGGTAACTCGACGTTTTCTCCAGTCATTTCGTTGTAGTAACGCAACGCTTGGTCTACGTTGGAAAATGTTTCTTTAGAGGCATTTTGTTTTCTGATACGTTCGTTGAGAAAATCGAGTCGTTTCGTTCGTTCTCGTTGCCACTGATATCTGGCGGCCGAAAGTTGTTCTGTCGCTAAATCGTGTCTCTTACGCTCTTCGCTGCCATCATCCCTCAGACTTGAAAATAAAAAGTTTGAACCCGAAAAAGCTAAGGCGTTTATGATCGCACCTCCAACCATCATTACAACAGCTGACGCCATCTATTTAATGTATAAAGCCGTTTAAATTATTATTATAATAAATGATAAAAATATTATCTAAACTGTATTATAGCCCGAGCGGTTATTGGAGAGGTGAAAGTGCCGTCGACCATTTACACGATAAAACAAAAATCGATAAAAAGGTAATCAGAGATTGGCTTAAAAAACAAGCGATATGGCAAATTTATCTACCGGGTCCTGCGTATGTACCCAGGCCTACGAGTACATCACGAGAGTTTGAAACACCAAACGACTTTCACCAAATGGATGTGCTATACCTACCCTGGGATAAAGTAAAACGCAAGACTTATAAATACGCTTTGACGGTTGTCGATGTTGCGAGTCGATACCACGAAGCAGAACCTTTGGTTTCTAAAACGGCAGATTCCACGCGAGATGCTATCGTCAAGATTTACGCGAGGTCGCCTTTGAGTTACCCTAAAACGTTGAGAGTAGACGCCGGTACCGAATTTAAAGGAGCATTTAAAAATGGATGGCCTCAAAAACGTCGAGATTATCGTAGGCGAACCGGAAACCACCGATCGCAGGGTATCGTAGAAAGATTTAATCGAACGCTAGCCGAGAAACTGTTTGGTCATCAGTACGCTCAAGAAATGTTAAATCCCGAGTAGAAACACGCAATGGGTCGAGCGATTACCCAGCGTGATCAAAGCTATAAACGATGAAACGACGAGATTAATAGCTAAAGCGCCGTCAGAGGCGGTTAAACTAAAACAGGTCCGGCAATCGCCGGCTAACCCCGTTAAAACAAAAGAGCAACAATTACCGCAAGACGCTATGGTTAGATATTTATATTACCCGGGCGAGCAAGAGGGTGGAACTTCTAGAAGAGCCACGGATCCCATTTGGAGCGTAGACATCTTCAACGTGGAAAAAAGAACGAGTCAATTTAAAATGATTGAAGGTAAAAAAGTCACGACGGGTCCTACTCTTTATTACCGGCAAGAAGGCCACAAAAGGAGTTTTGTGAGACAAGAGCTTCAAGTCGTACCCGAGGACACGCAATTACCGCCTAATTAATATCTAGATTACGGTGACCATAAGCGAGCGTGTGTATTCCATCCGGTAAAATGTACCTCTTTGTGTCCAACGGACTCAACGATAGTTTATTTTGAGATACGGTGTAAAGGATGTGATTTTCCGATCTAATGTGAGTCATGGTTTCGTAATGAGATTTCTTGTTTAAGATGCAGTCGTAATAGTGTCGGTGTTTTAATTTCTTAGAGGTGACCGATTTTGTGACTCCCTTGGCTTTTTTCAAGTTGATGTCAGCGGTTAAAATCGAGTACATTTTAGGTCTTATACAAACGACTTCTTTGACTATTTTACCTCCAAACTCGTCTTTAAATTTACCGATCACTTTCTTATTGGTTGGATCGTACAAAGGATGATCCGTCGGATAATTTGAAAGGTCGTATTGTTGCCCGTTTTGCTGCATATCTTTGTATACGTCGTCCGTGTGCACTACGAGTACCAAACTGTCTGTATCTGTGTACATCAATCTGATTTTCTCTTTGTACTTGTCTTTCAAATGGTTGTAATAAAAATCGTACATCAGCGTCTTTGAGAGATCCAAGATACTCACTCCGCAATAGATTGGTTTGTTTAACACGGTTTTAGTCTTGTACTTTTCGACAAATGACAATTTGCATTCTGAAAATGACGTCGTCGTTTTGTAGCTCGGTTTCTGTATAATTTTTGGTATTTATCTCGATCGTCATCGTTACTGTCTCTGAGTAGGTAACCGTCGATTCGGTTTCTGACGTTTTCCATCGTCTTACCAAACACGCTGTTATTCATCAGTTTAAAAAAGTCTTTCTCAAAATCAGAGGTCGCTTTTGTTCGGAGTTGCGTGTTTTTGTCGATGTAAGATGCCATCCAAGGTGCTTGTTTAAATTGCAGCACTCGATGCACCTTTTTAAGTTTCAAGCCGAGTTTGAGATACAACTGCAACGTGACGTAGTGCAAAACATATTTTTGTTTAGGATTAAGGGTACACGTTAATTTTTGCACGTTGCTATTAGGTTCGGTATCTAATAATTCGTTTTGATAATCAGACATCCATTCTTTTGGTATGACAATGTTTTCTGGCGCTAGGGGGTAATCGTTGTGCAGGTCGTGGAGATTGTCCGGGTAATCGAGGTCTACTTCGAAGCAGTAACCGGTGTTTGACGTTTTCCTGAGAGATAATATCTTAGACTCGGTAAACGTTTTTGTAGACGCCCATTTAAAGTCTTTGTACGGCAGGTATTGACTCATGGCCCAGCCGTACAGATTGTTTGCATCGAGATAGGTGATGTAACTCGACGGCTCGTTTGGCTTATGGTCAAGTAGGTATTTGTTGTTGGCTTTGTGGTATCTCATACCACCCACGCTCGAGATACCACCTCTTTTTGCCTTTTCAAAAAATAAATGTTTGTCTACGTCTTGCAATAGTTCGAGTTTAACTTCCGAGTGTTTTAACAAGGCATCCCACGACAATCCTGGTGCTGTGTAGTAATTAGCAGGATCTAACGCGTAGTTTGTAATACACGTTTGCCTAAAGTTTTCAAATACGCAAGCCAGTAATAACGTATCGGTAGTGACGTACAAATCGTGATATTGCCCCATGTTTTTAACTTTAAACTCGTTCCACGTCAGTTTAGCTCTGTTGTAGTCCTCTCGCGATATATTTTCGTCTTTTAGGCTGCTGTAAAATTGTTCGATAGGGGTAGGCTTGTCTCTTGAAATCTGTCAAACGAGTCCATGTATTCATACGGATAAACTCCTTTTTGTAACAACGAGTCGATGTTTTGACGATTAAAATGTTCTCTGAGTAGTTTAAACGACTCTCTCGGACAAGCTTTAGATAATCTATCCAACGAAGACGCCATAAAATTAAACGAGTCTATAAATCGCATATTTCTGATCGAAAACGAAATATACTTTTCCGAATTTCTAGCGATAACTTGTATTTCCTTCTCGTCATCGTACTCTGAAATACTCTGCATGATCAAGTGAGCGTCGTAATTTTGCAAATTGTGAAAGACGACCGGTATGGTGTTAAAACCTGGTTTAACTTGTAATTTTAGATTGCAGTAGGCGTGCGCGGCACCTCTATATCTACCCGTGACGTGGCAGTGATCTCTCACCTTTCTAAATTTGTTGATTTTCTTTTTGCATTCGAGACATTTAGACTCGGTAAATCCATTTTTGTTTTCGTACTGATGTTCTTTTATTTGTTTTTCTGTTTTTGGTTTTTTGGGTTTCTGGCACTGACAGTTGCTCGAGTAATTAGGATAAATTGGTTTCTCGCAAATCCAACACGTGTTTGTTTTATCATGATGTTCTTTAGCTCGCTCGTTAAATTTCATGGGTTGGGGTTTTTTAAATATGCAATTTATGTCGCTTTGTATTTTTAACATTTTATTGACAAACTTTGATGCGGCATCTTTACCTCTATAAGTCTCTTGATACACATTGGTGCCGTCGCATCGGACGACAACTAGCGAGTAACCGCTTGCTTTGTGAATGTTTGTCTTTTGTGTGTTGTCCTTTTTATCGTCCGCGTTTTTTTCTAATATCGATTCAAAGTCGGCGTAAACTACAAACGGTGCTTTTTGTTTAAACCTGTAGTTTTTAAATTCTAATATTGGCACATCGTTTTCGTCGACTATCCACTCGTTATTTACATATTTTCGCTTAGCGGTAGGAAATACAATCTTTGACGGATGTGTATCTATACCGTTACAATCGGTCATGTGTCTATCTAATTTTACTTGCGTTCTATAATGACACAGGCACCTTCGACAAAAATATTTCTTACTTTTATGTTTTGTAACGTTGTAAATCAATCTCGAAAAATTATTTATCCAGCAGTAGTGATGCTTGTCGCCCTCAGAAAACAAAAACAGATCAATAGGTCGTGACTCTGGTTTGTAGTTTTTAGACACGTATAACGGATATATTTCTTCCTCATAACCGTATACGTTTATGGTTAAATTATTTTGTCTTTCTATCTTTGGTATCTGGTCGATCGGTGTTGGAAAGTCTACGCCTTTAAATTTGAGTCCGTCGTCTTTGGTGTATACAACAGGTTCTTCTTTATGAATTTTATATTTAGGATCGTTTTTTATGTTATTTTTTACTTTATCCGTATACAAGCCAAGAGCAGCTCTCAAACACCATCTCAAGCACTCGTCGTCTTTGTTTTTAATGTTAATCATCGCCGTTTTCTGTTTGATACATTTTGGTAGGTCAATATAAGAACTACCCCTCACAGGGTTAAACCTGTTGATGTTGATATACAACGCCATTATCTTTTTTAAAACCCAACCTGATCCTTGATTCGTATACCTTTCATCCTTTTTAAATAGCTGGTCGATGTCTTCTTTTAAAACCTGTTTTATTTGACTTTGATTTAAAACGACTCTCTGATCGGTATAATGTATAGCTTCGATCGTTTCGATCGTACCATCCGGTTTGGTTTTTTCGTATTTTATTTTGATGGTGAGCTCCATTTTTAAACCTCTTAGCTCTCTCAATTCTGACTTTATTTTATTTACTATTTGATCTTTGTGCGTATCAAAATCTGACTAAATCGTCGTTAAAAAGTCTAGGAATCAGTTCCCAGTTTCTAAAGTTGTTTCTAAATCTTCTCGTCGCTCTGAACTCAGCCTCTTGAAAATCTTAGGGTTGCCTAGAGTTTTGAATCGCCGAGATTAAATCTTTTCAACAATCGACCTTTATAACCCGACGGGTTATATTCTAGATCATAATTGTCTACAATCTGTTTGAGCTCATGTAGCTTCTTTTTCCTCAAGTTTCTAAATTGAGCTTCGTATTTTTATCCCGTTGATGTAGACTTTACGCGTAAGAGCAACATTTTGATTGTACGGTACATTATATCGCTGGACGTAATCGCGCAGCGTGGCTTTATTCCATCTAGAAAATCCCTTAACGATTGGTCTAATCATATCCATCATTTATATATATATCAATATAATTTTTTTTTAATTTTTTTAAGAGGTCAGACTTTTAGATTTATAAGCAATCAGACTCACCGGCTTGTGAGAGAGCTATTGACATTTTGGCGCTGCATACCTTTTGCTCATTTTATACTACCCATACCATCGGCGCTCCATACATGACACAGTCACATCACACAAAAGACTTGCGACCCCGTTCTAGTTCGATCATGACTGTGCACTGAAATATGCAAGGTAACCGACCGTGAACAGCCTATTCTTCGGGTTGAATAGCCTGTCACTAAATTTAGCTTTGGAAATTTCCAGAAAAATCTTTCGCAATTCAGTAGGCCTATTTCTGTCTGTTGTGCAATTCAGTATATCAGCGTCATTTCAACATGATATGTCGATCGGTACAGACGTCTACGCCCAACGTGCAGTCACCAGCCAAAAGGTAAATTGTTTTTAACATTAAAGTCTGGCAATAATGTAGGTTTTCATATTGATTTTGTTCTCTAAAAAACAACCTATACTACACAATCACTAAAAGTCTAGCCACCCATTAGTGTGTGTGATGTTTTGATCAAACATTGAGTGTAAATGCTTTTTTCCACTTGTAATATTTTCAGATGATGACCCCCATCGCAACCTGTGAAAAAGAGGATATGCTGCTTTATAACTTTGCGTCGGGTTTATCGCACAAGCAAGATTTTTCAAGTACCGCTAATACCATTTTTTAAGTGTAAAAACCTCGAGATATTTCTTATAAAGTAACTTAAAGTGTACCATTTTGATATATCTATTATGATATAAAAATTGACCAAAACGCTTACTCATACTTCTCCTCTAACTGTAATAAGTTTCATCGATGAGAATGATGTCATCAGTATTATTAGTAAAGGAAGCTTGCTTCCCTCTAACTGTAATAAGTTTCATCGATAAGAATGATGTCATCAGTATTATTAGCAAAGGAAGCTTGCTTCCCCTCTAACTGTAAATTAAGTTTCATCGATAAGAATGATGTCATCAGTATTATTAGCAAGGGAAGCTTGCTTCCCTCTAACTGTAAATTAAGTTTCATCGATAAGAATGATGTCATCAGTATTATTAGCAAGGGAAGCTTGCTTCCCCTCTAACTGTAATAAGTTTCATCGATAAGAATGATGTCATCAGTATTATTAGCAAGGGAAGCTTGCTTCCCCTCTAACTGTAAATTAAGTTTCATCGATAAGAATGATGTCATCAGTATTATTAGCAAGGAAGCTTGCTTCCTCTAAGTGTAATAAGTTTCATCGATGAGAATGATGTCATCAGTATTATTAGCAAAAGGAAGCTTGCTTCCCTCTAACTGTAATAAGTTTCATCGATAAGAATGATGTCATCAGTATTATTAGCAAGGGGAAGCTTGCTTCCCCTCTAACTGTAAATTAAGTTTCATCGATGAGAATGATGTCATCAGTATTATTAGCAAAAGGAAGCTTGCTTCCCCTCTAACTGTAAATTAAGTTTCATCGATAAGAATGATGTCATCAGTATTATTAGCAAGGGGAAGCTTGCTTCCCCTCTAACTGTAAATTAAGTTTCTCTGGTTTATTAATTATATTTTGTTAAAGTTACATGTGTTTTAATAAAGTTAAAACTTTGTTTTGTAAACCTAAGAAAACGCTGTTTGTTTATTTATTTGTAAGTATTGATAGAGGGCGCACCAGTCGCTGTGAGTCTGTGTTGAGATCTCCAAGAGGGTGACTGTAAATATGAAGAGTCTGGTCTGATTTCGAGACTGAGATATTGAGAGGGGGAGATATATTTGGGAAGAAAAAAGGGGTGGGGTGGGAGTGGTGGGGATGGGGAGGGGGTGGTGGGGATGGGGAGGGGTGGAGGAGGGGGATCATAGGGGTGGGGAGGGGTAAAGTCTGGTACCTGCCCCCCACTTATAATATAACAACTCGGAGAGAAAAAAGATATATTTGGGGAGCTAGAGGGGAGATATATTTGGGGAGGGAGACAGATATATTTGGGGAGGGATCTATTTGGGGGCGGGGATCATTGGAAAGGGATGGGTACAATGGGAGGGGGGCAGAGACGGGGAGGGGGTAAAGTCTGGTACCCTGGCTTCTCCCCATTGGCCCTGTACTACCCCCAGACCTATGGCAATGTCTGGAATCCCCCACTAATACCTACTTGTGTAGTTTATTATGCTGTCTGCAACAGCTTTCGTAATTGTTGGCATATTTGCTCTGTTTTTACACTCAATCTGCCCGCTCTGTGGCAATGAAAACACTTAAAACTTCGGGTATTGCATAAGTTGGGATCCTGAGCAGGATCCTAGCACTAATTATTCATAGTTTTGACCAATCACAGCCAAGAGTTTGGCCAATCATAGCCAAGAGTTTTGACCAATCAGACGAAAGATTGAAGCACTAATGATATGCGCTGGCAGTACAATGCATGTGCATGACGTGTTTGTTTACGTACGTACGTACGTACGTGTACTGTACTGCATTTTGAGCAAGCATTTGTCTACGTCTGTGAAACAGCTGGAGTTTTTTTTTAGTTGTTTATTTTTTGCCTCCAATTTCCAAGTCCAGTGGAATTAATTGACAGTCATCATTTGAGTGGATAGATAATCTTGGAACTCTGACTTTGGCCATATTTTGGTTGTCTCAGATTTCTTAAAATCCAATGGAATTATTTAACAGTCGGACGCTCACTACTGGAAGTCTCAGAAATACACATGATGCTCCGAGAAAATGTGCGTCGAACCCAGTCAGCCTCCATTATGCATGGGACAAGCTAATGTTGCTTCAGCATATTCAGGCTTGCGCCACAAGGTCAATACCGAAATTCAAGGTAAGACAATTCCAATAATACATTTGTGCATAGGACTCGCCAGGGTTTGAGGAAGGTTTGTTTTGTGCCACTGGGTAAAAAATAGGCCTATGTGTTACTTTCGGTTAGCCCCATAAATGTGGCCAATTTGCTGACTACCTCTGTAAATAAAGGCCACACTCCCACCATGTACAAAAACATGTCGAACTTTGTCAAATTTTGATTTTCACATTTAGGCTTAGTTTGTAGTTGCTTTGCTTTAGAAGCATACTCATTCTCTGTATAGGCTAATCAGAAAGTGCTTTCTTTTTTTTCAGACGTCTAATTTTCGTGAAACTTCATGTTGAAATTTGGATACACAAACGTGTGCCAACGAATGCTTCTAAAGCAAAAATATACTACAAACTAAGCCTATATGTGAAAATCAAAATGTGACAAAGTTCGACATGTTTTTGTACATGGTGGAAGTGTGGCCTTTATTTACGGAGGTAGTCCAGTAAATTGGCCACATTTATGGGGCTAACTTTCGGTAAACCTTAGTTTGGACCCTTTCTCTCGAGTAGCTCTCGAGTAGGCGAAAGCGCGTGGCTTTGCAAATTGCGCCGAGGCAACAACTCCAGAATAAAAATGCTGTGCAGTGACTGCCCTCTAAAACAGGTTCTGTAATTCATACAAAATAACGTAGGCCTGGGGATACCGATATAAAGTACCAACAATTGTAAGTCGATTTGGAATTTTTTTCTCGGATAAACAAGCAAGCAAATAAGTTTCATTTTGAGATCTCGAGGGACTATAGCGATCATTGAGAATCTTTTGAATAGTATTAATTTATTAAAGGGAACACGCAAGAGGATTTTTTATGGCTATTAAAAGCACAAACAGTTTTTCTTGCCAACGATATAACTTTGACTTTCTACCTCCTTTATAGCAGTAAAAAGGAGGAATTTCAACATTTTTAGTTTTATGCTAATGAAAATTTCAAGATTCATGAGCCAAAGCGTGATGTCATTCAATGCAGAACAGTAGTGTCTCCATAGCTTTGTGTGCAAATAAATATTAAATCTTTCATCATTTTCTTGGAGTAATTGTTCCATTTTGTACCTTTTATTCATGTTAAACAGCTTGTTTGGACAATTATAGTAGTGGCCAATATTTCTTCAAATCTTTTTTGGGGTTGTTATTTTGAGAGACTAATTTTGTATTGTTAATTTGCAATTTTGACAAGGAGAATACCTTGTGTGACAAAAGAAGAACAGCGCGCCCTCTATTTACATATCTACCGATGGAATTATTTGCTCATAATTAAAAAATACCACTTTCTTTTCATTTCCAATGAAAACAAGTATTAAGATCTTGTATGTGTTGTTGCAAGACAAAGTAATGTGCATAAAAACACATTGATCTATCTTTCCACTGCATGTTTCCTTTAAAGAGATATGGGCCGATGGAACGGTGGTTCACATTGCAACCAAAGTTGTCAATATATGGAAGATATGTACCGTATAGTGTCACTGTCCAATCGGAGTACGAGTAATAAGGAGTTTCCATCTCAGGGCCTAGTATGAAAACGAGGTTAGATAAATAAGCTAGCCCGCTGGGGACGCGAGGTTAATTGGTTCAGATGGACAAATGAAACTCATTCGGTGCAAATGTTTGTTACTCAAATATCAGTGTATGAAAACTGAAATTTCCTGTTTTGGTTGAAATTTGTGTAGGGCCTACTAGGCCAAAAAAAGTATCCGGTTTCTGGTATGGAGCTTGCCCAAAAAGTGGTGCGGTTTTTTTCTTCAAATGTCAGCTGATGACTGCAAATGGTGCCCGACTAAACTTAGTGCAAATATATGGGAGTCAAGAGAGGCCACATAAAGCTTATTCTCGATCGTAAACCCATCTAAAAACACGTTAAAATTGTGCAGCAGCAGGATTTTAATCAAGCCAGTGAGTTTGGCGGTTTTGAGAGATCATCTTTCACTGAGAAAAAAAACTTTTTCATTTTGCCGACGCACATGGCTACGGCGACGCGCGCGCATACCAGTAAGCGGAGACTTGTTTTGCCTTAAAATCCACTTTTTCAAACAATTAGGCCGTGTCCGAAACGGGCTTCCAGAGCTATGGCTACGTCTATTTTCAGCGCGTCCCCGCGTATTTTCAATGGGCGCGGACCTAGACCTAGCTCTAGACAGTTGATTCGGATGCAGCCTTAGTAAGAATACTTTACGCCTTTTCTGACAACTGAGGGCGCATTTTAATGTCACTTAATTTTAGGCGCACAATCAGTTTTCTGCTCAAGTTGTGAACACAAATGTTTGGTTACTGAAAACATTGAATGCTGAAAAACACTTGGGCATAGGAGTTTGATAACACTCTTTAGACCCTTTAGGTGGGATATGTATCGTACATGAATTTTAAAGGAAAACAGCAATGAAGAATTACGTGAGAAAAGCAAGTTTCGATCGACACACAGAACTTGTAAAACAAGAAACGGTCATAAACTACACGATTATCGTATTTCATAGGTCGTAAATGACGATAATGTCAAAAAATATAAAACTTTAATTGTTGCATCTTTTGGGGAAATATGAATAATTTAAGAATTGCATATGACTTATTGGCATCATTTGTGATTTATTTTATGGCTTAATATTTTTAAGGGGAACTCGGTGATAAAGAAAAAAATGGAGAAAGTAAACAAATATGGATGACGTCATCATGACGTCACTGCAATTCCCATATTATTAACAACATACACAGAAACCCAAAGTGAGTAATTTTACTCAATATCGTAACAAAATGAGACTTTTTGTCTGTGTACTTTACACAATATGGCTCAAAATTAATTAGTGTGTCACTACACGGACAAAATCACTTATTTACTACGATAATGAGCCAAACCGCTCAGTTTGGGTTTTCTGTGTACCCTTTTGCACGACGATTGAGCTTTGTGTTCAATGTGTTTTGAAATTCGACAACAAATCGACCATTAGCTTGATTATAGAATGTTTTTGCGCCAGCTATTATTTGAAGGACTCTATATATCTTTCGACAGGAATGCGCCCTTTAGTTCGGCTCCAAAACACGCCCACAAAATTATACAAGTTGGAAAAATGGGTAAACATTAACATATGCAAGTGGGCACAAAATAATTAATTGCTTGCATGCAAAATGTACGTCAAGAAGAAGCCTTGGCCTGATGAACATGCGGGGAAAATGTTTGCCCTAACTACGTGCCAATTGAATTGAGTTCGGCACGGCAATGGCATATGGCGTTTGCCGTGTTGCTGTTCGCAACGACGATATCACCCTGTTGAGCCGACGAGTGGTGCTGTGCCGAACTCAATTTGCCGAGCAAAATGGTTTTAAACGCTATCAGCGCGCCGTGCCGAACTATCAACAGGGCCAAATTTGAGGTTCGGCACCACAGTAGCTCGGCGTTGAGAACAGTCCTTTCTGCGCAACTCACCTCTTACCTCCAGAGTCGATTGTTATAACACGGGCCAACATGTGTATTATTATCTTGATAAAATTTTATGAGAAAATAACAGATTTCGATTGCCAATGGCTCTTATCATGGAATACCTTTTCACGCCCTTTTCATCGTTTTCCCGAACAGAGCTGCATAAAGATATCTCTGGCATGCCATCTCATTCATCTTGTACTGACACTTATCGTACCCAGCTAGTCAACTGATTTTGTATACTCTATTTTCAGCACAGATTTCATTGTTAGCATTTCGCAAGTAGTTGTATGAGATAAACTTTTCCGTTTGTAGTTGTGTATGTAGTTAATCCTATAACACCGTATGAGTTTGTTTCTGTATTCAATAGGAGGCGTTGAACAATAGAGGACAATAGGGTCTCCAATTCCCGAAGGTCCCCAATTTGGCGATGTGTACAAAAGATATGGGAGGTCTTCTTAAAAAAAGGACCAAAACAAAAGGGACAATAGGGGGTCCCCGATTATGCAAATGTACACTTGTAAGCGTGCGATAAATCATATTCTATTTGGAAAAATCATGACCACTAGGGTTAATCGCAGTTTAACTGCCATTTATTGGCATTTATTAAAAAAAATCTTTGTCTGTTCGAAACACAGAGTTTTTGGATCCTTAGTCCTGGAGAAATGAAACAGAAAAAGTCATGTAAAGATAAAGAGTATCCGCAGCTAGAAGTTTCTTCTTGTGCGAGTCATAATATATCTCTGGCCACAAACACCTTTAGGCCTACTACGTGGAGGCCCTAAACACCTTGCATTTTGTGGACAGTCATCGACAATTGAATACCCATTGGGTTCAACCGTCACTTAATATTTGCAATGGACTCGAATGCCATTAATCATTCATCAATGAAAGAACTAAAAGCCAATCTTATCAGCATAGTCCAAGTTTGCGTACACTGTCCGCAGTGCAAACTAGGTTATTGATAGCCCAGTACGAGCGATACCAATACAGTTCAAACTTCGTCTATCACCGCTGGGCCTTTTGACGGTTGCCAAGATTTTGTCTTTCACGAAGTGATGTGTTTGGCACACCTCGATGGACAGAGTGGGCAGTGGCAATTGGTGCTGAATATTTTCTTTGGATAAATTATACGATTTCATTTTGTCCATCGATGTTTTTGGAGATCTGGTCTGAACTATGTCAGCAGTTTCTTGAGACGCACATTTCGAACGGACTTGTGACTTTTATGGAAGTCCTCTGATGGACGGTTTTGTCCTACTTGTCGTGTGTTTTACAACTTACTTACTCAAAGTAGAAAAGAATGTGTACTTTAGTGGTTGAACACCCTGTACGTTTTGTCCCAAAGAGACCAGGCCGTTGAGTTTGTCAAAAGTTTCGACTCTCTTTGCATCATGTGAAGGCCGACTTTGTGTCTTCCCACCAAAGCCACGGACTATCATGATTTGTAATGAGAACAATGGCTCTGAGTAAAATGGAGAATACGGGAGACTCTCTCGTCACATCACTTCAGAGTAGCGAGGGATGGGGTTTTGAGGAGGGATCCTCCGGAGATCACTCCCACGACATCCGCCACAAGACGGGCTCAGTCGCCTTCCAAAATGCCTTACACGATCTGCAGAGGGAACAGGAGAGCTTCGTTGAGGAGGACGAATCTGACAGTGGGATCCAAGATAACCCTGATTCATCTGCCGAAACGCAACCAACCACCAAGAAATCAATTCAGGAGACTTTGAGTTCACTTTGGACCACTGGGTCAGCGCCACATCCTCCAATCGCGCCCAGGCCAAAACAAACGCACCGTAAGTCCACGACGCGACGCCCCGATTCCTTAAACGTCACTTCTTCTCAGGTTGCAGCTAGTCATCCTAAACCAAAGTTGGATCTGTCATTCAGGGAAACGGCGAGCGATGGCGGATTCACCAATAAGAGCCATCTACCCAAACTCCGGAAATCCCCCAAATCACTCTCACATGAAAACGTCACGACCAAGCCAGCCGGGAAAGTCACTGCTTCCCCGGCCACTTCGCCGAAACTCCTCCGTAGAAAATCTCTTGGAGTTGTGAGTCCCTCATCCGCTCGACGACGCTTCAGCGCGTACGACGAACCTATGGGTTTATCATCCGATAACTACACTCGTCGACTCCAGCGAGCGGGAGCTGCAACCCATGCTTCCGTTCCCTCACCGAGTAGCACCAGTAGATCCGATCAATCTAATCTCCGACGGTACTCTTCTGTCAACCTGCCTCCAATTGCCGGTGCGACTCAGCGGCGGCATAGCAGTGTCATCCCAGCCCTGGTTAGCCCCAATGAGCCCGCCAGACACACCGGGCCCTTGTCTTCCAACATCCTGGCTCACACCTTCGGCGGCCAAGGCGGTAGGGGAGCTTTAAGCATGGCCAGGGAGCGCCGTGTCTCACAAGCAGTCGATGAACTCTTGCACATAGAGGAGGTCAGACGGGCTAGCGAGATGCGGAATTTGGTGGCGTCTACTCAACCGGGACAGGCTGGGAGGGGTTCCCAGTCTCATGACCTTGGCGACATGCTGCAAGGACTGAAAGATTGTAGGTACCTAAGAGGCTCTACCAACGAGGAGGAGTTTGTGTAAATCGAAACGAGTAACATTCACACGAATATGGGGTCGGACATTGTCGAACATAAATGTTTAGAGGCCTCTCCAATTATGGACGCGTGCACAAACATGTATCATGGTGCTTTTTGCCCACTTTCGAGAGCCCATATAGGGCGCAAAGTACTCACGATTCCTTTTATTCTAAAAGTTCACAAAACCATAGCGTCTTCACGTGAGCGTCAGCGAGGCGTCGTCCCTCCCAGTGGTCTCCCCCAACTTTTCCTTTGTAACCGCTGAGGGGGTAATTGTATACAAATTGATAACGAGAATGTTTATAGATGTCAACTTTCGCTTCACATTCGCATTGGTTTGAAGTTCGTTACCACACACATTTGCCTTTTTCTTCCAACCACATCTTCACAATGGGCTTTATTTGAACCGGTGAGGGATATTAATAGACATGTGTACAATACTGGAATGTACTAAAATATTACTAATTAAAATAAATTGTTAAATGTAGAAGTATTTAAATATTACTAATTGAAATAAATTGTTTAATGTTGTACCTAATTTTTTCTAGATTGAAGTAAGATACCAGACTTCATTAATTGGCGGCCCGAAAATGGCGGGAGCTTCCTACTGTTTGTGCCCAGAAAATGTCGTCGTTACAGCGCCCTCTCGCACTTCGAAACGTTCAGGCCAAAACAAAATATCCGGTTTGAGGTATGCGCGCGCGTCACCGTAGCCATGCGCGTCGGCAAAATGAAAAAAAAAAAACATTTCAATGAAAGATGATGTCTCAAAACCGCCAAACTCACTGGTTTGACTGGAATCCTGCTGCTGGACAATTTTAACGTGTTTTTAGATGGGGTTATGATCGAGAATAGGCTTTATGTGGCCTCTCTGGACTCCCATATATTTGAACGAAGTTTAGTCGGGCACCATTTGCAGTCATCAGCCGACATTTGAAGCAAAAAAAAACACAACAGGTAAAAAAAAAAAGCCGCGTCGCCGCACCACTTTTTGGGCAAGCTCCATAACAGAAACCGGAGACTTATCTCTTTTTGGCCTTACCTAGGCATTCAACTTCCTATTCCGAAAAAAACCGATTGTTTTGGGAACATTAATGAAAGAAAAAATGGCAACCGGCACTACAATTTGTTCCTTTAAAACCGAAGGCAGCTTTCCTTGTGAGGGGTCATTTCTCCTTTTGCTCGTGCATGAAGATTTTCCCTCGATTCTGCTGCTTGCAGATCCTTTGTGTTGGGAAATATTTTACTTCACTTAATTAATCGACCTTAAGTTCGACAACGTATACATAGGTCTACCTTGGCTTGCAAAATTTGCCGAATTGCACATATAAATCATGCACCCAAATAAAAGATGGGTGAAATTTCCAGATTGTTGGTCCACCGTCAGGGCGGATCCAGATATTTCCGCAGGGTGGGGTTTTTACAAGCCTAAAGAATATGAAATATGGACACGTTTTTTTTCTCCGGACACTTGGACGTAAAATCAAAAAGCCGGGGGGGGGGGGAACCATACTTTCATTTGGGGCACTGTTCAAATCCGACAATTGGTAACACTATCACAGAATAATGTACATATACCCCATAACCGAGCTGGATCTGTACGTATTTTGTGCTAGGTGGACATTATTACTAGGAAAAAATGTAGGTGTCGGAGCGGGGGGGGGGGGGGGGTTGGCCCTTTTTCGGGAATTTCTATGGAAATAGTTTTTTGGACAGAGCTGATCTTTTTTTTACCACCATCTCTCCCCCCCCCCCCCTCTGGATCAGCGCCTGCGTCCCGAAGACTTTGCCCAAGTCTAGCTGGGTTGGTTTGCAAACACAGCAAGCCTTACGTAAACACTCGCGCAGAGGACCTTTGTTTCTCGTCTTTTGTTATGTGTTCTAATTGAAATCTCAATCTCAATAGCGTTCTTCTTAGAAGCTTAAAGGTAGATTTCAAAAGAATTTCTTGTGGGGTCTATTTTCCTCTTTTTTTCTGCCCCGTAAGGATGGGCGCTCTGGCGTGGCCTTGCGATCGTGGATGCAAACACAAAAGCAGCACAAATTTCCTTTCAGTCCTCCAGAGTTGAGTCTTTTGTTGAAAAAGGTCCTCGATTCCATCTAACTTTTTGCGTCATCTATAGGAGAGTGTTCCATATTACAGGGACAAAGGGAAACACAAAGTGTTTTCCTCGAGAGTATTGAATATATAAATTCACAACAACATGTATGTAAGTAAACATTTACATGTACATTAGGTACACACATACACATGCGTGACATGCACACACAATTAGCATATGGGAATTGGGGTACCACTATTGTTTGACCCATTGACCCTAATCTCCTTTTGTTCTCCTTTGTTTCCCTTAGGAATTTCAAAATACATAGCTTGATTCTGTGCGTTGTTGCCATAGAGTAGGCTGTCAGCGGGCTTCACTCCTTGGTGTTGTTTACTTCCTATATCTTGTCTTGACGGTATCTTGTTATAAAAAAATTCCTATTTTTTTTGACATGTATGGAAAGCTAGTTAGTCTAGCTACAACGTCCAACAGGTTTGAAGTCCGTAGATCCAATACTCGTAGAGAAAATGGGACATAAGCAAGAATATTTTACCCGAGTTTGTTTCTGTGCGTATATTGCCATAGAGTAGGCTGTCAGTGGGCTTTACTCCGTGGTGTTGATAACTAATAATATATCGCCTTGCCAGAATCTTGTTATAAAAAATTATTGATTTTTTTTGACATGTATAGAAAGCTAGTTAGTCTGGCTACAACGTCCAACAAAAACATAAGCAAGAATATTTCGCCCGATTTTGTTTCTGTGCGTTGTTGCCATAGAGTAGGCTGTCAGCGGGCTTCACTCCGTGGTGTTGTTTACTTCCTATATCTCGTCTTGACGGTATCTTGTTATACAAAATTCCTAATTTTTTGAACATGTATGGAAAGCTAGTTAGTCTGGCTACAACGTCCAACAAATTCAAAGTCCGTAGGCCTAATACTCGTGGAGAAAATGGGACATAAGCAAGAATATTTTGCCCGAGTTTGTTTCTGTGCGTATATTGCCATATAATAGGTTGTCAGCGGGCTTCACTCCGTGGTGTTGTTAACTTTCTATATCTCGTCTTGACGGTGTCTTGTTATGACAAATTACTGATTTTTTTGACATGTATGGAAAGCTAGTTAGTCTGGCTACAACGTCCAACAAGTTTAAAGTCCGTAGACCCAAAACTTGTGGAGAAAATGGGACATAAGCAAGAATATTTTGCCCGGGTTTGTTTCTGTGCGTATATTTCCATAGAATAGGCTGTCAACGGGCTTCACTCCGCGGTGTTGTTTACTTCCTATATCTCGTCTTGACGGTATCTTGTTATAAAAAAATCCTAATTTTTTTGACATGTAAAGAAAGCTAGTTAGTCAGGCTACATCGTCCAACAAGTTTGAAGTCCGTAGACCCAATACTTGTGGAGAAAATGGGACATAAGCAAGAATATTTCGCCCGAATTTGTTTCTGTGCGTATATTGCCATAGAGTAGGCTGTCAGCGGGCTTCACTCCGTCTTGACGGTATCTTTTTAGGAAAAATTCCTTATTGTTTGGACATGTTTTGAAAGCTTGTTCGTCAGGCTACAACGTCCCACAAGTTTGAAGTCTATAGACCCAATACTCGTGGACGAAATGGGACATAAGCAAGAATTATTTGCCTGGGTTTGTTTCTGTGCGTATATTGCCATAGTGTAGGCTGTCAGCGGGCTTCATTCTGTGGTGCTGTTTACTTCCTATATCTGGTTATGACGGTATCTTGTAATGAAAAATTACTGATTTTTTTTTTACATGTATTGAAAGCTAGTTAGTCATGCTACAACGTCCATCAAGAATGAAGTCCGTAGACCCAATACTCGTGGAGAAAATGGGACATAAGCAAGAATATTTCGCCCGGGTTTGTTTCTGTGCGTATATTTCCATAGATTAGGCTGTCAGCGGGCTTCACTCCGTGGTGTTGTTTACTTCCTATATCTCGTCTTGACGGTATTTTGTTATGAAAAATCCTAATTTTTTTGACATGTATAGAAAGCTAGTTAGTCTGGCTAAATCCTAATTTTTTTGACATGTATAGAAAGCTAGTTAGTCTGGCTACATCGTCCAACAAGTTTGAAATCCGTAGACCCAATACTTGTGGAGAAAATGGGACATAAGCAAGAATATTTCGCCCGAATTTGTTTCTGTGCGTTGTTGCCATAGAGTAGGCTGTCAGCGGGCTTCACTCCGTGGTGTTGTTTACTTCCTATATCTCGTCTTGACGGTATCTTGTTATACAAAATTCCTAATTTTTTGAACATATACGGAAAGCTAGTTAGTCTGGCTACAACGTCCAACAAATTTGAAGTCCGTAGACCCAATACTCTTGGAGAAAATGGGACATAAGCAAGAATGTTTCGCCCGAATTTGTTTCTGTGCGTATATTGCCATAGAGGAGGCTGTCAGCGGGCTTCACTCCGCGGTGTTGTTTACTTCCTATATCTCGTCTTGACGGTATCTTGTTAAGAAAAAATCCGAACTTTTTTGACATGTATAGAAAGCTAGATAGTCAGGCTACATCATCCAACAAGTTTAAAATCCGTAGACCCAATACTTGTGGAGAAAATGGGACATAAGCAAGAATATTTCGCCCGAATTTGTTTCTGTGCGTTGTTGCCATAGAGTAGGCTGTCAGCGGGCTTCACTCCGTGGTGTTGTTTACTTCCTATATCTCGTCTTGACGGTATCTTGTTATACAAAATTCCTAATTTTTTGAACATGTATGGAAAGCTAATTAGTCTGGCTACAACGTCCAACAAGTTTGAAGTCCGTAGACCCAATACTCGTGGAGAAAATGGGACATAAGCTAGAATATTTCGCCCGAATTTGTTTCTGTGCGTATATTGCCATAGAGTAGGCTGTCAGCGGGCTTCACTCCGTGGTGTTGTTTACTTCCTATATCTCGTCTTGACGGTATGTTGTTATGAAAAATTCCTAATTTTTTGACATGTGTGGAAAGCTAGTTAGTCAGGCTACATCGTCCGACAAGTTTGAAGTCCGTAGACCCAATACTTGTGGAGAAAATGGGACAGAAGCAAGAATATTTCGCCCGAATTTGTTTCTGTGCGTATATTGCCATAGAGTAGGCTGTCAGCGGGCTTCACTCCGCGGTGTTGTTTACTTCCTATATCTCGTCTTGACGGTATCTTGTTTTGAAATATTCCTATTTTTTTGACATGTATAGAAAGCTACTTAGTCAGGCTACATCATCCAACAAGTTTGAAATCCGTAGACCCAATACTTGTGGAGAAAATGGGACATAAGCAAGAATATTTCGCCCGAATTTGTTTCTGTGCGTTGTTGCCATAGAGTAGGCTGTCAGCGGGCTTCACTCCGTGGTGTTGTTTACTTCCTATATCTCGTCTTGACGGTATGTTGTTATGAAAAATTCCTAATTTTTTGACATATGTGGAAAGCTAGTTAGTCAGGCTACATCGTCCAACAAGTTTGAAGTCCGTAGACCCAATACTTGTGGAGAAAATGGGACAGAAGCAAGAATATTTCGCCCGAATTTGTTTCTGTGCGTATATTGCCATAGAGTAGGCTGTCGGCGGGCTTCACTCCGTGGTGTTGTTTACTTCCTATATCTCGTCTTGATGGTATGTTGTTATGAAAAAGTCCTAATTTTTTGACATGTGTGGAAAGCTAGTTAGTCAGGCTACATCGTCCAACAAGTTTGAAGTCCGTAGACCCAATGCTCGTGGAGAAAATGGGACATAAGCAAGAATATTTCGCCCGAAATTGTTTCTGTGCGTATATTGCCATAGAGTAGGCTGTCAGCGGGCTTCACTCCGCGGTGTTGTTTACTTCCTATATCTCGTCTTGACGGTATCTTGTTATAAAAAAATCCTAATTTTTTTGACATGTAAAGAAAGCTAGTTAGTCAGGCTACATCGTCCAACAAGTTTGAAGTCCTTAGACCCAATACTCGTGGAGAAAATGGGACATAAGCAAGAATATTTTGCCCGAATTTGTTTCTGTGCATATATTGCAATAGAGTAGGCTGATAGCGGGCTTCACTCCGCGGTGTTGTTTACTTCCTATATCTCGTCTTGACGGTATCTTGTTAATCAAAAAGCCCAACTTTTTTGACATGTATAGAAAGCTAGATAGTCAGGCTACATCATCCAACAAGTTTAAAATCCGTAGACCCAATACTTGTGGAGAAAATGGGACATAAGCAAGAATATTTCGCCCGAATTTGATTCTGTGCGTTGTTGGCATAGAGTAGGCTGTCAGCGGGCTTCACTCCGTGGTGTTGTTTACTTCCTATATCTCGTCTTGACGGTATCTTGTGATACAAAATTCCTAATTTTTGAACATGTATGGAAAGCTAGTTAGTCTGGCTACAACGTCCAACAAGTTTGAAGTCCGTAGACCCAATACTTGTGGAGAAAATGGGACACAAGCCAGAATATTTCGCCCGAATTTGTTTCTGTGCGTTGTTGCCATAGAGTAGGCTGTAAGCGGACTTCACTCCGTGGTGTTGTTTACTTCCTATATCTCGTCTTGACGGTATCTTGTTATACAAAATTCCTAATTTTTTGAACATGTATGGAAAGCTAGTTAGTCTGGCTACAACGTCCAACAAGTTTGAAGTCCGTAGACCCAATACTTGTGGAGAAAATGGGACAGAAGCAAGAATATTTCGCCCGAATTTGTTTCTGTGCGTTGTTGCAATAGAGTAGGCTGTCAGCGGGCTTCACTCCGTGGTGTTGTTTACTTCCTATATCTCGTCTTGACGGTATGTTGTTATGAAAAAATCCGAACTTTTTTGACATGTATAGAAAGCTAGATAGTCAGGCTACATCATCCAACAAGTTTAAAATCCGTAGACCCAATACTTGTGGAGAAAATGGGACATAAGCAAGAATATTTCGCCCGAATTTGTTTCTGTACGTTGTTGCCATAGAGTAGGCTGTCAGCGGGCTTCACTCCGTGGTGTTGTTTACTTCCTATATCTCGTCTTGACGGTATCTTGTTATACAAAATTCCTTATTTTTTGAACATGTATGGAAAGCTAGTTAGTCTGGCTACAACGTCCAACAAGTTTGAAGTCCGTAGACCCAATACTCGTGGAGAAAATGGGACATAAGCAAGAATATTTCGCCCGAATTTGTTTCTGTGCGTATATTGCCATAGAGTAGGCTGTCAGCGGGCTTCACTCCGTGGTGTTGTTTACTTCCTATATCTCGTCTTGACGGTATGTTGTTATGAAAAATTCCTAATTTTTTGACATGTGTGGAAAGCTAGTTAGTCAGGCTACATCGTCCAACAAGTTTGAAGTCCGTAGACCCAATACTTGTGGAGAAAATGGGACAGAAGCAAGAATATTTCGCCCGAATTTGTTTCTGTGCGTATATTGCCATAGAGTAGGCTGTCAGCGGGCTTCACTCCGCGGTGTTGTTTACTTCCTATATCTCGTCTTGACGGTATCTTGTTTTGAAATATTCCTATTTTTTTGACATGTATAGAAAGCTAGTTAGTCAGGCTACATCATCCAACAAGTTTGAAATCCGTAGACCCAATACTTGTGGAGAAAATGGGACATAAGCAAGAATATTTCGCCCGAATTTGTTTCTGTGCGTTGTTGCCATAGAGTAGGCTGTCAGCGGGCTTCACTCCGTGGTGTTGTTTACTTCCTATATCTCGTCTTGACGGTATGTTGTTATGAAAAATTCCTAATTTTTTGACATATGTGGAAAGCTAGTTAGTCAGGCTACATCGTCCAACAAGTTTGAAGTCCGTAGACCCAATACTTGTGGAGAAAATGGGACAGAAGCAAGAATATTTCGCCCGAATTTGTTTCTGTGCGTATATTGCCATAGAGTAGGCTGTCGGCGGGCTTCACTCCGTGGTGTTGTTTACTTCCTATATCTCGTCTTGACGGTATGTTGTTATGAAAAAGTCCTAATTTTTTGACATGTGTGGAAAGCTAGTTAGTCAGGCTACATCGTCCAACAAGTTTGAAGTCCGTAGACCCAATGCTCGTGGAGAAAATGGGACATAAGCAAGAATATTTCGCCCGAAATTGTTTCTGTGCGTATATTGCCATAGAGTAGGCTGTCAGCGGGCTTCACTCCGCGGTGTTGTTTACTTCCTATATCTCGTCTTGACGGTATCTTGTTATAAAAAAATCCTAATTTTTTTGACATGTAAAGAAAGCTAGTTAGTCAGGCTACATCGTCCAACAAGTTTGAAGTCCTTAGACCCAATACTCGTGGAGAAAATGGGACATAAGCAAGAATATTTTGCCCGAATTTGTTTCTGTGCATATATTGCAATAGAGTAGGCTGATAGCGGGCTTCACTCCGCGGTGTTGTTTACTTCCTATATCTCGTCTTGACGGTATCTTGTTAAGCAAAAATCCCAACTTTTTTGACATGTATAGAAAGCTAGATAGTCAGGCTACATCATCCAACAAGTTTAAAATCCGTAGACCCAATACTTGTGGAGAAAATGGGACATAAGCAAGAATATTTCGCCCGAATTTGATTCTGTGCGTTGTTGGCATAGAGTAGGCTGTCAGCGGGCTTCACTCCGTGGTGTTGTTTACTTCCTATATCTCGTCTTGACGGTATCTTGTGATACAAAATTCCTAATTTTTTGAACATGTATGGAAAGCTAGTTAGTCTGGCTACAACGTCCAACAAGTTTGAAGTCCGTAGACCCAATACTTGTGGAGAAAATGGGACACAAGCCAGAATATTTCGCCCGAATTTGTTTCTGTGCGTTGTTGCCATAGAGTAGGCTGTAAGCGGACTTCACTCCGTGGTGTTGTTTACTTCCTATATCTCGTCTTGACGGTATCTTGTTATACAAAATTCCTAATTTTTTGAACATGTATGGAAAGCTAGTTAGTCTGGCTACAACGTCCAACAAGTTTGAAGTCCGTAGACCCAATACTTGTGGAGAAAATGGGACAGAAGCAAGAATATTTCGCCCGAATTTGTTTCTGTGCGTTGTTGCCATAGAGTAGGCTGTCAGCGGGCTTCACTCCGTGGTGTTGTTTACTTCCTATATCTCGTCTTGACGGTATGTTGTTATGAAAAATTCCTAATTTTTTGAACATATAAGGAAAGCTAGTTAGTCTTGCTACATCGTCCAACAAGTTTGAAGTCCGTAGACCCAATACTCGTGGAGAAAATGGGACATAAGCAAGAATACTTTGCCCGAATTTGTTTCTGTGCATATATTGCCATAGAGTAGGCTGTTAGCGGGCTTTACTCCGCGGTGTTGTTTACTTCCTATATCTGGTCTTGACGGTATCTTGTTAAGAAAAAATCCGAACTTTTTTGACATGTATAGAAAGCTAGATAGTCAGGCTACATCATCCAACAAGTTTAAAATCCGTAGACCCAATACTTGTGGAGAAAATGGGACATAAGCAAGAATATTTCGCCCGAATTTGTTTCTGTACGTTGTTGCCATAGAGTAGGCTGTCAGCGGGCTTCACTCCGTGGTGTTGTTTACTTCCTATATCTCGTCTTGACGGTATCTTGTTATACAAAATTCCTTATTTTTTGAACATGTATGGAAAGCTAGTTAGTCTGGCTACAACGTCCAACAAGTTTGAAGTCCGTAGACCCAATACTCGTGGAGAAAATGGGACATAAGCAAGAATATTTCGCCCGAATTTGTTTCTGTGCGTATATTGCCATAGAGTAGGCTGTCAGCGGGCTTCACTCCGTGGTGTTGTTTACTTCCTATATCTCGTCTTGACGGTATGTTGTTATGAAAAATTCCTAATTTTTTGACATGTGTGGAAAGCTAGTTAGTCAGGCTACATCGTCCAACAAGTTTGAAGTCCGTAGACCCAATACTTGTGGAGAAAATGGGACAGAAGCAAGAATATTTCGCCCGAATTTGTTTCTGTGCGTATATTGCCATAGAGTAGGCTGTCAGCGGGCTTCACTCCGCGGTGTTGTTTACTTCCTATATCTCGTCTTGACGGTATCTTGTTTTGAAATATTCCTATTTTTGACATGTATAGAAAGCTAGTTAGTCAGGCTACATCATCCAACAAGTTTGAAATCCGTAGACCCAATACTTGTGGAGAAAATGGGACATAAGCAAGAATATTTCGCCCGAATTTGTTTCTGTGCGTTGTTGCCATAGAGTAGGCTGTCAGCGGGCTTCACTCCGTGGTGTTGTTTACTTCCTATATCTCGTCTTGACGGTATGTTGTTATGAAAAATTCCTTATTTTTGACATGTGTGGAAAGCTAGTTAGTCAGGCTACATCGTCCAACAAGTTTGAAGTCCGTAGACCCAATACTTGTGGAGAAAATGGGACACAAGCAAGAATATTTCGCCCGAATTTGTTTCTGTGCGTATATTGCCATAGAGTAGGCTGTCAGCGGGCTTCACTCCGTGGTGTTGTTTACTTCCTATATCTCGTCTTGACGGTATGTTGTTATGACAAATTCCTAATTTTTTGACATGTGTGGAAAGCTAGTTAGTCAGGCTACATCGTCCAACAAGTTTGAAGTCCGTAGACCCAATACTCGTGGAGAAATTGGGACATAAGCAAGAATATTTCGCCCGAATTTGTTTCTGTGCGTATATTGCCATAGAGTAGGCTGTCAGCGGGCTTCACTCTGCGGTGTTGTTTACTTCCTATATCTCGTCTTGACGGTATCTTGTTATACAAAATTCCTAATTTTTTTGACATGTAAAGAAAGCTAGTTAGTCAGGCTACATCGTCCAACAAGTTTGAAGTCCGTAGACCCAATACTCGTGGAGAAAATGGGACATAAGCAAGAATATTTTGCCCGAATTTGTTTCTGTGCGTTGTTGCCATAGAGTAGGCTGTAAGCGGACTTCACTCCGTGGTGTTGTTTACTTCCTATATCTCGTCTTGACGGTATCTTGTTATACAAAATTCCTAATTTTTTGAACATGTATGGAAAGCTAGTTAGTCTGGCTACAACGTCCAACAAGTTTGAAGTCCGTAGACCCAATACTTGTGGAGAAAATGGGACAGAAGCAAGAATATTTCGCCCGAATTTGTTTCTGTGCGTTGTTGCCATAGAGTAGGCTGTCAGCGGGCTTCACTCCGTGGTGTTGTTTACTTCCTATATCTCGTCTTGACGGTATGTTGTTATGAAAAATTCCTAATTTTTTGACATGTGTGGAAAGCTAGTTAGTCAGGCTACATCGTCCAACAAGTTTGAAGTCCGTAGACCCAATACTTGTGGAGAAAATGGGACAGAAGCAAGAATATTTCGCCCGAATTTGTTTCTGTGCGTATATTGCCATAGAGTAGGCTGTCAGCGGGCTTCACTCCGCGGTGTTGTTTACTTCCTATATCTCGTCTTGACGGTATCTTGTTTTGAAATATTCCTATTTTTTTGACATGTATAGAAAGCTAGTTAGTCAGGCTACATCATCCAACAAGTTTGAAATCCGTAGACCCAATACTTGTGGAGAAAATGGGACATAAGCAAGAATATTTCGCCCGAATTTGTTTCTGTGCGTTGTTGCCATAGAGTAGGCTGTCAGCGGGCTTCACTCCGTGGTGTTGTTTACTTCCTATATCTCGTCTTGACGGTATGTTGTTATGAAAAATTCCTTATTTTTTGACATGTGTGGAAAGCTAGTTAGTCAGGCTACATCGTCCAACAAGTTTGAAGTCCGTAGACCCAATACTTGTGGAGAAAATGGGACACAAGCAAGAATATTTCGCCCGAATTTGTTTCTGTGCGTATATTGCCATAGAGTAGGCTGTCAGCGGGCTTCACTCCGTGGTGTTGTTTACTTCCTATATCTCGTCTTGACGGTATGTTGTTATGAAAAATTCCTAATTTTTTGACATGTGTGGAAAGCTAGTTAGTCAGGCTACATCGTCCAACAAGTTTGAAGTCCGTAGACCCAATACTCGTGGAGAAATTGGGACATAAGCAAGAATATTTCGCCCGAATTTGTTTCTGTGCGTATATTGCCATAGAGTAGGCTGTCAGCGGGCTTCACTCTGCGGTGTTGTTTACTTCCTATATCTCGTCTTGACGGTATCTTGTTATACAAAATTCCTAATTTTTTGAACATGTATGGAAAGCTAGTTAGTCTGGCTGCAACGTCCAACAAGTTTGAAGTCCGTAGACCCAATACATGTGGAGAAAATGGGACAGAAGCAAGAATATTTCGCCCGAATTTGTTTCTGTGCGTTGTTGCCATAGAGTAGGCTGTCAGCGGGCTTCACTCCGTGGTGTTGTTTACTTCCTATATCTCGTCTTGACGGTATGTTGTTATGAAAAATTCCTTATTTTTTGACATGTAAAGAAAGCTAGTTAGTCAGGCTACATCGTCCAACAAGTTTGAAGTCCGTAGACCCAATACTCGTGGAGAAAATGGGACATAAGCAAGAATATTTTGCCCGAATTTGTTTCTGTGCATATATTGCAATAGAGTAGGCTGTTAGCGGGCTTCACTCCGCGGTGTTGTTTACTTCCTATATCTCGTCTTGACGGTATCTTGTTAAGAAAAAATCCCAACTTTTTTGACATGTATAGAAAGCTAGATAGTCAGGCTACATCATCCAACAAGTTTGAAATCCGTAGACCTAATACTTGTGGAGAAAATGGGACATAAGCAAGAATATTTCGCCCGAATTTGTTTCTGTGCGTTGTTGCCATAGAGTAGGCTGTCAGCGGGCTTCACTCCGTGGTGTTGTTTACTTCCTCTATCTCGTCTTGACGGTATCTTGTTATACAAAATTCCTAATTTTTTGAACATGTATGGAAAGCTAGTTAGTCTGGCTGCAACGTCCAACAAGTTTGAAGTCCGTAGACCCAATACATGTGGAGAAAATGGGACAGAAGCAAGAATATTTCGCCCGAATTTGTTTTTGTGCGTTGTTGCCATAGAGTAGGCTGTAAGCGGACTTCACTCCGTGGTGTTGTTTACTTCCTATATCTCGTCTTGACGGTATCTTGTTATACAAAATTCCTTATTTTTTGAACATGTATGGAAAGCTAGTTAGTCTGGCTACAACGTCCAACAAGTTTGAAGTCCGTAGACCCAATACTCGTGGAGAAAATGGGACATAAGCAAGAATATTTCGCCCGAATTTGTTTCTGTGCGTATATTGCCATAGAGTAGGCTGTCAGCGGGCTTCACTCCGTGGTGTTGTTTACTTCCTATATCTCGTCTTGACGGTATGTTGTTATGAAAATTCCTAATTTTTGACATGTGTGGAAAGCTAGTTAGTCAGGCTACATCGTCCAACAAGTTTGAAGTCCGTAGACCCAATACTTGTGGAGAAAATGGGACAGAAGCAAGAATATTTCGCCCGAATTTGTTTCTGTGCGTATATTGCCATAGAGTAGGCTGTCAGCGGGCTTCACTCCGCGGTGTTGTTTACTTCCTATATCTCGTCTTGACGGTATCTTGTTTTGAAATATTCCTATTTTTTTGACATGTATAGAAAGCTAGTTAGTCAGGCTACATCATCCAACAAGTTTGAAATCCGTAGACCCAATACTTGTGGAGAAAATGGGACATAAGCAAGAATATTTCGCCCGAATTTGTTTCTGTGCGTTGTTGCCATAGAGTAGGCTGTCAGCGGGCTTCACTCCGTGGTGTTGTTTACTTCCTATATCTCGTCTTGACGGTATGTTGTTATGAAAAATTCCTTATTTTTGACATGTGTGGAAAGCTAGTTAGTCAGGCTACATCGTCCAACAAGTTTGAAGTCCGTAGACCCAATACTTGTGGAGAAAATGGGACACAAGCAAGAATATTTCGCCCGAATTTGTTTCTGTGCGTATATTGCCATAGAGTAGGCTGTCAGCGGGCTTCACTCCGTGGTGTTGTTTACTTCCTATATCTCGTCTTGACGGTATGTTGTTATGACAAATTCCTAATTTTTTGACATGTGTGGAAAGCTAGTTAGTCAGGCTACATCGTCCAACAAGTTTGAAGTCCGTAGACCCAATACTCGTGGAGAAATTGGGACATAAGCAAGAATATTTCGCCCGAATTTGTTTCTGTGCGTATATTGCCATAGAGTAGGCTGTCAGCGGGCTTCACTCTGCGGTGTTGTTTACTTCCTATATCTCGTCTTGACGGTATCTTGTTATACAAATTCCTAATTTTTTTGACATGTAAAGAAAGCTAGTTAGTCAGGCTACATCGTCCAACAAGTTTGAAGTCCGTAAACCCAATACTCGTGGAGAAAATGGGACATAAGCAAGAATATTTTGCCCGAATTTGTTTCTGTGCATATATTGCAATAGAGTAGGCTGTTAGCGGGCTTCACTCCGCGGTGTTGTTTACTTCCTATATCTCGTCTTGACGGTATCTTGTTAAGAAAAAATCCCAACTTTTTTGACATGTATAGAAAGCTAGATAGTCAGGCTACATCATCCAACAAGTTTGAAATCCGTAGACCTAATACTTGTGGAGAAAATGGGACATAAGCAAGAATATTTCGCCCGAATTTGTTTCTGTGCGTTGTTGCCATAGAGTAGGCTGTCAGCGGGCTTCACTCCGTGGTGTTGTTTACTTCCTATATCTCGTCTTGACGGTATGTTGTTATGAAAAATTCCTTATTTTTTGACATGTGTGGAAAGCTAGTTAGTCAGGCTACATCGTCCAACAAGTTTGAAGTCCGTAGACCCAATACTTGTGGAGAAAATGGGACACAAGCAAGAATATTTCGCCCGAATTTGTTTCTGTGCGTATATTGCCATAGAGTAGGCTGTCAGCGGGCTTCACTCCGTGGTGTTGTTTACTTCCTATATCTCGTCTTGACGGTATGTTGTTATGACAAATTCCTAATTTTTTGACATGTGTGGAAAGCTAGTTAGTCAGGCTACATCGTCCAACAAGTTTGAAGTCCGTAGACCCAATACTCGTGGAGAAATTGGGACATAAGCAAGAATATTTCGCCCGAATTTGTTTCTGTGCGTATATTGCCATAGAGTAGGCTGTCAGCGGGCTTCACTCTGCGGTGTTGTTTACTTCCTATATCTCGTCTTGACGGTATCTTGTTATACAAAATTCCTAATTTTTTTGACATGTAAAGAAAGCTAGTTAGTCAGGCTACATCGTCCAACAAGTTTGAAGTCCGTAAACCCAATACTCGTGGAGAAAATGGGACATAAGCAAGAATATTTTGCCCGAATTTGTTTCTGTGCATATATTGCAATAGAGTAGGCTGTTAGCGGGCTTCACTCCGCGGTGTTGTTTACTTCCTATATCTCGTCTTGACGGTATCTTGTTAAGAAAAAATCCCAACTTTTTTGACATGTATAGAAAGCTAGATAGTCAGGCTACATCATCCAACAAGTTTGAAATCCGTAGACCTAATACTTGTGGAGAAAATGGGACATAAGCAAGAATATTTCGCCCGAATTTGTTTCTGTGCGTTGTTGCCATAGAGTAGGCTGTCAGCGGGCTTCACTCCGTGGTGTTGTTTACTTCCTCTATCTCGTCTTGACGGTATCTTGTTATACAAAATTCCTAATTTTTTGAACATGTATGGAAAGCTAGTTAGTCTGGCTGCAACGTCCAACAAGTTTGAAGTCCGTAGACCCAATACATGTGGAGAAAATGGGACAGAAGCAAGAATATTTCGCCCGAATTTGTTTTTGTGCGTTGTTGCCATAGAGTAGGCTGTAAGCGGACTTCACTCCGTGGTGTTGTTTACTTCCTATATCTCGTCTTGACGGTATGTTGTTATGAAAAATTCCTTATTTTTTGACATGTGTGGAAAGCTAGTTAGTCAGGCTACATCGTCCAACAAGTTTGAAGTCCGGGACATAAGCAAGAATATTTCGCCCGAATTTGTTTCTGTGCGTTGTTGCCATAGAGTAGGCTGTCAGCGGGCTTCACTCCGTGGTGTTGTTTACTTCCTATATCTCGTCTTGACGGTATGTTGTTATGAAAAATTCCTTATTTTTTGACATGTGTGGAAAGCTAGTTAGTCAGGCTACATCGTCCAACAAGTTTGAAGTCCGTAGACCCAATACTTGTGGAGAAAATGGGACACAAGCAAGAATATTTCGCCCGAATTTGTTTCTGTGCGTATATTGCCATAGAGTAGGCTGTCAGCGGGCTTCACTCCGTGGTGTTGTTTACTTCCTATATCTCGTCTTGACGGTATGTTGTTATGACAAATTCCTAATTTTTTGACATGTGTGGAAAGCTAGTTAGTCAGGCTACATCGTCCAACAAGTTTGAAGTCCGTAGACCCAATACTCGTGGAGAAATTGGGACATAAGCAAGAATATTTCGCCCGAATTTGTTTCTGTGCGTATATTGCCATAGAGTAGGCTGTCAGCGGGCTTCACTCTGCGGTGTTGTTTACTTCCTATATCTCGTCTTGACGGTATCTTGTTATACAAAATTCCTAATTTTTTGACATGTAAAGAAAGCTAGTTAGTCAGGCTACATCGTCCAACAAGTTTGAAGTCCGTAGACCCAATACTCGTGGAGAAAATGGGACATAAGCAAGAATATTTTGCCCGAATTTGTTTCTGTGCGTTGTTGCCATAGAGTAGGCTGTAAGCGGACTTCACTCCGTGGTGTTGTTTACTTCCTATATCTCGTCTTGACGGTATCTTGTTATACAAAATTCCTAATTTTTTGAACATGTATGGAAAGCTAGTTAGTCTGGCTACAACGTCCAACAAGTTTGAAGTCCGTAGACCCAATACTTGTGGAGAAAATGGGACAGAAGCAAGAATATTTCGCCCGAATTTGTTTCTGTGCGTTGTTGCCATAGAGTAGGCTGTCAGCGGGCTTCACTCCGTGGTGTTGTTTACTTCCTATATCTCGTCTTGACGGTATGTTGTTATGAAAAATTCCTAATTTTTTGACATGCATGGAGAGCTAGTTAGTCAGGCTACATCGTCCAACAAGTTTGAAGTCCGTAGACCCAATACTTGTGGAGAAAATGGGACAGAAGCAAGAATATTTCGCCCGAATTTGTTTCTGTGCGTATATTGCCATAGAGTAGGCTGTCAGCGGGCTTCACTCCGCGGTGTTGTTTACTTCCTATATCTCGTCTTGACGGTATCTTGTTTTGAAATATTCCTATTTTTTTGACATGTATAGAAAGCTAGTTAGTCAGGCTACATCATCCAACAAGTTTGAAATCCGTAGACCCAATACTTGTGGAGAAAATGGGACATAAGCAAGAATATTTCGCCCGAATTTGTTTCTGTGCGTTGTTGCCATAGAGTAGGCTGTCAGCGGGCTTCACTCCGTGGTGTTGTTTACTTCCTATATCTCGTCTTGACGGTATGTTGTTATGAAAAATTCCTTATTTTTTGACATGTGTGGAAAGCTAGTTAGTCAGGCTACATCGTCCAACAAGTTTGAAGTCCGTAGACCCAATACTTGTGGAGAAAATGGGACACAAGCAAGAATATTTCGCCCGAATTTGTTTCTGTGCGTATATTGCCATAGAGTAGGCTGTCAGCGGGCTTCACTCCGTGGTGTTGTTTACTTCCTATATCTCGTCTTGACGGTATGTTGTTATGACAAATTCTAATTTTTGACATGTGGAAAGCTAGTTATTCAGGCTACATCGTCCAACAAGTTTGAAGTCCGTAGACCCAATACTCGTGGAGAAATTGGGACATAAGCAAGAATATTTCGCCCGAATTTGTTTCTGTGCGTATATTGCCATAGAGTAGGCTGTCAGCGGGCTTCACTCTGCGGTGTTGTTTACTTCCTATATCTCGTCTTGACGGTATCTTGTTATACAAAATTCCTAATTTTTTTGACATGTAAAGAAAGCTAGTTAGTCAGGCTACATCGTCCAACAAGTTTGAAGTCCGTAGACCCAATACTCGTGGAGAAAATGGGACATAAGCAAGAATATTTTGCCCGAATTTGTTTCTGTGCATATATTGCATTAGAGTAGGCTGTTAGCGGGCTTCACTGCGGTGTTGTTTACTTCCTATATCTCGTCTTGACGGTATCTTGTTAAGAAAAAATCCCAACTTTTTTGACATGTATAGAAAGCTAGATAGTCAGGCTACATCATCCAACAAGTTTGAAATCCGTAGACCTAATACTTGTGGAGAAAATGGGACATAAGCAAGAATATTTCGCCCGAATTTGTTTCTGTGCGTTGTTGCCATAGAGTAGGCTGTCAGCGGGCTTCACTCCGTGGTGTTGTTTACTTCCTCTATCTCGTCTTGACGGTATCTTGTTATACAAAATTCCTAATTTTTTGAACATGTATGGAAAGCTAGTTAGTCTGGCTGCAACGTCCAACAAGTTTGAAGTCCGTAGACCCAATACATGTGGAGAAAATGGGACAGAAGCAAGAATATTTCGCCCGAATTTGTTTTTGTGCGTTGTTGCCATAGAGTAGGCTGTAAGCGGACTTCACTCCGTGGTGTTGTTTACTTCCTATATCTCGTCTTGACGGTATCTTGTTATACAAAATTCCTTATTTTTTGAACATGTATGGAAAGCTAGTTAGTCTGGCTACAACGTCCAACAAGTTTGAAGTCCGTAGACCCAATACTCGTGGAGAAAATGGGACATAAGCAAGAATATTTCGCCCGAATTTGTTTCTGTGCGTATATTGCCATAGAGTAGGCTGTCAGCGGGCTTCACTCCGTGGTGTTGTTTACTTCCTATATCTCGTCTTGACGGTATGTTGTTATGAAAAATTCCTAATTTTTTGACATGTGTGGAAAGCTAGTTAGTCAGGCTACATCGTCCAACAAGTTTGAAGTCCGTAGACCCAATACTTGTGGAGAAAATGGGACAGAAGCAAGAATATTTCGCCCGAATTTGTTTCTGTGCGTATATTGCCATAGAGTAGGCTGTCAGCGGGCTTCACTCCGCGGTGTTGTTTACTTCCTATATCTCGTCTTGACGGTATCTTGTTTTGAAATATTCCTATTTTTTTGACATGTATAGAAAGCTAGTTAGTCAGGCTACATCATCCAACAAGTTTGAAATCCGTAGACCCAATACTTGTGGAGAAAATGGGACATAAGCAAGAATATTTCGCCCGAATTTGTTTCTGTGCGTTGTTGCCATAGAGTAGGCTGTCAGCGGGCTTCACTCCGTGGTGTTGTTTACTTCCTATATCTCGTCTTGACGGTATGTTGTTATGAAAAATTCCTTATTTTTTGACATGTGTGGAAAGCTAGTTAGTCAGGCTACATCGTCCAACAAGTTTGAAGTCCGTAGACCCAATACTTGTGGAGAAAATGGGACACAAGCAAGAATATTTCGCCCGAATTTGTTTCTGTGCGTATATTGCCATAGAGTAGGCTGTCAGCGGGCTTCACTCCGTGGTGTTGTTTACTTCCTATATCTCGTCTTGACGGTATGTTGTTATGACAAATTCCTAATTTTTTGACATGTGTGGAAAGCTAGTTAGTCAGGCTACATCGTCCAACAAGTTTGAAGTCCGTAGACCCAATACTCGTGGAGAAAATGGGACATAAGCATGAATATTTCGCCCGAATTTGTTTCTGTGCGTATATTGCCATAGAGTAGGCTGTCAGCGGGCTTCACTCCGCGGTGTTGTTTACTTCCTATATCTCGTCTTGACGGTATCTTGTTATAAAAAAATCCTAATTTTTTTGACATGTAAAGAAAGCTAGTTAGTCAGGCTACATCGTCCAACAAGGTTGAAGTCCGTAGACCCAATACTCGTGGAGAAAATGGGACATAAGCAAGAATATTTTGCCCGAATTTGTTTCTGTGCATATATTGCAATAGAGTAGGCTGTTAGCGGGCTTCACTCCGCGGTGTTGTTTACTTCCTATATCTCGTCTTGACGGTATCTTGTTAAGAAAAAATCCCAATTTTTTTGACATGTATAGAAAGCTAGATAGTCAGGCTACATCATCCAACAAGTTTGAAATCCGTAGACCCAATACTTGTGGAGAAAATGGGACATAAGCAAGAATATTTCGCCCGAATTTGTTTCTGTGCGTTGTTGCCATAGAGTAGGCTGTCAGCGGGCTTCACTCCGTGGTGTTGTTTACTTCCTCTATCTCGTCTTGACGGTATCTTGTTATACAAAATTCCTAATTTTTTGAACATGTATGGAAAGCTAGTTAGTCTGGCTACAACGTCCAACAAGTTTGAAGTCCGTAGACCCAATACATGTGGAGAAAATGGGACACAAGCAAGAATATTTCGCCCGAATTTGTTTTTGTGCGTTGTTGCCATAGAGTAGGCTGTAAGCGGACTTCACTCCGTGGTGTTGTTTACTTCCTATATCTCGTCTTGACGGTATCTTGTTATACAAAATTCCTAATTTTTTGAACATATATGGAAAGCTAGTTAGTCTGGCTACATCGTCCAACAAGTTTGAAGTCCGTAGACCCAATACTCGTGGAGAAAATGGGACATAAGCAAGAATATTTTGCCCGAATTTGTTTCTGTGCATATACTGCAATAGAGTAGGCTGTTAGCGGGCTTCACTCCGCGGTGTTGTTTACTTCCTATATCTCGTCTTGACGGTATCTTGTTAAGAAAAAATCCCAACTTTTTTGACATGTATAGAAAGCTAGATAATCAGGCTACATCATCCAACAAGTTTGAAGTCCGTAGACCCAATACTTGTGGAGAAAATGGGACATAAGCAAGAATATTTCGCCCGAATTTGTTTCTGTGCGTTGTTGCCATAGAGTAGGCTGTAAGCGGACTTCACTCCGTGGTGTTGTTTACTTCCTATATCTCGTCTTGACGGTATCTTGTTATACAAAATTCCTAATTTTTTGAACATATATGGAAAGCTAGTTAGTCTGGCTACATCGTCCAACAAGTTTGAAGTCCGTAGACCCAATACTCGTGGAGAAAATGGGACATAAGCAAGAATATTTTGCCCGAATTTGTTTCTGTGCATATATTGCAATGGAGTAGGCTGTTAGCGGGCTTCACTCCGCGGTGTTGTTTACTTCCTATATCTGGTCTTGACGGTATCTTGTTAAGAAAAAATCCTGATTTTTTTTGACATGTATAGAAAGCTAGTTAGTCAGGCTACATCATCCAACAAGTTTGAAGTCCGTAGACCCAATACTTGTGGAGAAAATGGGACATAAGCAAGAATATTTCGCCCGAATTTGTTTCTGTGCGTTGTTGCCATAGAGTAGGCTGTCAGCGGGCTTCACTCCGTGGTGTTGTTTACTTCCTATATCTCGTCTTGACGGTATGTTGTTATACAAAATTCCTAATTTTTTGACATGTGTGGAAAGCTAGTTAGTCAGGCTACATCGTCCAACAAGTTTGAAGTCCGTAGACCCAATACTCGTGGAGAAAATGGGACATAAGCAAGAATATTTCGCCCGAATTTGTTTCTGTGCGTATATTTCCATAGAGTAGGCTGTCAGCGGGCTTCACTCCGCGGTGTTGTTTACTTCCTATATCTCGTCTTAACGGTATCTTGTTATAAAAAATTCCTTATTTTTTTGACATGTATGGAAAGCTAGTTAGTCTAGCTACAACGTCCAACAGGTTTGAAGTCCGTAGATCTAATACTAGTGGAGAAAATGGGACATAAGCAAGAATATTTCGCCCGAATTTATTTCTGTGCGTATATTGCCATAGAGTAGGCTGTCAGCGGGCTTCACTCCGTGGTGTTGTTTACTTCCTATATCTCGTCTTGACGGTATCTTGTTATAAAAAATTACTAATTTTTTTGACGTGTTTAGAAAGCTAGTTAGTCATGCTACATCGTCCAACAAGTTTGAAGTCCGTACACCCAATACTTGTGGAGAAAATGGGACATAAGTAAGAATATTTCGCCCGAATTTGTTTCTGTGCGTTGTGGCCATAGAGTAGGCTGTCAGCGGGCTTCACTCCGTGGTGTTGTTTACTTCCTATATCTCGTCTTGACGGTATCTTGTTATACAAAATTCCTAATTTTTTTGACATGTATAGAAAGCTAGTTAGTCTGGCTACATCGTCCAACAAGTTTGAAGTCCGTAGACCCAATACTCGTTCAGAAAATGGGACATAAGCAAGAATATTTAGCCCGAATTTTTTTCTGTGCGTTGTGGCCATAGAGTAGGCTGTCAGCGGGCTTCACTCCGTGGTGTTGTTTACTTCCTGTATCTCGTCTTGACGGTATCTTGTTATACAAAATTCCTAATTTTTTTGACATGTATAGAAAGCTAGTTAGTCAGGCTACATCGTCCAACAAGTTTGAAGTCCGTAGACCCAATACTTGTGGAGAAAATGGGACATAAGCAAGAATATTTCGCCCGAATTTGTTTCTGTGCGTGTTTTGCTATAGAGTAGGCTGTCAGCGGGCTTCACTCCGTGGTGTTGTTTACTTCCTATATCTCGTCTTGACGGTATTTTGTTATACAAAATTCCTAGATTTTTTGACATGTATAGAAAGCTAGTTAGTCAGGCTACATCGTCCATTAAGTTTGAAGTCCGTAGACCCAATAATTGTGGAGAAAATGGGACATAAGCAAGATTATTTCGCCCGAATTTGTTTCTGTGCGTTGTGGCCATAGAGTAGGCTGTCAGCGGGCTTCACTCCGTGGTGTTGTTTACTTCCTATATCTCGTCTTGACGGTATCTTGTTATACACAATTCCTAATTTTTTGAACATGTATGGAAAGCTAGTTAGTCAGGCTACAACGTCCAAAGAGTTTGAAGTCCGTAGACCCAATACTCGTGGAGAAAATGGGACATAAGCAAGAATATTTCGCCCGAGATTGTTGCTGTGCGTATATTGCCATAGAGTAGGCTGTCAGCGGGCTTCACTCCGTGGTGTTGTTTACTTCCTATATGTCGTCTTGACGGTATCTTGTTATGAAAAATTCCTGATTTTTTTGACATGTATGGAAAGCTAGTTAGTCTAGCTACAACGTCCAACAGGTTTGAAGTCCGTAGATCCAATACTAGTGGAGAAAATGGGACATAAGAAAGAATATTTCGCCCGAATTTTTTTCTGTGCGTTGTGGCCATAGAGTAGGCTGTCAGCGGGCTTCACTCCGTGGTGTTGTTTACTTCCTATATCTCTTCTTGACGGTATCTTGTTATACAAAATTCCTAATTTTTTTGACATGTATAGAAAGGTAGTTAGTCTGGCTACAACGTCCAACAAGTTTGAAGTCCGTAGACCCAATACTCGTGGAGAAAATGGGACATAAGCAAGAATATTTCGCCCGAATTTGTTTCTGTGCGTATATTGCCATAGAGTAGGCTGTCAGCGGGCTTCACTCCGCGGTGTTGTTTACTTCCTATATCTCGTCTTAACGGTATCTTGTTATAAAAAATTCCTTATTTTTTTGACATGTATGGAAAGCTAGTTAGTCTAGCTACAACGTCCAACAGGTTTGAAGTCCGTAGATCTAATACTAGTGGAGAAAATGGGACATAAGCAAGAATATTTCGCCCGAATTTATTTCTGTGCGTATATTGCCATAGAGTAGGCTGTCAGCGGGCTTCACTCCGTGGTGTTGTTTACTTCCTATATCTCGTCTTGACGGTATCTTGTTATAAAAAATTACTAATTTTTTTGACGTGTTTAGAAAGCTAGTTAGTCATGCTACATCGTCCAACAAGTTTGAAGTCCGTACACCCAATACTTGTGGAGAAAATGGGACATAAGTAAGAATATTTCGCCCGAATTTGTTTCTGTGCGTTGTGGCCATAGAGTAGGCTGTCAGCGGGCTTCACTCCGTGGTGTTGTTTACTTCCTATATCTCGTCTTGACGGTATCTTGTTATACAAAATTCCTAATTTTTTTGACATGTATAGAAAGCTAGTTAGTCTGGCTACATCGTCCAACAAGTTTGAAGTCCGTAGACCCAATACTCGTTCAGAAAATGGGACATAAGCAAGAATATTTAGCCCGAATTTTTTTCTGTGCGTTGTGGCCATAGAGTAGGCTGTCAGCGGGCTTCACTCCGTGGTGTTGTTTACTTCCTGTATCTCGTCTTGACGGTATCTTGTTATACAAAATTCCTAATTTTTTTGACATGTATAGAAAGCTAGTTAGTCAGGCTACATCGTCCAACAAGTTTGAAGTCCGTAGACCCAATACTTGTGGAGAAAATGGGACATAAGCAAGAATATTTCGCCCGAATTTGTTTCTGTGCGTGTTTTGCCATAGAGTAGGCTGTCAGCGGGCTTCACTCCGTGGTGTTGTTTACTTCCTATATCTCGTCTTGACGGTATTTTGTTATACAAAATTCCTAGATTTTTTGACATGTATAGAAAGCTAGTTAGTCAGGCTACATCGTCCATTAAGTTTGAAGTCCGTAGACCCAATAATTGTGGAGAAAATGGGACATAAGCAAGATTATTTCGCCCGAATTTGTTTCTGTGCGTTGTGGCCATAGAGTAGGCTGTCAGCGGGCTTCACTCCGTGGTGTTGTTTACTTCCTATATCTCGTCTTGACGGTATCTTGTTATACAAAATTCGTAATTGTTTTGACATGTATAGAAAGCTAGTTAGTCTGGCTACAACGTCCAACAAGTTTGAAGTCCGTAGACCCAATACTCGTTCAGAAAATGGGACATAAGCAAGAATATTTCGCCCGAATTTTTTTCTGTGCGTTGTGGCCATAGAGTAGGCTGTCAGCGGGCTTCACTCCGTGGTGTTGTTTACTTCCTGTATCTCGTCTTGACGGTATCTTGTTATACAAAATTCCTAGATTTTTTGACATGTATAGAAAGCTAGTTAGTCAGGCTACATCGTCCATTAAGTTTGAAGTCCGTAGACCCAATAATTGTGGAGAAAATGGGACATAAGCAAGAATATTTCGCCCGAATTTGTTTCTGTGCGTTGTGGCCATAGAGTAGGCTGTCAGCGGGCTTCACTCCGTGGTGTTGTTTACTTCCTATATCTCGTCTTGACGGTATCTTGTTATACACAATTCCTAATTTTTTGAACATGTATGGAAAGCTAGTTAGTCAGGCTACAACGTCCAAAGAGTTTGAAGTCCGTAGACCCAATACTCGTGGAGAAAATGGGACATAAGCAAGAATATTTCGCCCGAGATTGTTGCTGTGCGTATATTGCCATAGAGTAGGCTGTCAGCGGGCTTCACTCCGTGGTGTTGTTTACTTCCTATATGTCGTCTTGACGGTATCTTGTTATGAAAAATTCCTGATTTTTTTGACATGTATGGAAAGCTAGTTAGTCTAGCTACAACGTCCAACAGGTTTGAAGTCCGTAGATCCAATACTAGTGGAGAAAATGGGACATAAGAAAGAATATTTCGCCCGAATTTTTTTCTGTGCGTTGTGGCCATAGAGTAGGCTGTCAGCGGGCTTCACTCCGTGGTGTTGTTTACTTCCTATATCTCTTCTTGACGGTATCTTGTTATACAAAATTCCTAATTTTTTTGACATGTATAGAAAGGTAGTTAGTCTGGCTACAACGTCCAACAAGTTTGAAGTCCGTAGACCCAATACTCGTGGAGAAAATGGGACATAAGCAAGAATATTTCGCCCGAATTTATTTCTGTGCGTATATTGCCATAGAGTAGGCTGTCAGCGGGCTTCACTCCGTGGTGTTGTTTACTTCCTATATCTCGTCTTGACGGTATTTTGTTATACAAAATTCCTAGATTTTTTGACATGTATAGAAAGCTAGTTAGTCAGGCTACATCGTCCATTAAGTTTGAAGTCCGTAGACCCAATAATTGTGGAGAAAATGGGACATAAGCAAGATTATTTCGCCCGAATTTGTTTCTGTGCGTTGTGGCCATAGAGTAGGCTGTCAGCGGGCTTCACTCCGTGGTGTTGTTTACTTCCTATATCTCGTCTTGACGGTATCTTGTTATACAAAATTCGTAATTGTTTTGACATGTATAGAAAGCTAGTTAGTCTGGCTACAACGTCCAACAAGTTTGAAGTCCGTAGACCCAATACTCGTTCAGAAAATGGGACATAAGCAAGAATATTTCGCCCGAATTTTTTTCTGTGCGTTGTGGCCATAGAGTAGGCTGTCAGCGGGCTTCACTCCGTGGTGTTGTTTACTTCCTGTATCTCGTCTTGACGGTATCTTGTTATACAAAATTCCTAGATTTTTTGACATGTATAGAAAGCTAGTTAGTCAGGCTACATCGTCCATTAAGTTTGAAGTCCGTAGACCCAATAATTGTGGAGAAAATGGGACATAAGCAAGAATATTTCGCCCGAATTTGTTTCTGTGCGTTGTGGCCATAGAATAAGCCGTCAACGGGCTTCAATCCGTGGTGTTGTTTACTTCCTATATTTCGTCTTTACGGTATCTTGTTATACACAGTTCCTAATTTTTTGAACATGTATGGAAAGCTAGTTAGTCAGGCTACAACGTCCAAAGAGTTTGAAGTCCGTAGACCCAATACTCGTGGAGAAAATGGGACATAAGCAAGAATATTTCGCCCGAGATTGTTGCTGTGCGTATATTGCCATAGAGTAGGCTGTCAGCGGGCTTCACTCCGTGGTGTTGTTTACTTCCTATATGTCGTCTTGACGGTATCTTGTTATGAAAAATTCCTGATTTTTTTTACATGTATGGAAAGCTAGTTAGTCTAGCTACAACGTCCAACAGGTTTGAAGTCCGTAGATCCAATACTAGTGGAGAAAATGGGACATAAGAAAGAATATTTCGCCCGAATTTTTTTCTGTGCGTTGTGGCCATAGAGTAGGCTGTCAGCGGGCTTCACTCCGTGGTGTTGTTTACTTCCTATATCTCTTCTTGACGGTATCTTGTTATACAAAATTCCTAATTTTTTTGACATGTATAGAAAGGTAGTTAGTCTGGCTACAACGTCCAACAAGTTTGAAGTCCGTAGACCCAATACTCGTGGAGAAAATGGGACATAAGCAAGAATATTTCGCCCGAATTTATTTCTGTGCGTATATTGCCATAGAGTAGGCTGTCAGCGGGCTTCACTCCGTGGTGTTGTTTACTTCCTATATCTCGTCTTGACGGTATCTTGTTATGAAACATTTCTAAATTTTTTGACATGTACAGAAAGCTAGTTAGTCAGGCTACATCGTCCAACAAGTTTGAAGTTCTTTCTGTGCGTATATTGCCGTAGAGTGGGCTGTCAGCGGGCTTCACTCCGTGGTGTTGTTTACTTCCTATATCTCGTCTTGACGGTATCTTGTTATGAAAAATTCCTGATTTTTTTTACATGTATAGAAAGCTAGTTAGTCAGGCTACATCGTCCAACAAGTTTAAAGTCCGTAGACACAATACTTGTGGAGAAAATGGGACATCAGCAAGAATATTTTGCTCGAATTTGTTTCTGTGCGTATATTGCCATAGAGTAGGCTGTCAGCGGGCTTCACTCCGTGGTGTTGTTTACTTCCTATATCTCATTTTTACGATATCTTGTTTTGAAAAATTCCAAATTTTTTTTGACATGTATAGAAAGCTAGTTAGTCAGGCTACATCGTCCAACAAGTTTGAAGTCCGTAGACCCAATGCTTGTGGAGAAAATGGGACATAAGCAAGAATATTTCGCCCGAATTTGTTTCTGTGCGTTGTGGCCATAGAGTAGGCTGTCAGCGGGCTTCACTCCGTGGTGTTGTTTACTTCCTATATCTCGTCTTGACGGTATCTTGTTATACAAAATTCCTAATTTTTTGAAAATGTATATAAAGCATGTTAGTCAGGCTACATCGTTCAACAAGTTTGAAGTCCATAGTCCCGATACTCGTGGAGAAAATGGGACATAAGCAAGAATATTTCGCCCGAATTTGTTTCTGTGCGTTGTGGCCATAGAGTAGGCTGTCAGCGGGCTTCACTCCGTGGTGTTGTTTACTTCCTATATCTCGTCTTGACGGTATCTTGTTATACACAATTCCTAATTTTTTGAACATGTATGGAAAGCTAGTTAGTCTGGCTACAACGTCCAAAGAGTTTGAAGCCCGTAGACCCAATACTCGTGGAGAAAATGGGACATAAGCAAGAATATTTCGCCCGAATTTGTTTCTGTGCGTATATTGCCATAGAGTAGGCTGTCAGCGGGCTTCACTCCGTGGTGTTGTTTACTTCCTATATCTCGTCTTGACGGTATCTTGTTATGAAAAATTCCTGATTTTTTTTTACATGTATAGAAAGCTAGTTAGTCAGGCTACATCGTCCAACAAGTTTATAGTCCGTAGACACAATACTTGTGGAGAAAATGGGACATCAGCAAGAATATTTTGCTCGAATTTGTTTCTGTGCGTATATTGCCATAGAGTAGGCTGTCAGCGGGCTTCACTCCGTGGTGTTGTTTACTTCCTATATCTCATTTTGACGGTATCTTGTTTTGAAAAATTCCTAATTTTTTTTGACATGTATAGAAAGCTAGTTAGTCAGGCTACATCGTCCAACAAGTTTGAAGTCCGAAGACCCAATGCTTTTGGAGAAAATGGGACATAAGCAAGAATATTTCGCCCGAATTTGTTTCTGTGCGTTGTGGCCATAGAGTAGGCTGTCAGCGGGCTTCACTCCGTGGTGTTGTTTACTTCCTATATCTCGTCTTGACGGTATCTTGTTATACAAAATTCCTAATTTTTTGAAAATGTATGGAAAGCTAGTTAGTCTGGTTACAACGTCCAACAAGTTTGAAGTCCGTAGACCCAATACTCGTGGAAAAAATGGGACATAAGCAAGAATATTTCGCCCGAATTTGTTTCTGTCCGTTGTGGCCATAGTGTAGGCTGTCAGCGGGCTTCACTCCGTGGTGTTGTTTACTTCCTATATCTCGTCTTGACGGTATCTTGTCATACAAAATTTCTAATTTTTTGAACATGTATGGAAAGCTAGTTAGTCTGGATACAACGTCCAACAAGTTTGAAGTCCGTAGACCCAATACTCGTGGAGAAAATGGGACATAAGCAAGAAAATTTCGCCCGAATTTGTTTCTGTGCGTTGCAGCCATAGAGTAGGCTGTCAGCGGGCTTCACTCCGTGGTGTTGTTTACTTCCTATATCTCGTCTTGACGGTATCTTGTTATACAAAATTCCTAATTTTTTGAAAATGTATGGAAAGCTAGTTAGTCTGGATACAACGTCCAACAAGTTTGAAGTCCGTAGACCCAATACTCGTGGAGAAAATGGGACATAAGCAAGAATATTTCGCCCGAATTTTTTTCTGTGCGTTGTGGCCATAGAGTAGGCTGTCAGTGGGCTTCACTCCGTGGTGTTGTTTACTTCCTATATCTCGTCTTGACGGTATCTTGTTATATAAAAATCCTAATTTTTTTGACATCTATAGAAAGCTAGTTAGTCAGGCTACATCGTCCAACAAGTTTGAAGTCCGTAGACCCAATACTTGTGGAGAAAATGGGACATAAGCAAGAATATTTCGCCCGAATTTGTTTCTGTCCGTTGTGGCCATAGTGTAGGCTGTCAGCGGGCTTCACTCCGTGGTGTTGTTTACTTCCTATATCTCGTCTTGACGGTATCTTGTTATACACAATTCCTAATTTTTTGAACATTTTTGGAAAGCTAGTTAGTCTGGCTACAACGTCCAAAGAGTTTGAAGCCCGTAGACCCAATACTCGTGGAGAAAATGGGACATAAGCAAGAATATTTCGCCCGAATTTGTTTCTGTGCGTATATTGCCATAGAGTAGGCTGTCAGCGGGCTTCACTCCGTGGTGTTGTTTACTTCCTATCTCTCGTCTTAACGGTATCTTGTTATGAAAAATTCCTGATTTTTTTTTACATGCATAGAAAGCTAGTTAGTCAGGCTACATCGTCCAACAAGTTTAAAGTCCGTAGACACAATACTTGTGGAGAAAATGGGACATCAGCAAGAATATTTTGCTCGAATTTGTTTCTGAGCGTATATTGCCATAGAGTAGGCTGTCAGCGGGCTTCACTCCGTGGTGTTGTTTACTTCCTATATCTCATTTTGACGGTATCTTGTTTTGAAAAATTCCTAATTTTTTTTGACATGTATAGAAAGCTAGTTAGTCAGGCTACATCGTCCAACAAGTTTAAAGTCCGTAGACACAATACTCGTGGAGAAAATGGGACATAAGCAAGAATATTTCGCCCGAATTTGTTTCCGTGCGTATATTGCCATAGAGTAGGCTGTCAGCGGGCTTCACTCCGTGGTGTTGTTTACTTCCTATATCTCATTTTGACGGTATCTTGTTATAAAAAATTCCTAATTTTGTTGACATGTATAGAAAGCTAGTTAGTCAGGTTACATCGTCCAACAAGTTTAAAGTCCGTAGACCCAATACTTGTGGAGAAAATGGGACATAAGCAAGAATATTTCGCCCGAATTTGTTTCTGTGCGTTGTGGCCATAGAGTAGGCTGTCAGCGGGCTTCACTCCGTGGTGTTGTTTACTTCCTATATCTCGTCTTGACGGTATCTTGTCATACAAAATTTCTAATTTTTTGAACATATAAGGAAAGCTGGTTACTCTGGCTACAACGTCCAACAAGTTTGAAGTTCATTGACCCAATACTCGTGGAGAAAATGGGACATAAGCAAGAATATTTTGCCCGAATTTGTTTCCGTGCGTATATTGCCATAGAGTAGGCTGTCAGCGGGCTTCACTCCGTGGTGTTGTTTACTTCTTATATCTTGTCTTTACGGTATCTTGTTATAAAAATTTCCTAATTTTGTTGACATGTATAGAAAGCTAGTTAGTCAGGTTACATCGTCCAACAAGTTTAAAGTCCGTAGACCCAATACTTGTGGAGAAAATGGGACATAAGCAAGAATATTTCGCCCGAATTTGTTTCTGTGCGTTGTGGCCATAGAGTAGGCTGTCAGCGGGCTTCACTCCGTGGTGTTGTTTACTTCCTATATCTCGTCTTGACGGTATCTTGTCATACAAAATTTCTAATTTTTTGAACATATAAGGAAAGCTGGTTACTCTGGCTACAACGTCCAACATGTTTGAAGTCCATTGACCCAATACTCGTGGAGAAAATGGGACATAAGGAAGACTATTTCGCCCGAATTTGTTTCTGTGCGTATATTGCCATAGAGTAGGCTGTCAGCGGGCTTCACTCCGCGGTGTTGTTTTTGTTCCTATATCTCGTCTTGACGGTATCTTGTTATGAAAAATTCCTGATTTTTTTGACATGTATAGAAAGCATGTTAGTCAGGCTACATCGTCCAACAAGTTTGAAGTCCATAGTCCCGATACTCGTGGAGAAAATGGGACATAAGCAAGAATATTTCGCCCGAATTTGTTTCTGTCCGTTGTGGCCATAGTGTAGGCTGTCAGCGGGCTTCACTCCGTGGTGTTGTTTACTTCCTATATCTCGTCTTGACGGTATCTTGTCATACAAAATTTCTAATTTTTTTTGACATGTATGGAAAGCTAGTTACTTTGGCTACAACGTCCAACAAGTTTGAAGTCCATTGACCCAATACTCGTTCAGAAATTGGGACATAAGGAAGAATATTTCGCCCGAATTTGTTTCTGTGCGTTGTGGCCATAGAGTAGGCTGTCAGCGGGCTTCACTCAGTGGTGTTGTTTACTTCCTATATCTCGTCTTGACGGTATCTTGTTATACAAAAATCCTGATTTTTTTTGACATGTATAGAAAGCTAGTTAGTCTGGCTACAACGTCCAACACGTTTGAAGTCCGTAGACCCAGTACTCGTGGAGAAAATGGGACATAAGCAAGAATATTTCGCCCGAATTTGTTTCCGTGCGTATATTGCCATAGAGTAGGCTGTCGGCGGGCTTCACTCCGTGGTGTTGTTTACTTCTTATATTTTGTCTTTACGGTATCTTGTTATAAATAATTCCTGATTTTTTGACATGTATAGAAAGCTAGTTAGTCAGGCTACATCGTCCAACAAGTTTAAAGTCCGTAGACCCAATACTTGTGGAGAAAATGGGACATAAGCAAGAAAATTTCGCCCGAATTTGTTTCTGTGCGTTGCAGCCATAGAATAGGCTGTCACCGGGCTTCACTCCGTGGTGTTGTTTACTTCCTATATCTCGTCTTGACGGTATCTTGTTATACAAAATTCCTAATTTTTTGAAAATGTATGGAAAGCTAGTTAGTCTGGATACAACGTCCAACAAGTTTGAAGTCCGTAGACCCAATACTCGTGGAGAAAATGGGACATAAGCAAGAATATTTCGCCCGAATTTTTTTCTGTGCGTTGTGGCCATAGAGTAGGCTGTCAGTGGGCTTCACTCCGTGGAGTTGTTTACTTCCTATATCTCGTCTTGACGGTATCTTGTTATATAAAAATCCTAATTTTGTTGACATGTATAGAAAGCTAGTTAGTCAGGCTACATCGTCCAACAAGTTTAAAGTCCGTAGACCCAATACTTGTGGAGAAAATGGGACATAAGCAAGAATATTTCGCCCGAATTTGTTTCTGTCCGTTGTGGCCATAGTGTAGGCTGTCAGCGGGCTTCACTCCGTGGTGTTGTTTACTTCCTATATCTCGTCTTGACCGTATCTTGTTATACAAAAGTCCTGATTTTTTTGACATGTATAGAAAGCTAGTTAGTCAGGCTACATAGTCCAACAAGTTTGAAGTCCGTAGACCCAATACTTGTGGAGAAAATGGGACATAAGCAAGAATATTTCGCCCGAATTTGTTTCTGTCCGTTGTGGCCATAGTGTAGGTTGTCAGCGGGCTTCACTCCGTGGTGTTGTTTACTTCCTATATCTCGTCTTGACGGTATCTTGTTATACACAATTCCTAATTTTTTGAACATTTTTGGAAAGCTAGTTAGTCTGGCTACAACGTCCAAAGAGTTTGAAGCCCGTAGACCCAATACTCGTGGAGAAAATGGGACATAAGCAAGAATATTTCGCCCGAATTTGTTTCCGTGCGTATATTGCCATAGAGTAGGCTGTCAGCGGGCTTCACTCCGTGGTGTTGTTTACTTCTTATATCTTGTCTTTACGGTATCTTGTTATAAATAATTCCTGATTTTTTGACATGTATAGAAAGCTAGTTAGTCAGGCTACATCGTCCAACAAGTTTGAAGTCCGTAGACCCAATACTTGTGGAGAAAATGGGACATAAGCAAGAATATTTCGCCCGAATTTGTTTCTGTCCGTTGTGGCCATAGTGTAGGCTGTCAGCGGGCTTCACTCCGTGGTGTTGTTTACTTCCTATATCTCGTCTTGACGGTATCTTGTTATACACAATTCCTAATTTTTTGAACATTTTTGGAAAGCTAGTTAGTCTGGCTACAACGTCCAAAGAGTTTGAAGCCCGTAGACCCAATACTCGTGGAGAAAATGGGACATAAGCAAGAATATTTCGCCCGAATTTGTTTCTGTGCGTATATTGCCATAGAGTAGGCTGTCAGCGGGCTTCACTCCGTGGTGTTGTTTACTTCCTATATCTCGTCTTGACGGTATCTTGTTATGAAAAATTCCTGATTTTTTTTTACATGTATAGAAAGCTAGTTAGTCAGGCTACATCGTCCAACAAGTTTATAGTCCGTAGACACAATACTTGTGGAGAAAATGGGACATCAGCAAGAATATTTTGCTCGAATTTGTTTCTGTGCGTATATTGCCATAGAGTAGGCTGTCAGCGGGCTTCACTCCGTGGTGTTGTTTACTTCCTATATCTCGTCTTGACGGTATCTTGTTATACAAAATTCCTAATTTTTTGAAAATGTATGGAAAGCTAGTTAGTCTGGCTACAACGTCCAACAAGTTTGAAGTCCGTAGACCCAATACTCGTGGAAAAAATGGGACATAAGCAAGAATATTTCGCCCGAATTTGTTTCTGTCCGTTGTGGCCATAGTGTAGGCTGTCAGCGGGCTTCACTCCGTGGTGTTGTTTACTTCCTATATCTCGTCTTGACGGTATCTTGTCATACAAAATTTCTAATTTTTTGAACATGTATGGAAAGCTAGTTACTTTGGCTACAACGTCCAACAAGTTTGAAGTCCATTGACCCAATACTCGTTCAGAAATTGGGACATAAGGAAGAATATTTCGCCCGAATTTGTTTCTGTGTGTTGTGGCCATAGAGTAGGCTGTCAGCGGGCTTCACTCAGTGGTGTTGTTTACTTCCTATATCTCGTCTTGACGGTATCTTGTTATACAAAAATCCTGATTTTTTTGGACATGTATATAGAAAGCTAGTTAGTCTGGATACAACGTCCAACAAGTTTGAAGTCCGTAGACCCAATACTTGTGGAGAAAATGGGACATAAGCAAGAATATTTCGCCCGAATTTGTTTCTGTGCGTTGCAGCCATAGAGTAGGCTGTCAGCGGGCTTCACTCCGTGGTGTTGTTTACTTCCTATATCTCGTCTTGACGGTATCTTGTTATACAAAATTCCTAATTTTTTGAAAATGTATGGAAAGCTAGTTAGTCTGGATACAACGTCCAACAAGTTTGAAGTCCGTAGACCCAATACTCGTGGAGAAAATGGGACATAAGCAAGAAAATTTCGCCCGAATTTGTTTCTGTGCGTTGCAGCCATAGAGTAGGCTGTCAGCGGGCTTCACTCCGTGGTGTTGTTTACTTCCTATATCTCGTCTTGACGGTATCTTGTTATACAAAATTCCTAATTTTTTGAAAATGTATAGAAAGCTAGTTAGTCTGGATACAACGTCCAACAAGTTTGAAGTCCGTAGACCCAATACTCGTGGAGAAAATGGGACATAAGCAAGAATATTTCGCCCGAATTTTTTTCTGTGCGTTGTGGCCATAGAGTAGGCTGTCAGTGGGCTTCACTCCGTGGTGTTGTTTACTTCCTATATCTCGTCTTGACGGTATCTTGTTATACAAAAATCCTAATTTTTTTGACATGTATAGAAAGCTAGTTAGTCAGGCTACATCGTCCAACAAGTTTGAAGTCCGTAGACCCAATACTTGTGGAGAAAATGGGACATAAGCAAGAATATTTCGCCCGAATTTGTTTCTGTCCGTTGTGGCCATAGTGTAGGCTGTCAGCGGGCTTCACTCCGTGGTGTTGTTTACTTCCTATATCTCGTCTTGACGGTATCTTGTTATACACAATTCCTAATTTTTTGAACATTTTTGGAAAGCTAGTTAGTCTGGCTACAACGTCCAAAGAGTTTGAAGCCCGTAGACCCAATACTCGTGGAGAAAATGGGACATAAGCAAGAATATTTCGCCCGAATTTGGTTCTGTGCGTATATTGCCATAGAGTAGGCTGTCAGCGGGCTTCACTCCGTGGTGTTGTTTACTTCCTATATCTCGTCTTGACGGTATCTTGTTATGAAAAATTCCTGATTTTTTTTTACATATATAGAAAGCTAGTTAGTCAGGCTACATCGTCCAACAAGTTTAAAGTCCGTAGACACAATACTTGTGGAGAAAATGGGACATCAGCAAGAATATTTTGCTCGAATTTGTTTCTGTGCGTATATTGCCATAGAGTAGGCTGTCAGCGGGCTTCACTCCGTGGTGTTGTTTACTTCCTATATCTCATTTTGACGGTATCTTGTTTTGAAAAATTCCTAATTTTTTTTGACATGTATAGAAAGCTAGTTAGTCAGGCTACATCGTCCAACAAGTTTAAAGTCCGTAGACACAATACTCGTGGAGAAAATGGGACATAAGCAAGAATATTTCGCCCGAATTTGTTTCCGTGCGTATATTGCCATATAGTAGGCTGTCAGCGGGCTTCACTCCGTGGTGTTGTTTACTTCCTATATCTCATTTTGACGGTATCTTGTTATAAAAAATTCCTAATTTTGTTGACATGTATAGAAAGCTAGTTAGTCAGGTTACATCGTCCAACAAGTTTAAAGTCCGTAGACCCAATACTTGTGGAGAAAATGGGACATAAGCAAGAATATTTCGCCCGAATTTGTTTCTGTGCGTTGTGGCCATAGAGTAGGCTGTCAGCGGGCTTCACTCCGTGGTGTTGTTTACTTCCTATATCTCGTCTTGACGGTATCTTGTCATACAAAATTTCTAATTTTTTGAACATATAAGGAAAGCTGGTTACTCTGGCTACAACGTCCAACAAGTTTGAAGTTCATTGACCCAATACTCGTGGAGAAAATGGGACATAAGGAAGACTATTTCGCCCGAATTTGTTTCCGTGCGTATATTGCAATAGAGTAGGCTGTCAGCGGGCTTCACTCCGCGGTGTTGTTTTTCTTCCTATATCTCGTCTTGACGGTATCTTGTTATGAAAAATTCCTGATTTTTTTGACATGTGTAGAAAGCTTGTTAGTCAGGCTACATCGTCCAACAAGTTTGAAGTCCATAGTCCCGATACTCGTGGAGAAAATGGGACATAAGCAAGAATATTTCGCCCGAATTTGTTTCTGTCCGTTGTGGCCATAGTGTAGGCTGTCAGCGGGCTTCACTCCGTGGTGTTGTTTACTTTCTATATCTCGTCTTGACGGTATCTTGTCATACAAAATTTCTAATTTTTTTTGACATGTATGGAAAGCTAGTTACTTTGGCTACAACGTCCAACAAGTTTGAAGTCCATTGACCCAATACTCGTTCAGAAATTGGGACGTAAGGAAGAATATTTCGCCCGAATTTGTTTCTGTGCGTTGTGGCCATAGAGTAGGCTGTCAGCGGGCTTCACTCAGTGGTGTTGTTTACTTCCTATATCTCGTCTTGACGGTATCTTGTTATACAAAAATCCTGATTTTTTTTGACATGTATAGAAAGCTAGTTAGTCTGGCTACAACGTCCAACACGTTTGAAGTCCGTAGACCCAATACTCGTGGAGAAAATGGGACATAAGCAAGAATATTTCGCCCGAATTTGTTTCCGTGCGTATATTGCCATAGAGTAGGCTGTCAGCGGGCTTCACTCCGTGGTGTTGTTTACTTCTTATATCTTGTCTTTACGGTATCTTGTTATAAATAATTCCTGATTTTTTGACATGTATAGAAAGCTAGTTAGTCAGGCTACATCGTCCAACAAGTTTGAAGTCCGTAGACCCAATACTTGTGGAGAAAATGGGACATAAGCAAGAATATTTCGCCCGAATTTGTTTCTGTCCGTTGTGGCCATAGTGTAGGCTGTCAGCGGGCTTCACTCCGTGGTGTTGTTTACTTCCTATATCTCGTCTTGACGGTATCTTGTTATACACAATTCCTAATTTTTTGAACATTTTTGGAAAGCTAGTTAGTCTGGCTACAACGTCCAAAGAGTTTGAAGCCCGTAGACCCAATACTCGTGGAGAAAATGGGACATAAGCAAGAATATTTCGCCCGAATTTGTTTCTGTGCGTATATTGCCATAGAGTAGGCTGTCAGCGGGCTTCACTCCGTGGTGTTGTTTACTTCCTATATCTCGTCTTGATGGTATCTTGTTATGAAAAATTCCTGATTTTTTTTTACATGTATAGAAAGCTAGTTAGTCAGGCTACATCGTCCAACAAGTTTATAGTCCGTAGACACAATACTTGTGGAGAAAATGGGACATCAGCAAGAATATTTTGCTCGAATTTGTTTCTGTGCGTATATTGCCATAGAGTAGGCTGTCAGCGGGCTTCACTCCGTGGTGTTGTTTACTTCCTATATCTCGTCTTGACGGTATCTTGTTATACAAAATTCCTAATTTTTTGAAAATGTATGGAAAGCTAGTTAGTCTGGCTACAACGTCCAACAAGTTTGAAGTCCGTAGACCCAATACTCGTGGAAAAAATGGGACATAAGCAAGAATATTTCGCCCGAATTTGTTTCTGTCCGTTGTGGCCATAGTGTAGGCTGTCAGCGGGCTTCACTCCGTGGTGTTGTTTACTTCCTATATCTCGTCTTGACGGTATCTTGTCATACAAAATTTCTAATTTTTTGAACATGTATGGAAAGCTAGTTACTTTGGCTACAACGTCCAACAAGTTTGAAGTCCATTGACCCAATACTCGTTCAGAAATTGGGACATAAGGAAGAATATTTCGCCCGAATTTGTTTCTGTGTGTTGTGGCCATAGAGTAGGCTGTCAGCGGGCTTCACTCAGTGGTGTTGTTTACTTCCTATATCTCGTCTTGACGGTATCTTGTTATACAAAAATCCTGATTTTTTTGGACATGTATATAGAAAGCTAGTTAGTCTGGATACAACGTCCAACAAGTTTGAAGTCCGTAGACCCAATACTTGTGGAGAAAATGGGACATAAGCAAGAATATTTCGCCTGAATTTGTTTCTGTGCGTTGCAGCCATAGAGTAGGCTGTCAGCGGGCTTCACTCCGTGGTGTTGTTTACTTCCTATATCTCGTCTTGACGGTATCTTGTTATACAAAATTCCTAATTTTTTGAAAATGTATGGAAAGCTAGTTAGTCTGGATACAACGTCCAACAAGTTTGAAGTCCGTAGACCCAATACTCGTGGAGAAAATGGGACATAAGCAAGAAAATTTCGCCCGAATTTGTTTCTGTGCGTTGCAGCCATAGAGTAGGCTGTCAGCGGGCTTCACTCCGTGGTGTTGTTTACTTCCTATATCTCGTCTTGACGGTATCTTGTTATACAAAATTCCTAATTTTTTGAAAATGTATGGAAAGCTAGTTAGTCTGGATACAACGTCCAACAAGTTTGAAGTCCGTAGACCCAATACTCGTGGAGAAAATGGGACATAAGCAAGAATATTTCGCCCGAATGTTTTTCTGTGCGTTGTGGCCATAGAGTAGGCTGTCAGTGGGCTTCACTCCGTGGTGTTGTTTACTTCCTATATCTCGTCTTGACGGTATGTTGTTATACAAAAATCCTAATTTTTTTGACATGTATAGAAAGCTAGTTAGTCAGGCTACATCGTCCAACAAGTTTGAAGTCCGTAGACCCAATACTTGTGGAGAAAATGGGACATAAGCAAGAATATTTCGCCCGAATTTGTTTCTGTCCGTTGTGGCCATAGTGTAGGCTGTCAGCGGGCTTCACTCCGTGGTGTTGTTTACTTCCTATATCTCGTCTTGACGGTATCTTGTTATACACAATTCCTAATTTTTTGAACATTTTTGGAAAGCTAGTTAGTTCGGCTAACGTCCAAAAGAGTTTTAGCCCGTAGTTTCTAATTTTTTGACATGCATAGAAAGCTAGTTATCAGGCTACATCGTCCAACAAGTTTAACGTTGTGGCCATAGAGTAGGCTGTCAGTGGGCTTCACTCCGTGGTGTTGTTTACTTCCTATATCTCGTCTTGACGGTATCTTGTTATACAAAATTCCTAATTTTTTGAAAATGTATGGAAAGCTAGTTAGTCTGGCTACAACGTCCAACAAGTTTGAAGTCCGTAGACCCAATACTCGTGGAAAAAATGGGACATAAGCAAGAATATTTCGCCCGAATTTGTTTCTGTCCGTTGTGGCCATAGTGTAGGCTGTCAGCGGGCTTCACTCCGTGGTGTTGTTTACTTCCTATATCTCGTCTTGACGGTATCTTGTCATACAAAATTTCTAATTTTTTGAACATGTATGGAAAGCTAGTTACTTTGGCTACAACGTCCAACAAGTTTGAAGTCCATTGACCCAATACTCGTTCAGAAATTGGGACATAAGGAAGAATATTTCGCCCGAATTTGTTTCTGTGTGTTGTGGCCATAGAGTAGGCTGTCAGCGGGCTTCACTCAGTGGTGTTGTTTACTTCCTATATCTCGTCTTGACGGTATCTTGTTATACAAAAATCCTGATTTTTTGGACATGTATATAGAAAGCTAGTTAGTCTGGATACAACGTCCAACAAGTTTGAAGTCCGTAGACCCAATACTTGTGGAGAAAATGGGACATAAGCAAGAATATTTCGCCCGAATTTGTTTCTGTGCGTTGCAGCCATAGAGTAGGCTGTCAGCGGGCTTCACTCCGTGGTGTTGTTTACTTCCTATATCTCGTCTTGACGGTATCTTGTTATACAAAATTCCTAATTTTTGAAAATGTATGGAAAGCTAGTTAGTCTGGATACAACGTCCAACAAGTTTGAAGTCCGTAGACCCAATACTCGTGGAGAAAATGGGACATAAGCAAGAAAATTTCGCCCGAATTTGTTTCTGTGCGTTGCAGCCATAGAGTAGGCTGTCAGCGGGCTTCACTCCGTGGTGTTGTTTACTTCCTATATCTCGTCTTGACGGTATCTTGTTATACAAAATTCCTAATTTTTTGAAAATGTATGGAAAGCTAGTTAGTCTGGATACAACGTCCAACAAGTTTGAAGTCCGTAGACCCAATACTCGTGGAGAAAATGGGACATAAGCAAGAATATTTCGCCCGAATTTTTTTCTGTGCGTTGTGGCCATAGAGTAGGCTGTCAGTGGGCTTCACTCCGTGGTGTTGTTTACTTCCTATATCTCGTCTTGACGGTATCTTGTTATACAAAAATCCTAATTTTTTTGACATGTATAGAAAGCTAGTTAGTCAGGCTACAACGTCCAACAAGTTTGAAGTCCGTAGACCCAATACTCGTGGAGAAAATGGGACATAAGCAAGAATATTTCGCCCGAATTTTTTTCTGTGCGTTGTGGCCATAGAGTAGGCTGTCAGCGGGCTTCACTCCGTGGTGTTGTTTACTTCCTATATCTCGTCTTGACGGTATCTTGTTATACAAAAATCCTAATTTTTTTGACATGTATAGAAAGCTAGTTAGTCTGGCTACAACGTCCAAAGAGTTTGAAGCCCGTAGACCCAATACTCGTGGAGAAAATGGGACATAAGCAAGAATATTTCGCCCGAATTTGGTTCTGTGCGTATATTGCCATAGAGTAGGCTGTCAGCGGGCTTCACTCCGTGGTGTTGTTTACTTCCTATATCTCGTCTTGACGGTATCTTGTTATGAAAAATTCCTGATTTTTTTTTACATATATAGAAAGCTAGTTAGTCAGGCTACATCGTCCAACAAGTTTAAAGTCCGTAGACACAATACTTGTGGAGAAAATGGGACATCAGCAAGAATATTTTGCTCGAATTTGTTTCTGTGCGTATATTGCCATAGAGTAGGCTGTCAGCGGGCTTCACTCCGTGGTGTTGTTTACTTCCTATATCTCATTTTGACGGTATCTTGTTTTGAAAAATTCCTAATTTTTTTTGACATGTATAGAAAGCTAGTTAGTCAGGCTACATCGTCCAACAAGTTTAAAGTCCGTAGACACAATACTCGTGGAGAAAATGGGACATAAGCAAGAATATTTCGCCCGAATTTGTTTCCGTGCGTATATTGCCATATAGTAGGCTGTCAGCGGGCTTCACTCCGTGGTGTTGTTTACTTCCTATATCTCATTTTGACGGTATCTTGTTATAAAAAATTCCTAATTTTGTTGACATGTATAGAAAGCTAGTTAGTCAGGTTACATCGTCCAACAAGTTTAAAGTCCGTAGACCCAATACTTGTGGAGAAAATGGGACATAAGCAAGAATATTTCGCCCGAATTTGTTTCTGTGCGTTGTGGCCATAGAGTAGGCTGTCAGCGGGCTTCACTCCGTGGTGTTGTTTACTTCCTATATCTCGTCTTGACGGTATCTTGTCATACAAAATTTCTAATTTTTTGAACATATAAGGAAAGCTGGTTACTCTGGCTACAACGTCCAACATGTTTGAAGTCCATTGACCCAATACTCGTGGAGAAAATGGGACATAAGGAAGACTATTTCGCCCGAATTTGTTTCCGTGCGTATATTGCCATAGAGTAGGCTGTCAGCGGGCTTCACTCCGCGGTGTTGTTTTTCTTCCTATATCTCGTCTTGACGGTATCTTGTTATGAAAAATTCCTGATTTTTTTGACATGTGTAGAAAGCTTGTTAGTCAGGCTACATCGTCCAACAAGTTTGAAGTCCATAGTCCCGATACTCGTGGAGAAAATGGGACATAAGCAAGAATATTTCGCCCGAATTTGTTTCTGTCCGTTGTGGCCATAGTGTAGGCTGTCAGCGGGCTTCACTCCGTGGTGTTGTTTACTTTCTATATCTCGTCTTGACGGTATCTTGTCATACAAAATTTCTAATTTTTTTTGACATGTATGGAAAGCTAGTTACTTTGGCTACAACGTCCAACAAGTTTGAAGTCCATTGACCCAATACTCGTTCAGAAATTGGGACGTAAGGAAGAATATTTCGCCCGAATTTGTTTCTGTGCGTTGTGGCCATAGAGTAGGCTGTCAGCGGGCTTCACTCAGTGGTGTTGTTTACTTCCTATATCTCGTCTTGACGGTATCTTGTTATACAAAAATCCTGATTTTTTTTGACATGTATAGAAAGCTAGTTAGTCTGGCTACAACGTCCAACACGTTTGAAGTCCGTAGACCCAATACTCGTGGAGAAAATGGGACATAAGCAAGAATATTTCGCCCGAATTTGTTTCCGTGCGTATATTGCCATAGAGTAGGCTGTCAGCGGGCTTCACTCCGTGGTGTTGTTTACTTCTTATATCTTGTCTTTACGGTATCTTGTTATAAATAATCCCTGATTTTTTGACATGTATAGAAAGCTAGTTAGTCAGGCTACATCGTCCAACAAGTTTAAAGTCCGTAGACCCAATACTTGTGGAGAAAATGGGACATAAGCAAGAAAATTTCGCCCGAATTTGTTTCTGTGCGTTGCAGCCATAGAGTAGGCTGTCAGCGGGCTTCACTCCGTGGTGTTGTTTACTTCCTATATCTCGTCTTGACGGTATCTTGTTATACAAAATTCCTAATTTTTTGAAAATGTATGGAAAGCTAGTTAGTCTGGATACAACGTCCAACAAGTTTGAAGTCCGTAGACCCAATACTCGTGGAGAAAATGGGACATAAGCAAGAATATTTCGCCCGAATTTTTTTCTGTGCGTTGTGGCCATAGAGTAGGCTGTCAGTGGGCTTCACTCCGTGGTGTTGTTTACTTCCTATATCTCGTCTTGACGGTATCTTGTTATATAAAAATCCTAATTTTTTTGACATGTATAGAAAGCTAGTTAGTCAGGCTACATCGTCCAACAAGTTTAAAGTCCGTAGACCCAATACTTGTGGAGAAAATGGGACATAAGCAAGAATATTTCGCCCGAATTTGTTTCTGTCCGTTTTGGCCATAGTGTAGGCTGTCAGCGGGCTTCACTCCGTGGTGTTGTTTACTTCCTATATCTCGTCTTGACGGTATCTTGTTATACAAAAATCCTGATTTTTTTGACATGTATAGAAAGCTAGTTAGTCAGGCTACATAGTCCAACAAGTTTGAAGTCCGTAGACCCAATACTTGTGGAGAAAATGGGACATAAGCAAGAATATTTCGCCCGAATTTGTTTCTGTCCGTTGTGGCCATAGTGTAGGTTGTCAGCGGGCTTCACTCCGTGGTGTTGTTTACTTCCTATATCTCGTCTTGACGGTATCTTGTCAAACAAAATTTCTAATTTTTTGAACCCATATGGAAAGCTAGTTACTTTGGCTACAACGTCCAACAAGTTTGAAGTCCATTGACCCAATACTCGTGGAGAAAATGGGACATAAGCAAGAATATTTCGCCCGAATTTGTTTCCGTGCGTATATTGCCATAGAGTAAGCTGTCAGCGGGCTTCACTCCGTGGTGTTGTTTACTTCTTATATCTTGTCTTTACGGTATCTTGTTATAAATAATTCCTGATTTTTTGACATGTATAGAAAGCTAGTTAGTCAGGCTACATCGTCCAACAAGTTTAAAGTCCGTAGACCCAATACTTGTGGAGAAAATGGGACATAAGCAAGAAAATTTCGCCCGAATTTGTTTCTGTGCGTTGCAGCCATAGAGTAGGCTGTCAGCGGGCTTCACTCCGTGGTGTTGTTTACTTCCTATATCTCGTCTTGACGGTATCTTGTTATACAAAATTCCTGATTTTTTGAAAATGTATGGAAAGCTAGTTAGTCTGGATACAACGTCCAACAAGTTTGAAGTCCGTAGACCCAATACTCGTGGAGAAAATGGGACATAAGCAAGAATATTTCGCCCGAATTTTTTTCTGTGCGTTGTGGCCATAGAGTAGGCTGTCAGTGGGCTTCACTCCGTGGTGTTGTTTACTTCCTATATCTCGTCTTGACGGTATCTTGTTATACAAAAATCCTAATTTTTTTGACATGTATAGAAAGCTAGTTAGTCAGGCTACATCGTCCAACAAGTTTGAAGTCCGTAGACCCAATACTTGTGGAGAAAATGGGACATAAGCAAGAATATTTCGCCCGAATTTGTTTCTGTCCGTTGTGGCCATAGTGTAGGCTGTCAGCGGGCTTCACTCCGTGGTGTTGTTTACTTCCTATATCTCGTCTTGACGGTATCTTGTTATACACAATTCCTAATTTTTTGAACATTTTTGGAAAGCTAGTTAGTCTGGCTACAACGTCCAAAGAGTTTGAAGCCCGTAGACCCAATACTCGTGGAGAAAATGGGACATAAGCAAGAATATTTCGCCCGAATTTGGTTCTGTGCGTATATTGCCATAGAGTAGGCTGTCAGCGGGTTTCACTCCGTGGTGTTGTTTACTTTCTATATCTCGTCTTGACGGTATCTTGTTATGAAAAATTCCTAATTTTTTTTTACATGTATAGAAAGCTAGTTAGTCAGGCTACATCATCCAACAAGTTTAAAGTCCGTAGACACAATACTTGTGGAGAAAATGGGACATCAGCAAGAATATTTTGCTCGAATTTGTATCTGTGCGTATATTGCCATAGAGTAGGCTGTCAGCGGGCTTCACTCCGTGGTGTTGTTTACTTCCTATATCTCATTTTGACGGTATCTTGTTTTAAAAAATTCCTAATTTTTTTTACATGTATAGAAAGCTAGTTAGTCAGGCTACATCGTCCAACAAGTTTGAAGTCCGTAGACCCAATGCTTTTGGAGAAAATGGGACATAAGCAAGAATATTTCGCCCGAATTTGTTTCTGTGCGTTGTGGCCATAGAGTAGGCTGTCAGCGGGCTTCACTCCGTGGTGTCGTTTACTTCCTATATCTCGTCTTGACGGTATCTTGTTATACAAAATTCCTAATTTTTTGAAAATATATGGAAAGCTAGTTAGTCTGGCTACAACGTCCAACAAGTTTGAAGTCCGTAGACCCAATACTCGTGGAGAAAATGGGACATAAGCAAGAATATTTCGCCCGAATTTGTTTCCGTGCGTATATTGCCATAGAGTAGGCTGTCAGCGGGCTTTACTCCGTGGTGTTGTTTACTTCCTATATCTTGTCTTTACGTTATCTTGTCATAAATAATTCATGATTTTTTGACATGTATAGAAAGCTAGTTAGTCAGGCTACATCGTCCAACAAGTTTAAAGTCCGTAGACCCAATACTTGTGGAGAAAATGGGACATAAGCAAGAAAATTTCGCCCGAATTTGTTTCTGTGCGTTGCAGCCATAGAGTAGGCTGTCAGCGGGCTTCACTCCGTGGTGTTGTTTACTTCCTATATCTCGTCTTGACCGTATCTTGTTATACAAAATTCCTAATTTTTTGAAAATGTATGGAAAGCTAGTTAGTCTGGATACAACGTCCAACAAGTTTGAAGTCCGTAGACCCAATACTCGTGGAGAAAATGGGACATAAGCAAGAATATTTCGCCCGAATTTGTTTCTGTGCGTTGTGGCCATAGAGTAGGCTGTCAGTGGGCTTCACTCCGTGGTGTTGTTTACTTCATATATCTCGTCTTGACGGTATCTTGTTATACAAAAATCCTAATTTTTTTGACATGTATAGAAAGCTAGTTAGTCAGGCTACATCGTCCAACAAGTTTGAAGTCCGTAGACCCAATACTTGTGGAGAAAATGGGACATAAGCAAGAATATTTCGCCCGAATTTGTTTCTGTCCGTTGTGGCCATAGTGTAGGCTGTCAGCGGGCTTCACTCCGTGGTGTTGTTTACTTCCTATATCTCGTCTTGACGGTATCTTGTTATACACAATTCCTAATTTTTTGAACATTTTTGGAAAGCTAGTTAGTCTGGCTACAACGTCCAAAGAGTTTGAAGCCCGTAGACCCAATACTCGTGGAGAAAATGGGACATAAGCAAGAATATTTCGCCCGAATTTGTTTCTGTGCGTATATTGCCATAGAGTAGGCTGTCAGCGGGCTTCACTCCGTGGTGTTTTTTCCTTCTTATATCTCGTCTTGACGGTATCTTGTTATAAAAAATTCCTAATTTTGTTGACATGTATAGAAAACTAGTTAGTCAGGCTACATCGTCCAACAAGTTTGAAGTCCGTAGACCCAATACTTGTGGAGAAAATGGGACATACGCAAGAATGTTTCGCCCGAATTTGTTTCTGTGCGTTGTGGCCATAGAGTAGGCTGTCAGCGGGCTTCACTCCGTGGTGTTGTTTACTTCCTATATCTCGTCTTGACGGTATCTTGTTATAAAAATTTCCTGATTTCGTTAACATGTAAAGAAAGCTAGTTAGTCAGGCTACATCGTCCAACAAGTTTGAAGTCCGTAGACCCAATACTTGTGGAGAAAATGGGACATAAGCAAGAATATTTTGCCCGATTTTCTTTTCTGTGCGTATATTGCCATAGAGTAGGCTGTCAGCGGGCTTCACTCCGTGGTGTTGTTTACTTCCTATATCTCGTCTTGACGGTATCTTGTTATAAAAATTTCCTGATTTCTTTAACATGTAAAGAAAGCTAGTTAGTTAGGCTACATCGTCCAACAAGTTTGAAGTCCGTAGACCCAATACTTTTGGAGAAAATGGGACATAAGCAAGAATATTTCGCCCGAATTTGTTTCTGTGCGTTGTGGCCATAGAGTAGGCTGTCAGCGGGCTTCACTCCGTGGTTTTGTTTACTTCCTATATCTCGTCTTGACGGTATCTTGTTATACACAATTCCTATTTTTTTGAACATGTATGGAAAGCTAGTTAGTCTGGCTACAACGTCCAAAGAGTTTGAAGTCCGTAGACCCAATACTCGTGGAGAAAATGGGACATAAGCAAGAATATTTTGCCCGAATTTGTTTCTGTGCGTTGTTGCCATAGAGTAGGCTGTCAGCGGGCTTCACTCCGTGGTGTTGTTTACTTCCTATATCTCGTCTTGACGGTATCTTGTTATGAAAAATTCCTTATTTTTTTGACATGTATAGAAAGCGAGTTAGTCAGGCTATATCGTCCAATAGGTTTGAAGTCCGTAGACCCAATACTCGTGGAGAAAATGGGACATAAGCAAGAATATTTCGCCCGAGTTGGTTGCCGTGCGTATATTGCCATAGAGTAGGCTGTCAGCGGGCTTCACTCCGTGGTGTTGTTTACTTCCTATATCTCGTCTTGACGGTATCTTGTTATGAAAAATTCCTGATTTTTTCGACATGTATGGAAAGCTAGTTAGTCTAGCTACAACGTCCAACAGGTTTGAAGTCCGTAGATCCAATACTAGTGGAGAAAATGGGACATAAGCAAGAATATTTCGCCCGAATTTTTTTCTGTGCGTTGTGGCCATAGAGTAGGCTGTCAGCGGGCTTCACTCCGTGGTGTTGTTTACTTCCTATATCTCGTCTTGACGGTATCTTGTTATAAAAAATTCCTTATTTTTTTACCATGTATAGAAAGCTAGTTAGTCAGGCTACATCGTCCAACAAGTTTGAAGTCCTTAGACCCAATACTTATGGAGAAAATGGGACATAAGCAAGAATATTTCGCCCGAATTTTTTTCTGTGCGTTGTGGCCATAGAGTAGGCTGTCAGCGGGCTTTACTCCGTGGTGTTGTTTACTTCCTATATCTCGTCTTGACGGAATCTTGTTATACACAATTCCTAGATTTTTTGAACATGTATAGAAAGCTAGTTAGTCAGGCTACAACATCCAAAGAGTTTGAAGTCCGTAGACCCAATACTCGTGGAGAAAATGGGACATAAGCAAGAATATTTCGCCCGAATTTGTTTCTGTGCGTTGTTGCCATAGAGTAGGCTGTCAGCGGGTTTCACTCCGTGGTGTTGTTTACTTGTTATATCTCGTCTTTGCATAATCTTGTCATAAAAAATTCCTGATTTTTTGACATGTATAGAAAGCGAGTTAGTCAGGCTATATCGTCCAATAGGTTTGAAGTCCGTAGACCCAATACTCGTGGAGAAAATGGGACATAAGCAAGAATATTTCGCCCGAATTTATTTCTGTGCGTATATTGCCATAGAGTAGGCTGTCAGCGGGCTTCACTACGTGGTGTTGTTTACTTCCTATATCTCGTCTTGATGGTATCTTGTTATGAAAAATTACTAATTTTTTGAACATGTATGAAAAGCTAGTTAGTCTAGCTACAACGTCCAAGAAGTTCGAAGTCCGTACACCCAATACTTGTGGAGAAAATGGGACATAAGCAAGAATATTTTGCCCGAGTTTGTTTCTGTGCGTATATTGCCATAGAGTAGGCTGTCAGCGGCCTTCACTCCGTGGTGTTGTTTACTTTCCATATCTCGTCTTGACGGTATCTTGTTATGAAAAATTCCTAATATCTTTGGACATGTATGGAAAGCTAGTTAGTCAGGCTACAACGTTCATCAAGATTGAAGTCCTTAGACCCAATACTTGTGGAGAAAATGGGACATAAGCAAGAGTATTTTTCCAGAGTTTGTTTTTGTGCGTATTTTGCCATAGAGTAGGCTGTCAGCGGGCTTCACTCCGTGGTGTTGTTTACTTCCTATATCTCGTCTTGACGGTATCTTGTCATAAAAAATTCCTGATTTCTTTAACATGTAAAGAAAGCTAGTTCGTCAGGCTACATCGTCCAACAAGTTTGAAGTCCATAGACCAAATACTTGTGGAGAAAATGGGACATAAGCAAGAATATTTCGCCCGATTTTGTTTCTGTGCGTATATTGCCATAGAGTAGGCTGTCAGCGGGCTTCACTCCGTGGTGTTGTTTACTTCCTACATCTCGTCTTGACGGTATCTTGTTTTATAAAATGTCTTATTTTTTGACATGTTTGGACAGCTAGTGGGTCAGGCTACAACGTTCAACAAGTTTGAAGTCCGTAGACCCAATACTAGTGGAGAAAATGGGACATAAACAAGAATATTTCGCCCGAATTGGTTTCTGTGCGTTGTTGCCATAGAGTAGGCTGTCAGCGGGCTTCACTCCGTGGTGTTGATTACTTTCTATATCTCGTCTTGACGGTATCTTGTTTTTAAAAAATCCTTTTTTTTTTGACATGTATGGAAAGCTAGTTAGTCTGGTTACAACATCCAACATGTTTGAAGTCCTTAGACCCAATACTCGTGGGGAAAATGTGGCATAAGCAAGAATATTTTGCCGGAGTTTGTTTCTGTGCGTAAATCGCATAGACTCAAACCCATTAACCAAGGCACACGAGTCGAACACCCGTGACGATAGGACCACTCCATATGGGTGTGGCTTGTGGGAGAGTGAGCTGATAAAATGCTATATACCCATTATTTTTTTAAGCGATTTGGCCAAAACATTTGGAAGTAAGTTAACCACACAAACAGGCCTACTTTGCGTACTTGTAACGTTTTTTGGATGGTTAATTTACAAGTTGTCATTCGTTTGCGGTTTGCGGTTGCAGTTTTGATAGTGGTACCAGTGCTGGCCGTTATCTGTACATTTCTGTGTATTAATATGCTGAGGCGTCGTAATGCCGCATTCAAGTCGCCCTACCGTCACTCTGCTGATGTGAAACCAGATTTCAATCGGCGGGTCTGGAGGGCTGTGGACGGTACCGTTATCGCCGTCTTCCCCACTCCGTTGCAACGTTTCCAGGGCGCCTTATTTTCAACTGGGGATAGGGATGGAGCAAGCAACTACCTGCCCCGACTGCAGCAGGTAATATTAGAGTTCATTATTTTGATACTTTGTTCCATAAAATTTGCTCTGTTTAATCCAGCCAGGACCGACTGCCCTTGGCCTCGCATTACCTCGCAAACTACAGTCCGGCACTGTCCACTTATAATTTGGCCTTTTGTCTTGACTTTTGTACAGCCGCCGACCGTTATTTGTCAAAGTAGCCTGAGGATAGTAGGGGCCCTACTCTTAACAGACTCCATAGGTGGAGAGAGAACCGACGCCTTCTACATTTTGTTGTATTTTGTCACATCAAATATCCGGGTATACATGGCGCGAACATCCAGAAACTTTCAAAATCTAGCTCCTTGACTCATATTGAAATTCTTGAATACAGAGGTCTGATGGTATAGCACATAACAACCAACGAATACTTTTGCGCAAATGAGTAGATGTTTTCATCGTCTGGTGCACCTATAAGAATAATAAGGGCAATAACATTTGACGTCATGATGATCAAACGTAGTTTGTCACTGGTCACCGTGTTTAGGTAACTAACCCATGCTTGTTGGTAAAGGAGGACATGATGGTGTGCTTGTGTGAAAATTGCCGGATTATCTCGTCGAAACCGACTTGTTTTTCGAATTAGAATGTTTATTTTCATTTTAAAAGTGAGACGGTAAAGTGAAAGTCGTGATCAGTGAGTGAAACAATTTTACTCCATGACGGAAGTTGACTGTTTTTGAAATCTCTCTCCATACAGATCCCACCCGAACGAAGCAGTCACTTCATGACACCATACGTGGTATCAGGCTTTGAGGAGATGCAGCTGCGTGAATTCCAAGGGGTGACAGACGCTTTTCTCAGTGATCAATTTCATCTGCAAGTGTTCCCATCAGCCTTTCGCACTATTCGTCAGCTTCCGATGTGCGGTGCAGTATTATCATTCTGACGGGTGATAATTCGCCCGTCCTGCAAACAGGACGCTGGGAAGGGCTGATCTCTTTGAGTTTTCATTGGATAGAGTTTGCGTGACCTGTGACGTAGCACGCAGCACACAAACTCGCTGAAGCTGTTTATCATACATAACGTGCGTTTATCATACATAGCGTGCTAGCTAGCTGCATGCAAAGGTTATGAAGTTACCCACAATGCCATCCGTACTTCCTTCACAAGATTCTGCCTAGCGCATCAGCCCTTCCCAGCACCCTGATTGCAGGGCGGGGTATATGAGCGCATTGCTACATCCGTCACACAAACAAACTCAACTACTTTCTTTTTGATTTGATAGAGCGTGAAATGTGAAAATTTTTGAATCTTTATGTTCACCCCAATGGCGCGGATTAAACACTGAGCCACTTTTTCCCCGTTGAAATTAAATTCCACTATAAGTACGGCAGATAGGTGATTGGATTGTGCCTTTAATAATACATGCATGGAATTATGCTTGTTTTGTCTTTATATATAAATATTGAATAACAAGCATATTTTCAAAAAATTCCAAATGGCTGCCAGTGCTTGTTATTCAAAATATTTTTTTTTTTCAAAGGACAAATCTGTGATGGCCCAACAGCCAAATATCTATGTGCCAATTTCCATGCCTGTATTCATCAAAGGCACAATAATATTGCCCCGAACATTTCCCATAATTATCCGCCTCATGCACTATAGCCATTATTTTAGCCTCAAATAAGTTATACCCTACCTCGATTTCTAAGTTATTATGACTGATCATAATAAGCACTGTTTGCCGGCCCTTTACAACCAGTACTTCGAACCTTTTAACTGTCTTAATTTTGGTCAAATGCCTAAAACCTCAGAAACCAAATTAATTAACCAAGTAATAAACCAAATTATAACCAAAAATACGGAAAATGGACAGTGTTTTACGCGTTTTGTTTACAGTGTAGAGCAAAGGTAATGGCAAAGCGGCTGCATGCAGCCAAATTTACAAATGGCATCTTTACATTTTCTAGGACGAATAGGACCCACTTTCGACCGTAATTTCATCAAGTCTGCCCTCAGATAATAGCCCAAAAGCTAGAGAATTGATCCTTGGCTATATTTCCACAATTTTACCGTTTTTAGCTTAACCAGACAGTCTCTTTTTTCCCCAAAAAGGTCGTGGGGGCACTTTTGATGCAAATGATATCGCGTAGACATTTTATGAACCCTCATCAATCGCAATTATTTTACTTAACCTTAAAAGGGCAGGTTCCGAATCCACCCCCACGACTTTTTTTCCGCGATAGCCTTTAAAAACAAATTCGCGACCTGAGCTTTCATGACTTTTTAGCCTCAAACCTTGCGCATCTTTTGACACCAAAAATATAAAAATCGGACGAGGGGTTGTTGCGCAGCGAAATTTTTTCCGGCGCTACGCGCCGGAAAAACTGAATTTTCCCATATACGTTGTGTACACGGACCAGAATTGCCATTCATAATATAAATAATTAATAAGCCATAATTCCAAAACCCTTTGACCTTTGGTCATGAAATTTCCTGGGTATGTTCATGAAGAGTTGCTCTGTGCATGAACCGAGTTTCAAAAATGTTCTTTTTGAGTTTAAATGTTCCTTACATCTGACAAGCAAGGAACATAAATTTAGATGAGCATTGTTTGAGTTTGAACAATTAATTTTCTTTAAAAAAAAAACCTGAATGGATCTCAGTCACTCTCCACTGTTTAAGGGCGCCCTCCCGTGACAACGTAGACTTCCCAAAGCATTTTGGGTATTACCGCCATCTTTTCAAGTCGTTCGTTGTACGCACGAGGGAGTGTTTTGTCCCCGCAGACCATTGCAATTTGAACAACATCAGCCACTGGGTGAGAGTTTTGAAAGGTCGACAACGGCATTGGAATAGGGCACCCATGACGCCATAAACAGACGTGTCTGTTCAGGGATATTGAGGTAATGTGTACATGTTGCCACATGTACGTTAGCCCAGAAGGTTTCACGGAAAAAGTGTTTAGGGCCCCATTTTGTAGGCCTATGATAATGAAAAGACTGTGTGTGGTATCCTGTGATTCGCACGTCCGTGGCTGCTAAAACAAAGTATAATACTATAAAGTTGTAAAAAGCCTGTTCTAAACAACAAAGACTACCGGAGGGTACAAAAATCATCGCCAGTCATTATTACTGAACGGAACCCGAAAAAAATAGGGGTGTCCTGAACTACAGTTTTACCGGCTTGATAATCTTTAACTTCAAAATTGAGGTAAAGGCACAAAACTGTGTCAGTTACCGGGATTTTTGAAAATGGCGTCGTTTAATAGATCTTATCCCAATACATATAACTTCAATGAATTCACACAAAAGCAATTATGGGAAGAGAAATCAGGCAAGATCTGTACCGTTTAAATACTTGGCATTCATTGTTAAAAACCACACATACTTGCGACCGTATGTTCTTGAAATCGTTTCTTCCTTTTTGTTTTGTTTTGGTTTTTAGAGCAAGCCTGTTTCAAAGAGGGCAACGCTCCAGCAGCGTAGTCAGCGTTCTTACCATATAGGGGGCACATGGAGGGTCGGGGACTGCATGTTACAGTGGGGGTGGGGTGGGGGAGGGGCTCATTTCTGTAACTTTCGTGCTGCAAGGTAGATAGGTTTCTTTCATCAGTCAACCGGCCTCCGTCATATCAATTACTGGGAGGGAGTGGCAGGCGCGGTTCTAGAACCAATATTTTGGGGGGGCTAGCACGGTGGATCCAGAATTTTTTTCAGGGAGGCGTGCTGAAATGTTGACCAGTTATTTTTTCCAGACACTTAGGCCTCCGAAAATCAATAGGGGGGGGGGGGGGGGCTCATGCCATATTTTCAATGGGGAGCGCCAATAAATCCTAAAATCATTCACACTATATTAACTAATGCACCCTTGTCACGGCTATTTCTTCTTTAGGGGGAGACCGTTCGCTAGTACATCACAATCCTTCTTTTTGCTAATGCAATTTTTTTTTTTACGGAATTTATTTTTTGGGGGGCTAGACAAAATTTTGGGGGGGCTACAGCCCCCCTAGCCCCCCCGTAGAACCGCGCCTGGGGAGTGGCCACTCGTAACATATAGCTCATGAAAAGGACCCCAACCCACCCAACCCCGCTCCCCACCCTGCAACGCCTACAGGGCAAGTTGTTCCATGGCTCGTGGTTATGCATGACGGCACAGTCTGGTTTCCCAACGTCAGTGTGCGGCTCCCTGTATGTGATGTGTGTGGTTAAAGCAGGTAAGCCTAAGTTATAGAGCATGTTTATTTGTTGGTCTTGGACAAACAAAATCCGTTGAAAAAGATTATTACTTAAAGTCTCCAATGAAAATAGACCTACTTTTAGGAGATGTTTAACAATAATGAGAAATGATAGCTTTTCCGGGGCCGCAAAACTTCAGAGGCGGCGCTTGGTGGCGCTGTACCTCAGACACCAACCGTTGAGTGTTTAGCAATTATGCACAACAGGGTTGATACAATTGCATGTGTGGCAAAGTTTACAATAAATAGACCTACGTGACAATTGAGGGCGCAATCAGTTAGATTTTATCCTTTAAAATAATGTCTATACCGTATTGCCTGTTTTATTACATCGGGCTACATCGAGGTCTTGGCACGTTCTGTTGACTAAAGGCTCAAAGGTGAATTAATATCATTGGTATTGAATAGATGCATAGCTAAGAATAGCACTTGTAAACACTTGAGATCGCCTCATTTGATAAGGAAAGTCACCCACTGACTTGTCAACATTGTACTTCTTTGCATCACGACAGATCAGGGGCTTAGCCATGGGGAGGGGGGGGGGCATCCCCCGGTGGCCTCGACTGGCAATTGGCTCGTTCTTTCTTGCGTCCTGCTTTTATTCACAAGTGACCCTTTTGAACGCATAGTCTTTAATTGTATACCTCCTTAAAGAGCGCCTTGTCCATTAGTGTCTGCTTTGAAGTGGGTTCCCACCAAAAAAAATATTGTGTCCACGCCCCCCCCCCCGGTTAGTCACACAGTATACTTGTTTTGAGCCGTTTATTGATAATCTTATTTCATATACAACAAAAAGTTATGTTTATTGATATTTTAATGATTGCATTTTCTATGTTTAGATTCTTCTTGCTTCAAAATGAGTATTTTAAGCCCGGTGAATATTTAGCATTTCTGCCAATTTGTTTTCAGTGTCTTAAATGTGTGTCACTTTCTGTAATCCTCTCTAGGTGGGGTGGGGCATGCGCAGTGGGCACAGCACACACCTTGAAAATGGTCCCTCTTGTGTGGGGATTGGATCATGTTATTAATGCCCCAGGGTTGGGAAAGTGTTGTCTTCTTTCTTCACCCAATGGTACCCCGAATGGCAAGACTGAAGATTTGGGCACTCCATGGGTAGATCCAGCCTTGAGGATACGAAGGGGGTTGTAGCCCTGGTATGGGGTCCGCGGGCGTGACTCGGAAAATGTTGAAAATGTATGTGATATCTCCTGCATTCAAAGACATTTTTGAACAAATGTAGGATCTCTGTATTGCACTAGTATCATGGTATCAGTCAACGGCGGGGGGGGGGGGGGGGTGCAACCAAGTGCTCCTTGGATAAGTGCTCGAGTGGCATATAAAATTATCATGAAACCCTTTTCAAGCTTATTGTAGTGGCCGTATGGATTACCAAACTTGAGGAATTTGAATTTGAGTTTTAAAAGTATTGTGCATCTTTACTTTGCTGCTTGATTTCTTGGTGAAAGCATCAGGGCTTTGTGCAGGTTGATATTTTTGCAACAATTTGATATGTCTGTAAGACTCGCTTCTACGATGGTTCCAGATATTAGTGCCAGTTTGAGGATGTAGGCATACTTCCATATTCCAGCTTTTTAAAATTGCATTCACAGTTTTTCATAATTCCATTATTAAAATACACTAGATAAATAGCCATTCAATCTACCATTGCCGTACTGCATGTTGCTTTATACCAAGCTACGTAGGCCTATACGCGCGTACGTGTTGACTAAAGGCTCAAAGGTGAATTAATTTGCATTGAATGGATGCTGAGCTAAGAAAAAAGTTGTTAACACTTGAAACCGCGTCATTGATAAAGACAGTCCCCCACTGACTCGTCAACTTTGTACATCTTTGCATCACGCACGGCACGTACACCAAAACAAAACACTTCAGTGGGAACTTGGGAACAATTCGGGAAACCCCAGGTGTACTTGTGTAGTCCTACTGGAACGAATGTTTCAAAATATATATCGCTGCGCGATATGCCGTGATTTAAAGCAAACAGCTTTTTGTTTTTGTCTAAAATAACTACATGTATTTCTGTTATTAACCGATTGACTCGTTTAAAAGTTGAAAATGCACTGCTTTGTGTCATTTGGTGCACTTATACTTTCATGTGACAGGGATGTCAAAGTCGCTTGTCAATCTTTAACTCGTAAAAGTTGAGTTGACGCCATATAAGGAGATTGAACCAGAGATTAATTTGCATAATGTAGTTCCGTCAAGTGGTCATGAGATTGGTGAGCGTAGCAACTGCAGTGCGTCAGTGTTGTCTTGGCTGTCTGTGAATCAACCCGCTCTGGAGTGAACTGTAAGTTTCCTACAGCCATGGCTCATTTCTGTCTTCTTTTTAAGTTTCATGGATTATACTAAACAGTTAGCTATTAAGACGCCGTTGCATATTTTACCATTCTCACTCTTAGGGCAGCTTTATAAGGCTTGCTTTTCGTGTCACGTATAGCGTCTCTGCAACAAGTGCATTAGTCTGGTGTCGCTTATTCTATCATGATTGATAGCCACGATTTTACTGATCCCCCCCCCCTCCGTTTGAAAACCGTTCCGCCGCCGCTGTTTTGGGGGTTCGTATAATTCACATCAAAAGGCATCTTCCGTCGGTGCAGAAGCGTATCCAGCATTTTTTTTGCACTTCTGTGCTGAAATGTTGACACTTTTTTTTCACCAGACACTTGGCCTCCGTAAAATGAAATGGAGGGGGGGGGGGGGCTGATACATTTTCCAAAATATTTTTTACAAATATGACATTTTCTGATATAGTTTGACGACTGCCTGGGCGCCCCGAAAGTGGATATCTAACAATTCTGTCATTCCACTAGCAGAAAGGTGGGTTTTTGCTGAAAGATTGTAGAAATCAAAATATCCTGTTTTGTGCCGCCGTGGATAATTTCCTTTACAAGTCATGACGTATATAACGCGCGTTTTGATAGGCGTTATGATTCAATGGTCAGATTTTGAATTTTGATACAATTTGATAAAAAAGAACAAATTTTAAAAGAAAATTACAAAATAATAAGAGGAAAACAATACCGATTTTTGTTTTCCCCTTAGATAACTATGCTTGGAGACATTGTTTTTGATTTTCGTTGTCCTCCCCTTGGCCAAGTGTCATGAACCCGCCCCTTCAGGACCGATTCATTTATTTTTCCCACCTTCGAAGTGTCTGAAAATGATATCTCTTTTAGGTGTCCATTTTCAGCCTTATGGTATTTTGCTTCAGTTTAAAACGATAGTTTCATGTCACCAGACTTCCTGTATCTGGCTAGCGCAGTGTCAATTCAAAGGCAAATTAGGATTTTATGTCCAGAAATCTGATTTGAAAAAGTCATCGGGAGCTGTTTTTTCCTGTCTGTTTTACTTTTCCTGGCAAAAGCAATAAACTACAGTTGTTTATCGCAGACCCTGACCAAAAAGCAGGCCAGCCCATGGGGCGCTCCCCCCCCCCCCTCTCCAAGGAAATGCAAAAAAAAAAAAAAAAAAGGAGATGCGAAGTCATAACAGCGAAGTTTGAAGTCCCAATTCGATTTTTAAAGGAATCTTTTCTTTAACATTTTGCACCTGAGAGTCAATTAAGCCAAGTGGTGTCAATGTAAAGACTAAGAGTAGACGGAAGGAATGTAGTATCCAGACGCCACCTTTAGGCTGTGTACAAAGTTTATGGAGAGTCAAGTACATTTTTAAAGCATTTCCTAACGAAAACGAAAATGTTTCTCGGTGCCAGATTCACGCCCTTCCAACATTTTTGCACTGACTGACCTGCATTGAGATATGATGGAAAAATGGTGTCAGGGTGCAACATTCTTTCCGACTAGACTTGCACATGTCCAACTCTTTGAAAAGATGGACCTTCAGTGGTCTGGTATCAAACTATGGAGAGATGTGTAGCAACGGGGACTGGTACCTGAGATGAGTTCTTTGACACAATTGATTGAAGCAGTACTAAAAGGGTGCTGGACTGGTTGTTCCATGTGCAGGTCTATTTTCTTGTGTTGCATGTTTTTAATCCTTAAGTTTTGGGACAGTCTTTTTTATTTAGATTTTAAAGAAATTTATAAGACTCTGTATCTGTGTGCATAAACGGCTTAGGTTGTTTGTCATCCATACCTATGACGCAATACGAATGTCAATCAGGTTTATTGAGAGCCCCATCTTTTCAGACGAGGCTTGCCTCGCCCTTTGCCTTGTCAGCGATCATGGGTGTTACATCGGTTACAATTATTCACAAGTTTACCAGTGAATGAACACGTGCGTCGCTAGAGAGGGGGGGGGGGGGTGGCGAAAGCCATGGTTTATAACATTTGAGCAGATTCGCTGATTAGTTATGCAAGACAACCGCATCTTGACCTCTAGATTTTGACCAATCAGCGGGCGCTTCTATATACGGATCTTTGGTCATTCACCATTGTCGCGTCATAGACATGGATAAACAAAACCTAGACACAGCAACAGAGGCTGTGGTCACGCGCTCTTTATTATGCTACGCGACACACGCCCGGCTGTTGTTTTATTACAAAACATTGCATTCGAAATGACCAATCACAGTTTTAGTCCTGATTTGGGAATGAAATGACGTCACGATTTAGTAAAGTCGACTCCGATTGGCTGAGGCGCGAGATCGCATAAATCTGCATGCTTTGACATATCAGACGCTACACAGGAGACTTGGCTCCGTAGATAACGGGTAATACTCAGACTAGTCTGGGATCAGGGGACGGACCTGAACAAGGCAGGATCACAGTGAGACACTGAGCGTGTATACGCTGTTTTACGACGAGCAAATGTCCACGATTTGCTTTTGACGATTTACAAAGTAATCAACTTACCGGTAGTTAATCATTCGTATATTTGAGGAGGAAATTAGAAAAAAATAGATCATTTTGGACGGAAATTATCAATTCACAATTTCACTCATTTTGCGTGACGGTCCATCGGCAAATTTCATGATGGCGCCCGTTCCCATTCAAAATGGTCTAGTGACGCCCCTGTGAATGAGCAAAACATGACACAGCTTTTCATTAATCATTGACATGCAGGACTTCCATTTGTGGCCAGGTGATCCAGGTATACTTTACATATGAACTTCAAATTTGGTTTGTGTATTGTTCTTGGTAATCCTAAGAAGACTATTGCATTTGGGGCCGAAAGGTCAAGGGTCAAGGTCACAGTGGCTGAAACAATATAAACTTTGTCAGCGCCATTACTTGAGAAATCCTTTACATGTGAACTTCAAATTTGGTTTGTGGATCGTTCTTGGTAATCCAAATAGGCCTATCGCATTGGAGGTCGAAAGGTCAAGGGTGAAGGTCACAGTGGCTAAAACAATAGAAATCTTGTATTTATTCTGAGCTCATAGGGATTAGGGATTAATTCATACAAAACCTACAGAAGACACTAATGCTGTCGATGAACGTTCCATGTGACCAAGGTACATGTAAGTTGATGTTAAAAGAGTGGTGTTATGTCATGGATATAGTCGCAGTTGCGGGGCATTTGTTTTTGTAAACACACCTGACTTGTTTAAAGGATATTTTACTTTTTTGCTTCTGCATGTAGGTTCCCCACAACCAACTTGAACCATCGAAAACATCGGCGCAATCAGCAGAAGCAGCAACCCTACCATTGTTGGTGCAACTGGAGTTAATTTCACCATGGACAACTACGAGATGGAGGGGCCAGGTAAATATATTCTTGTGTGTTCAGATGAAAGCAATTTTATATCTAATCAAGTGTTAATGATGTTTTTTTTTAATTGGGGGGGGGGGTGGTATACTACATAAACGTGGACACAAAAGACCGATTGTCAGTTCCTCGAGGGAGATAGTCGCCGATTCCTTTGGTGTGAGCTGTATAATGGATACAATAGGAGGGCGCTATTTATAGTTGTTTTAGTATTGTAATTTGTTCCTGTATGTACCCACGACAAATAGCGCCCCCTATTCTGTGACCCATCTGAAAAGGGCATTAGGCCAAAAAAAAAAGTTCTGCTTCCGATTACATGGCATTCGAAAATAGGGTAGGTAGGTAGGGAATTTTTTTTTTGGCAATTTTTTTTTGTGTATGATTATTGAGGTGTCTGCGTGTAGTCAAGGGTAAAAGGTAGAAATTGATGGTTTTGGGTGTTTTTTCCTCATTTTTCCCATAAAAGAATTAGGGTAGGGGCTGTCAGAATACGGTAGGTAGGAAAACCGGAAGCAGAACTATTTTATTTTGGCCTTAACAGTAATTTAAACAGTAACAATAATGTATGCATTAATGAAAGGAACAATGAGCTAATAGGAAAAAGTGAATAATCGTGGTTGGTATTCATGAGTTGTCCGGCAACTTTTTCATTGTATTTTTATATATTTATTTTTACAAATGTGTACAATGCGATTGACTTCAACTTATCTTCAGTCAGGATTGAAGGAATCAGATACATGTATGGAGTGTAGTGATTACCACAAGAAGATTATTGCTATTGTCTTGGTCAATCTTTGGATGTCCAATAAACTTATTTGTACACCAGCAGTGACATGTTTTTGTTTGAAACTATTTTTGTCGGTGTAAAAACAGTGGATGTACTATATGACATCGTATCAGGCAAAACATGATAAGTTTGTGTCCAACAGCAGTATGAAAGCCAAAACATTAATTTATTTACCTTTTGGCAAATTTATTTCGGGCACTGGAACTGCCTTACTAAAGCAACTGGAAATCCCAAGTTGTATTTTTTTGTCTGCGAAGACAATTCAATCTGTTTCACAAACAGTGTTTTATTGACACAACACATGTTTCTTGTTTCCATCTGAATAGGAGTGCCTGAATTCAGACGTCAGCAAAGTCCGAGACCAGACCAAGAACCGAAAGGTGGGACATTTTGAAGGGAGTTTATAAAACAACAGGCAGCTACGTGCAGTTGTTGCCTGATGTTGATAATGATGTTATGGAAATTGATGGTGTATACACTAAAGTACAATTAAAAACATAGGAATGGGTAGCAGTTGTCACTGGTTGAGTAAACTCAACAGAGTATGCCAAAATATTCAGATTTAAGGACGAGAACAGAGGAACTCATCTCACACACCTCATTTTCCTTGGCATGGGAAGGAAGTCAAGCATTTTTGATAAGAGTGCATACGACTGAGCCGATGAGGCAAGCGAAATCCTGAAAAGATTTAAGCTTGTTTTTCTTTTAAAGATGCGTGCTCTGTCGCAAGAATCTGATCTTGTTCATTCCACTTTCGATCAACTTCTAGATGAAGATTCAGGAATAACAAAAGTTGAGCTTGATCAATGCATCTTGGCCAACCCAAATGAGGTCTTGATTCTTGGTTTTGACGAAATGAGGACCAAAAACTCAATGCAGCCTCATTCGGCTCTATCCTAAAAGCGCTCAATAGAAAAGAATACAGGCAATGTTTCATCTTTGTATCAACCCACCCCTGAGACACTGATATCAAAATCTCTCGTCAAAAGTCCTTGCACACACTTAGAGATTTAGATTTTGCTACGAATCAAATGTTTTTGCATCTAATAATTGGCAGCAGAACAGTTCAGGTCACTTATTTGGCAGCAAAAAAAATCCTGGTAGCTTGGCCTATATGAGCGTGGATTATCCATAGTATTACTTATTTTGCGTATTGCTTTATTTTTTTACAGAACCACCTTTAGATGACAGAACTCTGAGCGAGGTCGCTACGAGGCTCGGTTGTTATTGGGTAAAACTGGCACTTGAACTGGGCTGTACGGTGGTACAGGTTCAGACTATTGAGAGAAACTACCAAAACGATATCACTAGGCAAGGTCTCGATATGCTTGTTACATGGAAACAGGCCCAGTCCACCAGTGATGAACAGCAGAGGACCACGTTGTGCACAGCATTGGAGAAGATCGGAAGAGCAGATATTGCCGGATTCCTGCAAGGTAAATAAATGTCTTTGCTCGTTGCATGCGTAATGTGAAGAGGAATTAAAGAAAGCGGTTACCTTCATACATTGTAAATACATGTATCTGTGCTTTGTATGCGTAATACATGCAATACATTTTGTATGACAAAAATAACAATTATCTATGTCAACATGACAATAATGTTAGGTCAAATCTGTTCCCCTCCTATATAATGACACAAGTGGTTTGTCGTCAAAGTCGAACTTGCACATTTATAAGTCCCGGCTGAGATTTGACCTGACACGCTTCTGGGTCTAAATGACACTTTCTTGGTCAAGTGACAATAACCTGGGGTCAAATGTCCGGGAAGGCGACAAATAAGTGTATATATTTTTCACTAAGAAAAGTGTCAGTTCAAATCTGACTCGGATTCGGGTCCAATCTGACCCGGGACTTTTTGGAGTGTTCATGTGTATGATTTTCTCATTGTGCGTATCTGTAAACGTTTTAAATTTACAAAGTATTGAAAACGTCAGATCTGTACACTGTACTCCCTCTAAATAGGACCCATTGTGTTTCTGCTATATACTAAAAAGATCTAAAAATTAATGTGGCCTGACGTTGCGAACTTAGCAAGTTCTTCTTCAGAGGCTAAAACAGAAATGACAGAGGTACATACATTAACATGGGGGTGCACACAAACATGCAGGGCTGAAAGAAGAAACACAAATGGAAGATTATTTCCATTCTTGGAATAGTGATGTCCAATCAACTTTTTTTTAGTTGCCAGCTTTTTGCCTGAATTTAATTGTGTCCGTGTCAAAAAGTGCATGTACTCTAAGACACAACTTTGCAAGGGTGCGTCCCACAACTGGGCAAAAGCCGAAATATTTCTCCTTGTTATGGTGTACTATAAAGGACACCTATCTGTTATCGTCGTGCGTGTGGGGAGCTCCGTCGTGCCTGTGAGCAGGTCCGTCGTGCCTGTGAGCAGGTCCGTCGTGTTTGTGAGCAGACCGTCGTGCGTGTGGGGAGCTCCGTCGTGCCTGTGAGCAGGTCCGTCGTGTTTGTGAGCAGACCGTCGTACGCGTGAGTAAAACCGTCGTGCCTGTGAGCAGGTCCGTCGTGTTTGTGAGCAGACCGTCGTACGTGTGAGTAAAACCGTCGTGCCTGTGAGCAGGTCCGTCGTGTTTGTGAGCAGAGCGTCGTGCGTGTGAGTAAAACCGTCGTGCCTGTGAGCAGGTCCGTCGTGTTTGTGAGCAGACCGTCGTGCGTGTGAGTAAAACCGTCGTGCCTGTGAGCAGGTCCGTCGTGTTTGTGAGCAGAGCGTCGTGCGTGTGAGTAAAACCGTCGTGCCTGTGAGCAGGTCCGTCGTGCGTGTGGGGAGGTCCGTCGTGTTTGTGAGTAAAACCGTCGTGCGTGTGAGTAAAACTGTCGTGTTTGTGAGTAAAACCGTCGTGCCTGTGAGTAAAACCGTCGTGCGTGTGAGTAAAACCGTCGTGTTTGTGAGTAAAACCGTCGTGCCTGTGAGTAAAACCGTCGTGTTTGTGAGTAAAACCGTCGTGCGTGTGAGTAAAGCCGTCGTGCCTATGAGGCGCCATGTGTAAATAAATTATTTAACAAAATTATTTATATATAATTCATTATTTATTATATAGGCCTAATTTAGTTTTCCGGACAATTATATGTAAATAATTGTTTTGCAGTTTGCATTATATGTAAATAAATTTATTTGCCACTGCAATATTTATAGATATAATTTTTTTTGGCAACCTAATTATTTACATATAATTTTGGGCAAACTAGAATTATTCATATATAATTTATTTGCAAACTTATTATTTATATATAATTTTTGCACACTTTTTTATTTATTTATAATTTATTTGCAACCTTTTTCATTGATATATAATGATTGTGCACTTTATTTATTTATATATAATTTATTTGGTACCTCATTATTTATATATAATTTTAACACACTTTAATTATTTATTATATAATTTATTTGGTAACTTATTATTTATATATATTTTTTGCACACTTTCATTATTTATTATATAATGCATTATATAATAATTATTCTCAGACCACACACAAAAACACCTTGAAACAAAAGTTTGACTTTTTGGCATAGTTTTTTCGAGCCGCTATTCTATTTTGTTTTATTCAAATGTTATTAATCCAAACAGTTTGGGCACATTGGCCAGAAAAAAAAACTGGGGGCACGTACGTTTGCCCCAAATCCTTGCCATGCTTGGCATCACTGGGCCCAAATCTTGGCACGCTTGCCAATCATTCACTGCGAATATATCCACCGCTAGAAACTACGGTTGGATACTAACCCCATCAGAACAAATTGGTGTTAGTCACAGTGTAATTTGTCACGTTAATTTACGGTTGAATTTATAATATGCCTAAATTACTTAAGAATAAACTTGAAAAATGCCAAAATTTCTTAAGAATAAACTTGAAAAAAGGCACGCCGATTTTTTCCCACCGTTGGAAAACACGGTTGGAATAAGCCCCACCAGTACTAAAGGGTGCTAGGCGTAGTGTTTCTAAAGATTAAAACGAACTTTTTTTTGGTCAAAATTCAAAATCTTACTTAAGAACTATTTATTTCTTTTGAATTGAGGGACTGCCCGTCGTACCCAGTAACTTCTCGCCCTTAATTAATTTCTTAATGTTGGAGGCGAAGGGGAGGTGGTGGGTTTATTAGGGGAGGTGGTATGTATAGCGGCTTCGAGAAGCTAAGCCGAAGTGAACTTTTTGAGCTTAAACCATTGCTATGACGTCACACTATTGTTAAAACTGTGGATTCGGATCTACGAATCTCCTACACTGGTCACAAAGTGTGGATTCGGAACGACGAATCTTCACATCTTCACTGTCACATTCGCCGCCGTCACTGCAAAAACTACTTTAAATCAGAAAGAAATCGTCGTCTGAACTATCCATTTTGTCGTAAGGAGCCTACACACACAAAATGGCTTGGTTGTACGGGTGTGGCGATACACATGCCAGGGACAAATGTTGCAACCTGACGCCACTTCCGCGCTTGTGTACGAAGTCTAAGGAGAGTCATTTCAAGTATTTCCTAACAAAATTTGAAACATTTCTCAGTCCCAGATTCATGTATTATTATCATTGTTGCAACGAATGACCTTCATTGAGATGATATATGAAGCAAAAAGTGGCGTCAGGTTGCAGCATTCTTTCCAATACTTCTGTTGACGCAATGGTTTAAGTCGAAGAATACACTTGCAAGTGTGGATTCGTAATTTAAGAATTCACGAGGCGCGAACTTAACCTAATTAATGAACGTGACTTAATACCCTGTATCAATTGCTTCTTTTACCCCTTTGGGCGCGCAATCCATATCATCAATTTTAGCGATATGAACAATTTCTCTGGCCTCAATATGTCACGTCTGCAATTAATTGGGGCGGCCAGGTGTTCCCGGCCTTGCCCACCAAGTAGCCTACTGTTTACAGCGCGCACGTACCCCATGGCAACAACCAGCTGATTGAAGAAAAATACGTGACTGCTCAACATTAACAGTGTGTGTCTGTGCAGAATAATGCATTTTATCTTGTAGTGATAAAATATAATAATGCATTATATAATAAATAATGAATTATATAATAAATAATGAATTATATAATAAATAATGCATTATATATAAGTAAATAAAGTGTGCAAAAAATTATATTTAAATAATAAGGTACCAAATAAATCATATAATAAATGATTAAAGCGTGCAAAAAATATATATATATAAATAATGAGGTACCAAATAAATTATATATAAATAATAAGTTTGCAAATAAATTATATATAAATAATACGTTTGCATTAAATTATATATAAATAATAAGGTTGCAAAAAAAATTATATATATAAATAATGCAGTGGCAAATAAATTTATTTACATATAATGCAAACTGCCAATCAATTATTTACATATAATTGTCCGGAAAACTGAATTATATAATAAATAATGAATTATATATAAATAATTTTGTTAAATAATTTATTTACACATGGCGCCTCATAGGCACGACGGATTTACTCACACGCACGATGGTTTTACTCACAAACACGACGGTTTTACTCACAGGCACGACGGTTTTACTCACAGGCACGACGGTTTTACTCACAAACACGACGGTTTTACTCACAGGCACGACGGTTTTACTCACAGGCACGACGGTTTTACTCACAAACACGACGGTTTTACTCACACGCACGACGGTTTTACTCACACGCACGACGGTTTTACTCACAAACACGACGGTTTTACTCACACGCACGACGGTTTTACTCACAAACACGACGGCTTTACTCACACGCACGACGGTTTTACTCACAAACACGACGGACCTGCTCACACGCACGACGGACCTGCTCACAGGCACGACGGATTTACTCACACGTACGACGCTCTGCTCACAAACACGACGGACCTGCTCACAGGCACGACGGTTTTACTCACACGCACGACGGTCTGCTCACAAGCACGACGGACTTGCTCACAGGTACGACGGTTTTACTCACACGCACGACGGTCTGCTCACAAACACGACGGACCTGCTCACAGGCACGACGGTTTTACTCACACGCACGACGCTCTGCTCACAAACACGACGGACCTGCTCACAGGCACGACGGTTTTACTCACACGCACGACGGTCTGCTCACAAACACGACGGTCTGCTCACAAACACGACGGACCTGCTCACAGGCACGACGGAGCTCCCCACACGCACGACGGTCTGCTCACAAACACGACGGACCTGCTCACAGGCACGACGGAGCTCCCCACACGCACGACGGTCTGCTCACAAACACGACGGACCTGCTCACAAACACGACGGACCTGCTCACAGGCACGACGGACCTGCTCACAGGCACGACGGAGCTCCCCACACGCACGACGATAACATATAGGTGTCCTTTATAGTACACCATACCTTGTTTTGTCAAATTTATTTTGTGCACTGCCTTACTAACGCACTTGAATCACAAGTCATCGCTTCCTATCCTGACACAATTTCCTCCGTAGATGAAAACTGTCAAATACGTTTCAGAAACAATGTTTTATTGTAGCGATGCATGTTCCTTGTTTTGATCTGAATAGGAGTGCCTGCACCCAGACCTCAGCATAGTCCAAGACCAGACCAAGAACCAAGACAGAGGGCTCCTAGCTACCAAGAAGCTGGTAACAAGACTAGGGACATTTTGAAGAGAGTTTATACAACAACAGGCAGTTATGTGCAGTTGTTGCCTGGGGTTGATAATGACAAAATGCACATACCTGGTATATACACTAAAGTACAGTTAGAAACACGCGAAGGGGTAGCAGTTGTCACCGGCCAGAAAGGAGAAACTATAAACTCAACAGAGTATGCCAAAATATTCAGATTAAGGACATTAAGGACAAAAACCGAGGAACTAATAAAACGCCTCATTTTCTTTGGCATGGGAGGTGTCGGGAAGTCAACCATTTTTGATAAGATTGCATATGACTGGGCCGATGAGACAAGCGAAATCTTGAAGAGGTTTAAGCTTGTCTTTCTTTTAAAGATGTGTGCTCTGTCGCAAGAATCTGATCTTGTTGATTCCACTTTTGATCAACTTCTAGGAGAAAAGTCAGGAATTGAAAAAGATGATCTTGATAAATTCATCCTGGCCAACCCAAATGAGGTCTTGATTCTTTTGGATGGTTTTGATGAAATGAAGACCAAAAAACTTGATGCAGCCTTATTCGGTTCTATCCTAAAAGCACTCAATAGAACAGTATACCAGGAATGTTTCATCTGTGTTTCAAGCCGCCCCTCTCGTCTTGAGACACTGATGTCAGAAACACTTGTCCAAAATCCTTGCACACACGTAGAGGTTCTGGGGTTTACCGACGAGGATGTTCATGAATACGTAAAGAAATTCTTTGACCAAAATCCTGATAGTGGCATTTCACTAATCCAAACCATTGAAAAGTCCAACACGCAGCGTGGTTTTGCAACAAATCCGTTGTTCCTACTTCTTATGTGCTTATTGTGGAGGGAGAATGAACAACTCCCAGAAACAACTTCACGCCTATTCAATGCTGCAGTTGATCATATGTTCACAAGAAAACGTATCTCTGGAGAAGACGTTTCAAAAACAGTGATTTCCATAGGACAAACTGCGCTGCTTGGACTCATGAGTGCCAATCAGAAATTCTCATTCAAAGAAGATGAGTTTGAACCGAGGGCACTGGACCTGGCTCTAAAAGCGGGTATCCTAACCAAGCAGAGAGTTATCAAAAACTGCAAATCTCACAATAACATACAATTCACGCACAAGACTATGCAGGAATACTGTGCAGCAAAATACTTGCGGAGTGTACATTGGACGAACCAGGGATCTGTAAAGCGAAGGGTGTACAACGTTGTACCATTAGGAGAATTTTCAAACAAGTTAAGGAAACTTTGTCAGACAATTGAGGGCGTCGTTTCCAATGAGTTTTTCTTTCGTTTTTGTTGTGGTGACAATGAGAAGTGCATGACGGACATCGTAAACTTACTTGACAGTAAGTTTAATAAGTATCAGCCAAAGTACCAATCAGATTTAGTACAAGCGATTTGTCGAAACTGCTTTTCTGAAAGCCAGTCAAACAAGGTTCCACGTTGTCTCACCAGCGACACGCATATTCCATCAACTATCAAGGTGGATAACAATAATGATTTCCGCAGTCTCGTATACCTTCTTGAAGTCATCTGTAGGTCCGAAAGCCGCATGACACAACTGACACGCGTGGAAACTATTGAGGTTTCCTCATTGTCTTCGGTCAGTGATTTAGCTTCCGACCTGCGTTACATGGCAAACCTCAGGGCTCTGAGGCTCTACCGTTGTCCTTCAGTGAAGGGTGATCTTGACAAAACCCTGTCGTCACTGAAATACAACCAACTCTTGATTGATCTTTGCATAAATGGTGACAAAGCTTTGGGGGGTAAAGCTACAGGATGGGCCCCTCATTTGAAACACTTGACAAGCCTCAACAAACTTGAAATAAGTGACTGCAACCTTCAGATTACAGACATTGAACACATTGCCTCTGCTGCAATTGACATACCAAACCTGACTGACTTGATCCTTGCTGGCAACACAGCGTTGGGCAAATCGGTTGAGTTATGGGCCGATCATTTGTCGCGATTTAGAAACATAAAGACGCTGAACCTGAGCAATTGTGCATTGCAATTGACAGATATTGAACACATTGCCTCGGCTGTAGGTGACATGCCCAGACTGACTGACTTGATCCTCACTGACAACCCAGCACTTGGCGTATCGACTGAGAAGTTGTCCCGTTACTTAATAAGAGTGAAGCAAAAACACACACTTGACCTGAGAAACTTCTCACTAACGTGGAAAGATGTTGGTGCAATTTCCGTTGTGTTTGACCACATTCCTGCACTGACTAACTTGACCCTTGCTGACAACTGTGGATTGGGTGAATCGGCTGAGTTGTGGGCCAAGGAACTCCAGAGAATGACGCACCTAAATAAGCTGGACCTGACGAATTGTCATTTGACGCCATCGGACATTATACACATCGCCTCGTCTGTACTTGACATGCCCAGACTGACTGACTTGACCCTTGGTGGCAACGGGGGATTGGGCGGAACAGCTAAGTTGTGGACCAAGGAACTGCCGAAAATGACGCACCTAAATAAGCTGGACCTGACGAATTGTTCTTTGACGCCATCGGACATTAAACACATCGCTTCGGCTGTACTTGACATGCCCAGACTGACTGACTTGACCCTTGGTGGCAACGGGGGATTGGGCGGAACAGCTGAGTTGTGGACCAAGGAACTGCCGAAAATGACGCACCTAAATAAGGTGGACCTGACGAATTGTTCTTTGACGCCATCGGACATTAAACACATCGCTTCGGCTGTACTTGACATGCCCAGACTGACTGACTTGACCCTTGGTGGCAACGGGGGATTGGGCGGAACAGCTAAGTTGTGGACCAAGGAACTGCCGAAAATGACGCACCTAAATAAGCTGGGCCTGACGAATTGTTCTTTGACGCCATCGGACATTAAACACATCGCTTCGGCTGTACTTGACATGCCCAGACTGACTGACTTGACCCTTGGTGGCAACGGGGGATTGGGCGGAACAGCTGAGTTGTGGACCAAGGAACTGCCGAAAATGACGCACCTAAATAAGCTGGACCTGACGAATTGTTCTTTGACGCCATCGGACATTAAACACATCGCCTCGGCTTTACATGACATGCCGAGACTGACTGACTTGACCCTTGGTAGCAACCGGACATTGGGCTTAACGGCTTATTTGTGGGCCAAGGAACTCCCAAGAATGACGCACCTAAAGAGTCTGGACCTGACGAGCTGTGATTTGACGGTGTCAGACATTAAACACATCGCCTCGGCTTTACATCTCATGCCTAGACTGGCTGACTTGACCCTTGAATAAAACCGTGCGTTGGGCGTATGTTCTGATTGGTGGGCCGGGGAACTGCATAAAATGACGTACCTAAATAGGCTGGACCTGTCGTCGTGTAATTTGACTCCGTCGGACATTAAACGCATCAACTCGGCTGTACTTGCCATGCCCAGACTGCACCACTTGATTCTTAGTGGCAACTTGGAATCGGATAGTTCGGATGACGATAACTAGCGTACTAGCCTTGAGATAATCCTCGTTACTAAATGCAAATGTTGACATTCTCACTGAAAGGAAAACAGGTTTTTTTTACAAGAAAGTTTTTTTTTTAAATTCCCCGCTCCCCCCTTTAAAAAAAATCCCAATTCTATATATTTCAGCCTGTACTGAGCAATATTACGAAATTACAGTTTAGGTGAAACTTTCTTTGAAATCTCAACCATTGTGTCCTACTACATTCAATTCAATTTTCAATTCAATCTATTTATTCATCATGCAACATGAAATTTGCTTTCATTTGTACAGCAGTAACAATTCAACTACATAAAATACACTCATTGCACAATGGCGATATACTCACAGATAAAAAGCAAGAAGAGAAATTGCAGAGTAAGGAAAACAAACAAATGCACAAATATGAAACGAAAAACGGCCCATGAACAACTTGCTGACATCCCCCCTGCTGAAACCCATAGCTAGAATAGGCAAGCACAGTGCGGGCGACATACATGGTAAAAGCAGAGGATTTGTTATCCAAACAAAAAGAATTACTTGTATTGTTTAATGGCATAAGGTAGACAAATATAAAAACCAAACAATAGATTTGTACAATTTGAAGAAAAAATGAACAAATCAGAAACCAGCCTATGATCTAAACATGCTAACCCCACCCCCACGTACCCCACAAAAAAGTTGGCTAAGACAGACACTTCGTTAAGTTTAACAAGTTGCATAGTTTGTTTGTTCTTTTAAAAATTAATAACCATTTCTTTAGTGTTTTGCGCATCAATAATTAAGTGATTTTCAACACACTAATTAACAAACATATCAATGTTGCTTCTATAATCCAATTCATCATTGTCAGCTACAAATTGAATTGATTCAATTAAATCGGGGACTTGTGCAAATTACAAAGAACAAAACAGATCATTAAAATGTGTCATTCCCGGATGCTTGTTTCCAATTTAATTTAAGCATAACACATCGTAACACATTCTCGATTTAGATCGTTATAGCAGAGTCACGCTGCGTGTAGGACAATTAGCTGTTCGCCATCTACATACGACACGGTGGTTTGTCATCAAAGTCGAATTGACACTCTAATAAGTCTCGAGTCAGATCCGACCCGGAATCCGGGTCAGATTGGGCCTGACACGCTTCTGGGCCAAAATGAAAATTTGTCTTGAAAAAAATGTTACTTTTTCCGGGTCAATTAGCCGGAACAGTGGCCCTAGCCGGGAAGTGTCATTTTGACCCGGGAAAGTGTCTGGTCAAATCTGACCCGGATTGGGGTCCAACCTGACCCGGGACTTCATAGAGTGTATATGATTTGCCGATTGTGCATCTGCAAACTTTTACATTGGCAAAACAATTATAATGGGCTTCGAATCTGTACGTGTGTGCATGAAAACACCACTAAGTCGAGACACAGGTGATACATGGTACTCGTTAATTACTTATCAAACACTGAGGCTGTATGGGTGGTTTGGTCCATTTCCTTCACAGGTTGAAACTGGTTGGCCAGACAACAATTTGTGTTTATGTGTAACGTTAAGACAATGAGCATCCTTTGCGCAGTTTTGTAATTAATACGACTACTGATGGCAAATACATGTACATTTTTGTAAATAAAATTATATTTTTATAGACTGGTTGGCCTGAGAGTTATGGTATTTATTTTAAAACCTTGGAAACATTGAGTATTTAGTGTTTTTGGGATTACTTCAACCAGTAAACTACAATACTGGTAACAATACTGTAAATAATTTAAAATAATTGTCTCTCTGATTAGAACACATATATGTATATTTTGTTTGTATGTTGTATAAATGTTTGTGCTAAAAGTGGTGTGAAGAGCACTATTTGAACAAAACTGCAAGTGAAGCAGTATTGTTGAAGGGGTGGGGATCCTAGTCTGGTTCCCTGTCCCCATTGTCATTCACTGAATCTTGAAAATATTAGGAGGTTCTCCTTCTAATGTATGCAAATTATATGCAGGACGTGCATAGGTCTGAATCCCGCCTCCTGCATTCAAAATCACATTTACAACTGTAATGTTTGCGCGGAACCAGCCTATTGCAAAATGGCCATAGGCCACAAATGTGTAATTTTGGAGGTGATGCGCGTCGAAATTTGCTGAATTCGAACGTGCCTCTGGCAAATATCAATAAATAGAGAGGGACGTTAGTGTTTAGTGTTTAAAACCCATGCAGTTGGAATGCTTTGAAAGTTGCCTTTATAGAGACACTGGCGATTTTGCGTACTTTTTGTGGTAAGACAAGAGTAAGTATTTGACAACCATGTGTGAAATTATGCATAGTGATTCAAAAATAAACAATCATGCCATGCAAGCGCAGAGGTCATCCAATCAATGGCTTTGAATGGGAACTAGTTACTGGTCCCCAAATGTTTAGGGGGACAACTCTATTTAAGATTGTATTTGTTCTGAGCGAAAACTAAGACTATAGCAAATGAGGATGTAAATCAAGTGTAATATCAAATATGTCTATGCGTTGCAGACGACAAATATGTTGAAAGTTTGACTTTATTTGCGAAATATTTTTGGAAGATAATTAACAAAAGAGAATAAAATTACTGAACCACGGATTTTGTTATATTCACCTGTATTGCACACATGTTTTTTTTCACACGGATATAATCTTACACATGACAGGAAGAGTGTATTTTTATGCAGGTAATAATCTGATTGAGTAGATGTAAGGGCATGCTTTCTGGTAACATGCATCATGTTTGTATTTCATAATTATTGTTTCAACCGTATTCTGTTTTATAACACACTTCTTGCTGGTTCTTTATCCTGGTTGGCTGAAACACGGTCACGTGTGGTTCACTGTAGGCTAGTGCATGAAATTCGCGTCATCGTGAATTAGACGCGCGTCAAGACATCGCGCGCTCGTAATTTTCGGAGTATAGTGCCTGATCGATCGGGCACTATAAAATAGTTCGTTAATGGAGTGCGCCCTCTTGTGGTTGCTTGTAGTAAAGATCCCCAAAATATTTGTTGAATACTAGATTCAAACGTTTAATTCAAGCTTAAAAATTCATCTTTATGGACTACAGAGGGCGTTGTTCTATCTAAAGAGTTGAAGGATCGGTCGAAAGGGCAAGGGAGTTTATTCACCATATATCAATGTGAAATATTTGTTAAATTGTTTAATACCTACCCGACACTACGCGCTCTATAAACTAAAAAATATCCCCAAATACAGACGCGCCGTTTACAGACTGAATTTTCAAATTGAGCAAAGACTCGAACGCGTCAGACGATAGAATTCACCCCTCTAGATAAATGGAACACCCAAGTGGGGATCTAGAAGAGGTGATGTCAGAAGATAAGACAGACCTTAGATTGATGACACCTTACTCAATGTCAGCATTTTATGTCTATTATTAATATCATTGCGTTTAGCCTAACATTTCTTTAGCGATTCTTCATTGATAAAAAAAATGCCAGAAAAAAAATAAATGACAGCTTTGTGACCTGTTAAAAGACCTGTCAAAGGCCCATTGACATGCGCATTCGAGATATCAAAAATGGATCGAGGCAATCTGGCGATATCACTTTGTGTTATTTGATTAACGAAGATCAAGGAACTACGTGTTATAAAGTTATTGAGTACCGCATAATTTGACGAAATTCGAAGAAGATGTATCAGCCTTGTTGACAGCAAACAGGCAGTAATCTTTTAAAAAAATAATAATAATTAAGTTTTTGATGAACTTTTTACACGCGTATACTCAAAGTGAATTTGTCTGCGTGAGCCACTACAAATCTACTACGAGGCAAGTTTCTAACTTTTTAATTGTCCACAGTATAACTCGACAAAAGAAAAGGTTCAACGAAATTAACCCTTGCTTGTACCGCAAAGCCTGCGCCCTCTATCCGTCCAAATTGTGATATGACTGGACAAGCGATGACCTGTGACATGTGAAGCAGTCACGTTTACGCATACATGCACATGAAAAAAAACAAAAAACACAACAGTTGTGTGAGACTGCAACACATTTTAATGGGCGTGGTTAATGCTGTTCGCCAAAATTTTAACTTTTAAAGGGCACTATAAAAGACATTGGATAGGGCCCTCATGACGCCTAAATTATAACAGACGTGTCTGTCCAGGGTAATCGAGGCAGGTTTAAATGTTGCTACACGTATATTACCGGTTTAATAATCTTTGATAAGTTTCAAGACTTAGGTAAATGTACTAAACTGTGTCAGTCTAAGTTTCTACCTTTGTACTCGGAAGGCGGCACCGTTAATAGAACTCATCCAAAATTTCACTTCAATGATTTCGCACAATAGTTACAAAAAGACTGTGGGAAGAGAAGGCAGGCACTGTCTGGACCGTGTCTCTTCCATCCAACGAAACTTGGCATTCCTTGTGCAAGTCCGCTCAACTAAAGCAGTATTGATGACCGTCTTTTAGTGAAATCCATTACTCGCTTTTATTTACAGCAAGGCCGTTTCACAGAGAGGGACGATTTGACAACGCGGTACAGAGCCAGTTGTACTACGGGCCGTGATTAGCACGACGGCGCAGTCTGGTTTCCCGACGTCCGTGTGCGGCTCCCTGTGATGTGGTATGTGTTCAAGCCAGGTAAGCCTTAAAAGGGCAATTTTATTTGCTGCTCTAAAATCTTGGACAACACAAATCATTGAAAAAAATATATTACTTAAAGTTATCAGCCGTCAATGAAAAAAGGCCTACTTAATACAGGTTTAACAACAGTGGCAAATCATAGATATTCAAGGGTGGGAAAAGTTTAGAGGTGGATTGTTATTATCAGTAATCTTAAAAAGAAAAAATATTGCTTGTGTCCTGCACTTGTTCGATAACACGGGACGTTCAGGTCCACTCTTCGCCGCCAGGTGGCGCTATACCAAAAACCTTAACACGTTTATGTTTGTGTGCTTAACAACTAGTAAGCGCAAGTGATGATACGAAATTTGGCTGTGACAAAATTACAACAAATCAGTGGCAATAGAGGGCGCTATCAATTGCGGTACGGATAATTTGTATCTGGCTCTTAGATTCACTATTACAAATGTTCCTACATAGTGAATTGTTGGATCATAATGCCGGTGTTCAAATATCACTAAGTAGCTAATTCATTTTACCATTGCTGTATTGCATGCCGTATTATACCAAGCTATGTTGGCTTGTGTACGTATTGTTGACTAAAGGCTCAAAGGTGAATTAATTTGCATAGAATAGATGCGGAGCTAAGAATAACACTTGTAAACCCTTGAAATCGCGTCATTTGATAAGGAAAGTCACCCACTGACTCGTCAACTTTGTAGATCTTTGCATATCACGGCAGACCAGGGGTTTAGCTAAGGAAGAGGGGGCCCCCACTAGTCGCCTCTCAATGGAAATTCGCGAGTTCCTTTTCACGAGCGGCCTTTTTCCACGAGTGACCCTATTTTTGAAGAGCGCCACCAATTGTCTGATAGTGTCTGCGATGAAGGGCGACCCTATAAACAGATGGTATCCCCCCTCAGTCCCCTTTTGATTTTACGGAGGCTGGGTGACCGGTGAAAAACCCTTTCTACCTGTCGGCATGGATGCTACAGATACTGCCCCCTCCCCAACTTTAACACCCAGCCGCCCCCCTCCCCTCCCGCTAGGGTGAGAATGGTGGCTAAGCCGCTATAGTAGGTTGGCGCAATACAAATAGGGGAGCAACGAAAGGCTCTTAACATTGATGGGAGCGGGGTCAAGAATGACATACAAAAAATGAGTCCAGGTTTTGGACACAACCCACAGTTTGAACAGAAATTCGATAAACATCATAAGATGCGGGAATGGAGGGCAGAACATGGTCCAGCTAGGGTGGAAATTTGGCTAGTCAAGACAAAAATCAGAGAAAACGGTAACGTCAGTCCATACAGCGACAATCGACATCGGGCATGAGCTGCCAGGCTGGTCATTAGTCTGCTACCTTACATATTGCGTTTATTAAAAAGTGTTTACAGGTTCCAGATACACAACATCGCTCCCTCAGACTAGCTTCCAGACGCATAATACAAAATTACAACACAGTCTGCAAGTGGTGCCCTACTAAATTTAGTGCGAAATATATGGGAGCCCAGAGAGGCCACATAAAGCTTAATACTCGATCGAAACCCCATCTAAAAACGCGTTAAAATTTTGCAGCAGCAGGATACCAATCAAACCAGTGAGTTTGGCGGTTTTGAGACTTCATCTTACATTAAAAAAAAACAACTTATACATTTGGTCGCCACGCATGGCTACGTCGATGCGCGCGCAGACCAGCAACCGGAGACTTTTTTCTTACCTTACAATTATTTTAGAACAAATGTAGGAACTGTAGCAATCCATTTGGTATTTTTGGCCCAATTTTACTAGCATTATGGCATTTTACTAGCGGCGGGAGTAGTTGGGGACCCTCCAAATGCCCCCTGGATCGGCCTCTGCACTCGGTGCTCAAGTAAAATACAATTCTTACGAAACCCATGTCAAGCTTATTGTAGTTGCCGCTGGATTACCACACTTGAGGAATTTGAACTTGAGTTTTAAAACTGAATTTGAGTTTTAATTTGCGGCTTGATTTCTTCAAGTGAAGCATCAGGGCCTTGTGCAGGAAGTGAGAGTTGTAAAGATGAAATTTGTCTGTAGCAATATATTGGTAACACTTTGATCTGACTCTAAGACTCGCTTCTACAATGGTTGCTATTAAAATGAAAAGTTGGATGAGAATTAGTCCAGATTATTAGTGCCAGTTGTAGGATGTAGGCATATACTTCCAAATAATTATTTAAGAAGGAATAGTTACATTCATTCTTTTGCATAATTCCGGTATTAAACCAGCACTAGATTATAATTCAATTTGCCATAGCCGTACTGCATGACAATGCCAAGCTATGTAGGCCTATACACGTACGTGTTGACTTAAGACTCAAAGATAATTAATTTGCATAGAATAGATGCAGAGCTAAGAATAACACTTGTAAACACTCGAAATCGCATCATTTGATAAGGACAGTCACCTACTGACTCGTCAAATTTGTAGATCCTTGAATCAACACACTTCAGTGTGAACTTCAGAACGCTTTGGGAAAACCCTGGTGTAAGTGTGTAGGCCTGCTGGGACAAATATACTTTGTGCCTGCATCGGGCCGGGCGAAGCGCGAAGCAGGTCTTGGAATGCAGCCAAGAGTCCAAATTTACTTCATCGTTCCCATAGCGCACTCTAAAACGGCGTGGTCGCCGCTAATCTGGATCATACTCTTTGCACAGTATTTTGTGCCCCAACGCTGTTTAACCTAAATACCCTTTGCACGTGCTTTAAGCTATGAAACTAAATCCGTCCAATGAGAGAGCTCAAGGGCATTTGTGGTGACCGGATCCTCTGCGAACTACCATCGAGAACCCCCAATTCTGAAAATCCTATTGATTTCTACAGCTTTTGGAGCTGGTAATTTTTCCCCGTTCCTACGATTTTCCAAGCCCCCTATAGTCACCGCCTTGCCTCGCCTCGCCTCCTCCCCCATGTAAGAAATAGTGAGCGAGAGTATTGCCGCTTTCGCTGCTGATGACCAATATATCGCAGCGTGATTTGTTGCATGGTGCCCGCCGGGCCTGAATGCGCAGAGTCCCGTCAACTCGACCGTCCATGTACGGTGATATCGTTTGTGTCGACGAACGCAAAGTCCGTGATTCAGCACGAAATTCAACCCGTGCGCGATACAGCTCGCAATTCAGCCAGCAATTTGGTGGATGGTACCCCAGCACACAGTTTATTTTGAACCCATGTGGAAAGGAGCCCAACTGATTTCCTTCGACCTCGTGCGCACGGGACGGAAGCAATTTTTTACGGTATTTATTTTGTAAAAGACTTAAGCCCAATAGTAATACCTAGGACGATATTCGAGGCTTTTTTCACATTAAAAAAAACCACGACAAATTCGAAAGAATTTTGAAAAAAAAAAGACCAGAATACCTGCACTCATGTTCATTTTATATGGACTGCTTTCGCTTCTTGCTGCCATGTCCATTCAGGCGCATGGTCGCATAAATTAGAATTTATTATAATAAGTGGGTCCACTGAGTAAAAGTTTTGTACAGGACTAGAATTGGAACAGAACATCGATATTCATGTAGCAAAGGAGGCGAGAATAGTTGGGTAGAGCATGGAGGGAGAATTCTACCTCCATGGGAAGAGGGTTGAACATGGTATCGCTGTCAAAAACTGACAAAAAAAAACTACAACAAAATGAGTTGGTATAGGGCTTTGTCTCATTGTGCTAGTTAGTAATAATAATCGTCATAAGAGTCATTTATTGATTGCCTTGTATTCATTGACAAGTTAAAAATTTAAAAACGATATTTTTATGGTTGGTTTGTCTATGTTTGTGTTCATCGTGCATCAAATTGAATACTTTACACCGAGTGAGTGTTTTGTATTCCTGCCAACCTGTTTACAGTGTCTTAAATTTCTTTCATTTCTTTCTTGTAAATTTAATAAATGTTTTAAAATAAGTATATCCTCCTTGCATGGAGGTAAAGCAGGCGCAATCTGCACTGCACCCACCTTGACAATGACCCCTCTTGTTGCATGGGGATTGGGTTGTGTTATTAATGCCCCGGGGTGGGAAAATTGTGGTCTTCTTTTTAAACTCAATGGTGCCCCAAGATTAAAGACTCGGTCACACAGGGGGAGATCTAGGGTACGGGAAACGAAAGGGGAGTTGTAATATCTATGAATAAAATCTCATGCTTTCTCCTGCATTCTAAGACTATTTGAGAATATATTTAGGAATGTTTGCTTTCCATTTGTTATTTTGGCACCAGTATCAAACTAGTATATTTTATATACTTACACTATATTTACTAGTATCATTACCATTAGCGCCGGGGGGGGGGAGGGTTACAATCCTTCAAATGCAGGCCCGGATTATCCAATAGGCACAGAAGGCAATGTGCCTAGGGCCTACGAAAACTTCGGAGGCCTACGAAAAATTCTGGGGCCTGCCATAAAAGGCATATAGGCCTACCCACACACAGAGACACATAGAGACAAGTTTTTAAACAGTGTTAGGGTCTCTCTCAGAATTGTTGACTTTACCAACTGACGCTGTACAGCATGTAGGCATACATGGAGGCCGTACGTATAAAATGTACGTGTAAAGTCTGTCGCGTTGAAGCACTGTGCCAACCATGGACGTTGATCGGTGAGGGACGAGGGGGTGGGGGGGGGGGTCACATGTCCCCCCCCCCCCCCCCCCCCACACACACACATCTACTTCCGTCACCGAATAAAAAAAACAAGTGTAGCCTACGTTTGATTCTACAGCTCAGAAAAGCTGATTCTATGACTCAATAGTAAAAAATGATGTTTGAATGATGATCTTTTGCAAATAAAAATGATTAAAGTGGTCAGAAATTACCTCAGATCACACACAGAGCGTCTGAATCCAAAACAAAATGTCGGGGCCCTTAAGAAGGCCTCGACCCCCACGCCGTTTAGGCTTCGCACTCGCAGTAGTTTTGATCAAGATACACATGTTTGCACCCCCCCCCCTCCTCACTCTTGAGAAGCGATGGACGACCTTAACGCCAACAGGCTTTCAAAGCTAGGATCCCAGTTTGGCCTGGCTTGATTCGTACAGTGCTAGTACTTTAGCATCAACTTGAATTTCGTGCCAGTGCCTAGGGCGGAGTAGGGCCTACGAAACACTGGTGCCTAAGGCAAAATGATAAAATTATCACGAAATCCCTTACTGAATTGTTGGGGAATGACAGTCTGAAGCATCCTGTAAATTCGTGGCTCCTGGTGTGCAGACATTTTCAAGAAAAACTGTATTTTTCCAACGCTGGTCGGCCGACCAGCGTTGGAAAACACTGGCTTTTTCAAAAACTGTTCCTATTTTTTTTTTTTATTTAGTTATTCCGCATTTTCTTTGCAAAAGATTACACACCTGTGAAGGGATACAAACCTGTTAGTTTGTAAACTATTGCTCGTCTTTTCAATTTGCGGCTTGATTTCTTGACGAAGAGCAACAGGGCTTTGTTTATGAAGTGACAATAGGAAAGATGGAATTTATTTGTAGCAACAAAATTTGCAACAATATTTGATCTGACTCTAAGAATCACTTCTACAATGGGTCGTACAAAATGAAAAGTTGGATGAGAATTGGTCCACACATTATCGCCAGGTTAAGGATGTAAGCGTACTTCCAAATGTTTATTCGAGCAAGTTTTTTTTTAAAGTTCCATTCATAGTTTTTAAATATTTGTTTCTGGTAATAAAATAATCACTACATAAATATCAATTCAATCTACATTGCATGTTGTATCGGAGTTGTGTAGGCCTATTATACACGTAAGTGTTGACTAAAGTCTCAAAGGGTAATTAATTTGCATAGAATAGATGCAGAGCTAAGAGAAACAATGTAAACACTTGAAATCGGTCATTTGATAAGGAAAGCCACCCACGGACTCGTCAACTTTGTACATCATTGCAGCACGGCAGACCAAAACAAACACTTCAGTGTGGACTTCAGCACAATTTGGGAAAACCCAGATTTTGTGTAGGCCTGCTAGGACAATTGTAGTCGTATGCCTATATCGATACGCGGTTTATTTTGAAGAATTTAAAACAAACCGCTTTCTACTATTGTATTAAGATATACGTCGATTATTTATATACTTGCACAATTATTAAGACTACTTTAAAATATTTAAAAATACATGTGGAAACTGCTTGCCCGTGACAAACTTTCGAAGTCGCTTGTGAATCATTAACTTGTAAAGTTTGAGTCGACGCCATATAAGGAGATTGAACCAGAGATTCATTTGCATAATGTAGTTCCGGCAAGTGGTCATGAGATCGGTGGGCGTAGCTGCTGTGCTTCAGTGCCATCTTGGATGTCTGTGAATCAACCCGCTCTGAACTTAACTGTAAGTTTGGCTACAGCCATGGCTCATTTCTGTCTTCTTTTTTAGTTTCATGGATTATACTAAACAGTTAGCCATTAATTAAGACGCCGTTGCATATTTTACCATTCTCACTCGTAACTGTCATTAGTGAGCTGTCATGTACTCTGGTCTTGGGGCAGCTTTATAAGGCTTGTTTTCATGTCACGTAGCATCTATGCAACAAGTGCATTAGTCTGGTGTCTCTTATTCTATCATTATTGATGGCCACGCTTTTACTGATGCCCCCCCCCCCCCCCAGTTTGAAAACCGTTTCGCCGCCGCTGTTTTGGGGGTTCGTTTAATTCACATCAAAAGGCATCTTCCGTCGGTGTGCAGCAGCGTATCCAGCATTTTTTTTTTTTGCACATCTGTGCTGAAATGTCGACACGTTTGTTGGGGGTGGGGGCTCGTACCATCTTCCAAAATATTTTTTACAAATATGAAATTTTCTGATAAAGTTTGACGACTGTCTGGGCGCCCCAAAAGTGGACAGCTAACAAATCTTTCATTCCACTAGCAGAAAATTGGCTGAAAGATTGTAGAAATCAAAATATCCTGCTTTGTGCCGCCGTGGATAATTTCACGAGTCATGACGTATTTATGACGCGCGTTTTGATAGGCATCATGACGCAGTGGTCATATTTTGAACTTTGATAACAATTTGATCAACAAAGAGCAAACTTTTTAAAATCAATTACAAAATAAAAAGAAAAAAACAATACCGATTTTTATGTTCTCCCCTTAGATAACTATGCTGGGAGACATTGGGTTTAATTTTTGTTGTCCTCCCCTTGGCCAAGTGTCATGAAAACGCCCCTTCAGGACCGATTCATAAATTTTGCCCACCTTCGAAGTGTCTGAAAATGATATCTCTTTTAGGTGTCCAATTTCAGCCTCATGGTATCCTGCTTCAGTTTAAAAGGATAATTTCATGTCACCAGACTTTCTGTATCTGGCTAGCGCAGTGTCAATTCAAAGGCAAATTAGGATTCTATGTCCAGAAATCTGATTTCAAAAAGTCATCGGGAGCTGTTTTTCCTGTCTGTTTTACTTTCCTGGCAAAAGCAATAAAATACAGTTGTTTATCGCAGACCCTGACCAAAAAGCAGGCCAGCCCATGGGGCGCCCCCCCCCCCCCCCCTCTCCAAGGAAATGCAAAAAAAAGGAGAAAAGAAGTCATAGTTGCTGTTAGTTTAATGCCAATTAACAACAACAGCCAAGTTTGAAGTCCCAATTCGATTCTTAAAGGAATCTTTTCCTTAACATTTTGCACCTGAGAGTCAATTAAGCCAAGTGATGTCAATGTAAAGACTAAGAGTAGACGGAAGGAATGTAGTATCCAGACGCCACTTTTTGGGTTGTGTACAAAGTTTATGGAGAGTCAAGTACATTTTTAAAGCATTTCGTAACAAAAACAAAATGTTTCTCGGTCCCAGATTCATGTCTTTCCAACATTTTTGCACTGACTGACCTGCATTGAGATATGATGGATAAAAATAGTGTCAGGATGCAACATTCTTTCCGACTAGACTGGTCCATGTCCAACTGTTTGAAAAGATGGACCCTTTAGTGGTCTGCTATCAGACTATGGAGAGTTATGTAGCAATAGGGACTGGTACCTGATGTTTCTTTGACACATTTTGGTTGAAGCAGTACTAAAAGGGTCAGCGTATCCAGCTTTTGTTGTCGGGGGGGGGGGGCAACCGCACATCCGCGCCGAAATGTAGACATGTTTTTTCCTCCGGACACTTGCCCTCCGTAAAATCAAAAAGCGGGGGCTGGTATGCATCTTCCAAATGGAAGCGCTCTTCAAAACTGACCATTATTATGTATGGTATTTATTATATGGACATTTTCACGACGCATTGTATTATGGGTGTTGAGCGGGTTTTCTTTTATGAGATTGATGTCAGAAGAACTATGTTGGTTATTGGCCGCATAAGATCCAGTGGGGATCAAGCTACCGCTCCTTGGGCTGATTGTTTTCGGCGCGCCCGTCCTTCCTTGCGCCACTTCTTCTCCGTCGCATCCGCTCCCTCATGGACTGCTTTCCGCCACGCTCCCCTCACAGCACATAGCTCCTCCACTCCCCGTTCCTTGATCTGGCAGTGTCGTAGGTCGTCCCGTACGCGGTCTTGGAAACGGAGTAGAGGTCTTCCACGAACTCGGGCTCCAGTGCTGACTTCGCTGAAAAGAGTCCTCTTGGGAAGACGGTCTTGCGGCATCCTACAGACATGTCCAAACCATCTGAGCCGGCGCTCTGTGAGGATGGTATGCATGCTTGCGCCTTGAGTGCGCTGCAGAACCTCTGCGTTTGACACACGGTCCCACCACTTGACGCCTAGAATCCTCCTCAGATTGCGCAGGTGGAAGCTGTTGAGCCTGGTGATCTGCGCAGCATAGGCCGACCAGGCCTCAGACCCATACAGCAGTGTAGGCAAAACACACGCTTTGTAGACTGCCATCTTTGTCTTTAGCCTAAGCTTCTTGTTTGCCCACACACGCCTCCTGAGTATGCATCTTCCAAATGGAAGCGCTCTTCAAAACTGACCATTATTATGTATGGTATTCATTATATGGACATTTTCACGACGCATTGTATTATGGGTGTTGAGCGGGTTTTCTTTTATGAGATTGATGTCAGAAGAACTATATGAACACTTTAAATCATTGCTGACAAAAAAACTTTTGTCAACTAAAATCCGCCGGGGAGTGACAAAGTCCCCCCCCCCCCGCCCCCACTGGATACGCCACTGAAAAGGGTGCTGGACTGGTTGTTTCATGTGTAGTCTATTTTCTTGCAGTGCGTTCCATGTTTTTAATACCTTAAGTTTTGGGACAGTCTTTTTTATTTAGATTTTAAAGAAATTTATAAGATTCTAGATCTGTGTGCATAAACGGCTTAGGTTGTTTGTCATCCATACCCATGACGCAATACGAATGTCAATCATGTTTATTGAGAGTCCCATCTTTTCAGACGAGGCTTGCCTCGCCCTTTGCCTTGTCAGCGGTCATGGGTGTGTTTGAAAATCGGTTACAATTGTTCACAAGTTTACCTGTGAATGAACACGGGCGTCGCTAGAGGGCGGTGTGCCGAAAACCATGGTCTATAACATTCGAGCAGATGCGCTGATTAGTTATGCAAGACAACCTCATCTTGACCTCTAGATTTTGACCAATAAGCGGGCGCTTCTATATCGGGTCTTCGGTCGTTCACCGTTGTCGCGTCATAGACATGGATCAACAAAATCCAGACACAGCAACAGAGGTTGTGGTCACGCTCTCTGTATTATGTTACGCGACCCACGCCAGGCTGTTGTTGTATTACAAAACATTGCATTCGAAAAGACCAATCACAGTTTTAGTCCTGATTTGGGAATGAAATGACGTTACGATTTAGTAAGGTCGACTCCGATTGGCTGAGGCGCGAGATCGCATAAGTCTGCATACTTTGACACATCATATCAGACTCTATACAGGAGACTTGGCTCCGTAGATAACGGGTGATACTCAAACTAGTCTGGCATCAGGGAACGGACCTGAACAAGGATCACAGTGAGGTACTGAGCGTGTATGCGCAGTTTTACGACGAGCAAATGTCCAAAACGTTTCAATGTGATAGGGCCAAATTTTGACGATTTACTTTTGAAGTTGAACTTATCCCACTGAAATATAAAATACATTCAAAGTAATCGACTTAATTAACCATTCATATATTTGAGGAGGAAATTAAAAATGGAGTTAATGGGATCGTTTTGGACGCAAATGATCAATTTCACTCATATTGCTTGACGGTCCGTCGGCAAATTTCATGATGGCACCCCCCCCCCCCCATTCAAAATGGTATAATGAACAAAATGAACAAAACTTGACACGGCTTTTCATTAATCATTGATATGCAGGACTTCCATTTGTGGCCAGCTGATTCAAAGTACCATGGACGCACAATCTGAAGCAGCCCCCTCAACTGCAACAGGTGAGTCGTAGTTAGTTTTTTGGAGCCAATTTAAAACCTTACTGGGGAGTGCAGGGGCATTTACCACGCTCCCCGTCCCACCCCTCCCACGTCCCCCTCCCTGAACTTTTTTGGGTCATAGCCTGGTTTTTCATGTACTTGTTTTCCTTTGAATGGTCAGATGAATAGCAAATTATCTTCTTTTAAAAGGGAATATACACCACAAATGCTTCTAAAAATGGATGGATTTTTTTTTGGGGGGGGAGGGGAGGTTGTAATTTATAGCAATATTGTTACACTGATTTTTTTTTGGAGTTTTGTGTCCGTAGATGGAAAACCAAGAAAACCATCGTGTTCTGGTTCCCTGACTTAAAATTGAAATAGAGCAATTTATAGACGTTGGGGAACTGTCAGGTCAGGGAACCAGTCTAGCTGGTTTGTAACCGTTCATATGTGTGTAATCTATTGCAAACACAATTCAGACTAACTAAATATGGTAAATTTGGGGTTAGTATTTTTTTAAAAGCAAGTTTTTTCCAACGCTAGTCGGCCGACAAAAATATCACCTTTCTTGAAAATGTCAGCATACCAGGTGCCATAATTTTACAGAATGCTTTAGACTGTCAAACACTAACAGTCCAGTATTAAAGTTTTTCATTATAATTTGGTAGTTCTGTTGTTATACAGACGACAAATGGAGATGGAATCAAGTACATGCATCATTTCATCGGCCATTTTTTGAAAAGATACTTTATTTTTTTTTCTTCTGCTAGTAGGTTCCCCACAACCAACTGAAACCATCGAAAACCTCGGCTCAATCAGCGGTAGCCACAACCCTACCGTTGTTGGTGCAACTGGAGTTAATTTCACTATTAACAACTATCAGATGGAGGGACCAGGTAAATATAATCTTGTTTAAGATGAAAGCAATTTTATATTCAATCAAGTGTTAATGATGTGTTTTTTTTATCGGGGGGGGGGGATTGTATACTACATAAACGTGAACACAAAAGACCGATTGTCAGTTCCTCGAGGGAGAGAGTCGCCAATTCCTTTAGTGTGAGCTAGTATATGGTGGAAACAATAGGAGGGCGCTATTTATAGTTGTTTTAGTATTGTAATTGGTTCCTGTATGTACCCACGACAAATAGCGCCCCCTATTCTGTGAGTCATCTGAAAAGGGCATTAGGCCAAAAAAAAATAGTTCTGCTTCCGATTACATGGAATTCGAAAAAAGGGTAGGTAGGTAGGGAGTAATTTTTTTTTTTGGCAAATTTGTTTGTGTTCGATTATGGAGGTGTCTGCGTGTAGTCAAGGTAAGAGGTAGAAATTGATGGTTTTTGGTGTTTTTTCTCATTTTTCCCATAAAAGAATTAGGGGGCTGTCAGAATAGGGTAGGTAGGGAAACCGAAAGCAGAACTATTTTATTTTGGCCTTAACATTAATTTAAACAGTAACAATAATGAATGCATTAATGAAAGGAACAATGAGCTAATAGGAAATAGTAAATAATCGTGGTTGGTATTCATGAGTTGTCTGGCGACTTTTTCATATTTTTTTTTTTTTACAAATTTGTACATTGCGATTGACTTCAACTTATCTTCAGTCAGAATTGAAGGAATCAGATACATGTATGGAGTGTAGTGATAACCACAAGAAGATTATTGCTATTGTCTTCGACAATCTTAACTTTGTCCAATAAACTTATTTGTACAACAGCAGTGACGTGTTTTTGTTTGAAACTATTTTTGTCGGTGTAAAAACAGTGGATGTACTATATGACATCGTATCAGGCAAAACATGACAAGTTTGTGTTCAACAGCAGTACAAAAGCCAAAACATTGATTTATTTACCTTTTGGCAAATTTATTTTGGGCACTGGAATTGCCTTACTAAAGCACTGGAAATCCCAAGTTGTATTTTTTTGTCTGCAAAGACAATTCAATCTGTTTCACAAACAGTGTTTTATTGACACAACACATGTTTCTTGTTTCGATCTGAATAGGAGTGCCTGAATTCAGACCTCAGCAAAGTCAGATATCAGACCAAGAACCGAAAGGTGGGACATTTTGAAGGGAGTTTATAAAACAACAGGTAGCTACGTGCAGTTGTTGCCTGATGTTGATAATGATGTTATGGAAATTGATGGTGTATACACTAAAGTACAATTAAAAACACAGGAATGGGTAGCAGTTGTCACTGGTTGAGTAAACTCAACAGAGTATGCCAAAATATTCAGATTTAAGGACAAGAACAGAGGAACTCATCTCACACACCTCATTTTCCTTGGCATGGGAAGGAAGTCAAGCATTTTTGATAAGAGTGCATACGACTGAGCCGATGAGGCAAGCGAAATCCTGAAAAGATTTAAGCTTGTTTTTCTTTTAAAGATGCGTGCTCTGTCGCAAGAATCTGATCTTGTTCATTCCACTTTCGATCAACTTCTAGATGAAGATTCAGGAATAACAAAAGTTGAGCTTGATCAATGCATCTTGGCCAACCCAAATGAGGTCTTGATTCTTGGTTTTGATGAAATGAGGACCAAAAACTCAATGCAGCCTCATTCGGCTCTATCCTAAAAGCGCTCAATAGAAAAGAATACAGGCAATGTTCCATCTTTGTATCAACCCACCCCTTTTACCTTGAGACACTGATATCAAAATCTCTCGTCAAAAGTCCTTGCACACACTTAGAGATTTAGATTTTGCTACGAATCAAATGTTTTTGCATCTAATAATTGGCAGCAAAACAGTTCAGGTCACTTATTTGGCAGCAAAAAAAAATCCTGGTAGCTTGGCCTATATGAGCGTGGATTATCCATAGTATTACTTATTTTGCGTATTGCTTTATTTTTTACAGAACCACCTTTAGATGACAGAACTCTGAGCGAGGTCGCTACAAGGCTTGGTTGTTATTGGGTAAAACTGGCACTTGAACTGGGCTCTACGATGGCACAAGTTCAGACTATTGAGAGAAACTACCAAATTGATATCACTAGGCAAGGTCTCGATATGCTTGTTACATGGAAACAGGCCCAGTTCACCAGTGATGAACAGCAGAGGACCACGTTGTGCACAGCATTGGAGAAGATCGGAAGAGCAGATATTGCCGGATTCCTGCAAGGTAAATAAATGTCTTTGCTCGTTGCATGCGTAATGTGAAGAGGAATTAAAGAAAGCGGTAACCTTAATACATTGTAAATACATATATCTGTGCTTTGTATGCGTAATACATGCAATACATTTTGTATGACAAAAATAACAATTATCTATGTCAACATGACAATAATGTTAGGTCAAATCTGTTCCCCTTCTACATAATGACACAAGTGGTTTGTCGTCAAAGTCGAACACTTTTATAAGTCCCGGGTGAGATTTGACCTGACACGCTTCTGGGTCTAAATGACACTTTCTTGGTCAAGTGACAATTACCTGGGGTCAAATGTCCGGGAAGGCGACAAATAAGTGTATATATTTTTCACTAAGAAAAGTGTCAGGTCAAATCTGACTCGGATTCGGGTCCAATCTAAACCGGGACGTTTTGGAGTGTACATGTGTATGATTTGCTCATTGTGCATATCTGTAAACGTTTTAAATTGACAAAGTATTGAAAACTTCAGATTTGTACACTGTACTCCCCTCCAAATAGGAACCCCCGTTGTGTTTCTGCCATATACTAAAAAGGGCTAATATTACACTATTTTGCATTCATTTATAAATGACTGGATTAATGGGCTGTTGGAAAACAAATTAAATAATCATTGTGAGTTGCAGGGCAAAACCGATTTTTCAATTTCATTTTAATTAATGTAATTTTCGATTGACTTCAGTTTATCTTTTATCAGAATTAAAGGACCCAGATATGGCTTATTTGGAGTGTATTGATAACCACAAGAAGATTATTGCTATTTTTGCGACATTGATGTCCAATCAACTTTTTTTGTACACCTGCAATTGCCAGCTTTTTGCCCGAATTTTGTTTTGTCCGTGTCAAAAAGTGCATGTACTATGAGGCAAAATTTGATAAGTGTGAGTCCAACAACTGCGCAAAAGCCAAAATATTTCTCTTTCTTTGGTCAAATTTATTTTGTGCACTGCCTTACTAGCGCACCAGAATCACAAGTCATCACTTCCACTACTGACCCAATTTCCTCCGTAGATGAAAACTATCAAATACGTTTCAGAAACAATGTTTTATTGAAGCGATGCATGTTCCTTGTTTTGATCTGAATAGGAGTGCCTGCACCCAGACCTCAGCATAGTCCAAGTCCAAGACCAGACCAAGAACCAAGGCAGAGGGCTCCTTTCTACCAAGAAGCTGGTAACAAGACTAGGGACATTTTGAAGAGAGTTTATACAACAACAGGCAGTTACGTGCAGTTGATGCCTGGGGTTGATAATGACAAAATGCACATACCTGGTATATACACTAAAGTACAGTTAGAAACACGGGAAGGGGTTGCAGTTGTCACCGGCCAGAAAGGAGAAACTGTAAACTCAACAGAGTATGCCAAAATATTCACATTAAGGACATTAAGGACAAAAACCGAGGAACTAATAAAACGCCTCATTTTCTTTGGCATGGGAGGTGTCGGGAAGTCAACTATTTTGATAAGATTGCATATGACTGGGCCGATGAGACAAGCGAAATCTTGAAGAGGTTTAAGCTTGTCTTTCTTTTAAAGATGTGTGCTCTGTCGCAAGAATCCGATCTTGTTGATTCCACTTTTGATCAACTTCTAGGAGAAAAGTCAGGAATTGAAAAAGACGAGCTTGATAAATTCATCCTGGCCAACCCAAATGAGGTCTTGATTCTTTTGGATGGTTTTGATGAAATGAAGACCAAAACACTCGACGCAGCCTTATTCGGTTCTATCCTAAAAGCACTCAATAGAACAGTATACCAGGAATGTTGCATCTGTGTCTCAAGCCGCCCCTCTTTTCTTGAGACACTGATGTCAGAAACACTTGTCCAAAATCCTTGCACACACGTAGAGGTTCTGGGGTTTACCGACGAGGATGTTCATGAATACGTAAAGAAATTCTTTGACAAAGATCCTGATAGTGGCAATGCACTAATCCAAACCATTGAAAAGTCCAACACGCAGCGTGGTTTTGCAACAAATCCATTGTTCCTACTTCTAATGTGCTTATTGTGGAGGGAGAATGAACAACTTCCAGAAACAACTTCACGCCTATTCAATGCGGCAGTTGATCACATGTTCACAAGAAAACGTATCTCTGGAGAAGATGTTTCAAAAACAATGATTTCTATAGGACAAACTGCGCTGCGTGGACTCATGAGTGCCAACCAGAAATTCTCATTCCAAGAAGATGAGTTTGAACCGAGGGCACTGGACCTGGCTCTAAAAGCGGGTATCCTAACCAAGCAGAGGATTATTAAAAACTGCAAATCTCACAATAACATACAATTCACGCACAAGACTATGCAGGAATACACCGCAGCGAAATACTTGCAGAGTGTACATAGGACAAACCAGGGATTCGTAATGCGTAGGGTGTACAAAGTTGTACCACTCGGAGATTTTACATACAATTTAAGGCAACTTTGTCAGACAATTGAGGGCGTCGTTTCAAATGAGTTTCTCTTTCGTTTTTGTTGCGGTGACAATGAGGAATGTATGACGGACATCGTAGACTTGCTTGACAGTAAGTTTAATAAGTATGAGCCCAAGTACCAATCAGATGTAGTACAAGCGATTAGTCGGAACTGCTTTTTTGAAAGCCAGTCAAGCAAGGCCCCACAGTGTCTCACCAGCGACTCGCATATCCCATCAAGTATCGATGTGCGTAACACTAATGACTTCATCAGTCTCGTATACCTTCTTGAAATCATCTGTAGGTCTGAGAGCCGCACGGAACAACTGGGACACGTTGAAACCATTGATGTTTCTTCGGTGTCTTCGGTCGGAGATTTAGCCATTGCACTGGGCTACATGGAAAACCTCAGGGCTCTGAGGCTTAGGGGATGTCCTTTAGTGAGAGGCGATCTTGAAAAAACCATGTCGTTTCTGAAATACAACCAAGTGACCGATCTTTGCATAAACGGTGACGAAACATTGGGTGGTAGGGCTACAGAATGGGCCCCTCATATCAAACACTTGACAAGCCTCAACAAACTTGAAATAAGTAACTGCAACCTTCAAACTACAGACATTGAGCACATTGCCTCTGCTGTAAGTGACATGCCCAGATTGACTGACTTGATCATCACTGACAACCCGGCACTTGGCGTATCGACTGAAAAGTGGTCCCGTTATTTGTTCAGAGTGAAGCAAATACACACGCTGGACCTAAGCAATTTCTCCTTAACGTCGAAAGACGTTGGTACAGTTTCTGCTTTGTTCGACCACATTCCAACACTGACTAACTTGATCCTTGCTTGTAACAGGGGATTGGGCAGATCGGCTGAGACGTGGGCCAAGAAACTCCCGAGAATGACGCACCTAAATAAGCTGGACCTGACGAATTGTTCTTTGACGCCATCGGACATTAAACACATCGCCTCGGCTGTACTTGACATGCCCAGACTGACTGACTTGACCCTTGGTGGCAACGGGGGATTGGGCGAATCGGCTAAGTTGTGGGCCAAGGAACTCCCGAGAATGACGCACCTAAATAAGCTGGATCTGACGAATTGTTCTTTGACGCCATCGGACATTAAACACATCGCCTTGACTGTACATGACATGCCCAGACTGACTGACTTGACCCTTGGTAACGACTTGAGATTGCTCAGATCGGTTGAGTTGTGGACCAAGGAACTGCCGAAAATGAAGCACCTCAAAAGGTTGGACCTGACGAAGTGTTATTTTACGCCATTGGACATTCAACACATCGCCTTGGCTTTACAGGACATGCCCAGACTGACTGAATTGATCCTTAGTAGCAACTGGGGATTGGACGGATCGGCTAAGGTGTGGGCCAAGGAACTGCAGAAAATGACGCACCTAATTAGGTTGGACCTGACGAGTTGTAATTTGATGCCGTTAGACATTAAACACATCGCCTCGGCTGTACTTGACATGCCCAGACTGACTGACTTGACCCTTGCTGACAACGAGGGATTGGGCGAATCGGCTGAGTTGTGGGCCAAGGAACTCCCGAGAATGACGCACCTAAATAAGCTGGACCTGACAAGATGTGATTTGACGCCATCGGACATTGAACACATCGCCTCGGCTTTACAGGACATGACCATACTGACTGACTTGATCCTTAGGAGCAACTGGAGATTGGGCGAATCGGCTAAGGTGTGGGCCAAGGAACTGCAGAAAATGACGCACCTAATTAGGTTGGACCTGACGAGTTGTAATTTGATGCCGTCAGACATTAAACACATCGCCTCGGCTGTACTTGTAATGCCCAAACTGACTGACTTGACCCTTAGTGACAACCGCTTTTTGAGCAGATTGTCTGAGTTGTGGGTCATGGAACTGCCAAAAATGACGCACCTAAATAGGCTGGACCTGTCGTCGTGTCGTTTGTCGCCGTCAGACATTAAACACATCAACTCGGCTGTACTTGACATGCCCAGACTCCCTAACTTGATTCTTAGTGGCAACTGGGGATTGGATAGTTTGGATGACGATAACTAGCGTACTATAGCCTTGAGATAATCCTCCTCACTAAATCCAAATGTTGACATTCTCACTGAAAGGAACAGGTTTTTTTACAAGAAAATATTTTTAAAAATTCTCCGCTCCCCCCCTCCAAAAAAAATCCCAATTCTATATATTTCAGCCTGTACTGAGCAAAATTACGTAATTACAGTTTAGGTGAAACTTTCTTTGAAAATCTCAACCATTGTGTCCTACTACATTCAATTCAATTCAATTTTCCATTCAATCTATTTATTCATCATGTGAAATGAAATTTGCTTTCCTTTGAACAGCAGTAACAATTCAACTAAATATATAAAATACACTCATTGCACAATAGCGATATAATCACAAATAAAAAGCAAGAAGAGAAATTGCAGAGTACGGAAAACAAACAAATGCACAAATATGAAACGAAAAACGGCCCACGAACAACATGCTGACATGCCCCTACCGAAACCCATAAGCAAAGCACAGTGCAGGTGACATACAGGGTAAAAACAGACGATTTGATATCCAAATAAAAATAATTACTTGTATTTTTTAATGGCACAAGCACCTGACAAATATAAAAACCAAACAATAGATTTGTACAATTTGAAAAAAAAATGCACAAATCAGTAACCAGCCTATGATCTTAACATGCTACCCCCTGCCCACGTACCCCACAAAGCAGTTGGCTAAGACAGACACTTCGTTAAATTTAACAAGTTGCATGGCTTGTTTGTTCTTATTAAATTTATAACCATCTCTTTAGTGTTTTGCGAATCAATAATTAAGTGATTTTCAACACACTAATCAACAAACAGATCAATCTTGCTTCTACAATCCAATTCATCATTGTCAGTTATCAATTGAATTCAATGAAATTGGGGACTTGTGCAAATTACAAAGAACAAAACAGATAATTAAAATGTGTCATTCCCGGTTGCCTGTTTCCAATTTAAGCATAAACATCGCAACACATTCTTGATTCAGATCGTTAGCAGAGTCACGCTGCGTGTAGGACAATTAGCTGTTCTCCCTCTACGTACGACGCAGTGGTTTGTCATCAAAGTCAAACTGACACTCTAATAAGTACCGGGTCAGATTCGACCCGGAATCCGGATCAGATTGGACCTGACACACTTCGGGGTCGAAAGGACAATTTGTCCTGGGAAAAAAAATGACAATTTTACCGATCAGGACGAACATGTCTGTGTCAATATGACTTGACTATCATCCGGGTCATATGGCCGGAAGGGTGGCCCTAGCTGGGAAGTGTCATTTTGACCCGGAGAAGTGTCAGGCCAAATGTGACCCAGATTGAGATCCAATCTGACCCGGAACTTTATAGAGTGTATATGATTTGCCGATTGTGCATCTACAAACTTTTAAACTGGCAAACAGAATTATAATAGGCTTCGAATCTGTACGTGTGTGCATGAAAACACCACTAAGTCGAGACACAGATGATGCATGGTACTCGTTGATTTATTTTCAAACACTGAGGCTGTATGGGTGGTTTGGTCCATTTCCTTCACAAGTTGAAACTGGTTGGCCAGACAACAATTTGTGTTGATGTGTAACGTTAAGACAATGAGTATCCTTTGCGCAGTTTTGTAATTAATACGACTACTGATGGCAAATACATGTACATTTTTGTAAATAAAATTATATTTTTATAGAATGGTTGGCCTGACAGTTATGGTATTTATTTTAAAACCTTGGAAACATTGAGTATTTAGTGTTTTTGGGATTACTTCAACCAGTAAACTACAATACTGGTAACAATACTGTAAATAATGTAAAATAATTGTCTCTCTGATTAGAACACATATATGTATATTTTGTCTGTATGTTGTATAAATGTTGGTGCTAAAATTGGTGTGAAGAGCACTATTTAAACAAAACTGCAAGTGAAGCAGTAATTGTTAAAGGGGTGGGGATCCTAGTCTGGTTCCCTGTCCCCATTTTTCTTCACTGAATCTTGAAAATATTAGGAGGTTCTCCTTCTAATGTATACAAATTATATGCAGGACGTGCATAGGTCTGAATCCCGCCTCCTGCATTCAAAATCACAACTGTAATGTTTGCACGCAACCAGCCTATTGCAAAATACTCATAGGCCACTAATGTGTAATTTTGGATGTGATGCGCTTCGATTTTTTGCTGAATTCGAACGTGCCTCTGACAAATATCAATAAATAGAGAGGGACATTAGTGTTTAGTGTTTAGAACCCATGCAGTTGGAATGCTTTGAAAGTTGCCTTTATGGAGACACTGGGGATTTTGCGTACATTTTATGGTCAGACAAGAGTCAGTTTTTTGGCAAACGTATTAAATTTTGCATAATGATTCAAACATAAGCAATCATGCTGTTCACACGCCGAGGTCGTCCCATCAATGGCTTTAAATTGGAGCTATACCCAAAATTGTGAGGGTGGCGACTCTTTTTAAGATTTTATCTGTTCTGGGTGAAAATGAAAACTACCAAATTAAAGTGGATGTAAATCAAATGTGATGTTTACATATATAGTCTTTGCGTTGCAGACAACAAAATGTTGAAAGTTTGACTTTATTCACAAAGTTCTTGGGAAGATAATTTACAAAAGAAAAAAATTGCTTAATAATGGATTTGATTATATTTACCTGTTTTGCAAACTATCTGTAATCACTCGGATACACTATCACACATGACTGGAAAAGTTTCTTTTTCCAAGTAATATAATAACCTGATGGAGTAGACGTATGGACTGCATTCTGGTAAAATACATCATGTTTGTATCTCACAATGGTTTCTGGTGTGATCATTTTGTGTCAATCGTACTCTGTTATATTGAATGGTATTTTAATTGTTTTTTTCTGATTTTTTGTTGGGGGGAGGGGGACTTTTGCAAATAAACTGGAATATAAGACAATTATAAGCGAACCCCAGCCATGAGAACAAAGAAAATTCAATCTAAAGCTTACGCACATCAAGCAGTGATCTTTTAGTTTATTTCACCGAAGTCGATGTTTTCATCGACTAGGCTAGACAATGGTTCCTTATACATGGGCATTTCATTCAAACATCGGGAGTACTGACTGGCTAATTGAAATTAAAACTGCTCGGTCTATTTCTAAGTAGGCCTGCACTAGGTTGAAACGAGAAAAGGCCCAAATGGTTTTACTCATTACGTTCCTTTAATTTTTCCAGAGATTTGTGTATTTCTCGTGATTTGTTAAATTGTTTCTTAATTCTGACAAGCAAAGACATAAAATTCGTATTAACATTACACATGAATGAATTTTTATGAACATGAATGTATATACACAAAACCTTAACAGGATCTTAGTCATCTAAGAGCGCCCTCTTGTGAAAACGCAGACTTCCCAAAGCATTGTGGGTATTACCGCCATCTTTTCAATCGTGTGTCGTATGCACGAGGAAGTGTTAAGTCCCGGTCATTGCAAGTTGAACAAAATTGGAACTCATCGTCCTTCCCAATGTCCGAGTATCTGGAACGAGATAAGGTAAGGTCTTATTAACCCTCCTAGTGGGAAGTCACTCTTCAGAGTGAAATGAAAAACCCTTAAAAACCCTGCATGTCAGTTTCAAGTGAAAGTAACTGTGTCACACATAGAGTCACTGCACATAAAACAGCATTATAGGGCGCAGTGAGGTGTGACTGAATCTGCCTGCTAACACTGAGTTGAATAACACAAAGAACTTGTGCAGCGATTCGAAGTGTTCTTATACTTCGCAGACTGAAGAGTACCTCAAGGAATTTAAAGTATTGGCTCTACATAACTTTATGGGCAAAAGTGGTTTTACAAACATTGACTCCATTAGGGTTGCACTGCTAAAATGATTTTCTTACATTTCGTATAATAAAACTCATTTCTTGTCTCAGTAGAGAGTGAGACAAGAACTATTTTCTTAAAATACGATTTTTTAAATAGTTTTTAGCAGTGTGTGAAAGGCAGAAGACTAGTCTATGTTTAATTAAGAAAATGGTATAAGTATTGTCATAGTTACAGTACAAACTGTTCAGTTCCAAAATGCGTATTCAGTGGCGTAACGAGGTCATTTTTATGGGGGGCGGGGGGTAGACGTGAAAAGGACACTCGTCCATCCATGCTGAAAGGTACACGTCTTTTTTCATCGGTCACTGGCCTCTGTAAAAATTAAGAGAAACCATCTTCCTATAACAATAGGTGGCGCTTTTCAGGCAGGTCGGCACAATTGCCGACATTCGCGCGAAACTCAAAAAAGGGCACTTTCTGTACAGGGGCACTGGCTGTATACAAAAATGTATGTCATGAGGTATTGTATTATGTCACTAAGAATATCATAACAACCTCGTCCGCAGGGTCTCCTTAATTACCCACCCCGATTGCATGAGAGAGCGGGCAGTGGAGGAGCGTACGTACTGAAGTCTGAGTATCAGCCGTTATCCACGGAGACAAGAGTCTCCTGTATAACGTCTGATATGTCTAGACATACAGATATATGCAAGCCTCGCGCCAGCCAATCGAAATCGGCCTTACTAAATCGTGACGTCATTTCATTTCCAAATTAGGGCTAAATGGTTTGATTGGTCAATTCAAATGCAGTTTTTTGTAATACAACAACAGCTGGGCGCAGTATCGCGTAACATGATACAGAGCGCGCGACACACGTTGTTTTGTCTATGACGCGCAACAGGTGAACAACCGAAGACCCGATTATAGAAGGCGCCCGCTGATTGGTCAAAATCTAGAGGTCAAGAGGCGGTTGTCTTGCCTAATTAATCAGCGAATCTGCTCACATGTATTAGACCACGGCCACGGCATTCGCCGTCGTCTATTTCATAGGCTATTCGTACCGCTGGAGACCATATAACGACATTGGAGTCAGAATAAATAAATGTAACAAAAAGAGGGCGCTCTTTCATCTACCCGACTTTTTGGGGGAAAAAACGGTTATTTCCATAATGCATTGCGAAATTTAGGCATTGCGAAACCGGAAATAACTTGCATTACTTTTGTGGACTTCAACAACTCTCTTGAAAATTGTAATTAAAAGTTACAATATTGAAGGTGCAGTTCGATCAGCAAGACAGAAGTTCGGAGGACTGTTTTTCAGCAAATTACAGTGAGTATAGAAGCTGACATACATTTTTTTTTTCGCTACACAATTTTCGCTAACTTTTAGTCATGTTTGCGCAAGTTTAGATTTTGAATGGTGACAAATATAGTATAGGCCTAATACACGTTGCATCGTGGCTGTGTATAACAAACCAGGCAATTTGTTCACAAACCTATGGGACTGTGCACCAGTTGAAACTTGTATACGATTCCTCCTCATTGCATAACGTATTTGAGCGATCATCTTTTCTTCATGTTCGTACATTATTGCATGTGAATAACTTAACACTAAACATAGTTGTTAGTGTTACCGCAACTTAATTGACCATGCTCCCAGCTTTGGCTGGGATCGTCCCAACCGTGTGTTCCAGTTCAGTTGAGACACTTTCGATAGGATAAAACATGCAGAACTATAGTTAGGCCAGCTTGACGCACTCTATGATAGCTGACAAAATTCTCCACACATTTCACGAGGCAAGTGCAAGGTCCTCGGTATTTAACTATTCATGTTCGAGGTCTGATTTCAAGGTTTGCGTATTTATTTTTAAAAATGGCTTCCATGCAGTGAATGGAACGGCCGCAGGTATCACAGGTACTATGCATACACACCGTACTCAAACATCCGCCATTGAACTCCATGTATTTACATGTATAACCCTACTACCCACTCCTAGTCTCTTTGTAGCAGACACGTCGTTCGCCAAACTTGTTTTTGCTTTGCTAACAATACACCACTCGACACCGGTCATAGGTGCATTATGCTTGTGCAGAACCCTATGCCAAACTTGTGACATTGATCTTTTCTTGTGGTCATTTGCATAATAAGTGCGATTGTATTTCATAAAGGTGCGTTATCAAAGCCTCACATCCAAGGCCACAGGCAGAGCTCTAGTTCATAGCTATACAGCAGTGGCTTGCAAGGACCCGTTTAGACCGTATGAACCAATATTTTGTTTTTTCCTTGATCAACTTCGTTGATTCCCTGTCATAAAGTCTGTATCAAAGTCCGAGTATACCAAGTGTGAGTCTGTGTGCCCTTTATCTGAGTCTCAGTCTGAGTAGGAGGTTGAGTTTTGATTGAGAAAAAAAATATATTTATGTCATGTGATTTGGCTTGTATTATGAACTCATGTACAGACCCGAATGTTGTATCCTGATGTTATCATCTCAAAATCCATTAATTTACATCGTGAGCCCAAGAGAAAATGTTGCAGCCTTTATTGACTAAATGTTCCATACAATTTGGGAAATCGGTTATATTTTGGTTTGTCAATAGCAAACCAGGCAATTTGTGCACAAACCTTTGGGACTGTGAACCAGTTAAACATGTTCATATGATTCCTCCTTATTGCATAAAGAATTGATCGAGCGATCATCTTGTCTTCATGTTCGCAGAATTATTGCATGTGTATAAATAGCCGTTAATGTTACGCCCCAACTTGACCATGCATGCCCCCAACATTGTCTGGGACCGTCCCAACCATGTGTTCCAGTTCAGTTGAGACACTTTTTGGACCAATATGGCCGTGAGTGCCGAAAACATAAAAACTAAGATAGCCCAGCTTGACTCACTCTTAATAGCCGACAAAATTCTCCAAACATTTCACGAGGCAAATGCAAGGTCCTCAGTGTGTCACCATTCAAGTTTGAGGTCTCAATTTAGTGTTTAAATGACACTTTTCTTCACCATTTGCACATGAAAAGCAAAATGATCAGATTTGAAACGTAAGGCTAGACTGATACATGTCCTACTGTTTGAAGAGACTGACCCCATCAGTAGTCTGGTGGCATGACTGATGGAGAAAATGTGGCACAGAGATTGGGAACTTCGTGTTTCTTTTGACACAGTTGATTGGTGCATTTAAGTTTGAGGTCTCAATTCAATTTTTATAGGACACTTTTCTTCAAAATTTTGCACCTGAAAAGCAAAATGATTAGATTTGGAGCCTAAACGTAGCCTGGCATACATGTCCAACTGTTTGAAGAGACTAACCCCAGCAGTAGTCTGGTGGTATGACTGATGGAGAAAATGTGCCACAGAGATTAGGAACTACATGTTCATGTTTATTTTGACACAGTTTATTGATGCCATGTTAAAACCTGTCCGAAGTAAGCAGAATTGACAAATCTAGAACACATACAGCAAAAGATGATCTTTTATTTTCTCTCGGAAAGTATGCTTCATTTATTCTTCCTTATTTTTTCATTTTATTCTACTCTTATTTTTTCAAGCTTAACAAAACTATACCTTTTTTCCATGCCATATTAAAACTCACGACAGTGGCTACAGCTTAATAAACAATCGATGTTGATGCAGTAATTAGTGCTGCCATGGAAAGAATTCCATACAAGGGCACCACAGATCTGGTGAAGACACACTATTTTAGAAGTGCAAAAATTCTTGGATAATACTATAACCTTTTTTCTCATGGCCCATAAACTTTGTCCGGGAGTTCTGAGTGGCGGCCCTGTATGGAATTCTTTCCGCTACCATAAGCTGCTGAATGGAAATCCTCACTTTTCGCGCTATTTTGCAACGCTTTTAGAGATATTGATATGGGAATGTGACATTCAGTGTATACCCACATGGAGTCAAAACTCACAAGTTTAGTGCATAATCTAAGAGATCATTCGTCTAGGCACACCACATTTTAGTAGGGGTTTCAGTCGAACACTAATTAGTCGCTATTATTAGCCCATCATAACCTTGTTTTCACTGCACTATATAATTTGTTATTTTTGGATGTGTGTATCACTGCCTCTTTAAAAAGAACGTGTACCACACAGGTCGAAAACTCATGATTTTATTACTTTAAAGAAAATACCATCTGCAAGAAAATAATTACCATTATTTGTGGGATTTATTCTTTCCTTTTCCTTTGAGTATCCGAATCTAATCTTGGAGTGATTTTCAAAGAACGGTGTCTCGTCCCCTTGATGCACTCTTTCAAAAAAAATTCAGACGCCACAATGTTTGACTAAAAACGTTTTCCCCCATCCGATTTGTGGCTCCGCCCCTGCTGTAGCACATTGTAATTAAAAAAGTAATTAACAGCGTCATTGCAATGTATCAAAATGTATTTTATTTTACAAAATGGCGTCCATGCAGTGAATGGAACGGACGCAGATATCACAGGTACTGTGTATACACACCGTACTCAAAAATCCGCCATTGAACTCCATGTATTTACATGTTTAACCCTGCTTCCCACTCCTAGTGCCTTTTTTGCATACAAGTCGTTCGCCAAACTTGTTTTGCTTTGCTAAAATACAACACTCGACACCGGCTATAGGTGCATTATGCTTGTGCAGCAACCTATGAGAAGTTTGTGATGTTGATCTTTTCTGATGGCCATTTTGCATAATAAGTGCGTTTGTATTCCATACACTGTTATTTCGGTCGTGTATTATATGAACCTAGCAGGTTCATATAGTACACAACCGTTTGATTTTTACACAACCGAAATAACAGTGAAAAGGTGTGCTATCAAAGCCACAAACCCAAGGCCACAGGCAGAGCTCTGGTTCATTGCTATACTGCATGTAGCTTGCAAGGATTCTATTTAAACCGTATGAACCACTATTTCTTTTCTTTTTTCATGATTATTTAAACCAACTTCGTTGAGTCTCAGTCCTAAAGTCTTTGTCGAAACCCGAGCATAACAAGTACGATTGAGAAAAAAAAGTGTTTTGATGTGATGTGATTTGCCATGCGCCTACCTGTATCTAGACCTCATATACAGACCCGAATGTTGTATCCAGGATCCAAATGTTATTATCTCAAAATCCTTTAATTTACATCGTGAGCCCAAGAGCAAATGTTGCAGCCTTTATTGACTAAATGTTCCATACTTGAAATCTTATATTTTGGTATGTCAATGTAAACCAGGCAATTTTGCACAAACCTTTACTGTAACCATAACATGTTCATATGTCTCCTATTGTTGAATTGATCAAAATCATCTTGTCTTATGTTCGTAGAATTATTGCATGTTATAAATAGCCGTTAATGTTACGCAACTTGCCATGAATGCAACATTGTCTGGGACTCAACCATGTGTTCAGTTCAGTTGAGACACTTTTGGACCAATAGGCCGGAGTGCCGAAACATAAAAACTAAGATAGCCCAGCTTGATCACTCTTAATAGTGACAAATTCTCAAACATTTCACGAGGCAAATGCAAGGTCCTCAGTTGTCAACATTCAAGTTTGATCTCAATTTAAAATAAATGACACTTTTCTTCACTCACATGAAAAGCAAATGACAGATTTGAAACAATAACTTAAGATCCATTGTTTAAAAAACTCTCACCAGTAGTCTTCAACTGATGGAGAAAATGTGGCACAATTGGGAACAGTGTTTCTTTTACACATTGATCATTTAAGTTTGATCTCAATTCAATTTTTAAGTAGACACTTTTCTTCAAAATGTTGCACCTGAAAAGCAAAAATGATTAGATTTGGAGCCTAAACTAGCCTGCATATGTCCAACTGTTTGAAGAGACTAACCCCATCAGTAGTCTGGTCATGACTGATGGAGAAAATGTGCCAGAGATTAGAACTACATGTTCATGTTTATTTTGACACAGTTTATTGATGCAGAAAATGTCCAAGTAAGCAGAATTGACAAATCTAGAACACATACAGCAAAAGATGATCTTTTTTTCTCTCAAAGTGTGCTTCATTTATTCTCCTTATTTTTTCATTTTATTCTATTTTTTCAACAAACTATACCTTTTATGAAAAACTCACGACAAAGCAAAATAAACAAGTTGTTTGATGCAGTATTAGTGCTGCCATGGAAAGAATTACAAGGGCACCACAGATCTTAAGACACACTATGAATTCTTGATAATACTATAACCTTTTCTCATGTTGACTTTGTCCGGGAGTCTGAGTGGCTGTATGGAATTCTTTCCGTTACCATAAGCTGCTGAATGGAAATCCTCACTTTTCGCGCTATTTTGCAACGCTTTTATGTTGATATGGAATGTGACATTCAGTGTACACACATGGAGTCAAACTCACAAGTTTAGTGCATAATCTAAGAGATCATTCGTCTAGGCACACCACATTTTAGTAGGGTTTCAGTCGAACACTAATTAGTCGCTATTATTAGCCCATCATAACCTTGTTTTCACTGCACTATATAATTTGTTATTTTGGATGTGTGTATCACTGCCTCTTTAAAAGAACGTGTACCACACAGGTCGAAAACTCATGATTTTATTACTTTAAAGAAAACCATCTGCAAGAAAATAATTACCATTATTTGTGGATTTATTCTTTCCTTTCCTTTGAGTATCCGAATCAAACTTGGAGTGATTTTCAAACAACGGTGTCTCGTCCCTTGATGCACTCTTTCAAAACAAATTCAGACGCCACAATTAGACTAAAACGTTTCCCCATCCGATTTGTGCTCATGCTGTAGCACATTGTAATTAAAAGTAATTACAGCGTCATTGCAATGTATAAAATGTATTTTATTTACAAAATGGCGTCCATGCAGTGAATGGAACGGACGCTATCACATACTGTACACACACCGTACTTAAACATCCGCCATTGAACTCCATGTATTTACATGTATAACTGCTTATAGCGCCTACGTCAAACAGTCGTTCGCCAAACTTGTTTGCTTTGCAAAATACAACACTCGACACCGGCTATAGCGCATTATGCTGTGCAGCAACCATATTGTGATGTTGATCTTTTGTGGCCATTTGCATAATAAGTGTTTGTATTCATTTGTGTATCAAACTAAATAAGGCCACACAGACTCTATTCATAGTTACACAGCACAGCAAGGATCTGTTTAAACCATATGAACCAATATTTTGTTTTTTTCATGATCAACTTTGTTAATTCTGTAAAGTCTAAAAGTCCGAGTATACCCGAGTCTGTGTGCAACTGAGCAGTTGAGAAGTGTTTTGATGGAGAGAAATTGCGACGGCTTGTAGCATGAACTCATGTACAGACCTGAATGTTGTATCCTGATTTATTATTCAAAATCCATTATTTACATCGTGAGCCCAAGAAAATGTTGCCTAACAATGTTCCATGCAATTTGGGAAATCGGTTATTTTTGCATGTAATAGCAAACCAGGCAATTTGTGCACAAACCTATGGGACTTGAACCAGCTAATTTCATGATTCCTCCTCATTGCATAAGGAATTTGAGCATCATGTTTCATGTTCGTAGAATTATTGCATGTGTAAAATCAATGTTGCAATTTGACCATGGTCCTAACTTGTCTGACTTCCCCATGTGTTATTATTAGACACTGCAGACTTCGACCTGAGTGCAGAAACATAAAAACAAATCAGGTCAACTTAACTCACTCTTAATAGCTGACAAAATTTTAAACATTTCATGAGACAATGCAAGGACCTCAGTGTTTCACCAAAGTTTGAGGTCTCAATTTAAGAAAGGACATTTTTTCAATATTTGCACTGAAAAGCAAAAATTAGATTTGAAGCCAAACCACACTGGTACATGTCCAACTGTTTGAAAAGACTGACCCCTCAGTATCTGGTGGCATTACTGATGGAGAAAAAGTGAATAGATTAGGAACTACATGTTCATGTATTTTGACACAGTTTATTGATGCCATGTTAAACCTGCTGAAGTAAGCAGAATTGACAAATCTAGAACACATACTGGCAAAAGATCATTCTCTCGGAAAAATATTTATTCAAATTTTTCAAGTTCAAATAATTTTTCATGAATTAAAACTCACTACACATTAATAAATTTTTTGATGCATAATTTGCTCTAATTAGGCCTGTCTTGAAGCACATTTGATGAAATTTTGATCATTTATAACCTTTTTTCATGCAAACGTAGTAGTGCGGCCTTGTAGGAACGCAAGCTGCTGAATAAATCACTTCTGGCGGTATTTGCAACGCTTCTAGAGATAAGTCGTGATGGCGGGAATGTGACATCTGTGCATGCGGAGCCAAAACCATGTTTAGTGCATAACTAAGAGATCATCTGTCCAGCACACCCACACTTAGTAGGGCCTAAAGACTAATTAGTCGCTATTAGTCTAACAAACCTTATCACCGCACTATAACTTGCTATTTTTGATGTATCTCAGTTTTTAAAAGAACGTAAAAATAAATACAGGTCAAAACCGATTTTTACTTAAATAAAAATACCATCTGCAAGAAAATAATTACCATTATTTAGTAGATTGATTTCTTTTCTTGAGAAACTTGAGGATTTTTCTAAACAACGGTGTCTTCGTCCCTTGATGCACTCTTTTTCAAACAAATCAGACACCACAATTAACGACTATAACGTTCTTCCTCTCTATCAGATTTGTGATCACCATGTAGCACAATAACTTAAAAGTAATTACCAGCGTCATTACAGACTAACATGATTATTTTAAAAATGGCTTCCATGCAGTGAATGGAACGGCCGCAGGTATCACAAGGTACTATGCACACCGTACTCAAACATCCGCCATTGAACTCCATGTATTTACATGTATAACCCTACTACCCACTCCTAGTCTCTTTGTAGCAGACACGTCGTTCGCCAAACTTGTTTTTGCTTTGCTAACAATACACCACTCGACACCGGTCATAGGTGCATTATGCTTGTGCAGAACCCTATGCCAAACTTGTGACATTGATCTTTTCTTGTGGTCATTTGCATAATAAGTGCGATTGTATTTCATAAAGGTGCGTTATCAAAGCCTCACATCCAAGGCCACAGGCAGAGCTCTAGTTCATAGCTATACAGCAGTGGCTTGCAAGGACCCGTTTAGACCGTATGAACCAATATTTTGTTTTTCCTTGATCAACTTCTGCTGATTCCCTGTCATAAAGTCTGTATCAAAGTCCGAGTATACCAAGTGTGAGTCTGTGTGCCCTTTATCTGAGTCTCAGTCTGAGTAGGAGGTTGAGTTTTGATTGAGAAAAAAAATATATTTATGTCATGTGATTTGGCTTGTATTATGAACTCATGTACAGACCCGAATGTTGTATCCTGATGTTATCATCTCAAAATCCATTAATTTACATCGTGAGCCCAAGAGAAAATGTTGCAGCCTTTATTGACTAAATGTTCCATACAATTTGGGAAATCGGTTATATTTTGGTTTGTCAATAGCAAACCAGGCAATTTGTGCACAAACCTTTGGGACTGTGAACCAGTTAAACATGTTCATATGATTCCTCCTTATTGCATAAAGAATTGATCGAGCGATCATCTTGTCTTCATGTTCGCAGAATTATTGCATGTGTATAAATAGCCGTTAATGTTACGCCCCAACTTGACCATGCATGCCCCCAACATTGTCTGGGACCGTCCCAACCATGTGTTCCAGTTCAGTTGAGACACTTTTTGGACCAATATGGCCGTGAGTGCCGAAAACATAAAAACTAAGATAGCCCAGCTTGACTCACTCTTAATAGCCGACAAAATTCTCCAAACATTTCACGAGGCAAATGCAAGGTCCTCAGTGTGTCACCATTCAAGTTTGAGGTCTCAATTTAGTGTTTAAATGACACTTTTCTTCACCATTTGCACATGAAAAGCAAAATGATCAGATTTGAAACGTAAGGCTAGACTGATACATGTCCTACTGTTTGAAGAGACTGACCCCATCAGTAGTCTGGTGGCATGACTGATGGAGAAAATGTGGCACAGAGATTGGGAACTTCGTGTTTCTTTTGACACAGTTGATTGGTGCATTTAAGTTTGAGGTCTCAATTCAATTTTTATAGGACACTTTTCTTCAAAATTTTGCACCTGAAAAGCAAAATGATTAGATTTGGAGCCTAAACGTAGCCTGGCATACATGTCCAACTGTTTGAAGAGACTAACCCCAGCAGTAGTCTGGTGGTATGACTGATGGAGAAAATGTGCCACAGAGATTAGGAACTACATGTTCATGTTTATTTGACACAGTTTATTGATGCCATGTTAAAACCTGTCCGAAGTAAGCAGAATTGACAAATCTAGAACACATACAGCAAAGATGATCTTTTAATATCTATAGGAAAGTATGCTTCATTTATTCTTCCTTATTTTTTCATTTTATTCTACTCTTATTTTTTCAAGCTTAACAAAACTATACCTTTTTCCATGCCATATTAAAACTCACGACAGTGGCTACAGCTTAATAAACAATCGATGTTGATGCAGTAATTAGTGCTGCCATGGAAAGAATTCCATACAAGGGCACCACAGATCTGGTGAAGACACACTATTTTAGAAGTGCAAAAATTCTTGGATAATACTATAACCTTTTTTCTCATGGCCCATAAACTTTGTCCGGGAGTTCTGAGTGGCGGCCCTGTATGGAATTCTTTCCGCTACCATAAGCTGCTGAATGGAAATCCTCACTTTTCGCGCTATTTTGCAACGCTTTTAGAGATATTGATATGGGAATGTGACATTCAGTGTATAAACACATGGAGTCAAATCTAAGAAATTTAGTGCATAATCTAAGAGATCATTCGTCTAGGCACACCACATTTTAGTAGGGGTTTCAGTCGAACACTAATTAGTCGCTATTATTAGCCCATCATAACCTTGTTTTCACTGCACTATATAATTTGTTATTTTTGGATGTGTGTATCACTGCCTCTTTAAAAAGAACGTGTACCACACAGGTCGAAAACTCATGATTTTATTACTTTAAAGAAAATACCATCTGCAAGAAAATAATTACCATTATTTGTGGGATTTATTCTTTCCTTTTCCTTTGAGTATCCGAATCTAATCTTGGAGTGATTTTCAAAGAACGGTGTCTCGTCCCCTTGATGCACTCTTTCAAAAAATTCAGACGCCACAATGTTTGACTAAAAACGTTTTCCCCATCCGATTTGTGGCTGCCCCTGCTGTAGCACATTGTAATTAAAAAGTAATTAACAGCGTCATTGCAATGTATCAAAATTGATTTTATTTTACAAAATGGCGTCCATGCAGTTAATGTAACGGACGCAGATATCACAGGTACTGTGTATACACACCGTACTCAAAAATCCGCCATTGAACTCCATGTATTTACATGTTTAACCCTGCTTCCCACTCCTAGTGCCTTTTTTGCATACAAGTCGTTCGCCAAACTTGTTTTGCTTTGCTAAAATACAACACTCGACACCGGCTATAGGTGCATTATGCTTGTGCAGCAACCTATGAGAAGTTTGTGATGTTGATCTTTTCTGATGGCCATTTTGCATAATAAGTGCGTTTGTATTCCATACACTGTTATTTCGGTCGTGTATTATATGAACCTAGCAGGTTCATATAGTACACAACCGTTTGATTTTTACACAACCGAAATAACAGTGAAAAGGTGTGCTATCAAAGCCACAAACCCAAGGCCACAGGCAGAGCTCTGGTTCATTGCTATACTGCATGTAGCTTGCAAGGATTCTATTTAAACCGTATGAACCACTATTTCTTTTCTTTTTTCATGATTATTTAAACCAACTTCGTTGAGTCTCAGTCCTAAAGTCTTTGTCGAAACCCGAGCATAACAAGTACGATTGAGAAAAAAAAGTGTTTTGATGTGATGTGATTTGCCATGCGCCTACCTGTATCTAGACCTCATATACAGACCCGAATGTTGTATCCAGGATCCAAATGTTATTATCTCAAACTCCATTGACTGATATCGTGAGCCCAAGGGAAAATGTTGGAACAATGCTCTATGTAGTGGGAAATCTGATGGGTTTTTTTTAAAGAATGATATTTTTATAGGGGGATTTTATGTTAACTTAACAAAAGGGTGCACTACATGTATAATCCAAATGAAAGCAATGTATCGAGTTCAGTCACCTTACCATACCGAATATAAATATTATTACATTCGCAAAATAGATTGTTTGAGTGAGTGAATTTGAAAGAAAAATGTGTTAAAAAAACGCCGGGGAAACCTGTAGTGGTACCCTGACGTATAGCGCACTTCGACGGTACCCCCAACTTTACTCATGCAGTGTTGCCAAACGTCTTTGCTGACAAATTTTAAGTTCATTCAGTTAAATATTGGTACGTTTACCTTTGAATACAAATGTTTGCAATTTGTAAACAATATGTCGTGAAATTTACTTCAAAATAAAAAAAAACCGGTGGCGTCCGGAAAACTGACACACAATCAGCTGAGTGTTCCCTATGGTGGCGCACTTGAATGAACCCCGGAAAATGCCATTTTAACATTTAGTTTGTTTTTTAAGGTTGATAAATTCTAGTAAACCATTATAATGTCTATTTACATACATACATTCATACTTACATGTTAGAAGTTTGTCAGAAAGCTATTATTCTATTTCTTGGCGCATTTTCAAAGGGTTCACTGTGCACTTCGCAATAAAACCAGAAAATCACGCCAAATAAATCTCTGTAAACTTTGTAACGGGTAGATAACCTTACGGTTTATGAACGGGAATATGTTTGGAGCTTTGATGAAATTTCACTAACAGTGAAATTTCAGGTAAAACCTTTGCTTTAGCTAGGCGTTACTGGCGAAAAGTCAAAGTGCGCCACGTTAGGGGCCGCGCCACGTTAGGGTACATCAACAATATATGATGACCTGCCAATATCAACCAATCATAATTAAGGTGCCAAACTCACGCCTCTACACTGACCAATCACAGTTGTTCAACTGGGCCTTATGACTGGTACCCGCGAATATCAACCAATCATAATCAAGATAGCCAGTTCACGCCTCTACATTGACCAATCACAGTTGTTGCACTGCGCCTAATGATTAAGTACCTGGAAGGAAATTTTAAGATTATTTATTCTTCATACATTTCTAAAGATAAAAATTGAATTTTAGATACACTTTATGTTGCTCATTTTATTGTACACTTAAATATGTGAATTGATGATCGGCTAATTTTGAAGAAAAAAAACACGAAAATAAACAAATTAATTTAAAGCATGACTGGTTCACTGCCTCGTACCTTTGTACGTAAACTGCCTTGGTTGTTTGTCATCCAGACCAATGATGCAATGCGAATAATAATCAGGTTTATTGAGAGTCCCAATTTTTTGGTTGTAGGTGAATTTAAAGGTTTATACCTACCGAAGAACAAATATATGATTTTTTTATGCCCCGCGGCGAAGCCGAAGGGGCATACTGTTTCCGCTTTGTCCTTCCGTGGGTGGGTGGGTGGGCTCGTGTGTGTGTGTGTACAGGCATTACATTCACTGTGTGGACTTATGAAACAAAAGATGTCCACATAAACCAGGTAGAGGAGACACTGTGCGGACTTGAGCAAGTCCACACAGTGTTTCCCCATTTCTGGAAAACAGGTTTAGAGGCATTTTTGGGTAAGGTTTATCCGTAGCAGAATGAAGAAAAACACTAAAGGGAATCATAGAAAAAAATTAGGTTGAAAGAGTTTTCACAGTTTGAGAAAAATGAGATATTTTCACTATTTTTTCTTAACTACACGAAAGCAATGGAAAGTCCACACATGGTATGTAACGTAAACTTGGGTGTGTGTGTGTGTGTACGGATAAATCGTGTCAGCGCGATAACTTGAGAAATACTTTACATACGAACTTCAAATTTGGTTTGTGTATTGTTCTTGGTAATCCTAAGAAGCCTATTGCATATAGGGCCGAAAGGTAAAGAGTCAAGGTCACAGTGGCTGAAACAATAGAAATTTTGTCAGCGCGATAACTTGAGAAATACTTTACATATGAACTTCAAATTTTGTTTGTGGATTGTCCTTGGCAATCCTAAGAAGCCTTTTGCACTTGGGGCCAAAAGGTCAAGGGTCAAGGTCACAGAGGCTAAAACGAAAGAAATTTTGTCAGCGTGATAACTTGAGATATACTTTACATATGAACTTCAAATTTGGTTTGTGGATTGTCCTTGGCAATCCTAAGAAGCCTATTGCATTTGGGGCCGAAAGGTCAGGGTCAAGGTCACAGTGGCTGAAACAATAGAAATTTTGTCAGCGCGATAACTTGAGAAATTCTTTACATATGAACTTCAAATCTGGTTTGTGGATTGTCCTTGGCAATCCTAAGAAGCCTTTTGCATTTGGGGCCGAAAGGTTAAGGGTCAAGGTCACAGTGGCTAAAACAAAAGGAATTTTGTCAGCGTGATAACTTGAGATATACTTTACATATGAACTTCAAATTTGGTTTGTGGATTGTCCTTGGCAATCCTAAGAAGCCTATTGCATTTGGGGCCAAAAGGTCAAGGGTCTAGGTCACAGTGGCTAAAACAAAAGAAATTTTGTCAGCGTGATAACTTGAGAAATACTTTACATATGAACTTCAAATTTGGTTTGTGGATCGATCTTGGTAATCCAAATAGGCCTATCTTATTGGGGGTAGAAAGGTCAATGGTCAAGGTCACAGTGGTTAAAACAATAGAAATCTTGTATTTATTCTGACATCATAGGGATTAGGGATTAATTCATATAAAACCTACAGAAGACACTTATGCTGTCAACGAACGTTCCATGTGACCAAGGTACATGTAAGTTGATGTTTAAAGAGTGGTGTTATGTCATGAAAACAGTCACGGTTGCGGGGCATTTGTGTTTGTAAACACACCTGACTTGTTTATAATAATTTACAAACAGGACTCTTCCGTTTGTGGTTAGGTGATCCAAAGTACCATGGATGCAACAATCTAAAGCAGCCTGCCAACGGACTGATGTCCCTACCAAGTACCACGATGCAACAATCTGAAGCAGCCTGCCAACGGACTGATGTCCCTACCACGATGCAACAGTCTGAAGCAGCCTACCAACGGACTGATGTCCCTACCACGAAGCAACAGTCTGAAGCAGCCTGCCAACGGATTGATGTCCCTACCACGCTGCAACAATCTGAAGCAGCATACCAACGGGCTGGTGTCCCTACCACGATGCAACAATCAGAAGCAGCCTACCAACGGACTGATGTCCCTACCACGCTGCAACAATCAGAAGCAGCATACCAACGGACTAGTGTTCCTACCACGAAGCAACAATATGAAGCAGCCTACCAACAGACCGATGTACCTACCACGAAGCAACAATCTGAAGCAGCCTGCCAACGGACTGATGTCCCTACCACGATGCAACAATCTGAAGCAGCCTGCAAAAGGACTGATGTCCCTACCACGATGCAACAATCTGCAACAGCCTGCCAACGGACTGATGTCCCTACCACGTTGCAACAATCTGAAGCAGCCTGCCAACGGACTGATGTCCCTACCACGATGCAACAATCTGAAGCAGCCTGCCAACGGACTGATGTCCCTACCACGTTGCAACAATCTGAAGCAGCCTGCCAACGGACTGATGTCCCTACCACGAGGCAACAATCTGAAGCAGCCTGCAAACGGACTGATGTCCCTACCATGATGCAACAATCTGAAGCAGCCTGCCAACGGACTGATGTCCCTACCACGTTGCAACAATCTGGAGCAGCCTGCCAACGGACCGATGTACCTACCACGTTGCAACAATCTGAAGCAGCCGGCCAACCGACTGATGTCTCTACCACAATGCAACAATCTGAAGCAGCCTACCAACGGACTGATGTCCCTACCACGATGCAACAATCTGAAGCAGCCTGCCAACGGACTGATGTCCCTACCACGTTGCAACAATCTGAAGCAGCCTGCCAACGGACTGATGTCCCTACCACGATGCAACAATCTCAAGCAGCCTGCCAACGGACTGATGTCCCTACCTCGATGCAACAATCTGAAGCAGCCTGCCATCGGACTGATGTCCCTACCACGATGCAACAGCAGGCTCTCACCCCCTCTGCTGCAACAGGTGAAGCTAGACCACTTGTTTGGATTCAATTAAAAACCCTACTGGGGAGTGGAGGGGCATTTACCACCTTCCGCCTCCCCTCCCCGATCTCCTGAACTTTTTTTTGGGGGGGGGGGAGGGGGGTGTCATAGCTTGGTTTTTCATGTAAAATATACTTGTTTTCCTTTGATTGGTCAAATGAAAAACGAATGTCTTGTTTTTAAGGGAATATACACCACATTGCTTTTGCTGCACTTTTGTGAAATTGATAGATTTTTTTTTCCAGGGGAGCTTCAAGCAAATATTATTACACTGGCTTCTTTGAAGAAAAAAAATTGTAGATTCTGAAAAAAAAAAGAACCTGGGTGTTCTAGTCTAGTTCCTGGACCCCACTTGAATTGAAATATAGCAATATAGGGGGATTGTAAGGTCAGGGAACCAGTCTAGCTGGCTTGTAATCTTCATAGGTGTTTAATCGATTGCAAACAAAATTCAGACTAACTGAAGGAAAATTGGAACCAGTATTTAAAGAAGAAAAAAATCCAGTTTTGTTTAATGCTGGTCGGCCGACCAGCGTGCGAAATTGATACAAAAGTACCACTTTTCTTGAAAATGTCAGCACACCAGGGGCCATTTTCATGGCGCTGCTAAGCACACAATTTTATGTTAACATAGCCGCTGTCTATTTTATGGAGACCGTAAGCAGTAATTGCAGCAAAAGGCATGTTTACCTCAGAGGAAAAAAATGCTTAACTATAGTGACGTAACAATGGAAAATGATGATGCGCGCGCGACCGTTAGCACATACACGCCGTGAAATAGTGCTTAAGGTCAGCAAGTTTTCGTTGTGCTATGATTAGCACAAAAATGTGCTTAGCGGTAAGCAGCGCCATGAAATTGGACGTAGGTGCCATGATTTTACAGGATGCTTTAGACTGTCATTCACTTACAGTCCAGTAAAGTATTTCAAAATAATTTGGTAATTCTGGTTTTTTTTATGTTTCGAAATGTTGTATATTCCCTTTAAAGGCAATGTTTACCAAGTACAGACGACAATTGCAGACGGAGTCAAGTACATATATCATTTTATCGGCAGTTTTTATAAAGGATATTTTACTTTTTTCTTCTGCTTGTAGATTCCTCACAACGAACTGGAGCCATCGAAAACATCGGCACAATCAGCGGGAGCAACAACCCTACCTTTGTTGGTGCAACTGGAGTGAATTTCACTGTTAACAACTACCAGATGGAGGGACCAGGTAAATATAATCTTGTTTGTTAGGATGAAAGCAATTTCATATTTGGTCAAGCGTTAATGATTTTATACTCTAATTTCTTTTTTGGGGGGGGGGGGTGGTATACCACATAAACGTGGACACAAAAGTAGGAGGGCGCTATTTATAGTGGTTTTTGTAATTTGTTTCTGTATGTGCCCACGACAAATAGCGCCCCCTATTGTGTAACTCATCCGAAAAGGGCATTAACATTAATTTAAACAAACATTAATGTTGCATGTATGCATGAATTAATGGAACAGTGAGCTAATGGGAAAAAAGTGAATAATCGTGGTTGGTATTTATGAGTTGTCCGGCGGTGTTTTTTTATGTTATTTAAAAAAAAAAAATCACGAATGTGTAAAAATTGAAGGAATCAGATACATGTATGAGTTATCAAGAGTGTAGTGATTATTGCTATTGTCTTGGTCAATCTTTGGATAACTATGTTCAATCAACTTATTTGTACACCAGCAGTCGGTGTAAAAATAGTGGATGTACTATATCCAGTGGCGTAGCCACGGGGGGGGGGGGGCCGTGGGGGCGCCAGCCCCCATGAAACCTTGTCGGCCCCCACTGAGATTTTGAGTTTCTAAAAAAAATATCATTGATCTACATAACGCTCCCCCATGAAATGCGCCCCCCCCCCCCCAACTGAAAAATTCCTGGCTACGCCACTGACTATATGACATCGTATCAGGCAAAACTTGACAAATTAAGTTTGTGTCCAACAGCAGTACAAAAGCCAAAACATTGATTTGTTTACTTTTTTCAAATTTATTTTGGGCACTGGAACTGCTTTACTGAAGCATGTTTCTTGTTTTGGTCTGAATAGGAGTGCCTGCATTCAGACCTAAGCAAAGTCAGAGACCAGACCAAGAACCGAAAGGTGGGACATTTTCAAGGGAGTTTATAAAACAACAGGCAGCTACGTGCAGTCTTTACCTGGTGTTGATAATGATATAATGCAAATTGATGGTGTATACACTTAAGTACAGTTAAAAACACGGGAAGGGGTAGCAGTTGTCACTGGTTGAGTAAACTCAACAGAGTATGCAAAAATATTCAGATTAAGGACAAGAACAGACGAACTTATCACACACATCTCATTTTCCTTGGCATGGGAGGGAAGTCAAGCACATTTAATAAGAGTGCATACGACTGGGCCGATGATCACATTCTTGATGAAGGTTCAGGAATAACAAACATTGAGCTTGATCAGTTCATCTTGGCCAACCCGAATGAGGTCTTGATTCTTTCGGATGGTTTTGATGAAATGAGGACCAAAAATTCAATGCAGCCTCATTCAGCTCTATCCTAAAAACACTCAATGGAAAAGAATACTATCAATGTTTCATCTTTGTATCAACCCACCCATTTTATCTAAAGACACTGACGTCAAAATCACTCGTCAAAATCCTTGCACACACGTAGAGCTTTGGGGGTTTACTGAGGTTACTTGCATAATTGCAAATACATATATAATTTGCGTATGCGTAATGAGACGTAATTCATGTGTCAAAAATGACAATTGTCCACGTCAATTAACATGACAGGTATATGTCAGGTTAAATCTGTTCACTTTTTACATAGTGACACAGTATTTTGTCGTCAAAGTCGAACTTACACTCTTATGAGTCCAGGGTCAGATTCGACCCGGAATCTAGGTCAGATTTAACTTGACGCACTTCTGGGTCAAAATGACACTTTCTTGGTCACATGACAATTACTTCGGGTCAAATGGCCGGGAAGGAGACATTTAAGTGTATTTTGGACTCAAGAGGTGTCAGGTCAAATCTGACCCGCATTCGAGTTGAACTTGACCTGGGACTGTTCAGAGTTTATAATTATGATTTAATGAGTGTGCATCTGCAAACGTTTAAAATTGACAAAGTACTCAAATCTGAAAAATAAAATCTGTACATTGTACTCCCCTCCAAACAGGATCCCATTGTGTTTCTGCCATATATACAAAAGACATTTATGTATAAAGCTTTAATGAAGTGCACACTATTTTGCATTTACACACGAATGAAAGGATTAATGGGCTGTTGGGAAACAACTGAATAATCATTGTTGGTAGTGAGTTGTAGGGCAAATCCGATTTTTTAAATCTAATTTGCGCTTGGCTTCGGCTTATCTTTAATCAGAATTGAAGGAACCAGATATGGCTTATTTGGAGTGTAGCGATTACTTCAAAAGGATTATTGCTATTTGGCCAAAAAAAAAAATAGTCGGTCTCTGGTCAGCGCGCGCGTCGATTTGAATCAAATTTACCACGGAAGCTACAACGGCTCTATTGCCGCACCTCAAATTTTTGTACCAAGGAGCACCAGGGAATGGGGAATTGCACCAAGGCAAATTATGGAGGACACCAATGTATATGAGGATACAAAAAGTAAAATAGTACCCACGTTGCCTGAACAATTCTGGAAAAAAGCCCTCCCCCCAAAAAAACTTCACGAACTTCAGTTTGACCAGAGACCAAATATCTTTTTGTTGCCTCTTTTTGCACGCCTGAAGTTAACAACTATTTGTCTGAATTTTTTTTTTGTCGGTGTACAAAATTGAATATACTGTAGAGCAACCTTTTACAAATTTGCATCAAACAGCGGTACCGATGCCAAAACATTGTTGTTTGGCAATTTTGTTTTGCAAGTTATTTTAATTTCTTCACATATTTTTTTTCTGTTGGGGAATAGTTCAGAAACAATATTTTTTGAAGCAATACTTTTTCTTGTTTTGATCTGAATAGGAGTGCATGCACCCAGACCCCAGCATAGTCAGAGACCGGACCAAGACCCAAGGATGGGGGCTCCTAGCTACCAAGAAGCTGGTAACAAGACTAGGGACATTTTGAAGAGACTTTACACAACAGAAGGCAGCTACGTGCAGTTGTTGCCTAGGGTTGATAATGACCAAATGGACATAGCTGGTATATACACTAAAGTACAGTTGGAAACACGGGAAGGGGTAGCAGTGACTGGCCAGAAAGAAGAAACCGTAAACTCAACAGAGTATGAAAAAATATTCAGATTAAGGACAAAACTTGGGGAACTCATTAAACGCCTCATTTTCTTTGGCATGGGAGGTGTTGGGAAATCAACCATTTTTGATAAGATTGCATACGACTGGGCCGATGAGACAAGCGAAATCCTGAGAGAATTCAAGCTTGTCTTTCTTTTAAAGATGTGTGCCTTGTTGCAAGAATCCGATTTTGTTGATTCTGCTTTCGATCAACTTCTAGGCGAAGATTCAGGAATAGCAAAAGATGAATTTGATAAATTCATCCTGGCCAACCCAAATGAGGTCTTGATTCTTTTGGATGGTTTTGATGAAATGAGGACCAAAACACTCAATGCAGCCTCATTCGGTTCTGTCCTAAAAGCACTCAATAGAACAAGATACAGAGAATGTGTCATCTGTGTATCGACACGCCCCTCTCACGTTGATACACTGATGTCAAAATCACTTGTCAAAAATCCTTGCATACACGTGGAGGTTCTGGGGTTTTCTGACGAGGATGTTCATGAATACGTCGGGAAGTTCTATAACGGAGATCCTGATAGTGGCAAACCACTAATCCAGACCATTGAAAAGTCCAACACGCTGGGTGAGTTTGCTAAAACTCCTATGCTGTTGCTGCTCATGTGCTTGTTGTGGAGGGAGAGTAAACGACTCCCAGAAACAACTTCTCGCCTCTTCACCGAGGCAATTGATCACATGTTCGTAAGAAAAAAAATCTCTAAAAAAGATGGTTCAAAAACAGTGATTTCCATAGGACAAACTGCGCTGCGTGGACTCATGAGTGCCAACCAGAAATTCTCATTCCAAAACGATGAGTTTGAACCAATTGCATTTGACCTGGCATTAAAAGTGGGCATCCTAACCAAGCAGAGCGTTATCAAAAACCGCAAATCCCACAACAACATACAATTCATGCACAAGACTATGCAGGAATACTGCGCAGCAAAATACTTGCAGAGTGTACGTAAGACATACCTGCAGGCATTAGTAGAGTGGATATTCCACACTTCTGAATTCAGAAACACGTTAGGCCAACTTTGTCAGACAATTGAGGGCGTTGTTTCAAATGAGTTTCTCTTGCGTGTTTGTTGTGGTGACAATGAGAAATGCATGACTGACATCGTAAAATTGCTTAACAGTAAGTTTAATAAGAAAGAGCCCATGTACCAATCTGATGTAGTGCAAGCGATTAGTCGGAACTGCTTTTTTGAAAGCCAGTCAGCCAAGGCCCCACCGAGTCTCACAAGCGACTCGCACATCCCATCAACTATCAAGGTGGATAACAATAATGATTTCCGCAGTCTCGTGTACCTTCTTGACATCGTCTGTAAGTCCGATAGCCGCATGGCACAACTGGCACGCGTTGAAACTATTGAGGTTTCCTCATTGTCTTCGGTAAGTGATTTAGCTTCCGCCCTGGGTTACATGAAAAATCTCAGGGTTTTGAAGCTTAGGGGATGTCCTTTAGTGGAGGATGATCTTGAGAAAACCCTGTCGTCACTGACATGTAACCAACACCTAACCGATCTTTGTCTACAAGGTTGCAATACACTCAGAGGTAGAGCTGCAAAATTGGCTCCTCATATCCAACACTTGTCAAGCCTCAACAAACTTGAAATGAGTGACTGCAACCTTCAGACTACAGACATTGAGCACATTGCCTCGGCTGCAATTTACATTCCAAACCTCATTGACTTGATCCTTGCTGGCAACACAGCGTTGGGCAAATCAGCTAAGTTGTGGGCCAAGCATTTGTCACGATTTACGACCACACAGACGTTGAACCTGAGCAATTGTACATTGCAATGGACGGACATTAAGCACATTGCCTCGGCTCTAGGTGACACGCCCAGACTGACTAACTTGATCCTCACTGGCAACCCGGCACTTGGCGTATCGACTGAGAAGTGGTCCCGTTACTTGTTAAGAGTGAAGGAAAAACACACGCTGGACCTGAGCAATTCCTTACTAACATGGGAAGATATTGGTGCAGTTTCCGTTGTGTTCGACAATATTCCCACACTGACTAACTTGAACCTTGCCGGCAACACAGCGTTGGGCAGATCGGCTGAATTGTGGGCCAATCATTTGTCGCGATTTACGAACATCGAGACGTTGAACCTGAGCAATTGTGCATTGCAATGGACAGACATTGAACAGATTGGCTCGGCTGTAAGTGACATGCCCAAACTGACTGACGTGAATCTCGCAGCCAACCCGAAACTTGACATATCGACTGAGAAGTTGTCCCGTTATTTGTTAAGAACGAAGCAAAAGCACACGTTGGACCTGAGCAATTCCTCACTAACGTTGGAAGAAGTGAGTACAATTTCCGTATTGTTAGACAATATTTGCACACTGACTAACTTGATCCTTGCCGGCAATACAGCGTTGGGCGGATCGGCTGAAATGTGGGTCAATCATTTGTTGCGATTTACGAACATACAGACGTTGAACCTGAGCAATTGTGCATTGCAATGGACGGACATTGAACACATTGCCTCGGCTGTAGGTGACATGCCTACACTTACTAACTTGAGCCTTGCCGGCAACACAGCGTTGGGCGGATCGGCTGACTCGTGGACCAAGAATTTGTCGCGATTTACGAACATACAGACGTTGAACTTGAGCAATTGTACACTGCAATGTACAGACATTAAACACATTGCCTCGACTGTAAGTGTCACCCCAAGCTTGACTAACTTAATCCTTGCCGGCAACACCTCGTTGGGCAGATCGGCGGTATTGTGGGCCATTCATTTGTCGCGATTTACGGACATAAAGACGTTGAACCTGAGCAACTGTACATTGCAATGGACAGACATTGAACACATTGCCTCGGCTGTAGGTGATATGCCCAGACTAACTGAATTGATCCTCACTGACAACCCGGCACTTGGCGTATCGACTGAGAAGTGGTCCCGTAATTTGTTAAGAGTGAAGCAAAGACACACGCTGGACCTGAGCAATTTCTCACTAACGTCGAAAGATGTTGACCACATGTCCGTTGTTTTAGACAATATTCCCGCACTGACTAACTTGATCCTTGCCGGCAACACAGCGTTGGGGGGATCGGCTGAATTGTGGGCCATACATTTGTCGCGATTTACGAACATAAATACGCTGAACCTGAGCAAGTGTGCATTGCAAAGGACAGACATTAAACACATTGCCTCGGCTGTAAGTGTCATGCCCAAATTGACTGACTTGATCCTCACTGACAACCCGGCGCTTGGCGTCTCGACTGAGAAGTTGTCCCGTTACTTGTTAAGAGTGAAGCAAAAACACACGCTGGACCTGAGCAACTTGTCCTTAACGTGGAAAGATGTTGGTACAGTTTCGTTTGTGTTAGACCAATATATTCCCAAACTTACTAACTTGATCCTTGCCGGCAACAAGGCGTTAGGGGGATCGGCTGAGTTGGGGGCCAGGAAATTGGCGCGACTGACGAACACACAGACGTTTAACCTGAGCAGTTGCAGATTGCAATGGACGGACATTGAACACATTGCCTCTGCTGTAGATGCCATGCCCTGTCTCACTGACTTGATCCTTGCGGACAACAAAGCGTTGGGCGGATCGGCTAAATGGTGGGCCAAACATTTGTCGTCTCTAACAAATATACAGACGTTGAACCTGAGCAAATGTACTTTACAATGGGCAGATATTAGACACATTGCCTCGGCTGTAAGTGACATGTCCAAACTGACTGACTTGATCCTCACTGACAACCCGGCACTTGGCGTATCGACTGAGAAGTGGTCCCGTTACTTGTTAAAAGTGAAGCAAAACCACACGCTAGACCTGAGCAATTTCTCCTTAACTTGGGAAGATGTTGGTACAGTTTCGGTTGTGTTAGACCATATTCCCACACTGACTAACTTGATCCTTGCCGGCAACACAGCGTTGGGCAGATCGGCTGAGACGTGGGCCAATCATTTGTCGCGATTAACAAACATACAGACGTTGAACCTGAGCAGTTGTTCATTGCAATGGACAGACATCGAACACATTGCCTTGTTTAGTGACATGCCCGGCCTGACTAACTTGAACCTTGCCGGCAACACAGCGTTGGGGGGATCAGCTGAGACTTTGGCCAATCATTTGTCGCGATTAACAAACATACAGACGTTGAACCTGAGCAGTTGTTCATTGCAATGGACAGACATCGAACACATTGCCTTGCTTAAAAATATGCCCGGCCTGACTAACTTGAACCTTGCCGGCAACACAGCGTTGGGCAAATCGGCTAAGATGTGGGCCAATTATTTGTCGCGACTTACGAACATAAAGACAGTGAACCTGAGCAATTGTGCATTGCGATTGACCGACATTAAACACATTGCCAGGTTTGTAGGTGACATGCGAAGCCTGACTGTCTTGATCCTCTCTGACAACCCAGCACTTGGCGACTCGGCTGAGAAGTGGTCCCGTTACTTAATCAGAGTGAAGCAAAAACACACACTGGACCTGAACCATTTCTCATTAACGTGGGAAGATGTTAGTACAATCTGCGTTGTGTTAGACCACATTCCTGCACTGACTAACTTGAACCTTGTTGGCAACCGTGAATTGGGCGGATCGTCTGCGTTGTGGGCCAAGGAACTGCCGAAAATGGAGCACTTAGAAAGTCTGGACCTGATGTGGTGTAATTTGACGCCATCAGACATTGAACACATCGCCTCGGCTGTACTTGACATGCCAAGACTTACTGAATTGATCCTTGGTGGCAACTGGAGATTGGGCGGATCGGCTGATTTGTGGGCCAAGGTACTCCCGAAAATGACGCACCTAAATAGGTTGGACCTGACGTGGTGTCATTTGACGCAATCGGACATTAAACACATCGCCTCAGCTTCACTTGACATGCCCAGACTGACTGACTTGAGGCTTGATAGCAATCAAGATTGGGCGAATCGGCTCAGAGTTGTGGGCCAAGGAACTCCCGAAAATGACGCACCTAAATAGGCTGGACCTGACGAGTTGTTTTTGGACGCAATCGGACATTAAAGACATCGCCTCAGCTGTACTTGACATGCCCAGACTGACTGTCGCGCATGACCGGTGATCGGATGGAATTGGATGACTATGACTAGCGTACTAGTCTTCAGATGATACTCGTTACTAACCCAAATGTTGACATTCTCAATAAAAAGGAACAGGTCTTTTTACAAGAAAATATTGAAAATTCCCCCTCCCACCCGCAAAAAAAACCCAGCCATTTCTGAATTGTTTAGCCTATGCTGAACAAAATTGCGAAATTACAGTTTAGGTCAAAGTGACCTTTGAACCTGTGACATCTTGATCTTAGTCAAATCAAAGTTTTGCTTTCAGAAAAATCTCAACTATGATATGTGTCCTACTAAATTCAATTCAATTTGTTTCAATTCAATCTATTTATTCATCATGTGACACACATATTTTTTTCCCGTTGTACAGCAGTAACAATTCAACTAAATTTATAAAAATACACTCATTGCACAATGGCGATATAATTATATACACAGATAAAAACCAACAATAGAAATTGCACAGTAAGGAAAAAACGCACAAAATGAAATGAAAAATAGCCCACGAAAAACATGCTGAACCTTCCGCAGTCCAGTTGACATACAGGGTAAACACAGACGATTTGTTATCAAGATAAAACGAAAGAATTGTATTTGAGTTTTGGTGTTTTTTTAATGGCATAAAGGTATACACATTATACAATTTGAAAAAACACCCAAAATTGCACAAATCAGAAAACAACCCATGATCTTTACATGCGAAACCCCTCCCCCCCCCAAAAAAAAAACACCACCAATTGACTATGAGAAACCTTGGCTAAAAACTAGGTGAAATAGGCAAACAACAAACTACGTGACATGTAGGGCCCAAAAACCCATTTTCTACTAAATGTACAGTTAAAACCTTGGGGAACTCCAGTATTTAAATATGTAATATCAGAACTGACACAAATTACTCTGCCCGAGTTCAAAATGTTACATACACAAAAACCTGTGATGTCTTTTCGTGTCTTATGTGGGGCGCTGTGGTCCAATGCCTACGGTGTGCCCAGGTACATAGAGTCGAATCCAGACGGTCCGAGGTACATGTTTCTTGGGCAAGGCACTTTACTACAATTGCCTCTCTCCACCCAGGAGTATAAATGGGTACATGGAAAGGTAGAGACCAAATTGCGCTGATCTCGAGCTGCTGCAGAAAAACTGTCTCCTTTTTGATGAACAAGCCTAGGATAAAAATTGTGATGCACATTTTAACATATCCCATGGAATTTGCGAAATACTCATTCATACATTGTTACTATATTAATAGTCAATTCCATGCACTCTTGGGATCGCTATTCTCAAATGTACGTGCTAAAACAAAACTTAACTCAATGAAATCGGGGACTTGGTAAATTTCAAAGAACAAAACAGATCATTAAAATGTGTCATTCCAGGATGCCTGTTTTGCAATTTGAGCATAAAACATCGTAACACATTCTTGATTCAGAATCAGATCGTTAGCAGAGTCACGCTGCGTGTAAGACAAAAGGCGGTTCGCTCTTTATGTACGACACAGTGGTTTGTCCTCAAAGTCAAACTTACACTCTTATAAGTCCCTGGTCAGATTCGACCCCAAATCAAGGTCAGATTGGACCCGACCCACTTCTGGGTCAAAATTAAATTTGTCCTTAAAAAAAATGACACTTTTTCCGCTCAAAACGAAAATGTGTGTGTCGATATAACAATTATCCGGGTCAAATGGCCGGAAGGGTGGCTGAAGCTGGGAAGTATCATTTTGACCCGGTAAAGTGTCGGGTCAAATCTGACCAAGATTCGAGTCGAAACTGACCCGGGACTTTTTAGAGTGTATGTGATTTGCCGATGATGCATCTGCAAACATTTCAAATTGACAAACACAATTATTATAGGCTTCGAATCTGTACGCGTGTGCAAGGAAATATCACTAAGTCGAGACACAGGTGATGCATGGTACTCGTTGATTTCTTATCAAACACTGAGGCTGTATGGGTGGTTTGGTCCATTTCTTTTACAAGTTCAAACTTGTTGGCTTGAAACCATTGGTATTAATATCGTTATCCTTTGGGTAGCTTTACGACTAATCCAACCAGTGATGGAAACTACATGTACATTTTTGTAAATAATTATATGTTTTGATCAGTCTACAGACTGGTTGGCCTGAAAATTATGGTGTTTGTAAAGCCTTGAAAATATTTATATGTTGTATAAACTTTGGTGTTAAGAAAGGTGTAAAGACCATTATTAAGAGCTGCAAGCAAAGCAGTAACTGTTCAAGGCGGGATGTGTTTCCACGCATAACTGTATTCAGGATTGTGTCCGTGTCCGTTCAAGTGAAAATGAAGACTACGAATTAAGAAACTTCGGACATATTTACATGTAAATCAAGTGCGATGACACATGCAAAAATGTTGAATTATAATTTATAGACTGGTTGGCTGAAAATTATGGTATTCGTGTGGAAACCTTGACAACATTGAGTATTGAGTACTTTTGGGATTACTCCAACCACCAACTTTAGGGTACTTCTAAATAATGTCGATAATATAAATGATTTTTTATTTGTTAAGCAATCTATTTTTCTTAGGTTTATATTTTGTATAAACATTGGTTATAACATTGGTGTGAATACCACCATTAAAAACTGCAAGCGAAGCACTAACCGTTAAAGAGGGGATGGGGTTCTATGTACAACTGAATTCAGGATTATATCCGTTCTAAGTGAAAATGACGACTAAACTTCACGTGGATAAAGAAACTTCGGACATTATTCAGATGTAAATTAAGTGTGATGTCCAAATAACGCTGTCTCTTGGTTACAGTTAGCTGTCTTCATTACCAAACTGCAATTCAACAATGAACACGGTCAGATTTTAGAGAAACAATAATGTAAAATGATTAACCCTCCGACGCAGAAAGCCCATTGACTAACACACTTACAGTAAGGGGTCCTTCCGGGGACCCAGATATTTAGCGCCTTGGTTTGAGGCTACACAACACTATCTATATGTATACAATCTCGACATGTCTGTAGACTATAAATAAGGAGGTCATTGACAGGAAACAGATGTTGTATACATAGTCTGTGGTCAAGTCGTGCACTGGGTACCCGCAAGTGACTTTGTTTTGTGCACGTGTATCTGGGCAGCCCAGGTTGTCAAGCTCAGATATGCCTGACCCGGGGTCACACACTAAAGCTGACTGCATATATCCGTAGAGGGTGTCTCTTGCTAGGATTAGATGGAAGATCACCAGAATTGTTTTGATTTTTTTTTTATTAAGGTAATTAACCAAATTGGGTCCCCAAAAGGGCTAGTTTCTGCGTCGTTAAGAAAGTTTCAAAATCCTCTGATGTCAAATGCAGTTTGTGTCTTGCAGATGCAAAATTTATGAAAGTTTGACTTTACTCACGGAATAATTTACAAAACAGAATGAAATAACTCAAAGGCAGATTATGTTAATTACCAGTTTTCCACATTAATATCCTAAAAATTAACTGGAAAATTATCATTTTTTGCGAGTAAAAACCTGATGGAGTAGACGTACGGATTGCATTCTGATTCCGTAAACCAAAATACATCATGTTTGTATCTCACAATTGTTTCTAGTGTGATCATTTGGTGTCGATGGTATTCTGTTATGTTGCATTGTACATTTTACCGAAAGGAAGCCAACTAAAGAGGGCGCGCTACACAAAAAGTGGTCACCACCGTACAGAAAAATTAAAGGTTAATTCAAGTTAAAGTCTACTGAAATTCAGCCTAACTACTGCGCAAAACATCGCACTCGTGTGACAACCCAAGAATTATCTTTTTTTCTCCGTGTTGACGCAAAATTATTTAGGTAGGGACCACTGTTTGTGTAGCGCGCCCTCTTTTGAAAGAAAGTACAACGAATTAAAGTCAACTCATAATGGAACAAAGCAACACACTCTTTTTCCGGACGCTAACTCAAGAAACAGTTGTTGCATTGAATCAAAATGTCATATGTTAATTTTATGTAATATGTAACACAATTCTGTTGAATATTAGGAGAAACTCTTGAATATTTAAAATAATATAACCAATCAATGTAGTGTTTAAAGCGCGAACTTTCATGACACAAAAACAACACGACCGGTTTCCAGACGATAACTTAAGAAATACTTGTGACGTTGAATTGAAATTTCGTACATTAACATAGTATTTTTTGTAACTCAAATCGGTCGTGATATACACAATTCTTTCGAATGTGGAGACAAATTGTTAAATAATTAAAATGATACAACCAAAACAAAGTTGCGAGAAAAGTACAAGCCGAAAATGATGTCAACTAAACTTTTCATTCAAAAGAGGGCGCGCTACACAAATAGTGGACAACAACTGCACCGTACAGAATGTTTGTCAACAAGAAGAAAAAACTGTTTGACGGTTAAAGTCCACTGAAAACCTGCCTAACTACTGAACAAAAACAACGCACTCGATGTACGGGGACGATAACCCAAGAAATACCCGTTTTTCTCCTTGTTGACAAGATCACCCAAAAGCTTGGCGTGTGACAGTGGGGCGGCAAAAGCCGAAATTCAAAAACGGTGGCGTCTTGAAATTGGGCACAAAATCGGCGCTCTTGAACAAATCTCGGAAAATCCCAAGTTAGCATTTAAGGATTTCTTTGAGGTTGACAAATTTTAATAAATCACATCAATACAGGGGCTTCAATCGCTCGCTTCTCAAAGGGGAGGGGAATATATTTATTTATAGGTACTTCATTTGCAACAAAAAACAATGAGTATGTTATTTTCCATGAACGTTTCATTCCGGATTGTATTTTTTTTTTGGCGTTTAAAACACTTTACTAAATTGGAAATTCGTTTGTTTCACTATTTTGCTGGGGCATGTTACCCGCACACTTTTGTCAAGGTCTCGCACGCCGCGCCGGCCGGGAAACAGAACGGTCTCCTTTAAGTTTCTTTCAATAGAGGGCGCGCCACGCATTGGTGGTTACCAACACTGACATAATAGCATCACGTATGCCTCACTTTTGAAATAAAATACTTCTGGGAATAACACAGTAAATACACCCTGTTTTTAATTGCAATTTCGTCCAATGATTTGTCATTATGTGTAACATTAGGAGATTTAATTTCATATGAGAAATCGTCAGACAATTAAAATAATATGACTCGAAACAAAACAGTGTTTTTAAACGCCAAATCTGCAAGAAAGCCAACGTTCATTGTACTCCTTCTTGACTTAAAGCCCTAAATTTGCTCTTTGATTTTACATCCTTTTTTCAAAATGGTGAGGGGCTATAGGGGTGATTATCTTGTGGAGTCATTGGATAACCTTCCGAAAATTTAACAGAAAATGAAAGATGATAACATAAGCTTTAATTTGATGGGTGTCTCGAACACATTGGAGAGTTGTATTTTTCCTAATCGTGAGAAATGGGGGTATTGATAATTGAGGTATGTTAATACGGGCAGCTAGTGCAATTTTCGACCGTCGGGGATAAAGCGCGCCACCTATAAAAGGGTACTCATGGGGGCGTATGTTACGGGGGCCGCACTTTTAAAATGGAACTTGTTGGGTTTTTTCCCGGATTAAACTCAAAATTAGTTACGGACGTTACATGTAGGCCTACATCAAAGGAGAATTACACCGTTATAAACACTCTAGCTGGCTTGATTATGAATAGGGGGCGTGCGCGCAATCGAGTGTATAAAAAAGTTTAAGGTCAAAGGTCACATAAACAAAATGGCGGCCTACCAAGCTAGGTTGGTGAATTATTCTTGTCGGATTTTTGATTGATATTTGGTTCAAATACAACGTTTTTCCATTGCATTGTCATGACTTGAAGAATATCACGTCTTGTTTCTTATTCTTGCAGAGTCTCTGAGTTCAAAGAGCTGTTGAGCGGGCCGAAAATTGACTTCAAAAAGTTGCATCAAATGTGCGCAAATGGTAAGCCAAAAAATTCAGACAAAACTTTGACTTGAGACTTGGGCGATCGTGTAGTGTAGGGCCCCTGTTTAGTTTCGATTAAATTAGAGACAAGGGTGTTTTTTATCATTAGAAATGACCTTTTCAACCTAAATCAGACTTCTCTCAATTCTAATGACACCTTAGCCCCACTAGTGTGGCCGTCGGTATGCTGCGCTGAACCAAAGGCCACACACCGTGGTACCGCACGCTACTGAGGACGAAGTTTTCATAAAATCTGCGGTCCGTTTCTTACATTCTCAGTTTCTTACTTTCTTATGGTTGTATTCTATGATGTCTCACCTATCACTTCTGGGATGCTTAGGTCTAATGATGTTCCATTTTCCGAGATATTCTTCAATCTTTCTGGAGCCCATATGCACTCGTGAAACGTCTGGTGATGGCAGCCATTTTGAATGTGACAAGAGATGACCTCAAGCTGTGACGTCGCGTTTATGCAAATTGCTTGTCGAGCGCGCGAGGGCGCGAGTTGCAAATGCGACGGCTGTTTCCTGTGCGGTAGATCCTGAATAGAGATCAGTGCACATGGCCCCCTGACGATAAATGCATGGTACAGGAAACAGCCGTCGCATTTGCAACTCGCGCCCTCGCGCGCTCGACAAGCAATATGCATAAACGCGACGTCACAGCTTGAGGTCATCTCTTGTCACATTCAAAATGGCTGCCATCACCAGACGTTTCACGAGTGCATATGGGCTCCAGAAAGATTGAAGAATATCTCGAAAAATGGAACATCATTAGACCTAAGTATCCCAGAAGTGATAGGTGGGACATCATAGAATACAACCATAAGAAAGTAAGAGACTGAGAATGTAAGAAACGCACCGCAGATTTTATGAAAACTTCGTCCTCAGTAACGTGCGGTACCACGGTGTGTGGCCTTTGGTTCAGCGCAGCGTACCGACGGCCACACTAGTGGGGCTAATGACACCTTTGCCTTTCTTGACTTTGTATTTTGAACATTCAACTTTCAACTTTCAAGGCATGATTGGGGTGGAGATTACGATCTTCGTACAGGGTTTACGAATGGTGCCGTGCAATTCAGCACGGCATTGCGCGTTCACGGTACATCTTGGTGATCGCCATCTTTATTTTACTGCGTTGCATCTTGTATGCCTAATTGTCATTGTAATTTTTACCCCCAACTTTCCCTCAAAGTTCAAAACCCTTCCCTCTGTCTATGACGTAGGCCTACCTGCGTGCTGTTCATGTCTCCAACTAGGTACCTAGTACTAGTTTGGTAAGTCAAGCAAATAAATATTGGATTTCATTCTCTTCAGAGGAACCGGGCCCTACACTACACGATCTCCGTGCCGTGAGCATTTTGTTAAGTGCTATTTTTTAAAGCCTAAGGCCAAAAAAAAAATTCTGCTTCGGGTTTCCCTACCTTTGGCCTATTTTGACAGCCCCTAAAACTAATTTTGTCATGGGGAACATTTCTACCTTTTACCCTTGAAAACATGCAGACGCCTCCATGTGATTGTACACACCCCAAAAGTCCCCTTTGGGGAAAAAAATGTCCTACCTTCCTGCCTTATTTTAGAATGTCATGAATTTGGAAGCAGAACTATTTTTTGTTTGGCCTAAGGCAGAGGGCAATGTGCATGCATTGAGTTAGTTAATGTGGTGTGTGTGGTGTTATTTGGGAGTGTGTATGTCATGTTTGTTTCATGCTCGATCCTGATCGAACATGTTGAACTTGAATGTTACTAGACATGGCATTTGAAGTAATTAACGACCCAACCATTTTGCCAACAAAAACATCAGGTTTCACCCTCACAACTGCCTCAGAATACAACATAAGCCACCTGATATTCAAGTAGAGATCGATGATTATTATTAGAATGATAAAAGTAGGGCTACTTAGGTTTAGGCCTACGATCTGGATGAAATGTGAAATTTCCCGTTCACTTCCGAGAGCTCCCCTCGCGTTTGTGGGCATGTTAAACTTTGATTTGTTTAACACTGCATTGTGGTCGTGCCGGGTGCCCAGCATTCATAATTGTCAAGAGGGCAATTTTGTTAACCGCGCGCGATACATCAATTCTGATAATGTGTAGACTGGATATCGTTTGAGAACAAATTATGCATTTTGAACAACAATAGGGAGTTGAGGAACCAGGCCAGCTTGAACTGGTTCTCTTCAAGATCATTACAGTCACAATTATCAGCGGAAACCAGTTCAAGCTGACCTAGTTCCCGGAGCAACTTTTTGGGTTAACAATTTGAACGCAAAACCCCTGAACTAAACAGTGTCTTCCTGCAATGACATCACAGCAACAGCGCCCTCAGCTGTCTGCAAAAGCATGGAAAATTGTTTTAAAAAGTACACTTTTAAATACAATTAACCAAAAAGGGATGTCAAATTCTTTTCATTTATTATGAGTACTAGAAAGTTGCACAAAGTGTGTGCAAAATTCATACATGGACCCTTTATGAACATTCGACATTTGATAGTTATGCCCCAAAAAAAGAATGGTTCTGCTTCTGGTTACCCTACCTACCCTATTTCGATAGGCCCCACCCCAATTTTGTTTGAGGAAAAAAAAAAAAAAATTATCAATTACTACCTTTTACCCTTGACTACACACATACACCCCCATATGATTGTACACACACAAAAATTGCCAAACAAAAATGTCCCTACCTATCCACCCTATTTTCTAATGCCATGTAAGGCCCCCCAAAAAAAGTCTCCAGTTTCTGGTATGGAGCTTGTCCAAAAAGTGGTGCGGCGACGCGGCTGTTTTTTTTTTTTTTTAACTGACTTTTTTGCTTCAAATGTCGACTGATGACTGCAAATGGTGCCCGACTAAACTTAGTGCAAATATATGGGAGTCCGGAGAGGCCACATAAAGCTTATTCTCGATCATAACCCCATCTAAAAACACGTTAAAATTGTGCAGCAGCAGGATTTCAGTCAAACCTGTGAGTTTGGCGGTTTTGAGACATCATCTTTCATTGAAAAAAAAACGGTTTCATTTTGCCGACGCGCATGGCTACGGCGACGCATGCGCATACCAGAAACCGGAGACTTTTTTTTTGGCCTAATAGGAAGCAGAAACATTTTTTTGTGGCCTTATGAAACTATCATTTTGTCATAAAGTCAGTTTTGCATACATGTGGACTTTGTACTCAAAAGACTTGATATTTTATTCCATTCATTTCTTGTGTGTTAATTGTTACCGCTGGTTTGTTTTTTTACGTGAGTTTCGATACTAAAGGAACTAATACTGCTGTGCCTGATCACATACTCCATAAAGAGATTCAGAAAATTAAAATTGCATGTAGAATCCTTGGCCGACCTGTGAAGGCGTGTTGAAGTAGAAAAATTGTCCTGAAAAAACAAACCACATTGACTAGTTGGTAGTAATGATGTGCAAACCCGACCCGAAACCGACCCAGAACCGACTTCGGTTTGTTCATCTTTTGAGTCGGGTCGGGTCGGTTTCGGTTTTGCATTTACATTTTCGGGTCGGGTCGGGTCGGTTTAGCCAAAAACCGAAATAAACCGAAATAAACCGAAACAGTTGAGAAATTCAGGTGATGCAATATTATTGACAGTCACTGTGACTGCAGCCCACTGTGTGGTGTGGCCACCGAGCACACTATCAAGTTCCCACGGTATTAATTTCGCCAGTCGAATCGGGACTGACAGTGAAATACAAATGTATAACAGTTTTCATGATACCGCATGGTGACCATGCGTTTGTTCAATAAGCGGAGTTACTCGCGATCAACCCACTAGAGAGAGACGATGGTTTTGCAAAAGAATTCATGCCATGTGGGTAAGGGCAGGCACAAAAAGCAATCGATTTGTCCAAGCCAGGTATTCGGGGGTCTTTTTTCGTGTTTTTTCGGGTTGGGTCGGTTTGGGTCGGTTTTACCTTATTTTTGTCGGGTCAGGTCAGGTCGGTTTGGGGAGTTCAGATCGGTTTCTGTTCAGATTCGGTTTATACTATCTATAAAAATGTTTTGGGTCAGTTTGGCCTAGTCAAACCAACCTGATGCACAACATTAGTTTGTAGGTCTGTCCCGAATATACCAAATATTCAATTGGGAACGGAATATTCAAATAGCTTTTGCCGCTTTGACTATTCAAAAACAAAAAATGACGCACCTACACACACAAATGTGATGTTACTTTATTGCAAAGTTGAGGCGTTTTATTGTCAGGGGCTACTTTTTTTGTCAACGGTAAGTTTTTTGTATACAGCAGTTCATTGTTTCTATCCTTTCAGTAGGTGAAAACCTAGTCTGAGTATCTTCCGCTATCCACGGAGCCAAATCGTGGAAAACGTCAGACATCTCCTGACATGCAAATTTATGCAAGCCATGCACCAGCCAATCGGAGTCAACTTTACTAAATCGTGGCGTCATTTCATTCCCAAATCAGGACTAAATGGTTTGATTGGTCAATTCAAATGCAGTGCTTTGTAATACCAAAACAGCCGGGAGCGCATTCGCGTAACATGATACCGCGCGCCGCGCGCCGTGCGCAGTGACAGTTTTTTTTTGTCCATGTATATGACGCACAACAGGTGAAAGACCTGATAGGTCTATAGAAAGCGCCAGCTGATTGGTCAATATCTAGGAAGTGAAGAGGCGGGGTCTTGCCTAATTAATCAGCAAATTTGTTTGCGTGAAATAGACCATGGCATTCGTCGTGGTCTATTACATAGACCCTGGACAGTTATAAAATTCATAGGCCTACTGTGAAACACTCCATATCGATTGCCGCAGGCAAGTTTTAAATGACACGCTCTGCGTGCAACTTTTGACCGGTGCGGCATGCACATTTCTTTTCTGCATGTAGATTGCTCCAAAGTCGTGAATAATTCAATAGTTTCGATCGGGCCAGTATGTTTATTCATGAAACGAAACAAAGATGTCAAGAGCGTTGTTGTTATTTAGTCAAGCAGTTACTCTTACGGCATTTTTAAGTACGGAGTTGTCGAGCTACCACACAGTAGCCTAGTGGATAGCGTGCTGAGCTATGGATACAAAGATCCCTGGTCTGAATCCACGTCGTCGCTGCTCATTTTCATTGACTGTTTTTCTTCTCTGAATTTATCGTTTAGGTCATTTTATTTTAAGGGGCAAAAGAGAACATGAACCTCAGTGTCTTGCAATGATTCAAAGGAAAACTGAATTATGTATGACATTTGAGCAACCCACCTTTGGGAAAAAAAAAATTGCGTGAGGCACACAGTTGCAGCTATCCAAATATTCAGTCAAACACAGTTTCAAGTGATCGAATACTAAATTATTTGAAAATGGATAGTCCTGTTTGTGTCCCCCACAAACAAAAGACTGGTCCGGCCGTGGAAAATGGGGGGAGGGGGAGGGAGATCATTGGATGCTTGGGGCGCTGTTCAAAATCATCTAAATGTGTATTTATGGGCATGAACATATCGTTGCGTCAGTGCAACAAGGTCGTAACTCCATTCTCCAACAAAGTCGTATCTCGCAAAAATATGCTCCATGTAACTGGGTCATACATGTATCTCGACGTCCATTGAGTTTGTGTGTACATGTACATGTACATCCGGGTTATTTTAAGTGAGATACGACCTTTTGACATTCTGAAACTCACGTTTCTTGTACGGACACGACGATTTGTAGCCGTAAAATAACAATAGCCACTGCCTATTAAATCTGACGGCCCTACTCTTTATTTTAAGTGACTGAGAATTCCTATGAATTGACATCTTGATTGTTTTTCTTTTCTTCCCTCTATTTTTCAGGCATTCCTGACAGGCCTGGGCTAAGGTGCGATTGCTGGAGGGTAAGTTGAAATTTTTTTGAAAAATCCGACAAACAAAAATTCGAAGCTATTATTGTGGTGGAACCATAGAGCTACATTAATTAACTCTAACCACCCTGCATCCTTCAAAATCCTCTTTGCCAAAGTGGAGGAATTTGGAGGATTGAGGTTGCATGGCAAAAGTGCGTCACTGATTTGGTCGGGATGCACTTTGTCAAGGTCTTGGGCCGGACCTTGTTTTTGCTCAGCCATGCATGAATATAGGCCTGGATTATGCTTGAAATCCTCCGCACTGCTCCAGGATGTCACTGGCCAAGCCTCAACATATTGGCAGTCACTGCCGCAGGATTTTGCAGGATTCAGGCAGTGGTCATTCAAGAAATAATGGAGGAATTTGCAGGATTTAGGCTAAATGCTATTTTTTCATGAGGCCAGTTTGAGGATTTTGCAGGATTGAGGCTACATCCTAGCAAAAAGGCCTAGGGAGTTAGGGTTAAATTTTCTAGAGCGCTGACTCAATTCGCAAAGTGATGCCTGCTGGGCGCATCTATGTTTCTGCACAAACCTATGGAAAACTTCTTTGTATTGCTATTTGCATATATCTGCATTTGTATTCTATACAGGTACGTCATCGAAGCCAATGTGCCCAAAATGGAAACTCACAATTAGTAAATGGGTGTTTCATTTTGCTTTGCACAAACAACGTAAACTTGTATACAATTCAGATGTTTTAACTGTCATGCGGGGTGCTGTGGTCCAGTGGTTACGGTGTTCGACTCGTGTGCCGTGGTACATGGGTTCGAATCCTGACGGGGAACATGGTGCTTGTGCGCTTGGGCAAGGCACTTTACTATGATTGCCTCTCTCCACCTAGGTGTAGTAAATGGGTACCTGGTAGGAAGAAATTCCTTCAATGCTTTAGCGCTGTAATGGCAGCCGTGCTAATGCCAGGGTAATAATAGAGCGCCAGGAGCGTCACTTAGTGACGGATATGAGCGCTATACAAGAAGCCACTATCATTATTATTATTATGACGCGCTTAAGTTGTTTGCGTATACGAGTCGAACACTGTAACCATTGGACCACGGCACCCCGCAACTAGTCATCAGCGGTGATTACTATTTGCAGTCGCAACCCCCATTTTTCAATATAGTCCCCTAATGGACCGATCCAGTAAGCCCCGCCCAGTGCGCACTGCGCAAATTAACACATGCTCCTCTCCAATGCCACGCTACATTTTCCTGCCGCGCGCTTCATACACGCATGCATGCATGTCGGACTTTGTGCACACATGTCGGACTTTTGTGCGCGCATGTCGGACATAAATCACGGCTGTGATTGGTCAGAACACCATTGGGCAGTGCTTACTGGATTGGTCCATTGCCAACATGACCAGTTGCGGTCCACCGACAAGTCATTTGGCGGTGACTAGTTTTGTGCCGTGACTGGTCTTGCGCTGCAACTTGGTAGTTGTGCCAATTTTCCCCGCACCGCAAGTTTTCGAGAGACTTTTTGCAAATTGCGAGGGCAGAGATGGTTATTGTCATTGATTTTGAGCTGCTACATGTATGCGCCGAAATGCCAGCATCGAGCTGTATACTCCCCAGGGAGCTGAGATGGTATTTGGAATGTTTCATGGACCCAATGAGCAGGGGTAAGGCCAAAAAAAAAATAAGTCGGTCTCTGGTCAGCGCGCGCGTCGATTTTAATCATGCGCGTCAATCTTTCTTTTTTTTTCCTAAACTGTTCTGCGGTAGCTCCAACAGCGCCCTCTATTGCCGCACCTCCTCATTTTTTTTACCAAAGAGCACAAGGAATGGGAAATTGCACCAAGGCAAATGATCGAGAGCACCAAGGCAAATTATGGAGGACACCAATGTACATGAGGACACCAAATAGCAAAATAGTACCCCACCTTGTCTGTACAAACCAAGCTTGAAGAAAAAAAAGAAAAAACCAAAAAAAAAAAAAAAAAGCCGCGTCCCCACGTCAATTCCGGGACTTTGGTCTGACTAGAGACCCACTATTTTTTTTTTTTGGGCCTAATAATGATGTAACGCCTTGGGCACCAGTCCTGGTGGATACATGCACTTTATAAATACCTGCTTTTATTACTAGTATTAAATTATAATACACTAAAGAAAATTGCATTATGGTTTACACTTAAACCTTATACAAATCGTTTTTAAAAGATGACACCATATTAATGTTAAGGGTTTTGTTAAGCAAGAAAATTGTAATATTCTCTTTTTTTTATCTTTTGCAGTTACTTTTGAATTATCTGCCACCGGTCACAGAGGAATGGCCAAAGGTTTATACGTCACAAAGGTACCGTCTCATTTAAGCACTGGCATGTGGTTCATTTTGGCTTACCCTTCCCCTGCCCTCTCAATCCCCACCCTCACCCCCTCCCCCTCCCCCCTCAAAAAAAACCCCCAAAAATAAATACAAACAAAATACTATAATCATTAATAAGGGAATAAATATGTGCTTGGCCGGTTTTAAACAAGTAGGTACAATTTTGAGGTAAATCTCGAGGTAAATATCGAGGTAAATATCGAGGTATACCATCAGGTAAACTGCAAGGTAAATCCCAAGGTAAACCGTAAACCCAGGCCTTGCAAAATGTTTAGAAATGTAGCTGCCCTTCAGGCAGGGGTGCTTGAAATCTGGTTGGCTGAATTTCATTTTCAGTTGCCCAACAAAGAACTTTTCACCCTAACCATCATATAACATATGACCATCCCAAATCCTCCAAAATCCTTTCTGCAAATTGGAGGAATTTGCAGGATTGAGGTTGCATGGCAAAAGTGCGTTGCTGATTTCAGAGGACGCACTGTGTCAAGGTCTTGGGCCAGACCTTGTGTTGTTTATGCTCAGCCTAGCATGAATTTAGTCCTTGATTATACTAGAAATCCTCCGCACTGTTCTAGGTTGTCACTGCCTCTGCCTCAGCCTATTGACAGACATAGCTGGACATGCTGGAGGATTTTGCAGGATTCAGGCAGTGGTCACCTCTCCACGGACCATGTTCAAGAAATAATGGAGGAATTTGCAGGATTAAGGCTGTATGTTATTTTTCAATGAGGCCAATTGGAGGATTTTGCCGGATTGAGGCTACATCCTAGCAAAAAGGCCTAGGGAGTTAGGGTTAATATTGCCCCAAACTGAAGGCCAAATCCTTATAATGTAAAAATTGGCTGTCGGACGTCCTGGGACAACCAAAATATGTTGCACTCAGCTGCTGGGCTATCGTCATTTTGCAAGCGTGTGTGGTCTGCAGTGGCAGACTGTGGCTGCGTGTGTGTGTGTGTACGGCACCCGCGCTCTGCGCGGCACTATTACATGGTGTACAGCGGTCTGGTTATAATATTATTGGAAATACACTTACACACACGCATGCATTCGCTGCCTACACACATTACAAATGCGAAACATTACTGCATGATGTAGTCGAACCATACGTACATATTTTGCGATTGACCGTTGTTCTGTTTTGGCTGGTACTCGTTATTGGTTTATGCGTAGATTTGGCGATAGCACAGCAGCTGAGTCAAAATGTTGATATCACCATGATTATTGTTTAGGACGTGTGCACATGTATGGGACTCTGGAACTTTTGAAAATCCCATGGACTGAAATAAAGTGTAAAAATGTGTGAGTATTGGTGAAAGAAAGTGGTTTTGCCTGTCGGGCTGGCAACCTGGAACTTTTGGTTGTACAACAAAATATTTCTTGTCCTGGGACGTCGGCAACTGATTTCGCAACCCCTGTTAAACCTTGAGGTAAACCTCAAGTTACTGCCTGTTTGATTTTACAATCGTCCTTTAACCTGTGTTACTCTTTATTTTTTTTATTTTTTTTTGACAGGGCGTTATACAAAGAGTTTCTGCAGGAGATGATCATTCAGCCTGGCAGGCAACACGAAGGCATCAGCAGAGCTGATGTCACGTTTGAAGACCACGTAAGAAAACATTTCGTTGTCAAAAGTCTGCTGTTGAGTTTCACAGGAACTCCGTTACTCACGGTTACATAGAGAGAGAGTAGAGTAAAGAGGGATTTAAAGGTATGGTCCATCGTTTGTAATTTGTGCATTTTGTTCGTTTGAAGCAACGAAAGTGCTCAAAATCTAAAGAAGGGTGCTGAACAACTAACCTGATGAAGTTTCAGCTCAGCTTCAGCTGTATATTCCGAGAAAAACAGCATTCTAGGATCTCAATTTCAAATCAAAAGTTGCGGAATCATGTTTTGAATCGGGCCTGAATTCAGTGCCCGAGACACGTTCTCACTGAGCCGATTTCAGCTACGTGATGTCGCGCACCGATCTAACGAATTATAGCAACCGCGCCTGCGTGTGTGTCATGCCAATGCTTGCGCGCGCTTCGCCGAATAACAAAACGAACTACTAATTTGAATTTCCTACGGTGCGTCTTAAGAAGCACCGTTGGAAAGGCCTTCTTCGTTGATTACTTCAAAATGACAGCTTGCCAGAAAGAATAATTTCACAGGGAGTTTAGTCCCCTTACTATCTTTCAACTAAGTATGTTTTTCAACAGTAATTACGCCTGTTGTTTTTCGGATAGCTGCAAATGATGGACTATAGCTTTAAAGGGTGCTCTCGACCCGGACAACATCCGGGTACTGGATAGTCTGGTTCCCTGTGCCCATTGTCATTCGGACTTCAAATATGGGGACATGAAGCTGGCGCAAAATCTTGCATATAACAAGAGGCGTCCCTCCTGATGTATGCAAATGTTATGCATGACGGGTCTGAATCACTTTCAATTTTTCAACTGAACTCGCCCAAAAATGTTTTCTCTCCTTGAATTGCAGCCTCTCAATCCAAACCCCAACAGTCAGTGGTCACAGTTCTTCAAAGACAACGACATCTTGCTCCAAATCGACAAAGATACGAGGTAAGTGAGATACCATGAAAAGAGTATACACTAAGGATTCTGTGCTGACAGGGTTGGCGCAGAATTTTTCTGCTAGCGCTGTTAGCACAGAACGGTGAATGTAAGCACGGAATTCTGTGGTTAGCGGAGCCGTGAAATTGGGCCCACGCCACTTCTGTGGCGTGTGTCGCGCGCGCGTGATTAACCCAACATTCCGTTCTAAGTATATGGAGATCATTATATTAGTGGTTCTCAAGCATCAGTAGTAGGTGTGCGTGGAGCCTACTGCGCGCATTTTGCACGGAGTGCAGCGTCTCGTGACCGGTTTTTAACATTGCTGGCCGGCCTAATTCATGGCACTGCTTACCAATAGAAAAAAACTTAAACACGGGTTCAGCCATGCGGTTAGAAGGCCGATTTCTAAACGTTACGTAATACTTTATTTTGATTGAAACAACATGCACACAGACATGTGGATGTTTGCCGGCGAAATCTTTGTTAGTCAATTTCTCCCGTTTGGAAGACCGTATCTTCATGCAACTTTCTGGGTCTGTTTCCCTTATAATAATCCAACCATGTGCTGAAAATCGTTTTGATTTGTTCAGTATTTTTCATTGAAATTGGACAAATTGGCCTGACTACGTGCATTTTTAAAAGTTGTTTGTCAATCTTTTCAAGCCTCGCGAATATTAATTAAGGTTCCTATCCCTTATGATGTGCAACAATTCGCAGTATCGTCTGCTTCAGGAGTTATTAATTTATAAATATCACCCTTTTTGCCGGCTTCCATTGGTCGATACCGAGACCCACACGAAGTCACGCTGAATCACGCTAACGAATATTCTAATATACGCTTCGTCATTGTTGCCCCCAAATCGGGCCAACCTGAACACCATGCACGTGAGTTTGGTTGGTAAAAGATCCTTGTCGAAATAACAACTTTTGGGGATTCCTAGAAATTGAGATAAACGATAGATTTGGGGACATTTACAAACGATTTTACCACGACTTTTAGGTCAGCTTCATCAATGACCAGTAATTACGTTTCGGCATCAATAACGGCGATTTTTTTTTCACTGACATGAAATTTAGAATTTCTTTTTCTGTTGTAATTTAAAGAGGTTGTGGAATGCTCGAAAACATTTCCGTCATTTTTTGGGTATATGTAGCCTAAGGTGTGTTGAAATAAAAACGACTATTGTTTCTGTCATGAAATGAGTACAAAGGGTAGCCTACTTTTGAGAGCTATTTTTCAGGTCCTGTTTCGACCCGAACGTGCCATTTGTGTAAAAGTCGTCGTTGCGGGCAGCAAACAAAACACAGTAAATCGTGACGTAATAAACAGGACTCCCGATGCACAGTAAATCGTGACGTAATAAACAGGACTCGTTTATGCTACTCTGCATCGGGAGTCCTGTTTTTTACGTCACGATTTACTGTGTTTTGTTTGCTGCCCGCAACGACGACTTTTACACAAATTGCACGTTCGGGTCGAAACAGGCATGACAGGACTTGAAAAACAGCTCTCAAAAGTACCTTTTGTACTCATTTTATGACAGAAACAATAGTCGTTTTTATTTCATCACACCTTAGGCTACATATACCCAAAGAATGACGGAAATGTCTTCGAGCATTCCACAACCTCTTTAACATTTCAATCATACTGAGCATATTTTCTGAAAAACATCACATCCAAAAAGCCATGCTTTATGGGCTGCATGAATTTCACTGCTCTGACGGTTGTGAACATGTCATAATCAGGTTATGTTTTTTTTTTTCAGGAGATTGCAGCCAGACATTGGGTTCTTCCAGCAAGCCACCGAGTTCCCCTGTGAGGAATTGGTGGACGCATCCACCAACATCGAAACGCTGAAGAAACGTGCGGAGCACACGTTACTCAACTTATATTACTTTTTTTTTTTCTCAGGCGATTGCAGCCAGACATTGGGTTCTTCCAGCAAGCCACTGAGTTCCCCTGTGAGGAGCTGGTGGACGCATCCACCAACATCGAAACGCTGAGGAAACGCGTGGAGCACACGTTACTCAACTCAGAAGACGTGGCCCGCAACAAACTAGGAATCAGCGTAAGACATAACCCGTCGCGTTAATCAAACGTTTAAAGGGCCTGTGACGTGAATTTTACTTGGGAACATATTTTGTAACTTTCTACTCCTCTTAAAGAGGTTGTGGAATGCTCGAAGACATTTCCGTCATTCTTTGGGTATATGTAGCCTAAGGTGTGATGAAATAAAAACGACTATTGTTTCTGTCATAAAATGAGTACAAAAGGTACTTTTGAGAGCTGTTTTTCAAGTCCTGTCATGCCTGTTTCGACCCGAACGTGCAATTTGTGTAACAGTCGTCGTTGCGGGCAGCAAACAAAACACAGTAGATCGTGACGTAATAAACAGGACTCCCGATGCAGAGTAGCATAAACGAGTCCTGTTTATTACATCACGATTTACATGTAGTGTGTTTTGTTTGCTGCCCGCAACGACGACTTTTACACAAATTGCACGTTCGGGTCGAAACAGGGCTTGAAAAGTAGCATTCAAAAGTACCTTTTGTACTCATTTCATGACAGAAACAATAGTCGTTTTTATTTCATCACACCTTAGGCTACATATACCCACAAAATGACGGAAATGTCTTCGAGCATTCCACAACCTCTTTAAATGTATGAAAACTGTTTGACATCCCTTTTTTTGGTAAATCTTACTGAAAAGTGCACTTCTTTAAACATTTTTTGTTTAAATTCCATGCTTTTCCTGACAAATGAGGGCGCTGTTGCTGTGATGTCATTTCAGGAAGACACTGTTCAAATTGCGAACCTAAAATTTGTGAGAACACTTTGCTTATTGACCAACTGTTATGTTCCTTGACAGTAGGCCAACGATCACGACATTTGATTACTGTATGGTATGTGCGTTAGCTTTACTGACGGTCGGCTACCGGAAACAAAACAAAAAAAAATAATAATAATTTTTAGTCCAACTTTTTTCTTGTGGGCCTGTGAAAATATGTCAATATGTATCATTAAGTAAACAATCTATGGGTTATGATGAATAGTTCCAGGAACTTCATTAGTTATTAAAGCTTTAAAAGGGTCTTAAAAAAGTCTTAAATTTGACTTTCTGAAACGAGCAATGCAAACCTACATTCTGTGCCAAGTTGTCTTTTCAGTCAAAATCAATCAAGCGACTGTTTTCAACAGTTAAGATCTCACAGCCTTCATAAAGCAGGATTGACTGGCTGTGACTGTTTATTATGTAGTTTGATGCAGCTGTGCTTTGATTGTAGGTGATTGATAAGACAGCTGTGCCACCAGTTCCCTATTTTGTCTCTTGACTGAATTTGACTGGTCTGAGTGCTTGCTGGAAATTTGATCTGACTGTTTGTGACTAGCCTGTGTAAAAAGGCATGGCGGGGGAAGTTGATGATATTTTGACTGTCTGTGACTGTTAAAAGAGTAGCAGGGTTGAAGAGCTAAACAATACTTGAGCCCACCTACATCTCTGAAATATCTGCAGGCAACGACGCAGAAGAAGAAACCCCAGTCTTACGACTTTGGCCACGAGGTTCTTCCGGAGGGACAGGAGGCGCACTGGGAGGTTGTGGAGAGAATCCTGTTCACCTACGCTAAGCTCAACCCGGGCCAGAACTACGTGCAAGGCATGAATGAAATCATCGGTCCCGTCTACTACGTTTTTGCCTCCGACTCCAAGGTGGAAAACAGGGGTAGGTGTGCATTTCGTCCGTGACACCACAAAGTAACACTCATGTACCAGTAAACACTAGCAATCAGAGAAAACGGCATCTAAAGTTGAACGGCTTCTAGATCAACACTTTGCGTCAAAACTGCAGAGTATTTTCAGTTGGGTTTTTCATTGTGGACACTTGAATTTGTTAAATTTGCTGGTTTTCACCCCTTTGCATATAAAATCAACAAGAAATAAGAGAAAAAAAGGTGAGTGTTAGTTTGTGAAACCATAAAAGCTCAGAAACTTTAACTTTTCGTTTTCACAAAGTAGTACGCTTCAATGTATTACAACACTAGGTGAGTGTTACTTTGTGGAAATGGAGGTCAGCGCGCGCGCGCTCAAACAAGGAGAGTGTTACTTCGTGAAAAAGTTGTTGTTCGCATTTGAGCAGAGTGCGCGTTATACATTACAATGGTAAATGGAACTTGAGTGCTACTTCGTGAAAACCAAAAATTGTCACTTTCGCGCAAAAGTTGCCATGGATAATTAGCGTATTGATTTTTCGTGCAATAGTAGGACTTGATAAAGAATGTTTAAAAATGTAAAAAAAACTAAAAACAATATGGTTTAACATGTGGAGTGTTACTTCGTGGTAATCTGTGAAATTTTATGTTTTGGATATAAGATTGAATCAAAATTTTTGGCAAAAACAATCCCGGCGCAAAGTGGTTAAAACTTGAATTTTTTTGAACGATCTTTCCATCCAGAGAATGCGGAGGCCGACACCTTCTTCTGTTTCACCAACCTCATGTCCCAGATCCGCGACAACTTCATCAAGTCCCTGGACCACTCCCCGGACGGCATCAACGCCAAGATGCAGCACCTGATGAGCATGCTGGGCCAGTGCGACCCGGCCGTCTCGCGAGTCTTCGAGAACCAGGGACTCAAGCCCGAGTTCTTCGGCTTCCGATGGCTGACGCTTTTACTGTCGCAGGAGTTCCCTCTGCCAGGTGGGTCAAGACAAATCCGGGCACCTGGGGCCGATTTGTGAGGACTTGGACCTGTGAGGACTTGTGACATGTATGATGACTTGTGATTGACTTGTGATGGACTTGTGATGGACTTGTGATTGACTTGTGATGACTTGTGATTGACTTGTGATGACTTGTGATAGATTTTTGATGGACTTGTGATTGACTTGTGATGACTTGTGATGACTTGTGATGGATTTGTGATGGACTTGGGATTGGTGATTGACTTGTGATTGGCTTGTGACTGACTTGTGATGACTTGTGACGGACTTATGATGACTTGTGACTGACTTGTGATGACTTGTAATTGACTTGTGATTGACTTGTGATTGACTTGTGATTGACTTGTGACTGACTTGTGATTGACTTGTGATTGACTTGTGATGGACTTGTGATGGACTTGTGATGGACTTGTAATGACTTGTGATTGACTTTTGATGACTTATGAGGACTTGTAATTGACTTGTGATTGACTTGTGACTGACTTGTGAGGACTTGTGATGACTTGTAATTGACTTGTGATGGACTTGTGACTGACTTGTGATGACTTGTGATGGACTCGTGATGACTTGTGATGGACTTGTGATGGACTTGTGATGGACTCGCAGGAACTCGAATATAACACTGCCAAGTTGCATCTTGAAAATCTGTCAAACATCACCAAGTCAGTTACTAAAAAAAAAATATGTTGATAGGTACATGATGTTTCTAACATGCTATTTCGCTCATTGTCAAGTTTCCCTTGCACGTGCAAAACGTGGAGTGTTTCGAATAATCAAATATTTGATTAAATCCAAGTTTGAATATTTGATGATGCACTTGTGATGGACTTGGGATGGACTTGTGATGGACTTGTAATTGACTTGTGACTGACTTGTGACTGACTTTTGATGACTTATGAGGACTTGTGAAGGACTTATGATGACTTGTGATGAACTTTATAGACTTTGTACACAACCAAAGATGTGGCGTCTGGATACTACTTTCTTTCAAAGTCAAGTCCATCACAAGTCCATCACAAGTCTGTCACAAGTCCATCACAAGTCCATCACAAGTCTGTCACAAGTCCATCACAGGTCCATCACATGTCCATCACAAGTCCATCACACGTCCATCACAAGTCCATCACAAGTCCATCACAAGTCCATCACAAGTCCATCACAAACCCATCACTAGTCCATCACATGTCCATCACAAGTCCATCGCAAGCCCATCACAAGTCTGTCACAAGTCCATCACAAGTCCATCACAAGTCTGTCACAAGTCCATCACAGGTCCATCACATGTCCATCACAAGTCCATCACACGTCCATCACAAGTCCATCACAAGTCCATCACAAGTCCATCACAAGTCCATCACAAGTCCATCACAAGTCCATCACAAGTCCATCACATGTTCATCATCAGTCCATCACAAGTCCATCGCAAGCCCATCACAAGTCTGTCACAAGTCCATCACAAGTCCATCACAAGTCCATCACAAGTCCATCACAAGTCCATCACAAGTCCATCACAAGTCCATCACAAGTCCATCACAGGTCCATCACACGTCCATCACATGTCCATCACAAGTCCATCACACGTCCATCACAAGTCCATCACAAGTCCATCACAAGTCCATCACAAGTCCTCTAGTCCCAAGTCAAATCAAAAGCTATTGTGTTACTTGTAACTTACTTGTGACCAGACACAGCCAGCGAAGGCCTGACCCTCCACATATTTTGAAGAAAGTTTGGAATCAGCTTTTTATTTCCAGCTAATCATCATTTCGATTGTTTGTACTTTCAATTCTGTGCAGATGTTATCAGGTTATGGGACTCGCTGTTTGCGGACGAGAGGAGGCCAGAATTCCTGATCTGTGTGTGCTGTGCTATGATTGTGTAAGTACAAAATTCAGTGATCAGTCCTTCTGATTTGAAAATCACAGGTGTGTGGAAAAACGCACACCTGGATTTTTCTAGGCGTGTGATTTTTCTAGGCGTGTGATTTTTTTAGGCGTGTGATTTTTCTAGGCGTGTGACACTGTGGCCTAATTAAATTGGGACTGAACAATCTGGGGTTGTTTTTCAAAATATTCATCTTGGTTTACAATAGAGCCATATTTCCCTTCACCGACGTACTGTATTTTTCACAAATTATGAAGTGTAATTATGCCGTAAATGTATGGCGAGGTGTGCTGTACTGAGGGATTCAGGCATGCGATTCTTCACACTTCTCAGAAAGCATTGAGGCGTGTGATGGCGTGGGTGTGTGAGCGCACGCCTCAAAACAGAAGGACTGAGTGCTGTTAAGCTCCTGCCAAGATGGACCACATGACACACAGGAATTGTGCGTATTTGGTGCGTCAGTGTGTGTCACAATGTCTCGGGGAAGTCATTGTGTGTTGTGGGTGTGTCAGTCTCTGTCATGTGTGATCTGATACACCGTGCCCTCTGGAGACGTGCACACAATAGGGAACAAAAGATTGTATACGTCTCCAAAGGGCAATTTCTATAGATGAATACGTCTCCACAAGTTTTCACGAAATAGATATATGGATTTTACTCAAAAACTAGGAATTTCCAAGGTGGGTTGATCTGTCGCAAAAGGAACAGTTTTAGAAAAGGGATATTAAAGTCCGAATTTCAGCCAAGGAAATTAATTCTGGTGAAAATAAGAGCATTTTGAAACTTCACTTTCAAACTCAAAAACTTTACTACACGAGAACAAAGGAATGTCTCCACAAGAATACAAATTTCAGTATGTGTGTGTTAGTCTCTGTCGTGTGTGTGTCGCTCTCCAGCGCGAGTGTTTCGTAATTAACAACCTTATGAAGACGTGCAAGTATGTAAACACTGGCAATCGTGGACCTAGGACAAAAGGGTTAGGACACAAACAAAACGTCCACGATTGACCGATAGTCCACAATTGAAATTCCTGTACAAAACCAATGAGAGCTGTTGCTAAAAAAGTAAAAAAGTACAAACAAAGGTATGAGGAAAGGATAGGTCTACAGTATGAAGCAAAATGTTGTAAAGGTCTCCACAAGGCAATTTCTATAAATACGTCTCCACAAGGTTTTCACGAAATAGATATACGGATTTTACTCAAAAACTAGGAAATTCCAAGGAGTGTTGATATGTCGCAAATTGTATTTTATGTAAAGGGATATTTGGTCCGAATTTCAGCCCAGGAATTTAATTCTGGTTAAAATAAGAGCAGTTTGAAACTAGATTTTCACACTCGAAAATTTTAGTACGGAGAACAAAGAGATGTCGCCTCAAGGCTACAAAATCCAGTATGCATGTGTCATCCTGTGTCGTTGGTGCGTCATTGTCTGTCCTGCACCCGATTTCATCAAACTCTTCGTAACTTACGATGCATCGCAGCGATGCGACGCGTCGTATCTCTACCATGCGTCGCAGCTGCGACGCGTCCTGCGATCCATTTCACAAAACACGTCGTAAGTGCGACGCGTCGTAGGTGTATTTATAGCACAACTCGGTGACTGTTTTATGTTTTTAGTCAGCGTACTGTAAATAGTCGTCTGATATTCAACAAAGAGTCGTCGGATCTCAGCTCGAAATTTGTTAAAACGTAAAACAAAATGGCGGCCGTGCGATGCAATTTTGAAGGGAAACAAACTCTCATTGGACTGTATAGCTACTTTGAAATTTCAATTCTAATATTCCGGTCTAATTCATAATTATTCAATGAATTTTCTGTTTACAACTTTACACACATTGCCTCGGTATTTTAATCTTGTTATAATGTAATGTTTATGGCATAAAACTGGCTTAGAAATCACTCTTCTTATTTTGCGACGACCACAAGACACGTCTTAACTTGCGACGTGTTTTAAGCCGTTGTCAAGGAACTTACGACGCGTTCAACACATCGCAACTTTCGTTCAATGGAAGATACGATGCGTCGCGAGTTGCAACGTGTTACACGTCGTAACTAGAGTTGCGACACGTCACAGCGCTTCGTGAAATCGGGTACTGGTTGTGTAATTGTGAATCATGGATCACTGTGCATCGTGGTGTGTCAGTGTGGGTCGTGAGAGCATTGTAGGCGCATCTTGAATTGGTTGTTGTGCTTCATGGGTTGGTCATTGTGTGTTATAATTGGGTCGTGGGTGGGCTGTTGTGCATCGTGGGTGGGCTGTTGTGAGTCGTGGGTGAGATGTTGTGAGTCGTGGGTGGGTTGTTGTGAGTCGTTGGTAGGGTTTTCGTACGTCGTGGCTGGGTCATTGTGTGTAGTGGGTGTATCATTGTACCTCCTGGATGCGTCACTCTGCGTCATTGGTTGGCCATGGGTGGGTCATTGTGAGAAGTGGGTGCGTCAGTGTGCCTCTTGCTTGCGCCACTGTACGTTGTGCGTGCGCCATTTTGCGTTGTTGGTGGGTCATTGTGCGCCATGGGTGGGTCATTGTGCGCCATGGGTGGGTCATTGTGCGCCATGGGTGGGTCATTGTGCGCCATGGGTGGGTCATTGTGAGAAGTGGGTGCGTCAGTGTGCCTCTTGCTTGCGCCACTGTACGTTGTGCGTGCGCCATTTTGCGTTGTTGGTGGGTCATTGTGCGCCATGGGTGGGTCATTGTGCGTCATGGGTGGGTCATTGTGAGAAGTGGGTGCGTCAGTGTGCCTCTTGCTTGCGCCACTGTACGTTGTGCGTGCTCCATGTTGCGTTGTTGGTGGGTCTTTGCGCACCGTGGCTGGGTCATTGTGTGTAGTGGGTGCATCATTGTGCCTCTTGCGTGCGTTGTTGTACGTTGTGATGCGTCATTCTGTGTTGTGGATGGGTCATTGCACGCCGTGGCTGGGTCATTGTGTGTCATGGGTGGGTCATTGCGGGCCATGGGTGCATCATTGTGCGTCACTACTCTGGTGTGGACGATGCGTACATTCCACAAAAGGACAACTCACTAATGGACAATGATACACCTCCCAAGGGTCATGAGACCTGTCTTACTATTGGTAGTTGCAAAGTCCTCTTCCAGTTATGTTATTTCCTCTTGTTCTTTTTTAAATCATGTTTTGCTTGAACACCCTAAAATTTCCAGCAAAAAAATTAAGAGCCAACTTTTTTACTAAACAAGTTCAGATTAACCAGTGATACATTTTTTCGGCGGTGGGGGAGGGCATCGTATTCAAATTAACCGTTTTTACACTGTTGAGTCCCAACTCGTACTCCCAATTTGCTATTGGCCTGATTCACGAGTTGGCCATTTTTGTCAAGTTCCCTGAATGTATTTCATTAATTGTTAACTGTTGAATGGGATGGCGCCAGACTATTTACTGCAGGCACAATGCAGCCTTATTTTACTGTTATTTTTTTTTTTAATCTGGCTTTAAACATTAGGGAATGTTTAATTACAAACTTTAAAATTATTCATTGAAGCAGACTGGAAGTTCTTATAAATGAACTTGCTTTCATTTCCCTTCGCAAGTTTAAAAAAATTAAGATTTTACCTAACTTTTAATTCAATATGGCCGACTCGTGAATAAGGCCCATTATTAGCTTAGGATTATCCTGTTGATATTTTTTTTTCTCGAATAGTTTACAGAGAGATGTTATTTTGAAAGGAGACTTTGCCTGCATTATCAAACTGCTCCAGGTAAGGAAAGCTAAATATCACCGATGATTTTGATCCTTGTTTAAGGTAGAGTACATCATTTGCAGCTGTCCAAAAAATAACTGAGTTTTGGAATATTTTCAAATTACCTCTTAAGGCCAAAAAAAAAAAGTCTCCGGTTTCTGGTATGCGCGCGCGTCGCCGTAGCCATGCGCGTCGGCAAAATGAAAAAGTTTTTTTTTCAATACAAGGTGATGTTTCAAAACCGCCAAACTCACTGGTTTGACTGGAATTCTGCTGCTGCACAATTTTAACATGTTTTTGGATGGGGTTATGATCGAGAATAAGATTTATGTGGCCTCTCTGGACTCCCATATATTTGCACTAAGTTTAGTCGGGCACCATTTGCAGTCATCAGCCGACATTTGAAGCCAAAAAAAAAAAACAGGTAAAAAAAAAAAAAAACCGCGTCGCCGCACCACTTTTGGGGCAAGCTCCATACCAGAAACCGGAGACTTTTTTTTTTTGGCCTAAAGTCAGATAACCAATCTTCCATGCAAAATTTATTTCATTCAAATCGATACATGGAAACAAACGCTATGCTTTATCGAACTCAAGGGTTGAAAATCGTCTTGGGCCACTTTCCTTGAAAGTAAGAAAGCGCAGTTTTAATGGAGAAACACACATAGGATTAATTTCCTTTGCTCAAGAGTAACGTGTGACTTTTTCTACCGGCTTCGATCTGTAAACTTGATAAATAAAAAAAAGTGGCCCAAGTGGTTTTTCAAGTCCCGTATTGTGATTGCTGTATCTTTAGAACAAAACATCCTAATGAAACCAACTAATAAGCATTTGGAAGACCAATTATTCTACTCAGCAATACAATAGACACGATTTTAAATACTAGCTCCACTTTTCTGAAAACATGATTTGACTCTTAAGTTTTTGGGGACAACGTGTAGAAACTTCTCTACAGGGTGGGTAAAAAAACCGAAACCGAGATATTGCTAATTGGAACAGAAGTAGGGCACATGTGAATCAAAGGGAGATATTCTCTGTTAGGGTTGAATCTCCTCTTTAAAATGACACCCTGATCGTGTCATTGCATTCACGGTTGACTGAGCAGTGACCAATTTTATGAAAGGGTCTATTGACAGGCTTGCGCCACTTGTCAATTGTGGTTTTTGTGTTGTCATTTGTCACAGAGTGAAAGGCTATGGTTGCCAATCAAGGCAGGTGGGGGAAAAAGAGATCTCACCATGAAAAGTGGCGCAAGTCTCAAAATAGACCCTTGCATAAAATTGGTCACTGCTCAGTCAACCGCGAATGTAAGGACATGATCAGGGTGCCATTTTAAAGAGGAGATTCGGAAAGATTTCCATATACGAAGTTCACTAATTTTCCTCTGTATTGACTAACAAGCCCCCAGATAGCAATTTCATGTCATTAAAGTCAATTTGAGCAGTGAGAAAATACAAGCATTTTCTTAGAAAACACTTAGACTTTTTCAGTCCAATCTCATAGGGTTTGTACACAGGGTGTTGAGTGAACTTCGTATATGGAAATCTTTCCGGAGATTCAACCCTAACAGAGGATATCTCCCTTTGATTCACATGTGCCCTACTTCTGTTTAAATACAATTAGCAACAATATCTCGGTTTCGGGTTTTTTTTATCCACCCTGTATAATTTCAGCAAAGAGGAAAATCCAATACCCATCCACCCTTTAGCAATACCAACTGTCACAATCAGACAGATGTTTTTCCAATTTATTACTACAAATCCTGCAAAACCCTCCGTAACTTTTTTCTTCTTGTTTCTAGAACTACCCCAGCACTGACATCAACGTCTTGCTTCAGAAGGCTGAGGAGCTGCGGAAATATCTCTAGCGAACCTTGTCGCGGACATTCCTGCAAAACCTTACGTGTCACAGTACTAGATACAGTTTGTTTCAACCGGAAAACCCAAGGATAGAACTGACTGGAAAAATGGAGAATTCCCCCTAAAAAGTTGCACAACTCCAGTAGACGCTGTGCCACTTGGTGACAGGTGATGCAATTTTATAGATATGGCACATTCAGGTGGCACAGTCAGGTGAAAATTTCTGTTGAAACCAGTTCAACTGATTCAACTAGTTTCAACTGGTTTCAACTGGTGCCGGTTCAGCTGGGAATTGGTGACTGGATTTAAGTTGTTTTAACTGGTTTTGAACTGGTATAAGTGGCTTTGAACCAGTTAAACTAGTGTTAAACCAGTTCAAAAGCAGTTAAACCAGTTCAAACCTGTCACCGATTTCCAGTTGAAGTCAGGTGACACAATCAGGTGACACACCAAAGTGAAAAGTCCAGTTGAAACTAGTTCGACCGGATCAACCAGTTTCAACTGGTGCTGGCTCAGCTGGGAATTGGTGACTGGTTTTAACTGCTATTGGTTGGTTTTGACTGGTTTTGAACTGGTATAAGTGGCTTTGAACCGGTTAAACCATTCAAAACCAGTTAAACCAGGTAAGCCAGTTTAAACCTGTCGCCGATCTCGAGTTGAAGTCAGGTGACACAGTCAGGTGACACAGTCAGGTGACACAGTCAGGTGACACTCTTGCCAGGTTGGAAAAGCTTTATCTTTTCCTGCATTAAGACAACTTTAGTCTTGATTTGGAATTTAAAAAAAATGTGCTTCATTTACAAGTATTTTTGTTTGTTTTTTACTTTTAAGAGGTGTATAATCAAAACGCTGATTAAACAATTTGTGCAACACTGAGGTTGGCAGTTTCATAAATAATTGAATAATTCAATAACTGTTACAAATTCATGAAGAACTGCCTTCAAGTGATTTTCTTTTGTTTTTTTTAATGAGTTACAAATTATGTTTCACTCAATTAAATGAAAATTTTACATTGACATAAGATGTAATGGGTGAACAATTTCTAAAATTAGTTTTAATTTTTCGATAAAAAAAAATTTCTCAAAAATATGCCATTCCATGTTTAAGATTGCTCTGTCTTGCACTAAATTGTATGCTTTATAAATGCATGTTGCGTTATCTGTGAGGCTTTCTGGCAAAATGAGACAGGACTGGGTATAATTCGAAAAAAAAGAAATTAAGGCTATTTGGAAGAAGAAAGAGAATAAAATTCTTCTTGTAAAACCGTTTGCTACATGTTAATCAGACTTTCCGTTGACAAGTTATGGATGTTTAAATTTTGCATTTATCGGTGAGTCAAACGAGTAAAATGCCGAGAAAAAAAGTTTCCAGTTTTGTACTCGTGAAAATGAAATATGCCAATAATTTGTCCTTAAAAATCCCTTTTATTCCACTATTTGTAGCTATTTCTTCAAAATATCTGTAGCAGACATATCACAGATTTACAAATATTAATCTGAAAATCGGGGGGAAAAATCACCTCCATTTTTTCCCACTACGGCCTGTGCCCAATTCTGTCTCATTTTGCAAGAACGCCTCACACCTCTGGGAAGCAATGTCAGTTTTGTGTTTATGCTTACACTTTGCCTTATAAAGGCTGATTTTGTATCATTAAATATAAAAAGAAAATAGTAAGCCACGCCAATAAAAATAGTTTTAACCTACCTGTGCGCTTGCTAGTCTGAGTATCGCCTGTTATCCACGGCGCCGAGTCTCCTGTATAACGTCTGATATGTCAAAGCATGCAGATTTATGCGATCTCGCGCCTCAGCCAATCGGAGTCGACTTTTATATACTAAATTGAGATTCATTCTCATATCAGGACTAAACGTGTAATTGGTCAATTCAAAGGCAGTGTTTTGTAATATACAACAGCCGGGCGCGTATCACGTAACTGGCATAATACATAGGCGTGACACGGCCCTTGTTGCTGTGTCTAAGTTTTTTTATATACATGCCTATGACGCGAGAACAGGTGAATGACCGGAGACCTGATATAGAAAGCGCCCGTTGATTGGTCAAAATCTAGAGGTCAAGATGCAGTTGTGTTGCATAATTAATCAGCGAATTTGCTCAATTGGCTTTGCGGGTTAAGAGGAATATACAAAATTTGCTTTTGCTGTAATTTTCAGAAAAGTTTGGATTTGGGGGTTAGTATTTTAAAGCAAATATTGTAACACTGACTTGGAAGATTTTTGTTCAGAGATGCTGGAAAAAAAGGCTATGGTGAAGTTTATAATTTATGTTCAATAGGACACAAAGGTACATTTCGAAGATTGCAGTTAAAGAAATTCCAGTGCATGGCCCTTTAAAGTTGGCACTACGAAACCACAGTACATTTCTGTAATGACTGGGGGCATTGTAACATTTGAGATTGTGTTTAGTCTGGGGAATTCACATTTCAATGCACAAGTATAATTACAAGTCTCAGGAGTCCAGACGCTTTTTTAAACTCAATGTAAATGGTAGTGTGCTAGTATTTCATGTACGCATTACCCATAATTATATTAAACAAACTTTTTTTTATAGACATACACCACACAAAGCATGTTTATTACACTTTTAATGAATCACCATGTTTAATTTGTCCGGTTTTGTTTTCATTTAATTTGTTCAATGTGTTCACTTTTAATTGCGTTTACTGTTAATTGCCAAATTAAATGTTCGGAAATGCTAAACATTGTATAAGCGAACACTAAAGTGTACAAATAGGCATTTGTAAAAATTGTTACTATGTAAATACGTAATGTATTAAACACATTTCTATAACTTTTCTAGGTAAGTTAATACTTTTAATTGATGTTTTGTCAATTATTTTAATTGGTAAAACTTGAGGAGAGATAAAATTTAGAAAAAGTTGCTTATTATTTTTTTTTTCAGGCGTGATTGCAATCATTAGTGGAAAAAAAATCAGGGGTGGAGTTTCAGATGCCACCCACTTTTTGAAATGAATACACTTTGCATCCGACTCCACTTGTTGCACCGACCATATTGTAGATCTGGGCACTTTCGATTAATCAAGTATTCAAATATTCAAACTTGGATTTAATCGAATATTTGAATATTCGGAACACTCCACGTTTTGCATGCGCAAGCGAAATTGACAATCAGTGAAATTGAATAATAGGAACATCATGTGCTTATCAACATATATTTTTTTTAGTAACTGACTTGGCGATGTTTGACAGATTTTCAAGATGTAACTTGGCAGCGTTGTATTTGAGTCCCTGTAAGTCCATCACAAATCCATCACAAGTCCATCACAGTCCATCACAAGTCCATCACAAGTCCATCACAAGTCCATTACTAGTCCATCACAAGTCCATCACAAGTCCATCACAAGTCCATCACAAGTCCATCACAAGTCCATCACAAGTCCATCACAAGTCCATTACTAGTCCATCACAAGTCCATCACCAGTCCATCACCAGTCCATCGCAAGTCCATCGCAAGTCCATCGCAAGTCCATCGCAAGTCCATCGCAAGTCCATCGCAAGTCCATCGCAAGTCCATCACAAGTCCATCACATGTCCATTACAAGTCCATCACAAGTCCATTTATGAAAGGACTTGTGACTGGACTTGTGACTGGACTTGTGACTGAACTTGTGACTGAACTTGTGAAAGGACTTGTGATGGACTCGAATGCAACACTAATAAGCCTCTGTTCTGGGCCCAATTTCACGGCGCTGCTAAGCAAACAATTTTCCGCTAACAGAGCCTCTGTCTATTTCATGGAGACCGTAAGCATTAGCACAGCAGGAATAATTTGGAATAATTTGCTTAACCAAGTGACGTAACAATAGAAGTCTCCATGCACGCGCAACCATTAGCACATCCACGCCACGAAATAGTGCTTAAGGTTAGCAAATTTTCTGCTGTGCTAGGCAAAACTTTTCTGCTGACTGTTAAGTAGCGCCACAAAATTGGGCCCAGATGAGGTCACACTTTGTTTTACACGTGTTCTTTCTTGGGAGCCTTGTTGGGACGACGGTTTTGTAGCCCCATAGAAAAGCACACAAGTAAACAAAGTGTGACATCATCAGTACAGATGCTTTTGGAAAAAATGTGTGACATCATCAGTACAGATGCTTTTGGAAAAAATGATCCTCACGAGTCACAGAAGCTCTAAAATCATGCATGTAAACCAATTGGCGACACAAATGTGGCATTTGGCAAACTATGATATCCCGCAACTTCAACAAAATATAAATGTAGAGCTTTATACCATAAGTCCCAAAGCGCTTTACAATTATTACCCCTATTCATCAGGCCATGAGACCAGTTTTTGCAGCAGCTCGAGATCAGCGCATTCTGGTCTCTGTCCTTCACAGGTACCCACTTATGCTCCTGGGTGGAGAGAGGCACTGTAATTAGTGCCTTGAGTACCTAATTGTTGATAGATGCGTGCGCTACATAAGACTCCGGTATAAAGTGTCTTGCCCAAGAACACAAGCACCATGTTCCCCGTCAGGATTCGAACCCACCTACCACGGCACAATGAGTCGAACACCGTAACCATTTGACCACAGGCGTTTTTCTTCATCTTCTGAAGACTGAAACTTTTAAAATATTAGATTGGAGAAATGTTGTTTCGGATATTCGTTGGATGAACGAATATTCTGATATTCGCAAAATTCTGCACAGCCCTACCATTCTATTCATTCTTATGATTCTACTACGTGAGTCAAAAAGACGTGTCCTACTTTCGATCCTAAAATAACTCCGTTGTTTACCGATGGAATTAAACCAAAATTTCAGATCGTGTAAAACAAGACATGACAAATTTTATGGAGCCAATTTCACCAGCTTTGTGTCAGATGGTGAGATTTAAACGCCATACGAAAAAAGTACTCACTTTCAGAATCTGCCACTTTTGACTTTGCCTCCTCCAATGTTGATACAGCGCTAGAGACTGTGACGGAAGGCGCGTGCTGCGGCCGAAAGCTTCTGAAGGAATGCAGGATCACCCCTGATGTCATGGCACACCTCCTCGATCGTTTGGCGCAACACACGATCGAGGTGTGCAATGACATCAGGGGTGATCCTGCATTCCTTCAGAAGCTTTTGGCCGCAGCATGCGCCTTCTGCCAACGCTCCAGCACAATATCGACACTCTGAAAGTGAGTATTTTTTATCTCAATGGCATTTAAATCTCACCCTTTTGCACAAAGCTGATGAAACACGCTCAAAAAAAATTGTCATGCCTTGTTAACACGATTTGAAATTTTGGTTTAATTCCATTGGTAAACAATTTAGGATCAAATGTAGGACATGTTTTTTCTTTACCCGTTAGCAAAAGGCAGTATCCAGATTGTTTTGGTTTTCACAGTGCTACAAGTAATTTAATAGCTCAAATTACCGAGTTTTAATCTAGTCAATCCCAATTTAAATCGATCAAAGATAACATTTTGTTTTCTGTTTTGTGAAATAATGCAAGATGTATCAAATTTAGAGCTTTAATTCTCATTGTGCTAACCTAAACCAAATATAAGCGATTTTTTTTGTTATAATTTAAATAAATATAATTCTGTTAAAGCCAAAACATATTTTAAAAGGAATATAAAAATAAAGAAAAAAGTTTTGATAGAACACGTACATGTTTCATTCTTTTCATTTATTACATGTGTGTGTGTGAAGTCTGGGTGTCTATATAATTTGATGGAAGTCATATTTTCCGGTAATATGTATTATTTCCCATTGATTTGTGGAATTATAAGTTGAAATATAGGATTTCTTACATGTGTCAACACGGACATGAAACACATGTTAATCCTGGAGATACAATTATTGTGTTGAACGAGTTTGCATGGAACAAAAAAGTCAGGCCCAACTTTTATCAAATTAAAAATTCAAGGCCCCCCCCCCCCAATTTTTAGTATACAAATATTACTTAACTTAATACTAAGTTACACTTTTTGTGAAATTTTATTTGATACAATTCATTGGTGTCGACTCGTTTTATGTTGATATAAAGTTCATAATACACCCCACTCGTCTTGTCGGCCCCGCCCCTCCAGAAATTACAGAGAAATGGCGCTAAAAGGTTGCCGCGCATGCGCAAAATCACTCGCTGAGTAGCGGGTGAGGTCGGTGGTGGGGCCCACTCACATCCGACGGTAAAAACATCTTTTACCCCATTTTTGGCAGTTTAGATCGTTATTACTTCAAGGACCATGAACAAAACAGATCGTACACTTTGTATACTTAACCTAACATGCTTATGTTCAGAAATAATCCTGTAAAAGAGGTTTCGTTCCATGACAGGAGATCATGTGACCTGTTTTGACCAATGAAAACAACGCGGTTTAGGGGCTGATGCAACGCCATCAAAAATTGTTTGCCAGAACGAAGAAATTCACCCAATTTTCAGACAAACTAACCGTTCAATCCCCGCCATCGTTCACTTTTTACATAAATTAAGTATGGACTATTTCTTTGCCCATAATGAGATACTGATATTTGTTTCATTTTAAGTAGAAAAAGAGAGAAAATGACGCAAAATCTTTGTCGTAAACGACAAGGTATGTACCATGTGACGCGTTTCAACCAATGAGAGTAAAGGATTTTCACATAAAGAAGCTGTAATATGTGCTGGTCCGCCATTGCAGAGTTCTGAAAGCTCGTTGGTGTGAACTGTAATCCTGCTGACGGAATGGACTTCAAAGGCCATCCGACGCTGCAGGATTATCAGCAGTCAGTACAGAACACCGTGTAAGGGTACAGAACTTAAATTTACGTCGAAAATGTGTTTTTGACCTAGATATAAGCCCCCAAATTGTGTGTCTAATTTTCACCGCTGAGAACATTCGAGAACGTATGTCGTTTTTCCTTGAAAACTGAATCATTGAGCAAATTGCCAATTTCTATTCTTCAAATTCCACATTTCACCAAGCGTATTTTGCGTTGAAAAGCATTCTGTTAAACGAAATATGAGTTATAGCACAAAGTGGTTGTAATTTTGTGACAACTGCAGCAAGTATTTCACAGATATTTCGTGGCAAATATGAGGTTAAAATTAACGGCGTTGGCGGCAAAGCAGTGACGCACGGGCACGTGTCAATTGATTTCAGCAAATTGCGGGATTTTCCATTGTACAGCGCAATGTGCGCATGGATGGCATTGGCAAGTTTGCTCCTTTTCTAAGATAAAACATCAGGTATTCAAATTTTATCATAAATAATTAGGGTTTTTGTTTGTACATAACGTGGATAAGAAGCCATAATATTGTTTAATAAATTATATTGAACTTTAACTTGATTGTGGAAATTTATACGGTTTCAAAATGTTCACTCGTTCACTGTTCTACTATTTCATGTTTGCAAATTGCATGAATGATTATCATGATGAAGGCCGAGGTAATTTACACATGTTAAAGAGGGCAGTCAGTCAATGATGTCGTAATTTGGCGATATGAAATTAAACATGTTTAATTGTTACAACTATAAAGTGAGAATATTCTTCTGTAGACTGTAGTGTAGGCCTATAGTTTTTTTCCCAACCATGCAAAATGAAAGTTTGCAGCATGGTACGGCCAAGGTCTCTTGTCATGCTTGTTTACATTGTTACATTTATTTTTTTCTAAAAATAAAGGTTAGAAATGCAAGTTGCAGTGATTGACTATAGCGCAGCGATCGATCAATGGCACAGCGATTGACTGACGGCAGCAATCAACCGACGGAGCAGCGATCGACCAGTGACGCTGTGATCGACAGACGGCGCAATCGACCGATGGCAAAGCGCAGCAATCAACCGATGGCAAAGCGCAGCGATCGACCGACAGCGCAGCGATCGACAGACAGCGCAGCGGTTGACCGACTGACAGCGCAGCAATCAATTCGGTAGCGCAGCAGCGATTGACTACGGTAGCGTGGCAGCGATTGGCACGGTAGGGCAGCTATTGCCCCGTAGTGCGGCAATCGACCAACAGCACATAGATGGACAGACAGCGTAGCCATTCTATTGCAATTGTCCTCCTTTTCGTAATATATTTGCCACCCCGATTTTTCCAGGACAAAATTTTGACCCCCGAAATTCGCTCTGGCATGGTCCTCGCAATAATTACACAAAAACGACCAGTTTGTAAAAAATGGTTGTGCAGACGTTTTTTTTTTTAATGCTCTTTGAAATAGGATAAGTAAACAAACCAAACATTGCAATTTTGTAGGAAACCATTTAAATCAGTGATTCAAAACAAAGGAATGTTTTCTATGAATAGCTGTTGGAATATTTTTTTTTATTCTGACATTGCATTGGATCCGAACAGTCTAAACAGATTTCATGTACATGAAATTCCAGGAAACTGGCATGTGAGTTGCTGAACAATTTCAACTTCAAAATGAAAAAGATTTTTTTTTCCTCCCCACCTTTTTTTGGTGAGATTCACGGAACTCGTATAACAACATGTGTTTGTCATTTTATTTTTCTATGAATGGTTGTTCAATTTCGTTTTTTTAAAGATGCTACTTCCTCAAAATTGTTTCAGACAATGAAAACAAGAAAATATGTGCAGTGTACTAGTATCATATTGTCAGCCTGTGTAGCCTGATGAAATGCCACGGCATTTTCAGTCAGTCAGACTGCCACTTTAAATTTCCATTCATTGTATGATGTTTATATTATTAACCCTTTGAGCACAGGTGGAACGCAAGAAAATGTAGTCGCATCTGTGTTATTTGTACTACAATGCCGAAATGCTAAAAACAGTTTTACAAAATTTAAAAAAACATGCCTCAAGTACATGTGAGATCACACAGTTGTCTTTAAGCAAACTTGTTTAGACTATTATGAGCACGCCTGTACATTCGCACAGGCCTTGTTCACCGGTGAAAGCACTGCGCCAGTTGCTGTACAAAGCAACTGTCATACGTACAGTGATAGTGAGATTAGAATTGTCCATCTACAGTATGTTAACAATAAACGAGAGGCAAAAAGCGTAGTACGGGATTGTAATGCGACGATGTCACGGAATCAGCTAAGCACCGTTGATATATCGATATTACTCGATTATTCTATATTAATGTGATATCAGTATCGTCAATAGCAAATTGTTTAATCATATTGAAATATCGACATTTTTGATCATGAGGAATGTTATGGAGAAAATCGTAAATTCCTTAGATGATCGTCAAAAGAAATCTCCCATTTGTGCTTTTACTTTGTGTTTAACGTTTGCTCGATAATGAAATCAAACTCGGCGGCAAGTTGTGGTTGTGACTCGAATAAAAACATCGCAAAATGCCAAGCAGCGTCGCTTCGTGTTCCACAGTCGCTGCAATTTGCGGTCTCCCCGGTGTAAAACCTCAAAAGAAACTGCCCGTTCTGGACAAACTCGCAGTGCCGACTGCTGAGATTTGTTCAGAAAGTTTGAGCAATGTGCTCCCGAGAAAGCCGTGGAAAATTGGGACTTTTCATCAAAGTGTCATCTTTATGGCCTTTAACCTCTACATGGGATAATCATATCTAATATTCACCATATTGGACTTCCGATATACTGATTATTGAAATTTCTGATATTGACGGTGTTTAGAATCAACCAATGAACAGTGAGGAAGATTACACAAAAGTTTGCTTGAAGATAACGCTTAAAAAAAAAATGTTTTCCCTTATATCCCAATGTCCAGATTGCCTTGCAACGTTTAAAGTGCCGGAGACCATACTATATTACCTCTTCTTCTCCGGGCAAGGTAAAACCCCTGTGCACCATCGGTAATTTGTTTTTTAAACCCTAACCTTCCAAAATCCTCTTTGCAAAATTGCAGGATTGAGATTACATGGCAAACATGTGTTGCTGATTTTGGAGGATGTCAAGGTCTTGGGGCGGACGTTGTGTTGTTTATGCTCAGCCGTGCATAAATTTAGGCCTATGTTATTCTCAAAATCCTCCGCACTGCTCCAGGATGTCACTGGGTTCTTGCCTCAGCGTATTGACAGTGATTGCCGGAGGACTTTGCAGGATTGAGGCAGTGGTCACCCCTCCAAGGACCACATTCAAGAAATAACATGATTTTTGGAGGATTGAGGCTGTATGCAAATTTTACATGGAGGCAGTTGGAGGATTTTGCAGGATTGAGGTTGCATCCTAGCAAAAATGCCTAAAACGGGTTGCAGACCTTCAAAAAAAAAAAGGAAAAAAGGAGCTTTTTGTTTCAATAAAACACAGTCATGAGATTTTTCTTAGACTTTTGTCTGAAATCAGATTTTTTGTATCTGAGAGAAAGACATTATAGTATAGAGAAAAAAAATCATCTTTCAGAGGGGGAAAATATCATTGGAAAAAGAACTCTGTGTGGAAAAATTGTTTTTGGAAACTCGTTGAAAAAATATTGAGGGAATTCAAAATTTCTTATGAGTCCATTTATACAGCCAATGTGCTCATTTTCACCAGGGTGAAATCTTACCAGTGGTGTACAGGGGCTTTAAATTTTAATCAAAATAATCCTGCATTTTGTTCATTTCCACGTGGCTGAATGACCTGTCATGAAATTGTCGTGGCAATTTTCATGCACTGTTCAGGCTGCATAGCATTCTTCCAAACGCACTTGTACTTTGGGCCAAATACACTGCACAAAAATAATCACAACTGGTTCCCTTATTTAGAATATAACTTGCATGTTTTAGACGTTTACAGACTACAACACAATTTTAAGCCAGTCCCATCTCCAAAAAAAACCCACCAAAATATATGCTTTTAAACAACTTTTAGTGGGGGTGGGGGTTATTTTCCCATAAAGAATACATTTTTATTCCTTGTGTACACAAAGTTACTAAAAGGCCAAGATGGCCACACATGGCTCTTGTTGAAGTTACGTTCCGTGTGCAGAACGTCACAGACTTGAAAAACGTGCCAGTTTACTAAAAGGCAGTCCATTCAGAAATTGTCCCTTTTTTGTCCTTGACCCTAAGCAAATCCATCAAATTCCATTCCCCCATGTTGTTGATTTTGGTAGGCAAGCCATGTGTCCCAAATCCATCAAAATCCACCTAGATAGTAGTGTTAGTGGTGTGGATTTCAGCGGATTTGGTCCCAAAGCATTACGTGAAGCAGGGTCAGTGATGGATTTTGGCAGACTTGGTCCAGTATTTGTAAAAGACACAAGGGAGTTGGGGTTAAATTATGGTAGATGAGATGATAACCTGTGTATTTTGTTTCTTGTGTACATTTACACGTGCAAATGTTGACGTTTGTTTCGCTTGCTCCGTTCAGGACTGCATTTCACCCGAGTTCAGTGAATGTCCCCGCGGAAAGTGGACACTCGATTCAGGACCAGGACACGACGCAGACTACGACAAACGCATCTCAGCAGCCGACTCAACTGAACGAGGACCTCGCCGCCATGAAAGCAGACATGGTTAGTACCTGGGTGTGTCTAGCACATCCACTGCTTACAAATTGTTGACTTGTGATGATTTGTGATTCATGACAATGATCTCGACTGCAATGCTGAAATCTGAAACTTAACCAGAATGCCCTTCGCAGAATGCCATGGCCCAGTGGTTACGGTGTTTGACTCATGTATGAAGGTGCGTGGGTTTGAACCCTGCCAGGAACATGGTGTTTGTGCCCTTGGGCAAGACACTTAACTACAATTGCCTCTCTCCACCCAGGAGTATAAATGGGTACCTGTGAGGGTCGAGGACCGATTGAGCGCTGATATCGGCTGCCGCGTGGTCCCATGGCCTGATGAACAGGGTAATAATTGTAAAGCGCTTTGAGATTGTTGATATGATGGAAAGCGCTATATAAGCGCAATTATCATTATTTATTATCATTAACAACCTAGGCCCTTTTGGCTAGGAACCATCCTAAATCCTTCAAAATTGCCATTGTGTGAAAATAGGATTCAGCCTCAATCTTCCAAAATCATCTGTTATTTCTTGAGTTTGTTCAGTGGAGGGGGTGACCACTGTCTCAATCTTTCGAAATGTTCCAACGGTAACTGTAATGGGTTGAGACAGTGCAAATGATATCCAGAAACAGTTCGGATAATTTAAAGTATAATATAGGCCTAAAGTTAAGCTTTGCTAAGCGAAAACAACACACGGTGCAGCCTAAGACCGCAACATAATGGGTCCTTGGAAAAAGCAACTCATGGGCAACCCTAACGCTCCTCAATCCTCCAAAAGCAACCAGGCAATTTTGGATGATTGAGACTGTATCCAGTTTTAACATGCCGGCAATCACAGGATTTTATTTCCTAGCTAAAATTTGCTTAAGCAGTTAGGGGGGTATTACAGCTGTAAATATAAGAAAATGTCCCATTTATAAATGGAAATAAAAAAGAGAAGCAACATTTTGAATTCTTTGTCCCATGCCAGCCTCAGGCCAGCCAGACGGACTCTGCCTCCCAGGCCCAGCAGGTCAAGCGGGCAGGCGGCAGAATGACCAACCAGCTACAGTACCTACAGAAGACTGTCATGAAGGCCCTCTGGAAGCACCAGTTTGCCTGGCCGTTCCACGTGCCGGTCGATCCCACGAAGCTCAGCTTGCCGGTAAGACCATTTTCTCCTTGCTGGACGGGAATTCCAGCGTTATGAAAGGAAGAGCAATGTCTTATGGCCTTGCCCATTATCCCTGCCGGTGTCTGAACAGTCACAGACAGCCAAAAAATCAATCCTCTTCCCCTGCCGTGCCTCTCACCAACAGTCATCATATTTCAAGCAAGCGCTGTGACTAGTCAAATTCAGTCAACCAACCTTGAACAGGCAAGTGGTAGACACAGCTGGCTTTGTCAATCACCTACGGTCAAAGCATAGCTGCATCAAGTTACATAAACCGTCACAGCCAGTCAATCCTGCTTTATGTAACTGGGAGCTCTTAACAGTTGAAAATAGTCACTTGACAAATTTTGACTGAAAGGGCAGCCTTGCATAGAATGTATGTTTGCGTAGGAGGGTTAAAAGATTCAACGACTAGAGTTATCCTGTGGTTTTTTTCTGCGCAAGTCCTTGGACAACATTGAGTACACAGTATTCATAAAATATGTAAGTGAAGGGCAAAAACTCCACTACTTGATCTTGACCCCTTCAGCACTTTTACTAGAAAGTATCCTGAATCCGCCAAAATGCACCGATTTTGTCATGCGGAAAAATATTGGTGTCCTGAGTCCATCAGAATCCACCACTGTGTAGTACATACCTCGTACACACCAAACACTTAGCCAAGGATTGAGATCCTGAATCCATCAAAGTCCCTCAACTGCTCAATGTGGAGGTATCCTGAATCCATCAAAATCCTGCAGTACCGCTAGGCTTACTGTCCTTAATCCATCAAAATCCCCTCAACTTTTCAATATGGTGGTATCCTGAATCAGCCGAAATCCTCCAAAACAGGGGTGTGGATTTTCATGGATTCACGTATGTTAGGGTTAAATTACGTCTCCCAACAAAAAAAAATCTTGTAAACGACCCCATCTCTGATTGGAAACCCCTTGAATCTGTTGTTTCCTTAGGATTACTTCAAGATCATCAAGCATCCCATGGACCTGGGTACAATCAAGAAGAAACTGGAGAGCAATAGCTACTACAGCGCTAAGGATTGCATCTCAGACTTCAACCTGATGTTCACCAACTGCTACGTCTACAACAAGCCTGGAGAGGTGAGTGTGAGGCATAAAGTAGCGTCCTTGCCTTCCGAAACTGGGCACTTGGTTATTTCTGATTTGGTAGTGAAAGGTAGCGTCCATCATTTGTAATTGGTGCATTATGTTCCTTTGAAGCACCAAAAAGTGCTTGAAATCTAAAGAAGGGTGCTGAACAACTAACCTGATGAAGTTTCAGCTCAGCTTCAGCTGTATATTCCGAGAAAACAATATTCTAGGACCTCGATTTCAAATCAAAAGTTACCGAGTCATTTTTCGAAATCGGCTTGAATTCAGCGTCCAAGACACGTTCTCACTGAGCCGATTGCAGCTACGCGATGTCAAGCACTGATCCAACGAATTATAGCAACTACTCACGCGTGTGCTTTGTGTCAACACTTGCGCGCTTCGCCGCATAATAAAAAAAACGAACTACTAACAGAAATTTCCAATGATGTGTCTTTAGACGCATCGTTGGAAAGGCTTTCTTTCATTGATTTCTTCAAAACGACAGCTTGCCAGAAAGAATAATTTCACAGGGAGTTTATTCCCATTACTATCACTAAACCAAGTATGATTTTCAACACTATTTACGTCAGTTTTTGGATAGCTGCAAATGATGGACTGTACCTTTAATACACTATTCATTTTGCGATACTTAGTTTCTGCTTTTCTGTGATGATGTCATAACCTTACCTACTCTGCCATTACAAGATGATGCAAACGTACCATCAAATCTGAGAAAAGCATACACTTAATCAGGTAGCTTGTTGATAAGTAGAACAAAGAAATTGACTGGAGCGGGGTTTGAACCTGCGACCTCCGGATTGCCGATCTGGTGCTCTACCAACTGAGCTATCCAGCCCTATGTTGGCGGTTCCCCAATTGGATAATATCTTTGCTCAAGGGGTGCTGTCAAGAAGCCACCTCTGACTTCTGAACCGTTAAAAAAACAGTCACTTGATTGATTTTGACTGCTGTGATGGCAAAGCGTTATTTGCCAGCCAGAGAGGGATGCTTTTTAAGCCGCTTTTTGTTGTTGTTCCCGTCGACAGGACGTGGTACTGATGGGCCAGGCCTTGGAGAAGCTCTTCCTAACCAAAGTGGCCCAGATGCCTCAAGAGGAGGTAGAGCTGCCGCCCCCGAGCAAACCGGGGGCCGGAGACGACGCCGCGGCGGGCGGAAAGAAAGGCAAACGGGGGCGCGGCAGAGGTGCACCTCCAAGTGAGTCTCAATGTAATAGTATTTATTGGTTGGTAATGAAACCAAGGATTCCTTACAACAAAAAGATCACACTGCTGTAGCTTACAAGCCTGAAGAAACTATCACCAAAAACCAAAATGCGCACCTCGTCTTTAAGAATGGTCACCACCTAATTCTGGTCTCCAGATTCCACTATAGAGCAGGGTTCCCATCCAGTCTGAAAATCAGGGGAAAGTTTGAAAATGAGTTTCCGTATTTCCAGTCTTGGGAAAACTCAGGGACTTTGAAAGAAAAGGTTTTTCGCCAGTTTGGTGAATGTGCGTCTTGTGCCGTGTGTCCAAGTGCCATTGACTGACTGACTGGATGGCTTTAAGGGGGAAGGGAGGCCATCGTTTGTCATCAAGCTGCTTGAGTTATATCAATGTTTTCGTTGGTTTCCTGCAACCAAATCTTTACCTTGGTTATTAAAGTGCAAATATTTCTAAAGGAATGTTGGATTGTTTTCTTAAAGTGCTGGGAATCCTGCCTCTAATCGTTCTCTAAATGTTCGCCTCACAGGAGCAGCGGCAGCTGCCGCAGCAGCGGCCGTCACCCCCTCCGCCCATCTTGCCGAGAACAACCACACCCCAGCCCCGACGCCGACGCCGACGAAGAGACAAACGCCCCCCGTTACCCGGCCGGCGGCCCCTACCTCAAGACCGACCCCCAACACCAGGCCCACGCCCAACACCAGGCCCACGCCGGCGCGGCCGGCCCCGCCCGCTATCCCTGCCCAGCAGCAGGCACCTGCTGTAGAGGTCGTATTACCACCCCCTCCTGTCCATCCTAGCGGCAAGGGACAGATGTCGTCACCGCCTCCAGGAGTCTCCAAAGTAAGACGCTTAAAAACCCTAACCCGTATCAGGGTATTTTGTCTAAAAACCATAACCAACACAACAACATGCAACAGTTGTGAAAGGTTTGCTAAGCCTAACGAGATGCAACTCGTCCAACATTTCAAGCTGCCTCAGAGTCTGGGTTGCCAGCTTTAGGTGTTGCCACAGTTTCTAGTATTAGGTAGCGTCAACTCCAGCCTTTTCAGATCTACCTCATTTTTAAACTCATTTTTGTTCTTGATTTGAACAGGCACAGTCTCGTATTGTTTTACATTGGGCTTTATGTCCAGATGTAATCGGAAAAACAAAAGGTTTTGTGTTCTGTATGGAGTTGAATTGGAATAGTAAAGGTGCCTCAGCAATTTTAACCAAAAAAACAAAAATGCTTTGAGGAATTTCGACCAAGAGGACAAAAAACCGGACCTCATGGGCATGGGCCTTAGTCCCCTCAGGACGATGATAGAAACCCTTTTCACATGAGGTAAAAGGAATACCGTCCGTGGTATAATGACAACTGCACTTTTCCTGGTTTGCTAGTTGACTCGGCTGTGGACTGGACATCTAAAAACAAATGTTTGAAGATTAACACTACAATCGTTATTAAATTATTAAGCTGCATTTGAGTCATTTAGGATATGGTTTTGTTTTTGATTTGTTTTACTGGTTTTTGTTTTGGTGTTATTTTTGTCTCTTTGCTCTTATTAAGTCATAAGTCATACGCCTTGAGGTATATAAATTCAGTTTACTATGCTATGTGATGGATTTTAGTGAGCAGAATGTAATGGGTTTGAGTATCTCCCCAGGAATCTTGTTCAAACCTCGTGTTGTCAGCTCTCAGACAGACCCTAGTAGACGGCGCATATTAAAATCATATCTGGGAAGACAAATAGAAAGTATTGTCTCCACAATTCACTCGTTCTCAACCTCTCCAGGTCAGGAAAGGCGTGAAGCGGAAAGCCGACACCACCACCCCCAGCACCACCCCGGGTCCCCCGAGCGTCCTGCTCAACTCCTTCTCCCAGCTGGACGGCCCCAAGCCCAACAAGATTGCCACGCGGCGGGAGAGCGGCCGGCAGATCAAGCCCCCCAAGCGGGAACTGCCCGACGAGGAGGCGCAACACCAGAGGGGCAAGAAGTCCAAACTCTCCGTCCAGCTACGGCACTGCCACGGCATCTTGAAGGAGATGCTCTCCAAGAAACATGCTGTGAGTCTTGCCGCTACATTTCTTTCAATCAAATTTGATAAACAAGTCGTAGGGTTTGCATGGTGCACATTATCAGTTGATGGGAGGTTTGCGGTAACACCATGTGAATGATCTCTCTTAGTGAGTTGTGTGGTTCGGAGAAGTACCAGTTGGTTTAACTCGACGTTTCGAACAGTATGCTTTGCTCGTCATGAGCAGAGCGTACTGTTTGAAACGTCGAGTTAACCAACTGGTTCTTTTCGGATCCACACAACTCACTAAGAGAGATCACTCACATAGTGCTACTGCGAACCTCCCATTAAACCCCCTGCTGTTTAAAAGGTCACAAACGGTCAAAGTTTCCTTACACTTCCCCTGCTATACTTTTAACACACCAATGGTCACTTGACCGATCAAGACCCGAGTAACAGCATGGCTCAAAATGCATGTTTGCATAGGAGGGTTGATTCAATATAATAATCACAGGTTCATCTGTGCATTAATGCTGTGCATTGGGTTGGGTGTACCATGCCAAACTGACCTGAAACATTTTAAATATATAAACCGAAACTGATCTAACTTCCCAAATTAAACCCGACCGAACAAATTCAAGGAAAAATCAACCGAACCGACACGGTAAAAAAGCCTGAATATCTGGCGTGGGAAACTGTCTGTTTGTTTGTGCCTGAACTTTACCGCGTCGGGGGAAAATCATCGTCTCCCGCTACAGAAACCAAAAAATATTAATTTGACCAGGAAAAAACCTGGACCTCATGGGCATGGGCCTTAGTCCCCTCAGGACGATGATAGAAACCCTTTTCACATGAGGTAAAAGGAACACTGTCCGTGGTGTAATGACAACTGCACTTTTCCTGGTTTGCTAGTTGACTCGGCTGTGGACTGGACATATAAAACAAATGTTTGGAGATTAACGCATGCAAATATGGTTAAAAAAATAACTCCCTTTCACAATTGAAGCTGTGTCTCTGCCGTTTTCAATTTCAGCTTTGATTTCTTTTCTGAGTATGACTGAAATGATAGAAAAACTAAACTGATCTGAACCGAAGTCGGTGTCAGGTCGAGTTTAGTTTTGGTTCGTGATTTTACATCGTCACTGTGCAATTATGTAAGGGCCTTTTCACACTGTGGTCTTGCCTACCCGTGTTGAAATCAACGTGGGTCCACTGTAAACAAAACCGGATCTCATTCAAACACGGGTAGCTGACATGCCGTTTACACTTAACCAAGTTGCACACTGGTCGGCTAATCTACCCGGGTAGAGCCTTTCAACCCATGTCCTGACCAGGGTTGGATCACACCGGCGTGGAGCGCCGGACCCGCATAAAAGCTGTGTTTGATTCTTGTAAGCGTGGACGATGTTCCCAAAATCTGTGTGGGAACCAGATCTAACACTTTGTCTACTTTACAAAAGCCTAACAAAGTCCTACATATTTCATTTGCTTTGTTTTTTCAGATGTATGCCTGGCCATTCTTCAAACCCGTTGACGCTGATGTACTGGGCTTACACGACTACCATGACATCATCAAACACCCAATGGACCTGGGAACAATAAAGGTCAGTCTTATAAATGTTATAATCCGACAAAAACAAAATAATTATTGTACAAATTATGGGTTTTTTTTTTTTCATTCCTTTTTGTCAAAAGAGTTTAAGGATGGAATAGGGTTATTTTTTTGGTGAGGATTCTGAACGATGATCCTCACAGGCATTTTGGGCGTGTCTGCGGTACCTGAAATTCAAGTTTGGACAATTTGATAATGTGCATATCGTCACGTCAGTGCAACAAGGTAATAATTCGATTCTGCAATAAAAATGTATCTCACGCAAATACGCTCCATGCAACAAGTTCGTATCTCGCGTATGGTGACGTCCATTGACTTAGTTTGTACATCCGGGTTATTTTAAGAGATACGACCTTTTGACATTGAAAACTAGCGTTTCGCGTACATGATGTCCACACCAATTTTAAGAGATACGACCTTGTTGCACTGACACGACGATATAGATGTTAGAATCATGAAGGGGATATTAATTAAGTCTGACGAAATGTATCAGTTATTACAGTGAATTAAACAAGTAACAATTCATCCAACTTCCTGGTTTATTAATTTTTGGGGGGGTTGTAGTAGAAATGGGCTTTAAATACTTTTATACTTATAAAATTGTTTTATAAAAAGGTATGCTGAGCTGAAACTCCAACAAGTTTGTTATGCGCACTTCTAAAGATTTGGGAGCAACTTTGTAGCTTCAATAAAAAGAAATAATAAAAGGAAAATGCACAAAAGAACTTACCGATGTACCTTTAATATAGTAGATGAAATGTAGAAGGGGAATAAAGCAGATTTTCTTGTTGGATGAAAGTTCTTTCACATGGTTTATACCGATTTTACCCCCTCGCCCACAGGATAAGTTAGAAAATCGAAGTTACAAAAACGCCAACGAGTTTGCTGCCGACATGAGGATGATGTTCACAAATTGCTACAAGTACAACCCACCAGACCACGACGTCGTCAACATGGCCAGGAAACTGCAGGTATGCAGGAGAATTTTATTTTTTGAGGGGTAGGGGGAAACAAACTTGGCCAGCAGGGGTACTATGACTTGCCCGGCCACAAATTAGCTGTGCAGAAATTTATTTTGGGGTTTGCGAATTGAGCGAAGATTTGCAGTTCTTGGGCCGTGATACTTTTGAGATTTGTTATGGGTTTTGTCATTGTCTTGCCACTGGAACTTGAATCATGTGACTGATCATGTGACCTACGCAACCTACGCTGCATGTGAACTGGTGTGCCAAAACTGTTCTTTAACCTAGGCATTTTTGCTAGGATGTAATCTCAATTCTGCAAAATCCTTCCACTGCCTTCATGTAAGAATAGCATACAGCCCCAATCCTCCAAAATCCTCCATTATTTCTTAACTATGGTCCTTGGAGGGGTGACCACTGCCTCAATCCTGCAAAACCCTCCAGGAATCACTGTCACAATGTTGAGGCAGAGTCAGTGACATCCAGGAGCAGTGTGGAGGATTTCAAGTATAATCTAGGCCTAAATTGATGCACGGCTGGGCATAAACAACACAAGGTCCGGCCTAAGACCTTGACACAGTGCATCCTCCGAAATCAGCAACACTCTTTGCCATATAGCCTGAATTCTGCAAAATGCTTTATTTTGCAAAGAGTTGTTTAGAGGCTTTGGGAAGGCAAGGGTTACCGACATTTGTGGGTAGATAGTAAAGTAAACATCGACAGTCCCTGTGCCTGTCCCAGCGCGCAACCGTGCTGTGGTTATGGTTCTTATGATGGGATCGCAAGTTGCCATACAGTGATTTGATACCTCTTTGGCAAGGGCCTCTAGTTCTCAGTGAGAGTTGCCTTGAATCACAGGAGGTTAGAGAAAAAGCCCAAGTCTCCGTATTAATCCCAACCTGTCTCCAATACGTGGAGCTGGTTGTTTCATATCAGAGACACACTTGACCGTCTACAGATCCAACAAAGTCAGTAAGCCCCTCCGCCGTCCTCCCGAAAAGTGGCGTCAGGATGCAACATTCTTTCTCAAAGACGTTCACACCACATGAAATGGCAAAATGTGCATGCTTTGTACTTTAACACTTAATTCCCCCCTTGCGCAGGACGTGTTTGAGGTACGGTTCGCCAAGATGCCCGACGAGCCGGTGACCGCCGACGAAGACAACGAGGACGACGACACGAAAGACAGCGACGCGAGCAGTCACCCCACGTCCCCGTCGTCGTGTTCCGACGACGACAGCGAAGCGGAAAGGGAGACCCAGTTAACCAAGCTGCAGGCTCAGGTGGGTCAAAGGTCATTTCTGGATCAATGGATCTTATGCACGAACAAGCGAGGGCGGTATACTGACACCACTGTGTACATGTGTCTACCGTTGCGTTTTAACGAACTCGAATTCCGTACCATTTTGATGATCACATGATGATAACCTTTGCGTGTCAAATGAGCCGCGAGTTCCTGCCTAGTTTTGGGCTGTGTGATGCAGGACCTTGTGTCTGCATTGCCGGCATGGACCAGACACGGTACACGTCGGCCGTGACTTGTTCAAGGCGTCTGATTTTCTGCAGTGGTCATACCGCACCCACTCGCCTTCTGCTTGTGTACATTTGAGTGTTTCCTATTAACTTGCACTAAGTAAAATCGGCTTCAAACATCAGAACTAGGCCTATTTGAAGTACGTGTATTTTTTTTTTATTCACAGAAATGGTCTGGTACCCAATGTTGTTTGTGAACTTGTGAATAAAAAAAACCTACTCGCAAGAAGCCTAGCACTGGTGTTTTGGAATCTGATGTTACGTTTACTTTTTCTTTTCTCGTTGTTGACAGCTTTTTGTTAACACAAGGTTTACAATATTTTTCGTAGGGCTGTGCTGAATAATGTTGTTTATCCTGCAGTGACCTATCAGCCATCAGAAAGCGCTAACATGTCAAAAAAAGTCGAATTTAGCAGGGAAAATATTGAAGCAGTTTCATAGGTTTGTGGTTGGTTGTCAGGTGATGTCCATGTATGGAAGTTCTGTAATTTGCATCTTCTTTTATGTCTGTGAAATACCTTCTAGTCAGCTATCTTGTAAGTTTTCTGTCTTCTTCCCCTCGTAGCTGAAATCAGTACACGAACAACTGACGGCGCTCTCCCAAGCCTCCCAGAACCGGGCCAAGAAGAAGAAAGACCACAAGAAGAAGCGACGGAAGGACAAAGAGCCCGAGAACCACACCTCCTCGGAGAAAGACAAAGACCGGACGGGGGTGGACCCGGAGGAGAAAGAAGTCCGAGGCGAGAAGCCCTCCAAGGTAGTAGTGGTGGCCGAAAATTTAGAGGAAAATGCAGAATGAAACAGGCGGTAAAAACCTTTAGGTTAACTTCAAGTTTCTCGAGGTTTGACCCTGAGGTAGCCTTTAAAAACCTTGTAAAACATTGAGGTAAAGCTCGAGTTACTCCAGGTTTTACCCTGAAGTACTCATTAAAAACCTCGTAAAACATTGAGGTAAAGTTCGAGTTACTTGAGGTTTAACCCTTAGGTACCCCGTAAAACCTTGAGGTAAACCGCGAGTAACTCGAGGTTTTACCCTGAGGTACCCATTAAAAACCTCTTAAAACCTTGAGGTAAACCTCAAGTTACCGTCTGTTAAATTTCGCATTTTGCCCTTTAAGTGGTGCTATTTTTTACAACGTGTAGTTCATGACAAAATTCTTGTCCTGCTCTGTGCTTTTCTACATTGAGACATCACCTACACTGAAGTGATGGAATGCCCAAGACATTGACACAATGCATCCTACAAAATCAGCCATACATTTTTGTCAATAGGCTCAGTCCTACAGAATCCTCCATTTTGCAAAGAGCAAGAGCTTCTTGGAGGATTTGGGAAGGTAAGGGTTAAGCTTGTGTCTCAAAAATGAAATCTTACAAAAAAAAAATTAAGGTTGGTTTTGAACATCAGGTTTCCAAAATGTGAACTGAATAGTGTGGATTTAAATTGAATTCCCAAGTCTTTTTTTATCTCGCCACTTAATTGAAGGTCAAGGAGGAACCGGAGCCTAAAGTCAAGGAGGAGGTTGAGAACAAGACGACAAAGCCCAAGAGGCCTCGAGCTAAGACCAAGGCCAAGGCTGGAGGGGACAAGACGACCAAGACTACTAAGACGAAGAAGAGTTCTAGCAGGTAAATAAACACTTCAGTTTTTATCCCCCTGGCTTTCAAGCCAGACGGGGATATTACGATATTACGAGTTCAGTCATCAATCTCAACCAAACCTTGAAAGGTGGCCTGTTGACAGAAGGCCGACGTCAAAAAAAATCCTTTCCAATATGGATGTTTACGAGGTCTCTGGAGAGCTCAGCTCAGTATTACTAATGACTCAGCATATGTAAGTCCGGTGTCTCACCCAAACTCCCCACTCAACCCAAACTCCCCATTCAACTGAGAACTGGTACCTGACGGATGGACAATCAAGGCCGTCGCTGAAAATTGCCCTTACTAACTGCCTGTACATGTATCCAAACTGCCAGGATGCCAGGGGGATCGTGCAAGTTTTACTTGCAGTATTTTTTTTAGTATTCTGTCAAAACCAGGGCCCAATTTCTTAGCTCTGCTTACCGTTAGCCGAAAAATCCCTGCTTACTGAAGCAGAAAATGTTGTGCTTGCGGTAAGCGTATTTCACTGGTTTGCGAGGAGTTTGGGCTTCAGCGCATGCGCACATCCGGTAACTAAGGATTCTGTGCTTACTAGGTTAACACAGAATTTGTATGCTAGCCAGTTAGCACAAAAATGGTGATCGTAAGCGCGGGATTCTGTAATTGGCAGCGCCACGAAATTGGGCCCAGACATTTCTGGGCAAAGTTTGAAGTTTGATAGTCGCCCCCAAAAAATTGTTTCTGCACTTTTTTCCCCTGGGTTTTGTTTATGCTTGTGATCCTAAATATGTCTAAAATGTTATTTAAAATTTTCAGACCATTTTTTTGCATTGTAATTTTCATATTTTTTTTTTTTTCATATTTCTTTTTTCATTCGTGCAAAAAAATTAATTGCACCTTTTTTTTGGTCGGTAGTTCAAAGAGGTCGAAAGCCATAGTTCCCAACTACGACAGCGAAGACGAAGACATGGCCAAACCGATGTCCTACGACGAGAAGCGACAGCTGAGCTTGGACATCAATAAATTACCAGGTTAGGAGGGGACGTTTTACAGTAGCAAAACTTGGGACTCGTTTCCCCGAGTTCATCGGGCATGAGATTTTTCAGACTTTTGTCTGAAACCAGACTTTCTGAATCTGAGAGAAAGACTTGATCAGAAGAGAAAGAATGCATCTTTCAGACCTTTCATCCAATTTTTTAGACTTTTTTTTTGGGGGGGGGCTTTATTTCTCTTCGTAAATGCATTGTTACTTGTGTAATGTTTAATTCCAACCAACTGTCCTTGTTTTTTTCTCTATTTGAGCGTCTGCAACCCTCTAAAAAAGTGTTTTATTTTGGCAGTTTGGGTACAAACATATCTGCCTTGCAAGCAGACTAGGAAGGTAAATTAAATGGTCATGCAGGATTTTGCATGATTCAGGGTTCTGGGTTAAGGAATGCCATATTGTGATGTGATACCTCTTTGGCAAGGGCCTCTAGTTCTCAGTGAGAGTTGCCTTGAATCACAGGAGGTTAGAGAAAAAGCCCAAGTCTCCGTATTAATCCCAACCTGTCTCCAATACGTGGAGCTGGTTGTTTCATATCAGAGATACACTTGACTGCCTTTAGAATGAACCAATTTGGTAAACCCCTCTGCCCCCCCCCCCCCAATCCCCTGGTCATAAATACAACTAACGCAGATTTCAAACTGACAATTTAGAGTTGTCAAAAAAACAAAACAAAACGGCGTCGACGCATCAATTCCGGAACTTCGGTCTGACCAGAGACCGACTATTTTTAATTTTTTTTGGGCCTAAAATGGACTAAATTGGTAAAGGCCCCCCACCCTTCCCCCAATCATAAAGGTAAGAGAACGTCTCAAAAAGTCGGAACACTTGCGTTGGGAGCGCGCGTTGTTAACCCCAGGTTATCCAGCGTGGCAACGTTGGTCTATGCGCGTGCACGCCTACTCGGGATCGGCCTGTTCCAGTTGGGAAAACGCTGGGAACACTGCACATTCCCAATGGGAAAAAGGAACGTTCCATATGAAATAGTACGTTGCGACTTTCGAGACGCTCCCTAACAGACATTTCAAACTGGCAATCCAGAGTTTCGAAGAACCAAACAATTCTTGATGATATCAGACTTTTTTTAATCTGAGAGAAAGACGTCAGTATAGAAAGAAACGCATCTTTCAAACCTTTTCATGCAATTTTCAGATTTACGATCTCAGCCCTGGTGATCGTCATCAACCTCTCTTTGTCCTTCCCCTCCGCAGGCGACAAGCTGGGCAGAGTGGTCCACATCATCCAGTCCCGGGAGCCGGCGCTCAAGGACTCCAACCCCGACGAGATCGAGATCGACTTCGAGAACCTCAAATCCTCCACGCTGCGCGAGCTGGAAAGATACGTCATGTCCTGTTTGCGGAAAAAGCCGCGCAAGCCGTACGGTAAGTGGATGGCCTGGCTCTCATAATGTCTGTTAAATGGCAAGCCGTGTCCAAAAACTGCGCGGCTGGAATAACACGCGCACCAATGGAAGCCAACGGCTTGCGGCTGCAGCTACTTTCCATAGACTTGTGTGGGTTATTACCGTCCCTAGCCAAAGGATTCGGAAACGGCCCTAGTTCTCAGCAATATTCGTACCCGAACAAGAGAGGGCGCTTTTTGACCACTTAACGAGATGCAATGTGTTTAGTAATAGTTCGTGACTCGTGATCAGAGGGCCCGGGGTTCGAATCCAGCCGCTGGTCATATATTGTGTCCTTGGGCAAGGCACTTCACCCCACTTGCCTCTCTCCACCCATGAGTATAAATGGGTACTGGCATTAGCTGGGGAGTAACCTGCGATGGACTAGCATCCCATCCAGGGGGAGTAGAAATATTCTCAGTCGTTTCACGCTACTGAAACCGGAGATAAACGCCGGCCTGATGAGCCACATTGGCTCGGGACAGACTTTACTACTTTTTTACTGAAAGGGTAGAGGGGGGGGAAAAAAAGACAGTTAAACAAAAAGGAACAGTCGAATTTGTGTCCAGACAATAATCCTTAAAGGTAGAGTAGATCAATTGCAGCTATCCAAAAGTAAAAGACCAAATTATTGTTGAAAAGCATACGAAGTGTAAAAGATATTAATTGGACTAGACTCCCTGTTGAACGATTCTCTCTGGCGTGCTGTCATTTTGAAGAAAACATGGCTCGGCAACTTTTGAATTGAAACCGAGATCCTAGAATATTGTTTTCTTGGAATGTCCAGCTTTCACTGAGCTAATAAAATTACATCAGGTTAGTTGTTCAGCACCCTTCTTTAGTTTCTGAGCACTTTTGTTGCTTCTAACGAAAAAAATGCACAACTGAACAATGATGTACTCTTCCTTTAATATCGTTCTCTCCTTTTTTTTCTTCTTAGCCTCCAGAAAGACAGGGGGTAAATCAAAGGAGGAGGCAGTCAAAGAGAAGAAGCAGGAGCTGGAGAAGAGACTACAGGCCGTCAGCGGTCAACTCGGCGGCGGGTTCACAAAGAAAGCTGCCAAAAAAGGTACCAGATCCTGCACTTTGTCTTCGCTTCTCAGGGATGTGATTTCTCCGGTTTTATCCGGAAATCCGTTTTTTTGGGCCTCAAAAGTCCACCAATGTGAATCGTGTGAATCCGTTGAGAAAATAGGGGGGTAGAATGTGCTAATGAATTATTCATAATGAGTTTTGTTTGCCGAAATATCCGAAATTTACTTACGGACATAAACTTCGTTGATCGATATGTATGCCGCACGCACATATTGAACACCCAATGCGAGAACGAAGTTGAAGATCATGCGGTTGCCATTAGTGCGATTATGTGATTTTTCGCTCGGGCAGAGGTTGTGGTTATGTAGGTCTAGTTCCTGTGTCGGTACTTAAGATGCACGTGTTGCGCTGGTCAGGTGTGCAGACGAGTGCAGCATGGTACACTGGTACCCTTCGCGTGCTAACAGAATCAATGCTATGATGAAGGATCGGAACCAGTGACTACTGCAAGTACTCACAGGTTCGTTTTCCGTGCGGAATCAATCGGCCGAAGTTGGATCGTAAAAATAGTAAAACAACCATCGATGGAAAAAGAGGATTTCTGAAAATTAATTCACAGAACGTGATCTTCATTTTCTGTGTATGTATTTTCCATTGAAATGACGAGATTGCAAAACTCGAACCTGTGGAGAAACATCGTAGTGTGTTTCTGCAGTCCGGCAGAATTTTCGGCCACACGGGATGGGCCGTACACAGTGCAGCAATGCACACTGATACCGCGCCGGGCCGGCCGTGTGTACGGCGCGTTGTACGGCCGGCCAGACTGAATGTTTGCGGCGCTAGCGGCCATGATGTACGTTAAGCATAATTGTGGAATGACCCACCTCAAATATATTTTTAACTTTTTAGGTGAGGCAAGTTTTAATCACTTTTAATGGCTAGTCTTGATAATTTTTGTGGCGCAAATGAGAATAATCCAGGCACAAAATACATGAAATATAAACGATTCCTTGCTTTACTAGTGATACTACAAATATAGAAATGGTGAAATAATTTTTTCCAACAATACTACCGACGCTATTTTGAAAGGCATGTTATCGGAAGCAGAAGTGATTTAAGTTTACATTATACAATTTTGATTTTTTTTGTACAAAAAAATTACAAGATCTCCTCTGAAATGCTCTAAAATGAATCACATCCCTGGCTTCTGCACTTCACAGCCGTTCACGTTTCGCAAAACCACTTTTGCCCTTATAGGCTATCAGCTTCGGTCCAATAATTGGACCACTGGTATCAAATGTTTGAAAGGAGCAATGCTCAAAGCGATGTTTGGCAAGGTATGCACATCTAGAGTTGGAAAATGTGTGATAGCTTTGCAGTGTGAGCAGTGGCGTTTTTTTGGTGTAATCACTTTTAAAAAAATTTTCTTTTTTTTCACAATGGTTACCAATATCCTTCAAAATGGCCGCCAATATGCTTGTTACCGGATTCATTATATGTGGTAACAAGCATGTTTTAGCCACCATATTTACAAAAAAAATGATAGCACCCAAAAAGCTGCCACCGCTGCAATGCTATCACTTATATTCCAACTACAGGGGTGCATACCTTGCCAAAAATCTTAATGAGCATTATTCCCCTCGTTCGATACCGACCAAACCCCAGGTTGATGGCATATACGAGTCATTAGCACCCATGTTTCAATTTCCATCGGGGTAATCTTCTGTGGAGTAATGATAACACTTCAAATTCCTGCACAAGTTCTTTGTTTTGTTAAAGCTATAGTCCATCATTTGTAATTAGTGCATTTTGTTCGTTTGAAGCAACAAAAGTGTTCAAAATCTAATGAAGGGTACTGAACAACTTACTTGATGAAGTTTCAGCTCAGCTTCAGCTTTATAGTCCAACAAAAACAGCATTCTAGGATCTCCATTTCAAATCAAAAGTTGCTAAATCATGTTTCGAATTGTTTTGAATTGCAGCTTTACGCGATGTCGCGCACTGATCCGACGAATTATAGCAACCACGCGCGCCTGTGCGTCGTTCCAATGCTTGTGCGCGCTGCGCCGAATAACAAAACGAACTACTAATTTAAATTTTCCTACGGTGCTTCTTAAGACGCACCGTTGGAAATGCCTTCTTTCGTTGATTTCTTCAAAATGAGAGCTTGCCAGAAAGGATAATTTCACAGGGAGTTTAGTCCCCTTACTATCTTTCAACCAGTATGTTGTTCAACAATAATTACGCCAGTTACTTTTTTGGATAGCTGCAAATGATGGACTCTGGCTTTAAGCTCAGGGCAAGCAGTAGATTAGGTCACGCTTCACTGCTCTCCACAGTGCTGTTTCTTGGGCAGTGATTTTCTGTGTGACACATTTTACTTTTAACACCTCACCTGAAACTGACCTGCAGGGTTGTAAAGGGTTTTACATATTACTCTGAATATTGACCTCTCAGCAGGAGGGTAAAGTTAATGATCATGCAGGATTTTGGATGATTCCGGGTTCTGGGCTAAGGAATGCCATATTGTGATGTGATACCTCTTTGGCAAGGGCCTCTAGTTCTCAGTGAGAGTTGCCTTGAATCACAGGAGGTTAGAGAAAAAGCCCAAGTCTCCGTATTAATCCCAACCTGTCTCCAATACGTGGAGCTGGTTGTTTCATATCCGAGACACACTTGACGGCCTATAACATGGACCAAATTGCTAAGCGCCTTGAGTTACTCCTTACAGGGTCCGATCGTATGACGTCAAAGTACCACGTGACCATCCGGTCTCCCCGTGATGGGCCACCATTGCAGTAGGCAAGCGTTTGGTTAGCAAGCACGTTGTGGGTTGTAAACTGGCCAGTAGGGCTCATTTTCATGTAAGGGCCCTGTCACACTTCTGCGTATCCTAATTCCTTATGAGTTGCGCATTGCCATTTTTTTTCGTACGCACAATACGCACCTCATATGCATCTCTATCGTTTTGTGTAAGTTTTATGTACGCAGGCATAAGCATGGTACGGCCCAGTGCGCTGGATAGTTTTGGGCATGCACAAAACTACGCTGCGTACGCTGTTACGCAGGTCATAAGTTATCAATACGCAGCTCATCGGTCCCGCATCGGTCGAGCGTGGTACGAGTACGCTATGTGTTCATGGGGGATAAGCCGTTCATACGCGGTAATACGCTGACCTCCTATATTGGACGTATACATAGCGTACTTGCAGCGCAGATACAACGCACGCTGAACGAACTCATATCGAAGGCCGACGTATTGCACAAATTAGTACTGCTCGTTCTGCGAGCGGGCAGCGCATTGTACTTATTCGTAACTTATGAAAAACGCACAGATAGCGAACTTGCGCACTGCATACGCAACTCATACGCAGTGGATGCGCTGAATTCGTTACTTGTTCGCTAGATCTGCGTCGCACATAAGTCAAAGTATTCAAAAAATGTCGACGTTTTTGATCGTACGGCTGCGTATTGAAAAATTTTGATAAGGAACTCATAAGGAATTGGGATACGCAAAAGTGTGACAGGGGCTTTAGGTAACCGCAAACTCTTGATGAAAATGGCATAATGGTCACCACCTGTGCTGTGTGCAGTTGTCGGCTTACCTACTGGGGCACTTTGCCTACTACAATGGCGACGCTGACATTCATTATCAGGGCCCAATTTCACAGAGCTGCTTAACCCCTTAAGGACGGGGGTAATAGGGACATTCGTCCACACATAGAGCAAGTGGCCCGCATGACTGCACAGCCTTTGTGTGGTAGCGGGACTGCACAAAAGCAGCTGCTGTGGAACTACCCACTAGCCGTGTGCCACGGCATACCACAGCTGGCAACTGCATTCCAATGAGGATTAGCGGCCGCGGCCATGACCGCTTCCCGTGCGCATGGGGTTAACAGTTAGCAGAAAAGTTGTGCTTAGCATAGCAGAAAAATACGTGCTAACCTTAAGCACTATTTCACGGCTTGGATGTGCTAACAGTCGCGCGTGCATGGAGAATTGGAGATTTCTATTGATTATCGCCAAGTTAGAGCAGATTTTTCCTCTGAAGTAAGCGTGCCTTTTTGCTGTGCTAATGCTAACGGTCTCCATGAAATAGATGGAGGCTCTGTTAGCAGAAAATCGTGTGCTTAGCAGCGCCGTGAAATTTGGCCCTGGATGGAGGGTTGGTATGGGTCACTCTGGAACACTAGTCTGCAATGAACATTTACTGTAAGTCGATCACATCTCTTGACGTGTATATTTTATTGTCTTCAACAGCTCAGCAAGATGCCCTGGACGCCCTCGATGTCGGCGGCAATCGTCTCAGCGCCAGCAGCAGCAGTTCCTCGGGCAGCGACAGCAGCAGTAGCAGCAGCTCCAGCTCCAACTCATCCGACAGTAGCGACTCCGAGTCAGGTAGCTAGACTCAAGACTAAATTAAAACAAAAACAAAACCAAAACCTCTTAAGTCATGCAGTGGCTATCGTGGGGGTTCCGCACCAAATATCTATGGGACTCGCATAGAGAGGGCCAGGAAACTAGACCAGTCCAACTGAAACCCCAAAACCTCAGTGACGGATATTATTTATACTCGGTGACTCAGTCAATCAGTCAGGGAGTCAGAGACTCTGTCAATCAGTGACTGAAAAGGTTTGATGACCAAAGGCTTGCCTTTGAGTGGAGCAATTGCCAATTATGTTAAAGCTTGTCAGGGCTATGGCTAAATTTGTTTTAGACCAGTGGAGATCCTAGCCCAAAGACCAAAACAAATCTTGGTTTTTTTATTGTAATAAATAAGCGGCGCGGACCTCCGGTAATTTTGTTACATTGGCCTGTCTAGCTCCCAGACCCATGTTCTTGAAACTCAAATGGTTCTGGAGTCGGGAGCGCTGAACGGTAACACACAGCGACCGTTGAAAACTGGTGTGCAAAGAATGAATAGAGGTTTTTCACTGGCTGACATACTCCCGCCCGCGCCTATAGGCTGGCTCCTGGGTCTCGGTGTTCCGAGATAGTAGTGATCCAGGACCGTTCCCGCTAGGAACTAGACAAAGATGGCCACTGCACGATCGAGGTCTGTAGGTAGTTTTTACATACACAGTGGAATAGTGACGGACGTCTGGCATGTTATTGGCTTTAGCTGAAGGACAACGAGATATTGATCAAGTGATCTAACTGACACATTCATGTGGTTTCAAATCTGAACATTTCAAAATAAGAAGAAAAAAAACCTTTTGTGTAACGTAATCATTTCAGTACAAACAATTTACAACTGGGCAGGCTACACAACAGCCACAGATGCCCAAATTTGCCTGCACTGTCACAAAAAAAAGTTTCACTGTGTATCGGAATTTAGTGACTAGCTTTCCGTGGGGTGAAGAATACTTTTGTAAGGAAAATATAAACCGACCGGGATTACAGTGAGTTTGGTGTGGCATCCTAGCGTGAGAATTTCGGATGTCGCCAGGGCCGAGTTGTAAAAACCTTAACCCTAACTCCCTAGGGTGATTTACTAGGAACCTTCCTCATCCTTGCAAATCCCAACACCATACGGGAAACTTTGCACATAAACGGTTGGACTCTGTTTATTTGTGGTATGCCTAATCCCACCCAAAGCACAGTCAGTTTACTAGTGCAGTTCTCGTCCTAACAGATCCAAACAAAACCTGGTGTTGGAGTTTGGCTGGTTGGGGATCGTTAAGGCTAAAGATCTAAGCATGGCGTTTTGCAAAACAAAAGAAACGGCCAGGATTCTAGGACACCCAACAAAAATATTCAAAACGCAATCACATAATGCAATTCGGTTGACCGTCTCCAACCGATGATGCTCTTTGCTGCATTTTGATAGTTTAAACCAAAAACTGATATTCCAAACTTGTGCGATATTTTGTGTATGATATTTTAACGTTTAAGCAAAAGACGACAAAAATATAAAAGCTACTTTGCAACAAACAGAACGTTAAGCATGCTGAAAATAGGACAAGTGTACATGGTCAACATTCGCAGCAAAAAAAAAAAAAACACCATTCGTTTAGAACCGACCTTTGCACTTGCATGAGTATTTTTATATAACAGCTTCGTTATGCCACCACCAACTGAATGGTCGCTCGTGTAGTCTGGACTGTATTTAAAAATCTGAGAACATTGTAGTTAATTTTGTTCCTTTTGTACTACGTGTGAGCAATTTTTTTGTTTTGTACACAAATCAGCTCTGAGTTAGTACCATGTGTCTTAAAAGAATGGCATGGAATGTTACTGGTCGTCTGTGCCAGCACTAGCCAGAACGCCAGGCCCTTAGTTTGATTTTCGCCAGTTGGCCTGACGGCAGTGAACCGTTGTGCAGATGAATGCATCGTCACCGTCCAAAAATCACACCTGCAAATTTTCAGATGGGAATTTCTGTAAATGTTTTTATCTTTTTTTTTCTTCTGTTGTTCGGCCGGGCTTTAAAGTGGCTTTTGTGTCGTCAGACGTTTTTAATATTAAAAAAAAAATCCCATTTTGTGTTTATGTTCTGGCTAGCTTGTTGGACAGGGGGCGAATTCAGAAGGTTCGTGTTTCTGTCCCTTCAAGTTTGGCTGTGCGGGAGTGAGCGTGTCCGTGTGTCCATCTTTTGGGGTGCGTCTGTGCGTTTGTTCATGGTGTAAATAGAGGACGCACGTGTGCAACATCATCGGTGAATCAAGGACAGGAACCAAATCGAGGACGACCTCGATTAGCAAATATGTACAAAACCAATGAGAGCTGTTGCAAACAAAAAGAGTACAAACAAAGGAAAAGGGAAGAGGAACGACAGAAAATCCTTGATTTGCACCACAAACAAACGTGGATGACCGTGTCTGTGTGTCTAAATGTTGGGATGAGTCTGTGGGTGTGTGCGAGTTATGTTTTGGGGGGGGGGGGGATTGAGAGATGGCGTTTGTGAGCAGTACAGTTTTTTTTAACTTAGGTAACCTGGTCTCCAAGTTAACCATAAAAAATAACCTACAAGGCAAGCAGACAGTTCTTTTTTTTTTCTTTTTTTTAAAATTTGTTTGAAATCTACCCCTGATTTCACTTCCATAGAATGGAACTGAACGTCAGGGTGTGTGTGTATAACAGCAAATAAACGAAGAGGCGTGTCTCTTCTTTCGGTGCCGCACCCCCGTCCAACCCCGCCCCCCAACTCCCTCCTGGGTATGCCAACATTAGGACCTCGCTCTGGCTTTCACTTGACCTCGCCAACTGGTGGTGTTGTTGCGATCGAATTATTATTTTTGAATCTTTCATTGGAAGAACGAAGATTTGTACAATCGGCAGGCCAGTTTTAAATCGCGGCCACCGTTTGAGCTCTGGACCAACATCTATGCCATTCTCCTAGACACATGCAAAGACAACTCTGCTGATACTTTGACTAGCTTGTAAGACTCTTCGTATTTGACTTGTTATATCTCTACAATTTCTTACTCTTACATTCAAGCTCGTCCTGCAAGAGCATGTTATAATAATAATAATTGTCACTGATAATCACTGATAATGTAAAGATGTCCCTCTTTTTAAACTTTAATCAGGCCATTTATGTCAATCTGCAAATTAAAAATGAAAAAAAAGGATTTCCCAATTTGAGCAAGTAGTACCCCACCCCTGAAATAAGCTCTTTGTTTGTATTATTTTTATTTGATAGGGTAGTCACTAGGATGTAAAATATCAGAATTGTTCTCTTTTACTAGTGGGACAAGTCCACTTTTTTTTGGTACACATTTGAAATCCCTTGTATTAATCTTGAATTGTAAATACAAAGTTAAAACCTTCGAGGAAAACACAGTGGGTTTCGTGACTGGTGGCCGTTTTTGAACACTACTTTTCAAATTGAGAAATAATTTTTAAAAAACAATAGCAGTTTTAAGAATTGGTCGTTGTTGTGTTTTGGTGCTCATGGAGAGTTTAGATTTTTGTGTAGATTTTGTACTACATTTTTTTTTTGAATTCGTCGGAGTAGACTCTGTCTAATGTATTTTGTGTTCACTTTGGAAAACCTTTTTTTTAATTTATGGAATTATTTTGTAAAGAAACTGAAGAAAAAAAGGCAAGACGGGACAGCAAGTCGAATGTGTTTTTTTTTTCTCTTCGATTCAGTGTTCATTGTTGCTGTGTTTGTAAAATTACGAATATTGTCCTCTTAATCAAGTATGAAAAACAAACTTTTAAGCCGTTGTGTTATTTTGTGCACTCGATGCTGTAGATGAAAGATAATTAATAAAAAAAAAACACGGGCTAGATTTGTAGCGGCAGAGTATACTGTGCTTGTACATAGAGACTACACTGTTAAGACAAACCGGCTCTTTATTATTGCTGATGTGTCAATAACTCAATAAACCAACCTACCAAAACGAAACAAGGTAACTCGATGATATCTCTCTCTCGTCTCGTTCTGTTTTGATAACACAAAACGTTTTTGCAGCGTGTGTCAAGTGAAGCTGGTCGAACCCAATGTTGGCAACCCACTCCTCCAAACGTTCCGCCCCTCAGTAATTTATGGTAAATTATTCCGTATGCAAATCATATGTAAATTGATGGTCCTTTGATCAGTCGAGTTTGGGTGACGTTACGCAGGGTTAGTTGTAAATGATACGCGACACTCGCGTCTTAAACCACATTTAAATTAATTTTTTTGAAAATGTATTTAAAATTTAAGAAATGATATCCGATAAGAGTGGGTTCCAACTTTGAGTTTTGCCAGATCACATGTGACAGTAAGCCAGTTTGCTATTAGACTAGGTCAAAGGTCATTTGGGAGAAAATCGCTGACGTGATGTTACCGTTACGTGATGTCAATGCTTGTAATAAACACGCAAGCAGTGTGCACCCGGTAACCTCTGCGTTAATGCGCCTGGTAACCTGCGCATTAATGTGCGTTCGATGCGCGTTCGATTATCCTGAATGACCCGTGAGCTATAGCATTGTGTGCACCGAACTGGCTTATTATTGACTGCTGTGACGTGTAATATGACGTTGTTAACACCCGAGAGGCGCATAGCACCCGAGGTGAACTATGCGCCCCGAGGGGGTTAAAAACGACATATCACACGTCACAGCAGTCAACAATTGTGTTATTATATCATGCCAATATTAGTAATCTTCTGATTACTTTGAGCTTTCCTGCCCGACAGCAGATTGCGAAGTTGCAGTTCTCTGTTGCGAGGCGCGCGTCCCGGCCCTACATGCGCACTTTACGCGCCATTCAAGTATCATTAAGAATGACTTCAACCGATTGATTAATTTCTTGGGTAATTTTGCCATTCATAATCACTCTTGGGGGCCAACTGCATTAAGGAGTGCATCAGAATTCTCAAAGTATAGGTGTCGGATGTAACAGGGATGGGGGGAAAAAATGGGCCCAAAGTCATACTACGTGTCAAAAACGACGTCCTACTTCTGATCCTGAGTAACTTTGTTGTTTACCAATGGAATTAAACCAACATTTCAGATCATGTAAACAAGGCATGATAAATTTGATGGAGCGAGTTTCATCAGCTTTATGCAAGAGGGCGAGAATTATGCCATACGAAAAAAATATTTTCAGAATGTTGATACAGTGCTTCAGTCGAAAGCTTCTGAAGAAATGCAGGATCACCCCTGAGGTTATTGTATGCCTCGATCGTGTGCTGCGCCAAATGATCGAGGAGGTGTGCAATGACATCAGGGGTGATCCTGCATTCCTTCAGAAGCTTTCGGCTGCAGCACAGGCCGACTGCCATTGTCTCCAGCGCTATATCGACATTGTATTTTTTGTTCATGTTGCGTTTTAAAGGGAAAATACAACATTTGCAAACATCAAAAAATAAAACTACCAAATCATTTTGAAATACCTTGCTGGACTGTTAGTGAATGACAGTGTAAAGCATCCTGTAAAATCATGGCACCTGGTATACTGTCGTTTTCAAGAAAAGTGGTATTTTTGTATCAATTTCCAATGCTGGTCGGCCGACCAACGTTGAAAAAAACTGGCTTTTTTTCAAATACTGGCCCCCATTGGCCATCGCACTTGTTTGCAATTGATTACACACCTATGAACGGGTACAAGCCAGCTAAACTGGTTCCCTGACCTTACAATTCCCAAATGTATGTAAACTGCTCTGTTTCTTCTTAATGGAGTCAGGGAACCAGACTACAGGAAAATGATTGTTTTTCTTGTTTTTTAAAGCATTTTCAAACCCAAAACCTCAAAAAAGTCAGTGTAACTATATTTGCTATATATTTCCAACCCCCCAATTCCATCCATTTCTGAAAATTACAGCAAAAGCAAATGATGTATATTCCCTTTAAATTTACTCTTCCTGTTTATTTCCATTGGTAAACTACAGAGTTACTTAGTATCAAAAGTAGGACATGGTTTCTTGACAAGTACTAGAGTGACCATATTATTTGCTGACATGCACTGCCACACATTGTGACCTGAACAATTAAGACAGTGACTAAGACGTCTTGTCAAATTCCGTCTATTGACGGCTTGCATACATCCATGTGTACCACAGCTGAGCCAGTGTCGCCACGGAAACGGCTGAGACCGAGTACAGTGTCGCCCCCAGGGAGGAAGCCGCCAACTCCAAGAAAAGCGGTAAGAAATAACAAGATTGCCCCCCCCCAAAAAAAATAGTTGTTCTACCTCTACAAATTATTACAGTGCACCTAGTCAACTTTCTCGTGACGTTTATTTAAAGCTATAGTCCATCATTTGCAGCTATCCGAAAAGTAGCTGGCGTAATTATTGTTGAAAAACATACTTGGTTGAAAGATAGTAAGGGGACTAAACTCCCTGTGAAATTATTCTTTCTGGCAAGCTGTCATAGTGAAGTAATCAACGAAAGAAGGCCTTTCCAACGGTGCTTCTTAAGATGCACCGTAGGAAAATTTAAATTAGTAGTTCGTTTTGTTATTTGGCGAAGCGCGCGCAATCATTGGCACAACGCACACGCGCGCGCAGACTCTGCTATAATTCGTCGGATCGCTGCGCAACATCGCGTAGCTGCAATCGGCTCCGCGAGAACGTGTCTCGGACGCTGAATTCAGGCGCAATTCAAAACATGATTCAGCAACTTTTGATTTGAAATTGAGATCCTAGAATGCTGTTTTTCTCGGAATACACAGCTGAAGCTGAGCTGAAACTTCATTAGGTTGGTTGTTCAGCACCCTTCTTTAGATTTTGAGCACTTTTGTTGCTTCAAACGAACAAAATGCACAAATTATAAATGATGGACTATAGCTTTAAGAATTTGTAATAAAAACGGCAGCCTCTCTGAGTTATCCGCATTTATTATTTCTCAGGTTTGGGGCGTTGCTAATGTTGCTAGTGTCATGACCTTGTTTCCGTGGCTACATGGCATATGTAACGCCCCTTGAACAACTTAGACATTAACAGAGTTCTAACCAAGTTTTGTAAACCTACCCATGTAAACTTAAGATTACATCATGTGTCGCTAGACTTTAGTTTTGTAGAGCTGCTTACAGTCAGAGATCAGATTTGTAAGAATTTTTTTGTCTTAGTTTTTCCAGATTTTAAGATTTTTAAAGAATCCCTTTTGAAATCTGGATTTCCTGAGGTTTTACCATGAAAGTGTTTCACCTAAAAAAAAAGGTCATATAGAGTACAGGAAATGGGTATTTTAAGCCGGGTGCCTTATAGCAAATACAAACATATAAGCGTAGACTAGGCCTGGGCGAGAATTGGATTTTTCTACTCGAGTACTCGTAAAAGATATTACTCGAGTGTAGTCGGGTACTCGCGAGTAGTTAACCGAATTCCCATAAAAGCAGAAAAATGACATATACCGGAACGTTAGTATGACGGGAAATTACTTCAAGCAAATAGCTTACAAGTCGTACCCCATGCTTAAGCGCTAAATCCTTTTACTGTGCAACATTTTGGGTCATTTTAAAACTTGAACTTTTTTTTGGACGAATGGAATCCTAGGGAGAGAGAGGTGGAGGGAGTGATTCCCTGTTTGCAGGGGACGTATTAAGCAGTGAACCCTAAACCCTAAAGTGCTACTCGCGAGTACCTGCTTCTACTCGCGCCAGGACGAGTACTCGAGTAGATGAAAAACTACGACTACAGGATGAGTAAAAACAAAACGAAACCCAAATGTCGAGACTATTGTTTTATTGAAGTTCTGCATGTAGCACTTTCAAAATCTAGGATATGAAAGCCCAACTCATAAGCTTTCTTTTAGTACAAGAATCATTCAAATCACCTATGTACTTTTCAAGTTAAGGAATTTTAAACACAACCACCGTTTTAAAGTTCTGTCCACAAATCACAAAGAGGTGTGCGTTCTTTCAGCAAAACGAAAACAATTCACACACATCCCTATGTGATTCGTTTTCATTTTGCTGAAAGAACACTTTCCTTTTTGTGATCCGTGGACAGAACTTTAAAAAGGTGGTTGTGTTTAAAACTCAGTGACTTGAAAAGTACATAAGTGATTTGAATTATTCTTGTACTAAAAGAAAGCTTACGAATTGGACTTTCATATCCTAGCTTTTGAAAGTGCTACATGCAGATCTTCACAAAAACAATGGTCGCAACAATTGGGTTTCGGGTTTTTTTTACTCACCCTGTAGAACAATAAGTAGAAATAAACTGCTCATCGAGTTACTTGTCCAGCGTAGTGTAGACCCAACATTGTTCTGAAGCCCTCAACGACCCTGAAACCCTCTGCCGATATGTTTCTGGGATTTTTTTGTCTTCATTTTCACGCCTGTAACATTCAAACTCCCACCTGCAAGTTTTGCTGTTCGTACAATGTCGACCAAATTTTCATTTGCAGCCCACTCCAAGAGCCACAAAGAAGCAGACGGCCAAACAGCAGCAGCAACAGCCGACCACCCAGCTTACCACAATCAAGCTGACCTCGCAACAGCCTCAAACTGCCCCCGCTGAGGAGACCAAGGTCACACATCCATCAGCCACGGGTACGTTCTCTCTCTGATCTTGTTATCCCCCTGATCTTGTTATCCCCCTGGCCTTGTTATTCCCTTGGCTGTATTAGCCGGAGGGGGATATTGCGATAGCGTATTCCTTCTGTCTGTATGTCTGTGTGTGTGTGTTATGTTTTGGTTAGCTTAACTTTTGTCAGGACTGTAACTTGAGAAATACTAACTTGAAATTTGGTTTCTTGATAGTCTTTTATACAAATATTGACTGTTTCGAGTGATGTAGTAAAACTAGCCTCCCTAGGTGATCCATGGACATTATATTTTTCCCGAGGCGAAGCCTCTCTAGAAAATAGAGAGGATAGTTTTACTACACCACGAGATAAAGCAGTCAATATTTGCTTTATAGCACCTCTCCTACAGATTCTGCTTGATTTTAGGCGATAACTGATTCATTTAATCTAAATACAATAAAAATTAACTTCTATTTGAATACGAAATTAGTTGAAAATTAACTTGCACTTTTTCTAACTACCCCTTCACGAAATGTTTGAACCCAGCTCTGTAGCGCGCGTTGGAAACAATATGCGCAACGGGCAACACGAACACCCCTATGCATTTTTGCACACAGTGCGTATAGTACTTTGGTTGCTACAGGTATAGTACTTTGGTTGCTATGGGTATAGTACTTTGGTTGCTATGGGTATAGTACTTTTAGCCGGCACTGAAAGATAGCAAAAATAGAAAATAACATGTGACTCACTCTTGGCCAATCAAGACACAGAATTTTTGGGTGAGGTGTTATAAAGAAGCCTATTGTTTTGGGGGCTGACTGGTCAAAGGTCAAGGTAACTATTGCTGAAATAATTGTAAAAGCGTTAACTGGAGAAATACGAACTTGAAATTTGGGTTGGGGTGGGTTCTTAATGGTCTTATCAAGCCTATTGATTTTGGGGCCAACAGGTCAAAGGTCAAGGTCATTATTGCTAAAACAATATAAATCTTCCAATTTGGTTAGGGACACAGCCTTTATGAGACTGCCAGGGGGATTGCCCAAGTCTCACTTGCAGTATTTTTTTTTTAACAAGGACTGTGAATTTCACGTGAGCAGTAATACTAATTTTGCAAAGGATTCAAAACAACTCTGGAAATCAGGGTAACCTTGAAAACGAGTTTCAATTTTTTTTCCAGTCGGGGGAAAAACTCGGGGAATTTAGGGAAAGCACCAAAAATCAGGGAAAACTCGGGTCATTTGACAGTGACCCAGAAGGGAAAGGTCTTCGCCAGCTGAGCGTACGATGTGCGTCTTGTTCTATTTTTCCAAGTTGTGTCCTTTGACTGGCTGGCTTTGTTGGCGTTTTAGTGTTTATACAGTGTGAATATAACACACCTCTCAAGACAGTAACCGTTGGCTGTGCTACAGCAACCTTGTTAAAGTGAAAATATATCTCATGGAATTTTTGAAATAGGAAAAACTCTGGGAATGTTCTTTTCATAAAGTACTGGGAACCTTGTACGTGTTCTACATAACCCCCGAGGACCTACACACAAAGGGAGAACAACAGATCCTTTCAGTCCTCGGGCGTTAGGGCGTTTGTTCAAAACGGTCCTCTGTAGTAGGTTTGTGTGCTTAGTCTATGGGAGAGTGTTATATTACAGAGACAAAGGAAAACACAAAGCTTTGTCTTCGGGAGTGTAGTAAAACAAGAGTGTATGCTCAAGCATGGGATGTGTGTGTACATTACATGACGTCACATTCTCAGCCAGTAACAAAATGTTCCCTTTTGTCTCTTGGACACCAGGAGATTCCAACCACGTTCCATCCAGCAAAGCCAAGACGGGTCAACCGTCGGCCAAGACGAAAGCAGCATCCACAGCAGCAGCTGCGGCTACTGCAGCAGCCGCAGAGGTAGCAGCTGAAGCAGCGGCAGCAGCCAAAGCGGCAGCAACAGCGGCGGCTGCAGCACAAGCAGCCAAGCCCGAACCCAAGCCGGAAACGCCCTCCAAACCCTCAGCGCCGGTACCCATCGCTCACATGAGCCTCCCAGCACAGCCTAGCCGACCCAGCAGCAAGGCGGCCCCCTTACCGGCTAAGAACAAGCGACCGCTCTTGTCGCCTCCAGCAAAGCAAGACGCCAAACCGGCCCCTGTCCCGCCGCTGCAGTCGCCCCCTCCGCTGCAGCCGGTACAGCAAGTATCTCCAGTTGTGACATCACCGCCGTCGCAGTTTCTCTCCACACCAATGCCAGACCTACCACTTCCAGTGCCCAAAAGTAAGCATTCGATAGACAAATCTGGCAGTAGCCATTTCCTGCGGTGGCACCAGGCTCGAGTGAGTCCTGCTCAGATTTCACACACCAGAGTTGTAATGACTAGAGACAATTACTTGTCTCAAGTCCGACTCCACTCGAGTAAGGGAAATGACTCGACTTAAAGGGAAGATTTTGCAAAACATCAAAAAACGGAATGATCAAATTATCACGAAATACCTTACTGGATTGTTAGGGAATGACAGTCTAAAGCATCCTGTAAAATCGTGGCTCCTGGTATGCTAACATTTTCAAGAAAAAGTGTATTTTTCCAACGCTGGTCTGCCGACCAGTGTTGGAGAATACTGGCTTTTTTCAAAACGTGCTCCTGAAATTTCATATTTAGTTACTCCGCATTTTCTTTGCAATTGATTACACACCTGTGAAGGAGTACAAGCCTGCTAGACTGATTGTCTAACCTAACAATCCCCAAAGTCTATATATTGCTCCATTTCATCTTAAGTGGGGTCAGGGAACCAGACTACAAGAACATGATTGGTTTTCTTGGTTTTTCCAGCATCTATACAAGCTCAAAAGTGAAACAAGTCAGTTTAACAACATTTGCTATAACATACTAATCCTCCAAATCCATATTTTTCTAAAAATTGCAGCAAAAGCAAATGTTGTACATTCCCTTTAAATCACTGCAAGCAAATGACACGACTCAACTCGAGTCCCTCATCAGAAGACTCGACTGGAGTCCCAAAAATAAAACCAAAACTTTGCGAAAAGTATTTGCAATGACTTACAGTGCCAAATTCATGTTCACGTCACTTTGCGAATACAGTACGGCACAGAAGCCACTTGTCATGTACAAACATACAATGTGTCACAGACTCCCACCTCGTGGTTCTAGAACGCACACAATACTGTCCAGGAACCAGACTTTAAAAAACACATTTTCCAATTCTGGTCGCCCGATTCCACTAAACTACTGTGAGCCCCACTCTCTCTGTCACTACTTAATGCTGACTGTGCAATGAAATGCAGACAAAGTTGGGGAATATTGCATCGCGTCAGTGCAACAAGGTCATAACTCCATTCTGCAACAAAGTCGTATCTCGCGCGAATACGCTCCGTGCAACAAGGTCGTATCTCGACGTCCATTGACTTCGCGTGTACATCCGGGTTATTTTAAGCGAGATAAGACCTTTTGACATTCTAAAACTCGCGTTTTGCGTTCATAACTCCATTCTGCAACAAAGTCATATCTCGCGCGAATACGCTCCGTGCAACAAGGTCGTATCTCGACGTCCATTGACTTTGCGTGTACGTCCGGGTTATTTTAAGCGAGATACGACCTTTTGACATTCTAAAACTCGCGTTTTACATCGTTCATACCATTTTAGGAGATACGACCTTGTTGCACTGACGCGATGATTGCTTACCCTATTGACCCAAATCAAGTACAGACATCAGCAGCCATGACAGTACTTTCTCGCCAAGCTAACTTCTAAACACTGCTAGACTAGGTCAGAGTCTTGGCTAGTTTTTAATTTCACTGGTTTTATGTCTTATATTTGTGGCTCACCCACTTGTAAAGTTTCTGGGGTTGATTCATTCCCACAGATGATGTCTCCAAGCCATCGGTTCAGCAGCCGAAGCCTAAAGTCGCCCCACACCAACCCAAGCCATCCGGCCTGCCCACACCCCCCTCCCTCACCCCGCTGAAACCCAGCCACCCGGCACCAGCCGCGACCAAACCGCCCAAACCCCACCCGAAGGACACGCCCGTCTCAGAGCCCCCGGCTCTCAAGACGCAGCCTCCCGCGCCACCCCAGGGGCCACCCGTGATCTCCTCCCATCCCCCTAGGCACGACGCCAACGCTGAAAGCCACGTGGGGGTGACGGACACACACCCTGACCAAGACCCCGACACGGACCCGGATCATCTTCCCGAGGCGCCGGCCCAACCGTCCCCACCGATGCCGCTAGCGGGGCGTCACGAGTCGCCGGTGTACAGCCCTTCCATGCCCATGTTGGAGAAGCCAGACCTGATACCGGTCAAATTCATGATCGGCGACGACGACGAAGAAGACGAGGAGGACCGAAAGGGGGAGGAGCCAATGCAAAACAATTCACCTGTTACCACGGAAACCTCAGCCCCGCCTCCAAGTCAGTCCCCCATCGCCAAGGAACCCATGAAGCAAGGTAAATATTAAATATCAATTCACAGAAAATATCTAATTCAGCTGTTTGTGAAGACTTTGTAGTCTGTATCTATCAAAACATATTTTGGTGAATGAGATTTTCCGAAAATGTTTTTGCGATACGTATTTTCTAAGAATTGGCCTTTGTGTCATGTTGTGTTCTTGCAGGCCCGCCAACCAAGTCCAGCAGCATGCCTTCAACCAAGAGTTCGGAAAACCTCAAGAAGATGGAGAGGACAACTCCAGGACCAATGAAGAAGGTGGGACACAACCTTGGGTATCCGTGGGTTAGGATCAGGTCTTAGACATATCAGAGAATTCCCGGTTTTGTGACATGTAGATGTTTTAATTCTGGTTGTGTGATCTGAAGATGTCTGACTTAACCAGCGGTATCTTTTCTTCTAAGGCTCCGTCTCAAGACGTCAGGATTCAGAACGTGGGATCCTGGTCCAACCTAGCCACGGCTCTCAACCAGCCAAAGACCAAGCAGGCAACGCCAGTGGCCAATCGCTCCACGAGCTCCAGTTTTGAGATGTTCAGGAAGGCCGCCCAGGAGAAGCAAGAGCGGGTGAGTCCTTGGCTCCCTCCCCCCCCCCACCAAACCCAACCCCCACCGCTCCCAATAACATAACTTCTACATACTTACACGGATTTTGATAAAACTTGGATGCAGGGACCCTTGGGTAGTCTGAGTATCACCCATTATCCACGGAGCAAGACTCCTGTTTAACGTCTGATATGTCTAGACATATACATATATGCAAGCCGCGCACCAGCCAATCGGAGTCGACTTAACTAAATCGTGACGTCATTTCATTCCTAAATCAGGACTAAATGGTTTGATTGGTCAATTCGGATGCAGTGTTTTGTAATACAACAACAGCCGTTGTTGCATAACATGCGTAACATGATACCGAGTGCTCGACGCAGGGCTTTTAATCCATTGTCTATGACGCGCAACAGGTGAATGACCGAAGACCCGATATAGAAAGCGCCCGCTGATTGGTCAAATCTAGGAGGTCAAGAGGCGGGGTCTTGCCTAATTAATCAGCAAATTTGCTCACATAGACTAACCCTTGGGTGGGAAGACACAATTCTTCATCAGATTACTGAGGTCAAAGGTCATGTAGGGGTCGTTAAAGGTCATTGTTCAAATCTACTCAAATTGCAAAACTTCTACATACTTTCACGGATGTTGTTCAAAAATAACAAAGTTTGACCTTTTGTAAGAACACAAAACATTAAGGGATTGACTGCAGAAAGAAGCCAAACATGCGGTCCGGGGACCACTTGGCCATAGTGTTCTTTCACTATTTGTCAAGGTTTACAAAAAAAACCAAGAAATATATACATCTTGTGAATGCACAGCTGTTGGAAGAATACGAGGTTCATTGTTTACAGAATGAAACTTTGAATTGATGTCCTATGTATTTATGTGTATACCACAAAATGTCAGCTTTAAAGACAGACCTTTACTTGAACATTCGTGAGTAACTTTTAAGCGATACGCGTTCTCCTCACATTCAGGAACGAACCAAGAAGATGCAGGAGGAACTGCGAAAGAACCAGCGCGAACAGGCAGAGAAGGAACGACAACGGCAGGAGAGGGAGAGACTAAGGCAAGTCTAATCAGCCTGTGATAATATAAGGGTGGCCATAATAGGAGGGCGCTATTTTAATTTGATGTCAAAAAGAACAACAGCGCCCTCTGTTGTGGGCACTAATCTCTAAATGTTAATGTGGCTTAAAAGGCATATAGGACCATTTGCATAATTTATCCAAAAGTAACAAACCAAATTATCAAAAAGCTTACTTGGCCTATAAAAAGGGCCCATGCAATGTTATTTTTTTAAATTGCTGGTTCATATTTCATGCGAATGCGAACATGAAGCAAATTTGATGTCGCGAAAAATTAACCACGAAAGTTGCTGAAGTAGAATTGGTGAACTGCCAAAATAGGGCTGGATAGCTCAGTTGGTAGAGCACCGGAATGGCAATCCAGAAGTCGCAGGTTCAAACCCCGCTCCTGTTAAATTCTTTGTTCAACTTAAAAAAAATAACAATAATAATTTTTACGGGTCTGGTCAGTTTCCCATTGGGATTTATTCAGAAAAGGTTGAAATGTGTTCAACCTTTGCGAATTCACAGCTTGAATGCTTGCCGTCACATCACAAATTCGCATTCGCGTAAGCGTTTGCCCAAGTGTGAACATGCTTTTTTTCTCCGTTAACTGAGTTGCGTTACTAAGTTTGACTTTAGTTAGCTGTTTCGGTGTACACACCGAAACAGCTCTTGTTTTCGTTAAGATTTTTTTTTTTCTTTTTTTTTTTAGCTGTTTCGGTGACACACCGAAACAGCTCTTGTTTTCGTTAAGATTTTTTTTTTTCTTTTTTTTTTTTCTTCTCCTTTTTCAGACTTTTTCTCCATAGGTTTAACACACGTTTCTTCCACCAATCCACTTTGCCACTTTTTTAAATCCGATCAATTTCAGACTTGGTACATGCTTAGACCACCACCCACAGATGGTCCTAGAAGAAATTCGTGATCGTGACGTCATCTGGTGTCGGGTTACGTCTCATTAAAGATGCATTTTTCCCTATATGTTTTGTACACGTTTTAAAACACTCCACTTTGGCCCCTTCGTAAATCCGATCGACGTCAGACTTAATACACACTTAGACCACCACCCACAGATGGTCCTAGAAGAAATTCATGATTGTGACGTCATCAGGTGTCGGGTTACGTCACATTAAAGATGCATTTTCCCCATAGGGTTTGTACACGTTTAAATCACTCCACTTTGGCACTTTCGTAAATTCGATGGACTTTAGACTTAGCACACACTAAGAACATCACCCACAGATGGTCCTAGAAGAAATTCGTGACCGTAACGTCATCAGGTGTCGGGTTACGTCACATTAAAGATGCATTTTTCCCCATATGTTTTGTACACGTTTTAAAACACTCCACTTTGGCCTCTTTGTAAATCCGATCGACCTCAGACTTGATACATACTTAGACCATCACCCACAGATGGCCCAAGAAGAAATTCATGACTGTGACATTCTCAGGTGTCAGGTTACGTCACATTAAAGATGCATTTTCCCCATAGGGTTTGTACACGTTTTAAATCACTCCACTTTGGCACTTTCGTAAATTCGATGGACTTTAGACTTGGCACACACTAAGAACATCACCCACAGATGGTCCTTGAAGACATTTGTGATCGTGACGTCATCAGGTGTTGGGTTACGTCACATTAAAGATGCATTTTTCCCCGTAGGGTTTGTACACGTTTTAAAACATTCTACTTTGGCACTTTCGTAAATCCGACCGACGTTAGACTTGGTACACACTTAGACTACCACCCACAGATGGTCCTAGAAGAATTGGCACTTTCGTAAATTCGATGGACTTTAGACTTGGCACACACTAAGAACATCACCCACAGATGGTCCTTGAAGAAATTCGTGATCGTGACATCGTCAGGTGAAAGGTTACTTCACATTAAAGATGTATTTTCCCCATAGGTTTTGTACACGTTTTTCTTCAAACCATGTACTTTGGCACTGTATGTCTGATTGACTTTTCACTTGGCAGATGACATTCGAAGTGACTTCATCAAATGTTCATCACGTGCACAGAGTATTTTAAATATCCGAAACAGCTTGTGTTTGTCCACAAACACATTTCTAGTTTTTTCTTTTTTTTCTTCTCCTTTTTCAGACTTTTTCTCCATAGGTTTAACACACGTTTCTTCCACCAATCCACTTTGCCACTTTTTTAAATCCGATTGATTTCAGACTTGGTACATACTTAGACCTCCACCCACAGATGGTCCTAGAAGAAATTTGTGATCGTGACGTCATCAGGTGTCAGATTACGTCACATTAAAGATGTATTTTTGCCCATATGTTTTGTACACGATTTAAAACACTCCAGTTTGGCATCTTCGTAAATCCGATCGACTTTAAACTTAATTCATACTTAGACCACCACCCACAGATGGTCCTAGACGAAATTCGTGATCGTGACGTCATCAGGTGTCAGGTTATGTCACATTAAAGATGTATTTTTGCCCATATGTTTTGTACACGTTTTAAAACACTCCAGTTTGGCATCTTCGTAAATCCGATCGACTCTAAACTTAATTCATACTTAGACCACCACCCACAGATGGTCCTAGATGAAATTCGTGATTGTGACGTCATCAAGAGTCAGGTTACGTCACATTAAAGATGCATTTTGCCCCATAAGGCTTGTACACGTTTTAAAACGCTCCATTTCGGCACTTTCGTAAATCCGATCGACGTTACACTTGGTACACACTTAGACCACCACCCACAGATGGTCCTTGAAGAAATTCGTGATCGTGACGTCATCAGGTGTTACGTTACTTCACATTAAAGATGCACATTTTTCTCATAGGTTTTGTACACATTTTAAAACGCTCCACTTTGGCACTTTCATAAATGTGATTGACTTAATACTTGGTACACACTTAGACCACTACCCATAGATGGACCTAGAAGAAATTCATCATCGTGGAGTCATGAGGTGTCAGGTTACATCACATTAAAGATGCATTGTTTCCCTATTGGTTTTGTACACGTTTTTCTTCAAACTGAACTTCGGAAACACAAGTCTGATGGGGTTAAAACTTGATATGCAAATTCACATGGGTGTGTTATAGATGGAAATTGAAGTGACATCATCATCAAATGTCATGTGAAGTCCCTTAAAGGGGCATTTTATTCTTTTATAGGTCTATATCTACATAACTAAAATGTTCGATTTGGTTGTAATTTGACATGTACATATTATAATGTGCTGTTTATGTAGATGACATTTATAGTGACGTCACTGATTGTTCATCCCGTGCTCAGAGTATTTCAAATATCCGAAACAGCTTGTGTTTGTCCACAAACACATTTCTAGTTTTCTTTCTTTCTATGTTGACAGGGAAAAGGAAGAAGATGAAGCCTTGGAGAGGGCCCGACTGGCTCAGAAGGAGGACCAAAACAAGCAGCAGTCCCAGAAAGAACGAGAGAGACTACGCGAACAAGAACGACGGAAAAGAGAAGCGGTCAGTTAAAGCTTAAATCCTATTACGCAATTTTGTTGCAATGTCGCAGACGAGCGCGTGTCCACAAATCGTCGCGTTTTTTACAAACTGGCGAAACACCGCCCCTTTTCCATATTGCGAAACAGGTATACACAATTGTATACTTGTTCGCCGGTATGGAAAAGGTCCGGTGCTACCTGTTTTTAATATGTAAAAAAAGCGCGACAATATGTGACCTGTCACCTCAAAATGTCACCTCGAGCTTAAAGTCGGAAATTGCCATTTTGCAGTACAGTGGGGCGAAGCCAAATTTGAAGGGGTGGTCAATTTGTTTGTTTTCATGTGAACCTTAATCTCTAAGTCATGCATTCAATTTCACAAAACGATGCGTAACTTTAACGCAATGTTAAGGACTTATGCAACAAATTTACTTCGCAGATGCCCAATAAACTCGCGATTGATTTCACGAACTTTGGCGTAGCTGCGCAACATTTTGAATAAATCTAAACATCTCGAACGAGGATGATAACAGCATTTTTGATGTGTGATTTCGTTCTTGTTTTTTAAACAGTCATTGTATCACCTCCGCCTGCCATTTAGAAAATATTTTCGTCTGACTTTTTCGGAATCACGCGGCAACTCTAAAAACTCTGTCACGAGTTAAATAGCAACTCTTTAACTTCAAACACAAAGCTGTGAGTGTCTTGTATCAACCTTGATAAGTTGTGCAGCGCTAGGTTCCACGACGATCACCATTTGCTGGTAATTAGGTAATTTTCAGTCACTACGCCACAACTTACGCCACCTTAAATGATTGCGCAAATTCTGCCATAATTTGTTGCGCAAGTCGCGGACTTACGCATTATGAAACTTTCATGAAATTGTCATAACTGGAATGTTGCATAGCCTGAAATTTTCCGTAACTTGCGCAATAAAATGTGGTGCAAGTGGACTTTCGTGAAATCGGTTGCTGTTTTTACCTTTCTCCAATGTTTTGTTCCGTCAAACATCGTTAAAATCTATTTCATCCCTTCATTATAAGTTGACTTTATTCGCTGTAACACAACTGCAGGATTTTGAAATGCCATTTTCTCGAGAATCAGTTTTACAACTTCAAGTAAAGTTGGTGGTCTAAGCTCTTGTTCTGCAGAATCCAGATATTTAAAAATATTTCATTTTACAAAAAGTCAGACGTTTTAGCTCATATGTGACCTGTTCTTTCAAAAGCAGACGCTTCTGGGCACAGGTTGAAATTGAGATAGGGCCAAAAAGCGCTGTGGGGTGATTTTTATCGATTTTCAAATGTTTGCATATTTGTAATCCTGAACATGTCTAAAACATATTATAAAAGTTTGAAACCCTAATTTGAACTCTACATATACTATTTTTGATGATTTTGATAAGGTATATCAGTTAAAGAAATAACTGTTTTGTGACGTTCGTGGCCATTTTCTCCGTTTTCTACTTTTCGACACAATGAACTTCAAAATAGCATAACTCTGCCCAGGAATGACCGGTTTCAAAATTGAAACCACCTATTAAAAGGAAAAAGAACATATGTGAATAATATGTAAAAAATATCATTTTCGACCTTATGCCCAGAAAAGTCTGATTTTGACAGAACAGGTCACATTTTATGATGGCAGTGCACAGATCAGCAATATGTCAGCACGATTTTTGGTCCCATCTTTTACAGCCGATCAGTTCAGGCATAAGTTCTAGGTGAAATGCTGATGCGACGTTTAGGTCGAGTGACAAAATCACTTCAAACATGATTTTTGAAAAATGATAACACACTCATTGACTTGTGCGCATTTGTTTTGAGTTTATTGTGAATTTTTGGGTTTTTGTTTTATTTTTTCTCTCAGATGGCAGGTGCAATCGATATGAATCAACAAAGCGACATCATGTCTCAGTTTGAGGGAACGCTTTGATATCTACAAAGAAGTCGGGACGTTCCGTATCTTTTTCCCCAAAGACTCGATGGTGACAGACGCAACATAGAGACAAATTCCGAATTCCACCCCCTCCCCCTTCAAGAGGCAAGCAAGGATTCAGTCTCCACACTGCAGCCATCTTGGTCAGGTACCCAGAGTCACACAGCAAAGAGCACTAGGATGTGGCTGGCAGATTGCCAGGCACCAGCCTAAGCTCTTTTTTTTTTTTCTGAAGATGCTTGGAGCTCTGTTTTTCTGTTTTCCGATGGTGCTTTTGTGGATTGAGAATCTAAAGAATTTTTCTGAGGGGAGTTCTTTGAGAAGTGTTTAGCCGCAAAAAAGGTGACCATTCCTCAAGACTTTCACTTTTATAAAGAAGGAAAATATTGAAGATGTCTCCAATAAGCTTGTCGATAACTTGCTAAGGTTCGAGTCAAAGCAAATTCATAAAAAGCATTTCTGATGCTCAAGTTTGTTTTTAATTCTGGCACAGATAACTTGAGTAAAATTTTGCACTTATTTTTTAAGAGAGATTCCAACAGCAAAAAAAATAACTGGAAAGTCTTGAGACATCTGGAAAAAGAAATAATAATCACAAGAATTTTTGGTAAATTCTTGAAAGCTAGTTTAAAATGAATGGGAAAATTACTTGTGACTATTCTTAATTTTGAAGTGTTTAGTGAGGACTATTATTATGAATTTTTGGGTATTAAGTATGTGCAACAACCAAACAATTCATGGTCCTCCTTAAGGAAAAATAAATAAAAAGCAAAAGTTAGTGGAGACGTTAGGCAGCCGAGGAAATATGCTCCAAAATTTCGAGTCTTATATTCTGGGGGAAATCAGGAGCCAGAGAGGAAAAAAAAACAAGTGTACAGATAAAAATGAGAATAAATCGACACACTATTTATAAAATGCTTGTCACCATATCACGAGCTCGCCTTATTTATGTAAAATTGTACAGTAGATAAATGTGATTCCATGTGGGGTAAATTTTCTTGCTTCACTTTTAGTGTCGAAAAATTGGACTCCTTTCTTGAACACGTTCGCAAATGAGAGAAGTTATCTTTAAGGAATCTTGGCTCTTGTACATCTTATAGCGAGGGCGATGTTCTCGCTTCTGCCATACTGCAGAAAGGATTTTTGGGCTTCATACATCGCCACATTCCATAGTTTCCGAATCAGTTGAGCGCCTCTTGTGTTCAGAGAGCCCTCTGTTGATATAACTGAGAAAATGGCAGGCAAGATAAATGCAAATGCTGTCCATTGGCCTCCACACACGATAAAACATCTCAAATTCTTCCCTTCTAATTTTTGATATCAGGTCTACAAAATGTTGTTTTTAAATTTCAGTGGTTAACAAAAAATAGTGTTTGTGTTTAATGTCTTGTTCAGCAGTTTAGTACTACTATTTTTTGTTCATCTTTGAATAAAAAATATGACTGGATTGCACAAATATATGACTAGAGTTCTTCAAAATTGCAAAGTTGCCTGTCAATTTACGGCGTCAATCTAGTTTGCTCGACTTTCAACAGTTTGCCAAACTGTTCTAAACTTTGAACGGTTTACCGAGATTATCAAACTTACACTTGACAATTTTGGTAAAAGTCTTTGTTTTTGCACTGGTATCTTCACAACCCTCGTCATATCTAACCAACACAATTCCTTATCTATGCATTACGTGTAACTTTGAATGTTCCTCCCAAAGGGTTGTTGTATAAGCTGTCACCGCCTCAAAGCGGTATGGTTCCCAGGGTCTCAATGAGTATGTGTACAGTTTGCCGGCCCGGTACCTGGGGCGCCAGACTATCAGGGATTAAACCAGGCACAGACAACAACCCTTCGGGCTCTACTTAAACCATTTACGACTCCGTATTATTAACACAGACGCATTGATGTATACAAACACTCGACCGAAACTGACCGACAACTTAAACATCTGCTATATTTGTATATAATGCAGGTCAAAGGGCGAAGGACATTTGCATAATTTATGAATACAATTAAGAGTATGATAATGGCAGTTCAAAGAGTACAATGTATTTAAATATGAGTGTACGACGAGTGGAGTATTATTTCGACTTAATTTTATTGGGTTGTCATATTGAAGTGTAGCCCGGCAATATGTGTATAGCGATATCAAAGTAAGTAAATGGGAGCTGATTATTAAGTTGAACAATTAACATTGTACCTACTTTCCATTAAATTTGAATTATTCCCTATTTCTAAATCAAAGTTTTAGTTGCGATAATAAGGGGGGAGCAAAAATTTACATCAAGAAGCATGAGAGGATATCTTTACATGTATACACGTAAATACCAGACCAGAACTCCAGTTGTGTAGAGTTAGATGCTAGTTAAGTTTTGTTAACCTAAAAAAAGTAGAGAAAAAATGTAAAACAAATAATTTATAGACAGTTGCAGTTGTTACTTTTAAAAAAAAATCACAGTTTGTCTATTATTCAGAGTGGATTTTTCCAAGTGTACATGTTTCAAATCGAGCTAATTCAGTGAGAAAGAAAATCACGGAACTCCGCAAAACAATCAACTTTGTGTTTTCAGTACGACCAGACACATTGTATTAAAGTGAACTATTCAATTTCTTTCACACATATTACATAATTCTGACTCGTGAATACGTAATTCACGACGGGCTGTAATTAATTTACAATTTTAGGGTAGATATAAACTCTGTACATTTGTAATGTTGTGTGTGAGCAGTGAGGGAAAATGACTATGAATTATGAATATTATGTTATTTTAATTTTTGTGCCACTTGCATTTCTGAGAGTTGAGAAAGAAAATTACAATTTTTGTTTTCCTCATTTTGGACAGGAGACTTCAGATTTTAATCTTAATTGGAGAAGCACAAGTGGTCAAATTCAATTTTTACTTAAATGGTTGGTAGATGCATGCAAGCCTGTTTCATTGAACTTACAGCACGGACAAATTTCTCAGCCTTTTTCAAATTTCTGAGCTCTTTATAAAACGTGGTCTTAGCTCTGGATTCCGAATGTTTCGCTTACTCAAACAGATACTTGGATGTTATTAAATTGTTTTGTTTGCCAACACAACTTTAATTCAGTCTTAAAACCTTTTTGAAAAAAAGTTCATGCTTACATTCGCTTTGGTCTTCTCACAAAAGTGTATAAGACTCGAGTCTTCAGAATGTTTAGATCGGATGTTACCGAGTCCAATGCGAAATGTGATATCAATTTTGTCCGATTGTTTTAGAAAGTGGCATGACATCAATTTCTGTTTTTATTTTTCTGTTGACATTTTTAATTTTGTTTTTCATAGGATATTTCAGTAAAATACTAATAAGAATTGTGCGTACAGTACTTGCAACAGAAATACTGTTTTCTTTCCTAGGTTATCCATGTTTACAGAATTCAATCGACCAATTTTTAAGAAGAGGTGATAATGGAGGAGATGACGAGATTTAAACAATTTCCTTTTTTTTCCTTCAATTTTTGTTGATAACATTTGTATGTCATTTGTTAATGTTCTGTTTGTATTTATTTGTCATTTTATGAAGATTCTCCCCCCTGGAGAAAGAAGGGCAAGTTGACAATAAAAAGAGGTATTTTGTACATCAGCTCTATGATACTTTCTTGATTGTTTGATGGACATTGAAATTCCAGCAGACTGCGATTCCACAAAAAAACCCGAAATGTTATCGTATTAAAAACCCTTCACGTTTGGTGTTTACCCTGCGTGTTGTTTTTTTTTAAGAAATAAGTATCTTTAATATATTTTAGAGTGTCGGCTAATTAATGTTTTTTCTCTCTTCACGAACACTTCATGGTTTTGCTAAAAGCTGAGCACTGCGGTATTCTTACAACCCAAAATTGTGAAGATTTTTTGCACAAAAAAATTTGCCCCAATTTTTTGACACATTGTTTCTTTTGAATGGCACATTTTGTCCATGGAACATGCACATTTCAAGCAATTATATTTTAATAGTTAACCTTATCATTTTTAGTCCAATTTGGCCCAAAATTTACTTTTCTCCAAACAATGCAGGAATTACTTTGGAGGTAAGATAAATAACAACGGTCGCCCCCGGCCGGAGGTACGTACCGCTGGGGGCGATCCAGAGGTACGTACCGCTGGGGGCGACAAACAACGGTCGCCCCCAGCGATACATGCGTTAATATATACCGCTGGGGGCAACAATAAAGGTTGCCCCCAGCAGTACGAGCGTTAATATATACCGCTACGGGCGACTGTCTAGGGGCGACAACAGTCGCCCGTAGCGGTTCGTACCGCTGAGGGCGCTCAACAACAGTCGCCCGTAGCGGTATATACCTCTGGGGGCGACCAACAACAGTCGCCCGTAGCGGTATACAGAAACGCGCATACCTCTAGGGGCGACAATTTGGTCGCCCCCAGAGGTACGTACCGCTGGGGGCGACAATTATTGGTCGCCCGTAGCGGAATGCTATCCTCTAGGGGCGACAGCAGTCACCCGTAGCGGTACGTACCGCTGAGGGCGCTCAACAACAGTCGCCCGTAGCGGTATACCTCTGGGGGCGACCAACAACAGTCGCCCGTAGCGGTATACAGAAACGCGCATACCTCTAGGGGCGACAATATGGTCGCCCCCAGAGGTACGTACCGCTGGGGGCGACAATTATTGGTCGCCCGTAGCGGAATTCGATCTATCCTCTAGGGGCGACAACAGTCGCCCGTAGCGGTACGTACCGCTGAGGGCGCTCAACAACAGTCGCCCGTAGCGGTATACCTCTGGGGGCGACCAACAACAGTCGCCCGTAGCGGTATACAGAAACCCTTATACCTCTAGGGGCGACAATATGGTCGCCACCCAGAGGTACGTACCGCTGGGGGCGACAATTATTGGTCGCCCGTAGCGGAATTCTATCCTCTAGGGGCGACAACAGTCGCCCGTAGCGGTACGTACCGCTGAGGGCGCTCAACAACAGTCGCCCGTAGCGGTATACCTCTGGGGGCGACCAACAACAGTCGCCCGTAGCGGTATACAGAAACGCGCATACCTCTAGGGGCGACAATATTGTCGCCCCCAGAGGTACGTACCGCTGGGGGCGACAATTATTGGTCGCCCGTAGCGGAATTCTATCCTCTAGGGGCGACAACAGTCGCCCGTAGCGGTACGTACCGCTGAGGGCGCTCAACAACAGTCGCCCGTAGCGGTATACCTCTGGGGGCGACCAACAACAGTCGCCCGTAGCGGTATACAGAAACGCGCATACCTCTAGGGGCGACAATATGGTCGCCCCCAGAGGAACGTACTGCTGGGGGCGACAATTATTGGTCGCCCGTAGCGGAATTCTATCCTCTTTGAGGGGCGACAACAGTCGCCCGTAGCGGTACGTACCGCTGAGGGCGCTCAACAACAGTCGCCCGTAGCGGTATACCTCTGGGGGCGACCAACAACAGTCGCCCGTAGCGGTATACAGAAACGCGCATACCTCTAGGGGCGACAATATGGTCGCCCCCAGAGGTACGTACCGCTGGGGGCGACAATTATTGGTCGCCCGTAGCGGAATTCTATCCTCTAGGGGCGACAACAGTCGCCCGTAGCGGTACGTACCGCTGAGGGCGCTCAACAACAGTCGCCCGTAGCGGTATACCTCTGGGGGCGACCAACAACAGTCGCCCGTAGCGGTATACAGAAACGCGCATACCTCTAGGGGCGACAATATGGTCGCCCCCAGAGGAACGTACTGCTGGGGGCGACAATTATTGGTCGCCCGTAGCGGAATTCTATCCTCTAGGGGCGACAACAGTCGCCCGTAGCGGTACGTACCGCTGAGGGCGCTCAACAACAGTCGCCCGTAGCGGTATACCTCTGGGGGCGACCAACAACAGTCGCCCGTAGCGGTATACAGAAACCCTTATACCTCTAGGGGCGACAATATGGTCGCCCCCAGAGGTACGTACCGCTGGGGGCGACAATTATTGGTCGCCCGTAGCGGAATTCTATCCTCTAGGGGCGACAACAGTCGCCCATAGCGGTACGTACCGCTGAGGGCGCTCAACAACAGTCGCCCGTAGCGGTATACCTCTGGGGGCGACCAACAACAGTCGCCCGTAGCGGTATACAGAAACGCGCATACCTCTAGGGGCGACAATATGGTCGCCCCCAGAGGTACGTACCGCTGGGGGCGACAATTATTGGTCGCCCGTAGCGGAATTCTATCCTCTAGGGGCGACAACAGTCGCCCGTAGCGGTACGTACCGCTGAGGGCGCTCAACAACAGTCGCCCGTAGCGGTATACCTCTGGGGGCGACCAACAACAGTCGCCCGTAGCGGTATACAGAAACGCGCATACCTCTAGGGGCGACAATATGGTCGCCCCCAGAGGTACGTACCGCTGGGGGCGACAATTATTGGTCGCCCGTAGCGGAATTCTATCCTCTAGGGGCGACAACAGTCGCCCGTAGCGGTACGTACCGCTGAGGGCGCTCAACAACAGTCGCCCGTAGCGGTATACCTCTGGGGGCGACCAACAAAAGTCGCCCGTAGCGGTATACAGAAACGCGCATACCTCTAGGGGCGACAATATGGTCGCCCCCAGAGGTACGTACCGCTGGGGGCGACAATTATTGGTCGCCCGTAGCGGAATTCTATCCTCTAGGGGCGACAACATTCGCCCGTAGCGGTATGTACCGCTGAGGGCGCTCAACAACAGTCGCCCGTAGCGGTATACCTCTGGGGGCGACCAACAACAGTCGCCCGTAGCGGTATACAGAAACCCTTATACCTCTAGGGGCGACAATATGGTCGCCCCCAGAGGTACGTACCGCTGGGGGCGACAATTATTGGTCGCCCGTAGCGGAATTCTATCCTCTAGGGGCGACAACATTCGCCCGTAGCGGTACGTACCGCTGAGGGCGCTCAACAACAGTCGCCCGTAGCGGTATACCTCTGGGGGCGACCAACAACAGTCGCCCTTAGCAGTATACAGAAATTTCATATTAAAAAAAAAATCAAAAAAAAATACAAAAACACGTTAATAACTCAGACCAGAATGACTGGATTTTTTGTTCTGATCTGTTGTCATATTATTTCATACACATATACACATCTCAGACATTGTACACCGATTCGCAATACTTACATTGTATATATACATGTATACACATTGACTCAAAAAGGCCATTTTAAGCATTTTTTCCTCACTTTTTTACATCAATGCATTTATACACAAATTGTCGGCTTTTGGAGCATATTTTTGCATATTAATACATACATTTTTTCAGCAAAAGTCTCTGTACATGTGACTGCCCCAAAACATGTACAAAGATTACAATAATTTGTATAAATAGCGTCATCCGCTGGATGGTACACATTACAATGCATGTCGGTGCAACTTTTCTGTTTTAAAATTGTACATGTTACATCGATTCTGATAGGATATGTGTCACTTTAGTATGACATACATGCTTTACAAAATCGTTTAAAATCTTAATCAATTTACGGGAATGCTTCTTACTTTTGAAGTCTTGATGTTTACCAAATTTTTATTCATACACTGTACATAGCAATTCCCCAAAAAGCAAGTACATGTCAGTCTCCAAATTTAAACTCCTAATATTTTAAAAACCAAAAATTACCTCGCTCAAAATGACTGAAAACTGAAATATGTAACTTGTGGATATTGTATTTACTTAAAAACGTGGAAGCCTTTTCAAAAATGAACACCTTACTAAACCATTAATCAAACTTCTGACATTACAAAATAATAGAATAACGTAATTTGTTCTTTTAAATATTGCAGTACAAAATGTTCACGCAAATAATAAATTATTAGACACCAACAAATAATAGTAATAGCATACATGTACAATTCGCATAGTATTATATACGCTTAAAATTGCCAACTTTTTCTGGAGAAATGCATTTTTACACCCATCCAACATATACTGTGATAAATGTCTATTTCTAGTTGATGTGCGGCCATTTTTGTCTAGTACCTGGAAGGGCGAGACTGTACACCTGATGACAGATGGGGAATTATGATTCTGGTACCAGACTAATCTTCATCCAAATTTATAGCTGCTACTTGTTCAAAGTTGCTTCTAAATGATCAATGTATTTTCTAATGATAACTAAATTAATCAAACTCGGTGGTAATACAAATTAATCTACAAATTCCAACTCCTGGATATACTAGGTACAAAGCACCTATTTTCAGCCTTTTTTAAAGTTGTGTTAAAGCCTTTAATACATGGGATGACATGACTGCGTACAGAATAATTATGTGTATGGTAAATAACATTAAAAACATATTCTACATAACGCTCAGAAAGTATATTGGGATTGTTAAAAAGACATTTTTGAAGTTAGTTCAGTTGCATCTGACAGTGTGGAATAATGGCAAATGTAGGTTATTTGAGGAAAATGGATCACTATTTGGCAAATTTCTTATTGTATATTTTATATCAAGTATTACAGAACATTTTTTAACACGGAAGCCTTTAATGTTGGTCTTATTTTGAAGTGTACCTCTACTCTATACATGTGTGCGGTTTAATGGTTATGAGAAGTGATGCAAAAAATGCCGGCATTGTTGTCTTATTCCTAGAGTGCTTGCCACAAATCTCTATACAGTTGGCCCAAAGGTTTACAGGTATCAGTGTTAAGGCTTGTTTACATTCTTTGCTATTGCTACACGTCTGCAGCATTTATTATATATTTTTACAATGTTCTTTGGCATAGTGCTGGAATTTTAGCTTATTTTTTAATATGTACATGCAACCTAAACTCTTACCCATCTATAACCTTTAACCTATGACCTACAACCTAATATTACTTCAAAAAAACAAAAACGATTAGTTACTTCTAACAAGCTACGGGAAGTAATTTTATGGCACTTCAAGAATTCACTTTAGAAATGGATTCCATATTTGGGGAGAATGTGAAATTAAACAGCGATAACTCAAGATTTACCTCCAGGTTTACCTGGAGATTTACCTCAAGGTTTACCTCGAGATTTTCCTCCAGTTCTACCTTGAAATATAAATTGCCCTGTTTTAATAGTCTGAAGTAGGGTCAGGAACCAGACTATAATTATGAACATCATTTTTGTTTCTTGGTTTCTCCAGCATCTAAAACACAAGACTTTAAACAGGTCAGAATCAAAATTTGCTGTAAAATACTAATCCCCAAATCCATCAATTTTTTTTAAACTTACAACAAAAGCAAGTGTTGTATAATTACCCATAATTTTGCATTCTCCCTTTGGGATGGGGATACAATCCAAAAATTTAGGACAAGATACTAAAAAAAAAGAGAATTGGCACACGGTTTACGAATGTTGAGTTGGTATATAATCTGGTGAGAAATCACCACATGCGAATCATTGTATGCAGCCTTGATAAAAACCTCAAATTAACCCTCCAAATTCTATGCAAACACGTCCTTTCACTTGTGAATTAGACTGGTTAGCTACCTCACTGACTGACTGTCACTTTTGACTTGGACTGGTTACCTATCTTACTGACTGTTACTTGTGAATTAGACTGGTTACCTATCTCACTGACTGACTGTCACTTGTGAATTAGACTGGTTACCTATCTCACTGACTGACTGTCACTTGTGAATTAGACTGGTTACCTATCTCACTGACTGACTGTCACTTGTGAATTAGACTGGTTACCTATCTCACTGACTAACTGTAACTTGTGAATTAGACTGGTTACCTATCTCACTGACCGACTTTCACTTGTGAATTAGACTGGTTACCTATCTCACTGACTGACTGTCACTTGTGAATTAGACTGGTTACCTATCTCACTGACTGTCTGTCACTTGTGAATTAGACTGGTTACCTATCTCACTGACTGACTGTCACTTGTGAATTAGACTGGTTACCTATCTCACTGACTGACTGTCACTTGTGAATTAGACTGGTTACCTATCTCACTGACTGACTGTCACTTGTGAATTAGACTGGTTACCTATCTCACTGACTGACTTTCACTTGTGAATTAGACTGGTTACCTATCTCACTGACTGACTTTCACTTGTGAATTAGACTGGTTACCTATCTCACTGACTGACTGTCACTTGTGAATTAGACTGGTTACCTATCTCACTGACTGACTGTCACTACACTGGTCTGGAATCAGATTTACGGGACTTGCCTATTAATGAATGTGATGTAGAATAGTCTGGTCCCGCCTGTTTCATGCACATTTCAGGAAACATGCAAATGTCGACAGTGGATTTTTAACTTCCATCAACTTAGCACTACAGCTTATTCTAGCAATTCTACCACACACAAAAAAAAAATTGAAAAAACAAATATTATCTCACACACAATGTCCGTAAAAATTACAAAAAAACTTTGCATTTTGTCCCAAAAATGCAAAAAATTCCCTCTTTTCAGCACTGCTACCCTTAAAAAAAACCAACATTAAAGACGGTACTGTATTTCCATTATTTACAACTGCACTTGCAAAGGATTGCGCATAGACTTTTTTCTTTATACTAGGCACTGCTGCGTATAAATAATAAAGTATTCCTTTTTTTTTTTACAAAATGAAATTGGCCAAAGAGCACTTACAGTAATGTACAAGTCGTCATTTTCAGTAATGGAGGAAAATTTACACTGCGTTTGTACATACCAACCATCCACAAAATTACTTGGAATATCGCTTTTCGGTCACATTTGCATTTCTTTCTTTTTTAATTTGTTCATATGACATCTATTTCAAAGATGAAGAGAATCTTGTCTTTGTTTGCTACTTTTTTTCACTGTGCCCCGGAAGTTGCATGATTTTGAGAGAAGACCACGTTTTGTTGGCCGCAGGCGCAACTGCCGAAAAGGCAACAATTTTTGGACGATTTTTTTTATCTTGCACGACATGTTGGAAGCGTAGGAGTTTTAAAGCGCATCTCTCATTAGCTTCACGTTTCTCCTTGATACTGACTGCTGCATTTTAATCTAATAAACCTTGCCACTTCTTTTTAAAAGAACAATTATTTTCTTTAATATACCACAGCCTTGAAGGGCAAAGTATTTTTGTACCAACATCTTCATTTCTTTCATTTCTTCTAAAGCTTTCAATTGTCCATTACCAATGTATAAAATGCACTCTTTCTCTAACTTGCATTTTCATCCGAGTTTGTGTACTCATTTGTCTCCTTTTATCAAGTCAATAGCGTCATAGTTTAAATGATTGTGTCTTGAATCTTTGTAGGTTTAAAATGTCTGTATGAACAACAGAAACATTGTTTTTAAAGGCAAATGCCTGTTTGTGTTCTGTTTCATAATTTGTCTTTCACCTTATGTTTGTTCAAAACTCAATTTCCGGCTCTGGCGGACCCATCCGCGCCCGTCGTTTGTCCTGAATCCTGCTCAACACCATAGCTGTGTCAATCAGCAGCGAATCAAAGATGGCCTCCGTCAGCTGCATCTTGACGGCCAACTCGTCGTCGTCGTAGTTCACCCACTCCTGCTCCTCTTCCCGCAGCTCCAAGGTCAGAATCTCATCAACGTGGTCCTTCTTCTTCTTCCCGTAGCGGTTCAGTGTCGGGTCCAACTTGGGCCGGCCAGTCAGGCCGGCTACAAACAGAGCCCGGTCCTCTACAACCTGGGCTATGTCTGGGAGCTCCCTGGGCGGCCTGTCAAAGAAGTACTTGCGGGGTCTCCGTTTGGTCTTGGTCCAGGGGAGCTGCTCGCTCTGCTCTTGCTCCGAAGTGATGTCCTGGTAGGCTTCTCCAACCAGGTCAAAGACGAGCCGCTTGTAGGACTTCCGGCTCGTGCTCTCAATGTCTGAACCCTGGGTGTCCTCCCCCATGATCTCTACTGGTGGTGAGAGGAAGACTGTCCTCTCTCCTTGGACGACCTTCTCGTGAAAGACTCGGACGAACTGGTCCACTAGGGATTTCATATCCTTGCGGTTGTGCGGCACTGCGTAGAAGGGTTCCTGGGTGATCTTAGTCAGGTCTAACCTGCTTGGCTCTGGGGTTCCGGGACTTGGCAGGGAGGGCACTGGGGTTTCTTGGTTCCGGACCGGCACCTGAATGATGCTCTTGCTCTTGGGCATGGAGCCAAAGTCATCATCAAACCACTCTTGTTCCCCGAAGAGATCCCCCTCAAAGATGTCTTGTCCGAGCTGTTGCATCTGCTCTAGCTTCTCACTGAGGGCCTCGGGGTTGAACCCGCTGGACTCCCCGAAGACGGGAGATCCTGGCCGTGCCACTGGCAGCTGGTCCTGATCTTTGAAGTCCTCGTTGTTGGTCTCCACCTTGACGCGGTTGATGAAGATGTCATCAGCGAGTGTTGTATCCTCTTGCTGGACTGGGCTCTCGCTATCCGGTGTGTACGGGGTGGCATTTCGCACAAACGGTGATGGACAGGGGGTCTCTGGGGAGGGCGATTTGGGTGATTCTGACATAGGCTTAGTCCTCAGGTTCTCTGACTTGATTTCATCATTGCTGATCGTCAGAGACTCATTTATGTCTCTTTTGGCACGTTTGTTTCTGAGGGCCATCATGTCCGTAATGGCATCATTGAGCAGAGTCTGGGTTGTGGAGTCGAGCTTTCGTTTGATCTCAACCTTTCGGTTTTCCTTCTCATCCACTTTGACTTGTTCTTTTACCCTTTCCTCTGTATCATCTCTTGGAGATGTGACAGAATCATCGTGGACAAGCATTTCAAGCAGAGAGCTGCTCGGCTTCTCAGTTGATGGGATTCTCAAGGGGCTCTTGGCATCCCTGACTACCTCTCTGCCATCCATTGAGGTCTGCTTCTCGGCTGCCTCTGATATTGCCTTCACAGAGTCCCTAACAACAAGTGTTGTCAGGTGGTCTGTGATCGAGTCTACAAGCTGCTCCTTTGATTGCAAGGAAGTGACTTCTGGTTCAGGAGCTCCTCGTGGGGTCTGAGCATCCCCAGTTGGAGGGAAGATTTCATCGATGTCATCCTCATGGAAAGACTCCACTGCAGCCGCGGCCGAGTTGATGAGGGCAGCCAAGGCAGCATCATCGGTCATCGGCTCTGAGAGGTCCTCAACGACTGAATCATCATCAGTGGCTTCAGACTTCAGCACCTGAGCTAGGGGTTTCATCGACTCCGATGGGGTCTTGGAAGAGAGTGACGACAACAGGGAGCGTTCAAATTTGTCTTCCTCCTTGTCCTTAAGACTTTGAACAAGCTTTCTATGGCTTGCATCAGAAACTTCAGATGCCGCACTGGGGAGATCCTCTTTGACAGATGAGACTTGCTCAGGTTCTGTTTCTGCTCTCTGAGGTTCCGGAGCGAGGTGCTCTACTCTGTCAGCCGGGACAAATATGCCATGACTCGGTGTGCAACGAAAATAGATGTGCCCATCTAGCGAGCCATCATTTGTCCCTTTTTGGTCATCAAGTTCAACGCCTCCCCACCAGCCCGGGGCAAAATGGGTTAACCCCTTAAAGAGGAGGGTTCCCTTGTGCTGGCCACTCACTGTCACTCGGTCTCCGATTTGGTATCCAGTGAAGTCTTGGGAGAACTCAAGTTGTTCTGGAGAGGCCACAGGAGTTTTGTCATCTTCTTCACCGATGGCTTCTGACTTGTGCTCTTTGTTGACATCCCTCTCTGCGATGGTCACTTCGGGAGCAGCCTCTTGGTCATCCTCTGCCGCCTTTACTGAGAGCTTGTCCGTCGACAAATTGAATCCTAGCTTCCCGCTGCTCGCGACACTTGGCTCAGAGGGTTCACTGGCAATGGATAGTTGCTCACTGATGTCGTCATCTGTGTCTTCTGAGTGACTCTCCTTGTTCCTCAGTCCGATAGAGACAGACGACTCAAAGAAATCATCGCTGTAGCTAGCTCCTGATTGTTCACTCTGAGTCCTAGATCGATGAGAGGATCTCACAGAGCTGGAGTAGGAGTGTGATTTTTCACTCCTCTGGGACAGCTCATCCACAGAGTGAACTGACACTTGTGATGGTGATCTCTTCTCCAGCATTTCTGTGGTCCTTACTAGGTCTGTCTCGGGAGAATGTTTGGTCTCGTCCAAGACGATCTTCTTTGAAACGGACTTCACAGAGTCTTGCGAAACCGAGCTCGCTGCAGAGAAGACCTCCTCAGGGACATCCGAAGCTTCTGATTGGTCTGACCTTTGACCTCTGACATCTTGAACGGTGACTTCAGCGTCCCCAGGAGCCTTCCCGATTGGGCTCATTTTCCGAGTGTCCCTCTCCATGTCAGACCTGGGCGACTCCTTCTGGGAGGCATCAGGCGTGGTTGAAATTGAACTGTAAGCTGACGGGATGTCCTCCGACACTTCTGACACCACAGAAGAATCTTTGCGTTCCTCTGGTTCTTCCGACTGCTGGGGTCCTTGCTTCTGGCGAAACAATTCATCAGGACTCTGGCCGGCATTTACTGCCCTCTGGGAGTCTTCATCTGAGGTATTGCTTGATGTTCTGTCAAATACTTCCTCGGAAATGTTGGAGGAGACGCTGCTTCTGTTCTGTTTGGCAGATGGTGATGGCGATGGCGATGGTGATTTCGGAGGTCGTGGTGTGATATCTAGTTTTAAGGAGAAGAGGACAAGCAGAAAGTTTAATATTTAAATCGATTAAAAGTATTTGAAACATGTCATATTTTCCCATTTTTGTTGAAACTGTTAAGCAAAACAATGTAGATTGCTTGTTTGAAAACAGAATAGAAAATACTGCAAGTTAAACTTGCACGATCCCCCTGGCATGGTGGCAGTATTTATACAGCCAGTTAGTAAGCACACTTTTCAGTGTACCTGACCAAAATCAACAATGACCCCATTTGACCGTTAGATGACCTTTGACCTCAATTGTCTGAATTCATCTGAAGTCCCCCCTTCCCAAAGATTATTGTCACCGAGTTTGGTTGAGAGTGAAGTCGGACTTTTCATATGACAGCACTTTTCAGTGTACCTAACCAAAATGAACAATTACCTCATTTGACCCCCAGATGACCTTTGACCTCAAATGTCATCTAAAGTCCCCTACCCAAAGATTATTGTCACCAAGTTTGACCTGAATTCATATAGGCCAGCACCTCTGTCGAGCTCAATGGCAAGCCATGGCAAAAGGTCGTGGGGATCTTGTGAAGTATTTTGTACCAAGCTCTGGAAGCACGGGCTTATAATATCAGTGAAGGGCAAAACGAAAAATTAAAATTTAAAGGGGAGTTAAACAAAAGCTCACCTTCAACCAGACGTGGCGTGGTGGGCGGGGTGAAGACAGAGCTCAACGACGTGTAGGAGTGATCTCTCCCAGGCCCGGCTTCCTCATCCAAGCTGGACCTGCTGGACATGCTTCCCTCTGACACCGACCGTTGCTTCCGTGAGACTCCCAGCTCGGCCCCGCCCTCCCGGCTGCTATCCGAGGTAGTGCGTTGGCGCAGGGAGCGAGCGTGGGAGCGGTCCTTGAGGCGCTGGGCTTCCGACATGCGCAGCTGCTTGATCTGGGGCTTGACGGCCACGGATGTGGTCTTGGCGGTGGCCTCCGATTCATTCTTGAGTTCGGCTTTGGTCTTCTCGATGAGCTTGTCGTATGACTGACAAAAAAAACAAGAGGGATCAAGATTTCATGAAATTGAACGACAGAAAGATTAAGAAAGGACAAGTTGAGGGTTGGTTTCAAAAGGAAAGTATGATTTTTGATTCAACTGGCATCAAAGAGGTTTAAACTGTAGACCTCTAAAGTAGTTATAAGCAAGACGTCATGGGTGAAGTCAAACCCAAGCAAGCTTGTGAATTGGTTTTTTTTTCAAAAGTTCACAGACGGCATAGACTATCAAATTATAAAATTATAAAATGAAGGGCAAAGACCGATATTACACTAAAATGACCCTCACTTGTGGTCTTAGGGGGAAGAATGGAAGAATATCTAACCCATTTTTCCCACTTCATTGGCAAGTGCATTGAGAAAACTCCAAGATTCATAGCAAAAGATGCCAAATCCTGAGGATTTCTTGTTCAAGGAAGCTTTGTCAATCTGCCAGAGACCAACACTGTGCAGTAACTCCAATGCAATTTCCTTGCGCTTAAAGCTTAGAGACTAACAGCGACTCAAAGTCAATAGTGGGGGGGACCTGATTGTCCTTACTCGCAGCACAAGCTGAACTGCGAAGGATGTGGCTACAACGTGGTCTAGCCAAAGGCGTGTAAAGGCACCTTTTGTAGCCGCCATACGACCCATGTCTGACCACGGAGCACAGCCAGATCGAAGGTTTTGTTTTTAGTGGGGGAAGGAAAACCAGAGAACCCTGAGAAAAACCCTCGTGGCACAGGAGAGAATCAGCCAAAAACCCTTCTCACATATGACCCGAGTCGGGGAATCAAATCCGGGCCACAGCGGTGAGAGACGAGCGCTTTACACACCGCGCCACTCCTGCCACCGCTACTCACCTCTAGCCAGATCGAAAGTGTTGATTTTTGCGGAGGGAGGAAAAAACGGAGAACCCGGAGAAAAACCCACGTGGCACAGGAGAGAATCAACCAACAACTCTACTCACATATGTGACCTGTTCTGTCAAAATCAAACTTTTCTGGGCATAAGGTCGAAAATGATATTTTAACATATTGTTAACATATGTTCTTTTTCCTTTTAATAGGTGGTTTAATTTTTGAAACCGGTCATTCCTGGGCAGAGTTATGCTATTTTGAAGTTCATTGTGTCGAAAAGTAGAAAACGGAGAAAATGGCCACGAACGTCACAAAACAGTTATTTCTTTAACTGATATACCTTATCAAAATCATCAAAAATAGTATATGTAGAGTTCAAATTAGGGTTTCAAACTTTTATAATATATTTTAGACATGTTCAGGATTACAAATATGCAAAAATTTGAAAATCAATCAAAATTACCCCCACAGCGTTTTTCGGCCCTATCTCAATTTCAACCTCTGCCCAGAAGCGTCTGCTTTTGACAGAACAGGTCACATACCGGTATGACCTGAGTCGGGAATCGAACTCGGCCACAGTGGTGAGAGGCGAGCGCTTTACGCACTGCGCCACTCCTGCCACCGTTACTCACCTCCAGCTGTTTTTTGAGGCTAGCCTCCTGGGCTTTGAGCTTCTCCCGCTGCATGCGTTTCTGCTGTCGACGCAGCTTGTCCGCTTCCATCTTGCGTTTCCGGAGCTCCGACTCCAGCGCCTTGACCCGCCCCTCGATGTCGCTCTGGTCGGACGCGATTTCTGTCGTACAAAAAAGCAGGTTGGAGAAAACAATGAGAGAAGGCCTTTCCAACTTTCAATTTGTAGTTTGTTTTTATTTCGGCAAAGTGCGCGCAAAGTGTTGACATGACCCACACGCACATGTGGTTGCTATAATTTATCAGTTCAGTGCAGGACATTGCGTTGCTGCAATCGGTTGAGAACGCTGAATTAGGTGCAATTCAAAACATGGTTTGGCAACTGTTGATTTGAAGTTCAGATCCTAAAACATAATTTTCTACGAATATGCAGCATTCACTGAGCTGAAACTTCATCAGGTTAGTTTTGATCACCCTTCTTTAGATTTTGAGCGCTTTTGTTGCTTCAAACGAACATAATGCACAAATTACAAATGATGGACTGTTCCTTTTAAGTTTAATTTCCGAAGTAACAAGTCAACACTATTGTCTTCGAAAACGACTCACAAGCTGTAAGTTGCATTGCCAAAGAATTAACTGGTTTCTCATGAGTCGGTTTACGTACTGAACGTGGAAGTGGTTCTAAGACTCACCCGACACAGTCTGAGAGAACGACTTCTCCGACTCGGACCCACTCTCCGACTCCATGATCCTGCGGTGGGGAGACAGCGGCGCCCGGAACGACTCCAGACTAGATGGTGGACTGTGGTAGGAGCGTTGGGGCGCTGCGGCTGCCGCTGCTGGGGGTCTGGTGGGCGTGAGGGTCTGATCGGCCGACTCAAAGGACTCGCTGGCGTACTCGTCGGGGACCGAGTCGGTGTGTTTGAGGGTGTCATCGTTGGAGACGTTGTTGGCGACAGAAGCCGTCCGTGCACTGCTGTAGATACAAAAAAAAAAACACCACAGGATTAATACAATTTTTCTCACGGACTGTTCATGATCTGGCCACAAGTCCTGCCCACACCGTGGTCACATGACCAAAAAGTCATGATCTAATTGGTTAAAGCAAACTGTTTGATTGACAGAATCTACAGTCAAGTAAGAACATGTGGTCACATTTTCTTTCTCGAGTAACATTTGTTGCATGAGCAACTTACTTTAGTATGCTTTCATAGGTAATTCAGAGAAAAAGTTACCTCTGAAAGTCTTTTGCAACTAGACCCTCTAAAATCCTGTTAACCACTTCGCGCCGGAGGCCGTGTATACATGTACATTCCAAAGTTTTGCGGTATTCAAAACGGATGACAGATAAACACGCAGGCAGTGAGGCCGGAAATATTTGTCAGTGACCTGCTCGCAGCAATCGAGGCCAGAAATACGAGTCTGCTGCCCTAGGGTGATGGCTTCAACCCGCCTGGCTTGGGGTCGAGTGAAAAGTAATCCCGCGCCTCGTTCCGTTCTTGTCAAAATTCTCCCGGCGAGAATTGGTTAAAATAGATTTGTCACTTAGCAGAAAGTGGCCTTTTTGGGTTGACAGCAGTTTTCCAAGTGTTTTCTGACCAGTTTTGTCGACAAAAATTGATCCTACCATGTACATGTATATGGTACTTATTGTCGTAACTCCCAAGAAAATTTAGGTCGGCACAAATAATATGCCTTTTTACTACCCTGCATAACGCACTGTGGGTCCAATTATAGGAAATCAAATGTTTGAATATAAAACACATACATCATAAGGAGAACGAGTTAAACCTGATATTATTATAGTGCTGATCACTCAACCATGGCATTCCTTTCGCTGATGACTAAATATAGCCAATCGGCCAAGCAGAGACAAAAACTTGTTTATGCAAAGGATAGTCACAATTTGATGTTATTATTTTTTTTTCCATTGATCTCCTAATCAGAAAGTAAAACAGCAAACTGTTGTGCTAAGCACAACTCAACTGGAAACTTATCACAAATATACTCCTATGCCATTTCTGTTGGTAAGCCATTCTTGAGTAGCCCTTTTTTATTGTACTCGCATATTTTCTGCACTTCACAAAATTCCTATGGTCAGCAAATTTTCTATTCTAACCAAATTTTTCATGCTCACCAAATTTGTCATGCTAACCAATTTTTTTCATGCTAACAAAACTTTTGAGGCTAACCAAATTGTGTTTGCTAACCCAATTCATTATGCTTACCCAATTTTGGTAAACCTACTTTTAATTATGCTAACCCAATTGTTTCTATGCTGACCCAATTTGTTACGCCAACACAAATTTGTAAGCTAACCATTTTGTTTTATGCTAACCAAATTGTATATGCTAACCAAATCTTTCATGCTTAACCAATTTTTATGCTAACAAATTTTGTTATGCTAACCAAATTTGTTATGCTAATTGAATTTTTTATGCTCACCTAAATTTTTGTGCTAGCCAAATTTTTTTTTGCCAAACAAAATGTTTCTATTTTTTTATGCTAACCATAAGCAGAGCCATGAAATTGGTAACCCGTTCCACTGGTGACCCAAGACTAACCTGCTCTTCTGTGATCCCTCCGAAATGACTTCTTCCGGAACGCTACTATCATGACTGATGTCCTCAGGCACGGAGCTACTGCTTGCCGCCCGCCCACTGATATCCCTTTGCCCCTCCCCCCGAGGGGTACTGTTGGTGTCCGTCATCGCATCCGAGTTGATCCGGGAAGGGGAGTCATCAGGGGCGGAGTCATCTCTCGGACTCGGAGGCGGGAGTGCTTTCATTGGTGGGCGGGGTTTAGCGTTGCCGTTGTCCAATCGTCGCATGGCCTCGCGTTCCATGTTCACTATCTGCGACTCCTCTTCGTCCAGGCGTCGCTGCCAGGCAAGCAACTCTTCAGCATTCCGTCTGCGCTTGGTTAGTTGGTGTTCGCGCTTGGTCAGGTACCTGCAAGGGCGGAACCGGCGAGTCGTATGGAATATCAAGGCAAGCTGCACACTGGGGAGTAGTGGACCGAGACTGATTTGATTGGATGTCCGTATGGCATTTTGGAGTGCATTTAATACCAGGACTACACTGGATCACACATTGTGAGGAAATTTGTGTTTATAAATTCATCATAGCTGCTCAAAGGATCTACAGCGCGAGTTCAAATTTAGTTGACAATAACAAACTCTAATGCAATTCAGTTCAATTTTTATAAATGTATGATAAACTTATTCTTAGAACTGGTACTTAAAGGGAATGTACATCATTGGCTTTTGCTGTAATTTTCAGAAATGTACTATTTGAGGGGTTAGTATAATAGATCAAATATTGTTACACTGACATGTTTGAAGTTTTGTGTTCGAAAATGCTGGAAAAACCAAGAAAAACAAAAATGTTCAAGTAGCCTGGTTCCTTGACTCCACTAAAGATAAAATGGATCAATTTATAGATGCTGGAAAATTGTAAGGTAAGGGAACCAGTCTAGCTGGCCTGCACCCGTGAACATGTAACCAATAGCAAACAAAATTTTGACTGAAAAAAGTGTAAAGTTGGAGCAGTAGTTGAAAAATAGTTAAGTTTTTCCAACGGTGGTCGGCCGACCACCGTTGGAAATGTATACAAAAAATTCACACCAGGTGTCATAATTTTACAGGATGCTTTAGACTGTCATTTACAAACATCCTAGTAAGGTATTTCATAAAAACTTGGTTATTTTTCGATGTTTGCAAATGTTGTATATTCCCTTTAAGCAATTTTAGGTATTAGAAATATCTGCAAAAAATAAATTTAAATTATTAAAGATTGACAGAGGTTTGGTGCACTGATGTGATTCAAGATTTTTTGATGATTTCTTTTGAACAGTGTCACCCTAGCATAAAATTGTTTTTCCTTTCTTTAAGATGATCAATAATTTGGATAAATGGCTTAATTAATATTCTGTTTATAATCTTTCCTGGCTGATATAGGTTTTCCCGCCCGATTTCCTGAAATATTCATTTACTTCTAAAAATCGGTCATTCATTTTCGTCTGAACTTGAATGCACTTCTTTAATCACATTTTAATTCAACGAAAGTTCAATCAATTTTCATTGTCTGTGCATTCGGTTTTGAGAAACAGACGGCCAATTACGTTACCTATTCATTCATTTATATACGCAAGCACACCTTTTCGCGCAGAGTTCTGGAATACAATTTCGTGAATGTGCAATCAAAAGTACATTTTTCTCATTCAAAATAGCAGATTGCATCACAGAATTCCAAACCTGATACCAAAAAGTAAAATAGAACGGTGAATGTTTGAAATCGCCCTCTAGAAACGAAAAAGAGGTCTTGTAAATGAATCTGAATGGACATAAACGAAAGGTGCTGCTCAATCACTTAATTGATTGAACTGAAATGGAATCGAATGCTCTGGTAGCGAAAATGAGACGCGTGTTCAGAACAATTCTCAAATTCAGAAGAAACTGAATGGCCAATTTTCAGAAGTGAATGAACATTTCAGGAAGTTGGTCGAGGAAAAATATATTTGAGAGAAAAACATTTGGAGTGTCAAAACGACAAAAAATCCATGGCCAGTTCAAACTCTTTTTCAGTAGGAACACCAAAAGAGTTTGGATTAATTTGAAACAATCGTACAAAGATATCGAACTCACTTCATGCTCAGAGGCTGCTGCATCTTCTTCAGTTTCAGCATAACCTGGGCTTGCTTCTCGGCAGGCGACAACCCGCCCTTGGCCCCGCCTTCTTTCTCATCACCGGGCCCCGCGCCCTCTCCGGGCCCCACTTTCTTGACCCCTGTTGGGCTATCCAATGTCGAGTCGGACAGAATTTCGGGGAGTTCTGGCGAGGAGGGCGACTCCAGCGATACCGCGACCGCGTGGTTGTCGCTGAGAGCGCCCCCTACTGACGAGCTCATGGAGATGTTGGACAGGTCCTTCATGTGGTCCTTGACGGCCTCGGTGGCCTTGCGCATGCGCAGGATCTCCTGCTGCTGGAAGAGTAAGAGTTGGCGCTCGTGGCTGGCTGCTTTCTGGGCGACACGGAGTCGTCGAATCTCCGCCTACAGATCAGGGAACAAATTCAAAGAGTCATCAAGCGGAACAACAATATTTTGGAGAGGTTTCTGACAGGCCAAAGATAGAGGACACCAAGACGAAAGAGGGAACCCATTTACCATTTACTTGACACAGCCAGGAAGAAGAAATCAGGCGTAAGTGGTACATGTATAGACCTTTGACACTTGCGTTGTGGAATTTATAGAGCACACCCAAACTTGCTCTTAGCACAAACTGAAGAGAGAGCCATGAAATTGTTTTTCCAAAAGATCCTTGATTGAGGTCACTTTTGGAATGTTGGTAACATTTCTGGCTTGGGCTCCATCACTGGCTTCAGAATCATTTACAAGCCATAACAATGTCCAAAACAAAATGTAAACACCCTAAATGTTGGTATTATATGGTAGGATTTCACATTCCTGAAACAAGGACCAATACCTAGTGTCAAAAGTCAGTGGCCTTTGAAAATCTCTTAGAGAAGCCAAACAAAAAAAGCCATGGTATTGTAAAAATCCTGTATACAAAATCTAACAATGAAGCTGCGCTTTCCACAGAAGATCTTTACAAATGGCGTGGTGCATGACCTATAGAGGGCGCTATTCAACCTTACCTGTTCCTGTTGGACCTTGGCCACCAATGCCTGCTGCTTCTTGCGGACCGTCTGCAGTTTCTCTGCGTCACCGCTCTCCTTGAGCCGTCGCTTCTCGTGTTCCAGCCACTCCAGCTCCACTTTGGCCTTCTCTAGAAGCGTCTTCTCCCGCAGCTTGAAGAGCGCCCCCTGTTGTTGGGCCCGTACCTCCTCGTCGCGCAGCTGCTGTCGAAGCATCTCGGCTGATAGGTGGAAGGAGTCATCCAGGAAGGCTAAGTCGCCGGTTGCGGACTGGCGGATGTCGAAGATCTTGGCTTCTTCTTTGCCTCTGATGGGGGTGCTCGCTGAGGACGGGGTGAGACTCGAAGATGTCTTGGTCCTGGACTCGCTCGGGGAGCTGTAGTAGCTCTGCTTGTTGTCCGGGATGTCCTCAGCAATACTAGGGCTCCTGACTGCACTCGTTGCGTCAACATCCGAGGCGGTCTTGATTGAGGAGTTACTTCGTCGGCTCGGAGGAGAGTAGTCAGTCCTGACTGGCGAAAAGCCGGACTCTGTCGCAATGGACGAGCTGGATTTCTCTTGATTTGTGGAGACGTTGCTTGCCGTTCGGATGGATTCTGATGCGGTTGGGGACTTAGGAAGCTTTGAGCGGGCGTGATCGCTTACGGGGGATAAGGAGCTTGCGTCCGGGATGGTGCCCGTGCTGATGGAGGTTGCCGAGCGGCGGGAATCGGTGAAGTCATCTGAGTAGTCCTGTTTTGGGGAGCGGGGGCCGTCTGATCGACTGCTCATACTGCCGCTGCTGCTGCTGCTGTTGCTGTTGTAGCTGGGCTGGTTGGAATGGGCTTTTGGGTCACCCACGCCTAGTGATCTGTACATGTTGAAAGAGAAAGAGGAATACACAATAATCTTGAAATGTAAGTCCGTGACTTTTCCATAACCTTTCCAGGACAAAATAAGGGCTTTTCATGACCAATTCCAATGTCGTTTTGGCATCTTAGGAGCCGCTTGCTCTGGAGGTAGGGAACAGTGTCTCTCTTTCGGCCTTCCAGTTTGACACAAGACCACTGAGAACCACAACAGCATCACAACGGTGCACTGAACAAGCAACAAGTACTGAGCATACATGTATAAAGAAGGAGTACAGCAAAAAGGAATGCAAACTGCAATTCTTCTGCAGCCTAATATTCCGTCATCATGTATGGGTGGTGCAGGATTCCATTACTCTACCATGATTTTTTTACAAACAGTGTCTTCACTGAGACTTTCAGGTCCAGTGTGACAAAGGTAAACCCAGCCTTCTTCCCAAGAATCTTTGAGGGTTAGAGTTTCAACGCACCTTGTGTGGACGGTCGGAGCGGGAGGGGCCAGGCTGCCCTTCATCTCCTTCAGGAACTCTATCTGCTGTAGTCGCTGCTGTTCTAGAGCAGCCGTCACTGCCGCTGTGGTTGCCGCTGTCGCTGTGTCGGAGGCCAGCTTGCCCGGGTCATAGCTGGGCGCCGGTGGCTGCAGCGGATTCCGATGCGCCTGTAAGATAGTGTTTGACCAAGATTGTCTATCTGGGACCAGTTCGTTACATCTAACCACAGAAATATACTAAGCATGGAAATCTGCCAAGTACGGAAATATGTTAAGCACGGAAATTTGCCGAGCATGGAAATCTGCTCAGCACGGAAATCTACTAAGCACAGACATGACAGGAAATCTAGTAAGCACAGAAATCTGCTCAGCACAGAAATCTGCTAAGCACAGAAATCTCCTAAGCACAGAAATCTGCTTAACACAGAAATCTACAAAGTATGGAAATCTGCTTAGTACGGAAATCTGCTAAGCATGGAAATCTGCTAAGCCAGAAATCTGCTAAGCCAGAAATCTGCTGAGCACGGAAATCTGCTGAGCACGGAAAACTGCTGAGCAAAGAAATCTGCTAAGCACGGAACTCTGCTCAGCACTGAAATCTGCTCAGCACAGACATTTGCTTTCACTTCTTATAACGCAAACTTCTAAGACCTACCTCTGCCATCTGTTTTGCAGCCTCGGCCGTGACTCTTGCAGCTTCTGCTTGAGATTCTATCAAGCGACGGGCGTTATCGCTGACGGCGTCGGCCGCCTCGCGACGCGCCTGGGCCAGGACGCGTTCGGCGTCGGATGCGGTCTCGACGGCTCGCTGACGAACAACCTTTAAGGATTTCAAGTTCAAATTGGAAAAATTCTTGGGTTGAAGACCGATATTTATTGGAGGGGCTTCTGAACCTGCAACTTCTGGAACACATCATGGGTGCTCTACCAACTGAGCTACTGAGTACTCTGTTGTGGTCTGCCAAGGGAAAATTATTCAAGGGTGCCTTTGTTGTCTACTTAGAGCTCCTTTGTCATAAATTGACTATAAAATTTAAAAAAACTGGAAATAGCTTTGAAATGTTTTCTCATTTCACTCGTACTAAGCTCAGTCAGCTGTAAGCAGTTTTCAGTTCAGTTTTCCTTTTGCGAGAACACCCTCTGAACTAAAAACCCTCATCTTCAAGAGATTTCTGCTGCCAACATTTGTTAGCAAAGGTTATAATAATCACGCAGCACACAATACAGGCCTCACAAAAACAGTAGGTTTTTTTTTGGCCCTTGCATTTGTCAGAAACCTTCCTGAATCCTTTGAAATCCTTTAAAACCTCTTAGAAATATCTGGGAGGGTGAGGGATTCAACAAGACAACTGACCTCAAGTTGTTTATTTGCCTGTTCAAATTATCAAGGGTATCATGCCTCGTGTAAAATAATAGTGGTTGGGCTCGACCTTCCTCATTCTAACAAAATCCTCCAAAACTGCCTGGTGGAATTTGAAGGATCTGGGAAGGGTAGAGTTAAACTTAGGGACCTACCTCCAGCTGTTTGTTAGCCTCCTCAACCTCCTGTCGAGCTTTCAGCGACAGCAGCTGAATCTCCCGCTCGTGGTCTCTCTGCCGGGCCTGCAGCACCCGGGCCAGCGACACGCTCTCCTGCTGCGCCAGGGAGACGTGGCGGGTGCGCTCCAGGTCCGACAGCTGCCGGACCGATTCCTCCAGGGTCTCTAAGAGGTTCAGCTCGGAGGCCATCTTGAGGCTGAGCGCGGCGGGGGAGTACTGGGCAGGTAAAGGGGGCTTGGCAGTCACGGTAGGGTGAAGCTGGTGAAAATGAAACCAACAAATTTCAAATTAAACTTAGGATAGAACCTGGACCCGATTTGATGGAGCTGCTGACCCAAGAATATTGCTTAGTGAGATTTTTCGCTAAGCACAAGTCAGCAGCAAACCAGTGTCATGCAGTTAGCGTTGGATGACATTTTGAGAGGTAACCCACTTTTGTTTAGCAAATATTTTCTCTGCTAAGCACTGAAGTATTACTTTTAAAACACAAGTGGAAAAGGTTTTTCAACTTACCCTAGGATCAAGGCTGCCCCGCGGAGGAAGTCTCTCTGATCCCTTATCGCCGGTGATTTCTGTTGACGGTGCACCGTCGACCGGCATAAACTGGTTCCCCGCACCTTTAGCCAGTGAAGACCTGGTGGAAATGGAGGAGCGCGTCCTGGTGTCCGATGACCGCGATGACGACGACCGCTTGGACCGGCCGCTTTTCGATTGGCTCCTACTGCCGGACGACTTGCTACGACTGGACGGTGACCGGTGTGCAGGGGACCGGGGGAGGGACCCGGAAGACAGAGTGCTGTTGGGGCTGGACGGCGATTTGGAGCCCGGGGACTGGGCGGGGCTTAGGAGAGAGGGGGAGGCTTGTTTGTCGGTGGGTGTGTTGTGCGGGGAGAGAGAGGCTTTCGGGCTCGGAGTACGCGGGACTCGTTTGGGGTGAGCAGCATCGTCACCAGAACTGTGGAGAAAATGTACAGATGGAAATAAGCATAACAAAAATAGATTCCTTATGAAAGATTCTCACAGAGAATTCCAGCGTCTTCTCAAATTGAACACTGTGCAGTGTCCCCAAAGTTATCCGTTGAATTTGAAGCTAATCTTTTTTTCAATTAATGTTTAAGAATCCACTGAATTCAAGTGCTGTGCTCAAAAACAACACTGACCTGCTGAAGCTTTCCATGGGCGACAAGTCCAATGTGTTGTCGTCCGCCTTCCTGCTCCGAGTCTGCCCCGTGACCTCTGACCTTGACGACCTCTTGCGACTGTCGGTAGTCCTGGAGCTGGACTTGCTAGTAGATGTGGTTGACTTGGACTGGTTTGTATTAAATTTAAAAATAAAATAATTGTCTTACTACCTCTGATGGTGAAGCAAGCAAAGATCAGAGAGAATTCAACAAATTTGTAACCCCATTTGGCCATCTTGAATGGCGCCCTCTACAGTACATGCACAGAACCACCGACTTTCCAAAAATAATAACAATAATAATAATAATAAACCATTCTTATAAAGCGCATTTTACACGGGGTCCCAATGCGCTGAACAATTAACAGAGGAAAACACTAACATTATATATCGTTTGCAGTGAACAGATGGGTTTTAAGATTAGCTTTGAAAATGTCCAGGGTTGGGGCTTCCTTGATGTGATTGGGTAGTTTGTTCCAGAGGGTTGGGGCTGCAGATGAAAACGCTCGCTGACCGTATGACCTTGTCGATGTTGAGGAGCAGGCGAGCAGGGATTGTGAGCTTGATCGAAGTTTTCTACGAGGTTAATATTTATTGATTAATTGCTGGCGGTAAGTAGGGGCGAGGCAATGGAGACATTTGTATGTTAGGAGAAGGGTTTTGTAGATTATCCTCCTCTTGACTGGGAGCCAGTGCAGATTACGCAGAAAATTGGCACAGAGCCAACATACCTTTGAATTCCTCTTTGTCTTGCTGCTTTAGATGGTGAAGTCAGCAGAGTCAGCAATATTTCAAGAATTAAAAACTTTTGAGACCCCATTTAGCCATCTTGAATGGCGCCCTCTATGGTAAATACACAGAACCACTGACTTTCCAAAAAATAGGCACAGAGCCAACATTCCTTTGATTTTAGTCATCTTTGTCTTGCTGCTTTAGATGGTGAAGTCAGCAGAGTCAGCAAGATTTCAAGAATTACAACTTTTGTGACCCCATTTAGCCATCTTGAATGGCACCCTCTATGGTGCAAGCACAGAACCACTGACTCCGCAACAAATTGGCACAGAGCAAACATACCTTTGCTTTGCTCTTGGTCTTGCTGCTGCTTCCGGTGGTGAAATCGGCAGAGTAGGGCTCCTCGTCGTCCTGCCTGGAGCGGGGTGATTTGGGGGAGGCGCTGGCGCTGCCCGTGAAGTCGTCGTTGTAGGAGTAACCGATGATGGAATCCCTAGGGGCTGGCTGGGAGGAATCGGCGGGGAGCTGACCGTACACGATTGCTGAAATGATGGGGAGAAAACAGGCAGAAAAAGTGATTATGATTTATTTGTGACCAGACTTGTGAATGGACTTGTGATTTACTTGTGACCAGACTTCTGATTTACTTTTGAAGGGACTCGTGATTGACAACAACGTTGCTCACATGGATGCACATCTCGCGATGTGAGAATAAGGTTCTCTGAAGCTCACCTCGGTTGGAGCTCTGGTACTTCCTAGTGTAGATGTTGATAACGCTGAGTCCGTCTGCCAGACTGTCCTTCCATTTATCCGCCCCGTGGAGCGGCAAGCTGATTGGACGGGCTGGCGAGGCGGGTGATTCCACGGCAACCGGACTAGCTCCGCTGGTACCCGGCGGTGGCTGGTGTACGTGACTGTGCGTAACGGGTAGGTTCTTGAACGTGGGCATGTAATCTTTGTCCTCTGCTGCGCTGTCTGACAGCGACCCCTCACTGAGGGACTCGTCAATGCTGACACCCCTATCCCGAAGTGGACTGGTCCACTGGCCAATGGACCGATCAATCCCGGACACGTGGACCTTATGGAAAAGGGGAGAAGGTAAATTGGACTGCATTTAAAATATTCTGATACAGAACTGGAAGTCAACAGAAATGATTTTACAGCGATTAGAAAGGGTCTATGAAGTGAATTTTTCCTAGGAACATATTTTGTGCAACTTTCTACTCTTAAATGTATGAAAAACATTTGACATCCCTATTTGGTAAATTTTATGGAAAAGTGCACTTCTTTAAACATTTACAAATTGTCATGCTTTTCCTGACAACTGAGGGCGCTGTTCCTGTCATGTCGTTTCAGGAAGACACTGCTCAGGTTAGAGGTTTTCTGTTCAAATTGTGAACTCAAAATTTGCTTATTGAAAATATTTGTGAGAAAGTTTGCTCATTGGCTTACTGCCATGTACTGACACAACAACGAATCACCAAAGAAAAGAAACTTTACGTGAGCAAAAAATCAAAAATTCTGGCAACTTTTGGTGCTGAAATAGCTGTAACATTGCGGTTTCTGCCTGAAATGACATCGCACTTTTGCTCATGAATATGGTAATTGGGTACCATTGAAAATGGCTAAACGAAATTGAAAATAGAATCAAATGGGACACAATGGTGCTTTTCCAAGGATTGCATTAAAAAAAATACACTGCATGGGCCCTTTAACCCTAACCACCCCAACTCCATCAATATCCATCCCCCATTTTGGTGGATTTGGGGGGGACTTGGTCCAGAAGGCCTGGCGTGACTAAATATTGATGGAGTATGATGGACTTGGGCCTAATGGCCTGAAGCAGTGCTAGGGGTGTCCGATTGATTTTGCCTGGCTTCCTGTACTGCTGTTGTGATAAACGCCATGTGTAGCAAGTCCATGAATGTCAACCAGTGCGTCAGTGGTGGATTCCATAATGTTATGGACAGTTTTGTATTGGAAGCGCAGTGATTGCTGAATTTTGATGGATTTGGTCCAGTTCAGTCCTAGTAAAAGATGCCAGGGGTTATGGTTAAAAATGCCTCGTCCACCACTACTGTCCTGGCAAAAATACAGTGGTTCTTGTACCTCAGGTATAGCGTTTGAAGTCTTCCCCCTGACGGCATCTCCCAGCGTCTGTCCTGACGGTAAGTTCCAGTCCAGTCTCTGCCTGACGCTGTGGCCGCGGTAGGCTGCCTGGATCCGAGTCGCTGCGTTCTCTTGGTCTGAGACGTCCAGGGCTAGCTGCGCCTGGGCTGACAGGGAGCCTGTACCTGGTTAGACAGTATTACACCTCATAAATATGCATGAGCGAAAAGCAGTTTTTTCATTGGTCAATGTTCCGATGCATATTAACCCTCCTTCTCTGGCTGGCAATTTCAACAAGGCCAGCCCAGCAGTCAAAATGAATCAAGTGACTGTTCTGAACAGTTGAGTGCTCCCTGCCTTCATAAAGCAGGATTGACTGGCTGTGATTGTTTTGAAACCTGATACAGCTATGCTTTGACTGTAGGAGATTGATAAGCCAGCTGTGCCTACCAGTCACCTGCTTTTGTCTGTGGAAGGCCTAAAACTTACTTCACCATAGTTGTCTGCATACATTCTGTGCAAAGTTTCCTTTCAGTCAAAATCAATCAAGTGACAGTTTTCAACAGTTAAGAGCTCTCAGCCTACATATAGGCTCCGACTGTGTATGTGACTTGATACAGCTATGCTTTGACTGTAGGTGATTGATAAGCCAGCTGTGTCTACCAGTTGTCTGCTTTTGTGTGTATTGACTGAATTTGACTAGTCACAGTGCTTGCTTGAAATATGATCTGACTGTTGGTGACCAGCCTGTGTCAAAGGCACGGCAGGGAAGAGGATTGATTTTTTGACTGTCTGTGACTGTTCAAACAGCAGGAGTACTAATGATTTGTATAGAATATCTATCAAAATTCATAAATGTATCTTACCAGGCAAGGAACCGGTGAACACTCGATGGTCCCTGTCGCTCCCAACCATGCGCTGATACCGGGTACCAACCTCGGAACTGTCGTTCACCCACGCTGGCGATTCAACGGCGCTCCCAATGAAATGCACACTGCGGCTCGGGGTGGCCATTCTCGTGCCGGCGGGGTAAGCCCACCTGTCAGCGTCCCCTGGGGAGGGAACAGCCTGGGGCTGGTAGTCTCCGGTTAGTTTCTTGACTTCATTGTCTATTTTGCCCTGTAACGCGGCAGCTGTTGCCTTGAGGGCCTGGATCCTGTCTGCTTTGCTGCGGGCAGCCGTTGAGATTCCAGAGGGGGCAGACGAAGTTGGAAGGGGTGCTTTGCTCAAAAGCCCTTTTTAGAATAAACAGTATAAGTGGATGTCAAATTGAGTAACATAATATTTAATATCCAACACTTCAAGTTTTTGAAAATCCAACACCTAGTTTTGCATCAATTTACAGAGAGTGCTCCAAGTCCAATTTATTTGTAAAGACGTGCCAGTTTTAAGTACAAAGTTATGCACAAAGTCATATTGTGGCGTACTTTGGAAAGACCCCCCCCCCCCCCAACCACACCCAAAAAAATTCCCTTTAGACTTTTGGTCACTGCATTGCTGTATCAGATGCCAGACAATGTTCAAATTCAAGTATAAAAACCAAACGGTCGCAGTATTATGAGAGGCTTGCAAGACAGCAACAGCGCTCGGAGGTTCAAAACTTTGATAGAAATGATCATGGGTGTCAATGGAACCCACCTAGTCCAACGATGGATGGCTGTGTGACCTGTGCCCTTTGACCTGGGTCATCTCCCACCGGCCCTTGACCTCGGTTAGACACGCCCCCAGCCATCTGCGTGATAACAACGCCAATGGGGGAAGTCGGTCGCGGCGGCTGCTCGCCAGTTGTGGCGTTATCGTCAGTCACCCTACCCCGGGGGTCCGCATGGGTGGGCGGGGCTTGGTCCGAGGGGCTGTGGGGCGGGTCCGAGGGCAGACTGGACTGGGTGCTACTGTCGCTGCTGGAGGTGCTCCAGATGTTTTTGTTCTCCTTGTCCGAGCTGGTTACGTCCATCTTCGCGTGAAAACAAAGAACGACACGTCACAAGATGTCAAGAAAACTAAACCAGTTGTTAGAACAATGTTGTACAAATTGTATGTTACAAGGAGTTCCAAAAAGAACTTGAGAGAAATTCAGAAGGTTGACAAAAGATTTTATTACACGATACCTTCTTGCCATCTTGACGAAAGGGATGGTGCCTTGGAAGCTGATCCAAGCCGTTGAGTTGACCACCGTTGACCTCTTCCGTTGGTCCTTTGGAGAAGGTTTCTCCGAGTTGGCTGTTTGTCACGACGTTGCGAGCCCTCTGGCTCAACCGGACGCTATCCTTTTGCTTCTTGCTTAGCTCCTGGAGTTGCTCTTGCTTCCGTTCCTGGGCCAGCTTCCGTTCTTTCTTCTCCTCCAGGAGCTTGCGGCGACGCTCTGCCTTCTGCTTGGCCATGTACTTGCGGACATTGTCCGTGTCGTAGTGACGGACCCGCTCTGTCGGGAATGTTGGGTCTTGGTTTTGCTGAGCAGACTTGGTTGACTTCTTCTTGGCAGCCTTTGGAGCTGTCTTGGATTCCTTTTGCTTGGTTGGTGGTTTTTCATCCTCGCTGGAAGGGTCTAGATGGAGGTCCTCCAGGACATTCTTGGCTTCCGAGGGAAGCTTGTCCAGATCAGGTGCAGGACTAGCTTCCCGCTTGTCTTCAATGATTTCCTCAGTTTCAAGAGGATGTTCGGACAACTCGGCATCTGAGATGTCATCTTTAGTTCTCTCTTCCATAGGGACTGGTTGGTCCTGGGTTTTAGTTGATGGTGGGTCTTCCGTGTCATGGGTTGGGGGCGAATGGGGAGCTGGACTCTTTGTTTTGGGCTTCTCTGGAGGAGGTCCTAGGATCTTTAAGACGGTCTTCTGACCCTCTCTCCATGCTGTTGTGGAGATGATATCCTTGCTGCGGTCAGGCCGCTTAGGTCTCTTGTCCGGGACCTTGGGGGCTTTGTGAACCTTTCGAACAGTTCGGCCTGACCTGGACAACTGCTCTGGTTTATTCTGCTGCTGAAGGGCTTTGCTTGGCTTCAAGGCGCGGTCTTCCAGAACCACCGCTTTCCCCGTCCCACGGTCGGTTGACTTTTCTCGTGTCTTCCGACTGGTTTTCCGTGTGAGGTGGTCTTCCGTGACCACCTTCCCGTCTGGCATCTGGAAGCGGGTCTCCACTTCGCTGAAACCCTTGTAAGCTGGCGCGGCTGGAGCTGTAGCAACTTTACGGACTGTGGACTTCCCCGTGGGAGGTGGGAAGCCAGCAAGGAGGGAATCCTTCTCTCCGTCCAGGTCATGAAGGACGACAGGGTCGCTCTCCCGATGCCACATCCTGTCGGAAACCGCCGGCTTGTTGTTGGCTACAGCTGCTTTCTGTTGTTCTACCTTCTCCCGGAGTCTCTCCATGTGATCTGAGGCGCTTCCCCCCGACGCCAGCTTCCTGCTCTCCCGCAATCTCTGCCTAACAGCATCTCGTTCCCTCGCATCCGATTCTGCCTCCTTGATGAAAGTCTCCTGTCCTTCGGATGACCGCTCCCCTGGGCAGGCTCCGTACAGCCGCTCGTAGGCGGGGACGTACTCTTCCCGGTACCCATAGTTCCTCTGCGACTGGTTCCTGTCACGCTCCAGATGCTGCCTCGAGGGCAAATCATTCAGGACTCGCACCGCCGTGCTGTTGTCGATGGACATGTTAGCTGATCCCCGACTCAGAATCTCCTGGCTGGATGGAGACAAAGCGTTCATTTTCGGCGTAGTCCGTTGATCGTAATTCTCCATGTGAGAGGAGCCACTGACCCAATCTCTATCAGTCGTCCGAACTCCGTAGTTGTCCCTCTGGGAACGTGTTCGATCGCCTTCAAAGTTTGAAGACTTGAGAGTCTTGGAGAGGGATTTCAGCTGGTCCTCCAGCCTGTGAATCTGGGCGTTGTCAATACTCCTAGACGGGCTTAGCGAGTCTAGATTCCCGACTCCCGCGAACCGTTCTCTCTTGTTTCTCGGTGGGGAGAGGAGACGGGACGAACCTTGGTCAGCGTCAAGGTTATCTGACAAGCAAAGAGATGACATCATTCAAATTATGAATAAATTCGCCTGGAAGAACAAACATCCACCAAAGTCTATCCCGATGTTTTATAAACAATCAGTATTGGCTTTTGGCAGATGAAGGTGAACTAACTTCTTAGTGAAATTGTTAAAGATGTATCTCATGCTATTTTCCAATTTCAGCCCGAAAATTAGATTCCTTTTGTAAATTGCTTAATTTCTAGCAATACAAAAGTTATTCACTTTTGAATGAAACATCGACCCAAAACAAAATCGGCTGATGTTAAGTTATTGAATTATTACTTTACAATTTCAAATTATTGGCTGCCAGACAATAATTCCGTTCTCTCGTGGGGAATTAAATGTACGGACCAGGAGTCAGTCTGCTCGAAACAAGTGGATCTGTTTGTGCCCAAAACAAAAGCCTGTTTTTCAGAGGGTTGCTGACATCCACAAAAGGAAAAGGTTGGTTTTTGGAATACAGCAAAAAAATTCATGAGAAAAAAAAATTACACGTGTTCACATGGTTCATGAGCAAGGGGAAACGCAGCTTTTAACTGCAAACTTTAAAGTGCCAGAAATAATTTAATTTAGGCAGTGGGAATTCTGACAAAATTTGGGATAGGTCAATAAGAACTGAATGTTTTCTAGAGATTAAACAAAATCAGAAATTGATGATGAAACTCACCCACTATTGTAACTCTCTTCCTGGTCGTATCTCTGCCGTGGTTGAAACGGCTGAATTGATTTGAGGACTACAGAAAACAAAAGAGGAGTTCGAGAACAATTATTTCTAGTTTCTGATAGTTTCCAAATAGGGACAGGCCTTTCCACAGAAAGACTACATGCGCTGAGGCAACTGTCATGACTATTCCAAGTTGGGCAAACCTGGCCTTTTCAGGCTGATTCCAAGTTGGGCATGGTGGCATTTCATTGGAGTGTTCAAGTATCGGTATACTTTTTGGGGTGCTTCTTCAAAATACTTGAATTGTACTTTGGTTTATTCTGGTCAAAATTTAGTTTTAAAAGGAATGTACGACATTTGCTTTTGCTGTTATTTTCAGAATAAATGGATTGGGAGGGTTAGTATGTTATAGCAAATATTGTTGAAATGACTTGTTTCACGTTTGGGCTCGTAGATGCTGGAAAAACCAAAATGTTTTTGTTGTCTGGTTCCCTGACAACACTTAAGATGAAACAGAACAATTTATAGACTTTCGGGAATTGTAAGGTCAGAGAATCAGTCCAGCTGGCTTGTACCCCTTCACATGTGTGTCATCAATTGCAAAGAAAATGTGGAATATTACTAAATATGAAAAATTAGGAGCACTGAAGAAAAAATACCAGTTTTCTCCAATGCTGGTCAGCCGACCAGCGTTGGGAAAATACAATTTTTCTAGAAAGTGTCAGCACACCAGGTGCCACGATTTTACAGGATGCTTTAGACTGTCATTCCCTAACAATCCAGTAAGGTATTTCGTGATAATTTGATCATTTCGTTTTTTGATGATTGCAAATGTTATATCTTTCCTTGGCTCTCATAACAAAATTAGAAATTCATCTCATCACCATGATCACAGTCAGTCCTTTTATCAACTTGTGTGTTGTTTTTTATTTTCCTTTCGGAGCAAAATGTTTGAAACAATAATTCACCTGGCCAAGATGCCTGCTTCCTATCTCCATTGAGGGAACTCTATCAACTGGTACCCGGACTCTTGACAGATCCTCCATGCCAGCCAGGTGATGTTTGTAGCCGGGGCTCAGTATGCCCCGGGGCTCCTGACTACTAGAGCTGTAGGCGTTGTTGCTGTAAGACTCCGCCTTTTGTAGCCTGGCCTCTGTCCTACGAAGCTGGACACAAAAAAACTTAACGTTTAGATGATCCATCCTATTTAACTCAAGAAATCCACCAGTCTGACGCAGTAACAACATTTCGGAAACATTTGAAGACAGAACCATTCAGAGCTCATTAAAGGGAATATACAACATTTGCAAACATCGAAAAATAAAGCTACCAAGTTTTTACGAATACTTTACTAGGATGTTGGTAAATGACAGTATAAAACATCCTGTAAAATTATGGCACCTGGTGTGAAGTCATTTTCAAGAAAATAGTATTTTTGTATACATTTCCAATGGTGGTCGTCCAACCACCGTTGGAAAAACCTAACTGTTTTTCAACTACTGATCCAAATTTACAATTTGTTAGTCCAAATTTTGTTTGCTATTGGTTACATGTTCATGAACGGGTGCAGGCAGGCTAGACTGGTTTCCTTACCTTACAATTTTCCGGCATCTATAAATATTGATCTATTTCATCTTTAGTGGAGTCAGGGAACCAGACTGCTTGAACATTTTTGTTTTTTGGGGGTTTTTCCAGCATTTTCGAACACAAAACTTCAAACATGTTATTGTAACAAAATTTGATCTATTATACTAACCCCTCAAATAGTTATTTCTGAAAGTTACAGCAAAAGCCAATGATGTACATTCCCTTTAATTCATTAATTTTTTTAAATATATTTGTCAAGCGCCTTGATCTATAGCTTTGTTAGGATATGAACGCTTTATAAGAACCTGCTATTATCATTATTATTAACTCACAGTTCCCGACACAAGTCTTAAAAATAATGTCAAGGACTTTTCCAGGATTTTTCCTGACAAAATCGGGATAAAAATGGGACTTTTGCAGGCTTTCAGATGTAGTTTTCATTGATATGGTACTCATCCATGCCCGCAGCATTGTAAGCCTCATTTGGCATGTTCTGTACTCACACCACTTGTGCTCCATCCTCAACTAAGCTCTTGGAAGTACAGTTGCAGTACTTATGCGCCCAAGCCCTTCATTGTGTGATTTACATATGACAGTACATGTATGTGACACGTTTATGAATAAAAATCATGAGATTTCCTTTTTCAGAGTTGTGGGACAAAAAAGAAAAAAAGGAGGAAAAGTAGGAATTTCAAGGAAAAAAGAAGAAGCAAGGTTAAATAAAAACTAGGGGAAAAGTAAGAAAAGTAGGAATACTTGAAAGCCTGCGATGTTCTATATTTACTGGGGGTCTCAGAAAAAAAATATAACCTCAAAGCATCATTTATCCTTTTGGAAGTAATGGCTCGTCCTGAAAAAACTGTTTGAACTTCCTACATGTTTACTTTGCTGCTTTGTCTCTGCCCTGAAGTAGCCTTTTTTTCCACAAATTATTCGATTTTAGGTCCTTGTTCTAATTGCAGCGGCCAAAATATTGGGCGCCGTGGACAAAATGAAAAAGCAGCACTTATTTTGAATTGGCCATAAACTCCAAAAATATGTACCCGATTTACACATTTGTTCGGTGTTGAAAAGCAAATGGACATTACTCTCTAAATATGTTTAGATATTTGCGTTGTATGTAAAGCTGTAAAAAAGAGCACACTTTGAGGATTTGGTTTTTGTGAGACATGCTACTTTGCAAATGTGTATCTATTTCAATGAAACAATTTTTACTTACTGCACTCTTTGCTTCAGCATGATTGTCCCAAGCAGTTGTCAAATCTGAAAAGTGAAACGAAAAATGATGGCCATTCTAAAAAAAAAATCAAAATATATATATATCTGAATGTTTATATCGCTAAGTTTCTAATGTGATTGTACTAGAACCACACCTTTTATTTTTACATTTTCGCTTTCGAAATATGTACTTGTTGAAGAATCCATTACAAATTCTTCTCTTTTTGGGTCAAATTGGGTAGCACTGAGCGCAAAATACCAGACACTGCAGCTATAAAACTTTACGACTTCAAAAATAATACAGTGGCACATTGCAATATAGAGGTAATTCAAAGTATGTGTGTACATGTAATTTGGAGAGGCTGTTGAAATGTACTGGTAGGCAATATAAACAGTCAATATTGGTACACGTAACTGTTGGTACATGTAACTGAATTGCGTATTCCATCATTTCCATGTGTGTATATCACATATTATACAACACCTGAATAAATCCCCGTCATCTGATTGGTGGATCGTTGATCACATGTCTTGAATTATTCGTACCAATGCACGACGCGCGCGCGGCGCGCACCGCGCAGTGCAATGGAAGTACTATTGCACTGTGATTAGAAGTACCATTGCACTGTCACTGCACATGTTGCCGATGGTGGCGCTGTGGTGTTTAAATTGGCAATAAAAGTTCTGAACTTATTGAACTGTTTGAGTTCTAAACTTATGGAAAAGTTTTAAGGCATGTAAGGTGAGATAAATTGAATATTATAGGTCTCAACCTGTTGTACAGTTTGCATAATATGATAACTCTGAACTTGTCAAACTTGTAAACAATTTTTAACCTGAATAAATTGGCTATTAAAAGTCAACCAATCTGATGACGAGGATTTATTCAGGTGTTATACATGTATAAAACAAATAATGAATGTTTTACGTTCGTGCAATGGAAAGAATAATTTCATTCGGTGACAGATGAAATGTTCCATTCCACTCGGCTTCGCCTCGTGGAATGGAACATTTCATCTGTCACCTCATGAAATTATTCTTTCCATTGCACTCACAAACATTCATTATTACTGTTATAAAGCAAGAAATTTGAAGGAAAGAAAGGTGGGAAAAAAATTAAAAAAAAAAAAAAAAATATGACATAAAAAAGACCCCCTCCCCTAAAAAAAGGACAACCCCTAAAAAAATAATCTTCTTTGAACAATGGAAGATTTTGCAGGATTGAGGCTACGGTAGCTGGTAAAATGTGTGACTCATTTCATAGGATGCACTGTGTCAAGGTCTTGGGCCGGACCTTGTGTTGTTTATGCTCAGCTGTGCACAAATTTTGGCCAATTTTGTACTTGAAATCCTCCGCACTGCTCCAGGATGTCACTGGCTCTGCTTCCACATATTGACAGTGATTGCCGGAGGATTCTGCAGGATCGAGGCAGTGGTCACCCCTCCAAGGATCACATTCAAGAAAGAACGGATGATTTTGCAGGATTGAGGATGCTACTTTAACATGGAGGCAGTTAGAGGATTTTGCAAGCTTGAGATTACATCCAAGCAAAATTGCCTACATTTTGTAGTTAAGGTTAATCAAACGAATGAATGAACATTGTATTTGGCCTTTTCACAAACTTGTGCTACAGTAACCATGGTTACATTACTCCTCAATAAAGTGATGATAATTCCCCTTGTTCCTTACTCACCGTCGTAGCTAGGGAACGGCGCAGGCCCGCGCTGAACCGGCGTCGGGTCTGCTACACGACGTACTCTGATGCCACCTGACATGGTGTGGGCATACCGGTAGTATCACTCGACAGCTGGATTTGCACTATTTACGTAACTGCACCTGTTGTTGCCAGAGAAAGAATAAAAAATGAAACAAAATCATTTCTAGGCCCCTGGATGTCCCTTTTCTCCGAACTTACATGTAACCATGTGACCTAGTACCAGTGATGGTCTTGGAACAATTTCAAGGGAAAGCAAAAAGAAAACACTAAGCACTACTGCTCAGCAGTATACTGCACATGTACCGGTACACATGTACACATGTACAACATGTACACATGTACAACATGCACACAGGTACATGTGCACATGTATGTAGAACATGTACATGTACATTGTACACATGTTTTTTTCATGTAACCGCACACATGTTTTACATGTAACCGCACACATGTTTTACATGTAACCGCACACATGTTTTACATGTATACATGTACACATGTTTTACATGTATACATGTACACATGTTTTACATACAAATACACATACCGGTACAATGTACATTAGGTATACATGTACAGGTACATGTACATGTAGGCAAATGTATAAATGTGCAAACACGTATGCCGTCACCGCGTTATGTTGAAGTTTTTCAGGTAATTAGGATAGAGTTGTGGGGACTTTCCACTGTCCCCATAGCGTCTTCGGTCCCCACAGTACCAGCTGACCAGGGGGTATAGTCCACAGTTACCGGTACTTAACAAAAATGTGTGTACACATACATGCCATGTACGTGTACTTTTTACATGTACACGTACATGCCATGTGATGAGGTTTAACATGTACACATGTACATGTTTTTGTACATGCACATGTACATATACATGTATTAGGCCAAAAAAAAGAATAGTTCTGCTTCCGGTTACCCGACCGACCCTATTTTTAGGCTGCGACCCTAAAAATTTTATCGGCAATTCCAAAAAAAAAAAAAAAAAAAAAGATCGAATAAATAAAAATAAAAACCTTATGTCTTGTCTGTCTTCACAAAATACCTCTCAACAACCCTTTTGCATCAAAAAATGCTTGTATTTATTGTTTTCTTACTTACATTCGCTATTTTTTCAAAAGAAACCTCCGTTATTTTTACAAATTCGCTGCGCGATTCAACTACTTCGCTGTCTATAATCACGTGCGTAATAAGCGCAATGCGGCGACGACTGGTTCCCGCCGCGCCGCGCAGGGGCCAATTATGAAAATGCGGTCACTAGTCTGTGCACGGCTATGCGATCGATAGCGCTAGCAGTAGCATGGCTATGCAGCAGGCGCAGGCACGTGCTCTGTCAACTGGTCGGACTCGACATCGTAAAAATGCTGAGAAAGACATCGTAAAAATGCCAAGAAAACACCGATGGAGAAAGAACATTTTTGCAAGTTAATTCACAGATTTGATCTAGCTTGTCTGTGTATGTATTTTCCGTTTTCACGAGTTCATTTTGAGATCGCACTACTCGTATTTGGAGTGATACAATGCAGCGTGTTTCCTGAAATTTTCGACCCGTTGGCCGCGGGCCGGGTACATGTACAGTGCATCACACACTTCGGAGTTTTGGCCAGCTCCCATTCTTGACTAGCGTTGTGCCTATGGTTGCGAACGACCTGAATTTTCCACTTTTTTTTTTGCGAATTATCGAACGTAAATATATTGACAATAATTAAGGTAGGTTTTACTCACTTTTTGTGGCCATTTTGTGTATAGCTTTTGTAGTGCAATGGAAATAGTTCAGGCTAAAACTTCGCGTATAATTGAATACCCCATTCAATCTGCATAAAAAAAATTGGCAAAAAAAAAAAAAATTCCGACCGACCGACCCTATTTTTGAAAGGCATGTAATCGGAAGCAGAACTATTTTTTTTTTTTGGCCTTAGTGTCCATTTTAAACTGTGAATAAAAGTAAAACTAAAGCAAACGGGGGAAAGCAAAACAAATTTCAAAGAAAAATCCATTTTCACTTTCAGGATTTCCTTGTTTAACTTCATGTGAATTCAGACCACAAAAGTAAACATTGTTTTACTTTTGTAGTCAGAATTCATGTGAAGTTAAAAACAAAAATCCCGAAAGTGGAAATGTATTTTTCTTTGAAAGTTGTTTATGTAAAAAGTCAAACTGTACAAAGTTTTAAGTACCGTGTAAAATAAAATAACCTGAACATGTTATCCAGATTTTCAAAAAGGAAGTACATGTGTGTGCATTTACACGTACATGTATGTTCATAAAGGATAGCATTTGAGCTTGGCAGGGCTTGCAAAAACAAAACGTTGTTTGTTGTAAGGCTGTAAATCAGGAAGCAAAACGGTGCAATAACTTTTTCGGTAGAGTGTGAAATTCTATGCACAATACATACTTCATTTCCTTCAAATCAAAAATATCAACAAATGAGGAAGTCTTTTTTTTAACAAGAGGAAGCCAATGGAAACAAAGTTTGATTTGTTGGTGGCCGAGTTGTCGAATAGGGGAAATGATGTCACACCAGTACGACATTGTAACCGGATGGGGGTGCTTTTCCGGAGTAAGTCAACGAAACAATTGAGGAAAGGCACAGACCCGTGAGAAAACCTTCTGGAAGATCGTAGCACTGGAAGCCGTTCCAATGTGTGTACTTCAGCCCTCTGGTCTACGTGACACATTTGTGTATTGTATTAGTCACGGAAGTTTGGTCGGCGCCGAGTTTTGTTTTGGGGACAACTTTTCCCACGTTCTTGAACTGCACTCGTACAAGTGCGTACAGCGGGGGAACAAAAATCTTTCCAAAACACAATGGCAGACCATAATTTGTACCACGTGTATTAGTCACTGGAAAATGGATTCAGTGACTAGCGTTTACATAAGAGTTTTTTCCTTTACTTACAGAACAGGACGGATATATTCCATTTCAGATTTTTGCTTTTTTTGAAGAAAACAACCAAAGCTGCCAACTAAAAAAACGAGAACTTGAAGGGGAAAAAAATCACTGCCAGTTGTCACGGAAACGCATGTTAACCTTTTCGCGCTGGGATTGTTTTGACATGACTGGACCCCGGGGAGGGATTGTTTTTCACGGTCCTGGATGCAAGACGGGTTCGGGCCGTCATCTGCAGGTAGCACACCCTGATATTTCCAGCCTCGCTTTTTTGCGAGCGGGTTGCAGACAGATATTTCCGGTCTCGTTCGTTGCGTGTTTATCCGTCATCCGTTCGGAATACCGCAAAACCTTTGCGTGTGCACGTACGTCATCTGACGTGAACTGGTTAAATAATTTTGGGAAGTAGGACTCAAAATTCATTCTGTTCAAGAAAAAGAAGGGATTGAATTGAACAGACATGACAGATTTGTTCATTATTTTTATGCTGATTCTAACCAGCGTACATAACACATTTTTGACTACCTCCCCCAAAAAATCAAGAGGACACTACATGTCTATAGGCCTAAATAATGACACTTGCTACACAAATGGGATATTAAGCCAGAGTTGAACTGCCCCAAATCACCCGCCCCGCTTGTTAATCCTTACACTACCCTACCACGCCAAGGTATCGTTCATCAAGGAGTAAAAACAAAGTACATAGAAACAAAAGTGCTTCATTCATGTCATTTGCCCCAATCGTTAAAGGTGCATGTACATGTAGTAATGTTATGGTTAACGAACTAAGCTTCTTGACTACAAAACAAGCCTGGCCCTTTAATAATTAATTCCCCAAGTGCCTGATTCAATTTCCCCTTCTACCGGAGCACGCCAGAGCTTGCGGTATTGAACGCAACCCTGCCCCAACTGTCAAACTCCGCAACTTGGGACAAGGTTAACACGTTCCGCCGCCTGCCACAAACCGTGAGTCACATGGCAAACCTTGGCCTGTCTTCCCCCCCCCCCCCCTTTTGGGCCGGTAACCGCAGTTTTACATCAACGCCTGTCATCTCGCTAGTAGGTGGCCGCACAAAACGTTCTGCTTTCTTACGGGCTGAGCAACCCTCAAGCTCATTGATTCCTTGAATAACGATAGTTTTAATCACCTGTGGGCTTACCGGATGAAACCCATTACAACAGTACGACATCTTATTCGCAGATTGCGTTAGTGGAAACTTAGGAGCTACAGAAGTAATAACATGGAAAGCCTGTTGCAACTGGGGTTTAATCCATCATAATCCATCCAGGGGTTTTGCGGGATATTGTAGGATTGAGGCGAATATCTACCGGTAGCTGAAGTAGTCCCTTATATTAGGGGTTTCCCCTCGTTCACAGTGAAAGTTTTTTCTTGTACATTGTACCTTGTCTGCAACTTGGGAATTTTGTTTGCTGTTTAAAATACAGGGTGAGTCAACAAAAGTGGAACCAAACCCCAAAAATTATATTTCACATTTTTAAAAAATATGTAGCACCAAAAATAATAATGACTGGAAAGCCAATTTCAATAGCTACTTTTAGATGAAAAAATTACTGAAATTGCTCAATCCGTTCAAACAATATCACCATTTAAACACAATGACCCTAAAACCTGTCTCGTCCAAAAAAATGCGATTTCAAGGATCGTCGTCGTCACATTGTCTTCAAACATCACCAGCGATAAAATCTCAGTTTAAACGTTAAAAATATTCAACAAAGTCCTTTTGAAGGCTCGTCTTTTAAAGAAAGTAGATTTTATAAATCATATTGTTTGCCTAATCAGGGTTTTTAATAAAGATATTGTGTATACAGTTAGTGACAGTTGTTGAAACAAGTATTCTGTGTCATTTTCTTTGTTGTTCCAAACAGTCAAAACACACAATAAATTGCTTTTTTTGGACGAGACAGGTTTTAGGGTCATTGCGTTTAAATGGTGATATTCTTTGAACGGATTGACCAATTTCAATAATTTTTTCATCTAAAAGTAGCTTATGAAATTGTCATTATTATTTTTGGTGCTACATATTTTTTAAATATGAAATATATTTTTGGGGGTTTGGGTTCCGCTTTTTTTGACTCACCCTGTATGTTTTACAATAGGGGATTGGGAAGAAAATCCTTAGATGCAGTGCTTCCAAGAACATCGTGCTAGGATTTGACATGTTGTGTAAGGAATTTGCTGGAGAGAAGCAAATTGTGACAAACTGTCTTGCCCACGGACACAACCCCACACATTGGACCTGAAACCCGCAACTCCACAGAATTATCCGCAGATCTTCGCAGGGTAGGCTATATATTTGTCTGGCCTGCTTAAAAAGTTGCCATATCCGTTCATGCCCCAAATACACAACTGCAATTGATGCCAGGGATCAGGCAACCCTGGGAAAAAGTACAGTCATCGAGATATAAATAGACAGACCGAGACACCCTGGAGTAAAACCGCCGCAAATTAGCAGGCGTTTGTTTTTCATACGGACAGTCACCCTAGTGATCCACTAACTTTCAACTGTAAATTTGCAAGAGAAATGATTGATACTGAGCTGCAAAACTGCTTATTGACCACAGGGTGAGTAAAAAAAAAAAAAGCATCCCAAACGGCGGGACCAATTTTTGAATGAAGTTTTGCCTGTAGCCATGGTAGCACTTTCAAAATCTAGGATATGAAACCCCAGTCATTAAGCTTTCTTTTAGTACAAGAATCATTCAGATTGCTCATGTACTTTTCAAGTTACGGCATTTTGAACACAAACATTATTTTAAAGTTCATTCCAGGAATCACAAAAAAAACTACTTCAGCAAAACAAAAACAATTCTCAATTGTACATGAGAGTTTCTAGCCAAAATGCTTAGGGGTTAGAGTTATCTTAAAATGTAGCATGCCATGGTCCAGTGGTTATGGTGTTTGACTCATGTACGATGGTGCGTGGGTTTGAACCCTGTCAGGAACATGGTATTTGTGCCTTTGGGCAAGACACTTTACTACAATTGCCTCGCTCCACCCAGGAGTCAACACGTAAATGGGTACCTGTGAGGGTAGAGGACCGAATATGGGCTGGTATCGGCTGCCGTGTGGTCCCATGGCCTGATGAACGGGGAATAATTGTAAAGCACTTTCAGATTGTCGATACAAAGGAGAGCGCTACAAATGTTACAATTTATCTTCCAAAATAAAACTCCAATGCACAGACCAAGCATTTCATTAGGCACATCATTTAAAATACAGGTACTGTTCAGTTTGTAAAACAAAACAATAAACAAACTCTAACCCAATCCTTCAAGAAAAAGATTTAGAAAACAAGCCACAAAACTAAAGTTCAGTGTTTTACTATCACAGCAAAAATACCAGTACACATTTGTACACTACAATGTTCGATATTAACATTTAAAGCCTATCCTGGGACACATTGTATACATTGATGGGAAACTACATCAAAACCACAAAAACGCTGGAAATTATATTAGCGCAAGGCGTGACATTTCCATCCTCAGCCGAGCGTAACCACAATATTAAACCCACTACGTGTGCCAGCGCCACGTTTACTCAAGCCCAGCTGAAAGAACATTTCTTTCTTTCCCATCTTGGGGGAGAGAGAGAGAGAGATGCAACCTTGAACATTCACGACCTTATTTGATTAAATTCTGGCACTTAAATGCTATTCCCATATGACTTTTGAGGAAGACATTAATTTGGTTCTGTTTAGTTAGTATTTTTTTTTGTGGGTTTATCGTTTGAGGTTTCTGTCGGTGACGAAAGGGTCTTGGCAAATCGCTGGCTCTCTGGCGTTGGGGATCCTGTAATGCAGTGAAATGTGATCAACATTTCTGTACTATCATGATGCCCATATTTAGCCAGCTCTACTGCAGATTGTTCATACATGTGCACATGGTGTATGAACGTGTATCTGTACATCTTGCCAAAGGAAATGTACTTTGCAGGAAGGTTTGAAATTAATGTGGAGAAAAAGGGATGTAGGCCTACATACATGTACATGTACTTGTACACGTACCGGTACATCTGCAAAAAGGTTTAGTAAACAAGTTTTCAAGGACAAAAACATGATGTATGGGAGGCAGTGTTTCCCCTGGCTAATGAAATGAGCGAGGTGGTAAAAATTTAAATTGATGATGAAACAAAATTGACGCAGTTTGCAAACTCAAAAGGATGCTGCCCTTACAAAATGCGAGATGATTCCATTTACACATATCCAAATTGTGAGTTTTTGATACATAAAGGTCAAGGAAAATCCTCAAAAATTACACAAAATGAAAATTTTTCAATTAGTATTTCCTTTATTGCAAATCTTCACAGCGAGGTGGTGATATTGGCCAAAATTGAGCGAGGTGGTCACTGAAAGTAGCGAGGTGGGCCGCCTCACGTTTGAATGGGCAGGGGAAACACTGATGGGAGGCGGGGGTTAGTCAGAACAAGTTTTACAAAAACGTCTATAAAAAACACGACCAGATTTAATTCAAGTAACAATAACTGTATACATGTCGTCACCGTTTTGACGAAGTGACACATCCGTCCAAAACCGAGATTTTCTGATTTTATGATGTCCTCTACATGATTACCAAATTTCGAGACACAACATTCCATAGTTTGTTAATTACGCTAATTATGGTAATTGTACAAAGTGTTGAAAGTACTACACACTACATGTAAGTTTTCCGTTTTGACGAAGTGACGGATCTCTATGTGTCACTTAGTCTCATTGATTTTATAAATATGTAGCCTCCACGATTTGTGTTTTGACGAAGTGACGGATCTGCGTTCTAAAATGTATCAATTTTATATACGCGCACGCGCTGTTTACAAACACATGCCTCATTTTTGTGAAGTAGCTGATTTTCCGTCAGACGAAGTGACAGATATCTTTAGTAATTAATATCTTTTAATTAAAACATGATTTTTATGAACAGAGAGAATTGTTTTTGGCTATTAAACGCCTCGGCTATTGTCTAAGTTATATATTTTTTCAATTCTGGGGGAGAAATGTACACAAAAATGTAAATTGAAAAAAATCCACCAACTTCAAATGCAATTTTCTCAAAACTCGGTTTTGCATCTGTGTGCACAGATGTGTCACTTCGTCAAAACGGTGACGATGTGTGTTACAAATACCGGTACAGCATATAAGATTCTAGAGCTTGTTGATGGTTAGGCCAAAAAAAAAAAAATATTCGGTCTCCGGTCAGACCAAAGTTCCGGAATTGACGCCGCCACGCGGCTCTTTTTTTTTTTTTTTTTGCTTTTTTTTTCTTTCTTCAAGCTAATTGTACAGAAAAGGTGGGGTACTGTTTTGCTTTTTTGGTGTCCTCATGTACATGTACATTGGTGTCCTCCATAATTTGCCTTGGTGCTTTTGATCATTTGCCTTGGTGCAATTTCCCATTCCTTGGTGCTCTTTGGTAAAAAAATTGAGGAGGTGCGGAAATAGAGGGCGCTGTTGGAGCTACCGCGGAACATTTTGGGGGAAAAAAAGATCGACGCGCATGATTAAAATCGACACGCGCGTTGACCAGAGACCGACTTATTTTTTTTTGGGCCTTACCGATTTAAATTTAATCCACCTTGAACACAACCATCTCTGGGGTAAGCTGGAACATGGCATGGGGTTAGTTGAAACATGGTACAATGTAAAATTCCAAAATGACTAAATAAAAACTGTGTTTCTTATTTGGGTTAGCCCTATACACGTAAATGTAAAGTTTAAAAGCACAGAAAGTTGTATACTCGGCATGTAGAATAGAAACACATTTTACAACCTAAATGCATTGAGCATTCAAAAATACTTGGGGTACAAGAAATGTGGAACCATTGTCCAGATTTTAATGCATCATTATTTTTTTAAGTGCATCCCATCCTTGCACAGCCTATAATTTGCACTTATTTAAATAGTTTCTGCTACCCAAAAATCAATCAACATAAATTGTTGTTTTTTTCCTGAAAAAAAAAAGTGGACCTTCCAGACAAGTTTCTCACCAAATCCACAGGCACGGCTGCACTGATTTGCACGCAAACATTGCGCACGACATACATGTACTGAGCACATTGCGCGAATTCATAGAATTAATGCATACGTCATCGTTAAGTCGGGAACCATTACGAGTCGATGTGGTATTGATACCACAACGCTCTAGGCACCATGCAGAATGTCATACGTCATTGTGTAGTCGAGAACCATGACGAGTCGATGTGGTATTGATACGACAACGCTCCAGGCCCCCTACAGTGAGGGCGTGTTGTACAGTACTCCTGAGTAAAGTTTTCAAAGTTCAAAGTTTGACATCTACATGTAGCTGGCATGGCAAGGGTATGCCAATTATTGCATTGTTTGTTTGAACAATCAGTCAACAGTATTAAACATAGTCTGCTATAAACTGTGAGGTTTATCACCCTTTTTAAATTCTAGACAAAATCCTAGGTCATGGTACAGCTGACTAAGTAGTTTTCATGTTTGTTGTGTCTTCCTTTAGGTTTATCTGACTATTGTCCCCTCAATTCACTTTGAATGTGAGGAAGTGGAATTTATAAAATATAAAATTTACATTTCCCTCCCGACCAATTTTTTTTCAATCTTGAGTGAAAATCAGTGTTGATTGGCCTTAACAACTAACCTGAAGAAGTTCTAGTTCAGTGAATGCTGTATATATTCTGAAACAACAATATTCTGGGATCTCGATTTCAATTCCAAAGTTGCCAAGTCAGGCCAAAAAAAGAATACTTTTGCTTCTGGTTACTCGACTGACCCTATTTTTAGGCTGCGACCCTAAAATTTTTATTGGCAATTCAAAGAAGAAAAAAAATTTTGACTGAAAAACTAAAAATAAAAAAACCTGTTGTCTTTTCTGTCTTCACAAAATACCTCACAACAACCCTTTTGCGTCAAAAAAGTGCTTGTATTTTTTTTTTTTCTTACTTACATTCGCTATTTTTTTTCAAAAGAAACCCCTGTTCTTTTTACAAATTCGCTTCGCGATATAACTACTTCGCAATGATCAATGATTTTCGGTTCACTCGCTCGGAGCGTGCAGTGGGGGGTACGGTACTTGCACTTGTACGTTTACGCATACTATCATTTCGCTTGTACAGTTGTTGTCCTAGTTCCGGATTTTTCCTAGTTCCGGATAGCTTCAAATGAAAACCTACCTCTTTTGGATTAGTCTCCAATAATTTTTTTTCTGACAATGGCATTTTGAAAAGAAAAATGTAAGTTCTTTGATACACAAAGATTTTTCTGATGAAATATTTAGAAGAGGAATTTTGGCCAGACTTCCAACTCGCATTCTGTGCTGGGTCAAAGATTTTCGGTCCGTGCCCGAGTTCGAGCCGTTGCACTGCAGACAAATTTTTGTTTGAAAATCATTTCAGTTTTTTTCTCTGTTTAAAATTTTCTGGAATTCTTTTGAATGAACTATTGTAGGCCCTATTTTTTGAAAATGAAGTAATAATTTATCAGAAAATATGCTTGATTTGGTTGGTTCTGGCTGGAAAAAAAAAAATTCTCGCGTGATTTATTTTTTTTTTTCGCGTCAAGCAGTTTTGATAGATTCAGAACTGATTGAACCTATGCGGAACTAGGAAAAGTGACATCGGTACGTCGTAAAATCAAAATAAAAAGAGCTTAAATTTTGAAAATTTGTCTCTCCATCACTCAAGGTAAACTTTTTAATCAATGTCACTTGAATTCGTGGAGTAGTTGAGCCGAAAGCAGCCTGAATGATGTTTGCTATCCGGAATTAGGAAAACGACTGTACCGTACATACCATGAACTTGGGGTGGGCATGAAGTAAATTTGAATCAGTAGAGCTAGAGGGTGCTTTATTGGATGCCTGGATGCGCGGATGTGGAGTGGGCTTGAAGTAAAATTTAATCAATGGCAGTGGCTATTGTTACGGCAGCCGTAACGCATTTCCCATTTTCTATCGTTACGGTAGACTGCAACTTTTATAAAAAACATGAGAAGAAAATATAAAATTAGAAGGAAAAAAGAAGTGAATTTGAACGTTATGAAATTCGGACCTTATTTCCCTTTTGAAAAAAATCCTCCAAAGCCTCAGGTTAGAAAAGGAAAAAAATTCGAGTGCAAAACTGAGATGCGAACCCGCAACCTCACGGTGCAAAATCCTACCCTCTAATCTCAATCGACTGAGCTGTCGCACTGCTCGCTAAAACGTGGGGAAACAATAGTAGAAATGCGCGGATGCCATGAAGTTAATTTTAACGAAGTGGCTATCGTTACGGCAGTCGTTGTTTAGCGCCCTCTACGATACTTTTTTGATACGCACGCAGGTATATAATTATTTGTTTCCACACGATTTGTAACGGTCTCATTAACCATTACCAGGTTCGGATGGAGGGGATTGGGACTCTTGCGGACTCGTCTTGGCTTTACATGATTAATATCTTTATTTACATCAACATACAAAGGTCATGGCTGAATGGCAGCCATGATGAAGCCTGGCCTAAACATTCCCATAATCCAATACGACATATGGGCTATACCATTATGAGCCTAAGGGGCGCTAGGTATTTACTCTACAATGCATTCTGTATAGAATGTCCCGCTACACTCCCCCCTCCTTAGACGAAGTTTACAGTAAGAAGAGTGTAATAAATCTTGTTTACTCCTTAGTAAATCTCTCAGTTCAGTGGATCCATGTGTAACCCTACAAGCATTCAAAATCCACAGCTTTGTCAATCATGGCAATAAAGTGAAATCAATTTCAGTACAAATGATCTTTTCCCGTAAACAAGTCTAACATGGAAAAACAGCAAATCCTCAATATGCCTATGTTAACATGGTTAAATGGCAAACAATACTCTTATGTGTGCGACTACATGTACAAGCAGACATGTGCTGAACAATCAGATGATAGGATCATCATTTGCAAATGTAATACAGATCAAATAATGTTGATCACAGTTCAAAAAAAAAAAATTCAGTCACAGTTAGTAGACAGGTTTATCCATTCTTGAGTCAGACACTGCAATCACGTAGGCTCAAGGAGACTTTGGGTACTCCTCCCCGCAGCTTTGGGTTGTCGCCATACTCCAGGTATTGGCTCAAGGAGACTTTGGGTACTCCTCCCCTCCACTCGAGTTAACTGCCAGATGATCCGATAGACACAATGAACCAGGATACTCTACGTTCACTAACAGCTAGGTTAAGGTAATCATTCCTCTTGACGATCAATGACAATGATCACGATCAAATTGGAAAAAATTGTGACGAAAATACAAAGTGATCACACAGTTTCCTCATGATGTCAAAACACACAAATGCTTTTTTTAACAATAGTACTTATATGCCTAACAACTCAACTTCTGGTTAAACAGAATTTGCATAATCAAAGTGATCAATGAGTGATGTACATTGTTATACACTTAAACTGGGTGAACATATTATTAACAGTTACAGTCAGAGTTCACAGTTGACACAGTCACATGACTTTATAACCGATGAAAAACGAAACAGTCACAACAGTCAAATGGAGGGCACGAAGGGCTGAATACATGCAGAACTTTAGACGATCATCAGTCGACGAAAAGCAGTAGGCACGAAGAGACGGGTTCTCCTCCCCTGGGCAAAGGGTTATCGCAAGCGGTGCTCAAAGAGATCAGCTCTTCCCCGGGCCAAACTGGGTGAGGCCAAGGTTAACGCAACCGTGCTCAAGGAGCTGGGTACTCCTCCCCTGGGCGAAGGGTTGTTGCCAAAAACAGTGACGTTTCAAAGTCCGAAGGGACGAGTCGAGTCCGAAAGGACGAGTTGTTCACACGAGGGTGATCAAACATAGTTAACTGGTTAACAGAGTCCGACGACGGGACGAGTTGTTCACACGGGGGTGACCAAACATAACAGAGTCCGATGGGACGAGGTGGGTCCAAAGACGAAGGGACGATCAGACATTTTACATGCAAAAAGGGTGCATGCAAAATTGACAGTGACAGTCTACAAAAATGGAAGCGATCACATGATCAGGATGATGATCTTCACAGCGAATTTCCGGACGAAATTCGAAATCAAGTTCACTCGATTAATCTATGATGATTAATGTCCAACAGCTGGCAACAATCAGCCAAACAATCAACAGCATGAAGTTGCAGAACTATTTACAAAACTTGTGATGTAAGCTCGATGATCACGACCAGGCCGGCGTGTCCATTGGAATGTGCACGATGCACAGCACGTTGTTTCAGCATGTCGAATTCACGGCACAAAACAATCCAGGAAAATCACTCCAATTTCCCCCCATCCTGCCGACTACGCCAGTGTAACGGTCTCATTAACCATTACCAGGTTCGGATGGAGGGGATTGGGACTCTTGCGGACTCGTCTTGGCTTTACATGATTAATATCTTTATTTACATCAACATACAAAGGTCATGGCTGAATGGCAGCCATGATGAAGCCTGGCCTAAACATTCCCATAATCCAATACGACATATGGGCTATACCATTATGAGCCTAAGGGGCGCTAGGTATTTACTCTACAATGCATTCTGTATAGAATGTCCCGCTACAGATTTAGCGAGCAGTGCGACAGCTCAGTCGATAGAGGGTAGGATTTTGCACCGCGAGGTTGCCGGTTCGAATCTCAGTTTTGCACTCCAATTTTTTCCTTTTCTAACCTGAGGCTTTGGAGGATTTTTTTAAAAGGGAAATAAAGTCCGAATTTCATAACGTTCAAATTAACTTTTTTCCTTCTAATTCATATTTTCTTGTCATGTTTTTGTAAAAGTTGCAGTCTACCGTAACGATAAAAAATGGGAAATGCGTTACGGCTGCCGTAACAATACTCAATAGCCACTGCGTAATTTTAATCAATCCCCAATCATGCCAATAGAGTTTGCTTTATTGGATGCCTGGATGTGCAGATATGTGCGGATATGGAGTGGGCATGAAGAACATTTTAATCAATAGAGGGCGCTATAGAAAACCGATGAAAAAACCGATATAGCATCCGATGCATCCACGCAGCCGTGAATGCGCGAATATTATCATCAATTATAGAATCATGAGAATGGAGTGGCCCTGGCCCCTGTATTAATTTCTAAAGTGGTACCCAATCGCGTCGGTTGACGGACAGGGTCACTGCAATGCGGCGCCGGTATCAATGCAATGCCAATGCACGGTATTCGCAATCGCATTGACACCGACACAGTGACAGCCGGCAGTCGATATGGTCAATTCTCGGAAAACATGACATGAAAAACGTGAACGTAACTGTCACCAAAGCCTGTTTTAAAAACCACATGTGAGGTGATAATACAACTTACCTTAATCCCAAAGGCCTTTGGTATTCCACAAAGAACAACTGTGAGTTCTCTTTAATCAGGTTTTTAAGCCGTTTACTTCCGTAAGTTGACTGTAAATATTCGAATAATCCCAACGCCTTGCGAAAGACGCCATCTTGCGTACAAACTGCGAATAACAAGTGCATCATGGGAAATCAGCGCTAAAAATAGTCATGGTTGAAAAAGCTTTCACGTGATTCAACATTCCCCCCTAACGTAAAAATTGGACTTTTCCAAACATATTTTAATCGTTCAAATTTAGCTATAAAAGACACATTTCTTTTCATTAAATATTCAATTTTTAATAATGGTATTCCAAAGAAGTTTCAAAACTGCTTTAGTTTACCTAGGCTACTCAAAAATGAAAAATTATGTTACAAAGAATGTTCCATTTTATAAATGAAGGGGTGATTGACCATCGATTTATTTGACCGAGTAGTTCATGTCAAAACACAGCAAAGATGACTGTTGAACACTCATGCTTGTGAAATGTAGGGTGGGTATGAAACAAAATCTGGCTCAAATTACTGGGTATAATATTAAAAATATATAATGTGATTAATACAATGCATTTGTAGTATTTTGTCACCCAAAATGGAGGAGTGAGTGCACATTTTGGGGGATTTATTTCAAGTTAATGTAATTTGGAGGGGGGGGGGGAATCCCCATGTGAGAAATGGTGGAGTTTCCATAACTGTTTTCTGTATAGCTGAATTAATATTTTGCAGTTCTGTATAGTTGATTCCACACTGTTGACATTAGGGAAAGATTTCCATATACGAAGTTCACTAATTTTCCTCTGTATTGACTAACAAGCCCCCAGATAGCAATTTCATGTCATCAAAGTCAATTTGAGCAGTGAGAAAATACAAGCATTTTCTTAGAAAACACTTAGAATTTTTCAGTCCAATCTCATAGGGTTTGTACACAGGGTGTTGAGTAAACTTCGTATATGGAAATCTTTCCGTTTTGAAATGCACCTAAAATTTAAGACAACAACAGCTGAAGATCATGACGATTTATTTAATTTTTCTTTGTGATTCATGGATGCATATTCACAAACACGGTATACAAGGACTCAGAGTGAAATGGGAGGAATATTATCGCAAGGTAAAATCTGGACTTTTCCATTTCACATGTTTCACGAGGCAAAGCCGAGTGAACTAGAAAAGTCCAGATTTTACCGAGCGATAATATTCCTCTCATTGTTTTATTGTCATTTGATATATTTGAACTTCTATTTCACTACAAAATTGATGGGAAATGTATTTCTCTCTTCCAAACCACCCCTTCACGAAAATGTTTGAACCCCACTCTGTAGCGCTGGCTCTTTGGAACAATACGCGCTACGCGCAACGCTGAACGTGCACACCAGCATGCCTTTGCACACAAATACCGCGTCTTGGAACAAGAATGATCCTAACTGTTCAATAGTATTTCCCATTCCCCATGGGCGGATAGTACTTTTTGAGACCCGGCGTGAATGGGAGTAATAACGAATGTCACGTGATGTGAGTTCCACCAATCAAATGACAAGGATATGTATGTCGGTTATATAATGGAGAATATTTTTAAACGCAGTGGCTATTGTTACGGCAGTCAACTGTCTTGTTCCCTGACCTGACAATAATCAAAAACAAGATCATTGGCTCTTGGACCGGACCAAGACTATATAATCATCCAAATGGTTCTCGGAGTTTATTTCTCGTTAACCACTGTAGCGCTGGATTATTTTTGCCAAAAAAATAAGATTTTTGCAAAAGGCAAAATTTTCCAGCCACAAAACAAAACGCCACAAATACTGATTCACAAGAGTTATTTCAGCAGTATTTGTACGATACTTCTTGCCAAAACCTCAATATTTCAATACCCCGGGATGTGCACTGGAGTGTAATGTGCCTATCGATTGTTCCATCCCCCCCCCCCTTCTGTGCTTAAGAAATAAGCACCTTAACCACTTGCCATCGGGATTATTTTGGGCAAAAAAAAACACCACATTTTTTCGAAAGGCAAGATGTATCGGCCAAATTTGTAAAATGAGATCAAACAGTGAAACACCACATAATACTGACTCTTGAAAGTCATTTGTACAACATTTGTACGATACGTCTCACCGTAACGTCTCACCCTAACTTCGTATTTTGCACCACTCCGAGGCCCCGCCACGGAGTGATATTTGCTACAATAACAGGCCGTGTTCTATGGCCAAGTTCAAGTTCAAAAACACGGTGGTATATAATCATTGTTAACAACTGCCGTGTATACACGGCCAACACTGGAGACCTGGGGAAAGCTTGACGATTTAACCTGTCATCCGCCCGGCTCCTGCGAATACACGTCCTCCGGCGTTAATAAGCCATTTGCGAGTTAAATTTGAATAAAATCTGGAACGCTGACTTAATCCAATGCTTTGCACATTTTAACTTTGCATTCTCCCGACCAAAGAGACTGTTACTACATCACGTGATTGGGGGCAAGCCTTATGCTAGCAACCCCCAGCTCCGGCATGGTCTGGTGTCTTTGTGCCATTCTCACCCATTGCGAGCGATGTATTGATGCTGAGCGTCTCTTACGTAACTACGTAACTATGCAAGAGCTTGCCCCGAATCATGTGATTAGCAACAGTGTCTTTGGTCTGGAGAATTCAAAGTTAAAATGTGCCAAGCATTCTGAGCAAGTCAGTGTACCAGATGTTATTGAAATGTAAATCCCAAAGGGTATAGGTTACTCGCAAATGGCTTATTGATTAAGGGAGCTACTTCATGAAGTTAGTCCCTTGCGTCCAAGGCCAAGTATTCGATCAGTCTCGAATCTTCCAGGAATGATCATTGTCCTCTTTTCTTCCTTTTTTTTCAGAGATGCACAATGACGCGCTTGCCAAATTTCTTGTTGCAATCTGTCGTCACGACCGTGTCATCGTGGACCCTACTTTGCATGGTACTCTGCGTTCGAGTCACGCTCGAGTTTAGTTTCGGGGATGTGGCCCGATTCGTCAAACGGCCTTGGTGTGTGACCGAGTGTTGTACTGACGAAATTTGGATCAATCGTTCAAATTCCTCAGGTAAGTATTTTCACTTGTTGTAACTTGTAATGATAATAATAATAATAATAATGGTGGGTATTTTAAAGCGCACGTATCCACCAGGACTGGTGCTCAAGGCGCTACATTGGGCCCATGAAACATTCCAAATACCATCTCAGCTCTCTGGGGAGTATACAGCTGGTGCTGCCTGTTAGGCGCAAGGAAGCTAATTCAATCACATAACCATCTCTGCCCTCACAGGTAGGTACTCCTGGGTGGAGAGAAGCAATGAGTGACAAAGTGCCTTGCCCAAGGGCACGAGCACCATGACCCCAGGCTGGACTCGAACCCACAACCTGCAGCTTTACCCACAGACCACGAATCCAATGCCCTTAACCACAAGGCCACAGGTTGTTTTTGTTAATAATATCGGACATTACTCAGAAAACTATTGAAACAAGTTGATTTGACTCAAACTTTAAAACGGGATGGAGAACAGTTGTCACAACCTATCTGGGTCACTTCCTCCGTGGCCCAATGGACAACGGGAAAGGACTGATGTAGAAGGGAGTACCGCAGCGCCTCTTCGAGCACTGGTCCTTTTCTGCTGCTCATTTGGAGCTGAGGACGCATCGAACCGACATGAAAAAGTTTGAGTCCAGTTCTCTTGTTTCAATATTTTTAATTTTTTTTTAATTTACATACCTGGCTGTCTCCAAATCTCCATCAATTTATTGTCAGACATTATTTCAAATTAGCAATTAAGTTGAGGCATCGACTGAACAATGAACCCATGAATAGTTATCGAATAGTTACTTTTTAATTGAGTACCAAAGTGTGCCACGTATTCTGGGTCTCGCGCATAGCTTAACTTAAGTTTGTGAAAACATCAGCGCACGAACCACCGCGTGAACCAAAACAAAGAACTCAGTTCTCACAGGGTTGACTGGTACCTGCCTTCCTTTTTTTCAAGTATCCACTATTTAAGGGGAAGAAACCAGTCTGTTGACATTTGATGGGTCTGTTTGCAAAAGCTGCCCCAAATAAAAGCCTTTTTTTCAGAGAGCTGTAGATGCTCGGAGCATTCAAATGTACAGTCCGTCATTTGCAATTTGTGCATTTTGTTCGTTTGAAGCAACAAAAATGCTCAAAATCTAAAGAAGGGTGCTGAATGTGATGAAGTTTCAGCTCAGCTTCAGCTGTATATTTCGAGAAAAACAACATTCTAGGATCTCGATTTCAAATCAAAAGTTGCTGAATCATGTTTTGAAATGGGCCTGAATTCAGCGTCCAAGACACGTTCTCACTGAGCCGATTGCAGCTACGCGATGTCGGGCACTGATCCGACGAATTATAGCAAACGCGCGCACATATGCGTTGTGTCAACACTTGCGCGCTTCGGCGAATAAGAAAACGAACTAGTAACGGAAATTTCGAACTGTGCGTCTTTAGACGCATCGTTGGAAAGGTCTTTTTTCGTTGATTTCCTCAAAAAGACAGCATGCCAGAAAGAATAATTTCACAGGGAGTTTATTTCCCTTACTATCTTTCAACCAAGTATGTTTTTCAACAATAATTATGTCAGTTACTTTTTGGATAGCTGCAAATGATGGACTGTAGCTTGAAAGGTCCATATTTGTAAGGAAATAAAAATGATTTGTTGTAGAGCATGGAAAGTGCCTCTTTATAAAACCATTTCCCATTCATTTTTAAAGGATTGCAAAAAGCCTTGAAAGCGCAGCTGTTTGGTCAGCACTTAGTGACGGATCATGTGGTGGCAGCAGTCGAGGCGCATCTGACCGACAAAGACCCCGAGAGGCCGCTAGTCCTGTCCTTCCACGGCCGGACGGGCACCGGCAAAAACTACGTGGCCCGCATGATCGCGGAGAGCATCTACAAGAAAGGGATGAACAGCAAATACGTCCACCACTATGCAGCCAATAAGCATTTTGCCCATGAAAAACGTTTAGAAGAATACAAGGTATGATATTGGCATCCAGTTTCAAGCGTTGTAGTCGAGTACTTTTATCCGAGTACAAGTACTGCCGAGTACCAAGCTTTCAAGTACCACTTGCATCAGAGTCCTTTGACCCTTGAGAACGAGTACGGGTACCCGAGTCCAAGTTCTTGAACCTTCGAGTACACATTTCGTGAGCCGAGTATTTGGACTTGCTATCAAATCAGGGCATAAATGCCTATAGTGCGAACGCACAAGATATACCGCCCCTAGAGTGGTACGCATTTTGATGGACATTTTGAAAAAAAGGGTGATAACACCTAAAAAGCTGCCACCGCTGCAATGCTATCACATATTTTCCAATGCTAGAGGTGTTTTCCTTGACAAAAATCGCTATGACGGTTATTCCCCTCATTTGATACCGGTTGCCAAAATTTTCGACCGAGGCTGATGGCCTGCTTGTCGTGAGCCAATGGCCCATCAGGCCGGCGTTTATCTCCGGTTTCAGTAGCATGAAATGACTGAGAATATTTCTACTCCCCCTGGATGGGATGCTAGTCCATCGCAGGTTACTCCCCAGCTAATGCCAGTCTGGCTAATGCTGGTACTCATTTATACTCCTGGGTGGAGAGAGGTAAATGTGGTGAAGTGGCTTGCCCAAGGACACAAGATATGGCCAGCAGCTGGATTTGAACCCCTGATCCGCTGATCATGAGTCACAAACCCTAACCACTGGGCCACACTCCCGCATACTTTATGGAGTCACTGTAAATCAAAGTTCCATTGCACGGTCACACGATTGGTGGCTCTGACCGTTCAGATGACAAGGATTTATTCAGGTTTCGGATAAAAAACAAATCAGTAATGTTTATGAGTGCAATGGAAAGAACAACTCCATTCAGTGGCAGATGGAATGTTCCATTCCACTCGGCTTCGCCTCATGGAATGGAACATTCCACCTCATGAAATTATTCTTTCCATTGCACTCATAAACATTCATTGTGAGCTGTCATTTGTATTTCCACATTTTTGTGGGGCCTTAATAATTTCAACCAACTACTCAGTTGCAAGATGGTTAAAATAAATTGTCAAATTGTTGTGCGTAGAGTCTCCTAAGATCCGAGGTGGCGGCCTATACCTATAGCTGCCCGTACCAGCTCTTCGTCTTTGACGAAATCGAAGACATGCCGGAAGGGCTCCTAGACTCCCTCAAACCGTTCATAGACTACAACGTCCATCTAGACAATGTGGACTACCGTAAAGCCATCTTTATCTTTTTAAGGTGAGTTTTCTGCAAAATCAGTAAAGTTTTTAAAGTTAGATTGCCTCTGCCCGGCGCCATTCAGTTACTGATTATTGCAGTCAATGCAGCAGTGTTGGAGGTTTTGAGACCGGCCTCGGCCTCGGGGCCGATTTTCATGGCCTCGGCCTTGGTGTCGCAGCCTTCCAGACTCGATGAATCTGGTCGAGGCCAGCTTGAGGCCGCCCACTTTGACCAATTTTCCGACCAATTTACAAGTGTTTTCTGTTTCAATTAATTTGAATTTTTTTACCGTATCAAAGTTTTGAGAAGCTGCCACAGTGGGTTCCGTGAAACATAATACAATTTTAAGCAGATACACAAGAATGATTGAACTGATGTTTGCGTTACATTGCACCACGGAGCTATATCTCCATGATTGCACGAACTCACGTCTGTAGCATCTTCTTGTAGAACCAGTCTACTCGCGCCATCCGCTCTGTTCACAAGCACCCCCTCACCAGCAAAGGAAGTACAGTTGGGGGTGACCGACCGACGCCATCTTGCCTGACTGCAATTCATTTGCCGCGAAGCGCGGCCACTGCGTGTAAATAGTACAAATCCCCTGGTGTACGTGCGTCACACACAAGGAACGGTGCGTGTCAACCAGCGAAATGTCCCGCCCATGGAACGTCATTGTTAGGTGAAAGAGCGCCCTCTTTTGGTAGCGCACGGAGCTCATAGACTGGTTCCTGATCCACCACTCGACCCGTGTACTGCTACTACTTGTGTTTCATTGCACTAACTCGGGTAGTTAGGTAGCATCTTCTTGTCAGAGAACCAGTCTACTCCCGCTTTAGACTGGTTCCTGGTCCACCACTCGCCCCTGAACGAGTGAACGTCACAAGTGGGCGTTAGCCAAGGCGATAATGGGGACGAGGAACCAACCTGTTATTCGCGTGCTCGTGAGGGACCTGCCGTCGACTTAAAAATACAAAAATCCAACAAAATCTTAACCTTGTTTGAGTGATTTTAACACGTGTTTAATTGATCACATTTCGTCGCGTCAGTGCAACAAGGTCGTAACTCCATTCTGCAACAAAGTCATATCTCGCGCGAATACGCTCCGTGCAACAAGGTCGTATCTCGACGTCCATTGACCTAGCACGTACATCCAGGTTATTTTAAGCGAGATACAACCTTGCAACAAAGTCGTAACTCCATTCTGCAACAAAATCGTATCTTGCGCGAATAGCTCCATGCAACAAGATCGTATCTTTACGTCCATTGACTTTGCGTGTACATCCGGGTTATTTAAGCGAGATATGACCTTTTGACATTTTAAAACTCTCGTTTTGCGTTCATAACTCCATTCTGCAACAAAGTCATATCTCGCGCGAATACGCTGCATGCAACAAGATCGTATCTCGACCTCCATTGACTTTGTGTGTACATCCGGGTTATTTTAAGCGAGATACGACCTTTTGACAGTCTAAAACTCGCGTTTTGCGTCGTTCATGCCATCTTAGGAGATATGACCTTGTTGCACTGACGCGACGATGTGTCTAATAGCTGGACTCGGCCTCGGCCTCTCCCTTGGCCTTAGTGGTTGTGGCCTCGGCCTCGGAAGTTGCTCACACCATCAGTATTGGGCACAAATCACACATACGCACATTGTGTTTACACTCGTAACTATGCAGGCAAAATTCTATTAAAAGCAGCGCCACCCAGTTGTGACATGATGTCAAGCCCTGGTATCATAGCACGATGAACAGGGGTAATAATAGTGAAGCGCTTCGAAACTTTTGTAAAAAGTGTAAACACAAACTAAACTAAAACCCAAACCAAATTTCATTTCGCAGCAACACAGCAGCAATGGAGATCACCCAAAAGACCTATAGTCATCTGAGCGCCGGCGGCAACCGGGAGAGAATCACGCTACGGGAGATGGAAGAAGTCATTGAGAAGACTGCGTACAGCGCAAAAGGTAGTCAAGGTTCCAGACTGTTTTGCAGTGGTAGAGGGCGCTATATCAACAAGATGAATCAAATCACGTCTAAAGCTCCAGACACACATTCACGGTTTTACGAATATCCACAGTTTGAAATTCGTGCTAAACCGTTGGAGTACCGTATTCATCCTCAGTACATCCGTGGTTATCCGTCATCTTCCTTGGGTATTCGTGAAGTGGCTACGGAAGTTTTAAACTGTTCAAAACTTCCGTGGTGAAATGTCATGAAATTAACCCGTAATGCAACCGTGGGACATCCGTAGGACAACCGTACTAATTGGTAGTGTTATTTATGGCTATTCATACATATTCTTGGAGATTCGTAGCTCATTCGTGGTGGAAATCTCTACGAATTGGCTATGAAAGTCCTACGGATATGCCCGGATGGGCTGGGTTCTGCTAAGGTTGTACTACAAATATCCACGCTTTATTCGTAAAGGAATCTTGGTCATCCGTGGCCCAATCGGCGTCAACCTCATTATTCTAGTAATATCGTTGATATTCTTTACCAATCCGTCTATATTCTTGACAAACCGTGGTGTATTCGTAGAGAAACCATAGTACAGTCGTGGCTATCCATCCTGAAACCGTAGTGCATTCTTAGAAAGTCGGTTTGTCCATGAATCTCGACAGTTCATCGTGAACCGTGGATATTCGTAGCTCCAAACCTTGTGACTGGGGCTTTAGGATCTGTGACACCTACCGGATGGTGCAAAAAGAAGGAAACCCACTTTTGACGGCAATTTTCACCTACTTGTTGAGCATATTTCAAAAATTCAAATTAATTTAATTAAAATATTGATCTTTAAACATTGTGACAAAAAACGATTGCAAATGTACATTTTGTCTCTGAGATATGGTAGTTTTTGGAGTTTGGGTTCCGCTTTTTTGGGCTAACCCTTTAGGTGTGTATCAAGTTGCCAGAGTCTGATAAATTTCTTTAAAATAAATAAATTGGCCTTTATTTTTCTTGCAGGTGCCTTCAACAGAAGTCGTCTAATCGACAGCTACGTCATCAGTCACTTTGTGCCTTTCCTTCCACTCGAAAGACAACACGTGCGGGAGTGCGTGCGAGTCGCACTGCGTAAACGCTCTTTCTCTCGGCGCCACATGAACGACGCTATCGACCGAGTTATGGACCTTCTACAATTCTGGCCCGAAGTTGGCAAACTGTTTGCCCTCAAAGGGTGCAAGAACGTGAACGAGAAAGCCGCGCTTGTTGATCACCAAATGCGAAAAACAGAGTTATGAAGCTAGCCTAGGTTTTATATTTATTAAAATCATTTTGATAACTATAGGTAGTGGACTCAACTCTAGAGTCTTCTTGGCTCTGTCATTTGTAGTACACAAATGTAACATGGTTTGAGGGTGGATAGTCAATATTTATATCGATCCCAGGTATTGGAAGTTGACAGGCTATTTCCTGTGGCGAAGTTGAGAGAACTAGTTTGTCAACTTCCAATTACCGACGGGATCTCATATCGACTATCCATTCGAAATAAACCAAGTTGTATTTGTGTTACTGTACCTCAAACATATTTAGCAAAACTTCATCAAAGTACGCTTGAGGCTCGGTGAAGCATTACTGTGCATGTGCCGCCATCTTGTCATGTAGCTAGGGCTGTATTTGAGTGTGTGCGCACACTACCCCTGTTACAATTGCTTCCTCAAGCACATGCGCATGTGTGTTTACCCTGTGCGTGTATCCCCGTACGTGTTCTACATAACTCCCGAGGACCAACACACAAAGGGAGAACAACAGATCCTTTCAGTCCTCGGGCGTTGGGTCTTTTGTTGGAAATGGTCCTCTGTAGTAGGTTCGTGTGCTGAGTCTATGGGAGAGTGTTATATCACAGGGAAACACAAAGCATTGTCCTCGGGAGTATAGTAAAACAAGAGTGGCTTCGCGCGCACTTGGTAAACAGCAAAACTAGCGGCTGACCTGTGACGGTGATTGGACCAATGAGAATTTTTGGGTCTAGATTATGAATATGTATGAGGTGTAGTAGTAAAAACTATAGACCAGTGCAATTTCCCAATGTTCTGCAATGACTGGGGTGGTTTTTCACCAGCACTGGAATGCCGCAAAAATGGTTTTGGTATTTTACTCAGTGCACTCACATTTGGTGACGTGTTTAGACTTTTTTACGAAATGACATGCGACGGGGTGCTTAGGCCAAAGGACATTTGCCTGTGTATTGGCATATGCCAAAATTGTGTAACACCCCTCCCCCATTTTTGTGTCTTTTGCCCCTGTTTTTGTACATAAATAATGATTATTTAAATTTGTCATACTGTAAATTAGTAACATTAGTATGTGTAGAAAAAGTCACTTCAAAAGTGACTACTGTACTTTTTTTTATTAACAGCTGCTTAAATTGTCAAATCAGATTTTTTTGAGCTTGGAAGAAAAGATGTCAATTTTGCTTGAATTGACTAGTAACAAGGCAAGATGTATAAAGGGTATGTTGCTGAAAGTGCATTTTTTTGGTATTTTGTCATCCCAAATTTGTTGTTCTTTTCAATTAAAGTGATGTAAAATTTCAGGGTTTTTTTTGTGCAAGATTTTTTTGTGTGAAGATGTTCTGTCCATGGTCTGCAATGAATGAGATTTTTTTCTCCAGAAATTGTCAAAAAAAATTTTTGTTTCTTCTTTTGGGCATCTCCAAAACCCCTGAAAAAAGGTGTTATATTGTGGGACTTTTTAATACAATTTTGCCTTTTGAGTTAAATGGTTCCCTGTCCACTCCCTACATTATCAATTCTGATAGATGGCAGGAACCAGTCTACACTGTGCCAGAGAATGAATTATTGTACCTTCATACCATAAAGAAGTTGGGCACGTATTTTTTGTTTAATGGCTCACTCAAAACTGATAACTACATTTACAATTGAAATTAAACAGATAACAAGGTTGGTACATCTTTAAAATTGTGAAATTCTTTTCAATTTATAACACATGTAGTGACAGTCGACAGAACAAAAACTATAATAGGTAATTTTTAATGAGATGGGGGCCTTAACTTTTGGGGGATAAAATCATTTTGAAATATTCCTTTGAAGACCTACCTGCCTCATAAACATCGAAACATCTGTTGCCGAAAAAAGAAATTGATGGAAGAATACGAAGTAAGGTACATATATATATTTAAAAAAAAACTGAACCATTGCGGTACTTTCTTTTTCACAGCTTGAAAAAATAATTTATTAGCTTTTCAACAACAAAAACCTCTTTCCAATGCGGTAAATATTTACTAAGAACATCAGTGAAAGTGGCTACCGAGTAGAAGTCAGAGACATCAGCACGTTCAGTGAACATCTAAGAAGTTAACCAAGCAGTCCTGTTTTCAGGACTAGTTTCCCAAAGGATAAATGACCATTGTGGCAAAAAAAATAAAGAAAAAGAACAAAATAAAGAACATTAAAGAAAGCAAAACTACCCTCACCCCAAATCCATTACCAAACATGAGAATTGAGACCGCGGACAGATTGAAATCGGTGCTTTTTTTAATTGGCCATAACTCAATAAATATTTACCCGATTGAAAAAAAATGTTGTTTTTTTTTTGTTGTTGAAAAGCCAATTAATTATACTCTTCAAATGGGTATCGATATTTGCGACATTTTTGTAAAGCTGTGAAAAAGAGGACCCGCCCAACATCGAGAGAGCATTGAACTTTTTATTGATGTCACTTCTCCCTGTTTTGTAACGGCCTTTTTTTAAGCTGATGACACCACATTAATACAGGCTGGGGGTAAACAGTTGTTTCAGACTAGGCTCAGTAATACCAACATTTTTATACATTGGCTGGGAAAAAGTTGGGGATTCGGTGGGGCGGTTTTTGTTTTTGTTATGTTGGATCGATGATGGGTTTAGTGAAGTGCGCCCCCATGCAGCCATTTCTGACTAGGCGCGCCGCATAAGAAACTTTTCTTAAAATGTGCTCCCTCTTGCAGATTCGAAGTATACCAGTCAATTTGTCCTGTTTACATGGGACAAAATTGAGCCTTCCTTGTTAATATTATTGAAACCGAAGCCTGTGGTGGCCTTTTTTTCCTTCTTTTGCCAGCAGTCTATTAATCAAGTTCGGAGAAATAAACGGGGAAAAGAAACTTGGGGACTACCGCCATGGGCAAACTCACCAAGCGACCTCCCCGAAAATTATGGGAATAAAATAGAATAACTGTCAACATTTTCCAAAGGATTTAATTTTGTCACATAAATATGATAAACATGATAATTACACATGTCATGTATTCATTTCCGTTCGATAGCATGTCATCCACATAATTTCTATTGTTATGTTAATTATACCTGTACGCGCTTCATTTGTGAATGCGGTCTGTGTGTAGTTTGTCATGCGTTGAATGACGTGCCGTAAATATAGTGCACTCGGTACGGTATACGCAGTACAATACATGTCATTCGTGGGTGCGAAAGCACAACTGACCAAGCCCTTTTTCGAGCCCAAAAGACACTTTCTGATCGGGGTAAATGCTCTGAAAGGTGACCATGGGAAAGGATAAGTACCAAGGAGACGATGAGAACGCAGAGATGAGTGATGCCCCTCCGCCAGGGCGGACGCAATCCAAAAAGTTTGGTGAGTATGTTTCCACTTCGGGAGAGTAAAAGTTTGCGTGTGTGGTGTGAGTTTGTCGGCCGTGAGTTGGGCGTTATCGACCCACGGTCAATCGGGTCAGCGCCTGCAGAGATTAGTTTACGCAGTGGGCGAGGTGGTCTTTCACTGCTTTGGTATTTGGCGGGAGGGTTGTGGTTTTGGACAGCACGGATGAATGACCTTGACATGCTTGAATTGGGAAATAACCTCATTCCACATTATTGGTGGAAAAGTTGTAGGTTATTGTGAATCTTTCTTGTATTTAAGTCTCGTGGATATGTACTATATAAAATTTGTCCCAAAAGTCTTCTTTCTTTATTTAAAATCATCAAGATGAACGTTTCAGTTAATTTTATTTTTAGGTAGAGTAGTATACGTACACTGTACGTGTATTTCTGCTGAGAACTATTCTAATTTCTAGTGGGGAAAAATGTTGCAACCTGACGCCACTTCAGTGGTTGTGTACAGGTTTATGATGGTGAGTCAAGACAATTTTCTAAATTTGAAACGTTTCTCACTAATCTCAGTCCCAGATTCATGTCTTATCGTCATTTTTGCAATGACTTACCTTCATTGAGATGATATATAATGAAAAAAGTGGTGTCAGGTTGCAACATTTTGTCCTTCTACAAAAGTTAGAGTGTAACATTATGTTAGGTCTTTAATAATGTATAACATGTGTAATGTTTAACTGCTTTGCGTATAAGGATGTCTTGTCATTAAATTTTTAAAGATGTATTTTTTTTTTTTTGGTCAAAGTCATTTTTCAATTTTCAGGCTCATTGAGCAAGGTTATGAATAATTTCATCCATGAGTGATTGGGCACTATTAATATTGCAACTCGCCGCCCACTTTAATATTACACAGTAGGTGTGGTTCTACAATAGAGCAGCAAAGACTGAGCCCCAATTGGAAATTTGTTAATGCTATACACGGATTCTCTACACAAGGATAACAAAAATTTCTGGTTACATAAATGTGTGATACACAACCTTGCGTGTTGAGTCCGCATAGGTATGCAAAACTCGGCGCGATTGCTTAGGATTCTGACAGGTTTCAATAAGATTTGTGCATGTACAATAATTACTCCAAATTCCCCCATCCAAATTTTGTGTTACTTTTATTTTTTCTATTTTTTCCCCACAAATCTCCTGAAAATTATCACATAATTAAATTTCAACTACTCCCCTGATTGTTTTAATTTATTATCTTTGTTGTTTTTTTATTTTGGGCTTTTAACGAAGATAGTACCTGATTTCACTTTGCTGAGCTGTAACCTCCCCAACTTCATCAAAATCCATCCCCCCAATTTTGGTGGATTTTGCAGGCATGCAACTTTTCCTCGGATCCGCTGATTTCATCGTTTTTCACTTTTTATGAATGCCATTACAAACTGAAAAACACTGTACAAAGTCTTGTGTGGTTTGGAGTTTCCTCGTTTTTTTTTTTCTAAATTCCCAGTTGCATGCTTGATTTTGGGGGACTTGGTCCTGCAGGACTGGTATGACTAAATATTGATGGAGTATGATGGACTTGGGCCTGGAGGCCTAAAGCAAAGCATGGAAGCAGTGTGATTGATGGATTTTGGCAGACTTGGTCTAATACTATAGTATAGGCCTAATACTTTAGTCAGGAGTTACCTAATGTGCAAAACTCTGTTAGACTGTTAAAACTTCAATTAAAAAATTTATATCAAAATATAAAGTTTCTCATTCTGAAATCAATTCATATTTTCTTAATTCCGACGAATATGGTTTCTAAAACTGATTTACAGGATACTGCATTCTTATCAACATGTGCCTGGCCTTGTAAACGAAACAGTTGATTTGCACAAATCTATTGAAGTGAAACATAATTTTGCCATTATTAAAGTCATTAAGAGAGTATAATGATCTACAATATGTGGCATGCATAAAAATGTTCGCCGAGTTACCCAAAATTGGGCCGTGTGATGAACAGTTTTTGGCAGGCTAATGATACCCCAGGGTGATTCGGAAGCCACAGTAATCTGTCAGTGTCTCGTTAGACTTGGCTGATTTCGCACTCTTGGGTTTAAGGGGCCCCAGATGCGCACCTCCTAATGACACATCATGGGAGAGTGCTTTATTCCATTTCTCGCATTATTCATATCCGCGTTTTTTGTGTGTGTGGTGCCAGTCAGCATAAATTTTTGATGACATTCGAGGAACTTTTTAGGTCCCCAACTGTGGCACTACTGCAGGCGTTATGACAAAGCATCTTTCAGGCCTTGAGAAAAAAAAATAGTTTCTCGGTTCTCCTCTGGGCTTCTTGATAAAACTTTAGGAAGCGGCCCTTTTTTCCCCGCAAGATGGCGGATTTTCCACGATGGCGGATGGACTCTTCCATTTTCCCAACTACAATGATTTTTTACATCCATTGGAAGCTAAAGGAGCCACCACTCTTTCGACCAACTTTTGAACTTTGGTGCATTTTAGGTGCGAACAGCAGCTTAACATTTCATTGTGTTTCTCCATAAGTTAGTTAGTTAGTAAGTTAGTTAGTTAGTTAGTTAGTTAGTTAGACGTTCCAGTGACAGCCTTGCATGGGTATCAACTCGTCCCTCAGGCCCTGCTCCTCTTTTGTGTCACTTTAATGGGTCTCCACTGACCGCCTACCAATTTAGAGTGTATAGTCCATCATTTGTAATTTGTGCATTTTGTTCGTTTGAAGCAACAAAAGTGCTCAAAATCTAATGAAGGATAATGTAACCTGATGAAGTTTCAGCTAAGCTTCAGCTGTATATTCCGAGAAAAACAGCATTCTAGGATCTCGATTTCAAATCAAAAGTTACTGAATCATGTTTTGAATTGTTTTGAATTGCAGCTATACGCGACGTCGCGCACTGATATGACGAATTATAGCAACAGCGCGCGCGCGCTTCGCCGAATAACAAAACGAACTACTAATTTAAATTTTCCTACTGTGCGTCTTAAGACACACCGTTGGAAAGGCCTTCTTTCGTTGATTACTTCAAAATGATAGCTTCCCAGAAAAGAATAATTTCACAGGGAGTTTAGTTCCCTTAGTACTATCTTTCAACCAAGTTTGTTTTTCAACAATAATTACGCCAGTCACTTTTCGGATGGCTGCAAATGATAGACTATAGCTTTAATGCAGTTCTGAAAAAATAGCCCTGGCTTTCTGATGGTACGTGGGAGGGGAGAGTTGCATTATCAAGGTCATTCATTTCGCATTGGGGCTGCCAGTTACAAAGTAGGTGTTCCACCAACTGACGTTCAACAAATGGGAAATCCTTTATTTCAATTGACAGTCATGACCAAGTGGGTAATTTGCATAAGAATAGACTGCTCAAAACACCACTCCTTCTAGAAATTACGTGGTACAATCATGTCACTCATGCATGACCACAAATTCGTTGGCCTGCAGCTCGAGCTTGTTTAACATACAAATGTCCACAACTTTGGTGGAAACAAACTAAAATTGCAAATGAAGGCCTTTTTTATAAAAAAAAATGGAAAAGGAAGAAAAAGGAGGCGGGAAAGCGGGGAAGGAAAATGGAAGTGGGAAGGCACAAGAAACTGGTTTATTTTTTCATACATGGCCTAACACTTTCAGGCATTCTTTCATTCTCTGAAACTTGAAACTGAACGTGATAGAAAAACCTGATAAACATAAACAAGCCGACTTCAGTCGTTCAGCCTTTCCCAAACCCAAACAGAATTCTTCAAATATTTCCACATAGCAAATTAAATATCATGAGGTCTCAATCCCAAACTTTATAAACAATATTTTCTTAAAAAAAAACAATCCTTCTTAATTGCTACAGTAGTGGGTAAATTGTAATGTCAATGTAAAATCAATTTCAATATCAGCAATTTAAATTAAAATGCCAGACCAGCCTGCAAAACTTTGTGTACAAATTTCACTTTCTGCTAACATATTTCCAAAATATTTGTATTTTGCAATTTTCTAGCAATATTTACATTGTATACGGTAAATTCACTTTTGAATGAGACATGGAACAAAAAACATCAGCCCATAAGGCCAAAAAAAAAAAGTCTCCGGTTTCTGGTATGCGCGCGCGTCGCCGTAGCCATGCGCGTCAGCAAAATGAAAACTTTTTTTTTCGATGAAAGATGATGTCTCAAAACCGCCGAACTCACTGGTTTGACTGGAATCCTGCTGCTGCACAATTTTAACGTGTTTTTAGATTGGGTTATGGTCGAGAATAAGCTTTATGTGGCCTCTCTGGACTCCCATATATTTGCACTAAGTTTAGTCGGGCACCATTTGCAGTCATCAGCCGACATTGGAAGCAAAAAAAATCAGGGAAAAAAAAAAAAAGCCGCGTCGCCGCACCACTTTTTGGGCAAGCTCCATACCAGAAACCGGAGACCTTTTTTTTTTGGCCTAATATGTATTTTTTGTTATAGAATAATTACTTACAAATTTTAATTATGTGCGGCCTGATTTATCTGTTCTGGCAGGGTAAGGGTAGACTGGTCCCCACCCTCAGGCCAAAAACAATAATACATGTACCTGTGCTTCCGGTTACCCTGCACCCAATTTTGACAGCCCTAATTTATTGGGGGAAAATGAGGAAAAAACTTGAAAATCATCAATTACTACCGTTTACCCTTGACTATACACAGACACCTCCCTATGTTCATACATATATGTACACAAAAAATTGCCCCCCAAAAAACAAAATGTAACCGGTACCTGTATATATACCTACCCCACCAGTATTTTCAAATGCCATGTAATTGGAAGCAGAACTACAGGTATACGTATGTTGGGGTGGTTTTTTTTGGCCTTATCAGGGTGGATCTACCGGGTATTATGTAACCCAAAATTAAAGCCTTTTTTTGTTTTTTGAGATGACCAGTGGCAGATGCCTGACAATGAAAAGAATTAAATTTTGTATTTAATAAAACATTTACACGTGTACAACTGACAAAAATTATTAAGAGAAAAACTTGATTTTTTTTTAAAAGGAAAAACAGACAGGCTTTAAACAAGTTCATGATTGGGCCTAACATTCCGGTACGTGAAAGTGAAACTACAGAAACCATAGAAAAGTGTATTAGGTACGTACAAATAATGTACATTTTTTTGTACAATGTACACTTTCACAGAGTTGCATTGAGTATGACTACTGTATTTGTGTGCTTACAATGACATTGTTCGAAGTTCCCTTTTCATGGAATGGAAGTTCATTGTACTGCAGTTTGACCTCGAGGATGTTCGGTGATGGCATGCCAACAACTTCCCCTTGGTGGGTTGTGATCCTGATCACGGGCCAACGAGTTCAGTGTCACAGGGGTTTGCAGCCCTATGCTGTCCAATCATGCTCCCCGTTGTGTACATTCCTGTACGTTATATGGAAAAAGTTGTACGTGCGATGCATGCGCAGCGCTTGAGTAAAGCCACCGGCGTGTACATTTTGTTATTGGATCTCTCAACTAATTGTGTACAACATCTTTAAAGGGTATGCAACATATTTGCAAACATCGAAAAATAAAACTACCAAGTTTTTACGAAATACCTTACTAGGATGTTGGTAAATGACAGTCTAAAGCATCCTGTAAAATTATGGCACCTGGTGTGAAATCATTTTCAAGAAAATGGTATTTTTGTATCTGTTTCCAGCGGTGGTCGGCCGACCACCATTGGAAAAACTATTGGGCAACTATACTGCTCCAAATTTACCATTTTTTTTGTTCAGTTTAAATTTTGTTTGCTATTGGTTACATATTCATGAACGGGTGCAGGCCAGCTATACTTGTTCCCTTACCTTACAATTTTCAGGCATCTGGAAATTGATCCATTTTGTCTTAAGTGGAGTAAGGGAACCAGACTGGTTGAACGTTTTTGTTTTTCTTGGTTTTTCCAGCATTTTCGAACAAAAAACTTCAAACATGTCAGTGTAACAATATTTGATCTATTATACTAACCCCTCAAATAGTTCATTTCTGAAAACTACAGCAAAAGCCAATGATGTACATTCCCTTTATTAAGGGCTGATCTCTTTGAGCTCTTATTGGGTAGATTTTTTGTGACCTGTGACGTAGCACGCAGCACACAAACTCGCTGCATCTGTTATACCGGTATCATACGTACCGGTAGCGCATGCGCTAGCTGCATGCGATGCATGCAAACAGTCATGATATGTAAGCAACCAGAATGCAATGCTTACTTCCTTCACAAAATTCTGTGAAGCTCATCAGCCCTTCCCAGCGCCCTGTTTGCAGGGTGGGGGCGGGAGGAAAGTACGAGCGAACAGGATTGCACACCACAGAAAGATAACATTTAGACTACAGTGCAACATGCGTGCATAGTGTGTTACTCTGTGCTATCTTCATCCTGGTCTTAAAAGTTCTGTTGATGATGTCACTGTGTTTATGGTTCACGTACCGGTATTTCTGCTGGCTGTGGTTTATTTTTATTACTTAATGAGTGTTGTTTCTGCGTATTGTTTATGATTTGACGAACGCTGTTTCTGATTACACAGGATGCATGCTTGACCTATATTTAGAGTCAGTTTTCTGCATGAAGCAACCCTATTACACTACCAATGCATCCCCAAAATTGTTTGTAGATAGGCCTTCGTTGTATTTTTTTTTAGATCCTCCAAATTTCACAAACACTAAATTTCCTTTGAGAAACAGTTGTTCCTTGTGGGTTTTTTTTAGCTGACTTCTTTTCTTTTAAAAAAATACAAATTTGAAACAATAATAATGCAGTCATGTTTGTCTGCATGTAAATTTGTTATTTTTTACAGACTTTATCATGTAAAATAATCAAAATTGAAATAGTTGTTCAAAACAAATATTTATTTGTAATTTAGATGAAAGTACATTGCAGCCTCGTTAGTCTTTGAAAATCAAATTGAAAAAGTGACACATACATATGAAGACTTTGTTTCCAAACCGTGATAAAATGCCAACGTTACCTTTTAAAATCACACCTGGTTTGATATCTGACTTTGTGGGCAGCCTTGAAATTTGAGTACCGGTAAATATTTTGTGTATCTTTGAAAAAAAATCAAAAAGATAAAAATGTAACAAAAATCATGCAATGCACTGTACATGGCCAGCGATACTCATGTTATGAGATAATACTTGGTGTTTTTTTTTATTTCCTATGGTTCATTATGCATCCTGCTCTGTCCTTTCCGATCCTGGTACGTCCTTGTGCTGATCATCAACAATGCATTACAATGCAAATTTTTTCCCTTCTATTTTTACTGATTGAATAAGTGATGGTACGTGTACATGTACATCCACGTGCACGCGCACGTCATTCATTGTGTAGGTGGTTAATGTCAGTAACGAGTGGGTTTTAATGGAAGCGTTACTACAGAATTGTGCTGTCTCAGAATCAGACTCAAAGATAATTACCGTAGATGTATTGACACGATAAAGCAAAGATTATTTTTGAGAGAAATCTTAAAATATCTCTGAGTATATTTCACAAAATTATCCCAAGTCTTTAAATTTACCACGGTATGTTACACACTGAAAAAAAGAAAGGCTGCCTCCTAGGCAAGGAACTACCTTTTTTGTTTTTATTGGCCTAAGTTTGTCTGTTCCAACTCCCAAATTTTTTTTTTAAATGATATAGCCGGGAGTCAAGAAATGTATCAATTCTGTGTACCTGTACATCATTTATGCATGCATGACCGTCGCATTTTATTATTGAAAACCATATTTCTACATATATTATGCCAATTTCTTTGGAAACATACGGTATCAGTACATCTTATTAAAATTCCTGTTTTCCCAAAAATGATACTGCAAGAATTCACTTGCTCATCTTTTATTTCTTACTCAAAAGCGAATCTTAATTCATGTATGTAACTAAGGGATCTGTGATAGTCAAGCTTCAAATACTAGGCTACTACATTTGTGCACCCTCGTTAAGTACCGGTACATAGAAATGCATACTACTGGTTACTACTCAGTAGTATTTGAAGCATTGGGGGCAGTTAGGATTTAATTGTTAAAGGGAATGTACAACATTTGCTTTTACTGCAATTTTCAGAAATACATGGATTTGGAGGATTAGTATGTTATAGCAAATATTGTTAAACTGACTTGCTTCATGGGTTCGTAGATTTTGAAAATCCAAGAAAACCAACCATATTCTTGTACTATAGTCTGGCTCCCTGACCCCACTTAAGATGAAACGGAGCAATTTATAGACTTTGGGAAATTGTTAGGTCAGAGAATCAGTCTAGCAGGCTTATTTATACCCCTTCACAGGTGTGTAATCAATTGCAAAGAAAATGCGGAATAACTAAATATGAAAAACTAGGAGCACTTTTTTGAAAAAAGCCAGTTTTCTCCAACGATGGTCGGCCGACCAGCGCTGGAAAAATACAATTTTTCTTGAAAATGTCAGCACACCAGGAGCCACGATTTTACAGGATGCTTTGGACTGTCGGGGCCTAACAACCCAGTAAGATACTTCGTGATAATTTGATCATTTCGTTTTTTGATGTTTGCAAATGTTGTACCGGTATCTTCCCTTTAAGTCGGGGGAAAAAAATTGACTGGAACAGGGTTTGAACAGATCCTCCTCATTGCCGTTCCAGTGCTCTACCAACTGAGCTATTCAGCCCCACATATGTACCGTATGTTGGTAGAACTTTCCCAACTTAAAATTAACTTTGAAATAAAATCATAATCATGTTTTGTCCCATCAGATATAAAAATTGAGCCATTGGATTCATTACAATGGAAGTTTCTCTATATTTTATGGCCCATGTACCGAACCTAAGTCCCCCCTAAAAAAACCCCCAACATTTTGGTCGTCTGTATTCACCTTCAACTCTACAAATACCCCAGGGATCTACTATAATCAACCCATTAACCTTCCATTCCCTACAGATTGAGACCCAAATCCCTGCAATAAATCCAATAATTTGACAGATGCTTTAACTTTCAGTTCACGCAGATGTCATACCCTTAACCAGTCGAGGTCACTGGTGTTTTATTTCCAGTTAAAACCAACAAACTCAAGGGCCGTAATCTGTAGTGATCAGATAAAGTAATGGACAGGCTGTATTATAAATATTTGGCAGTTTTTCAATCAATATTGACAGAGATATGAAATCAGTTTCTGTGCTATTTTTCTTTCGCTATTACAGCGCGCTCAGTGATTACATGTTAATAAATTGTCGTTTTTTTCCTTGTTGAGTACAATATTGGCCATGTTCCATAAACTAATGCAATCTGTTTTACATTGTACGGTAGGAGAACAATATACGGTACATGTAGCATTGTTGAAGTTTCACTTCTTCTGAGGTTCAATGTACTTTTTACTTAATAATTAACCCTAACTTACCTAAATCCATCAAAATCCACACCCCTGTTTTGGAGGATTTCGGCAGATTCAGGATATCTCCATATATTAAAAAAATGGGGGATTTTGATGGATTCAGGACAGTAAGCCTGGCGGTACGGTACTGCAGGAATTCGATGGATTCAGCATACTAAGAGCTACAATGTACATGTATATTGAGCAGTTGGGGGACTTTGATGGATTCAGGATCTCAACAGTTTAACTTCTTGGCTATATGTTTGGTGTGTCGGAGGTATGTACTACACTGGTGGATTCTGATGGACTCACTAGGATTCTGATGGACTCAGAACACCAACATTTTTTTTGCATGACAAAATTGGTGGATTTTTTGCGGATTCAGGATACTTTCTTGTAAAAGTGCTCAAGGGGTTAGAGTTAAAGGTACATGTATGAGTTTGCTTTTGCTGTAATTTTCAGAAATGGATGGATTTGGGGGTTAGTATTTCAAAGCAAATATTGTTACACTGACCTGTTTAAAGTTTTGTGTTCATAGATGTCGGGAAAAAAAGAAAAGAAAAAATTGTGTTCTTGTAGTCTGGTTCCCCAACCCGACGCTTCAGACCCAAGGGAACAATTTATAGAAGTCAGGGAATTGTCAAGTCAGGGATTCAGACTGACTGGCTTGCGCCCGTTCACAGATGTGTTGATTGCAAACATAAATGTGGACTAACTGAATTCGGTCAATTGGAAAAAAGCCCTTAACTCCAATGATGGTTCAGCTGAGCCATCGTTGGAAAAGATACTTTTTGTTTTCTTGAAAAACGGTAGCACACCAAACAGGCACTATAATTTACTGACAGTCAAGTAAGGTACGGTATTTCATAATAATTGGGTAGTTTCATGTTTTATTGTATGCTACACACTACCTTTAAAGGGAATATACATACTTGTACATCATTTGCTTTTGCTGTAATTTTCAGAAATGGATGGAATTGGGGGGTTGGAAATATATAGCAAATATAGTAACACTGACTTTTTTGAGGTTTTGAGTTCGAAAATGCTATAAAAACCAAGAAAAAACAATCATTTTCCTGTAGTCTGGTTCCCTGACTCCATATAAGAAGAAGCAGAGCAGTTTACATACATTGGGGAATTGTAAGGTAAGGGAACCAGTCTAGCTAGCTTGTACCCGCTCATAGGTGTGCAATCGATTGCAAACAAGTGCGATGGTCAGTTGGGGCCAGTATTTGAAAAAAATCCAGTTTTTTCCAATGCTGGTCGGCCGACCAGCGTTGGAAATTGATACAAAAATACCACTTTTCTTGAAAATGACAGTATACCGGTACCAGGTGCCATGATTTTACAGGATGCTTTACACTGTCATTCACTAACAGTCCAGCAAGGTATTTCAATGTTGTATATTCCCTTTAAACTGACCATACATGATACAAACGAAGCAGCGGAATGCTGGACATGTTCCAAACACTTCACAAAACCAAGTACAGTCAAGACAGTTTACATAGCCTTGCTCGAGTTTCACTTCTTTTATGTTAAAGGCAGCTGGATTAGGCAGATAGGCTAATATGTTTTCACTTTTTAAGAAAACACGATATCATTGCCTGCGCAGTAATCTTAGAGGCATAACGCACACAGTGCATCAGGGTTTTCTCTAGAACTCGCAGCAACTGCACGTCCAATGTTAAAATGGAATATCTTTTGCCCAGCATGGTTCCTGCAGGCAAGTAATTCTTTGTGGTGTTTTTGAAACAGAGGCTTCGATCTAGTTTTGGCTGCAGGGGGTTTCTGAGGCTCCAGACTTTGGATACTGTTGCTCAAATTGGTCAATTTTCACTTCAGGAATATCAAATCTTGTAAATGAGACAAAAGTAAATTTCCTTTTGATGGAGTGTTTGAATGATTCTGAAACCAGACATGAGCCAGAGTTTTTAAGCAGGACCGTAGTTTCGAAACCTCCCATACATTTCCAGGGGGCCATACCCTGAGTTCATCAGCTGGCCACCAAATGCTGCAAATAGCATTCCCATGAGGTTTTTGAAACCCGGGCTTCGAGCCCAGCTGTGGCTACATCTCTGGCATTAGAATCCTTTTCAAAAGCTATTTCATGTCTAAATCAAATGAAAACCGTTTAAAGTTTACCTGGTAGTCCACAAAAGAATGTGATGTTTCTGAAGCGATCCTGAGACCCATATTCGACCAGAGTTCCAAAATTTTGTAGAAGACAAAACTGGAGGTGAAGCCTAGGTTTCGTAAACTCCCATTTTAGTCCAATTTGCTCTCCGGCTGTCTGGCGCATCAGTGTAATGTCAAAACCCATTTGGCTCCCAACTCGTTGATTCACATACCGTACTGTAGTTAAACCATGGTTAAACTGTTAACAGAAGTTCTGTCCAGCACCCGATTTCATCAAACTCTTCTTAACTTACGATGCATCGCAGCGCTGCGACGCGTCGTATCTCTACGATGCGTCGCAGTTGCGAAGCGTCCTGCGATCCATTTCACTAAACACGTCGTAAGTGCGACGTGTCGTAGGTGTATTTATAGCACAACTCGGTGACTGTTTTATGTCTTTAGTCAGCGTACAGTAAATAGTCGTCTGATATTCAACAAAGAGTAGTCGGATCTCAGCTCGAAATTTGTTAAAACGTAAAACAAAATGGCGGCCGTGCGATGCAATTTTGAAGGAAAACAAGCTCTCATTGGACTGTATAGCTTCTTTGATATTTCAACTCTAATATTCCGGTCTAATTCATAATTATTCAATGAATTTTCTATTTACAACTTAACACACATTGCCTCGGTATTATAATCTCGTTTTTAATGTAATGTTTGTGGCATAAAACTGGCTTAGAAATGACTCCTCTTATTTTGCGACGACCAATAGACACGTCTTAACTTGCGACGTGTTTTAAGCCGTTGTCAAGGAACTTACGACGCGTTCAACACATCGCAACTTTCGTGAAATGGAAGATACGACGCGTCGTGAGTTGCGACGTGTTACACGTCGTAACTCGAGTTGCGACGCGTCACAGCGCTTCGTGAAATCGGGTGCAGGTTTAGGTAATTTTTGTTGTTGTTAGAGAGATGTGGAGCACTTGGCAAGTTTAAACTCTCTGGTTCAACTCCTGGTTAAGTCAGAATTCAATTCAGTTTTATGATCACTGTACTTTGCCTCTTCCATCAAAGGTCTCATGCAAATCTCATGATATCTCATGATTTGTGAACATCACTCCCAGTAAATATTGACTCTTTTCCCTCCAATGGTAATTCAAGCACGGACCATTTACACAGATTTCAAGTACCCTCACGGAGGGGAAATTGTTGGTGGTTGTTCGTTTCCTTCTGACAGTGGGTTGGGTGCCATTACATGGAAATTGTAATGGCATCTCATTGTGCAAACGGACACGGTGGTAAAACTACGTGTGTATGGTGTTGTAATCTTAAAGCTGCGTTATAAAACACTGAGTGGTGTCCACATGTTCAAAAATTTATCAATTCTCGTCGTTGGTTAGTTAGTTTAGTTTGATACAAACGTTGACATTGTCTGTTGCTCCTACGTTTTTTGACCCATTTCAACCAAAGTTTGTCAGGAGTGTCAGTAGCCCAGCCCCATCATGTCACATGACCAAACTGGGGTCAAAGGTCATCAAGGGGTCACTGGGGTTAAAAAAACGGATTTTGATACTCAAAACAGTCCTTCCAGAAATTACATGGCACAATCACGTGACTCATGAGTATAACCTACATGTATACCGGCAGGGCAGGTCCATTTTCGAATAATTTAGTATTCGGAATATTCAAAACTCAGCGGTCAATATTACACATGTCAGCTGCCACTGCATTTGCGCGTTTGAAATTGCCTTGTTTTTTTTATTGTTTTCGTCTAAATGACAGAATACCAGAAAGCATAATTTCACATGGAGTTTAAGTGCTATTTCTATCTTTAACCCTAACGTACCTGAATCCATCAAAATCCACACCCTTGCTTCAGGGGATTTCGGTTGCATGGGCGTCAATCGGTGGGGGACGGGGAGAACAAGTCCCCCCCCCCCCCCACTTTTAAAAGTGGGGGGATATCATATTGTTTGTCCCCCCCCTCCCACTTTTTCGTCCCCCTTCAAAAAAATATAGCCTTCATATGATTCTAAAGCTCAGAATAGCTGATTCGATTACTCAAAACTCAAAAATGATGTTTAAATTATGATCTGTTGCTCAAAAAAATTGGTTAAAGTGGTCAGAAATTGCCTCAGATCGCACCACAGAGCATCTAGATTCCAAAATTTTCCGGGGGCCTTAAGCGGGCCCCTTCTCGCTCGCAATAGTACCAATCAAAGAATGTCCCCCCCCCCACCCCTTTTGAAAGGTGAATACTTTACATGTATTTTTAAACAAAATTTAATTATTACCCCTCCCATTTTAAAGATATACACTGTAGTCCATCATTTGTAATTTGTGCATTTTGTTCGTTTGAAGCGACAAAAGTGTTCAAAATCTAATGAAGGATACTGAACAACTAACCTGATGAAGTTTCAGCTCAGCTTCAGCTGTATATTCCGAGAAAAACAGCTTTCTAGGATCTCAATTTCAAATCAAAAGTTGCTGAATCATGTTTTGAATTGTTTTGAATTGCAGCTATACGCGATGTCTCGCACTGATCCGACAAATTATAGCAACTGCGCGCGTCTGTGCGTCGTGCCAATGCTTCCGCGCGCTGCGCCGAATAGCAAAACGAACTACACTGTAGTACTAATTTAAATTTTCCTACGGTGCGTCTTAAGACGCACCGTTGGAAAGGCCTTCTTTCGTTGATAACTTCAAAATGATAGCTTGCCAGAAAGATTAATTTCACAGGGAGTTTAGTCCACCTACTATCTTTCAACCAAGTATGTTTTTCAACAATAATACGGCAGTTACTTTTTCGGATGGCTGCAAATGATGGACTATAACTTTAAGGGTTTTGGGCGGTACAAGTTAAATTGGGGCATTATGATCATTGTTCAGGGAGCCGCATGCTGAATCAAATAGAAATCAAACAAATGTAGCGGTACCAACAAGTTCTGGTCTGTTGGGCAGTAAAGTGAAACAGGATCTGCCATGTGTTTTGATTGTTACAAATGCACTTGTTTAGCTAGCTGAGTCAAATCCAGAATGAGTCATTTGGGCTGTATTGAGTGTACCAGTGCATGACCTGTATTCTCTCATTGTGTTCAAAGTTGTTTTTAGATCGGAAAAGTTTCCAAAGTGCATGTACATGTAGTAGCCTATGAACGTTGTATTTTGTTTCAAAACCAGAAAACAGGCATATTTATCTGAAAATGTGTTCCTTTACATGTTGATTTAGTTATGTGACCCAAAACATGATTCTCAATTTCATATAATTCTTTACATGTTCTGCTGGAAGAAACTTCCTTTTTTCCCTTTTTTAAAGATCAGAATGTTATTTCCAAACTTCAGCCTGTACATTTTTTTATTTGACCTACTGGCATTTTCTTCCCAAATCCTACCGAATCCTCTTTGCAAAACGGAGGATTTTGCAGGATTGAGGTTATGGCAAAAGTGTGTGGCTGAATTCGGAGGAATGCCCGTGGGCATTTTAACTACCGGTAGTAGCCCACACATTTCTCTTTTTTATATAAACAACGATGTGCATACCGGAACGTGTAAAATGATCCTGATCGAGGCAATCCTGTCAGTGTTTTTAAACAGGTCCAGTAAATTAATCCTAAACAGTTAATAAAAATTAGACACAAATTGATACAGGTTTGCTTTTTGAATGAAATGGTTTATTTCTTCCTGTCCTTTCATCTTTGCCATTGCCCTGTAATTTTTGACTCGCCAGCCGGGCTACTTAATTAAAGGGAAGATACAACATTTGCAAACTTCAAAAAACGAAATGATCAAATTATCACGAAATATCTTACTGGATTGCTAGGGACTGACAGTCTAAAGCATCCTGTACAGTGGGGGCTCCTGGTGTGTTGACATATTCAAGAAAAACTGCATTTTTCCAACACTGGTCGGCCGACCAGCGTTGGAGAAAACTGGCTATTTTCAAAAAGTGCTCCGAATTTTTCATATTTAGTTCATCTGCATTTTCTTTGCAATTGATTACACACCTGTGAAGACTTTAAGCCTGCTAGACTGATTCTCAGACCTTACAATTCCCCAAAGTCTATAAATTGCTCCGTTTCATCTTAAGTGGCGTCGGGGAACCAGACTACAAAAATATGATTGGTTTTCTTGGTTTTTCCAGCTTCTACGAACCCAAAACGTGAAACAAGTCAGTGTTACAATATTTGCTATAACATACTTATCATCCAAATCCATTTATTTCTGAAAATTGCAGCAAAAGCAAATGTTGTACATTCCCTTTAAGGAATAGTTTGACTAGCTGGCTGCTGGTTTGACTATTATTTGACTAACGGGCTACTGCTAAATTCGAACCTTGGTTTATCATATTAATATTAAACATCTTTCTTTTTCTTGTTCTGCAGGGAAGTGCAAAAAGTACGACCCAGCATTCCACGGTCCCATAGAAAACAGGTAAATATTCATGCATTTGATTAAAGTTTTGTCTGGGTCTACAGTTCCAAATTTAGAACCTACATGTAATGCCTAAAAAAATAATTCCTTTCATCTTATGAAATTCTTTCATTCAAGGGTAAATTGACTTTTCTGTTTCTTTGGCTTTTCTGTATATTTCTTGACATGCAGACTTTATTTCTTCTTCTTTTTTTTTCACCAAATGACTTGCTTTCTTGGAAAAGGTAGATAATGAAAATGGTTGAGATTTCCGATTGAAGTGCAACAAACAGTATTGCAAGGAGAATTGTATTCTCTTTCCGAATACCCCGCAAACCCTCATTTTGACCTCTGCCCAGTTCTGTCTCATTTTGCCAGAACGCCTCACCTATTTCCAGACTTCATGGAACTTACAAAAGCCTAAACTACAAGTTTTCATGACTTTTAAAAGTTTTTTCCCCTTTTTTGGGGGTCGAAGGTTTATAATACGAAAAAAATGAATTGCAATGGGCAGTGTTTTGGCGTGCCAGTACATGTACTTGGTCTGGGAGCCCGCCGAATATTTTGTGTGGATTTTTTATTAAATTTATTGTTTCCATTTCCCACCCCAGTGAAAATGTTACTGTTCAAGTGCGGCCATATTGAAGTTTGTCATTTTTTAAATCTTTTCCCAGGAGCTGTACAGACATAATATGCTGCATCCTCTTCATTGTGTTCTTCATCGGCATGATTGTTGTCGGCGGGATTGGTGAGTCCAATCTTGTCTTGCCAAATTCAGAAGTTTGGGGAGAAGTCCAGTGATTGAAATAAGACACGCAAATGTTCTTACAAAATGAACTTGCAAAAACAATCTTGAAGTGTAGAATGATACTTTTGGCATTATTTTTTTTTGGGGGGGGGGGAGAGTGTGGCCTAGCGGTTAGGGTTCAGGACTCTTGATCGGGGGATCAGGGGTTCGAATCCAGCCGCCGGCCATACGTTGTGTCCATGGGCAAGCCACTTTACCCCACTTGATCTCTCCAACCAGGAGTATAAGGTACCGGCATTAGCTGCGGAGTAACCTGCGATGGACTGGCATCCCATCCAGGGGGAATAGAAATATTCTCAGTCATTTCATGCCAAGGAAACTGGCGATAAACGCCAGCCTGATGGGCCATATTGGCTCATGACAGGCGTTTGCATATTATAACTGAGCAAATTTGGGTGACTTTCTGATGGTAATGATGCATTTCTTTTATTACGAAATTTGCGGTGAAATTTCAGCCGAATTTCCGTGTGTTTCAATTTGTGTGTTTCATTCTCCACAGGATGGATCCAGGGCGACCCCCTGACCCTGATCTATGCCACAGACTCTATGGGGAATGTATGCGGAAAATCCACAGGTTATGAGTAAGTATATTCATGTGTATCGTCATCCAGAAAAAAGTTCCTTCCTTTCAGGGGCGTGGCTAGAGAGATGTTCTGGGGGGTGATACCTTTCCCTTGTTGATCTCGGCTTAATCGTTAAAGGGAAAATACAACATTTGCAAACATCAAAAAATTAAACTACTAAATCATTTTGAAATACCTTGCTGGACTGTTAGTGAATGACAGTGTAAAGCATCCTGTAAAATCATGGCACCTGGTACACTGTCATTTTCAAGAAAAGTGGTATTTTTGTATCAATTTCCAACGCTGGTCGGCCGACCAGCGTTGGAAAAAACTGGCTTTTTTCAAATACTGGCCCCAATTGACCATCGCACTTGTTTGCAATCGATTACACACCTATGAACGGGTACAAGCCAGCTAGACTGGTTCCCTGACCTTACAATACCCCAAAGTATGTAAACTGCTCTGTTTCTTCTTATATGGAGTCAGGGAACCAGACTACAAGAAAATGATTGTTTTTCTTGGTTTTTAAAGCATTTTCGAACCCAAAACCTCAAAAAAGTCAGTGTAACTATATTTGCTATATATTGCCAACCCCCTTATTCCATCCATTTCTGAAAATTACAGCAAAAGCAAATGATGTATCCTTTAATCAGTACAGTCATGTAAACTGTCAGCAAATAAAGCTGACGTGAATGGTGCCAAATGGCGTCCAGTTGTGTCCACCTTGAACAGCGCCCCCTGGTGTGAGGCGTTGTCCAACCACTCTAAGCCTAACCTAGGGCTATCCTGAATACCGAATATTTGTTTATTCGATCATCAATCAGTAATATACATTGCATGACATTTTGGCCGAAAACCTAACCGCTAAGCAAATATTTTCTGGGCTAAGCAGAAGAAATTGGCGCCTATTTTTTCTTTTTTTACTTGATTTTTGAGTTGGGCAAGTGGAACCGCATTTGATTTTTAATTTTTTTGTCCCAAATTTTGATTCGTTTAGAAACAAGCCCAACTTGTTTTACTTTGATCTGCTGGAGTGTTTCACTGACGTGTCAATTCTTGAGCTGGGATGCCCATCTGCGAAGGTAGGTTGGTTTGTTGTCTTTCCTTTAGAAGCCCTTTGCACTGAAATATTTGTGACCTAGCGTGACAAGTCTGCCCTCAAAAAGTTTCTGAAATTTGATTTCCACAAACAGTTCCAGAATTGTAGTGTTTTACTAAATTTTCAACTGTTAGGTATGTTTTGGTCCATGGTAGTGGAATGTGGCCTAGTGGTTAGGATTTGTGACTCGTGATCATGAGGATCAGGGTTTTAAATAAAGCTGCATGCCATACATTGTGTCCTTGGGCAAGACACTTTACCCAACTTGCCTCTCTGAGCCCAGGAGTATAAACGGGTATAGGCCGTTAGCCGGGGAGTAACCTGCGATGGACTGGCATCCCATCCAGGGGGAATCAGGCTATCAGCTTCGGTCCAAAAACTGGGCCACCAGCGCGGTTTCAAATGATCGAAGGGAGCAATGCTCTTAGCGATTTTTGGCAAGGCATGCACATCTAGAGTTGGAAAATGTGTGACAGCTTTGCAGTGTGAGCGGTGGCAGTTTTTTGGGTGCTATCACTTTTTATTCACTGGATTAATTATATGTGATAACAAGCATGCTTTGGCTGTCATTTTTGTTAAAAAAGTGATAGCACCCAAAAAGCTGCCACCGCTGCAATGCTATCGCATATTTTCCAACTACAGGGGTGCATGCGTTCCTTGCCAAAAATCACAAAGAGCATTATTCCCCTCATTAAATACGGCCCAAACCCCCAAGCTGATGGCCGAAATAGAATCATTCTTTTTCCATAAAATTAACCAAAAAGGAATGCCAGATATTTTTCGTACATTTAAGAGGAGTAGAAAGTTGCACAAGGTTTGAAAAATTCATTTCATGGAACTTGTAGCAATTCATCAAGTCTCCGTGCATTACCACTGCAACTTATTCGGCAAACTTTGTAGCCATTTTGAATCAATTAATCGTATTTTTCTGCACTCATGGTGCAGCTTTAATAGCCGTGTTTTGTTTCCATGACAGGTCTGTCTTGCAGAATGTCCTACCGAGACTTTTGCTCCATACACGCTGGCATTAAAGGGACAGCTGCCTGTGAATATTCCCATTGGTGACGCCATGTGGGACAAGTTTATCTGCCTAGATGGTTTTAATGCAACGATGGAGTACAACACAGTTGGAGGAACATACTCAGTGAGTTGGGATTGGTTGGGTTGGGTTGGGATGGGTTGGGTTGGGCTGGGCTGGGCTGGGCTGGGTTGGGTTGGGTTGGGTTGGGTTGGGATAGGTTGGGTTGAGATGGGTTGGGTTGGGTTGGGATGGGATGGGTTGGGTTGGGTTGGGTTGGGTTGGGTTGGGTTGGGCTGGGTTGGGTTGGGATGGGTTGGGGTGGGTTGGGATGGGGTTGGGTTTGGGATGGGTTGGGTTGGTATGGGTTGGGCTGGGTTGGGTTGTGGTGGGATGGGATGGGTTGGGTTGCGATGGGTTGGGTTGGGTTGGGATGGGATGGGTTGGGATGGGTTGGGTTGGGTTGGGTTGGTATGGGTTGGGTTGGGATGGGTTGGGTTGGGATGGGTTGGGTTGGGCTGGGTTGGGATGGGTTGGGTTGGGCTGGGTTGGGTTGTGTTGGGATGGGATGGGTTGCGTTGCGATGGGTTGGGTTGGGTTGAGTAGGGTAGGGTTGGGTTCGGTTCGGTTGGGGTTGGGTTCGGTCTGGTTGGGTGAGTTGGTTGGGTTGTGCTGGGTTGGGTTGAGTTGAGTTGGGCTGGGGTGGATTGGGTTGGGCTTGCGCTTGGTTAGGTTGGGTTTGGTTAGGGTTGGGTTGGGCTAAATGGGGTGGGTTTTGATGGGTTGGCTCAATACTTTGGGTTGGGATGACCGGTAGGGCAGGGGTAGGGTGGGTTGGGTTCGGGTGAGATTGGGGGAGGTTGGGGAGGAGGGGTAGGGTAGGGGTGATGGGTTGGGTTGGATTTGGGTGGAATTGGGAGAGGTTGGGTGGGTTGGGTTAGGATGGGCTGGGCTGGGGTGAGTTGGGTTAGGTACCGGTAGGGGTGGGGTGGATTGGGCTGGGGTGGATTGGGCTGGGCTGGGTTTGGATGGATCAGGTTGGGTTGCGCTGGGTTGGGTTGTATTGCATTGCATTAGCTTGCGTTGGGTTGAGATGGGTTGGGTGTACGGGGCGGGATGTGTTTGCCTGGCTTAGCATCCTAATCTTATGCATGGTTTGTTATGCTCTTTTGCAGGGCCCCGAAGGTTTAGCAAAGATGTTTGAGGACAAAAAGTGTGCTGCTTATTACATTGAGAGCGAGCCATGTGAGTTGACATTGTTTTGGTGTAAAGGGGAAAGACTACTCACAATTTTTACAATAGTACCCTTGTTAGTTTTCAAATTTGGTATTTAGCTCAGAACCACAGCTCAGTGGAAAGGTGACGGTGAATATCTTTTCAACCCAATTTTGTGAAGGAAATCGAGAGCATTGTGGTACTTTCATCTGCGGAAATATTAACCTTTGACCCTTTATGTCTATGTAAAAAAAATTCAAAGAAAATTTTCTTCCAACTGGGCCCATGTTTAGGGCAGTGGGATTTGAATTTTGCCTATGATTGGAATATACAGGGTGATTCCAAATAAGCGGAACCCAAACCCCAAAAATTATATTTCATATTTTAAAAAATATGTAGCACCAAAAATAAAAATGACTGGAAGTCCAATTTCATAAGCTACTTTTTGATAAAAAAAAATTACTGAAATTGATCAATCTGTTCAAAGAATATCACCATTTAAACACAATGACCCTAAAACCTCTTTCGTCCAAAAATGCGATTTCAAGAATCGTCGTCACTATTGCTTCAAACATCACCAGCGATAAAACCTCAGTTCAAAAGTTAAAAATATTCAACAGAGTCCTTTTGAAGGCCTTTCTTTAAAAAAAAAAAGTGGATTCTATAAATTATATTGTTTGCCTAACCAGGGTTGTTAATATATATATTGTGTACTACAGTTGTTGAGGGTTGTTGAAACAAGTATTCTGTGTCATTTTTGTTGTTGTTCGAAACAGTCAGAATACACAATAAATTATTGGGTTTTGTTGTTGTTGATGAAACAGGTTTTAGGGTTATAGCATTTAAGTGGTGATATTTTATGAACGGATTAAACAACTTCAATATTGTTTTCATCTAAAATAGTTTCCGAAATTGGTTTTCCAGTGGTTATGATTTTAGGTGCTACATATTTTTTGAATATGAAATGTATGTTTTGGGGTTTGGGTTCAGCTATTTTTGGACTCACCCTGTATATGATTGCACAGAATGAGATAGTCATTGAGTATGTCTCCCATCTCGCAGTTGCGGACCGATGTATCCCAGCATTCCTGGTCAACGCTAATGCGTCGGCCGGCGACATCTTATCGAAGGGGCTGAATTTCATTGCCACGGTCGGCGGCGAAAACTTGACCGACGACACCATCGTCAGTAAACTTCTCACGTAAGTGCTCGTCGGGTGTCTGTTGATTAAACACTTTGTCCTGGGGTCTGACTAGGGGTTTGTCCAGGGTCATGGTTTGGGATTTGTCTAAGGATCTGAACAAGGTTTGCGAGCGACTCCTGTTTGGAGTGGATATATACTCCATTTCAAACCTTGACTCAGAATCATGACTCGCCATTTTTGTACTGGAAAATATCTAACAACAGCCATTAGGCCAAAAAAAGTCTTCGTTTCTAGTATGGAGCTTGCCCCAAAAGTGGTGCGGCGACGCGGCGTTTTGTTTTTGTTTTTTTAATGTCGGCTGATGTGGCAGATGAAGCTTCGATCTCTTAAAGCTCTCAAAAATATCCTCCAGAGTGGAGCTTGAGGTGACCTCAGTAAGGTTATAGGCTTGAGAATTCTGCACCCACTCACAATCTCGACCGACAAGAACATTCTTCGGGAAATTTGGATAGTCAAGACAAAAATTTAAGAAAACGGTAGTAATGTTAGACCATACAGAGACATCAATACCGTGCATGAGCTGCCAGGCTGGTCATTAGTCTGCTCCCGTATATTTTGCGCTAATTAAAAAGTGTTTACAGATTCCGAATACACGACCATGCTCCCTCAGTCTGGCTTCCAGAAGCACAATTGCAAAATTACAACATCATCTGCAAATGGTGCCCGACTGAATTAAGTGCAAATATCTGGGAGCCCAGAGAGGCCACATAAAGCCTACACTCTATCATCATCCCATAACACGTTAAAATTGTGCAGCAGCGGGATTCCAGTTATACCAGTGAGTTTGGCAGTTTTGAGACATCATCTTATATTGCAAAAAAAAAAAAATGTTGACACGCATGGCTACGGCGACACGTGCGTAGACCAGAAACCTGAGATTTTGGGGGGGGCCTTATTTGTTCTGTTTTTTTTTTTTTTACAATATTATTCTCCACAAAGGAAGCAGATTTTTGTGTTTATTGCTATCGGTAATTTGTGGCTTTGCAGGGCTGCGGAAAACTTCTTGGATCTGCGTTCCTTGCTGAGTGTGGTCTACCAAGACTTTGTGTCATCGTGGTACATCATCCTAATGTAAGTGGTGTCAATTCCGTGAAGCGGAGTAATTTGACGTCGGTGAAGGTTTTACCCAAATGTTAAAACCTGAAGATTGTTTTTGTTTTCCCTAAAACACTGAAACTTCTATAAAAAAAATGCTAGCTGCGGAAAGCAACTCAAGAAATCATTGTGTCTCTCTGTTGGTTGGTTGGTTAGTAACAAACGTCAGCACATACCTTTTTTGGGCAATCAATCACCTTGTCCCTTAGGCCCTCGCAACAACACGTGCTTCAGGTCTCCGCTGACCAGCTACCAATTAATTGCAGTCATGGGAAAATTGGGTCAAGAAATCATCGTGTCTCTCTGTTGGTTGGTTGGTTAGTAACAAACGTCAGCACATACCTTTTTTTGGCAATCAATCAACTTGTCCCTTAGGCCCTCGTGCAACAACACGTGCTTCAGGTCTCCGCTGACCAGCTACCAATTAATTGCAGTTGTCGGAAAATTGGGTCACGGGATCACTCATTTCACATCGGGGCTAGCACTGTACGTACTGCACACATTTGCAGCGAATTTTACTGTTTACCAATATGAGGATTCATGCACAGGTTAATACACATGTTTTTTATGAAACAGTTGTGGAACTAGGAATTGATACATTCATTCATTTCTTTCATCAGCGGTTTATCGGCAGGCATGATACTAGCGCTGGTGTGGATCATCATCATGCGTTGGATCGCCGGTGTCATGACGTGGCTGAGTATCCTGGCTCTCTGGGCCATTCTGGGGGCAGGTAAAATCATTTTCTTTGAGTTTCGGTTGCATTGCTCTTCAACAAAGTCAGGTTTTTTTAAATTCTTTTAAGTACACTCAAGGAAAAAAGAAACGCAATGGCATTTACAGTTCAACAATTAACCTGACCTCCATTCGCGTCAAGAACAGCTGTTATTCGTCGCCTCATGGATCGACAGTAATGTCGCAGCTGGTGCTGTGGGATAGCAGCCCACTCTTCCTCCAGTGCCGCCCTCAGCTGCTGTTGTGTCTCTGGGGGATGATCTCGTTGAGTGGTGGACCCCGAACAGCCTGGCCACTGCCCGTCGGTTCCTTCCGGCTTGGAGCATGCCAATGGCTCGGTCTCTCTCAGGTTGTGACAGTCATGGCATCATGGATACAAGTGTTTTTGGCGTCATTTTGGTGTCTTTTTATAGGCAAGGGTTGTGTTCAGGACATGAATGGTCAAATGCATATCTGGGAGTCACTCATGTGTAACCATTAGCATAAAAATGCAAAAACACAGTTTTTGGCACTCACCCAAATCACTCAACCGGAACGCGATAAATACACATTGACGTTTATCTCTAAAATGCTCAAAATCTAGAACATGCACCATTTTTACAATGCCGGTCCTACTTCCTAAAAATATGAGAATTTTTATGTGGTGCGTTTCTTTTTTCCTTGAGTGTAGATTTTGATTCAACCTCAAAACCTTTTTTTTTTTCTTTTCTTTTTTGATGTCTGTAAGCATCTGGAAAAAAAAAGCTTATTCGTTTTGGGCATAAACAGGTCTACTTCATTATTGTTACACTTTTGTATCCGACTAGGTATCTATTGTTGCTGGCAGCAGTACATCTACCTCGAGCAGGTGAAATCGGGAACAGCGACTATGTCGATGCCCGGGACTGCTGCCGTTTCCAGCAGCATGGTGTCCGCCTTCATTTCAGGCCTGTCGGGCTTCTTGCGTCTACAGAAAACCTGGCTGGCGTTTGGTAAGTTCCATCGGATCTGAGCTCTGTGAGAAAATTAAGGACTGAGGACTTCTGATACTCATTGTCAGATGGTCACTTCAGATTGTTACTTGAGACACTTACTTCAGATTGTTACTTCAGATACTCACTGTCAGATACTCATTGCAGGATACTCACTTCATATTGTCAATTGAGACACTAATACTTCAGATATTCACTTCAGATACTCACTGTCAGATGCTCATTGTGAGATACTCACTTCAGATTGTCACTTGAGACGCTAATACTTCAGATATGCACTTCAGATACTCACTGTCAGATACTCATTGCAGGATACTCACTTCAGATTGTCACTTGAGACGCTAATACTTCAGATATGCACTTCAGATACTCACTGTCAGATACTCACTTCAGATTGTCACTTGAGATGCTTACTTCAGATATTCACTTCAGATACTGTTAGATACTCATTGTGAGATACTCACTTCAGGTTGTCACTTGAGATGCTTACTTCAGATTCACTTCAGATACTCACTGTCAGATACTCATTGTGAGATACTCACTTCAGATTGTCACTTGAGACACTAATACTTCAGATATTCACTTCAGATACTCACTGTCAGATACTCATTGTGAGATAGTCGCTTCAGATTTGTCACTTGAGACGCTTACTTCAGATATTCACTGTCAGATACTCATTGTGAGATACTCACTTCAGATACTCCTTTGAGACGCTTACTTCAGATATTCACTTCAGATACTCACTGTTAGATACTCATTGTGAGATACTCACTTCAGATTGTCACTTGAGACGCTTACTTCAGATATTCACTTCAGATACTGTTAGATACTCATTGTGAGATACTCACTTCAGATTGTCACTTCAGATGCTTACTTCAGATATTCACTTCAGATACTCACTGTCAGATACCCGGTACTCATTGCAGGATACTCACTTCAGATTGTCACTTTAGACACTAATACTTCAGATATTTATATTTCAGATACTTACTATCAGATACTCATTGTGAGATACTCACTTCAGATTGTCACTTGAGTCGCTTACTTCAGATAGTCACCTCAGACATTCACTGTCAAATAATCATTGTCAGATACTCACTTCAGATTGTCACTTTAGATACTCACTTGAGATTCTCACCTCAGACACTCACTTTATATATAATTAGACACTTGCAATCAGATACTCACAGTCAGATACTCAGATGCAGTCAGATACTTGTCAAATACTCAAAATCAGATACTTACTTCAGATACTCACTTCAGATTGTCACTAGAGACACTAATACTTCAGATATACACTTCAGATACTCACTGTCAGATACTCATTGTGAGATACTTCAGATTGTCACTTGAGACACTTACTTCAGAATCTCGCTTCAGATACCCACTGTCAGATACTCACTGTCAAGATATTCACTTCAGATACTCACTTCAGATACTCACTCCAGATACTCACTTTAGATATAATTAGATATTCGCAATCAGATACTCACTTCAGATACTCACAGTCAGATACTAGCTCAGATACTCACAGTCAGATACTCAGATGTAGTCAGATACTCGTAGTCAAATACTCAAAATCAGATACTTACTTCAGATACTCACAGTCAGACACTCACAGTCAGATACAATATAACCGCTTCACCATGGTTACACTGAACATTAAGCAGAAATAATTTAATGCTTGGGCTATAACTACTAGAGTCCACCTGTGTACAGTGTACAGTGACTCTCTGCCTACATTACATTAAATTTTGCTTGAATGGTTGGTCTTGTTCCTTTGTGCAGGTATTGCCCTGTCCATTCTCCTGCTGATCATTGTTCTGGTCACGCTGTGTTTGTGTTCCCGTATCCGCATCGCTGTACAGTTGATCAAGGAGTCTAGCAGGTAAGGATTAAGAAGTGCCCCGCCCCGCCCTGCCCTGCCCTGCCCTGCCCTGCCTTGCCCTGCCCTGCCTTGCCCACACTGCCCGCCCTGCCCACATGCTGTCCCACCCACCCATACCCTACCCCAGCTGACCCTACCCCAGCTGGCCCTACCCTTCCCACCCCACCCGGCCCTGCCCTACCCTACCCTACCCTACCCTGCCCTTCCCTGCCCTGCCCTGCCCTGCCTTGCCCTGCTTTGCCCTGCCCTGCTCTGCCCTCTCCTGTCCTGCCCTGCCTTGCCCTGCCCTGCCTGGCCCTGCCCGCTCTGCCCTGCCTTGCCCGCATGCTGTCGCACCCTGCCTAATCCTATCCCAGCTGGTCCTGCCCTTCCCACCCGGCCCAGCCCTGTCCATCCCACCCGGTCCGGCCCTGCCTGCCCTGCCTGCCAAACCCTGCTTCGCTCTGTTTAACCTGCCCAAACCTATCCAACCCTACCCCAACCTACCCTTCCCCACCTAGCCCAATCCAGTCCCTCCCTTCCCCACCCTTCCCCCGCCTTGCCTTGTCTTGTCTTGGATTTGATTCATCTTGTTGACAGACTTGACATGGCATTTGTCAGAGACCAGCTGCATTACGGGAACAAAATCCAAATCAGTCTTGGACGATGACTTTGCTATGCCTTGTCGTACCCCGCCATGCCCCACTCTGCCTCACCCTTCTCCACCCTTCACCACCCTTCCCCACCTAGCTCAACCCAGTCCCACCCTTCCCCACCTGGCCCTAACCGGTCCCACCCTTCCCCACCCTACCCCACGCTTCCCCACCCTTCGTTTGTCATACCCTACCCCCTTCCATACATTTAACGAAAGCCTATAGAGGTACATAAATTAATTGCTGAAGTTCGGTTTACACATGCCTCCAACGAAGGGAAAGTTTGACTTGATACTTGACTTTTGTTTCTCTGATTTTGAATGAAGGGCTGTTAGTTCGATGCTGTCCACACTGTTCTGGCCGATCGTTCCTTTCCTCCTTCAAGTGGTCATCATCACGCTCTGGGCAACAATTGCCGTGTATCCTTTGGAAAAAAAAATAAAATAATAATTGTTTCAAAAGATGTACTTCCTCTGCAGTCATCTTTACGTGAGACGACGTGTATACACTCAAAGGTTTTGCGTTATTCAGAACGGATGAGGGATAAACACGCAGTGAGCGAGGCCAGAAATATCTGTCAGCGACCCACTCGCAGTGAGCCAGGCCAGAAATGTCAGGGTGTGCTACCCGCAGATGGCGGCCTGAACCCGTCTGGCATCCAGGTTTATGAAAAACAATTCTGCGCCTGGGTCAAAATAATCCCAACATGAAGTGGTTAAAAGTAATATACAACATCTGCTTTTGCTGTAATTTTCAGAAATGCATGGAATTGGGGGAATTTAATAGAAAATATTGCTAAACTGACCTGTTTAAAGTTTTGTGTTCAGAGATAATGAAAAAAAAAAACAAGAAAAAAATCCTGTACTTGAAGTCTGGTTTCCTGACCCCATGAAATGGAGCAAGCAATAAATTTGGTCATATCCAGGTGAACGTGCACCTTTCAAAGTTATACTTCAAGATGAGTTCATGCCCAATGCAAAAGCAAACATAAACACGAGTTAGTGACGACACAGCGAGTATTCACACTGCCAATTCAAAAACAATTATTGTGCACATTTCAACTTTTGGCAAATTTTGGCAGGGGACGTTTGGCGTCAAAATTGCTTCGTTTTCGCGTTAAAATACTCGCGTTAACATATGCACCCTGGCCCTTAGTCCTGCAATCTTGTAAAATTGTTGCGAGAGATTTCCTTGACCCATAATCCTCCCTGGCAGTTTCCTAGCGACGTCTCACAAGGCCACATTTGTCGTCTATCAGGCACCTGGGAATTTCTCACTGGCGAACGGCACGGAATGTGTTCCAGAAGTAAGAAAAATGAAAGGGTTTCTATTAAAATCAATGTCGAAGTTGGGTATTTTTAAGGGCATTTGTAAAGTCAACCGCACACTTTTCTGGGTTTTTTTCTTCGAAAAATGTGACAAATTAAAAGTGTTGGATTTGGTCTGAAACATCCAGAAAACACATTTTTGAAAAGGGGTAAGGGTAGCTTCAGGTTTTTTAGTTGCGTTTCAGGCTTTTTATTGATATATTGGTGGCATCTCTGACAATTTGTAGCACAACTTGCACAACATTTCACGCTGCACAACATTTCAGTGACGACGATTTCACGAAAGTTTCATAGTGCGTGCGTAAGTCTGCAACTTGTGCAACAAATTAATGCGGAAGTATGCCATTCCGTTTTTTGGCCACCCTGTATATACAGAACTATTTGGTGATTCCGTGAACTGGAAAAATCCAAAGGTGTGCGTCTGGCTTAAAGCTACAGTCCATCATTTGCAGCTATCCAAAAAGTAACAGACGTAATTATTGTTGAAAAACATACTTGGTTGAAAGATAGTAAGGGGACTAAACTCCCTGTGAAATTATTCTTTCTGGCAAGCTGTCATTTTGAAGTAATCAACGAAAGAAGGCCTTTCCAACGGTGCTTCTTAAGACGCACCGTAGGAAATTTAAATTAGTAGTTCGTTTTGTTATTCGGCGAAGCGCGCGCAAGCATTGGCACGACGCACACGCACGCGCGGTTGCTATAATTCGTTGGATCAGTGCGCATCATCACGTAGCTGCAATCGACTCAGTGAGAACGTGTCTCGGACGCTGAATTCAGGCCAAATTCAAAACATGATTCAGCGACTTTTGATTTGAAATCAAGATCCTAGAATGCTGTTTTTCTCGAAATTTAGAGCTGAAGCTGAGCTGAAAGTTGGTCGGGTTAGTTGTTCAGCACCCTTCTTTAGATTTTGAGCACGTTTGTTGCTTCAAACGAACAAAATGCACAAATTACAAATGATGGACCGTACCTTTAATTGTGTTAGGTCTGGATTTGAACCAACAAACTGCAGGACTCACAGAAAGTTCATTTATAGTCAATCCCTGATTAAAAAAGGCTATGGGTTTTACACCCATTCCAATGGGATGGGATTTACACAGTTAACTTAATTTACATCAGAGTGAAAAGGCCCATGACAATCTGATGCACTGATATTACTGTGAAGATCCCATTGGAATGGGTGAAAAAACCCATAGCCTTTTACAGTCTGTTAGATCTCTGGTTTGCATTGTTAGCATGAACGGATTTCCATAGCATTTTTACTGATAATACACATTCCAGTGTGTATTTGCCTGCAATCGGGGACCCCCTGTTGTCCCTCTTTTGTTTGGACTCAAACTTTTTAGAAATACCTCCCATATTTTTTGTACACATCGCCAAATTGGGGACCTTCGGGAATTGGGGACCCTATTATCCTCTATTGTTCAACATCCCCTATTGAATGCAGAAACAAACTTACAAGAGTATAATTAATATGCTACATCAAGATGAAATACTCAAGTTAAGTAGTTTTTGAGAAATTAAAGGATATCTGCCCGCACAACTTTTTGGGGGGTCACCCTGTGCATTGACCATAACCAGAATGTATTAACAGAGTTTGTTCAAAGGTATAGTCCATCATTTGTAATTTGTGCATTTTGTTTGTTTGAAGCAACAAACGTGCTCAAAATCTAAAGAAGGGCGCTGAACAACTTACCTGATGAACTTTCAGCTCAGCCCAGCTGTATATTCCAAGAAAAACAGCATTTTAGGATCTCGATTTCAAATCAAAAGTTGCTGAATCATGTTTGAATTGGGCCTGAATTCACCGTCTGAGACACGTTCTCACTGAGCTGATTGCAGCTACGCGATGTCGGGCACTGATCTGACGAATTATAGCAACTGCGCGTGCATGTGCATCACGCCCGACGCTTGCGCGCGCTTCGCCGAATAAAAAAACCGAACAACTAACAGAAATTTCCAATGGTGCGTCTTGAGACGCATCGTTGGAAAGGCCTTCTTTCGTTGATTTCTTAAAAACAACAGCTTGCCAGAAAAGTAATTTCACAGGGAGTTTAGTCTTCTTAATATCGTTCAACCAACTATGTTTTTCAACAATAATTACGTCAGTTACTTCTTGGATAGCTGCAAATAACGGACTGTAGCTTTAGTGAGAGTCGACAGTATTCAAAAGTAACTTGACAACTTGTGAGTCGTTTTATTTTGTTGGTTTGTATTTTTTTTGTAAATCGCAAATGCTTTTTATCTGTACCAGGAGTTCCAGCAAGGCGGCATGCACTATGGCAGCGGCGCGTCTTGCATGTTCCAGTCCTACGCCCTGCCGGACTACGTCATCTATCTCCAGTTCTACAACCTCTTTGGCCTGTTCTGGTTGATGGAGTTCGTGGTCGCCATGGGCCAAGTGACTCTCTCCGGGGCCTTCGCTTCCTACTACTGGGCCTACCACAAACCTAATGACATCCCTGCTCTGCCACTGTGGGGTGGATTCTACAGGGCTATTAGGTATTAGCCCCATTTTCCCTTGTTTTTTTCCCCCTGGTTTCTTCGGAATTGTAACAAGACTGGACTTGCCTGATCGTGCCGAACTTGAAAGTCTCGGTTTTGGACATTATTTATACTCGGTTACGCAGTTGATTAATCAGTGGCTCAGTCAGTTAGTTAGTTGGTCAGACAGTCAGTGACTCAGTCAGTCAGTGACTCATTAAGTCATTTGGTCAGTCAGTCGGTGACTCAGTCAGTCGGCAATGCGGTAAATCGGGGAGTGAGTCAGTGACTCAGTCAGTCAGTGACTCATTAAGTCATTCGGTCAGTCAGTCAATCTGTGACTCAGTCAGTCGGTCAGTCTGTCAGTGACTCAGTCATACAGTCGGTGACTCAGTCAGTCGGCAATGCGGGGGGGAAGTCAGTCAGTCAGTCTGTCAGTGACTCAATCAGTCTGTGACTCAGTCAGTCAATCTGTGACTCAGTCAGTCGGTCAGTCTGTCAGTGACTCAATCATACAGTCTGTGACTCAGTCAGTCTGTCAGTGACTTAATCAGTCAGTCCATCAGCGACTCAGTCAGTCATTCAGAGACTCAATCAGTGACTCAATCAGTCAGTCAGTCTGAGACTCGCTCGGGGAGTCAGTATGTCAGTGACTCAGTCATTCAGAGACTCAAACAGTGACTCAGTCTGTCAGTGACTCAATCAGTCTGTGACTCAGTCAGTCAATCTGTGACTCAGTCAGTCTGTCAGTGACTTAATCAGTCAGTCCATCAGCGACTCAGTCAGTCAGAGACTCGGGGAGTCAGTCAGTGACTCGGTCAGTCAGTCAGTCTGAGACTCGCTCGGGGAGTCAGTATGTCAGTGACTCAGTCTGTCCGGGACTCAGTCAGCCAAATGACTCCGTCAGTCGGTGACTCAGTGACTCTGTCGGGGAGTCAGTCAGTCAGTGACTCAGTTGCTAATGCAACGACTCAGTAAGTCACTGACTCAGTTGGGGAGTCAGTCAGTCAGTCAGTGCATGACGCAGTCCGTCAGATAATTTAATTTGAAACAAAAGTGAACTAATTCTCTGGTTCATCTCAGACCTACTTCTGTTTTTGTGATGAACATTTTACGCCGTTAACGTGTAGCCGCAAACTTCTGCCAAGGTGTCCTCAGAATAAGAGACTGTTTTTTTTCCAAGTTGTTTCAAAAATGTATTAATCCTTGGACATATCTAGAAGACCGGCAGATATATTATCCCAAGCTCCTATAGGGTTTTTGGAAGAATAAAAAATACTCAAATTTGAGGATTCCGGACTGTCAGGGTTAACGACTTAGTCATTTTTACCCCCCAATTTTTCAGGTACCATCTCGGCTCCATCGCCTTCGGTTCTCTCATCATTGCCATTATCAAGATCATCCGAGTCTTGCTGGAGTACGCTGAGGTCCAACTGAAGAAAGGTGAGGGGATCCACCAAAAGGACTGGTGCAACTCCAATTCGTCACCGTTTTCGCGAATTGGCACACACGCACTGAGAGCTTTCAGTTCATGAAAAATGGCACCTGGCTCCTGACGGTTAATGACCAATGAGAATTCAGCTGTAGATCATGAATATGTAAGACGCATAGTAATTAATCTTGTTTCACACACATAGTGGAAACAGCATCTTAGAAGTCCAAGTTCACAACCCTTTTTAAAGGGAACGTACATCATTGGCTTTTGCTGTAATTTTCGGAAATGAACTATTTGAGGGGTTAGTATAATAGATCAAATATTGTTACACTGACATGCTTGAAGTTTTGTGTTCGAAAATGCTGGAAAAACCATGAAAAACACAAATGTTCAAGTAGTCTGGTTCCCTGACTCCACAAAAGATAAAATGGATCAATTTATAGATGATGGAAAATTGTAAGGCAAGGTAACCAATCTAGCTGGCCTGCACCCGTTCATGAACATGTAACCAATAGCAAACAAAATTTGGACTGAAAAAATGGTAAATTTGGAGCAGTAGTTGAAAAATAGGTAGGTTTTTCCAACGCTGGTCCGCCGACCACCGTTGGAAATGTATACAAATATACCATTTTCTTGAAAAAGACTTCACACCAGGTGCCATAATTTTACAAGATGCTTGATACTGTCATTTACCAACATCTTTAGTAAGGTATTTCGTAAAAACTTGGTAGTTTTATTTTTCAATGTTTGCAAATGTTGTATATTCCCTTTAAGGTGTATCCGATATTTTTATTCAACAGGCAAGGACAACAAGGTGGTCTCATTTATCCTGAAGTGCCTCAAATGTTGCTTCTACTGCCTGGAGAAGTTCATGAAATTCCTCAACAAGAACGCCTACATCATGGTCAGTAGAAGTTAAGGCCTTGTGCACTGAATCAAAAAGCAGAAAAGAATTTGTTGTTAAAACACTTTTTTTCACAGAATGTTCTTCCCTAGCAACATACCGATACTTTCTGAGGATTGCAAGTCTATAAATTTCTATGAAAGATTTCCATATACAAAACCTATGAGATTGGACTGAAAAATTCTAAGTGTTTTCTAAGAAAATGCTTGTATTTTCTCACTGCTCAAATTGACTTTGCTGACATGAAATTGCTACCTGGGGGCTTGTTAGTCAATACAGAGGAAAATTAGTGAACTTCGTATATGGAAATCTTTCCAATTTCTAAGTGTTTTCTAAGAAAATGCTTGTATTTTCTCACTGCTCAAATTGACTTTGATGACATGAAATTGCTACCTGGGGGCTTGTTAGTCAATACAGAGGAAAATTAGTGAACTTCGTATATGGAAATCTTTCCAATTTCTATAAATTTGGGGTCTGCTTCTTTTTTTTACTATTCCTGTTACATCTGACATCCGTGATTTTATGATTCTGATACGCTCCTTAACCCTAACCACCCAACCCTTCAAAATCCAACTGCATGTTTTGTTGGAATCTGTTGGAGTGAGTACTGCACAAGTAAACTGATTATGCTTTACATGGGGTCAGGCATACCACCAATAATCAGAGTCCAACAGTTTGGGTGTAGAGTTTTCCATATCGTGTTGGAATTTGCAAGAGTGAGGAAGGTTCTTAGTGGAGCCCTAGGTCCAAAGGTTACGGTGTTCGACTCACGTGCCGTGATGCGTGGGTTCAAACCCTGACAGGGAACATGGTGCTTGTGTTCTTGGGCAAGACACTTTACTACAATTGCCGCTCTCCACCCAGGAGTATAAATGGGTACCTGTGAAGGTAGAGACTAGAATGCGCTGATCTCGAGCTGCTGCAGAAAAATGGTCTCATGGCCTGATGAACAGGGGTAATAATTGTGAAGCGCTTTGAGACCTTTGGTATAAAGCGCTATATAAGCGCCACATTATTATTATTATTATTATTAAATCACTCAAGGGATTAGGGTTAATGCAGTCGTCCTCCAAGAGTGTTCTGAAGAGCACAGCAGATTAAAAGGATGTTTGAAGTCATTCTTAATGATACTTGGATGTCCAAAGATGTAAAATAAATAAATAAATAAAACTACAAAGTACCAAGGTAACAGGGACATGGAAAAAAGTCACACTTTGGACCGTAAATATATACAGCCCGTCTCAAAAAAAAAATGGTACAATCAGAAAAAAAATTGGTTAAATATGAAATTTCAAAATAAGTCATTCTTACTTGGCATAATATTAAAGAACAAAGACTGCGCTTTCCAATAGTGTTTGTTTGATCTTATTTGCTTTTGTCAATTCAGAGATGTAATCAATCAGTGCGATACACCAAAATCGATTTTGTGCCACTTTTATGCATGGGCAGAGTTGTTTCAAGTACTGTGCCATGCTGTCTTGAAGCTCACAAAAGATTGCAACTTGGCAAAAGAAACAAACTCGATTTTTGTGTTCCGCAGTAAACTGGAGTTATCTCTGGATTGACAAAAGCAAATGAAATGAAACAAAAAGTATTGGAAAGCCTGGTCCTTTTTTTTTTAATTTGATGCTCAAAACGACTTACTTATGTTGAGATTTAATATTGAAAAAAAAAAATCGTTTTCGATTGTACCATTTTTTTTTAAAACAGGCTGTAGAATGACCTATATACATTTAAAATACATGTACCAACTTATTCATCGTATGCATACTTTGGATGTAGACATTTTAGTCTGTGAATAGATTATCAGTATTTCCTCTGGTGGTGTGCGCTCATTGTTGTGTTTGCTTTTTTTATTTGGTTTTGCAGATTGCGATTTACGGCAAGAATTTCTGCAGTTCGGCCAAAACTGCGTTCTTCCTGCTGATGAGGAACATCGTCAGGTGAGTGGCGGTGCTTGCTTAGGGATAAAATGACTTGACGAACCCTTGAACTTGAACCCTTGCATTCCGAGGTGGTTTTGGACCAACCTCGTTCTCATGGGTACAATCTTGCTGCGTCATTTTAGTTCCCACCGTACCTAGGTGCGCGATCTTTGCCCCTGGAATTGGGTAATTTAAATCTCCCGCTATTTTGGAGATTTATAGTTGATGTGTTCAACGCGTGACGCAATGCTTTAAATTTTGAAGTATCAGATTTTTAGAATTCAATCCTTTCAAAGATGACATTTCGATGTCGCATTTATAATAATAAAAACGGGTTCGTACATCTTTTAACTAAGATCAAAGCGCTTTACATTATTATTACCCCTGCTCATTGGGCCAATGCAACATTCCAAGTACCATCTCAGCTCCCTGGGGAGTATAGAGCTCGATGCTGCCTGTTAGGCGCAAGCAAGCTAATTCAATCACATAACCATCTCTGCCCTCACAGGTAGGTACCCAATTACTCCTGGGTAGAGAGAAGCAATGAGTGACAAAGTGCCTTGCCCAAGGGCACACGCACCATAAGCCCAGGCTGGACTCGAACCCACAATCTGCAAAATTACCTGCAGACCACGAATCCAATGCTCCAGACCACGAGTCCACGGCACTCCGCGTTTCTAGAATTGATAATGTGCCTATCTTTGTCATCCTTTTTAAAATACAAGATGCTTTTTTTTCTTTTCTTTTTTGCAATTGCGTCCTAAACCAGTACCCTAGCTTCGTATCACAACCATCCTAATACGGCTCTGCCTTGTAAAAAAGGGGACGAACCTGTGTTCACAGGAACGGAGTGCCCATCTCTCTTTCATTAGCAATTGGGCCAGACTCATATGCTGCTGTGGGGGGATCGCCACACCTCCTCCACAGCGAGTCTGTTACCTTCCAAGCATTGAATAATGCCAGTACCCATTTAACACCTGGGTTGAGAGGAGTAATTGAGGTAAAGCACCTTACTCAAGGGCACAACACGCATGGCCACGGGCGGCTCGAACCCACAACCTCACGATCATGAATCCTGTGCTCCACCACTAGACCACACATGCCTTGTACAATTGAGCATGCTAGCGGACCTTAAAAGCCTGCAAGATTTTATGAGAAAACATTGTAGAAACAGGATCTGCAACGTCCTATTTTTTTGCATTTATTTTGTTTCCTGACTGGGCCCATGCAATCAAGGGCAATAAATCGGCATTTCAGCAGAGAAGGAGGCATTACAAATAATTCAAAATACTGCAAATTGACGACTATCATAAAATTGAAAATTGTTGACCTTAATCAATTGATCATACAGATAGCAATTGTTGGGTTAATTCTAACACGGGAGTCTGTGACTAGACTAGTCATTGTTTGATACGAAGACGTTCACATAAAACAAGTGCAGGGACTCGCCCGACTTACAGTTTCCGTTGAAATTTTTTTCTGAAAACTTATGTCTTGTTTGTTGCAGGGTTGCTGTCATCAATAAGATCACTGATTTCCTGATCCTGCTGGGCATTCTCTGCATCACCGGCGGCGTCTCCGTGGCAGCGTTCTTCTTCTTCACCAATCAGATCACCTGGGTCTCCAGCATCCTAGACGTCCCCGAGGTCAACTACTACTGGGTCGTCATCATTGTAAGTAGACTGTTCAGCATGGGACCACATTATACCACATATCTTTAGCGCTTAACATCGTATCCACAATCTCAAAGCACTTCACTATTATTACCATGTTCATCACGACACGAGAGACCGCGCGGCGGCCGATATCAGCGCACATCGGTCCTCTACCCTCACAGGCACCCATTTATACTCCTGGGTGGAGAGAAGCAATTGTAGTAAAGTGTCTTGCCCAAGGGCACAAACACCTTGTTCCTAGCAGGGTTCAAATCCACATCATCGTCTTGCCTTCTTAGGCATGTACAGCTTTCTTCAGTGTCTTTTTACATTTGCATTCTTTTACATTCGGTCCTCTACCCTTACAGGTACCCATTTATACTCCTGGGTGGAGAGAAGCAATTGTAGTTAAGTGTCTTGCCCAAGGGCACAGACACCATGTTCCCGGCAGGTTTCTAACTCACGCACCATCGTCTTGACTTCTTAGGCATGTACAGCTTTCTTCAGTGTCTTTTGAATTCATGTTCTTTTAAATTCGGTCCTCTACCTTCACAGGTACCCATTTGTACTCCTGGGTGGAGAGAGGTAGTTTTAGTAAAGTGTCTTGCCCAAGGACACAAACACAATATTTCCGGCAGGTTTCGAACCCACGCACCATCGTCTTTTCTTTTTAGGCATTTACAGTGAAATCTCGATAAGTCAAACTCTGATAACTCAAAACAACTGTTTTGTCAAAGAAAGAATCCATTGCCTTCAGTAGTATAACAATGATAGACAACCCTGCTTAAAGGTAATATATATCATTTGCTTTTGCTGTAATTTTCAGAAATGGATGGAATTGGGGGGTTGGAAATATATAGCAAATATAGTTACACTGAATTTTTTGAGGTTTTGGGTTCGAAAATGCTATAAAAACCAAGAAAAACAATCATTTTCCTGTAGTCTGGTTCCCTGACTCCATATAAGAAGAAACAGAGCAGTTTACATACATTGGGGAATTGTAAGGTCAGGGAACCAGTCTAGCTGGCTCGTACCCGTTCATAGGTGTGTAATCGATTGCAAACAAGTGCGATGGTCAATTGGGGCCAGTATTTGAAAAAAAGCCAGTTTTTTCCAACGCTCATCGGCCGATCAGCGTTGGAAATTGATACAAAAATACCACTTTTCTTGAAAATGACAGTATACCAGGTGCCATGATTTTACAGGATGCTTTACACTGTCATTCACTAACAGTCCAGCAAGGTATTTCAAAATGATTTGGTAGTTTTATTTTTTGATGTTTGCAGATGTTGTATTTTCCCTTTAACTGTACTTCTTTCTTCAGTGTCATTTATATGACCACGGAATTCTCTAAAAAATATATATATATATCGGAAAACATGGAAAAGTAAAGGAATGGTAAAGTTCCGGTGTGACTAAACATTTTTTTGGACTCCATGTCAGGTGATCGGGCTGGGCGTGTATGTCATCGCCAAGTGCTTCTTCAACGTCTTCGACATGGCGGTGGACACCATGTTCCTGTGCTTCCTCGAGGACCTGGAGCGGCACGACGGCTCGGCGGAAAAACCGTACTACATGTCCAAGTCCATGATGAAGATCTGCGGCAAGAAGAACAAGAAACCGATGACCGACAACGAGGACGAGGACGAGTGCGAGTGGTAGGAGGCTTCCGGATGGGAATCAGTGTGATTCCGTCACGGAATCGCCATGGAATTGCCATGGAATAATTGGGGAAAATTGTAAAGGAAACACAAACTATTACAGATGGTTGTAAATGTTTTTCCATTAAACTTCAGTCATTTTCCACAGGATTTGTCTGTTACGGAAGTCCTTTGGGTATCATTGATCCTTGGGAAAAATATTGTGGAATTGCTACGGAATGCATTAGGGAAAAGGGCTAATGGGAAAACTTGAGTAAATTTATTGCTTCTTTTAGAGTATTTTGGGTGTTATTGAAATCCTAGGGGAATCATGTGCCTATGACGAATATTATGGAATCACCATGGAATGCTTTGGGAAAACTTAAGGAAAACTGGGAAAAAAAGTAAAGGAAGTGTAAAGCTTCCCTTGGATTATGATTAATTCTGTGGAAATTGTGGAAGTCAGTCGCATATTTTTGTAAACTGCAATTTTTTATATTTAAATAGTACTTTTTTTCAACGTCTGAAACATTTGTATTTTTATCCACTTATATGAATGTTGGGGGAAATTTGAAAGGTTTCCAGAAAAAAAAGGGCTACAAAAATGTATCTCCACATTCTGTGAGTCACTGCGTGTGTGGAATATTTTCTAGATATCCTTACAATACTTGTTTCACGGTTTTATGTACCACTTTTTCTCTTACTTTTTTTGGGGGAGAAAATAGTTTTCAACAGGTTCATTTTAATTTAGTGAAAAAGTTTGTTTTATTTTTGTAGATGGTAATAGGAACGGAGATGACAGAATAGTCGGGAGACTTGTTACTTATAGTGTTTACGGCACATATATAGGGGTCTGGGATGGTGACATCAGAAATTATTATTGCATAATAACCATGTGTTACTTTGACTGTACACTTTTTAGTTGTAAAAATGTATTTGTAATATTGTGATGTTTTGTGTATGATGAGCAATTAATGCCATCTTTTTCTTGACTTGGGGATTCCGTTTATCTAATTTTATAACAAAAAGTAAATAATGTATTGGGTATCACGGTTGACAAAATGGTATTGGTTTTGTCCAGTTAATCAATCACAAGTTAATTATAAGTCCGTCACAAGTCCTGTTATTATTATTATTAATACCATGACCCCGCCAGGACTTGAACCCACAGCTTTACCCGCAGACCACGAATCAGTGCCCTTAACCAGAACATTTGTTCATCCTTGCGAATTTAGTGTTGACCGTAAACTTATTCTTCAAGCCATGTACATTTAGGACCTTATTATGTGTTTGACAAAACAACAGTATTTCACCCCTCTGTAAGAAACTTCCAAGAACTTACATGGGTGTGGTAATTGAATTTTAGATTACATGTAGCTTCAATCTGAGTGGATAACTGACTTATTCATGGTACAAGCGAGCCAATCACAACACAACACAAATATTTTGCTGGCAGTAAGAGCTTCAATCTGGTTGGATAAGTGATTCATTCAACGGACAAGTGAGCCAATCACCACACACACAATAGAAAATGACTATATAATGAGTGCAAATGTTTTACCTGCTATAAGAAGCTTCCAAGAACTCATAGGCGTTGACCGTTGTCAGCCATTGTATTTAAGATTAAATATACCGTAGCTTCAATCTGATTGGATAACTGACTGTTTCACGAAACAAATGGGCCAATCACAAAACACAAAAGAAAATACCGTTGCTGCTTGCAATATTTCACTGGCAGTAAGAAACCTCCCAGAACTTGCAGTGGTGTTAGATTTTGGATTTCATGTAGCTTCCATCTGATTGGATAACAGACTGTTTCATGCAAAAAATTAGCCAGTCACAACACTCAATAGAAAATGACATCGCAATAATTGGTGTAAATATTTTTTCAAGGGAATTGTAAAGAAGATTTGTACATGAACTTGTCATCTGTATATCAGAGGTGTTGTTTTTCTATCAAATAATCATGGGAAATTGTGGTATTGAAAAACAGTACTTCTGCTTGGCGATTTATGAGTATTTTTTAGCTCATTTGATTTATAAGAGCATGCAAACAAATGCAATGAAGGAGTTAATATTCATGGCTGAAGAATGATGGTCAATTATATAAAATATTTATCATGTAAAGTGTAACATAATATTTTCCTCTGGTTTTGGGCTGAACTACTGAATTACTTTGTATTTCTACATGTAAATCGTGTAAGAGTCTGCTGTTGCATCCAATAAATTCCTTCACTCTACCATTTATCAGAAAGAAAAACACCTGAAGTCGTGATCCCATCAAATTCCATCGAATTCAATCTGAAATAGATCTTGAACAGTGAAATTGTGGTCTTTCTGTTTGCGTTCTTTTAAAATCTGATCGCAGTGAGTGCAACATGACCACTGTTTTCGTGGAACATATTTCTGATCAGATTAAAAGAACCCTTCAAAATCCACCGTATTCTATCAATTACCATCAAATTCTATCACTTTCCATCAGATTATATCAAATTCAATTAAATGCCACCATATTCTATCAAATTCCATCAATGCCAGTCAACTCGGGAACTTTCAAAAATGCCAGTAATGATGCATTAAGTTATGCCTTTCTGCACTTATTCAAGAACTAACGAACACAATTCTCCATGCTGTTTATATCTATTTTTAATCTCTTTGTCACGTGTTGCAATATATTTTGCCTCTGTGTTAGATATTGTTAATTACCTAAACTTGTCTCAGTCTCTCATTAGTTTTATCTCAAAGAAGGATTGCTATTTGACATGATTGCTTGGTTTTAATAGTAGAGCACTGAAAGACATATGGGATAGTTTGCTTTTCATGCATATTTTTCATTTCTAATAATAACAGCACTCGAAATCCAAAGAAAAAGTTTTAATAGCAGGGAAGTTAAAGACATATATAGGATAGTTTGCTTTTAATAATAACACCACTCGAAACCCAAAGAAGAATGTTCAAAACCTAACCTGTTGAAGTTTCAGCTCAGTGGATATTACACTTTTCGAGGAAACAGTAAAAAAAACCATGCACATACCATTTGATCACGACACACGATTTTGTCTATATATCGCTCTTTATTTCCCAAAATCAGTCAATTGACAGATCGCTGGAAATCACCTACATTTCTTGATTTCTTCTAAATGACAGCAAGCCAGATGGCTCAATTTCACGGGGGGTTTAATACCAATACGATCTTTATAATCCAAGTAAGCTTTTTGGTAAAAACTCGGTAGCTTACTTTTGGGGATAAATGCACATGATCATAATGCCTTTAAAACAAAACTGTGTCTTTGAAGTGTATATGTTAAAAAAAAAACTATTCGTCGTCTATATATCAGGTGTATCCTATATGCAACAAGAATCTATATTTTCACTTTTCATATCTATTTAACATCGGTTTCTTTGTATATTTAAGCGCATTTGTCTCAATGTATCAATGGTGTATGTATTTTATTGACTTTTCACATCACAGTACTTAAAATGTCTTCTATCTGTCTTTACTCGTATTTTATAAATATATACAATAAAGTAACGGGAATTCGAATACAATACAGAAAAGTGTGCGTTGAGCAAGTTGTGCGTCAATGGGCTGTGAAAACTGTTTCGGGGCTTAAACACATTTGGAAACTTAAACACCCAGTCGTGAATTTCTATACGCCAGAGGACAATGCTTTGTGTTTCCCTTGGTCATAATAATTATAACACTATTCCATCATAGACTAAGCACATGACCATATACGATCCAGGACCGTTTTCAACAAAATACACAACGCTTCAGGACTGAAAGGATCTTTTGTTCTCCCTTTTTGTGTCTGTCCTCTACCATTGTTAAGCCATACACTTTGTACCTACTTTTCCACTTGTTTCAATCAACGACATGTTTAGGTTTATAGATTTCTCTGACGCGTGCATGTTCTTCAACTTACCGCCCGATGTTTTACTCGAAGGAATTACTCGAAGTACACCATAAACACTTAAAATCACAAGCAGGTGCTGTAGTATTGCCTTATTTAAGGTTCAAAATTACATTTTAAACAATCTACAGTCACATCAAGATGTTATGAAATTTCAGGCAAAACAAGGTTGCGTCACGACGAAGTCCGGTAACCTCGGCACCTAGACCAGCCCATCTGACCCATTATGCAAGGGTTTGTTTGAAAAGATTGAAGCTTTTTGATTGAACAAATGTACAATTTTTCTTCAAATTTGCTGTTGTTCTGTAAAATATCTGGCAGAATTCTGCCAGAAATCTGCCAAGAAAATCCATTTTTAACAAAAAATCTGTCAAAGTTAGCCGAAAATTGGCTAGACCCCTCTCTGACTGTTTAGGTACACGACAAAAGGATGTTAGTACCGTCAAGTATAATACACGTAGTGAAAATTGAAAGTTACTAATCAGATTATCAGTCGAATGACAGGCTGCTCTTATCACTTTTTATCACCTGTCTAAGAAAAAGGAACTTTGAATATAGATTTGACTTTTACACAAGTTATTATTGATGGTACTAGTAACAGGCTCATAATGTGAACAAGACTTGAGCATGTCGTAGATAGACTAAACAAGTGAATATGTGTACACACAGTGTTTAAACTTCGATAAAGCACTATTTCCTTCTTTTATAGAGTACCCTTAAACGCGAAATGGGCCCAATGTTTTGTTCTATGCATTGTTTTCTCACGATTATTCAGTTTCTATGCGTGGACAAAGAATAACAAATGTCAATATTTTATATCCACATAATTATCATTGTCAATTTTTTTCACACCAGGTGGTCGGGGTAACTTTACAACTAAACTCGCCGAGAATTAATATACCTTCAACCAAGGGCGGATCTCGGGGGTGGGGGGGGGGGCGATTGGGGCCATCCCCCTCCCCCCAAAAAACCCCAATTTTTGTTTTAAGTGACGTCGCAATAAAGACAGGCACTGCGTACACCACCATCTTTTCCTCCGAAAAAAAATCGGTCAAGGTGGTCAGAAATTGCCTCAGATCGCACCACAGAACATGTAGAATCATTATTTTCTCGGGGCCCTTAAGCATGCCCTGAACCCCACGCCGTATTTTTTTTTTGACCCACTTTTGGGGGGGACCAAAATATTGTTGCCCCCCTCCTCCCTAAAAAAAAATGGTGCTCTGTATCCGCCCTTGACTTCATCAACAGTTATGATTTTCAGTGTAATTTGAAATACTGGTGATGTGTGATTCACTACATCTGTATGCAACTAAATATCACTCTGTACTCTTTGCACGCGATAGGTGGTCGTTTATGGACGGAGCACGTCTATTAATTTAGGGTGTTGTCCGTATATCAAATGTCCTATACAAACTTGAGCTGTGGACTCGAGCCTCATAAACCTTAGTCTCGGTCCAAGACTTGATATTGAAATTTGTTCCCCAAACGGGGGCCGTCCCAATCCCCGGTAAGCGTTACCGGCCGCATTATAGGCCATCAAAATCCAAATCCAGTATTGAACTAAGACTATTAACTTCTGTGGTTTGTTTAAATATCCCATGGCATAACAAGTGCGCCTATTGCTGCACACCGTTGTGGTGTCTTAAAGGGAAATTTCTTGATAAACTGCTCGGTGTTCCAACTCAACAGACGAAAACACTTCATTATTTCCCCCGCAAAAAACGGTGTTCGTCTGACTATTTTTGAAGTAACTACAAAACCATGAGTTCAATGTTGAAATGTTTTGATTGTGCAGATACTCCTAAGCCTTAGTCTCAACCCCTAGGAGTTTTATTTAATGTCAGTCTCGCATCACTGCACAATATTATTATCAATTGATCACAACAACATTTTGGGAGATTGTAACCAAGTTCCATGCCTTATTCAATTTCAGTGCTGTGTTATGTAAGCTGTGTAAAATCTGTAATATTGTAAAAAGGGCTGCGAGTGGGATTGGAATCATTTGCCTGGCTATCAGTCATCATGGCAAAGACATCAGTTTAATGCTCAAGGGCAAATGATTTCAATCCCAAACCACGTCAGCCTTTGTTCCACAACATGCAGGATTTTACACAGCTTACACATAACACAGCACTGAAATTGATTTACATAAGCGTGGAACTTGGTCACAGTATCCAAAAATGTTGTTGTGATCAATTGACAATTGTGCAGTGATGCGTGACTGAAATTAAATTCAACTCATAGGGGTTGAGGCCGAGGCTTAGGAGTATCTGCACAACAGATATTTTTTTTTCCCCAAATTGACCTCATGGTTTTGTAGTTATTTTAAAAACAGTCAGACGGAACTTTTATTGGGACATAGCGTATAGAAAAAAATATAAGATTCTTCAAAATTTCTATACATTTTTTCAAAATTTCCAGAGAGCCGGTTGGTATACGCTTCCAAGCCATTCGTCGAAGCATAAAACAAGGTTAGTTGGGAAGAAGCGGGGAAAAAAACGAACAATTTAAATCTTGTCATGATTGTGTGTTTTTTTTCTTGGCCAAATATTTTTCAATCAACTTTAGGAATGTCGTCACGTTTCTGGCAAATGCAGAGAATGGACCGATCCAGTAAGCACCGCCCCATGGTGTTCTGACCAATCACAGCCGTGATTTATGTCCGACGTGCGTGCACTAAAGTCCGACATGCGTTCACGCGCGTATGATGCGCGCGGAAGGAAAATGCAGCGTGGCATTGGAGAGGAGCACGTGTTAATTTGCCCACGCGCACTGGGCGGAGCTTACTGGATCGGTCCATTGGTCGGCTGAACTTTTGAAACTCAAGATTTTCGACCCACCCTTTCCAATTATAGTTCACATAAATTGATAACAAGGAACACGTCAGACACACATTGTTGTGAAGTGTTTGCAGTCTCTCTGTACACGGTGCGTTGTTGCCACAACCTTGTTTAACTTGACTATTATTTGCTTTGTACCTGAACAACGTAGCACGTCCACCATTCGTGCCCCAATAAATCACCTAGTCAAGTCACGCGCCGTTCCAACAAAGATTTATGACCACCTATAGTTGGAACAAAACAAAAACACATGACGAAATGCACTTAAAAAAAAACAATCATTGTCCATGTAGGTGATTTTCTTTGAACGTCAATTGACGATAATCACCTGTATGAACCCGGAATTAAAGACGGAGCGGATTGGATGAATTCTTTCGCCGTGAGCTGATGCCGTGGCCAGGAGCTCCAGACAATACGCCGATTTCGTAACAATTAATATCTTCGTGGCACTTCCTTCTCGTAGATTTTGGTTGCGGGTCGCTCGTAGAACTTTTCAGTAATTTGATACACGAGATTCCTTCGACTTGGAGCCTATATTTTGTAGCATTTGCCATAATTTTGGAGGACTGAAGATGACAAAGATCACAACTTCAGACGATCACGAAGAGGAAGGCGAAGTTGCAGTGAAGTCGAAGTACGGTGAGTGGATTTTTTTTGTGTGGATAATTTATTCATATCTATTTGACACGCGTGCGGAACTTGTCCGGTTTAGCCATTATGACTGCAAGTAAACTCGAATTTTGAAGACATTCTTGAGCCGTGTGAATTGTGGCAGTGCCCCTTTCTCAGGAGTGCCAAGTCTAAAGACAATAGTTAGTTTTGTGCTAATTGATTAGCCAAATTAAGTTAAAATTTTACTCATTCGGTAATTACAATGCATCATTATGACTGATTATTGGCCCCATTATTTTGTTCCATGGCAAGCGACAATCTTCGTCTTAGACATGTCTTATCCAAACTAAATATTTTTGTCATGGGGAGGGACTATTCACCACTTGCAAAGTAGTGACTTTTATTGAAAACACCGACCTTATTTTCTAATTTAACTGGTCAGCTCTGGAAAAATGTGGGAAGAATCTTGTGATATTTCAGAAAATCACGAAATATAAGTTTTATCCTTTCAAAAGAACGACAATTTTGTGGAATGGGAGTTTCCTTGAATGCGGATACGTATTTGAACCAAGAGTTTTAAGTTATCACCAGGAATTTTCGATGTGTACGAGTGTGCTAAAATTGGGATAGAAAATGTGATAAAAAAATTAAACTCTCCCGATTTTTGTTTCTCCAGTAGTCAGCTAACCCATATCTATATATGCCATGAGGAACCGTTATTAGTTGCATGAAATAATGTATAGACCTTCTTTATTTTTGATATCTTTATTATGATATCTGGATTAAATAGCATCTTAAAAACATGATTTTAGGCCAAAAAAAAAGTCTCCGGTTTCTGGTATGGAGCTTGCCACAAAAGTGGTGCGGCGACGCGGCTTTTTTTTTTTTTTACCTGTGTTTTTTTTTTTTTTTTGGCTTCAAATGTCGGCTGATGACTGCAAATGGTGCCCGACTAAACTAAGTGCAAATATATGGGAGTCCAGAGAGGCCACATAAATCTTATTCTCGATTATAACCCCTTCTAAAAACACGTTAAAATTGTGCAGCAGCAGAATTCCAGTCAAACCAGTGAGTTTGGCGGTTTTGAAACATCATCTTGTATTGAAAAAAAACCTTTTTCATTTTGCCGACGCGCATGGCTACGGCGACGCGCGCGCATACCAGAAACCGGAGACTTTTTTTTTTGGCCTTATCGTCTTCAATAATAAGCTTTCAATAGCAGATTCACGGTGCTTTATTTTTGTTCAATCAAAAGTGACTTGAATTCGGATTGAATTTTTCGCGATTAATAAACTGTATTTTCTTCAAGAGTTTTTCAAACTTTTTGAGTTCTATACCCAGAACAATTATTGGACGAAATTTCGATTCAGTGTAATGTGTTTTTCTTGAGTTATCGTCTCCACAAAGAGTGCTTTATTTTTGTTCCATTAAAAGTGACTCGAATTCGAATTGAATTTTTCGCGATAAGTACACTGTATTTCCTTAAATCATATTCAATTTATTCTTCAATGGTTCCCGTCGATTTTCAAATATTTTGTGTCCCATATCTTGATTTTCGAAACGTTTGTGTCCTATATCCCGAACAATTATTGAACGAAATTTAAATTTAGTGCACTGTGTTGTTCCTGAGTTATCGTCTCCACAAAGTGTGTTGTATTTTTGTTCACTTAATGCCGACTTCGTTTGGGCAGATCGTGATCCACGTTGACAGTTAAGTCTTTACGGTGGTGATCAGTATTTGTGTAGCGCGCCCTCTTTTGGAAGAATTTGTTGTTGGTAAAATGTACGGGAGTGCCCTTACACACTGTAGTTTTTGTTTTTGTTGTTTTAATTTTTTTTTCTTAACGGTTTCTGTCGAATTTCAAATTTATTTGTCGTATATCACAGTCAATTGTGGGACGTAATTTCAAATCAGTGCAATGTGGTTTTCTTGAGTTATCGTCTCCACTTTATTTTTGTTCCATTAATCGTAACAATGTAGTGTTTTACATGCGAAAAATCCACATTGATTTTCGTTCGGATTGCATTTGTCGCACTTAAAACACTGTTTTGTTACTGTCAATATAGCTTCATTGTTTGACGGTTTCATATGAAATTAGATCTCGCATTGTTAAACATAATGACAAATCAGTAGACGAAAATTCAATTTAATACATCTTGTATTTCTTGAGTTGTTGCCCCCCCCCCCCAAAAAAAACCACGTTTGGTGGTGGATAATTATCGAGACCACTATTTATGTGGCGCGCCCACTATTTCAAGAATATTGGTGCTTATGCTACACTGTTGAACAAAAATAACAACTCGTTTTCCGAACAACAACTAAAGCAATAGAAGACATATTAACCTGAAATTTCGTGCACCTATTTTCCACCATGTGTAACAGATTATTTATTGAATATCATGAGAAACAGTCCAACAATAGAAATTATATGATCGTAACAATGTAGTGTTTTACACGCAAAAAGTCCACTTTGATTTTCATTCAGATTGCATTTGTCGCGCTTAAAACACTGTTTTGTTACGGTCAATAAAACTTCATTGTTTGACGGTTTCTTATGAAATTAAATCTCCTAATGTTAACATAATGACAAATCAGTAGACGAAAATTCACTTTAATACATATTGTGTTTCTTGAGTTGTTGCCCCCCAAACGAGTTTGGTGGTGGATAATTATCGAGACAATGTGGCGCGCCCTCTATTTTTTAAGAGTATTGGTGCTTATGCTACACTGTTCACCAAAAATAACAACTCGTTTTCCGAACAACAACTAAAGAAATACACCATGTATTAGCCTGAAATTTCGCGCACTTATTTTCCACGATGTGTAACAGAGGGGTATTGAATATCATCAGCAACAGTCCAACGATAAAAATAATATGATCGTAACAATGTAGTGTTTTACACGCGAAAAATACACATCATTTTAATTCATTCAAATTGCATTTGTCGCGCTTAAAACACTGTTTTGTTACGGTCAATATAACTTCATTGTTTGACGGCTTCTTAAGAAATTAAATCTCGTAATGTTAAAAATAATGACAAATTAAATCAGTAGACGGAAATTCAAACTTAAACGAACAATTTGGGGTTTTGTCATGATTGTCGTGTGGTTTTTATCCGGCATAATATGTTCTTTAAACAAGGCTACAAAATTATAACTGTACTGTATTTAATATTCTGTTTAACTTTTCTCGATGTTACGGTTGATTTTGAACCAAAAAAAGAGTACGAACAGAATAATTCTATGCATGCGCGGTTTTGACAACTCGATCTCAATCTCCGCACTAAACGTGGTCAGCTAACTTTTAAAACTCTAGATTTTCGTCACACCCTGTATAATTAAAGTTCAAATACAAATGAAAAGAATGAACACGTCAGACCATTTTCAACACGCTGTTTTCACGACATAGCTCTGAAGTGTTTGCAGTTTCCCTGCACACAGTGCGTTGTTGCCACAACCTTGTTTAATATGACCATTATTTGCTTTTATACCTGAACAATATAGCACGTACATTGTACATCTCCTTTGAACCCCAATAAAATAACCTATTGTCAAGTCACGTGTCATTGCATCAAAGGTTTATGACCGCGTAGTTGGAACTGAACAAAAAACATGAATCATTGTCCATTGCTTCCATCGGTTGGGGATTTTCTTCATCACGTCATTTGACGATAATACCCCAACCCGGAATTAAAGACGGAGCGGATTGGATGAATTCGTTTGCCGTGAGCTGAGGTGGTGGATGAGACAATATACACCGGTTTCGTAACACTATCTTCGTGTTATTTCCTCGTAGATTTTGCGAGTCGCTTGTAGAAGGTTTTCCAGTAATTTAATACAAGAGATTCCTTCGGCTGGGAGCCTATATTTTGTAGCATTTGCCATAATTTTGGAGGACTGAAGATGACAAAGATCACAACTTCAGACGATCACGAAGAGGAAGGCGAAGTCGCAGTGAAGTCGAAGTATGGTGAGTGGATTTTTTCTTCTTTTAAATTCATGTCAATTTGATTACGTGGGCGGAAATTGTCCGGTTTATGTGACTGCAAGTAAACTCGAATTTTGAAAACATGTGAATTTGTGAATGGAGCGGTGCCGGCTTTTTTTTTCAAGAGTGCCAAATCTAAAGACATTATAGTTCTGTGCTAAGTAATTGATTAGCCCAATCATAATTAAATTTTACTCGTTCGGTAATGAGTGAAACATATTATTCATTACAACTGATATTGACCAGGTTTCGACCTTAACTTGTTCTTTTTCCAGCCTACCGGGCTACTGAAACAGACTCTTCTGGCGGTGCCCGCGGGCATTTTCACTAGCCCGCCGGTTTTTCTTTTAAAGAGGTTCTCATATTAAACAACAATGTGCATACATGTAAAACGTGTGTCCTGAGTCAATCTACGGCCAGTGTTTTTAATAAACAGATCTAATAATCTAACCTGGAACAGTTTACAAAATTAGACACAAATTGATTGTTTCTTCTTGTCCTTTCATCCTTGCCGTAGCCCAATAATTTAGACTCGCCAGCCGGGCTACTTAAGGAATAATTTGACTAGCCCGCCGCTGATTTGGCTAGCGGGCTTTAATACCGCTAAATTCGAACTCTGATATAACATTGACCCATTATTTTGTTCAATCAAGCGCCAATCGAGATTTTTTATCTATACCAACCAAAAAAACCCACATTTCTGTTTTTAAGAGGGACTGTTCACCACTGACTGTTATTGAAAACACCGACCTTATTTTATTTTACTGGAAAATCAGGAAAAAACGGTGGGAAAGAATGTTGTGATATTTCAGAGAATCGCGAAATATAATTTGTATCCCTTCAAACGAATGATAATTTTGTGAGACGGAGATTTTCTTTTTCGTATTTGGACCAAGAGTAAGTTTTCATCAAGAACTTCCGATATGTGCGGGTGTGCTGAAATTGGGATTGAAAATGGGCTGCAGATTAAACTCTCCCGATTTTTGTTTCTCCATAAGTCAGCTAACCCGTATCTATTATGCAAAAAGAGCTGTTATTATTGCATGAAATAATGTACAAACCTTCTGTGGTTTATAGATAATTTATACAATATCTTGATTAAATCGCATCTTATAAAACATCATCATGATTTTATCGTCTTCAATGAAAGGCTATCAGTTTTGCGCACCTGCGCAAAATAATTGCTGACATAATAGGCCTGAACCCATCCGCCGAGCTCAGAGGGTTCCGAGAGCCATAATTGGGGAATTGAAGAGATATGGCAATAAGCCTCTGGCCCGGACTTGGGGCTTCCAGTTCTAAGCATTCTCATGCAATTAGGCTCGAAACCGAGTGGCGCTACTTTGTCATGTTGAGGGATCGTTTTTTTCAAAATGGTTAGTGACTTTTCCGCTTTGAAAAATTAGGGGTCGTCTTCTTTGGGGGTGAGAATTTCTCGAAATTCAATGGTCAACCCACCAAAATTGAAAAGAAAGCAAAAGATAAACATGCTTTGCATGTTTTTCTAGAGGGGGGCAAAGCACATTTCTTTCCCGAAACTTCCTCCAGCATTTTCCCGACTGATCATTTTTCGAGGGTGGGCAGGGACATTTGCCCCCTCCCAACCCATTAAATTAACAACAATATGAATACGGGATACGCGCCTCTTTTTCTTTTCTTCCCCTTCCCCTTCCCCCCCCCCCCCCGCCCCTCCCCCTCCCTTGCCCCCTTGCGACCCCCATGAACAAAAGCAAAAACTACAGTGTGTCAGGGCACTTCTGTGCATTTTACCAACATCAATTTCTCCCCAAAAGAGGGCGCGCTACACAAATACTGGTCACCAGCGAAGACTATTGTCAACGCGGATCACGATCTGCCCAAACGAAGCTAAGTCGGCATTAAGTGAACAAAAATAAAACACACTTTGTGGAGACGATAACTCAAGAACAACACTGTGCACTGAATTGAAATTTCGTCCACTAATCGTTCGGGATATAGGACAGAAACCTACTGAAAATCGACGAGAACCCTTGAAGAATAAATTTAATATGATTTAAAGAATACAGTGTACTAAACGCGAAAAAGTCAATCCAAATTCAAGTCACTTTTAATCAAACAAAATTAAAATACTCTTATATTCTTATTTTTCCATTGACCTTGACTTTTCATATTTCATTTGGTTTGTATTTTTCACGTTTAAAATACTATATTCGTTTCGGGTATGCTCTTTTTCATTGTTTGAAGATTTCTCATGAAATTCAATCTCATAATGTAATTGCACAGTCATTATGACAAATCACTGAATATTCAATTTTTAAAATACAGAACAACCGGCCTCGTTTTGGGGCAACAACTCAAGAAATACACGTTACATAAAAATGAATTTTCGTGCACTCATTTGTCATGATGTTTAACATGAACAGATTTAATTTCATAAGAAAAGGTCAAACAATCAAGCTATTATGACCGTAACAATACAGGGTTTTAATCGCGACAAATACAATCCTAATGGAAGTCAACGTGGATTTCTAGCTTTTCAAACACTAGATTGTTACGATCATATTATATTTATAGCTCCACAATTCTCACGCCATTCAAACTACTTCTGCTACACATCGTGAAAACTAATTGGTCGAAATTTCAATTGAATCCATTTCGTATTTCTTGAGTAGTTCATCGGAAACGAGTTTGTTCTTTTTGTTCAATTTTCCAGCATCCGTGTTGATGCGTTGTTGAGACCACTAATTATGTGGCGCGCCCTCTATATAACGAAACTTAAAATATTTTACGGCGTGCGGATTGTTGTCTTGGCGGTGCGAGACCACTAGTTTTATTCAGTGCGCCCTTTCTCGAAAGATGTTTTTAAGTTGTTTGACCGTTTCTCACAAAATTTAATCTCCTCATGTAAGACATCAAGACCGATCACTTGCTGAACTTACAACTTATTATAGCCTGACCTGGTGAGCTCGGGTTATTGCTCAAACAACGAGTGTATTTATGGAGACGATAACTCAAGAACAACACATTGCACTGAATTGAAATTTCGTCCACTAATTGTTTGGGATATAGGACAGAAAACTATTGAAAATCGGTGAGAACTCTTGAAGAATAAATTTCAAATGATTTAAAGAAATACAATGTACTAATCGCGAAAAATTCAAACCAAATTCAAGTCACTTTTAATTAAAGAAAACTGAGGTACTCTTTGTGGAGACGATTACTCAAGAAAAACACATTGCACTGAGTTGAATTTTCTTCCACTAATTGTTTGGGATATAGGACACAACACTATTGCAAATCGATGAGAACCCTTGAAGAACAAATTTGATATGATTTAAAGAATACAGTGTACTAATCACGAAAAATTCAATCCAATTTCAAGTCACTTTTAATTAAACAAAAATAAAACACTCTTTATGGAGACGATAACTCAAGAACAACACAGTGCACTGAATCGAAATTTTGCCCACTGATTATTGGGGATATAGAACACAAACGTCTTGAAAATCGACGAGAGCCCTCAAAGAATTAATTAATTATAATTTAAAGAAATACAGTGTACTAATCGGGAAAAATTCAATCCAAATTCAAGTCACTTTTAATTAAACAAAAATAAAGCACTCTTTGTGGAGACGATCACTCAAGAACAACACAGTGCACTGAATTGAAATTTCGTCCACTAATTGTTTGGGATATAGAACACAAACGTCTTGAAAATCAACAAAAACCCTTGAAGAATAAATTTAATATGATTTAAAGAAATACAGTGTACTTATCGCGAAAAATTCAATGCAAATTCAAGTCACTTTTAATTAGGCAAAAAAAAAAGCACTCTTTGTGGAGACGATAACTCAAGAACAACACTGTGCACTGAATTGAAACTTTGTCCACTAATTGTTCGAGATATAGGACACAAACGTGTTGAAAATCAACGATAACCCTTAAAGAATAAATTTAGTATGATTTAAAGAAATACAGTGTACTAATCGCGAAAAATTCAATCCCAATTCAAGTCACTTTTAATTAGGCCAAAAAAAGCACTCTTTGTGGAGACGATAACTCAAGAAAAACACATTGCACTGAATTGAAATTTCGTCCACTAATTGTTCGGGATATAGGACACAAACGTGTTGAAAATCAACGATAACCCTTAAAGAATAGATTTAATAGGATTTAAAGAAAAAGTGAATAAAAATAAAATACACTTTGTGGAGACGATAACTCAAGAACAACACTGTGTACTGAATTGAAATTTCGTCCACTAATTGTTCGGGACATAGGACAGACAACTTTTGAAAATCGACGAGAACCCCTGAATAAAAAATTTAATATGATTTAAAGAAATACAGTGAACTAATTGGAAAAAATCAATCCAAATTCAAGTCACTTTTAATTAAACAAAAATAAGGCACTCTTTGTGGAGACGATAACTCAAGAACAACACAGTGCACTGAATTGAAATTTTGTCCATTTATAGTGTCGGGGATATAGGACAGAAACCTGTTGTACAGGAACAATGTGTCGAAAATTTGGGTCAAAATTAGTGAAAATTGTACCTCTGGGGGCGACCGTTGTTTGCCGTCCCCAGCGGTACGTACCACTGGGGCGACCCTTATTGATCGCCCCCAGCGGTAAGTTCCATTGAGGGCGACAAACAACAGTCGCCCCTAGAGGTACATACCTCTACGGGCGACCGTTATCGCCCCCAGCGGTTCATACCTCTGGACTGGAGGCGACCCTTAATGATCGCCCCCAGCGGTACGTACCGCTGAGGGCGACAAACAACGGTACGTCGCCTCCAGAGTTACTTACCTCTACTAGTCTGGTTCCCCGACCTGACAATTTCCCCCGACGTCTACACGTCTAAATTGTAGGTCAGGCAGCCTCCGTGGCTAAAAATAAACATGACGACATTGACGGCCCTTTTTCAAAGCTCGGCTTCGTTTCCGAATTCGCTTTATCACATCAAGCTTTTAATATTCCGATCATTTTTTTAAAAATAAATCACTTGCTTCATATATCATACAGTTATGCTATACAGTTTAATACTTCTGTAAGAAAACATTGACTAATTTTGACCTGGAATCTTCAAAGTTAGACACCCAAACAGCACTGTAAGCAGGCGGAGCCGAGTTGAGACCACGCCGAGTTTTGGAAAATGCCGGTAACGGTCGTCAAATTCAAACTAGGCATGACGCACCAAAAAGTTCGCCCCTCGTATACGATCCGAGTGCAAAATCGTCGTTGAATTTCAAGTTTTCTAAATAAAAGCAATGGATATTAATTATCAACTAGTTTTTTAAAGTTTTTAATAAGCAATTAGCAGTTAATAAAACCTATATTATACTCGGAAATACTCGGACACTATCCGATAGTCGACGAAATGAATTCGGCAAACTTCGGACATTTTCGGAAAAAGGAGGAATTCCTCCCGTTTTAGTCACGTGATGTAAATTGTAATACATTGTATTACCGGAGGCTACCTGACCTAAGATTCATCAGGAATAGTCGGAATCTTTTGGTCTGGGAACCAGACTAACCTCTACGGGCTTAATAAAAAGTGACTTGAATTGAGATTGAATTTTTCGCAAATAGTACACTGTATTTCTTTAAATTATAATAAATTAATTCTTTGAGGGTTATCGCCAATTTTCAACAGGTTTCTGTTTTATATCTCCAACAATCAGTGGACAAAATTTCAATTCATTGCACTGTGTTGTACTTGAGTTATCGTCTCCACAAAGAGTGCCTTTTTTTGTTTAGTTAAAAGTGACTTGAATTTGGATTGAATTTTTTGCGATTAGTACACTGTATTTCTTTAAATCTTATTAAATTTATTCTTTAGGGGTTCTCGTCGACTTTCAACAGTTTTCTGTCCTATATCCAGAACAATTAGTGGACGAAATTTCAATTCAGTGCACAGTGTTGTTCTTGAGTTATCGTCTCCAAAAAGAGTGCTTTATTTTTGTTTAATTAAAAGAAACTTGAATTTGGATTGAATTTTTCGCGATTAGTACACTGTATTTCTTTAAATGATATTAAATTTATTCTTTGAGGGTTCTCACCAATTTTCAACAGGTTTCTGTCCTATATCCCGAACAATTAGTGGACGAAATTTCAATTCAGTGCACTGTGTTGTTCTTGAGTTATCGTCTCTACAACTCGTGTTGTATTTTTATTCACTTAATGCCGACTTCGCTTCGTTTGGACAGATCGTGTTTCGCGTTGACAATGGTCTCCGCCGTGACCAGTATTTGTGTAGCGCGCCCTCTTTTGAAAGAAATTGATGCTAGCAATTTCAATTCAATGCAATGTGTTGTTTACTGGGTTACCGTCTCCACAAAGAGCACTTTATTTTCGTTCTTTTGGATTGAATTTTCCAAGATTAGTACATTTTATTGCTTTAAATCATGTTAAATGTACTCTTCAAGGGTTCTCGTCGATTTTTAACAGTTTTTTGTCCTAGTGCTTTAAAATATTTTTGTTTAATAAAAAGTGCCTTGAATTTGGATTGAATTTTTCGTGATTAGTACACTGTATTTCTTTAAATCATATTAAATTCATTCTTCCAGGTTTCTCCTTGATTTTCAACAGTTTTGTTTCCTATATCCCGAACAATAAGTTGAAGAAATTTTAATTCAGTGCAATGTGTTTTTCTTGAGTTATCGTCTCCACAAAGAGTGCTTTATATTTGCTTAATTAAAAGTGACTTGAATTTGGATTGCATTTTTCGCGATTAGTACACTGTAATTCTTTAAGCGAACACTGAAAATAAAACACACTTTGTGGAAACGAGTACTCAAGAACAACACAGTGCACTGAATTAAAATTTCCTTCACTAATTGTTAGTTGGAACATAGGACAGAAAACTTTTGAAAATCGACGAGAACCATTGAAGAATAAATTCAATATGATTTAAAGAAATACAGTGTACTATTCTCGAAAAATTGAATCCCGAATTCAAGTCACTTTTAATTAAATAAAAATAAAGCCTAGGACTCAAAACTGTTGAAACTCGACGAGAACCCTTGAAGAAAAGATTTAATATGATTTAAAGAAATGCAGTGTTCTAATCTGGAAAAAGTCAATCCAAATTCGAGTTTATTTTTAATTGAACGAAAATAAAGCGCTCTTTGTGGAGACAATAAATAAAAAAAACCAACATTGCATTGAATTGAAATTGCTTTCAATAAATTGGTCGAGATATACGACACAACAAATTTGAAATTTGGGCAGAAACCGTTCAAGAACAAAATTAATACGACAAAAACAGAAACTACAGTGTGTAAGGGCACTCCCGTACATCGTCAACTTCTTCCAATATTTTTAAATTGCGGCGCACTCCAAGTAGTGCATGTGAAGGCAAGTTCCTCGAAGTTTCGCTAAAGCATTTTTTTTTTAAATTTAAAATCAATTAATTTGTTCAATTCTTACGTGAAGTTGTTTTTAGAACTCAATTCTTCTCTGTTGTAATACAAATACCTAGAGTCTTTTTCCCCTCCTACTGAATTTAAATGCTCATTTTGTAGTGTGAAGTGTTGTAAATGCCTGTGCTTTTTTAATCAATTTTTTTAAATCTTTTTTTACCCAAAAGAAGAAAAAGAAAGAAATCGGATGAAGAAGGGTGCGCATCGGTAAATAGGCTTTAATAACCATCCGCCGAGCTCGTGAATAAAAGATATACCCTCAAAATATTCTATATTAAAGAGTTCTGAGAGAAATGGCAATGAACCTCTGGCCAGGACTTGGGGTTCCAATCCAGAGTAGTTTGGATGCTATTGGGCTCGAAAGTGGCACTATTTTGCCATGCTGTGGAGGGATCATTTTTTAAGACGGCTACTTCAGTTTTCCGCTTCGGGAAAAATAGAGTCATCTTCTTTGAGTGAGAATTCCTCGAAAATTCAACATTCAACCCACCCAAAAAAATGAAAATAATTTGAAAGATGACATGTTGATCATCATTTTTTTCTGTGCAGCTTAAATACCTGTGACAGTTCTGAGTATTTTTTAAAAGAATGTTGAAGTATGGGCATTTAGCACTAGTGTCTATGGGAATTTTATTGCAAGGTTGCACCCAGAAGGCCAAGATTCGCAAGACGACGACGTGATTGACCTTTAGTGCACTCAAGCGTGTAACACTGCACGTGCCACAGACGTGTGGCCAGGCAACCCAGGGTTGTGTACGTTTTGACGTCACGTACGCATTGTAATGCAAATACTCAGAAAATCAATAACTGAGAAGGAAAGAGTTGCAACCACTGAACATTGGACTAAAAACATACGCTAAAAAAACGCTTTTTGTCACAAATTTTGGCTGAAATATCGCAAAAAGATGGGAAAGACAGGGAAAGTGGAGGACGGCCAGGCACTTACGGGCGGCGAGGACGGCGACAAACCGAAATATGGTGAGTTTTGAGTTTGGAAAAGTGGCAGACGATTTTTTTTTTCGTGTCAGCGGGAAGTGCGGGTTGTGTTTGGCCGAGTGCCACGGCGCTGTTGCGTTGCATTGCCTGGTGTTGCTTTGTCGGGGAAATGTGATCTCTTCGCGGTGTCAATTTTTTCCCGTGTGTTTTATGAGTTTAAACATAACCTGTTGACACTCCATAAATACGTATATTCCTTAGCGTATTCTGCATGTTGTTTTATGTTTGTAAAACTGATACAAATCGTCAGAATATAGGCCTAGAATGGCCTAACTAGTCTGACTTTTGGCTGTGCGTGGGGTCGGAAAATGGCATTGATTTATATTCACTTCAGAGTTATTTGATTCTTTCATTTTAACCTTCGCAGGTTTTGAAGGTTTTGCATGTACTTAAACTTTTTTTATGCAGTGAAATGTCATTTTTAATATAGTTCTAATGTTTTTTTTCTCGAAATGTTACTGTTGTTTATTTTTTGTCCCATTAATATTTAGATCATATGTCATAATGAATTTTTTGGCCTTAGTTAGGCCTACATTTTTTTGTAGAAATTACTCTTAAATTTGTTAATCGGAATCAGGACTTTTTTGATACGCTGCAAACATTGAGACAAATTAGGAAAGGAAATAAGTTATAAAGTTTCAAGTCAAATATTTTTTAGATAATATTCTAGGCCCAATTGTACCCAATTTATGCTTGTTTTTAAGCATGATAAAAATAACTTGTGAGGTGAACACAAAAAAGGATGTGCCTTCAAAAAAGGATGAGAGCGGGGACAAACAACTGATTTTATTTTTACTTGGCCTAACATGAAAATAAATGTAATGAAAATATTACAACTCAGCAATCGGTAAACTGTAAAACTGTGTTTGCAAATCACACTAGAGAAATTATTACACAAGTTTTAATTAATTAAATGCAGCTTCTGTTTTGTCATTTCGTTACCTTTAATTTGATGAAACTGTAAATAATTTTTCCTTGAGATACAATTCACACAACATAGGTGGTGTACAACTTTTACAACTTTCACACACAACTTGTCACATCAAAAGCAGTAGAAATATTGAATTTGCTCTAGTGATTTAAAAAACAATTGTTTCAAAACATCATGACTAAATTTCTTTGGAAATGGTTTAATTTTTCCAAACAACGTTTTGTTACTGTTCGGCCAAAAGAAAAGTCTCCGGTTTCTGGTATGGAGCTTGCCACAAAAGTAGAGCAGTGACGCGGCTTTTTTTTTTTTACGTTTTTTTCTTCTTCAAATGTCGGCTGATGACTGCAAATGGTGCCCGACTAAGGAAAGATTTCCATATATACGAAGGTCACTCAACACCCTGTGTACAAAACCTATGAGATTGGACTGAAAAATTCTAAGTGTTTTCTAAGAAAATGCTTGTATTTTATCACTGCTCAAATTGACTTTGATGACATGAAATTGCTATCTGGGGGCTTGTTAGTCAATACAGAGGAAAATTAGTGAACTTGGTATACGGAAATCTTTCCTGAACCATTCATCAATTTACACTGCAGGACTTCCTTTTTCTGTGGATAAGCATTCTGCCTTCCCGATGCCTTGCGTTCCACAAATTTTTCCGTTACATTTTGGTAATCAGCGCTGGTGATGCGGGTTGCCCTAGCAACCATCATTAAAGTCCTTCACTGCGCAGATTAGAAACTAATGGATACTTCCTTGACGCAGCAAAAAAATGCCTGTCAGTAAGCTGCGACCAGCTGTCAAAATACAAATTAGCTTTCATAATTACAAATTACAGAAAAAAAGTAGAACAGTTTGTCCCTTTACCTATAAGATTTCATCCATCTCATATAACCCAAACAATACACTAAATATATGCAAATGGTTGCAGAATTGACCTACATCGCCATTTGTGAGTTAGCCACGCCCCTTAGACAACCTGATGGAGTTTTTGTACACTTGAAGTTTTGTTTGTCTCAAATTATTTGAAACATCCTTTGAAAGTAGTAGGTCTGAACACCTACCGCTGTTTTAACGAGAATGTAAAACAAGTCCCCCCCCAAAAAAAAAAATTCAAGAAAAAAAAAAAAAGTAACGAAAATATTATTAATTTTCTAAAATAAAACACTGGTAATTCATCTGTGATATGGTTTCTTGCTGGACATTTGTCAAACTTTTGGTAAAACGGAATTTATTTCCCATTTTTGCGTGACTGATTTTAAACACTAAAATTCGTCGGGCTGCAAGTTTGGCAAAAGCCAAACATTTGCATTTCAAAAAACCCTGTAAATTATCATGTAAGGACAGAGTTTTTATGGAAGGCACAAGTTCTGGTCGTTCAACATTTAAAAATGAAATTCGTAATTCATATGAGATACAATGTAATTAACACTGGTAAATTTTGGAAGATTGGCAGTTTTTCCACCAAACAATAGAAACAAAAATTTAGTGGGAAAAAAAGTAGTGAGAAAACACAAAGGGGATGAGGGGGGGGGGGGATTTGACTGACACAATTCGTTTTGCTTTTTTGAAACCTTGAAGATTAATTGTTACAATTACTAAACCGCCTTTCATGTTACCTTTGGGTGAAGGGATAATTAGTGGCGTATTGAGGCACATAATAATGACCTGTTTATGTCAGGGCCTTCAGTGCTAATTGTTAGTCCAGTTTAACCAGTTGATCGTCCCTGCCCACATCTGTTTTTTGAAGCAGCATCCTTTTTTTTTTCCTCACCTCAAAAAGCTAACTTTTTCTTGTATTTCGCTTTTATAAAATACATAGAACATGTTTAACATGAATATTATGACTCTAGGGTATTTACTATTGCTCGATGGCTAATTCAAAGCTGGCGGTCATTTCAAACAGAAGTTGGCGGTCATTTCGATTGACATACTTGGAGGCCATATTGGAAAAAAAAAGAAGAAATATGTAATAAAGAGGCCCTCATCCTGGAGGCCCTCATCCTGCTCTTTTTGAAAAAAAAACACCTGGACGATCAAATGTTTGTTTTTTTTACTTGGCCTAATGGAAAATAATCAGAGAATGTAAAATCTAAGAGAACTTCTTGAATCCATGAGATCATTTCCAAAAAGTCCAGAATATTGAGTGATATTTGTGTTATTTCAACAAGACGTAAGGAAATTTTTGCAAGAGAAAAAACTTTAAATCGGTTCTAAAAACAATGGTAAAAACAATTGGCTCTGGCGATTTTCTGCGTCCAGGCCCCAAGCCGGTTTTAAACGTACACGTGTACGTGTTTAAAACCGGACAAGCACATATTTATTCCCTTATTATAATTTTAAAACCAAAAAAGGCATTGAAAATACAACAAGATTCATGTTGTCTATTATTTACCAACATAAGTGCTTGTATATGTACACACTGTAAATTTTACGAATTCAAACTGTTTTCAAATATGCAGAGATGTATATTATTCATAAATGCCTGCAGCAGTTTTCATTTTCATTTGTAACAAAAGTGATGACAAATGCGTGTCCTATGCAGGACTGCCAACTCTCACGCATTGATGAGCGTGAAACTCACGCATTTTAGGTTGTTTTCGCGCTCTCACGCGCACTCGGGATTTCACGCAAAAATAAATCAACAAATACAACTCGAAAATGATGTTTTAATGATGATCTTTTGCTAAAAAAAAATTGGTTAAAGTGGTCAGAAATTGCCTCAGATCGCACCACAGAGCGTCTAGAATCTAACATAGGGGCCCATCAGCGCGGGCCCCGAACCCATACCGTTAGGGCATCGCGCTTCGCACAGTGCTCGGATTTAGCCTATGATTAGTTCTGATAGTTATGATTTGACTCTATCGCCAAATTCTCACCCTCAGCTCTTACTCAAAGATGGCAGGCCTGCCAATGGTTGGGGAATTTTTATCCTGGTATGTCTGTTTAGCCCTTAGTTCTTGAGTTATAATTTGTTGTAGTTAAACAAAAGATAGGGCCTGCTCAATTTCTTTTTTCTTTTTTGCATTTTTTCAAGTTCTGACAATTTCTATGAAATTCTCAACAATATTTTTTTTTCCGAGAAATTTCTGAAACAAATTCCAAAAATATCTGAAAAATAAGGCCTCCAAGGAATACAATGGTTTACTCTATCCTTTAAACACGTCACGAAACCAATTTTCTAGAACCAGGCAGAAAATTATTCTTGATCCTTTGAAATGTTTCCATTGTCTGCCTGGCAGTAGTGGCTCGTATTTACTGCTGTTGTCAGGAACCATTCATTAACGCAGTGGATTTCTGTGTGGAACGCATTGTCGGCTATGTCGGTTCCTGCTCGAGCGCCATTGTCAGGTGGCACGGTTGCTTAGCAACAGACAAACGGAGGTAAACTGTTGAGCTAGTCACTGCTCTCCTGTACCAGTGGTCAATACATGGAGTGTATTGTGTTTGCGCATCAGCGCTTGCAAACACTCAATGCACATACTGGTAGATGTGCATCGTATTGCTGTAGACAAGCTCATGTTCCATTCATTTGGGCATCAATGAGGGAAAAATTGTGTTCTTTTTTTTCACAAAACTTGTCTTTGTGTTGAACTTCTCTGTGCACAGTGCTTACAAATTTCCTGTCCTTAAAAAGAATTTACAAAAGTTCTACACATATTCACTGTACCATGTACAATTGTACAGGAAGAGCATTTAGGCATATGCAAACTTGATCATACATTCAGTTTGGGACCCAAAAAATCAACAAACAAACAAACAAACGAACGTAATTTACCTACATGTACCCCTCCCCTTTTATCAGTTTGAAAAGTTAATAATTTATATTCAATATTGGATTTTGCCTCTTCACCGACGGTGAAGGGCAAAACAGTAAACCCAACAAGGCAATATTGAATTCACATTACCCCGACGCAAATTCCATCTTATGAATAAGTAGATTGTTAATTTATTGTGCATCTTCTTGTGATATAGAATAAAACAAGATGTGAAAAAAAACTTGAATATTAAAGGGACACGTTGAAATGAATAATATTGTAATGGGCAACGCAATTATCTATCAGTTTTGCCTGTGGCGTGTGTATCAGTTTTAGACTAATTTATTTTGTAATTTGTCAAGGTATATTCACATGTAACTTTTTGATTAAAATAAAAACGGTGGGATGCTTAAGATTTTTCTTGATTGAAAAAAACAAATGGTGAGCAAAATTAATATAATGTAATCAAGCTGACTGTTGTTCTGAGCAAAGCTACTTAATTATGGCTTGTTTACTTTTCACATTGCTCTTCCATAGAAAGCAATTACAAGTCAAACAATTGATGACATTCTGATGCATAAATGACAACATTTGAACCAGGTTAAGCAAAACCCTCTGTTTCAGTTAGCATAATATTTGGAAATGCATGAGTAATATCCAGTGTAATATTGTGCATCAGGGCGACTCGAGCAGGCCAGACTGACCAGAAACATAGATATTTAAACAGAATCCAAACCGAAATTGATCTGAACTCCCCAAATCCAACCCGGTGTGACAAAAAAAAGAGCAAAAACTGACCCAAAACCAAACAGATCTGAAAAAAAAAACCCAATATCTGGCTTGGGCAGCTGTGTTTGCTTTTTGTGCCTGAATTTTCCCACGTCATAGACTGTGTGTGATAAAGAGACTGCAAACAACTTGCACGTTTTGCGCGGTGGGTTGACGTTGGTCGTACCAGACACAGTAACTCTGCAATAATACATGTACATTACACCGTGTGAACTTCCGAACTGTTTTGTTTTTTCCTTTTGGTTTATTTCAGGTTTTTCACAAGATGGCTTTTAAAACCGACCCGAAAATCGAAAAAAAAAGCAAAACCAAAACCGACCCAACTGAAATGATGGAAAAACAGACCTGACCAGAAGTCAGTTTTGGGACGGGTCGGGTTTGATTTCGGGTCAGGTTTTCACAACATTAATCCAGTGAGCCTCAGGCACCAATGATTTGTATTCATTAATTTTTACTTTTTCTACAGGAACACCCAAGAAATATGATCCAACATTCAAGGGACCCATCGGAAACAGGTAAAGTATATAGCCAAAGAATCTCAAATACCGGTATTAATACTGTAATGCACAAAACATTAGGGCTTTGCAAGGTGAAATAATTTAGTAATTGTGATGCGATCAGGCTAAATGAGTCGTTTGTCGGGAATTTTCATTTGGTGCTTCAGGCCAAAATAGGGCCACTTCATCACATCACTTCATCACATTTCTTGGTGATCCGACTTCCATAATTTTTGAACTACAGATCTACCAGCATACTGTTTTCACAGCAGTGATGCTGAGATTGTCCTCTTTCCAAATTTAATAAAACAACAATTGACCAGGGTCAACAAACGACTCATTTAGCTTGATCGCATCACATTTGATTAATCTAACTGGGACTTGAATACACACACATTTAAATATTTGAAGTGTGCTGATCAATTTTAACTTAACCAGTTCGCGCCAGGATTATTTTGATGAGAACGGAACGAGGCGCGGGATTAATTTTCACTCAACCTCAAGCCAGGCGGGTTAAAGCCATCACCCTCGGGCAGCACACTCATATTTCCAGCCTCGCTCGCTGCAAGCGGGTCGCTGACAGATATTTCTGGCCTCGCTCCCTACGTGTTTATCGGTCATCCGTTCCGAATACTGCAAAACCTTTGCGTGTATACACATCACGCAGCGCGAACTGGTTAAAAAGGGTTCATTTTGCAAGCTCTGCTTCACAAAAAAAATTATTTCTTGGGACTTAATAATTTTTGTATCTACAGGAGTTGTACAGATGTCATCTGCTGTCTGTTATTCATCGCTTTCTTGGTCGGCATGGGAGTGGTGGGCTATTTCGGTGAGTATATTCAAGAAATTGTTCGTCTCTTTCCCTTAAAACAAAATTGTTCGATTCCTATAGGCCAAAAAAAAAGTCTCCGGTTTCTGGTATGGGCGTGCGTCGCCGTAGCCATGCGCGTCGGCAAAATGAAAAAAAAAAATTTTTTAATAAAAGATGATGTCTCAAACCGCCAAACTCACTGGTTTTACTGGAATCCTGCTGCTATACACAATTTTAATGTGTTTTTGGATGGGGTTATGATCAAGAATAAGCTTTATGTGGTCTCTCTGGACTCCCATATATTTGCACTAAGTTTAATTGGGCACCATTTGCAGTCATCAGCCGACATTTGAAGCAAAAAAAAAACAGGCAAAAAAAAAAAAGCCGGGTTTCCACACCTTTTTGGGGGCAACCTCCATACCGGAAACCGGAGGCCTTTTTTTGGCCATATCTATCTCTGATTAAAAGTAAAGTTTGTCACCAGCCAATGTGGCCCATCAGGCCGGCGTTTATCTCCGGTTTCCTTGGCATGAAATGACTGAGATTGTTTCTATTCCCCCTGGATGGGATGCTAGTCCATGGCAGGTTACTCCCAAGCTAACATCCGGTACCCATATACTCCTGGGTGGAGAGAGGCTCGTTGGGGTGAAGTGGTTTGCCCGAGGACTCTAATGAATGAGCAGCAGCTGGATTTGAACCCTGACCCTCTGATCATGAGTCACAAACTGTCACTAGGCCACACTCCGCGATATGTCTGATTAGCAATGCTGCGAATCGCAAACATAGAGCTGGATAGCTCAGTTGGTAGAGCGCCGGAACGGCAATCCGGATGTCGCAGGTTCAAACCCTGCTCCAGTCAATTTCTTTGTTCAACTTTTTCTGAATTTTATTTTTATTTCAACAGCCTACAGAGATGGGGACCCATTATCGTTGGTCTATCCGACGGATTCCAGAGGGCAGATCTGTGGGGTTTCGGAGGCTGTCAAGTAAGTGCGACATCTTTTGTGAATCACACGTAATCAAAAACAAGCTGTTAGGGATTTTGAAATCGCTAGAATGACTCTCTTGCATTTTTACGTTACGAATTAAAAAAAAGAAAATTCCTAGATTTTAATGTTGGGAGACCAATTGTAGGATATTGATAACTACAAAGTTCTCAATTTTTAAGTCATTGAAAAAAGATTCAGAGATTGGATGTGTGCCATAAATTACAGAGATTTTATGGCATCAAACAAATTTTGTGGATGTTGATACAATCAGGTACTAGGGCGGATCCAGGGGGGGCCAACGGGGGCCATGGCCCCCCACCCCCCCCCCAAAAAAAATTGTCAAAGTGGTCAGAAATTGCCTCAGATCGCACGAAAGAGCATCTAGAATCCAAATATTTGAATAAAAAAAAAAAATACTTTTGCTTCCGATTACATGCCATTTCAAATAGGATAGGTAGGTAGGGAAATCTTTTTTTTTTTTTTTTTGCAATTTTTTTTTTGACTGTACGATCATATGGAGGCGTCTGCGTGTAATCAAGGGTAAAAGGTAATAATTGATGATTTTCAGGTTTTTTTCCTCATTTTTCGTAAAAATTAATTAGGGTAGGGGCTGTCAGAATAGGGTAGGTAGGGTAACCGCAACTGAACTATTATTTTTTTACTTTACACAGGCCCTTTAATTAGTCATGGCTCTGTCATGGACACGACATTGTACATTTATGATAACGCTGAAATTGCCCAGAAACAACACAGAAACAACAGTGCACAGATGGCAGACATTGTACAACATACTTTGGTTCTGAGTACTACACTGCGTGGGCATACATTTATTCCATCTGTCTTGAATTCTTTTGTGCTTTTTCAGACGCCCGGATCAATAACAAACGCAAAGGATGCAGTTAATTGGACAGACATACAATGTATTCACTGAAATTTTATACATATTTGACAATATCAATCAATAATGGAATAAACGAACACCTGCATGCAGCAAAGGTTTGTGCACGTATGCAAACCCTCGTAAAATTGGCTCGATAACATTAACAATTTGCGCTGACATGTAAAGTTATCATGGGTAATACCAGTACATTCATGTCAATTAAATTAGACAACATACATTTTCGCAGAACTTTGTAAGCATGCAAATTACTGAATTGGTTCAAACCTCTCCAGAATATACCACAAATTTTGTTTGGAAAACTGTGCTTTTATTCTACCAGAAATGGTTTTGATTGAAAGAAAACAGTCATTGAAGGTGGTTTTTTTAAAATGTGTGCCTGCAGGCACACTTTTTTACATGTGCTAGCAACATAATCTAATAAGAACCAAAAACGATTATGCATGCTTTTTTTCTGTTTTCTCAAAATGCATAGTGTTAGTAGCCAATGAGCTAAAACCCTCAACATTTTTGTTATGCATCGTACCGGTACCTTTAATATTTTAAGCACTTTTGTTGCTTGCTTAAAGAGGTTGTAGAATGCTCGAAGACATTTCCGTCATTTTTCAGGTATATGTAGCCTAAGGTGTGATGAAATAAAAACGACTATTGTTTCTGTCACAAAATGAGTACAAAAGGTACTTTTGAGAGCTGTTTTTCAAGTCCTGTCATGCCTGTTTCAACCCGAACGTGCAATTTGTGTGCAAGTCGACGTTGCGGGCAACAAACAAAACACAGTAAATCGTGACGTAATAAACAGGACTCCCGATGCAGAGTAGCATAAACGAGTCCTGTTTATTACGTCATGATTTACTGTGTTTTGTTTGCTGCCCGCAACGACGACTTTTACACAAATTGCACGTTCGGGTCGAAACAGGAACTGAAAAATAGCTCTCAAAAGTAACCTTTGTACTCATTTCATGACAGAAACAATAGTCGTTTTTATTTCATCACACCTTAGGCTACATATACCCAAAAAATGACGGAAATGTCTTCGAGCATTCCACAACCTCTTAAAAAAAAAAACCAACCTAAAAAAAAGCTACATGAACATGTAAGATCCTATGTAACCCTCACACACCCACTGCATGTCACACATAATTTTACACACACAAAATTCGATGACAGTTTTTTTTTTTTCAATTTGATATCATCTGTTTAACAAATAATCCCCAACAATAGACTCCTCAAACATTGTAATCCGCAATTCACACCCCTACTGTCTGTCATTTTCCAATCCACAGAGATAAGCCTTATCTGATGTTCTTTGATCTCTTGTCCTGCGTCGCCTCGCCGTACACTACTCTACTAGAGTTCAAGTGCCCGACGACACAGGTACGCTGCACACGTGTTGACACTTTGAGAACTTCATATGTGACTAGCTAGCTGTCACTACGAAATGACTAGCTAGCTGTCGCCATAAAAGTGCTTAAAAACGGAAATTGCTGTTTTTTTATGATACAGTTGGCACAGCAAAAAATTATAGGGGTGGTCAATTTTATTCTTGTTTTCAGGTAGTCAAACCTAATTAATCTGTACGTCCTGTCGAACCGTTCTCCACTTTTTGTCTTTCTATCAGACATCTTTATAACCTTGTTTTATCCAGATTTATCAGTTGACTGTTCGTTCACCGCAACAGCAGGATTTGTTAATATCGTTTTCTCAAAACTTAGCTTTACAACTTCAACTATGTTGGCCGTCTATATTTCCATTATTGAACTCGGTACCCTTACTATTATATACCTTTGCAAAGCTCTTGTTCCGCAGAATCCAGAAATAAAAATAGATCTCAATTCTTAAAAAGTTGTATTTTAAGCTCATTTTGTGATGACAACTAGGCCATTTTTTTGTATCTATTCATCTATTGATGAGGAATGGTTTTTCACTTGATCACAAAATGTGTCTGGGAAATTGAAACATTTGTGTTAATGTTTTTTACCAATTTTGATTGAAATGTTCACATTTATACATGAGATTTGTTTTCCTACCACTGGATTCTGACAATTTTCTGTTGAACACATGACATTGGTTGAAACAGGATTCCAAAACGAAAGCTAACTTAGTAAGATAAAGATGTACGGTAGCACAATGTGACAAACCTCCTTGATGAGTTTGTGAGGTTCTGAAAAGAAAAGCTAACTTACATATTTGCACAAACGTTTGAACCATTTGATGAAGGTCCTCAAACCTAGCAATGTTAAAGTTGTCAAAGTCTCTTCGTTTATTTTCTCAGATTTGCGTTTCCGCATGTCCCAATGAGACGTTCGCCCCCTATACGCAGCTTTTTGTGGGCTTGGTATCTCCATTGTTGGTGGACTGGGACAAGTTTATCTGCGACTACGACTTCAACCCGCAAGTGGAGTACACTACAGGGTCTTACGTAAGTCCCACAGTCCTGCAAAAATCCTGGAAAAAATTACCAGAATTTAAAGCTATCATGGAAAGTCATGGAATTTTTGTGGTTTTACAGGAATCATCATGGAAAATTGATATTATAAGAGAAAAGTTGTTTACAGATCGTACTGGTACTGAACACCCCGTGAAATTATTCCGTCTGGCTTGCTGTCATTTATTAAAAGAAATCAAGAATTGTAGAGGATTTCCAACAACTAGTCAGTCGACTGATATTTGGAAATAAAGAGTGCTATGGACCAAATTGTGTTTTCGTTATTACAAGGTTGTGCATGGTTTTCACTATTTCTTGAACAGGGTACCACTAAGCTGAAACTTCAACAGGTTAGGTTTGGAACATTCTTTGGATTTTGAGTGGTGTTACTATTGGAATCGAACAAAATGCATGAAAAGCAAATGATCTTAAATGCCTTTAATGCGAATTTCTCCTTTCTTTAATCTTACAGCAAGGTACCGATGGACTCTCAGCCATTTTTAACGATCAGAAGTGTGCGTCCTACTACCTCAAAAGTACTGAATGTGAGTGATTGTGGTTATTCTATTTTGTGATCACTTGAGTGGCATATGACATTTAATAAAGTTGCAGATTTAAATCATTATAGTATACAAGTACGTGTCCACGTACACGAGTATGAGAATAAATGCAAGTACTTTCCATGAATCAAGCATATTTCAATGGGTAAGCCTTTTTGTCAGGTGCTTTTTGCTGTCTAACTAGGCATTAGACAAATACAGAAGCCTCCCAAACAGTAGAAAATTGGTTCTTTTCCTACATGTACCGTACCTTATCCCTAAACTCCCTAGGGGTGTGCAAAATTGTATTGAAATTGGAGGATTCAGGACTGTTAGGGTTAAAAAAATATTAACATTCAGCATGAGAGGGCTGTCTTGAATATTCCGAATATTCAAATTTTCGATCATCAACAAAATATTCGATAGCTTTTTACATGTACCGGTACCTGTTTGAATATTCAAAAGAAACAAAAATATGCACAAACACGTTTTAGATGCCACTTTTGCTGTTTTAGATGCCACTTTTTGTCGACAGTAACTTTTTTATCAATGGCAATTCATTGTTCTCCTCCTTTTAGCAGGTTAAAGCACTTGACAGTTATATAATAAAGTACTTGCTGCAAAACACTACAGCAATCGCTGCTGCATGCAAATTTTAAGCGGCGCGCAACATCTGACGGGCGCAGCACGCATTTGGTGTGTGTGAACTTGATCCGCTGGTTTCAAACATTCGAATATTTGGATTTTTTGAATAATCGAATACTAAATTATTCAATTTGCATGGGAACGAGTACAAATACTTTTTGACACGAGTATGTGTACTTGCACGCGTAATTTTATTCTTGCGAGTACGAGTATTAGTACATTCTCATATGGGTACGAGTTCGAGTACAAGTAGATATTCTTGCGTACGAGTACTACAACAGTGAGTCCTTGCCGAGTAAACTTGTGAAGTTTTGCTCATGAATTTGCTCTCAGACGGCACTGACGTTGTCTTTGAAATTCTGGCGGGGGAAGAAACTAAAAAAGAATTGAGAACCAGAAGGAATGACAGTTGACAATTTTTTATTCAGATGCGTCGCGCTGTCTGCCGTCATTCCTCGTCGATTCGGCCAGCGACGTCGCCAGCGCTTTCTCGTCCGAAGACACCATCACGTCATCCAACGGAGAGTCCTTCAACAGCTCCACCGCCCAAGAACTTTTCTCAAAGTAAGACCAACAAAAAAGAAGTCTTCTTCCAATAGTTTCTTGTCCGCCAATGTTTTTTTTCAACTCCAGGATTTTTTTTTTCAACTCCAGGAGTATCTCAATCCATTTTATTTGGACTCCGCATTTTATTTGCTGTTCCTAATTGACCAAATTTGCCCTCTATTATTGTAACAAGCAATGAATCACGTTGTGTACCTGAACAGTCATTGATGCTACGAACTAAGGAAGTAATTAATTGCACAGTGGAACAGGTGGAAACATATGTGTAGGATAACCATAATGTATCTGGTGCGAGTACTATAGATAAACTGACGTCATCTCATTAATAATGCAACTGGCATTAGGATAACGTATTCACTGAGGACAAATGTGATGGGATCAAGCTAAATGAGTCGTTTGTCAGGAATTTTCATTTGGAGATTCAGGCCAAAGTAGGGCCACTTCATCGCATCACTTCATCACATCTCTTGGTGTTCCGCTTTCCATAATTTTTGAACTAAAGATGGCATCAGCGTGCGGTTTTCACAGCAGTAATGATGAGATTCTGTTCCTTTCAAATCTGTAAAAAAAAGAAAGAAATTGACCAGGGTCCACAAACGACTCATTTAGCTTGATCGTATCACATATAATTTTTGTTCCTGTCTTCGCGCAAGCGCCAACTTGATGTAGAAACTTTGTATATTGTTCTTGTAAACTCACAAGTTTTGTTCTTGAAAATTAATTTAACTTTCTGCAAACTGCTCACTGACTGGATTGACCTGAAACATACAAATCGACAAAATATTAAGCCAATCGATATTTCGATCTTAACAAGAGCTGGAAAAAATGTTGCAACCTGACGCCACTTCCACGATTGTGTGCAAAGTCTATGAAGAGTCAAGTATTTTCTAGACAAAATTGGAAATATTTCTCAGTGCCAGATTCATGTCATTTTTGCAATGAATGACCTTCATTGAGATGATATATGAAGGAAAAAGTGGCCTCAGGTTGCAACATTTTTTCCCAAGATCTTTTTCATGGGCAAATGACAGTTTTGTTCTTGTCAGTGCAAAAGTGTCAACTAGAAACCCGGCCATCTGTTTATACAGATCCTGGAATTCTTGATTTAATTAAACCACCTGAAAATAGTTTCGGGTTTTTGATGTTAAACTTGTCTTTTTCTGCAGTGCGGCCAGCCTGATCTTGACCTTCACATCCCTGGTGGAGGTCCTGTTTGAAGACGTTGTTGCCTCCTGGTACCTCATTGTTGGGTGAGTATGTCAATTCGGTTTCAAATTGAACAAGGTTTCTGCTGGAAATTCTTCAGGAGAACGCTTCTCTTCAGAAGAGCACCCTGTTTGAAACAAAAAGTACAGGGTGAGTAAAAAAAAAGCGGAACACAAATCCCAAAATATATATTTCACATTAAAAAAATCTGAGCACCAAACATAATAATGACTAGAAAGCCCATTTCATAAGCTACTTTTAGATGAAAAAATCCTGAAATTGCTCAATCCGTTCAAAGAATACCACCATTTAAACGCAATGACTCCGAAACCTGTTTCGTCCAAAAATAGCAGTTTATTGTGTATTCTGACTGTTTGGAACCAAAAAGAAAATGACACAGAATACTTGTTTCAACAACTGTCCAGAACTGTAGTATACAATATCTTTATTAACAACCCTGGTTAGGCAAACAATATGATTTTATATAAAATCCACTTTTTTTTAAAAGACGGGCTTTCATAAAGACTTTGTTGAATATTTTTAACTTTTAAACCTAGATTTTATCGCTGGTGATGTTTGCAGACAATTGTGATGACGATTCTTGAAATTGCATTTTTGGATGAAAGATGTTTTAGGGTCATTGTGTTTAAATGATGATATTATTCAAACGGATTGAGCAATTGTAGTAATTTATTCATCTTAAAGTAGCTTATGAAATTGGCTTTCCAGTCATTATTATGTTTGGTGCTACATATTTTTGTAAATATGAAATATAATTTTTTGGGTTTGGGTTCTGCTTCTTTTTACTCACCCTGTATACCAGACGATTCTCCAGCATGCAAACCTTCATGGATGCTCTTTTGAGCAAAGGTCACCCAAGCCACTGTTAAATAAAAACATTGGAGGGTTCGTCAAATAAATTTAACACTGGAGCATATTTGTAGCAAATATCCATTCCTCTGAAATGTGTAAAAAGTATGCGACGACTTCTTTTTTTTAAGTAAATTTATACAATTTGCAAAGTGCACTTTTTGAAACATTTAAAATGTTTCGTGCTTTTCTGGACAACTGAGGACACTGTTGCTGTCATGTCACTTTAGGAACATTCTATTTAGATTGGGTTTTTTCTCTTCAAATTGTAAACCCCAAATTCTGCTTCTTGAAAATATAACTGAATTTCTGCGTGGAATGACATCACAGTTTTGCTCATGAATACGGAAATTTGTATAAGCATAAAAACCAAAACGGTGCTAAATATGCTTTGGAATTGGCAATATGAAGTTAATGAAACACAAGGTACGTTTCAAGGGATACGTTTCAAAAAAATTACATGGGCCCTTTAAGGACTTGTCACATTATATGCACTCTCATAGGAAACCTTATGGCAACCAGAAATATTAAATAAATTTAACAATCACAGCAAGGACGCAAGAAAATGACGCAAGAAAATGACAATTTTTTGTCTCCAGTGGCAAGAAAGTAGTTCAAGCTACGCTCATACTGTGCTTGTTCCGCGCTTACGATGCGCTCAACTTGCTCTATATGCGCCCCTGTCAAGCCCAATTACTCGATCTAGTCGCTGCCGCTGCGCTGTCACTGCGCTCACTCTACGCTCTGCTCGCTGCTGATACGTCCTAGTAGCTCGCGTCGTGCTCTCCGTATCAGACCAAAATACGCTCACGTGACGTCATTTGCGCTGTATAAATACCACGACAAAACTGTCAATCCGCAGTCCCGTTTTAGATTTATTCTTCAAGCTCATCGCAGTCGAGTTACTTTCTCATGGAGACTACATCGACTGCCTTGTGCCTACGCTGCATCAATGCCACGTCAATGTTGCACGATGCACGCTCGCACAGCGCCCGAGTTGCGTCATTATGGCGCTCATCGGAGACCATTACCATCCGGCGCCCATCAGGCGACCTATGTAGTTGTCGATGCGATCTAGTAGTTGTTGCACCCGGCCCAGCCATTTTTCAAGGACGCAGTGAGAGCGTATATTTGATTGTAGACGACAGGGCCTTTACATGTAAGTCAAAAAAGACAATAGAGCAAACCATTGGAAATAGCGATAAAGGGCGGATATCCATATTCGTCATGAGCGAAGGTGTCAGATGGCGTACCCATCCCCCTTCTCGCAAATTAAAAACACCTGCAAATTTTCAGGATTGTCCGCATAAACAGTATATGTCCATGAGAAACAGATCTAAGCTCTTAGATCTTGGCGATCCATTGATTGATGTTAAATTATTTGAACTCTGCCTGTTTGTCTTGTAGTGGTCTGGGCATCGCCATGCTGCTGTCTCTTCTTTTCATCATCTTGATGCGCTGGCTGGCTGGTATCATCATCTGGCTGACCCTACTAGGACTTCATGTCCTTCTCGGTCTGGGTAAGTTGATGGTGTATTTTGTAGTCACCAAGCATCAATACCGGTACATGTATGTTCAGATTTCATATTCTTACCAAGTACTTAGGTTATCGAGGATGAATACAAGTATTTCCAAGTACAAGTACAGCACCCGATTTCACGAAACTCATCGTAACTGACGATGCATTGCAGTGCTGCGACGCGTCCTGTGATCCATTTCACAAAACACGTCGTAAGTGCGAGGCGTCGTATGTGTATTTATAGCACATTTCGGTGACTGTTTTATGTCTTTAGTCAGCGTACAGTAAATAGTCATCTGGAATTCAACAAAGAGTTGTCAGATCTCCGCTCAAAGTTTGTTAAAACGTAGGACAAAATGGCGGCCGTGCGATGCAGTATTAAAGGGAAACAATCTCTCAGTGGACTGTGTAGCTACTTTGAAATTTCAACAACAATATTCCAGGCTAATTCATAATTATTCAATGAATTTTCTCTTTACAACTTTACACACTGGCTAAAAACGGACTCTTCTTATTTTGCGACGACCACTAGACATATGTCGTAGCTTGCGACGTGTTTTAAGCCGTTGTCAAGGAAATTACAACGCGTTCAACACATCGCAACTTTTGTGAAATGGATGATACGACGCATTACGAGTTGCGACGTGTCGCATCGCTTCGTAAAATTGGGTGCAGGTCTCCGAGAACGAGTACTTGTATTCCGAGTATGAGTACAAGCACTTTCATTTCCAAAAACAGCCATATGGCAAATGGTTCATTGTGCGTAATTGGCCCAGGCCCAGTCAGACCGATATACAAACCCACTCTTGGCTAGCTGTTCAATGTATTTGTCCGGACGTGCACAGAGGAAAATCAGGAAACTTTTGATTTCTCCACAAGCTAATCAACCATTTCAAACTGAAAGTATCGATAAAATAAGGCCGTGGTATTAAAAGTCAAGCGATACTTTTTTTGTTGAGTATTGCTATCAGAGTACGAGTACTTTGATGATTAAGTACAATTCCGACATGTCGAGTACGAGTACTTTGCTGCCCGAGTACGAGTACCGTCATTTTGAGTACAAGTACTTTGACATTCGAGTACGAGTACGAGTACTCTAAAAAAAAAGTACTCAAGTAGTACTCGAGTACGAGTACTACAACACTGTTCTTACCTAAAACATGACAATAGTAGTAAAGTCTGTCCCGAGCCAATGTGGCTCATCAGGCCGGTATTTATCTCCGGTTTCCTTGGCATGAAACGACTGAGAATATTTCTACTCCCCCTGAATGGGATGCCAGTCCATCGCAGGTTACTCCCCAGCTAATGCCGGTACCCATTTATACTCCTGGGTGGAGAGGGGCAAGTGGGGGTGAAGTGCCTTGCCCAAGGACACAATATATGGCCAGCGGCTGGATTCGAACCCCGGACCCTCTGATCTGAGTCACGAACCCTAACCACTAGGCCACACACTCCCCTAAAACATGACAATGAACCACTCAAATTCTGTAACTGCATGTAGCAAATTATTTCAGGTCTTTATCGATATATATTTGTCGCTTATTTATCAACGCACCACGCTCGGGATTTTCCACAAGAAAACTTTTTCTGGACCAAACACATTTTATAGCACATCTCTTTCCCTTTTAATGTCCCTCGAATTTTCTTTGTTAAAAATGATATCTTGGTATCATTTAGAGTGTATTAGTCGTCTTTTTTCATGCTTTGTGTTTCTCTTTTTTGCAGGTTTGTATTCCTGTTGGCAGCAATATACCAGCCTAGCAGGCATGGACGGCGCAGACGCAGCCATCACGTTCACCACGGACCTCTCCAGCTACCTGCGACTGCAGCAGACTTGGCTGATCATGGGTAAGTTTTCCATCCCGCCTAAACTTTCTACTTCTAGAATGTAAAGAACCAACCCTACGTCTCATTGGCCCATAGCCAGGCCTTGCCAAGTGTCACAGAACAAGAATTCTTATTGGTTGGTTGCCCCTCCAAGCCTTCCCAGCAATTGGTTAAAAATCGTGGCTGTTGATTGGCTCTTCTCCTGTTTACAGGATCTCACTTTTGTCACAAACTTGTCAATAGGGTTTCATGTACAAAGTTCTTCATAGGAAAGTACAGTATGAAATGCATTCACAGTGATCGAGATGTGTGTGCATGGAGTTAGCCTACATTTTGCACAACACATATAATATAACCAACAGGAGAAGATCAATGGAAATTTTGCTGCTTATAAATAATTTGATCATTTAGTGATAAAATTAAATGTAGGTGCCACGTTGAACAACGAGGGTAAGCCTTATGTTCAAACGTACACACTCTTAACCAGTTCACGCCGGGATTATTTTGACGAGAACGGAACGAGGCGCGGGATTAATTTTCACTCGACCTCAAGCCAGGCGGGTTGAAGCCATCACCCTCGGGCAGCACACTCGTATTTCCGGCCTCGCTCGCTGCGAGTGGGTCGCTGACAGATATTTCTGGCCTCGCTCCCTGCATGTTTATCTATCATCCGTACCAAATACCGCAAAACCTTTGCGTGTAATACACGCCATCCAGCGCGAACTGGTTAACAGAAAACAATTGGAACTCGAAGGCTGGATTTGTTTTTTTGTCGGGGAACTGAGTCAGGGAGGAGGGGCAGTGAGTTACTCTATGGACTTTTTCACCTGTTAAAATTGCGGACCGGATGATCTTCTTGATTTTCTAAATATTGTGAGCTGGCACTTTTGAACAGGCGTGCAACTTTTCCTCGGATCTGCTGATTTCCTCGTTTTTTCCACTTCTCATGAATGCCATTACAAATTGAAAAACACTCAAAGTCTGGTGTGCTTGTGGTTTGGAGTTTCCTCGTTTTTTCCAAATTCCCAGTTGCATGCCTGATTGAAGAGCATGGAATTGATGATTTATTATCTTATTTTTTGAAGAAAGCCCTTTCAGCTTTTTTGATTGGTTACTTTGTTTTATTGCAGGCATCATCCTTGCAGTCCTACTGGTCATTCTGCTCCTGACGACACTGTGTCTCTGCAATCGCATCCGCGTTGCCATCTCTCTTATCAAAGAGGGCAGTAGGTAGGTCCCCCTCCCCAACCCTCTCCCCCACACCCTGCTCCACCCAATCCCCCTCCTTTCACCCCCACCCCCTTCACCCCACCCCCGTCGGAAATGCAAACCATTTGATTAAATTATTTTGTTGTGAAAATAAGCAATCCATCTCTAAATTGTCAACGTATTTCTGACTTTGTTTCAGGGCCGTCGGCAAGATGATGTCCACCCTAATATGGCCAATATTTCCTTACATCCTGCAGTTTGGGTTCTTCGCCATCTGGGCCACCATTGCAGTGTATCCTTTTCTATTTCTGCATATTCTGCACAAACCCACAAATTCAATATTAACCAACTATAGTCAGTCAAGTCAACTGAGATTTTTGTTTTCACGAAGAGCCTCATATCTTTGTAACATTCTCAGCTGCGCACATAAACACGCGCACCCCTTCCAGATAGAAAAACACATTGAACAGAAAAGGGCCTAATTGTAGGAAACTTGAATTTTCGTTCTCATGAAGATACACATATCTTTACTAATTAATTTGTGCTCATCAACTACTGTATTAATTCTAATTACTGAGTTCACATAAGAATTCACTTCTCATAGAATCATGTGAAGGTTTCTTTATACTGCACAAAGTTGTTGCAAAGTAGTATTTTTTGAAATTTTTAAAATAGGAGAAACTTCTTTTGCGATTATCTCAAAAACGTTTTTTTCTTCAAAATCTACTTATGTGGCTCTTCGTGAAAATGATGACGATTTGTACAACGCTTTTCACTGTAATGTCACTGTAATTGTGCAAAAAATACAAGAAAGGCTGTGATTGCAGGCTATGTTAAAGTTCAAAAGACGGTGTGTACAGAACCAATGGGAGCCAACGACATGTATACCTCCATTGGAAATGCAGGGAAAGCGTGACGATTAAACCCTCACCTGCCCCTGTGAATGTACGTTGCCAGAACGGTGTACACGTCCTTCGGCATTAACTGGTTCATGGAATTAAAGAGCAAAATACATCAATGGTAGTGTTCTAACATTTGGAGTTTATTAGTCTAGCGAGTGTGTTCCTTGACCATCCTATTAACACAGTTTCCTGGCCACGTCACATCAGGCCACTTACACGGTCTCCATGGACGACAATGACACGGTGGCACCGGCGGACAATGACACCTGTGATCACACCGTAAGTCACTGAAACGTCTGTCAATGTTCCTGAGCGTCAGTGCTCTGTGTGGATCGATTCATAAAATAATAACGTGGAGCTTGTTTGACACTTTTTACCGATGTCTCAAATTGCTTCATAATTGTTACCCCTGTTCATCAGGCCATGAGACCAGTCAACAACTGGAGATCAGCGCAATGTGGTCTCTGCAGTATGTCCCAAGAAATGTTCGTTTAAATATTTTTGAAATAACTAAAAAAAAAACACGAAGTAAGTTTTGACAATTTTTAATTGTGCTGATGTGGTTATTAGGATTGGAATCATTTGCCCTTGAGCATTAGACCGAGGTCTTGCCGTGATGACTGATAGCCAGGCAAATGATTCCAATCCCAATTGCAGCCCTTTTCACAACATGCAGGATTTTACACAGCTTACATAACACAGCACTGAAATTGATTAAGGCAAGGAACTTGGTCACAGTGTCTAAACATCTTGTTGTAATCAATTGACCATTGTGCAGTGAGGCGTGTGGGAAATTAAATGAAACTCATGGGTTTAGGCCAAGGATAAGGACTTTATTTGCACAATAACTTTATGGTTTTGTAGTATTTGGACGGACACATTTTTGGAACATACTGCGTAGGGTGAGTCAAAAACAAAACCGAAATGTCGGTACTATTGTTATAGTGAAGTTCTGCATGTAGCATTTTCAAAATCTAGGATATGAAAGCCCAATTCATAAATTTTCTTGCAGTACAAGAATCATTTAAATCACTCATGTAATTTTCAAGTTACATAATTTTAAATACAACCACCGTTTTAAAATTCTGTCCACGGATCACAAAATTAAGGTACATGTTTTTCAGCAAAACTGAAACAAATCATATAGGCATGTGTGTGAATTGTTTTCATTTTGCTGAAAGAACACGCAGCTTTTTTGTGATTGTGGACAGAACTTTCAAACAGTGGTTGTGTCTAAAATTCCTTAACTAGAAAAGTACATGAGTCATTTGAACATGTTGAATGATTCTTGTACTAAAAGAAAGCTTATGAATTGGGCTTTCATATCCTAGATTTTGAAAGTGCTACATGCAGAACTTCACTAGTCCGGACATTTGAGTTTCGTTTTTTTTTTTTTACTCACCCTGTAAACCCTCACAGGTTTTCATTTAAACACCTGGATGGAGAGATTCAATCGTAGTAAAGTGTCTTGCCAAGGAACACATGCTGTTGTAAACAGGCGCAGTGGGCAGGGCCCAATGTCCCAATCCTTGAGGTCCTATGGTTCCAAAACAGGAGTCAATCAGGAATTGAATTGAATACATTTCAGGCAATTTATACATTTCTATCTCTCCTTGTAGACATTTGCGATGGACTACCCCAACACCACGGCCGTCTGCACCTTCCAATCCTATGCCCTGAAGGACTACGTCCTCTACCTCCAGATCTACAACCTCTTCGGTCTGTTCTGGCTGGTCAACTTTGCCATCGCGCTGGGTCAGGTCACGCTGGCCGGGGCCTTCGCCTCATACTACTGGGCCTTCACCAAGCCCCAGGATATCCCAGCATTCCCTCTCTTCAAGTCCTTCTACCGGGCCATCAGGTAACAGATCCACCGCAACCCCCTCCCCCACCCCCAGCCCTACCTCCCCACCCCAGCCCAATCTCCCCACCCCCAGCCCAACCTCCCCACCCCCAGCCCAACCTTTCCACCCACCAACTCCCTCACCCACCAGGTAGCAACCACCCCCAGCCTGCCCTCCCCGAACCCCACCCCAACCCTATCCCTATCCCCTGCAACATAATTTATTTAAGTTAATAGAGTAGATCATTTGTCATTTGTACATCTGTTTTTTCGTTTGAAGCAACAAAAGTTCTCAAAATTTAAAGAAGGGTGCCTTACAACCAACCTGATGACGTTTCAGCTCAGTGAATGCTGTTTATTCCAAGAAAATAGTCTAGGATTTCGATTCAACTCAAACGTTGCCAAGTCCTGTTTTGAATTGAGCCTGAAATCAGCGTCCGGGACATGTTCTCATTCAGCCGATTGCAGCTACGCAATGTCATGCACTGAACTAACTGAACTAACAAAGCAACCGTGTACGTTGTGTCAACGCTTGCACGCACCCATTCTCGGATTCGCTGAAAAACAAACCCACTACTTTAATATGGAAATTTCCAAAAATGCCTCACTTGACACATCTTTGGAAATAGCCTTCTTTTAGTGTTTTCTTTAAAATGACCGCATGACAGAAGCAATAATTGCACAGGGAGGTTCATGCCATTACTATCTTTAAACCAAATAAGCTTTTCAACAGTAATTTCGCCAGTTACGTTTTTGATAGCTGCAAATGATCTACCCTGCCTTTAATACACAATATCTGTAAGAAAAAAAACATGTACAATGTAATTTTTGAAATTTTTTAATCGTGTCTAAAAGTGAACACCTTCCACTTTTGTTCAGATTATTTTTCTTTTTCTATTTTTGTTGATTTTCTTTTTCTTCTTCGTTCTCACCAGATATCATCTTGGCTCCATAGCCTTTGGTTCTCTCATCATAGCCATCATCCAGATCATACGCACCATGCTGGAATATGTGGAAGCTAAACTGAAAGGTACGTACCACGCCAAAAAGTTGATATTATTGATAATTTAAACTGCGAAATATTAAAAAATATCGTCGGAGAATAAGATTGACAAGGCGTGAACAATTTTTATTTTTCCAGGCAAAGAGAATCAAGTGGTGAAATATCTGCTGAAGTGCCTCAAGTGCTGCTTCTGGTGCCTGGAGAAGTTCATGCGATTCCTGAACAAGAACGCTTACATCTTGGTAAGAAAAGTCTCGTTTTTTGGTGATAGTTTAGAAACAATACTGTGGTAATGTGGGGGGCTGTTGTCCAATGGTTACAGTGTTCTACTCGTGTGCCGTGGTACATGGGTTCAAATCCTGACAGGGAACGTGATGCTTGTGCTCTTGAGCAAGGCACTTGACCATTATTGCTTCGTCCTTCGGATGGGACGTAAAGCCGTACGTCCCGTGTGTTTTGTCATGCATGTAAAAGAACCCAGTAACACTTATCGCTAAGAGAAGGGGTTTGCCACGGTGTTTCTGGCAGTGGCTTCAATATGCGCCTCATCAGCACCTTGTATGTACCCTTTATTAAGGTGCTACATAATGGGTCTCATATTTCTCATAAACTTCATTTACCTGTCTTCCAAAAAATAGACACCAGAGTACCTAATTGTTGGTAGATACGTGCGCTATTAAGACTCCGGTATTATTATTATTGAATGCCTTGATAAACTCGGATGCTGGGGTCAACTAGTTTTAAAATTTCAATTTTCATCCCAAAATATAGATTGCTTTTCTGAAGTGCTTTTTGTTCTAGCAATAATACAAATGTTATTCACTTTTGAATGAGACATTAATATTGACCGAAAAGTTGACCCATGTGTAGTTATGGATCATTACTTTATCAATTTGAAATTACTTGCGGCGCAACAATAATTCCGTTCTCGCGGGGTAGGCTGGTTCCCGCAAAACAAATCAATTTCGATAATGTACAGAACAGGAGCAAGTCTACTTGCAAGGTCCATCTGTTTGTGGCCAAAATAAAAAAACAAAAAATTCAGATGATTGCAGACGCCCCCCAAAAAAGAAAAGAGTTTTTGGTTGGAATACACCACACAAGTTGAAAATTGCGTAAGAAAAACAAATTGAATTGGTTGAAGAACACGTGGAAAGTAATTTTAAATTTTTGTGTACCAAAGGCAATACACAGTTTATAGCCTTTTGTAGTTTTGAGAAAACATATCGGCATTTCATTTTTCCGTAATTCACAAGATTTTGTTCTTTGGTACTTGAAGACAAGGCATGAATGAGGTTTTCTTACTGGAATTATATTTTACTGGAATTTTGTTCTACAGATCGCCGTTTACGGAGAAAATTTCTGCACTTCGGCAAAGAACGCCTTCTTCCTACTACTCAGGAATATTGTCAGGTGAGTTTTCAACAGAAACATCTTCTTTTTTTTCAAAAGGAAGGTTGACAAATTCATAATGCGTCAAGTCTTCTAAAAAAATAAAAATACTTTAAGTCAATCAAGTACCACCTGACACATACGCAGTGCACAACACAATTCAGACATTGGATCTGTAGGGGCCCCCCAAGCAACAGAAAAGCTCAAACGATTAACAGGAGGTAGCATGCTTTTTCAAATAAGCCACAGAGTGAGAAACTGGCTCGATACATTATAATATATTTCAATATTGAAGAAAGAAATTGACTGGAGCGAGCTTTGAACCTGCGACCTCCGGACTGCCGTTCCGGTGCTCTACCAACTGAGCTATCCAGCCCTATGTTGGTGGTTCCCATCACTCTTTTTTCAAAGGGGCGCTAGTCAAAAGCCATGAACCCACATGGTATATAGCATGTAGCCAGGGATCACACCGGATGCTAGTGTGACCAGGGGAACACAGGATCTTCAAGTTTAGATGGAAAATATACTGTTTTTATTCCTCATCAGCAGCCGCATGGCAGCAAAGCGCAGCCAGCGCTGTAAAACTTTCTTAAATCACGAGACTTTACAACATGTGTGTGCTCTTGTTGGTGGCTAATACAAAACTGAACCAAGCGTATCTAAACCACAGGATGTTGGCCAGTGCCTCACATTCCTGGGCAGACCACATAGGGATTATGAATAAACATTCATTGCTAAAGAGGTGGTAAAACAAAGTAACTAGTGTAGAAAAGCTAGAGCCTACTGAGTAAAGGTACATGTAGTCAGGCCTCCTGCCGGGAGGTAATTACTTTTCCAGAAACTTGGAATGTGTGGCTGACCCACCCAGGGCCAAAGGACAGCTTTTCTCATGGAGTTCTTAATAAATGAACAAAAATATAACATGTACATAAAACAATGAAGATAATAATAATTTCAATACTTGGAAAATAGGTGAACATAAAAACAATCCAAAACTTGTGGAAAAGAATCCCACGCATTGACTATTGGGATATAAAATACATGTATTAAGAAACTTTCAGTAGAAATGGGAAAAACCAAAGGTGCCAAAAAGATAGGATTGAAATTTGTTTCAAATATTTCACCTGTTACACTAGCAACATTAGCAATGTTGCAAACCTGGGAATAAGATTGCCGTTCTGGTGCCCGAGCAACTGTCCAGCCCTATGTTGGCGGTTCCCCAGTTTGACAGTGTCTTTATTCAAGGGGCGCTAGTCAGACGCCATAAACCTGGTATATTCCATGAAGCCTGGGAAGACCGTCGCCCAAAGTGACACTAGAAGACGCCAGCAACATAAGCAATGCTGCAAACCTGGGAAATAGCAAACCAGGATCACTCTGGTGATATTTTTTTTCTTATTTTTGGCAGAGTTGCGGTCATCAACAAGCTGACGGATTTCCTGATCTTCCTGGGTGAGCTGTTCATCGTCGGCGCCGTGGCCGTCACCTCCTTCTTCTACTTCACCAATCAGATCACCTGGGTGTCCGCTTACATCACCGTCCCTACCCTCAACTACTACTGGGTCCCCATCTTTGTAAGTCTGAAACCCTTGGCAGTTTTCTTCCAAACCGTTGGGTATATCTCTGCATACACTATAATCTGGTTGACAAAATTAGTAGCCCGGTTTTGAAGTGGCACGTGTGTCTGCACGCATGCCGCACGCATTCTTAAAGACGAGGTGCATCGTGGTAACCCTATTGGTTGAAGGAGCTCGGAGTGTGTGCGGACTACCTGAGCGCGCCTGCAAGAGCCAGGTGCCATCTCAGAAATTGGCTGTTGCCGGATTAGTCTATGTTCGTGGCCCCAGATGGGATTTTGGATTTTTTTTTTTAATAAAGCTGCAGCCGATTTCACAAAATAGTGCTCAACTTACGCCATGTGTAGGACTCACAAAAAAAATTTATTACGCAGCTGCGCAATTAACGTACAATTGATTTCATAAAACTTGGCGTAGCTGCGCAACGTTTTAAATAAAACATCTTGGACGAGGATAATCACAGCATTATGACTGCTGTTTGTGTGGGGTTTTATTCGTTCGTGAAAAAGTCATTTTTAAAAAATAGTTTTGTCCGTCTTTCTTCGGAATTGTGCGTCAACTCTGAAAACCTGGTCACAAGTAAAATAGCAATCAATCAATCAATGTACCTCAAACACAGAGCTGTGAGTGTCTTGTATCAACCCTGATACGTTGTGCAATGACAAGCTCAACGAAGATCACGATTTGCTGGTAAATTAAGGTCATTTTCAGTCGCTTTGCCACCATTTACGTCACCTAAAAATGATTGCGCAAGTTATGTCATGATTTGTTGTGCAAGTCCCGGGCTTTACCCACTGTGAAACTTGCATGAAATTGTCAGAACTGAAATGTTGCACAGCGTGGAATGGTGCACAACTTAGGCAATAAATTGTGACGCAAATTGGGTACAGATTCATGAAACCGGTCCTTGAGAAGCCGTGGCAGTAGATGTCACCATCAGCAAGATCAATCAAATCCAGTCTCGGGAATTTCGGCGGCGCTACCCAGAAAATTTCAAGCATAGCTCAAGCGTGTTGTAATCAAGCATTTTTAATCAAACATTTCATCAAAGTTTTCCTAATCCAAATTTTTTTCCAAATTGTTTTTCTACTCCAGATTATTACCATTGGTACCTACTTCATCGCCAAGTGTTTCTTCAGCGTCTATGACATGGCCGTCGACACACTCTTCCTATGCTTCCGTGAGTCCAATTTCGGTTTATTTTTCTACTTTTTTTCTCTTCATTTGTTAAATTCCATTACTTTTTCAACAACTTGTCAGCCTCAGATAGCTCTGAAGCGAACAAAAGTTCCATCTCTTTTTGATTGCACGAAAAATTGCACAGAATGCAGATTTGGTTACCACGTCCCCCATAGCCTTGTGTGCATTTATCAGCTGCGGTTATCCCGAAAAAAATTGTCGAATCTTGCTGTGCACCAGACGATTTTGGAATACCGAACTGGCCTATACCAAGTCTTGTGCTTTTAATCACCATTTTGTGCTAACAGCGCTAGTAAATAAACTCTGTGCTAAAACCTGCATGCTTAGAATTGTTTGTTATAGGACAAACACATGCGCATACTTAGGGTCCATATTTTCCTGTCCCTGTTACATCTAACATCTATGATTTCATAATTCTGATTATATATAGAAAACAACCTACCCGACAAATAAAACAATCATTGAAGTCCTTCGTAGTGATTTTTGAAAGGCAAATTAATAAGTACCAAGGTAACACGGACAGGAAAAATGCCGCACTTCGGAAGAATACCCATAAAGCCAACGTTCCTGGTTAACCTGTGAAATATGCTTACTGTAAACACAGAAATTTTTGCTATAGTAAGCGGGGATTTTATGGTAAGGGCCCGTCTCCATTCATATCTGGGACGAGTTCCGGACAAGTTGCGGTAGAATCATTCACTTTGTCTGGAAGAAGCTCTGCATTTGTCCCGGACATGTTCCGGAGAAATTTTCAGTAGCAACCTCTTGACTCACCAATACTGATAACTTCATTGCGGGAAGATTGCGGGGAAGTTGTTCAGAATCCTGCAACTTATACCCGATCCAGTGTCTGCAACTCGTCCCAGATATGAATCGAGGCGGGGCGTTACTGCAAGTGCTAATCTTGTCTTGTTGTCAGGCACTCTCCTGAAGATGGTCAAAGCATACTGACCGGAACGTCAAGTTTATACCTCTGGTTCTTTTTAAACCATTCTCTTAGTTGAGAAATTATCCCCATATGGTGTTTCTGCAAAACTTTCACTCATTAGAGTCTCCACCATGCAAAGCCTCAAATCTTACTGGTCTTGTTTTGTTGTCGTTTTTTGATAAACAGTCGAGGACTTGGAGCGACACGACGGCTCGCCGGAGAAGCCCTACTACATGACCAAGGAGCTGATGGGAATCGTCGGCAAGAAGAACAAGTTTGATAAAGACGACTAAACAACGAGAAGAGCGGTACGATGGATACTGCTAGATCAGGATTATGGGCTCCGTGCACAAGTACCCCCTCAACGGTAAGAAAGGGAGAGTTGGGGGAGACCACTAGGGCAGACATTGGAACTTATTACCAACAACGCCTGGGACTAAAGCGAAGGCGCTATGGCTTTGTGCACATTCAAAATAAAATAACTCATGCGTTCTTCACCTGCCGACGGGTGTACCACGAAGTGACGTATTGTCTATGGTCTTTGTGCCCACGATACACCACCTCGTAGTGCGACTGAGGCGCATGCCATGTGTCCCGTCCACGGGGTGTTCCAAGTGGTCAAAAGCGCCCTCTACTGTTTGCGCGCGGGGCCCATATGATTCCAGTGAGAGTTCACTTCATAGTTAAAGAAGAATTAGGAAAATTCTGTAAGTTTATATTTTTGTGGTTATTTTTTTCTTATTATAATTTATGTTTTGACCAGTATTCTCAAGTTTTCTTCAGTGTTCTGTAACTGTTTTGGATGAGAATGGAAATTTATTCCATTCAGCTTTATTTTATGGATATTCGAAAAGGGAATTGCCGAATGAAATTTTGGAAAATCGAAATTTCATAATCCTGGCAATGCTGATTTTGGGGAAGGTAGCATGAAATTTAACAAATGCAGCAATTCAAGATGATTTACATTTGAAAGTTCATGTGGTTTTGAGAGGTTTTGATCAATACTAGACAATATCATTAGATATTATTTTTTTGGCAGAAATTCATACAATTTGTAAATTCCCTCAGATGATTTCTCGACCTGAAAATTTATTTCAAAACCGGCGGAAAACTTTACAATATAGTTGAGTTTCGGAAATGTGATGACAATCATCAAGAGAGATATTTAGATCTTTATTTTTTTCTTATTCTAGCCTGATGCCTTAAAAAAGTTACCACCAGAGATTCACTCTATACCTTGACTACCTCTTTTTCATTCTTCAAAAAAAATTTAAAATTCTTTAAAAAACAAAATATGTTAAGATATTCGTATTTTGACTTGTAATTTGATTTTGAATTGTGTTCTTAAAATACAAATGTTGAAATAACTATGTGGTTTTCTTCATTTTTTGTATTATGTATTCTGAAATTCCTTTTAGTGAAGAAGGCAGTAACTGAAGGCTTTTTTCCCCCCCAAAAACCTCTTTCAAAACTAACTTCATCGGTTTTGACAAAAGCTTGAAGTTAATCTGAAATGTTTCGATATTTTATACTCTTACGAGCTTCTGGTGTATATACATGTATATATGCCTAGGACCGGCATTGCATAATGGATAAAGGCTTGAATTTCAGAGGTCACATAATTTTTTTTATCATATTCATTAGACTTGAGAAATTGATCTCAAAATTTAACAAGGAGTTTTCATCGTTTTTGAAATGGATCGCGTGCACTGAATTTATGAAATGCCTGCTGAAGTTCTTTTCCACATACATGATCACAAACCTGAAGTTTCCAGTGTGCCTCGCCGTTCGCGTCTAGCAAAAACGCGTAACTAAAAAGCCGTTTTTAGCTCTGTAGAGATGTAAATACTATTCAAAAAGCTGAAAAGTAGCTCAAAACAGCTTCACTGTGGACAATATATTTACCAAAGAAAAATTCATATTCCTAGCTTTGTACATTTCTGTTCAAAATATTTTATTTTAGGACTAGACAATGAACAGATGAATTATATGCCTGGTGTTCTTCAGCTACAGCATTTTTATTCAAATAATGGAAAAGAGACGAAAAAGAGCAATCGGTTTTTTAAATTTGCACTAGTTTCATCACACGGGAGATGGAAAAAAAAAGGTTCATTCAATTGTACAGTGTTGGGTATTGCGCAGGTTTATTGTAAATGTTTGCAAACAACTTAATTTTTTTCATTGCTGACTTTCGCTGGAGAGGCTTGTTAACAGTTTGGTGCATTGAAGTCCAACAATCATTACATATTTTAATGGAAAATGTTCCTTTATTTAAATGAGCATCGTTTTAGAAGATGCCAACAGTTTCTGTACATATTTGCAATTTCTGTATATTTTCGTATGTGACGCAATGAAGTGTATACATGTATTGTGGAGACAGTTCAACAATTCTTAAATGATGTTGTTTTGAAATCTAGTTTGTATTGCACCTACTTCGGGGTACATGTACACAGGACGAGTAAAAAATAACCCCTTTTTTAAGTCAATTTTCTCAGCAATGGAATAAGGGTGGCCAAAGTTTATTTAACCAGAATTATGTCTCGGCTTTAATATCTGAGTAGATCGTGCATTAATTTCATGTGGAGCTAAGCATTGCGATTGTGTAAGCACTGGTTTATTGTGTCCTCAATTGAGGTGAATACACAATTCTATTTCAAGAGCTTGGAACGGTAATAAATTGAGGACACAATAAACAAGTGCTTTAATCGCAATGCAATTAGCTCCACATTAATGACATGTGCATGATCTATTGAGATTAGCCGTGACATAGTTCTGGTCAATAAATTTTTGGCACTCTTCTATTTCCGAGAAAATTAACTTAGATAAAAAAATAAAAAATAAAAAAATCCGTTTTTTTACTCACCCTGTAGTTCCAAAATGTGTGAATATTTCAGTTATTTCCCATTATTTACAAAAAATCAAAAAAAAAATTATACAAAATCATGGGAAAGGAATTTAAAGAAATTGGATGCTGAATGATTTTGGATTGTGAATAATTATAAAGAAAGACAATGACAGAAATGAACGGGAATAACAGCTGTGTTTGAGAAATGATAAAAACCTCACTTGATATACTGAATGCCTTACATCTTTCACGGGTTATTTGTAACATGTTTATAAAATAGTTTTTCTTCTCTATTAATCATTTAACTTGTGAACACGCCTTAACACTAATACTGTGTCTTTTCCACCTTGTACATAATTTACCGCAAGATTGTATATATTTGTCAAGAATTAAAAGCAGCAAGAACGTGTGGATTGTACTTGTGTTATGTTTCGATTATTTTTCTTGACAGACTAGGCCTATTTAATTACCCCAAAGTTTGGTCGGAATTTTTCTTTTGAAAAGCACATCTTTCCCAGAGATCGAACTAGAAGGTATGTTCTATAATGTTCTCTTTAATAGGCATCTTTCCTGTAAGTTTGAAGAAACTTCCTCTTTTTTTGGCCGAAATTGAACAAAATGCAATGGTTTAGCGTTTCAAGTTGGATTTGAGCCCAAAATTACTCTTCTTCCGAGGACAATGCTATTTATGCTTTCCTTTGTCCGTGTAATATAACACACTCCCGTAGCTCCCTCTTGGGGCGACGTATTTGTGGTCGCCTCCAGCGGTATACCGCTACGGGCGACGGTTGTTGAGCGCCCCCAGCGGTACGTACCTCTAGGGGCGACTGTGTTGGTCGCCTCCAGCGGTATATCGTTAGGGTATACCGCTACGGGCGACGGTCGCCCCCAGCGGTACGTACCTCTAGGAGCGACTGTGTTGGTCGCCTCCAGCGGTATATCGCTAGGGTATACCGCTACGGGCGAGTCGCCCCCAGCGGTACGTACCTCTAGGGGCGACTGTGTTGGTCGCCTCCAGCGGTATATCGCTAGGGTATACCGCTACGGGCGACGGTCGCCCCCAGCGGTACGTACCTCTAGGGGCGACTGTGTTGGTCGCCTCCAGCGGTATATCGCTAGGGTATACCGCTACGGGCGACGGTCGCCCCCAGCGGTACGTACCTGTAGGGGCGACTGTGTTGGTCGCCTCCAGCGGTATATCGCAAGGGTATACCGCTACGGGCGACGGTCGCCCCCAGCGGTACGTACCTCTAGGGGCGACTGTGTTGGTCGCCTCCAGCGGTATGTCGCTAAGGTATACCGCTACGGGCGACGGTCGCCCCCAGCGGTACGTACCTCTAGGGGCGACTGTGTTGGTCGCCTCCAGCGGTATATCGCTAGGGTATACCGCTACGGGTGAGTCGCCCCCAGCGGTACGTACCTCTAGGGGCGACTGTGTTGGTCGCCTCCAGCGGTATATCGCTAGGGTATACCGCTACGGGCGACGGTCGCCCCCAGCGGTACGTACCTGTAGGGGCGACTGTGTTGGTCGCCTCCAGCGGTATATCGCAAGGGTATACCGCTACGGGCGACGGTTGTTGAGCGCCCCCAGCGGTACGTACCTCTAGGGGCGACTGTGTTGGTCGCCTCCAGCGGTATATCGCTAGGGTATACCGCTACGGGCGACGGTCGCCCCCAGCGGTACGTACCTCTAGGGGCGACTGTGTTGGTCGCCTCCAGCGGTATATCGCAAGGGTATACCGCTACGGGCGACGGTCGCCCCCAGGGTACGTACCTCTAGGGGCGACTGTGTTGGTCGCCTCCAGCGGTATATCGCTAGGGTATACCGCTACGGGCGAGTCGCCCCCAGCGGTACGTACCTCTAGGGGCGACTGTGTTGGTCGCCTCCAGCGGTATATCGCTAGGGTATACCGCTACGGGCGACGGTTGTTGAGCGCCCCCAGCGGTACGTACCTCTAGGGGCGACTGTGTTGGTCGCCTCCAGCGGTATATCGCTAGGGTATACCGCTACGGGCGACGGTCGCCCCCAGCGGTACGTACCTCTAGGGGCGACTGTGTTGGTCGCCTCCAGCGGTATATCGCTAGGGTATACCGCTACGGGCGACGGTCGCCCCCAGCGGTACGTACCTGTAGGGGCGACTGTGTTGGTCGCCTCCAGCGGTATATCGCTAGGGTATACCGCCAAGGGCGACGGTCGCCCCCAGCGGTACGTACCTCTAGGGGCGACTGTGTTGGTCGCCTCCATTGGTATATCGCTAGGGTATACCGCTACGGGCGACGGTCGCCCCCAGCGGTACGTACCTCTAGGGGCGACTGTGTTGGTCGCCTCCAGCGGTATATCGCTAGGGTATACCGCTACGGGCGACGGTTGTTGAGCGCCCCCAGCGGTACGTACCTCTAGGGGCGACTGTGTTGGTCGCCTCCAGCGGTATATCGCTAGGGTATACCGCTACGGGCGACGGTCGCCCCCAGCGGTACGTACCTCTAGGGGCGACTGTGTTGGTCGCCTCCAGCGGTATATTGCTAGGGTATACCGCTACGGGCGACGGTCGCCCCCAGCGGTACGTACCTGTAGGGGCGACTGTGTTGGTCGCCTCCAGCGGTATATCGCTAGGGTATACCGCCAAGGGCGACGGTCGCCCCCAGCGGTACGTACCTCTAGGGGCGACTGTGTTGGTCGCCTCCAGCGGTATATCGCAAGGGTATACCGCTACGGGCGACGGTCGCCCCCAGCGGTACGTACCTCTAGGGGCGACTGTGTTGGTCGCCTCCAGCGGTATATCGCTAGGGTATACCGCTACGGGCGACGGTCGCCCCCAGCGGTACGTACCTCTAGGGGCGACTGTGTTGGTCGCCTCCAGCGGTATATCGCAAGGGTATACCGCTACGGGCGACGGTCGCCCCCAGCGGTACGTACCTCTAGGGGCGACTGTGTTGGTCGCCTCCAGCGGTATATCGCTAGGGTATACCGCTACGGGCGACGGTTGTTGAGCGCCCCCAGCGGTACGTACCTCTAGGGGCGACTGTGTTGGTCGCCTCCAGCGGTATATCGCAAGGGTATACCGCTACGGGCGACGGTTGTTGAGCGCCCCCAGCGGTACGTACCTCTAGGGGCGACTGTGTTGGTCGCCTCCAGCGGTATATCGGGGGGGGGGGATTACTAGAAAAAAATAACATTTTGGCAGCATTTTACCCTAAATTTTCGTAAATTTAAATTTTTTGTAGTTGGTTCCCTTGGGCATCTTTTCTGCAATTTTGAAGCATTTTAACTCTTCTGCGAAATGAGAAAAAAAAATTACATTCTAAATCAAATTTGGCCACAAATTGACTTTTCTCCAAATTACTCAGAAATGACTTCGGAGGCACGAGGAGCACCAATCAAAATACCAAAAAACCACAAAAAACACCAAGATCTGACGTGGAGAAGTTCTACATTAAAAGGGAATTTCTGAGTTGTAAAAGAGGCGTAAAAAGATTGGCAAAATGAAACAAAATCAGAGATGCTTTGAAGTTCCATGTTATTTATTTTGCCTATAAAAATCAAAATAATAGCGTCTTATTGAAAAATAGTTTTATTATAATTATATGTATATTCTGCGAAATGTTTGTATCAATAATGCAATGACAAGATAATGGAGCATTTTCATTCGTTATAAATATTCATGAAATATATACATGTACTTGCCATCATACCGCTTATACCACCCCCGTTAGGGACTGTGAGCCAATATGATATGAGGGCGCTGTTTACTTTGAGGGCGCTATTTAGCCTTTGGTATTCACCATTACACAGTTTTGAAATGTTTATTTGGGCCGACATTTCCTTGAAAATAGCGTCTGCATTTTGTTTACCGAATGCTTACAAAATAATGCTCAAGGAGGCTTGCTAAAAATGTTGTTTAAGTCCTCTCTGAACATGCATGGCAATATTAGCAAACGAGGTATTTTGACACCAATACGATATTGTCTCCATAAGTAATCAGTTTGTACCGTCTTATTCCTGTTGGTACGTGGGCCGGCATCGGTAACAGAACTCCTTGCGTCCCATTGGTCACAATTAATATCATTTGCATACCATGTATGGAAACTGGGTTCATATCCACGCGTCAAGCCAATGAAAATGACTCCAAGAACTGTCCTTTATCATGCTGCCACCATTTCATTCATGTTTCCTGTATCAAGTAACAGCACTGAATGATAATGTTGTTCGTGCAAAAATGAACCAGATTATTTTCCTTCCAGCCTCGCTTTGGTAACGTTGATTTGAATGGGAGAAAATCAAGATGGCTGCAACATGATAATGGCCGGGGCTTGCCAGTGAGATTTCACTTACTCGGGTCTAACTCGAACCCACGACTTCCTACATACCGGTGCAGACGTCGTACAGCTCGACCACCGAACTTTGTTGGTGTTAGCTTGTTGTTTTAAATCTTGATGTGGCAATTTCACAACACTTCGAGTGGGTTTCTAAGCCCACGACTTCCTGCTTACTAGTGCAGTCGTCTTACCACTCGACCAGTGAGCTTGCCGGTGTTAGCCGACCAGTGAATCTGACGGGTAGCTGCCGTTTTGTCATCACACGAAATTGTCTGTCAGTAACGGTTTCCCGTTTGGATATTTTGACTATAACATCCCTATTGTGTTGAGGGAGCTTTTCAGTACCACGTCCGTGACAGCATCAAAGACAAACTGGACGTTCGACCTGTCCACGGCCGTCGTGAAGTGATGGTAGATCTGTCTGGACTTGGAGTTACTCAACTTCTTAAAGACATCACAGATAAACGTCCTTGCCGGTTCAGCCTCGTTCGGTCCTGTGGGAACACAGTTAACATTGATAGTGAGTCCATAATGTAGAGTAAAAGTGGATGTGCCCTACAATCCTACACAATTCTACACAATCCCACGCGATCCCACGCGACCCACACGATCTCACACAATCCCATACCAACCCACATCATCCCACACCATCCCACACGAACCAACGCAATCCCACACGATCCCACGTATACCATCCCAAACGATTCCACACGAGCTCACACTTTCCTACACAATCCCACACGATCCCATACGATCTCACACGATTCCACATGATCCCACACGATCCCAAACAATCCCACACGATGCGATCCCAAACAATTCCACACGATCCCACACGATCCCAAACAATTCCACACGATCCCACACGATCCCAAACAATTCCACACGTATCCCACACCATCCCAAACGATTCCACACGATCCCACACGATATCCCATACGAACCCACACGATCCCACACTATCCCACACAATCCTACTCAATCTGACACAATCCTATATACTCAATCCTAAAAAAAAACCTTCCGGTGAATTTTTCAAGATTTATGAGGTAAACTGCCAGCTTGAAGAAAGTTCTTTCAACTTTGACCTCTGTCAAGCAATGTTATTTCCCAACCTTTGTATGAAGCTACCTCATTGTTGGTAAATTCGGGTAAAAATTTACCAACGATGTGGAACAACTATTTGCCCAAAAGAATCGGCAGTTGGCATGTTCAACAACATTGGGCAAAATTCTAATGCAAATTGCAAAACATGTTTACAGTGTGTGATTGACGTGCGATCGACTTGTGATTGACATACGATTGACTTGTGATTGACAAGCGATTGACTTGTGATTGACTTGTGATTGACTTGTGATTGACTTGTAACTGACTTCCGAGAAATTGACTACAACGCTCCACACGATGAGGCATGACGACTTTGTAGGGAAAAAAAGGAAAAGTGTTTAGTTCCTAAAATAACAGAAATCTGTATTTTACCATTGTATGTCTGGAAGTAGCGTTTTAATGGAACTCGCAGAATCTTTTCTTCAAAGATGTCGCATTTGTTAAGGAACAGCATCGTGGCGGTCTTGGTGAACCACTTGCAGTTGCAGATGGAGGCAAAGAGCAGGAGACTCTCCTCCATCCGGGACTGTTGTTGGAACACAGAGAGAGAGTTCGATCAGGAACTATCGGTTAACCTGGAGTTGATTTGTGACATATGCTGCGCTAGTGCGCTTATATTCCAGTTCGAAAATCACTAGAGACCTTTCGTTTGTTTGTAGTCTGGTTCCCTGACCTGACAATTCCCCGACGCCCTGACTTCTATATCGTAGGTCAGGAAGCCTCCTTTGCCACGTTTGGCTTTATCATTAAAAGCTTTTTTTCTTTTCCGATAAAAACAAAACAAAATAACTTGCATCATAAAATAAATCATACAGTTTGATATTTCTGTAAAAAAAACCCTTGTCTTATGTTGAGCTGCAATCTCCAAAGTTAGGGACCCAAATAGCAGGCGAAGTCGAAATGAAGACGAGTTTCGGAATGCCCCTTTAGGTAACCGTCGTCAGATTCAACAAGATGCAGCAAAGCTCACCCCTCGTACGATCCGAGTGCATACTTGATGTAAAAAGCCTCGTCATCGAATTTCATTGTTGTTTTTTAATGCAAGCATTGAATATTAATTATCGACTCATTCGTTACCGTGGCGGTTACCTGACCCGAGATTAGTTAGCAATAGTCAGATTTTTTTGGTCTGGGAACCAAACTAGTTTGTTTGTAAACATTGAGCGCCATTTTGTATGGACCGCCACCAGGGCATAAAATTAATTTAAGCCGTGGTTGACAACAGATTTTGGCAAAACATTGCATATTAACATCCTCATGATGTAAACAGAGGTATTTGTATTGCTTCTTTGATGGCCTTGGTAGGCTATTTTGTATTTTTCACTACCAATGATAGCCTATGTTTGGCAACATGTATAACTGTTCTTTATTTTTGAAATTTTGACCTTCCATAATTTGCCACAGTGGTTGGCCACTGCCACAGCTTGAAAATAAAGCTTGAACATTTTTGAGTGGTATCTCCACGTAGGAAACAGGAAAACGAAAAAAATCACTGTTTTTTAAATATCATTTTGAATCATCTCCTGGGTAGAAATTGAAAATATTCTCTGTCGTTGCAACTTTACTCGGCAAATATCACTTTCCATTTTCTTTTGCCGGAAAACCAAAAAGCAAAAATTGAATCTATGATATAAGCCTACCAGTCACGTTTGTTCCTTTCCAATTGTATACACAAATTGTGTTTTTATTTCGTATTTTTACTTTTTTTGCAGCTGAGAGGAAAGCCACAGATTATTATTTTAAGCCTGTAAGACTAGACTGGTACATGTCCAACTTCACTAGTCTGGTGGAAGGAATGTGGACAGAAATGTATACAAGTCTGGTCCAATACTCGGTTACCATACTCTAATCATGCGGGCCTGGAACAGTGTTGGATGTGTAGTTTCATGAACCAGTCTATTTACTTGCTTTCAATGTTTTTAGTATCTTAATTGTTGGGACTCTCAATACGGAGTATAGAGAATCCCAAAGTTTCGAACTAGTTTTTACCTCATAGGCCTATATGTGGCTGCGCCGTCGGTTTTTGCGATCAAGGACAGCTGTTGCTGTTAATTTTCTTTCAAGATTGTTTTTCTCTGTTTGGCCATTCATGATGGGCAAATCAAATAAAAATCTTTCCCCATATAGAATATTACCTTTTTTTTTATAATTAGCCAGTTCGCTATTCCAACTGCCGTCGTCACTGCGCATAATGTGCTTATTAAGATTTGACGATTTTTTTTTCGGGATAAACATTTTATCGTATGCGTGCAAAAGCATAGCGAGGTAACAGTAAAATTAAAAAGATCGTCGAGTTCTGAAGTAACATTTTTCAAAAAAAATGTTGGACAACGAAGTGGTTTTTTTTTGTGTGGGTGTCTTGTGTGTCCAAACTTTTTAGCGAACGAAAGTTTCCATCTGTTTTCGATTGCACGAAAAATTGCACAGAATGCAGATTTGGTTACCACGTCCCCCATAGCATTGTGTGCATTTTTTATGCCGCGTTTATCCCGAAAAAAATATCGTCGAATCTTGTTGTGCACATGCGAAGTTGGAATACGGAAGTGGCTTAAAATGACATTGTGCTCTAGCCTCTTACCGTGTGGTTATCCTCCCTTAGCACTTGATCGTAAGCGCTGATGGCTACAGTGAAGAGAACCGCCGTCACGTCATCAAAACAATGGATCCACTTCTGTCGTTGGTTCCGCTGTCCACCGACATCTAGCAATCTGGATACAGAAAAGACAAACAATGGCAGCATGTGCGACATTTCTGACATGTTAGGGGCCGTGTGACTGCGGCAGCTAGCACGTTTCATATAACATCATCAAATTTTGTGCGCCAATTTTGCTGTGTCTTGAGGGCGCTTTTTATAGTAGTGCGCCCTCATTGTTCAACTACCTTTAATCGATGGACGTGCGGGCATGCGCATCACGAGTATAGACCTCCAATAGCTGCAATTCATGAAAATTTCATCACTGCATAGGTTTAAACTCTTGAAAAAATCCCAATAAACTGTTTACATTTTGTCTGTTAACAAAATAAAAACGTTTAAAACGAATAACAATCTGACCTCAACTTGCTATAAGACAAAGGAAAGGAGACCCCCGCTAGACTAGCCAGTGTGTGGTGCCGAGATGTGCACACACAAACATTGAAAGTGAAGACTTTAGACTGTTGCACACCGCATTTCACGCCCCCCCCCTCCATTAGTCAGGAACAAGCAAATCGAGCCTAGTTGATGTACCAATCGAGCTTGTTAAAATTCGAGTCTAACTCAAACTTGGGGCACGTGTCGACAATTTATTATAGACTTTATAGAATTATTGGCATGCCTCCGGTCCTTTCATTCACAAAATAACCGCAGGATTACTTCTGATAGAAAATGCAGAAATTCTCTTTGACAGTTTAAAAAGAACTTGTGTCTTATTATAAATCGTTGATTATAGGCTCGGTCGTTGACCTGAGACGGGGGGGGGGGGGGAGTGTTAATGGCAATCTTGTACATGTCGGTCGTGAGCGTAGGCGCTGTGGAGGGTACATTTTGGGTTCGATCTATTTTTTTAATTTTTCTTAAAGAGAAACCAACGATTCTTCAAGAGTACACAGACACTATGTATGTATAGCTTAAAATCCTGAAAAAAAATCTTGAGGGTGAGAACAACGACGAAATATCCGCGCCATCTCTCAATTTACGAGCTTGGTTTCAGTACATCAACGGGGCTCTGTGAAACAAAAAAAGAAAAAAATACCGAGTGGTGCAACCCACGGCGGCCGGATAACGTGTGAAGACGGCTTTAATACGGCACCGTCCGTGGACCCGAACGGGGCGTGATCTAATACGCAAAACTATGCAAATTAGACACATGCGCATCAGGTTTTTTTTCTTCTAAACTGGTCTTCAAATGCAAAGCTATAACTATCGAGTTGCAGGAATACAGTATTATGGCAGAGTAGGCTGTCCACCAACCAACCAACCTACCCACCCACCCACCAACCCACAAACATTATCAGATTATGCCCACGGCGTGTTTCACATCGCCAAGGGAAAAACAAAATGGCCGGGACAACTTCGATCGGCTGAATCTCAGGATTAAGCTTACTCGGATTCCTGAAGGGATATCAGTTTCGAATACTTGTCCGCTACAATTTCCCTGGCGACACAACATGTATTTTTACAATTTTGATTCATCGTCTGGTTTAGAATTGTAAAAAATTCTCTGATGTTCCCAATTTACTCGGCAAATATCGCTCTGCTGCTTGCAGGAAACCCACGCTCACAGCTTGGGGACATGAGAGGGCAATTCTCCGGTTTCAATTTCCGGCCAGATGAGTGGTTTAATGGACGTTGTCGGATATCTTCCACTTCAAAAATTCCCACGTCACAATAATTGTTTTTTTAAGGAGGTTGATAGACAGTGAATCGGTCTCCCTAGGCGTTATATTGCAGCCACGCTGTCTGAAAGCATAGACCATTATCATGTTACAGATATTTGATTTTTTTCTAATCAAATCAATGTAACCAAAGCGAGCCTCGAAGGCGAATAGTATGGCTCCTTTTTGCATAATAAAAATTATCATTCAGACTGTTATTGGATACAGGGAACAAGGATTGAAATGGTGGCAGAATGATAAAGATCTGTACACGTGTTCCTATTAAAAAAAAATTCATATCGAGTTTATTTAACGGCTGTCCTGAATACATTTTCAAATAGGCCTCCAAAAAATTGCCATCCAAATAATGTAGTGTGTAATATCCAACTGAGCTGAAACTTCCACAGTTTAGGTTTTCAGCATTTTTACACTGGATTTCTGGTGTTATTATTGGAAATGAACCAAAACTAATGAAAAGCAAATAATTTGTCTTTTATATAAGTGTCATCTCAGTGCTGTCTCTAATTGTGGTTGCCGGATTATTTTTTTTTTTACAATTTTCTTTTGTTTACCTGAAAGTAAGTCCACGAAACTGGAATCTTGTTTCGATGATCCCGGAAGTCCGCAAACGGGACCGCACGATTTCCTCATCTGTGGGTAACCAGTCCGGCTCGGCCAATCGATAGACGTTCTCTACAAAACTATAAAGAAACCGAACAAATTACACAATGAACATGCAAGAAAGGGTCCTCAGACTTGCATAGAGTCTAGCTAAAATTGAACTTACTAGGAGATGGAGTCTAGCAGCTGGTATTCATTGGATCTGTCATAACACTGCTGCACCCCTGGGTCTCTCCACAGGTCTGTGACGGTGTCTGCCAGTAGTTGTGTCACATCCGAGGTGCCCATCTCCACCAATTCGGCCTGGGCTTTGAATATAGATTCGTCCATCTGTGGCAAGTTAATAGGTTGCATAAAGACAATGATTGCATCGGGATTGGAACCCGGGACCGCCCCTCAGTTTGTGAAATGCTCGAAGACATTTCCGTCATTTTTCGGGTATTATGTAGCCTAAGCTGTGATGAAAGAAAAACGACTATTGTGTCTGTCATGAAATAAGTTCAAAAGGTACTTTTGAGAGCGGTTTTTCATTTCAGGTCCTGTTTCGACCCGAACGTCCAATTTGTGTAAAAGTCGTCGTTTGGGCGCAGCAAACAAAACATAGTAAATCGTGCCGTAATAAACAGGACTTCCGATGCAGCGTAGTACAAACGAGTACAAACCCGAAAAATGACGGAAATGTCTTCGAGCATTCCACAACCTCTTTAATATTTTGATCGCTGTAGGGAATGTCGAGCCTCGACATAGATAAGAAACAATTTTAATTATCGTTTTGCTATTAATAAATAATTCTCAGAATTCAGTGATCTTCTCTGAACCACATGGTTCGGTCGATTGTCGACTGTCGGTCAATCTCGCTATTGCCTGTCGCATCTAGTCGCTGAAAGTAATGTCGACCGTTACCATAGCGCTGAGAATAATTTTAATGCATATTGCTATTAAAATATGATCTCCTTATTTATCTCTGATCGAACCAGATGTTTCTGTCAGTTGTCGATTGATTGTCGATCAACCTCGCCATTACCTGTCGTGTTTGGTTGCTGTAGGGAATGTCGAGCATCGACATGGCGTCGAGGATGTCCCGCATTCCGTTGATGAGGTTGGAGTTGATCACCGCCTTGTACGCCATCCGTTCACTGTCGCTGAACCCGCCGTGGTGGATCAATCTACAGGCCAAATGGCAATATAATAGTTGGGTTAAAACGTGAACGTGTCCTTGGGCAAGACACTTTACCACGATTTTGCAATACAATATTGTAAACAAATGTTTGAGAAATGAACTATAATGTGTCATCAACTTTTCAAAAAGAGGAAAAACGAAAATGTTTGTCACCATGTCTTGTTGTTCCCCTTTTTGCTGGGAAATAGGAGCGATAACGTTTTTTTACATAAAAATATCTCACTGATAATTTTTTCAGTTAAGAAAAAATAAAACCCACCTGATCTGTTTTGCGAATGTACTCTTGCCAGACTCTCCAGCACCTATTGTGAAAAGGGACAATTTTCAAAATATTATTACCTTCCTGTTAAAATAGACGTTTTAAAACTTTCGACCCCCTGTCTCTCCCCAAAGCACCAACAAAGGCACCGTACGAAGTGTAGAAGACCCAAGCAGAAAGTTTAGCAGACTTTTTCGTTTAATAATTTTTTTATTGACAATTCGTATTTGATAAGAGGATAGAAACTCGCTTCCCACACAACCAACTTACTGCAGAATGTTTTTTATAGGATGCATAACACAAACTATAGCTACGAGCATCAAGACAGCTAGTGTTTTATCAGAATTGATTTTAACCTGCAGGTAAATCTAGCCTATCCCGAAATATTTCTTTACTTCTTCACGTAATACCTACGGGAAAATATTTGTGTCGATGAACAAGCGAACAACACGTTCAATATTTTTATCTCTCTCGTTTTCAAAATAAAGTCGATTTCCAATACGCAATATGGCGAGTATAATAGGTAACTATTATACTCTGTCATTCGAAAAAAATTGAGTCATGTTTTCTAATGCTCTTGTGGTTTTTTTTTTAATACGAGAAACGACTGCTGAAAATAAACCAATTACACAGAACTCAAAGCGCAGGTTGTTTGCCTCGTCATTTGCACGATGATGCATGATTGTTACATCTCCATCAAACGCTCGAGGGCGCCATACCCTTTCCTCCATCGACTGATGTCTGAAGCGGTGACAAACCGTGATGCGTGTTCCATGTTATATGGCCTCAGGCCATGACAAAACACAGGTATTAAAATTGGCCTTCTGTCTGACCACTTTATCAGAATTCAATTTTTGCTGTCGCATTTGAAGATCGCTAGAGCGGCTAGAGTAGAGTTAAAGTGTCTCATTTGAAGTCCAATTATAAGTTGTCGGCAGCCGTTGGTAATAACTTCAGGCGGATTTTAATGTCCGGCCTTCGCGCAGTCGATAACATCTATAAGACAAGATTGGTCTACTGTGCTGTTAAAGCATCAAAAAAATATAAACGCTTGGCCTAGCTAGGACTCCGTCTCCGAGTTTTCAGGCACGAACATGTGCGGTACATTAAAGGGTTCATGCAATGTCTTTTTTTAATGTAATTCTTGAAAATGCGCCTTTGTGTCCCATTTAACCTATTTTCAATTATCATTTTGCCGTTTTCAAGGGTATTTTGGTGCCTTTTTGGTTTTTATGCTAATGCAAATTTCCATATTCATGAGCAAAAGCATGATGTCATATCAGGCAAAAACCTCAATGTTGCAATTGGTTTGTGCACAAAAAGTTGCCAGAATTTTGGATATTTCGCTGTTGAAAATTGTCTTTTTTCGGTGATTCGTTGTTGTGTTAGTACATGGCAGTAAGCCAATGAGCAAACCTTTCTCATAAATGTTATCAATGAGCAGATTTTTGGGTTCACATTTGTACACAAAACCCTTAAACTAAGTGTCTCCCTAAAATGACATCACGGCAACAGCGCCCTCGGTTGTCCAAAAAGCATAGACAATTCTTAATGTTTACAGAAGCGCACTTGAATAAAATAAACCAAAAAGGGATGTCAAATACTTTTCATACATTTAAGAAGAGTAGAAAGTAGCTCAAAACGTGTTTCTCTGAAAAATTCACTTCATTGACCCTTTAAAAATCTTCAGTTTGATATTAATTGCCAGTCGTTTTGACAGTCTATCATTATTCCTACACTCAAAAAGCACTCGTTGAAAGTGCTACGCAAGCATTTCAGGTGGTCTAGCTTGATTCCTTCTGTGTCAAGTTACTTTACATTAAGAAATTGGCTGTGACACTGGTCATATTATTTTCCGTCGATCTTTTACTGCATGGCTGCAGAAACCACGTCACAGTTTTGGAAAGCTGACAAACACGCGTATATGGCTTACGTTCCGGCTCATGCAACTGTACTTATAAGGTTTTAGGTCAGGACTCACACGTTGCTTCACGCGTGAGAAAAAAACAAGACACGGGGGGGGGGGGATATCTACCGTGTCGAGGTTTTGAAAGATAAAGTCGCTTCGGAATAATCGTGACGATCTTCACAATCGGGCTAATGACAGGAAATTCTTATTCTGAGGAAATAAACTGTGTGGAAAGACATTGTCCTTGTTTCAAACATGCCCACCATGTCCTGAAGACGGTCAGATATTCGCACATGGTGTTTCCGCAAACCTTTCATTATTTAGTATCTCCACCATGCAAAGCCTCAAATCTTACTTATGCCCACCAAGCACACAAAACCGACGTAATTTCAGAAGTTCATGTCCGCGAGCTTGCGAGAAATACTCGGGTGGGACTCGAACCCACGACCTCCTGCTTATTAGTGCAGACTCGGCTACCGAGCTTGCCGAGTTTGGCTGGGTGGTTTCAATCTGACATAACAGTTTGGTACGGCAACATGTTACTATTGGTGTGATAGGGTACTGCGAACAAACTGGAGCAAATGAATATCCCAAGCAAAAAAAAAAAATCAAAAAAGAAAAATCAGGTTTATCAGCTTCGACTGTGCTGCATGCAGTGGAATTTGGGACATTCGTGAGAGCATGGACAACCATCGACTGCCAGGCACTGCAGATTGCACTGTGCCCCGACAAAAGAAAACCTCGAAAACACGAACATGGCGGTCTAGTAGATGTCTCAGGAGTGATTGGATTTCTTGTCCTGTTTGACAGATTCCCCTCGAAAGGCGAGGAGATAATTCAATCAGGGAACCCTCCGAGTAGCTTTTTGGCTTTTCGATGAGATTGAGACTGCTGACTGGCTTATTACTGGACCAAGCCCAGTCTCTACTGAGACAATGGCTCTTTAATCAGTAAACGACCATCAAAATTTGAGTGACGAGTGACGAACCAGTTAAGTGCTGGAAAGCTACCTACATCTAAGAAAGCCACATTAGACTGGGCTTGGTCCAGTATGCCTAATAAGTTTTTAGGGCTTCAGCGAGCGTGTCCCGTAGGCATACATGTACGTGCGTGCGCACTCCAGCACGACGCAGATGTACCCGGTATGCACTTCTTAGCAAGCTTTTACAATCTGATGAGAAATCTCATCGTTCTTATATATGAAGCCGACGTTATCGAGTTTCTTTTGGCCAGGAATGAAAGGTTCAACTAATAAACTGGTCAGAAAAGGGTCACCCGATTTCTGACGCTTTCGCGATTACCTTTAAAGATTGACCTTTGACCTCGGTGTTCGACCTTTGACATCATTATCATATATAGGTTGCCATGTTTCATGTATGACTTAATTTTGGTTCCAATTGGAATTCAACTTTTTTTAAATGAGACCAATTTTACATTTTGCAGCCAATGTTACAACTTGACCTCAGATGACCTCTGACCTGACTATGTGACCTTAAAAATCAGTCTTACATGGAGAGTTCCACAGTACTTCTATTGCCTGAATTTGATGAAAATGAAAGACAATCTTGAGAAATGACAGTACACTTCCTTGAAACAGGAATGTGAGTAACCACTGATAAACATAGCTGAAAACAGATGAAATTACGTGTAAAAAGCTAAACTTTGGACATCTCCTATACTTTTGTACACTGCAATTGAGGGAAAAAAATCAAATTCCCCCAAAAAGCTAAAATCAGCTTTAAAGCTGAGATTTCACACCCCTGTTGAAACCAAATTAACCCAAATTTTACATACATACTAGATACATACACGGACACACGTACAAACACTGGTGATTGCATACTATGCCTAATTCAATATTAGAAATCACGCGTGCCGGGGAAATCCCTCACAGATTGGACAATTTAATGTTGCTTGATATCTTACCAACCGTTTCTAAAAAATATCCATTATACCTTCACCTTTTTGGTACAAAATCTTCCCAAAGTTAAGAGAATGTCACTCAAATTAATTAGACCAATTATTGTCGGGTAACAAAACATTGCCCAACACTTTCCGAACACCATTTCCCTTTGTTGTTTGTTTTACGGGAGATATTGTAGACACAATGAAACAGCCCAATTTAGTTTTGGGTATAAACTTTTTTTTGTATTTATCCAAATATACCATATCTCAAAATGGATTGATACAGTAGTCTTCATCAACCAACTTACCCAGAAGGAGAAGTTTGACTGTCTTCCTCATGACTTGCCGATCTTCCTCGATGATTTTATTGATCTCGCGGTTCCGGAACGCCGACTCCTTCAGCGCGGCCACGTCCACAACCCTCCCCTGCCTGCGCCCCTTGAGCCGGCGGGCCGAAGCAACGCTAGACCCGGAGCCCATGGTCCGCCGGGAGAAAATCACTTATAAGAACGCGGTACATACACCGGGGCTGTTCAACCCCAGTGTTGCATGCGCCGTAGTCTGACAACAAAGTCTCCTATCTCGGCATCACCTGCGAATGCGACTGATCGTTAGTTTCCGCGCACTAAGAGTGATGCGCTGGTGCGATAAAAAAGGCTAAGCAATCCACCCACAATGTGATGCACTCACCTTGCTCGACGCGGATATTCACAGAAAACTTAACCATGTACAATGTACATGTATTTTCTTATTCATTATGCGCGGCTGCACAGTGAGTGCTCGAGAAACCGACTGCGCGCGTATATTATTACGAACGCCGGAGTCATATGAAATTTGGACTCCCATAAAATCTGGTCTCTTTTGACCCTAACCCGCACACGTGACCTGTCACTGTCCTAATTATTTTCTCTGGCATGCGCAATACAAGCAATCAATTCGTATTTCATATAGAGTCCAAATTTCACACTACACCGGTGTCCAATAACATTTGGACTCCTATGGAATTTTGTCTCTTTTACCTTACTATGGATTCTAACCCTTCTTCACTTAGGCATGCGCAATGCAACCATTGAGTCTGTTTTTGTTAAAGTCAAAATCTCCACACTACACCGTTCGAAACTGCTATGTGCAGTTAAACGGCCTCGATGTATAATGCACTGAAAATACTCAAGGAAAGGAGAACGGTCGTAGTCATTCGTGTAGCCTTGATGATAAGGCTACAATTTCTCTGCAAAGCACAATAATGCTCAGTGTGTGGAAGATTTCCCGGAAAAAAATTCACGTGCTAACTCGGCCGGGTGGGACTCGAACCCACGACCTCCTGCTTAGCAGTACAGTGCAGCAGTGCAGGCGTCTTGCCACTCGACCACCGAGCGTGCCGGATTCGGCTGGTTAGCTGGTTCGAATCTGATATAGCAGCGGATGAACCACAATCATCACCTCCAACATAAATATAATAGACCATTTGCATGTTGCGGCCATCTTGATTTTTTCCCATTCAAATCAACGTAACCAAAGCGAGACTGGAAGGAAGAATTGTCTGGTTCCTTTTCGCACAAAAGCATTATCATTCAGTACTGTTGTTGGATACAGGGAACATGACTGAAATGGTGGCAGCATGATGGATCTATAGTCGATAAACGTGGCGTTGGCGATATAAATCAAAAAGAATTTCACATGTTGGTGTCTGCGAACAAATTGATATCTAACTTCTTAGGGCAAGGTAATGATAACCTATTAGTAATACTAGCGTTTTTGAGTTTTCGGTGAAAAAAAAAATGTCCTCTTGTCGCGATCTCATCAACTACACAATTATTCTTATCGGAAGCACTCCCAGAATCCATCAGGTTTCAAGATCACTCGAGGGTATATGCCAATAACACCAAGGCAAGGTCATACTAGCGGGAATTTATGAATAAATCATACATCCCCTGCGGAATGGTTTTAACGTTTCCTTGTTTATTCGGATGTTGTTTTTCTCCATAGCGGCGCGCGTACTTATAATCTGACCGATTTAAAGTTCACCTATTCACCGCCAAAGAGTTAGGCTGGGCTACGTGAGGTCGATTAGCACGTCGCCAGAACCCCCCCCCCCCTTTTTTTTGGGGGGGGGGGAGAAATCTTCCGCACAGACGATGCATGGTCAGTCAAACCAGAAATTGTTATTCCCGAAATTTACTATACCCCACAGATTGGGTGAGGTGGTTGATCTGACACTAGGAGGCGCTGTTCAAGGTTGACGGACTGGGCATTTGACACTGGGTGGCGCCGTTCATCATGGCCCCCTGTTGCCAACAATGACATGATTTCGCTGTCTAAGGATTTCACTTGAGGGGTACCGTTCCCTTTGTAGTTAGTACGTGGACCCCGCAAGTGCCTCTGGTGTGTACGGTCATACGAAATTTACGACTGGCAAGTGTCTCCCAAAACTTCGTTTAGGCGACACACACAAAATACTACTTTACAAAGCTTCAAAGGTACACAAGATGTTCATTCTTTTCTCGCGGGAGAGTTTTCTTGCGGCGGTTTTTTCCTCATGATACATGTAGCGATAAGAGTTAATTAACGAGTGGGTCGTGGGACAGAGCGGCTGTTATTTGTTTTTCAAACAACTACCGAGAAAAAAACAACTCTCTCTCTCGCGCGCGTCAACACACTCCTGATTACTTGTGCACCTGACAAAATTAATCTCCACGTATAATTTGCCCTCCAACATCAATTAAAATTCAAATTGAAAAGATCAGTTTATTAACGGCTTCGGGGATAACTCTGTACTCGAGGGGACGAGATGCGCAAAATGAGGTTTTCTAAATAAAACTGACACAACGAAGTGCGTGAAAAACACGAGAAAGATCTGGACTTTGACGATCAGTTCCTACGTCATTGGCGCTAACCCCACCGGGGCCTGACGACGGATATCGGACGGGTGGATTAGCACTAATAGCCGGCGATCCTTCTGTACTCGAAGGGCCTTGAAACGGCGCGTCCGCGTCGAGTATTCAGAGATCCGGCAAACCAAGGCCGTACAAACCGGCGAAGAAAACACGGCTGCATTTCCTTTTAACCAGTGCTGTAGTTGACGCGCTTCGATGGAACACAAATAATCTGAACGAAAGCTGACCTACGTTTCATCGACAGAGAATTAGGCTGGGTTACTTGAGGTCAACAGGGGCGTTGCCAGACCGTTTTTCCGGGGGGGGGGGCGGGGGTGGTAAAACCTTGCCTAATAGATCATGGTTTGTAAAACCAGAAATTGTTATTCCTGAAATTTGCTAACCCTGCAGATTGGGAGACGGTGTTTGATCTGACACTAAGGGGCGCTGTTCAAGGTGGACGGGACTGGACACCATGCGACACTGGGTGGCGCTGTTCATCATGGCCCTCTTATGCGCATGCCAACTATGATGACATGACTTGGCCGGCATGATCAATAATTTGACCGAGAAAAAGACGAATAATATACAGGATAACTTTTTGTATCTCTAACGATTACGATTTGTCACAAAACGAAAATGGTTCCGAGGAAAAAGACCACTATAGTCTCTTGGTGGCGCCCTAGGGGTGACGTGGACATTATTCCTTGCATACCTAGTTTTGCAGCATTACACGTGCTTCCTACGTAACGTATTCACTTAAAACTGTCGGTTTTCGTAAATTTCCTTTTGAAGAAAGTCGATTCGCAGGTATGTCTATCAAATTTTGGGGAGCTCTGAAGCGGGCATTTGATTCGAGAAAATTGAACCTCCAGTTAAGGATTAAAGAACAATACGAACTTATCTTTTGCATTAAAAAAAGGGGGGGGGAGGATGTTTCAAAAATGCTTTATAAAGCTTCAACGGTACGCGAGCAGTGTTTTCCTTTTCTCGAGAGAGGGTTTATTCTTACGGCAGTTTTGTTTTGTTTTGGTGATATAGCTGTTCGGTGATATGAGCTAATTAACCGGTGGGTCGTTGGGAAAAGCGGATGGATTTGTTTCTTCAAACAACCATCGAGAATCAAATACTCTATCGTCAACACACTACACCTGACAAAACTCAAAGTCTAATTTGCCCTCCGACATCAATTAAAATTCAAATTGAATAGATCAGTATATTAATGGCTTCGGGGATAACTCTGTGCTCGAGGGAACGAGACGTACAAAATGAGATTTCAAAACAAACTGAGGCGATGAAGTGCGTGGAAAACAGGAGAAAAGCCTTAACTTTTACAATCAATTCCTACGTCATTGGCGCAAGCCCCATTGGGGCCTGACGACGATATCGGACTGGTGGATTAGCACTAATAGCCGGCGATCCCTCGGTACTCGAAAGGCCTCGAAACGGCGCGTCCACGTCGAGTATTATCCTGAGAGATCCGGCAAACCAAGGTCGCGCAATCCGGCGAAGATAACACGGCTGCATTTTCTTTTAAGTACAATGTAGTGCTGTCTAGTTGACGTACTTTTGACGGATCACAAATTAAAATCCGTTCACAAGTGATATCCAGTCACAAGTGATATCCAGGCACAAGGAAATCACACGTCCATTCGCGAGTCTAGTAACAGTAAACATTTATCAGCAGACAATCACAAGATCTTTAACAAGTTCACAAGTACATCACAAGTCCGGTCACATGACCATTCACAATGCTGGTCACAAGTACATCACAAGCATATTCACAAGGAAATCACACGACCATTCACAAGCCAAGACACAATTACATCACACAATCTTTCAATGGTCCGGTCACAAGTAAATCAAAAGACAATTCACAAGCCCAGACACAGTTAAATCATAAGATCTTTCACAAGTCAATTCACAAGTAAAAGACAAGACCATTCACAAGTCCATTCAGAATTCCAGTCACAAGTAAATCACAAGTCCTGTCACAAGTACATCACAAGTTAAGTCACAAGTCCAGTCACAAGTCCTGTCACAAGTACATCACAAGTACAGTCACAAGTACATCACAAGTCCAGTCACAAGTACAGTTACAAGTACATCACAAGTAAATCACAAGTACATCACAAGTTAAGTCACAAGTCCAGTCACAAGTCCTGTCACAAGTACATCACAAGTACAGTCACAAGTACATCACAAGTCCTGTCACAAGTAAATCACAAGTACATCACAGGTTATGTTACAAGTCCAGTCACAAGTAAATCACATTTAAAGTCACAAGTCCAGTCACAAGTACATCACAAATCCATTCACAAGTCCAGTCACAAGCAATCGTAAGTCCAGTCACAAGTCCAGTCACAAGTACATCACAATTCCAATCACAAGTCCAGTCACAAGTTCATCACATTTAAAGTCACAAGTCCAGTCACAAGGCAAGAACATCACAAGTACATCACAAGTACATCACAACTAAAGTCACAAATCCATTCACAAGTCCAGTCACAAGCAAATCACAAGCCCAACCACAAGTACATTACAAGTCCATTCACAAGTCCAGTCACAAGGAAATCACACGTCCCGTCACAAGGAAATCACAAGTCCAGTCTAAAGTCCAGTCACCCCATATTTTTCTTAAGGGGGGGGGGGGAGGCGGGAACCAGTCTATCGTGACTGTGACCAGATTACTACTAGTGATCCATTCAAGCTGAAAATCCACGCAAAAGAAAGACGACCGTTTGTCCGTTTCATATAGGTATCATTCCTGACGCCAATTCGCCAGCGATAAAAAAAATGACTCGCTACAGAACAATAGAGCAAGTGCATGCAGCGAAAATACTCCTCGTGACGTCAGGAATTCGCGCCCGCGTTCGCTTTTTTCGCGTGAAGTGAGAACTGAGCCAGTCATCTGTTTGAATTTATGCCCTTCCGACTAGAAAAAAAAAGCATCGCTGAAAACCCGGCTTATCCTGACACATTTAAACAGGTTGGCGTGGGAGGTATAGGCCTAGTAGTATGGGGAGTAATAATTTGGTTACCAAGCTATGTACACAGATCAGAAAACGGAGAGACGTAATTTTTCCTGACGTGGGAGGGGAACGAACTAAAATCCAAGACGAATTGATGACGACCAAATTGAAGTGCTGAATCCAACACTGCTTGAACATGAGTTTGGTCAGTGACCGCACTTTAACGTATCACTTCGCAGTGACTCTGACTGTTTTAAAATTACATCGAAGTACTTACGTTATCTATCGATGAGTAGGTTGACCGAGAAATATCTTTATACGTGTCTCGTGTCGTGGTTTTCGTTCATTAAATACGGCTGAAATAGTGGATGTACGTTCTAGCATGCGCTAATACATGTCATCATTTGTAATGATTTGTTTCAATATGAACCACTTAGGTACATGGTAAACTATTCCGGGCTTTCGTTTGCTTCTGGGTTTTCGTCACTAACCTGTTGGCCTTTTCCTCGGAGTGTTTTTGTTGGGAGCCGTCCTACGCAGATGCAGCTTGGCAACCCGATCTGGGCCCAATTTCATAGCACTGCTTAAAGATATAGTCCATCATTTGTAATTTGTGCATTTTGTTCGTTTGAAGCAACAAAAGTGTTCAAAATCTAATGAAGGATACTGAACAACTAACCTGATGAAGTTTCAGCTAAGCTTCAGCTGTATATTCCGAGAAAAACAGCATTCTAAGATCTCAATTTCAAATCAAAAGTTACTGAATCATGTTTTGAATTGGGCCTGAATTCAGCGTCCAAGACACGTTCTCACTGAGACGATTGCAGCTACGCGATGTCACGCACTGATCCGACGAATTATAGCAACCGCGCGCGCGTGTGCGTCGTGCCAATGCTTGCGCGCGCTTCGCCAAATAACAAAACGAACTACTAATTTAAATTTTCCTACGGTGCGTCTTAAGACACACTGTTGGAAAGGCCTTCTTTCGTTGATTAATTCAAAATGACAGCTTGCCAGAAAGAATAATTTCACAGGGAGTTTAGTCCTCTTACTATCTTTCAACCAAGTATGTTTTTCAACAATAATTACGCCAGTTACTTTTCGGATGGCTGCAAATGATGGACTGTAGCTTTACAACAGCCAATTGAGTGCTTACCGAGCCTCCATCTATTTCATAGAGACTTGTAAGTAGTAAGTACAGCAGAAAAAAAAAACCCGCTTAACCACGTAGGAAAAAAGTTGCTTAAATCAGTGATGTAACATTAGAAATCTCCATGCGCGCTCAACCGTTGGCAATTCCACGGCATGAAATAGTGCTTCAGCAGCAAAATGTTTTTCTGCTATATAGTAAGCACAACTTTTCTACTAACTGTTAAGCAGGGCTATTGACCTATCGCGGTAGAATCGCGTAAGAATCGCGTCAACGCAGCTTGTAATTTGTCCAATTACATGATATACGAAAGGACGCGGAACGCCCAAAATCTGAGACAAACAAAACTTTATGTACACAAACTCCATAGCGTTGACTAAGGGGCGGGGCTAACTCGCCAAACGGCGATGGGTCAATTGGAAGACTTGTGGAAACATTTGCTTAACTTAGTGACGTAACGATAGAAATCTCCATGCGCACGACCGTTAGCACATCCACGCCGTGTAATAGTGCTTAAGGTTAGCACATGTCTGTGCTATGGTTAGCACACAATTTTGCTTACCGGTTAGCAGCGCCATGAAATTGGCCCATCATTGTCTTCATCCGTTTAAAACCGGCCAAGTGACGGGCTCTCAGCCAATGGAGATGCGTAAACTGTCTTAGGTATTTATGAATAACAGTTTAAGTGTTGGAGTTAACATTTACAATGCTTTCAAAGTGTGGTCACTGACCGAGCTCAGTTAAGTGTTGGATTCAACACGTCAGTTCCTAGAGTGTGCGATTCAATTTTGGAAAAGTTCGAGCAATACTGCCTGACATTTGGGCCATTACACGGACGGATCGAGTGTGCAGTACAGTGCTTCAGCAGACGACAGTTTTCATCAACATGTCCATTTTACTGCAGTGCAGACCTTCAGGTATGCCACTGTTCCTTTAAGTGCCTAGCCCGGTTATTTGCCTTCGCAAAGACCTTTTGAGTTTTTCCCAGCTGATATGACCATGGAGGTAAAATTACATTTCGCACGTTTTATGCGACGATTTTGATGAACTTCAGGTGTTCCATTCTCGCGATGGCATTTTCGTTGATCGCTGGGCGGCATTAATGTGAGCTTTCTCCATAGATGGATTGCATTCAGCGGCCATCTTGGAGGTGTGTTTTGTTTTGTTTTGTTGATTCATTAACAATGAATGCACAAGAGGCCTGTACTCATGCGTATCCCCATTGAACATTAGCACACACCTCCAATATGGTTGCAGTGCAAACGGTCTATTGACAAGCTAACTCAGGCAAAATGTGCTCTTTTTGCAACGTAGTAAGAATTCAAAATGACGTTGTTAACCAACCAAAACGCGAAGTCTGACAGGACTAATACACTGCACGTGTTTTGATCGTGGCCGTTTTTATATGATTTATACCTAATGACAGTCAAGTCTGTTTTAAGGTGGCCGAGGTCTTTTGTGAGGATCAGACATTGACGTAGGCAGACCACGGCTGAATGTCTGATATCTCGTAGCATGTACATTAATGCGACCCCGCGCGGTAGCCAATCGGAGAGGTCTTTATAGAGACTGTGACGTCAGTGTGATTAGAAATGTGTACTAAGTTGTTGATTGGTCAATTTGGATGCCATGTTTTTGTAATACAACAACGGGTTACGGAAGACCCGATAGAAGGCGCCCGCTGAATGGTCAGAATCTCGAGGTCAAGACGCAGTTTTGTTTTGCATGTCATAGACCCTTGCTGTGTAAGGGGATATTTCATAGACTAGACAAGATCTTACCCGAGCCGACAACATGTATGCTTTAATAAGGTAACAAATCCTCTCAGGGGTTTACATACACATCATTGGGTGCGCGCTATTAGAGGAACCGTCCCAATTTCATTCCGTGAGGTATACAGTTTCCGCCTAATTTGCTCCCTTGATACGATGCTCTCGCCTGCTCGTCGAGTCTATCTAGTGCTTTCTGTAATCCCATACGCTGCAGCCGCCAGCTGTGTCTGATGGTAATCAATCAAGATTCGAGGAATGAGCCCCGCTCGATCGGTTAAACATATGGATGTATTCGCGAGACGCGACCCCTCTTCCATCTTCTCCCACAACTCACGTGCCATGAATATTTCATGCCTTCTTTCTCGTCGTCTTCCCGTATCTGCCTCGCGTCACTTGTATTTGGGAGCATTTTTTGGCACGATGTCTGCCTTCGGGCAGTCCACTTGTGCTCGGAAGTGGGAACGCAAATAAATAAGTGAGGGAAAAAATATAGAACTGGGTAGTAGGGTATCTGTAAAAACTTTGTGACTTATTCGAATAAAGAGGCACTTAAAATTGCAATAATGCTTCGATACCTTTCAATTTCATTTTCTGAGATGGGACGCGAGAACTTTATTTCTTAAAAGTTAAGCAGTTTTTCAAGCAGACCTATAGTGAAAAAGTCGAGCAGGATAAGAACAACATGACTTAGGAGTAGGATTTTGGAGGATAAAATCAGGACACAAGTAGGACTTTTGCAGGCTTTCAGGAGTAGTTTTCGTTTATACTCGCCCGTGCATGATGACCAAAGCATCATAAGCCTCATTTGGCATGTTGTGTAGTCGCACACTTGTGCTCCATCTTCAACTAAGCTCTTGGAAGTGCAGTTGCTGTACTCCTGTGCCCAAGCCCTTCATTGTGTGATTTACATATGACATTGTGCGATCACATTAGGTGTAACACTTGTAATGCAAAAATATCCAATGAGATATCATTTTTCGTAATTAAAGGGAATGTACATCATTTGGTTTTGCTGTAATTTTCAGAAATGAATTATTTGAGGGGTTAGTATAATAGATCAAATATTATTACACTGGCATGTTTGTAGTTTTGTGTTCGAAAATGCTGGAAAAACCAAGAAAACAAAAATGTTTAAGTAGTCTGGTTCCCTGACTCCACTAAAGATGAAATGTATCAATTTATAGATGCCGGAAAATTGTAAGGTGAGGGACCCAGTCTAGTTGGCCTGCACCCGTTCATGAACATGTAACCAATAGCAAACAAAATTTGTTCGGAAAAAATGGTAAATTTTGCGCAGTAGTTACAAAAATAGTTAGGTTTTTCCAACAGTGGTCGGCCGACCACCGTTGGAAATGTATACAAAAATACCACTTTTTTTGAAAATGACTTCACACCAGGTGCCATAATTTTACAGGATGCTTTACACTGTCATTTCCTAACATCCTAGTAAGGTATTTCGTAAAAACTGGGTAGTTATATTTTTCGATGTTTGCAAATGTTGTATATTCCCTTTGACTTCACAGTCACCAGGCAACCAAACAACACGCTTTTTTGGTTACAAAAATCATCATAACAGGATTCCAAAATAATTCACGAAATGATCAAAAAATTGTAGAGACAGTTTCATAGTGCCACGCTGAATGTCAAAACAACAGGCGCCCAGACAAAACTCAAACCATAATGTCAAACGAAAACGAAGTTAAAGTTTCTATAATACATGTCAATGATTACACTTTTATTCATTATTATATCCATCCGTTTACATTACATCTTTACAATACAGTTCTATGCACATTTTTTTCTCTATAATCAATTCACATATATAAAAAAAAATCTATCTAAACTAAAGGTTTACATATCGGACAGGTTAAGTAATTAAAATAAAAACCTTGGTGAGTATTCCGTTACTTTGCAAACTGCCCAGAATTAAAAAAAAAAAAGGAAAATTAAAAAACCCACTGTCATTTACTTATTCCATTACCTGCTAGAGTATAGAGAAAATTCAACAGGGATTGATAAGATGGACTTTGGTTTGTCTTGTCAATAGAAATTGTAAGTAGCGGCCATTATAGAGGGCTTTTTTAAAATTCAGTTACAATAAATGAAGGGAAAAGTTGTTAACCCCCCCCCCCCTCCAATCATAGCGTACAACACGCGCACATATAGTGTGATATGATATAATGGGGTCCGCTCATAAGTCCGACGCCTCATAGGTCCGACGCCTCATAAGCCCGACAAAATCGCATCCCCTAACCAAATAAAGGTCCATAAGTCCGACGCCTCATAGGTCCGACGCCTCATAAGTCCGACGCCTAATAGCTCCGACGTCTCATAGCTCCGACAAATTAATACCTCGTTTTTCCGACGTCGGACTTATGAGGCGTCGGACCTATGAGGCGTCGGACTTATGATACGGCCCCGATATGATATGATATATGATATGAGTTGTTTTTTTCTCTCTAAGACGATCAGTCTGCTGAGTCAACTGAACGTCAAGTTTCACAATCAATAGGTTCTTTCAGAACAACACATCTTCTCAAAAGAGATTCTTCAAATTAATGGCGTAACTAGAGGAATGCTTTGGGGAATGTGCCTTTGATAATACAACATAGTCAGAGTATGTCTTAACTCTTAACCCTCTTATGCAAACTTACATTCTGTGTCAAGTTGTCAAAATCAGTCAAGAGACTGTTTTCAACCCTAAAGCCCACATAAAGCAGGATTGACTGCCTTGGACTGCTTAACTTGATACAGCTATGTTTTGACTCCGGGTGAGTGATAAAACAGCTGTGACCACAACTTGCCTGCTTTGTCTGTTGACCCAGTTTGAGTGGTCACAGTGCTTGCTTGACATACGATCTGACTGCTGGTGACTAGCTTTTGTTACAAGCATACCTGGTATGCTTTTAACACACCAATGGGTCACTTGACCAATTTTGGCCCAAGTAAAAGCATGGCTCAGAATGCATGTTTGCATAGGAGGGTTAATGGCTAACAAAAACGCAGAGTTGTAATGACTCGAGTCAATGTCTCGACTCGAGTCCGACTCGAGTCACAATTTTTGGTGACTCGACTCGACTCGAGTCCCTAAGGGCAAATGACTCGACTCGACTCGAGTCACTGCGAGCAAATGACTCGACTCGACTCGAATGAGACTCGAGTCCCTAAAAATAAAAGCAAAGCTTTGCGAAAAATGTTTTCAACGATTTACGCCGGTGCCGGTTTTTGTTCGCGTCACGTTAGAATGTTCTCGAATAATGTATACATATACATTCGTGGTTTGATCAGTGTCCCCATTAATTGAATGGCAATCAGCTGGCACCCCCTTTTTATTTTCATTAAGAGGCAAATGTGGTGTCACCACATGTAGTAGCCCGAATGTAAAATTTAAAAAGCAAAAAAAACGACTTTCTCTCTTGTGTTTATTTATTGCATAGTGCTAAAATATTTGTGACTCGAATTGACTCAAGCTAAATACTTGACTCGACTCGACTCGACTACACATTGTGACTCGACTCGACCGTCTCGACCTAATGACTCGACTCGACTCGAGTCACTTCTTTAAAATGACTCGACTCGAGTCACAAATATCAGTAACTCGTTACAACTCTGCAAAACGCACCTCCAAAATGGCCACTGAATCCATGCCTTCATGATAACTACTGATCTATGATCTATATGTAGAAGGAGGATAATAAGAGTGTGTGTCATTACTTCTCTACCAAACAAGCAGACTCATTAGTTCAGTTTTCTAAATGCCGGGCCTTGCTATTGTGGGCTTTCATTTCACAAACGAGGCAGGGAACCCATACAATGGTACATAATGATGTTATCAACCATGATCAAACTTTCCATGACGTAGGAGATTTGATTTGTTAACATCAAATTAGGTTTTGCCCTTCACCGACGTTTAAAATGTAGGAATGTACATTTTTTTTTGTACTAATGAAATGAACTATTTGAGGGTGAGGTTAGTATATCATAATAATATTGTTACTGACATGTTTGTTGTTTTGTGTTCAGAAAAAGAAAAAAAAAAAAAAACAAAAATGTTCAGTAAGTTGGGTTCCTGACTCACACTAATGATGATGGATCAATTTATAGATGCTGAAAAATTGTAAGTTAAGGAACCAGTCAGCTGGCCTGCACCCCATTCATGAACATGTGCCAATCAATAGCAAACAAAAATGGACTGAAAAAAAAAAAAAACTGGAGCAGGAGCAGAAAAATGAAAAAGTTTTTTTTTCCAACGGTGGTCGGCCGACCACTGTTAGAAATTTATACAAAATACCACTTTTCTTGAATATGACTTCACACCAGGTGCCAAAATTGTACAGGATGCTTTAGACTGGCATTTATCAACATCCTAGTAAGGTATTTTGTAAAAATGTGTTAGTTTTGTTTTTCGATGTTTGCAAATGTTGTACATTCCCTTTAAACACTGTAAACCCAGTGTGTTACCTCCCGAGTGAAAGTTGGGAAAAAATCACAGGGGTGGGACTCGAACCCACGACGTCCTGCTTTCTAGAGCAGATGTCTTACCACTCGACCACCGAGCTAACGGGATCAGTTGGTTCGAATCTGATGTACATAGCAGCGGGTACTGCATAACCTAATTTGATTTAGGTCACCCCGACGCAAAATTCCATCTTATAAAAGATTGTTAACATGCTATTTTTTATATCTGCTGAACAAAAGCAAACTGGTCCAAAAACAATATTCTCATTACGCAGTTCCAGCTTAAAATGTGCCTAAATTTATTGGAGCATTTTTCTAAATCATGATTTTTTTGTTGTGATATGCATGTTTCCCCATGTAACAATTTCTCAAGCACAATTTGTAGTTCTTGTTTTGCCATTAGAAAAAACAACAACATTTTTTAAAAATATGTTCTTGCATAAAAGGCGGCAAGAGAAAGCTTGTTTCTATCACAAAACAACCACGTTTCGTTTGGTCCAACAATTGTGATACACCCTCCAGAGTATTATGTGTCTAAGCTGTTGTGATAATATAAAGATTGCAGACCAGTTAATAAACTACCATTATAGACCCGCAGTGATAAATACCGCCACTTCCAAAAATACTCAAAACTCTCCACGGTGTTTGAGAAACGCATCAAAGTTTCAGCTTATTTTCATCATCTTTTATTTTTCTGTTCATTTTTTTTTGGGGGGGGGGGGCTAACTAATGACATTTGGGCGAAATTTTTACCCACAGATGATTACACCTGAAAGTAGTCTTGAAGCCAAATCACCATTTTGAAAAATGATGCCTACTTGTGCACTCCATTGTAAAATAGAGCAATTTTAGGGCCAAATTTCATCCAAAGTGTCACAGAAATATGAGCTAACAGTCCTGTGCATGGCGTCCGCCCTTCCTTTTTTACAAACCCTCAAGTTCATGGCCTGCAAAATGCTCTAACAGCAGAGAATTTGAGGGCATGCAAATGGTGGTTTGGCCGGCGTACATGTACACAAATCGTGATTTGGCAGATAGCTGACGTCGACAATCTTGGGCCTATTTACTGGCTTGCAAGCTTTAAGGAGGCAAAATCTACAGTTTATTGTTACCACAAAAAAGCAATCTGATATTTATTGAGCATCCGGGAAATCACATTATCGGACGAACAATTTCGTCGTGTCGGGTGATTTTGCCGTCCACCATGATTCAATTTACGGGATAAATTGCAGCCTGGGATTTTACTCGATTGAATCGAAGCGAAAGGAAAACCTTTTAACGACTAAAATTCCAACATCATCCTCCTGATTTTTTTTTTTTTAAAGATTGAGGGGGTGATTTGAGATTTAAAGACAAGTTCTTGGAGTTGTATTTTTACACCGAATTATAAGATTACATGAGAATCCACTGCAGTCAAAGGCATGCTTCAAAAATGGGAAGATTTTTAACAAATTTTAAAGACTTTTTTTTTTTTAAACCACACTGTGAGTAGGGTGAAGATAATATGCCAGTCCAATTTAATCTTTGAGACCAGAATCAATTGCCTTGAATTAAACAGAAATCGCACGAATTCATCTCAAGAGGGCGCACTTCAAGCCAATATGATTTTAAAATTGAGTTACTATTACAAAAAATGGTACAGGTCTCAGAATGACATTCCTATAGGGTTCAAACTTTCATGACCCCTAACCTCCATTTTACCTTGTCCTACCCCTGCAAATTTTGATACATCTATGTTTTAGACCACGAGCGATAGATTTAGCCTATTTGTGACGGTAACATTTTGCCTCTAAATAGGAGTTGTGACATTAGGGAGACATTGAAATGTCTCCTTAAATCTACCTTGTCTCCCTATGGTACAACTCACGATGAAAAAATGTCTCGTTAAGGGTACATTTACAGGAATTATAAGAACGACAAACAGAGAATTGTCATCAACTTGCAAAATTACACAAACAATGCCTCCACACACTGAATTTTGTTTTGAGAAAAAAATGTATAATTCTGCGCTATTACTCACATATTTTTGTTGAGTTTTTGTACATATTTTAATACTTGAATGAGGTGTGCATATTTTGACCAAAAAAAACTTCCCCAAAACACAGGGTGGTCCACAACAAAGTTACATGTACCTCTTTTCCAGACGCTGGTTTCTCAAAATTGGGGAGACATCTCAAAATTGTTTTAAGAATTTCCTAAACTACAAGATCTTGGTGGTATATGGTAAAAATGGGGTTGAAAATAGAGCCTAAATTAAGAAATGGCGGTCATTTACAGCGAAACGGTCAAAAATCATTTTTTCCACACGCAAGTCTATGAAACTTGGTCAAAACAATAGCCTTGTGTGCACAAAGAACTGCCATTTAACGATAACCACACGTATCTCATACATGCATGTGGACAAACTGGTTTTTGACCATTTCTCTGTAAATGGCCACAATTTCTTAATTAAGGTTTTATTTTCAACACCGTTTTCATCATATGCCACCAAGATCTCGTAGTTAAGGAATATCTTAAAACAATTTCAATATATCTCCCAAAATTTTGAGAAAAATGCGTCTGAAAAAGTGAAAACTTTCTTTTGAACCACCCTGTACATAACGAAAAATGCTACTTGATAAAAATGCATGTACAATGAATTGGTGCGGGTAAAAACACAAGTAATACCAAAAAATACCTGTGGGTTATCTTGCAGCCCTGGTAGTGTCCCTTCAAAAGTTGTCCCATTTCAGGAAAAACTATTTCTTCCATGAGGGATTTGCAACTGTAAAAGAAGAAACCGAGAAGAAAAAAATGTCAGGAATTTCACGTCTTAAAGAAACATATAAACAGTGAATGTTGGGTGAAAAAAGGGTGATGAACACACATAGACCACTTGCACTGGAGCCATATTAGTGGCATATATTTTTGTGTGTTATTATAAGTTTTAAGGTACTGTACTTAACCTGTTTAAATCATGAAAACAGTACTTTCCATTGATTCCTCATGCCCGAATTACCCCCCCCAAAAAAAAAATGTGTTTATTGTCTTCCTATGATGCCCAGTTCAAAAGTTATCTCAAATAACCAATTTTCGTCGAAATCTAAGATGGCCGCCAAGATGGCCGCCACCCGTTTGTGACGCACAGCCCTATTGTTGAACAAAATTGTTGCGAAACTGTGAATTTTCGACGTGTTTTGACTTTTTGACTAAATGATATTTACAAATTTGGCTCGGGGCCATTCTCTGATTTGTTTAAAACTGGCCACTCACATTTTTATTTCCTTAATTAAAGTTGGTTGTTATTTTTCACCCTTGAAATTGTTTCATCTTAAATCAGCATAATCAGGAGTATATATTGGTTTAATTTATGTCTTAAGGGGAAGAAAACAAATATACACGTATCAGGTTACGGATAGTGCACAAGAAAATCTCGACTGTGGTGCCAGAAAGCAAGACTGCCAAGCAAAAGTGAAGCCTATAGACCTGGGGGCCTTTTTCAACGGCCGGGTCAACTTGTGATTGCAGTTTCAAGGAAACAAAAATTACCCGAAAGCTTTTACACTTCCTGCTTTGAACCTGTCACTCAGAGCTTATGGAAACGATATCCCGAGGGTTTTGAGGGTTTTTTCCTTCTATATAACATCAAGAAAAATGGGAGTATTTTGTGAGCAGAACAACAAAGAAGGGCACACAATTTGCTGTGAATTTTTTCAGGGGACTCTGACGATGAGAATGTGACAAGTTTGCCGTTGGCTTGGGATTTGAAATCAATTCTAGTTTTAGAAAGCCTTGGGTAGGCTTCTTTCCAGGGAATTGTATTTTTTGTTTACTTTTGTGGACAGGTTGTTTGTTCAAAAGGCTGAGCTTCATGTTATTAGGCATGCAACAAAAAAGGGCGCACAATTTGCTGTGAATTTTTTCAGGGGACTTTGACGATGAGAATGTGACAAGTTTGCCGTTGGCTTGGGATTTGAATTCAAATCTAGTTTTAGTGAGCCTTGGGTAGGCTTTTTTTCCAGGGAAATGTATTTTGTTTTACTTTTGTGGAAAGGTTGTTTGTTCTAAAGGCTGAGCTTCATGTTATTAGACATGCAACAAAAAAGGGCGCACAATTTGCTGTGAATTTTTTCAGGGGACTTTGACGATGAGAATGTGACAAGTTTGCCGTTGGCTTGGGATTTGAATTCAAATCTAGTTTTAGAAAGCCTTGGGTAGGCTTTTTTTCCAGGGAAATGTATTTTTTGTTTACTTTTGTGGAAAGGTTGTTTGTTCAAAAGGCTGAGCTTCATGTTATCAGGCATGCAAATTTGAAGTAACAAAAAAGAGGAAAATCCAATCTTTACAAGACATTGTACAGTGTTTTGCAATTTCTAAAGGCATACATGTAAGTGTGAAGTGAATATAATGACCAGAAAATCAGCTGATCCGAGGAAAAGTTGCATGCCTGATAAAGGGTTGTAAATATCACTCAACTTATCATTTTGAGGGGGGGGGGGGAAATTATTGATTTTTTCCCCCTCAAATGATCAGTAGATATTGAATTGTAAAATATTGTGGTTAATATTTTTCCTTTCCATTTTTGGATGACAAATTTTCTTATGTATTAAATGTATAAAAAATTGTTTTAATTTATTTACTGGAAGATAATTTACCGGAAGAAAATCGTCTTACTCCAATCTTAATTTTTTTTTTTATATCATTTTCCTTTCAGTAATTTGTGAATCACGACCCACACATTTTCAATAGAGCTTATCAGAGTATACATCTGTCATGTCTGTAGAAGAATATTCCAAAATTTATAATTTTTTTATGGAAAATGTATTTTTTTTTAGGGATTCAAAAACCAGCCAAAAAAGAAGTAAAAGAATATAATGTTTGATGGCAATGCAAAAGAAAACCATTGAGAAAATGTCAAAAACAAGTCACAAAGTTCCAATGCCAGAAAAGAATGTGACCATTATATCCCCCCCACCCCACCTTACTCAAGAAAATCCCTTGCCAAATACCCGTCGGAAATGACCCATTTATTGGCACGAAACCCAATTCCAAAGCCGTCGGACGACTTCTGATGAATACAGATTGTGTTCGGTCTCCAAAAGAACACGCTCTTTTCACAGTTGTAGCTCAGTTGCATGTAAACAGGACAAAGGGTGACGGTAATTCTACACAATTCGGACACTCTGTCTGTCGCCCACGGCTTACAGGCAAAGCCATGGATTTTTTGTCCAGATCCTGTGGAGTTTCTTTTCTTCGCACGTGACTGCGAATCTTGGAAAGGTTGGAATTGACAGAAGACGTCAGCCGACGTCAACATGGACTAGATTGCCTGTATACATGTACTCAGAGGGCAGTGTTTTACTTTTTTTTTTTAATACTACGAAAAATCTTGTTAGGTCTTGAAATTTGAGGATTAAACAGATACCAAGGTACTTAAATTGCAGCAAGTTTGCCAAGATTAATTCTAAGCCCTACATGTACCCGGTAGTACAATGTCTCAGGTGCCATCAAATATACATGTATTAGTGTAAATTTCTATTTATTTTTTGTTACACAATTTTGATATTCCTGTTAAAGGGAATATACAACATTTGCAAACATCGAAAAATAAAACTACCAAATTTTTACGAAATACCTTAATAGGATGTTGGTAAATAACAGTTTAAAACGTCCTGTAAAATTATGAAACCTGGTGTGAAGTCATTTTCAAGAAAATGGTATTTCTGTAAAAATTTCCAGCGGTGGTCGGCCGACCACCGTTGGAAAAAACTAGCTATTTTTCAACTACTGCTCCAAATTTACCATTAATTCAGTCCAAATTTTGTTTGCTATTGGTTACATGTTCATGAACGGGTGCAGGCCAGCTAGACTGGTACGGTACCCTTACCTTACAATTTTCCGGCATCTGTTAATTGATCCATTTTATATTTAGTGGAGTCAGGGAACCAGACTACTTGAACATTTTTGTTTTTCTTGGTTTTTCCAGCATTTTCGAACACAAAACTTCAAACATGTCAGTGTAACAATATTTTATCTATTATACTAACCCCTCAAATTTCTGAAAATTACAGCAAAAGCCAATGATGTATATTCCCTTTAAGGTAAAGTAAGATTAAGATTAATTTTGTGGTATAGCCACAATCTCTTTTCTGGAATTTTGTCAATGAACTTGAATTTTAAGGACATAATGTCGTGTGGTTTACATTTGCACACGTCACATGATCAGTGAAGTAGGTTGCATTTTGGGGTCATATGATCACATTTCCATATGTCACATGATCAGTGAAAATGGATAAAATGATAACATTGATCAAATGATCGCACAAGTCCATCACATGTCCTCCAGACTCAAGTTCAGTCAAAAGCGACTCAATAAAATGTAACAAAACATTCATTTGTTATTATAGAAATACAACATGGTTTGTCGGGAAATAGTGAAAACTAATGACCCCGAGGCAAAGCCGAGGGAGATAGTCCCAATCATCCAACACCGAGGGGTCATTTGTTTTCACTATTTCCCCGCAAAAACATGTTGTATTTGTTTTATTATACCTCATAAATATTCATCAGGCAGCTGCGGTATTTCATTGGTCCATTCCACTGTGTTTTTGATCGTGCAGTATTTGGATAAAGTGAAACATTATTGTAATTTAAGGAGACAGACAGAATAGAGAGTTAATTTTGTGTATTTTAATAACTTTAACATTCAGGCAAAACACTGCATTTATTTTTACTGTGTAAAATTTCACCCAGTTCCTCCTCGGTTAAAATCGCAAAGCGAGCAGCACCGGTCGCCATTTTGTTGTGTGCCGTAATAGACTGGCACAGGCAACTGTCCTCACTGGTGTTCTGCACGGTACGCACGTAAAGCACGTGCGTCGTTGGTAAAGAGATAACACACTTCTGAATCAAATCTAAGCCTGCGACCCAGGTGTGTAATAGTACCTCCCTGGTTTTTGCGCGTCACGCGCGCGTACGAAGACGCGGGGTGATAGTAAAAACTCTCACACGGTCGAGTTGCTGGAATGGACCAATGAAATGTCGCGGTTGCCTGATGAATATTTATGAGGTATAGTAATAAATGTTAGTGTTCTACTCCTTTTACATGTACTGTGAATAGTCTTCTGGATGGACTTGTGATTTACTTTTGACAGGTCTTGTGGTGGACTCGACTACAACATTGGATGACTCCTTACCTCCCTCACGCTGAAAAGAGACTAGGTCAGCAAACGGGTCTTTAGGGTTTGTCCCGCTGGGTTGTTGGAACGGGTTTTGAGAGGCTGCCGTGGGCTGCAAGGGAGTTTGCTGAAGTTGAAAGGGGTTCGCCGGCGGGCTTTTCACAGCCGACGCGGTTGGTTGGACTCCCGATGCCGTGGAAACCGAGCTCCCGCTCTGCCGGGAAACCGAGCTCCCGCTCTGCCGGGTAACAGTGTTTGTCGGGTTGAGTAGATCCGGCAGCGTGCTGGCGGGCGGCTGCTGGACTAAGACCTGCTGGACCAGGATCTGCGGCGGACCGCTGGTACTCCGGTTGAAACTCTGCAAGTTGGGACTGCTGTTGGTGGCCCGCAGACCGGGCATGCTCAGATGGTGCGTTGGCGACGATGTGGCGTCGGTCGGCGCGGCAGCCGACGCGCCGAAGTTGAGTCCGTAATCAGCCAGTAGGGTCTGAGCCGAACTGTTGCTCGGGACGCCCTCCGGGACGTAACCCGCGAGGGCGTTGTTGTTCAGGTGCACCGATTGGAACACCAGGGTGTGATCCTCGCAATCTACGCCTAAAGCATTCTGAACAGCCGTCCCTTGCCCTTGGGATAGAGCAACTTCCCTCGCGGCTTCCTCCTCGTTGGATATATCGACGAGTCTTTCCTGGGACCCGTGACGGCGTTCTCGGCGCGGGGGGATGGGCGGGGGAGGGATGAGGGGACGCTGGATGTCATGCCCGACGATTTTGGACATCGAGCTGTCGCGTTGGACTCGCCGCCGGCGCGGCATTGGAATCGGCGCGTCAGCTGCCGCAGACGTCTGGATCGACAAAAGTAAAGAAAATTGTCAGGATAGCTAATCCGAAAATGAACATCTTTAAAGGTTTTCCAAACACAGATTTAAAAAACACCCAAATCTTCCCGTGCTATTTAAGAGTTCCCTCCAATATTTTATTTATTTTTGTATTTTGCTATTTCTCCAGAAACACTGAACTTTTAAGGAGGCATCGAGCAAAACAACAGAATCCACCAGCTTTTAGTTATGCAAATTTGGAATAAATTCATTTGGATATTTGTTGTACGACAGAGGTGCATACGCAACCCACATTAGCCTTTTTTTTCCTCAGAAGTTGCCAATGGCCAAAATTTCTGTTTGGTTAAAATATATCAGGAAAAAAATCTCATTTGTTCAAGACCAACGGGACAGAAACTTTAAGGGTAGTAGCATCATTTGCTTTTCGTGCATTTGTGTGTGTTTGAAGCAACACAGTTTTCTAAATCTTAAAGGTGTATCATTTGCAGCGATCCAAAAAGAAACTAATAATCTACGCCTAACTATCTATCTTTTCTTTTTATAATTGGCTGATTGGCACATTTGCCGAGACAGTCTCTTTTTTTTTTGGTATCTTAAGCTTTCGTTTTATGTATTTCTTGTATCTTTGGTCATCTGTGCATGTAATTGTTGATGTTTCCCGAGAAATAAAATAGTGAAGTATATAAGTATAAAAGACCGATGAAGAAACGTCAGAAAATGTTTCACATGAAGTAATCAACTAACAAACATATTTTGCTGTTTATTTTTATCATAGAGCTATATTAAATTGCTAGAGCGCTAACGCGACGTACAAAATAATGCCTGATGGGCGCATCCATGTTTGTGCACAAACCTATGGAAAGCTCAAACTTTTGTACGGCTTTTGTACGGTATTTGCATATCTGCGTTTGTATTCCATACCGGTGCGTCATCGAAGCCGATACGCCCAAAACCGAAATGCACGATCAGCAAATGAGCGTGCAATTTTGCTCTACGCAAACAGCGCAACGTGTGCGCGCGTCCCACCGCTGCAGATGCTTTTCGCCGTGACGTTTTTTGAACCGTCATAACGCACTCAAGTTGTTTGCATGTATTCCACTTGTGCATTGCATTTAGAATATACTTTTAAAATCCAATCCATCTATTTTGATTGTGTTCTACAAACACGCACATGAATTCAAAATGTCTGCGCCATGAGCGGCTTCAAAACGTCTCCGCTCGCAAGAATGAAGAGTTAGCGCTCTAGTAATTTAGTATAGCTCTGTGATTTTTATCTACACAGCTCACGACCTTTCAAAGCAAGACAACATATGGGAACTCCATTCTCTGTATATGATGGTAAATTAAAATGTGGGCTTCCGTTTCCCGGGTGACGCACATGTACCTACAATATGTCACGAACCGGTATGTTCAATCTCAGTAAGACGAGACTTATCAACAAAAGCACTAAAATATCAGGTTTATAATCCAGACAACTCATCACAAGTCTAAGTGAAATAGCATACATGTACTGATGTATGGGTCATACCATACATTTTGGGTAAAAAAATGTGACTTTTTTTCCTGTCCCTTTTACCTTGGTACTTTGTAATTTGACGCTCAAGTATAAATTAAGAATGACGTCAAACGATTTTGTTTGTTTGTTGGCTAGGTATGTATGTAGTTTGCTACCGGGATCTCTCTTGGAGGACGACCACAGTAAGGAATGCATTCAGAATGTTAAAAGCATAGATGTCAGATTGTAACAGGGACAGGGAAAAGAGTGGACCCCGAATTGATAGAATAACCCATATGGAACTCCGTTCTAGGCCTTTCCACACTAAACACGCTAAAGGGTTACAAAAGTGTGACATGGGATTGGGAAATGAAGCAGGATAATATCAGGTGCCTCTTTTCCCTTTGCGCTATACATTCCCACCCCAGTGTTGAGGATTGTGCTCACCAAGAATTTTAGACTTTCCTTGCAGATTTTACATGATATGTGTGCTCAGAATGTTACGCATGTAACATGGACAGAAAGTTTGGAACCAAAGTCCTACATGTACAAGGTATATTTGTTAGTTTGAAATTGCCATAGAGCTATATTAAATTACTAGAGCACTAACTCCTCATTCTTGCGCGCGGAGACGCTTTGAAGCCGCTCTGGGCGCAGACATTTTGAATTTATGTGCGTGTTTGTAGAACACAATCAAAATAGATGGATTGAATTTTAAAAGTGTACTCTAAATGCAACGCGCAAGTAGAAGATACGCAAACAACTTAAGCGCGTCATGACGGTTCAAAAAACGTCACGGCAAAAAGTATCTGCAGCGGAGGGACGTGCACGCGTTGCACCGTTTGCGTAGAGCAAAATGAAACGCTCATTTGCTGATCGTGCATTTCAGTTTTGGGCGTATCGGCTTCGATGACGCACCGGTATGGAATACAAACGCAGATATGCAAATAGCCATACAAAAGCCGTACAAAATTTCGAGTTTTCCATAGGTTTGTGCACAAACATGGATGCGCCCATCAGGCATTACTTTGTACATCGAGTTAGCGCTCTAGTAATTTAATATAGCTCTATGGAAATTGCCAACCTCGTACATGTACGAGGTATATTTGTTAGTTTGAAATTGCCAACCTCGTACATGTACGAGGTAACATTCGTACTTAAAATCGCCAAACCTCGTACATGTACGAGGTAGAGTAAGCATGTTATCACAAGGGGGTGCTCTCGCTCTTTCTAATAATATCATTTTCATTCAGGTATGACCTGTATTTATCTGTTTCATTCGAGTTCTTGCAAGGGCGCAGCACTGACACTCGTATTTTCTGCAAAAAGTGTGGAATTCCCCTGTGTGTAGGACAGTGTTTCAGGGTGTAGCACTATGTACGTGACTACTATTGACTTTCCAATGTATCAAGGATATACCAGAGAGCAACAACAACAAATTTAGTGTGTAAAACTCATGTACTTTTTTTTTTTTACAGAATTTTGAACAATTACAAAAAATGCTCTAAGTTGGGCACTTTTGGGGTTAAACTTTTCAAATTTCGCAGGCAGTGAAAGAGTTAATATTGATTGAAAGTTATAATTACATTAAATGTATTTATCAAATATTGTGCCTTTTCATTCTTATCCCTACAACATTGTTACCTGTAAAAACCAAGACAATCTACTGAATAAGACGTCACAGAGTATTATGTTCACAATATTATGTACGTAACTTGGACAGAAATTTGTGACAAACTTCTGTTCGCGTTACGTAAAGTTACATGTAAGCGTCTTATCGACCAAGAAAATTGTGTTTAATTTGGCTGATAGCCCTAACAGTCCTGAATCCTCCAATTTCAATATGATTTTGTACAACCCCTAGGGACTTAGGGTTAATCTTATGGGTTTGAATATAAACGAGATGCCATTTGGGTGAATTCATGAACACGTTTATCGGTGTCCTGTCAATTAATAGCAAGTTATTCTGTCCATGTTACTGATGTTATTATTTACAATGACCCCTGCAATTCCTAAGGTACAAAGAATGCCCCCTATATTTTTGTTGTATACATGATCATTAAAGGGGCACCAGGTCCTGAAATCCCCAAAAATTTCATGTTTTGGATTGTTTACTTAGCCTATTTCAAACATCTGGTTGAAAGGAAACCAACCTAATGTCTTACCGTTCCCGAGAAAAGATGAAAAAAACCCCGCTTGTTTACATCGGACATGACGGAGTACGAATATGTTTTTCGTGTTGTTCTCAGTGTACGATATACACGTTGTGCGTCTCGGGAACAGCGGTGACCAATCACCATCAATGCAAAAAAAAGTGGTTTCTTCAAGGTCCGCAAAAGGCGAACACTTTACAAATGAAATCAAAACTAGCATCCAAACAGCTCGAATTTATGGGGCCGCAAAAGTGGACCCCGAAATTCGTTCTCGCACGCATAAAACAGGAATAACACATTAACGCCCAGTTTTGAAAGGATAGTTGTGTGGATGTTTATATCCTACTTTTAAATGTTATTTCCGATTAACATCAACTCATTCAAAGCGCGTTTTGCAGCCCGATTGGGCTGTTCCAGGACCTAGTGTCCCTTTAAGGCCTCAGGAATGTACATGCAAATTTGCAGTCAATTGCACCCCATTAGCGTGGAAACGCCCATCTCCGTTAACGAGAAAATAATTAAGAAAATGGCGACCGTTCGCTGGGAAATCTATTTTTCTTCACGGACACTAGTGAGCTGTACTACATTAACAACTTAATATCTATGATAAGAACTGACATATAGCAACATCTCAAGAAATTTATTCTGATAGTTTTTTTTCTGCTTGGGGAGCTATAAAAGGTTTTTTTTTTTTTTTTCAGGGACGGACAGCGGTAGGTTTTCAATCACAAATCCCTCAGGAAAGACTAGTGCATTTCGTGCGTGGGATTGTCCTGGCAGGCCTATAAAATGACAAAAAGACATCTGGCGAATGTTTTCAACAAAGCCCGCGATCAAATGACGGGCATTATCATTTTGCTTTTTAAAATTCCGGCATTTTTTCTTGCGTAAATCCGGACCACAAAAAGAACACATTGCACTGTCAAAAGAAACTGCACAATATTTATCTGAAATATGATTCCTTCTTTTGAAAGAAAAAAATAACAAAAATTGAAAGACAATTTTTAGAGTTCTATGTACATCTAGGATGGTCCAATCTTTTAGAAGGTTTTCATATTTTTTTGCCAAAATCCAAGCAAAAACAAATTACATAAGCTGTTTTTGAAATACGATTCCCTTTCCAAACAAAAATGACAAAAAAACAGAAGAAATTTTTAGACTTCTAATTAAATATAGATGGTACAATCTTCAGTTTCGGGTAACAAATTTCATGCAAGATTTGAGATATGTTTTGAAATATCGGTTGAAATTAGACAAAAACATCTCAAGTAGAGATGTATCTTAGAAATATGCAAATGTTGCCAAAAATACCCAGTGAAATGTTGCTTAACGAGGTAAAAGCACAATTTTATGCTGTGTACAATGAAATGGGCCGATCATCTGCTTGACATGATCTGTTTCGTTGTGAAGCGCCATGGGGAACGTGTTGCTTGTGTTCATGGGCAAGACAGTTTACTACAATTACCTCTCTAAACCCAGGAGTAAACATTAGTGGGTAATCTGTGAGGGTACAGACCGGATTGCGCTGATCTTGAGCAGCTGCAGGAAAGAGGTCTCATGGCCTGACAAACAGGGGTAATATTGCAAAACCTTTCGCTTTGTGACTTTGGTTAGAAGTTGGAGTGTGCATCTTGCCGGCTTCACGTAGGAGGCACCTTTGCTGCCTGTCTTCCGCTTTCGAGGGTGTTTGCGTGTTTTGCGCGTGATCACTCGTGAACACACGCAACTGCACACATGGGTAGTTATGGGGTACCATTGTCCACTTTTACTTCCCTAATATTGTTCTCATTTGTTTCTATTGAAATCTCAAACAACATGGAGCGTTTCACAACTGGGGTACTGAGATTTTAAAGACCGACTTGCGACGTACCATTGTCCCTATTGTTACCCTTTGTTTCCCCGTACCCCATAAGGGTGCAGGCCAGTAAATGGGTCCGAAACTGCCTACGCCGGCCAAATCACAGTTTGCATGCCCTCAAATTCTTCAGTATTGGAGCATTTTTAAGGCCGTGAACTTGATGATTTGTTTAAAAAAAAAGAAGGTTGGAAGCCGTGCAGAGGACTGCGAGCTCGTATTTCTGTGAAATGTGGATGATGATTTGGCACTAAATTGGCTCTATTTTGCACTGGAGCGTAGGCGTCCATTTTCAACATGGCGATGGGCTTCAGGACTGCTTTTAGAGGTGATCATCTTTGGATGGAATTTTCTCCCGAAAGTCATTGGTTAACCCTCAGAAAATTGAACAGAAAATGAAAGATGATGAAATAAGCTTTAATTTGATGCACGTCTTGAACACCTCAGAGAGTTGTGAGTATTTTTCCTGAATTTCTGAAGTGGGAGCATTTATCATTGGGTCTATGGAAATTTATTTACTGGTGTACAACCATAAGACCATATAATATGTGTAAACACACATAAGCCGTGTCCGCACTGGACTTTTTTTTTGGAAGGTTTTACCGAGACGATGGTAAAATGAGAAATGGTCAAATGTGACCACTGTCCGCACTTGGACTTTCGACACCGGAAAATTTACCCAGACCGCGTGGGAGAAGTAACCGAGCTGTCACAGTGTCAGTATAATGACTCACCGAACACAGAAAACAAATTGCCGATCACATTTTCAGCCGCCGATATGCACAGTAATATTACACACGCCATTTGCATGCACAACATAATCGTTTACACGATATTTATTTCATCTTGACACGCCAAATCTTGATGAAAAGGCCTATAATTCTGACGCATTTGTGATGCACGTCGTCGAAGCCATGCCGCTGTACGATGTTCCGTGCGGCAGCAGTGCCATCAGTTTTCGTTGGTTCCCATCGCATGCTTACAGAATCGAAGCTATGATGTGGGTCAGGAACCAGTGACTACGGCCTACATATGGTACCGGACCATGATGTTCCGTGCATTACTACAGTAGCGTATCAGGACGAATTTGGATCGTAGAAAATAACATACATCGGTGGAGAAAGAGAATTTCCGCAAATTAATTCTCAGAACGTGATCTCCCTTCTCTGTCTATGTATTTGTCCGTTGAAATATATATTTTAACGAGATTTTACCGCTCGGACTTGATGATACACCGCAGCGTGTTTCTACACAATGTTCGGCCACTGCATGTGCAGGTTCGTGCGGTCTCTGTATGCATAACAGGGCGCTCGGGCCGGATGTACGCTTTCCTGAGCCGCTTTTACCGACTCGCACTGTCCGCACTGGACTTATCGTCTCGGGAAAAGTGACCTGGTCAGTTTTCCTGGGCGCGTGGGAAGTTTTCCTGGGCAGCAGTTGGCCAGTAAAAGTAACCGCTGGACTCAGGAAAAGTAACCGAGAGGAAAACGTCCTAGGCTGTCCGCACTGGACTTAAAATGGGAAAAGTACCCATAGTCTCGGTTAGTTTGACCAAAAAAAGTCCAGTGCGGACAGGGCTATAGACACCCTTTGCGCTTTGTAGTATAGTGGTAGAGAACACTTAAGCCCAACATTATTATCATTATCATCTAACTTCCATTCAGTTGGAAAAGAAAGTGGCACGCTTTCTGTCGAGAGTTGTCCTTATAAGCAAATCTTCTTCCAATACTAATACTGATACTAAAAAGTGCACGAATCCACCATTGTTGGTGCTCAAGGGGCTACATCATTATTACCCTGCTCATTGGGCCAAGGAAACATTCCAAAGACAATCTCAGCTCCCTGGGGAGTAGACAGCTACATGCTGCCATTTTGGCGCAAAGCAGCTAAAAACAATCACAATAACCATCTCTGCCCTCACAGGTATCCATTTACTCCTGGGTGGGGCGAAGCAATGAGTGACAAAGTACCTTGCCCAAGGGCACACGCACCATGACCCCAGGCTGGACTTGAACCCACAACCTGCAGAATTACCTGCAGACCATAAGGTTCAGTGCTCGAGACCACAAGATTCAAATCAGACCAACCTTCCTGTTGGCTTCCCTCTACCTGAAATGTGTCCCTGATCTTTTGGAAACATGACCCAACTTTCAGTCCTGATTCAACAGTAAAAGGCAGGCTCTTACCGTTTCGTTCGTGGTCGATTCAGTCAGATCTTCCTTGGAGCCGATCTTCCGTAAGAGCTGCTCCATGTCGTCCATGAGGTTCATGTCAGAAGACGGCTCCCGACGGCTCCCCTCCTCCAGGGAGTCCTTGTCGCCTTGGCTCGGGTGACGGTAGGTTTTACTCTTCAGTGGCAAGGTTGGTGGATTGCTAAAGAAAAAAAGATAACAAAACTCAAGATTATCTTTCCAGCTTAAAGCTGCCCTAAGGTCAACCTAACAAACTGGGTCGGAGACTGACTTATTTTTTTCAGGATCAACTTTACCTGAGCTATGACCAGCGGGAAAATATCAGGTTATTTTGTGACCCGAGTGCAACTTGAAAATGGCAACACTGGTCGGCCGACCAGCGTTGGAAATTGATACACCACTTATCTTGAAAATGGCAGCACACCAGGTGCTATGATTTTACAGGATGCTTTAGACTGTCATTCACTTTAAACAGTCCAGTAAGGTATTTGATAAGAATTTGGTAGTTTTGTTTTTTGATGTTTGCAAATGTTGTATATTCCCTTTAAAGATTTCTATTGACGTTCAAAATACCTCTGGAATGGTGGGCGGAGTTCAGTGATCTAACCTTAAAAAAAAGGGGGGGGGGTTTGCAATCCATTGTGTTTTTTCAATTATCATCGAACCGTCACTTTTTAAGCTCTGGCAGGAGGGTCTACATGTCACTTGGTGGTCTGTCTGTCTGTCTGTCACAAAAATTGACTAAAAGTATGGTGTTCCATATGTGCCATCGACGTTTTGATGTCTGTTTAGAAAAATCAATCCATTGACTGATCGTTGGAAATCACAAACATTTCTTGATTCCTTCTCAATGACAGCAAACCAGACGGAATAATTTCACGGGGTGTTTAGTACTGGTACGATCTTTAATCCAATTAAGCTTTTTTTGACATTAATTCGGTAGGTTGCTTTTGTGATCAATGCATATGATCCTACAGTGCCTTAAATCACGCACCCATTATTGGAAGTCCTTCTGTTGGGCAAACCCGCCACGGTCATCGGCCGAGCATTTTCCTCTGAGATCCGGCGGGAAGCATTAGATGTAGTTTTCTGTGGAAATTAACAAAAAAAATTAAAGAGATTGTTGATTGCTGAAAGATATCTGCATCATTATCACAACTCTTGGTTTAATTTTTGCGGAAATCGGACGAGAAATTTTCTGAGGAATTTTTTTCTATATTAAAGTGTACTTACAAAACTAGGATCATTTCATTGTGTTATTTTTTTTCAGTCAGCTCTACAGTTTTAACGTTTCACACACAAAAATTGTTCAGCAATCGATAATCCTTTTAAACAATTGTTAACGGGTAATTTTGGCATTTATACTGTCCGTGACAGAGCTTTTAAGACCTCAGTTAATAAACCTGAAAACATATTTTCAAATCTTATTTAATTATTTATTTATTTCTTATTTTAACTGGGTAGCCCATTCAGTGGAATCCATTGGTCTCCCATGGGGCCCAGTAAAGAGAGGACGATGTGAAGAAATTACAGTTTTAGAGGTGGGAGGAAAACCCTAGAATAGAATCTTCTGAGGAAAACCCACAGAATCAGGTAGGGACTGAAAACCAATCCACATGTTGGCCCAGGCGGGATTCGAACCTGGGTCACAGCGGTGGAAGGCGAGGAAAGTACCGCTACGCCAACCTGTCTCCCCAAATCTTATATATCATCTAGCAATGGTCAAGGAGATTAGGACCAAAAAAGTCTTTAGTTTCTGGTCTGCCCGCGCGTCACCGTAGCCGTGCGCATTGGCAAAATTAACAACTTTTTTTTTTGCAATATAAGATGATGTCTCCAAAACTGCCAAACTCACTGGTTTGGCTGGAATCCTGCTGCTGCACAATTTTAATGTGTTTTAAGATGGGGTTACGATCGAGTATAAGCTTATGTGGCCTCTCTGGGCTCCCATATATTTTGCACTGAATTTAGTCGGGCACCATTTGCAGACGGTGATGTAATTTTATAATTGTGCGTCTGGAAGCCAGACTGAGGGAGCGATGATCGTGTGTCTGGAACCTGTAAACGCTTTTTAATTAGCACAATATGCAGGTATGCAACTTGGAATTAACAAAAAAACGAGGAAATACCAAATTTTACACGACTTTGTACAGTGTTTTTTAATTTTAAATGGCAAAAGTCTGAAGTGAAAAACGAGGAAATCAGCTGATCCGAGGAAGAGTTGCATGCCTGAATAGGTAAGGGAGCAGACTAATGACCAGCCGGGCAGCTCATGCACAAAGTCCATGTCGCTGTATGGTCTAACGTTACTATCATTTTTAAAAATATTTTTTCTTGACTATCCAAATTTCCCAAAGAATGTTCTTGTCTGTCGAGATCATAAGTGGGTGCAGAATTCTCAAGCCTTATGGCCTTACTGAGGTCACCTCAAGCTCCATCTCTAAAGATTATTTTTGAGTGAAAGGGATTGAAGCATCATCTGCAACATCAGCCGACATTTGAAGTAGAAAAAATAAGAGAAAAGAAAAAAATTGCGTTGCCGCACCACTTTTGGGGCAAGCTCCATACCAGAAACTGAAGACTTCTTTTTTTGGCCTTATACAGACTAGGAGTTTGGGATCATGTCTCTGAATCATTCATTAGATATCATGGTTAATTGGCTCTGTCACGGACATAACACTTCCTTTCATAACGACAAAATTGTCCTTAGAGTTGAAAGATTCATTTCATTTCATTTGGTCAAAGCTGGCAACACAAAGTCTCCCTACACAAGTTTCATAATATAACGGATACGTAATCTCATACATAAGCAATGGAGATTAGTTCTAGCTTGCAAACTCCTCCGAGATAACAGGAATTTCAAGTAGGCTTTGAGCAAACATGTAGGAGTCGTCTTAAGGAGGCAAGCACGTTTGTTTGAGTAGTAAAAGCAGAGAGTTTTGTGTGTGTGCATTCATTATTGAAATGAATCTTTATTTCATGTGCATCCAGCATCGGAAATACACCTGTCTGCATTTCAGCGCTTGTTTTGAGTTAAGAGTATTTCAAGGGCTTATGCAACTGAATTTTTGAATGGAATCAATTTTAAAAATGATGGACACAATTGGCAAATTCAAAAACGTGTTTTGTGGATTCAAGGAATAACACCAAAAAGGCGAAAAAGTAAAGGCTGTCACAAGCCAATATGGCCCATCAGGCCGGCATTTATCTCCGGTTTCCTTGGCATGAAACGACTGAGAATATTTCTACTCCCCCTGGATGGGATGCCAGTCCATCGCAGGTTACTCCCCAGCTTATGCTGGTACCCATTTATACTCCTGGGTGGGGAGGGGCAAGTTGGGGTGAAGTGGCTTGCCCAAGGACACACCATATATTACCAGTAGTTGGATTCGAACCCCTGACCCTCTGATCCTGAGTCATGAACCCTAACCACTAGGCCACACTCCCCAAATTTGAAGGAGTTTATTAAAAAACTAACCTACAGGTTGAAATTTCAACTTAGTAGAAATACTTTTTGAGAAAACTCTTTGCGAAAAAAAAAATCTGCGTTTTTCTCAACGCCAAGCCTACCGGTAGATTTCTATTGAAAGTGCAACGGTTTGGTCATAACCATTGCAAGGAAATGAGGATAAAATCCTCTTTTCTCAAAAATGACAGCATACTAGGCGCAATGAATTCACAGGACGCTTGATCCTATTATTTTAATTACTCAAAATCGAGAAGGATGTTTCATGATATTTTGACAATTTCATTTTTTGAATGTATAACAAAAATGGTGTCCGTTACGTTTAATAGCGTTTGTAATGCCATAGTTTCTAAAAATGAATTTTGCTGCTTTGAGACATTTTTTTTTTTTGTGTGCAAATCTCCATAATCATGAGCATGAATGATGATATTGTCTGTGCCAGAAACGTCAGTGTTTCAGAAACTTCAGCAAATGGGTTAAACAATTCCCAATTTGAATTGGCTAGGCACAATCCCTTGGAAGTTGCGACAAAATGAATAATAAGCAAGCCCTCGGGGGTAACGACTTACAACTCATGTTCTTGCATCCTGGTAAATAAACCCCAGGTGTTTGTATAAATGTTGATCTGATCTCTTTAGACTTTCAGATTAGGAGCATTGAGTTTATCTTTAACTAATGCGCCAGAAAAAGTGTTGATCTTGGGGAATTGAGGGCTTCACAATGTAATGTTTCCCAATGAAAATTCAACGCATGTTGGTGGCATTGCCACAGACACGTGGACTGAATACAAAAAAAAATTATTGGTCACGACTGATAACGAAAACGCATACAGGATGAGTATAAAAACGAAACCCAATTGTCGGGACAATTATTTTAGTGAAGTTCTGCATGTAGCACTTTCAAAATCTAGAATATGAAAGCCCAATTCATAAGCTTTCTTTTAGTACAAGAATCATTCAAATCACTCATGTACTTTTCAAATTATGGAATTTCAAACACATTTACTCTTTTAGAGTTCTGTCAACGGATCACAAAAAAAGGTGTGCGTTCTTTCAGCAAAACGAAAACAATTCACACACATCCCTATGTGATTTGTTATCATTCGTATCATTCGAACCCTACATGACCTCTGACCTCCAATTTCGGAAGACTTTTGATGAACCCCCACCCAAGGATCACTCTAAGTTACATGTACATAAAAAAAACATCAAATTCTGTAGACAAAGAAACATTTGAAGCATATTTGAAAAATGACCTCTAATGACCCCTACATGACTTTTGACATCACTAATCCAATGAAGAATTGTGTCTTCTCACCAAGGGTCACTGCATCCAAGTTTCATCAAAATCCCTGAAAGCATGTAGAAGCTATACATTTTTTTCAAAAACTTTACCTAACATACATGTACATACATATACTGACGTTCCGGCGGATGGGAATTCTGGTGTACTTGCATTCGCTCTGGGCATGCAGAGCCTCGATCTGGCAACTTACACAATGAAAATAGCCGGTTCAGTGATCTGAACCCTGGAATGCGAATCACTGAACTGGCTTTTTTCATTGTGTAAAGTTGCCAGATCGAGGCTGTGCGTGCCCATGGCGGAAGTGTGAAAAGAGCGAATTGTTTTCTGTTTATCCCTCTGCTTTAGAATTTCACTTCTGGGGTATTGTTTTTCTAAGAGTGAGTAGTGGTGTAGCTTTGTTCCCTAAATTTCCCTTTATACGAGTACCCTACAAGTAGTTCAGTTAAGTACGGGTCTAGACTAAGGGTTAACGGTCAAACGGGTCTTTGGCCATACAGAATTTTAGGACTGATTTAGGTAAGTGTCTCCCAAAACTTTGTTTAGGTGACACAAAAATTTTGGATAACCGGATTTTGAAATCTCTGACTTCTCCCAACACTACTCTAGAAAGCCTCTCGGAAAGTAAGTAAGATTCTGTCTGGGCGAGCAGTAGAAGATGAAAATGTCAGCTTACCCTTCGGACGTCCACGGTGGCTCTGGACGGGATGGGGCTGTTCTGGGGGCTACTTGAGGGGGAGGAGGGGGCGCTGGACGTCGGGAGGGGGAGGGAGATGTCCAGGTAGGAATGCTGGCGATTGTTGTGCCTGCGAGACATGTCCAAGTCTTCCGTTTCCTGTGGGAGGAAGGCACATTGTTGGGTTGGAAACTTGCTCTACTTGACCTACATGTACCTGACGCTGGTATCAGGAACTGGTGGAATAATACATTTTTTTGACCAACAAATGTCAAGAGTAATTAAAATCCGTGACGCGATATGGACTACACTTGTTAATGCATTGCATGCACGGCTTAACAAGCACTGTTTAAAAACGTAATGATAATATGGTTTTATGGGAGAAGCAATGAGTGACATAGTGTCTTGCTCAAGAAACACACACACACTGTAACACCCAGGCGTATCCAGCTTTTGATGCAAGCGCACTCTCACATCCGCGCCAAATTGTAGACAGCACATTGCTATGGTTTGTGGAGCTTGGTTTTCTTTTCTTTTTTCATGTCAGAACTCTTATGGAAATAGTTACTGGGAATTTTTTTTTTTTTAAATTCTGCCGGGGAGAGGAAGGTGCCACTCCCCTACCCCCACCCCTCAGGATACGCCACGCTGTAACCCCAGGCTAGACTCAAACCCACAACCTGCAGAATTAACCACAAGATCATGAGTTTTAAATGCACCAGACCACGAGGCCCCGGCACTCCACTTACATAAGTTCACTTCATACACAATAACAAAGCTCTAGTTTTTTTTTCTTTTAATATTTCTTCTCTTTTGAAGCCTTCTTTAAAAGAAGAAATGCTTGCTTGTCTCACCTTCCCCTTAATTAGCTTCGTCTTCAGGCCGCTGTAATGCTTGTTGGCAAAGTCTCTACCCTAAATTAAAAAAAGAGGAACAAATCCGTTATTAGTTCCTCTAAAGTTAAGAAAAAGGTGATACGGAAAAATAGCAGCTAGGATGAAGTTATCTTTAAATGCGCATATAACAAACTTACGCTAAAAAGGGAATGTACAGCATTTGCTTTTGCTGCAACTTTCAGAAATAAAAGGATTTGGAGGATTAGTATGTTATAGCAAATATTGTCGAACTGACTTGCTTCACGTTTTGGGTTTGGAGGGCTATGCTGGAAAATCCAAGAAAATCAATCATGTTCTTGTAGTCTGGTTCCCTGACCCTACTTAAGATGAAACTGAACAATTTATAGACTTTGGGGAATTGTAAGGTCAGAGAACCAGTCTAGCAGGCTTGCACCCCTTCACAGGTGTGTAATCAATTGCAAAGAAAATGCGGAATAACTAAATATGAAAAAGTAGAAGCAGTTTTTGAAAAAAGCCAGTTTTGTTGAAAATGTCAGCACACCAGGAGCCACGATTTTACAGGATGCTTAAGACTGTCATTCCCTAACAATCCAGTAAAATATTTTGTGATAATTTGATCATTTCTTTTTTTGATGTTTGCAAATGTTGTATCTTCCCTTAATAAGCTTTCAAAATGAATGTCGAATGAAAGCTGCGAATGTGATAAATTTAAGCCTGTTTGATTTTGCGTAGAAGCCGATCGCACCCTCACTGTGCATAATAACCAGTACTGTAACCCTTAGTCAAGTTCTCACAAGTCCACACAAGCAATCATAAGCTATCACAAGCCATCTCAAGTCCTCCAGTCTCAAGTCAAGTCACAAGTGTTTCAACTGAACTTCAACACAAGCATTCCTTTGTCAATGTTCATCCTCTGATTGTGACCCAAGTTGTGGATGGCTTGCGATTTGATTATGATGGACTTGCGATTTGACTTGTGACTTGACTTGTGATTGACTTGTGACTGACTTGTGACTGGACCTGTGATTGACTTGTGATTGACTTGTGATTGACTTGTGACTGGACCTGTGATTGACTTGTGATTTACTTGTGACCGACTTGTGACTGACTTGTGATTGACTCGTGACTGACTTGTGACTGGCTTGTGACCGACTTGTGATTGACTTATGATCGATTTGTAATTGACTTGTGACTGACTTGTGACTGATTTGTGACTGACTTGTGACCAACTTGTGATTGATTTGTGACGGACTTGTGATTGACTTGTGATTGACTTGTGACTGACTTGTGATTAACTTGTGATTGACTTGTGACCTGACTTGTGATTGACTTGTGACCGACTTGTGACTGGACCTGTGATTGACTTGTGATTGACTTGTGATTGACTTGTGACCGACTTGTGACTTGATCTGTGATGGACTTAATTGACCCAGGCTCTGACAAAACATTTGTGAAATTGTTACCTGTTTTAACACCAGCTTCATGGCTTCGGGATTGGCCTGTAAACACGATGATGGGTGAGAAATCGGGTGAAAACCAAAACACCAAACAGACAAAATGAAAAATGAGTGAGATGTTGAACAATGAAAAATGAACATTAATGACAAGGGCACCTGTGATGTGGGAAATTGAGTTCATGAATGAAATACTTCCCTTCTTATGGGACCATGACATGAATTTCACACTGAACATTTTTTGTGTAAATATCTGTTCCTCTGACATGTAAGAAAATAAGAGACACCTATTTTTTTTGTTGAATTTTTTCTTTAAAAGTGCCGATAATGTTTTCACCGCAGGTAATATCCTGGCTATTTTGTGCCAACAGAGGGCCCTGTTGCTGTGATGTCAATTGATCCCAACTACAGTTTCGGGATTTTCTGTACAAATTGATGGAAAAAGAATATGCGTTTCTGAAAACTGATTGCATGTACAGATGCCGTTTAAAAAAAAAATATACGGAGGTATGAATTAGGTGATAAAAGTGTGATGAAGTGGTTATAAAAATATGGTTATGAGCTTGTTCGCCAATCATTGTTTTATTTGCAGCCGGGCCACTAATTGGTTTTAAACATCATGTTTATAACTGCTCAATCACTATACCCATTAATACTTTTCGGTCCAAAAAAAAACAACATAAAAAATAAAAAATTTTGACGATTTAGGCCAGTTCTATGGTGGTGTTGTACGAGCTGTGTGCTCATATCAGCATCTCTAAGGAGATCACATCAGTGTTTCTGGTTGTAGCGTACATGTACCTCTTTCATGTGGGCGGAGGACAGTGTCTTGTGTCTCGTGATTAAATGGCAGTGTAAGACCACCCACATAACAGGCTCTCAACCAATAGGAATAGGTTAACCGTCACAGGTTTTTTTATACATGTTGTCATGTACACGTACATGGTTCTTTATGGGGCACGAAACACAACAGAACAACAACAGACCCACAATGCAAGGAAGTCTTTAGAAATCCATCTGCCCAATTAAGGGAAACAATGCAAGGAACTCTTCATAAATCTATCTGCCCAATTAAGGGAAACGCTATGGAGTTTGTGATTTCAATTGGAACAAAGAACAAAAGAAGGGAAACAAAGGTCTTCCCCATAAGTATACAATGTACTTGTATATGTACGTGTTCTACATAACCCCCAAGGACCCACACGCAAAAAGAGAACAACAGATCCTTTCATCAGTCCTCGGGAGTTGGGTCCTTTGTTTACAACAGTCCTCTGTAGTAGGTTTGTGTGCTTAGTCTATGGTAGAGTGTTATATTACAGGGACAAAGGGAAACACAAAACATTGTCCTCGGGAGGATAGTAAAACAAGAGTGTATGGCTGTGTGAGTGCACAGCATCAAGGCTGTATGATGAAACACGCACACCAACAAATCTCATAATGAAAGCAACATGTACAATGTACGTGTATGTACCAGTATGAGTAGCCTGTTATCTACTGCATAAATCAGCGTTCCCATGGACCACAAATGAAGCAGCGTTAAAATTGCGCTTTTCAGATTTTAGTAAAAAAGAAAGAAAAGCCAAGCATCCTACCTTCGGCCGTATAGACCCCTGCGCCTGAATCATCTGTTAAGGAATGTTAGGGACAGGCAAGGAGTGGGGTTTAAAAAAAAGGGGAGGGGTTGAAATCGCAAGACAGAATATTAGTATTATAAGCAATGGCACCTTTAGGCATGTAGGATCATTTGCTTTTCATGCATTTTGTTCGTTTCCAATAATAACACCACTCAAAATCCAAAGAGAAATGTTCAAAACCTAACCTGTTGAAGTTTCAGCTCAGTGGATATTACACTTTTTGAGAAAACAGTGAAAAACCAAACACGATTTCGTCTACAGCACTTTGTATTCCCAAAAATCAGTCAATGGACTGATCGTTGGGATAAGCTACATGTACATTTCTTGATTGATTCTAAATGAGGTTGCACTAGACGAATAATTTCATGGGTGTTTAGTACCAGTACAATCTTTAATCCAATTAAGCTTTTTGATAATAATTTGGTACATACAGAGTGAGTAAAAAAAAACGAAACCCAAATGTCGGGACAATTGTTTAAGTGAAATTCTGCATGTAGCACTTTCAGAATCTAGGATATGAAAGCCCAATTCATAAGCTTTCTTTTAGTACAAGAATCATTCAAATCACTCGTGTCCTTTGCATGTTACGGAGGTTTAAAAGCAACCACCGTTTTAAAGTTCTGTCCACGGATCACACAAAAGGTGTGTGTTCTTTCAGCAAAACCAAAACAATTCACACACATGTGAATTGTTTTCGTGTTACTGAGAGAACACTGAACTTTTTTGTGATCCATGGACAGAACCTTAAAACGGCGGCTGTGTTTAAAACTCCGTAACTTGAAAATTACATGAGTGATTTGAATGATTCTTGTACTAAACGAAAGCTTATGAATTGGGCTTTCGTTTCCTAGACTTTGAAAGTGCTACATGCAGAACTTCACTACAAAAATCGTCCCGACATTTGGGTTTTGCCTCTTTTTTGACTCACCCTGTATACTTTGGGGATGAATACAAATGGTCCTATATGCCTTGAATTAATACGGAAATTGTTCATTTACTGCAAATTGGTGGGAATTGGATAACAACCCGGCATTAAGTTCAGGCACAAATATATTACAAACAAAATTAAAGAAGCAAACCAAAACCACAAACATGGCACTAATTGTAGGCCATCAGCCTGGGGGTTTGGTCAGTATTAAATCAGGGCATAAATGATTATAGTGTGCATGCGCAAGGTATATCGCCCCTAGAGTGGCAGCAAGCATTTTGACGGACATTTTGGGAGAAAAAAAAGGGTGATAACACCCACAAAGCTGCCACAGCTGCAACGCTATCACATATTTCCCAACTCTGGTGGTGTATACCTTGCCAAAAATCGCTATGACGATTATTCCCCTCTTTTGATACCGGTGGCCATAATTTTGGACCGAGGCTGATGGCCTATTGTAAGTTCAAATGTAAATTGATTTACTTTGTTAAATTGTGTTACAATTGCATGCAAAGTTACTGACCATAACTTTTAAAGCTTTTTTTAGCATCTTGTTTTGTTTTGTTTTAAACTGAAAACGGAATTTCCAGAGGGACCAATTCAAGCGCACCAACAGTTTGTTCCAATTTGGGTTTTGTTGTTGTTGTTGTTGTTGTTGTTGATGATAAAGTAACATCACCATTTCATGTCAACCATTAATTTGCTTTTGCTTTTTTTGTGTGGGGCTTGGGTAATTTGTTTTGGCATTCCAAATGGATTATCTACATGTAAAGTCACCAAATACAAGTCATTCAATCGGGATGTTTGAAATTTGGAATAAATTTTTAACTACTGTCGGGTCGCTTCAAAGAAGCAATCATGCTTCGCATACATACATGTAATTGGCTTATTTGAAGTACCGATACGATGGTTTCGGCAGTTTAAAATTCACTTCAATATATGCATTTCATCGTTAATACAGAGGGATTAGGTACTGAGTGGCAATTAAACAAAGCTACATTATGAAAGCCACCTGACAATTGACTGGTATTTTTACATTCTACACGCGCCGTATTTCACCACACCAAGATATGGCTAACTTAAATTATTGCAACCTGTTCATTATAAAAACATAAAAAGCTGCGAAAGTGCGAAACAATCCTTACGAGATTTCCCTAGTTTTTAGAAAGTTAACGACTTTGAAGTTATATATGCACATGGGCGTCGTTAGGATGGGGCAAGGGGGGGGGGAGCTTGCCACCCCCCCCAAAAAAAAAAAAGGGAGGGGAAAAAAGGAAGCAAAAAAAGGTGTGAAGTCATATATTTGCTGTTTATTTACTACACATGTAACAAAATGGGCATCTGTGCTGTGTCAACGGGGGTGGGGTTTGCAAATGTCCCCCCGCTCATCCTAGAAAAAAATGATAATTGAGAATATGCTAAAGAACAAGGATTTGGGGGAAAAGTGTGCTATGCCCCCACCCCCATCTGGTTCCCCCAAATAATCCTGACAATGCTGTATCTGCAGACACTATCCAACGGGCCGGAGGGGGGAATACCGGTTTATATTTGTTTGGGGAAGGAGGATAGGGGGCTGTTTGGGGTTTTTTTGGGGGGGGTGGGGGGGGGGAGAGGGGGGAGGTTAAGCACATCAGTCTGCTTACGAATAGTTTCTACTTAGCATTTAAAAAACTCATTCCCTGGTTATGAGATATGTGAATATGAAAAGAAAATTGCAAGCATTGGGGAAAACTGATAATACGTAACGGGCCCCTGGCCTGATGTATTAATATCGTATAATGATGCAGTGGGTGTAAATGTACAGTGTCGTTGGTGATGAACACCGGTACATAACACCTCTCCCAAGAGATGTGGTGATTCTAATTTGTAGTGATTATCTATTCATAGAATTGTTTGGGTTTATATTTTCCAGCCTGATTAGCAGTTATACAACGTCCTTCGGGACATAGGCTTTCGAAAGAATCAAATAACAGGTGTTTTTTTTAAAGCTTTGAGAGTTGGAGTAAATAGTGATGAATAGTAAGTCCATGGAGAGTGAAAGCGTTGCATTGCAACCAGTTTAAACCGGTTCAAACTGGTTCCAACTAGTGCAAACCAGCAATACGACGATGGTAAGAGAATATAACTGGATCTTTCTTTGTCAACATGTCTTTGCAGATTTTTTATGTAAGGGTATTATTTTGTTATGAAGCCTGCCTTTCAAATCCAAAGATCAGACCAAATTGTGGTATTTTTTACTGATTGTTTTTCAAAGATTTATGAAACTTTGAAGGTGGCATTAAATATAAAAACAAAGTTAGAAAACTCCACGAAGAACTTTTGCTAACGTTGGAGGATTGCATTTTAGCAGTCAACAATGAGGAAAATTGCAGACATTACAATTTACAACAGCTGTTAAATGAAGATACCCCCCCCCTCCTAAAAGGAAAACAATTTAAACAAAAAGACAGAAAAAAATAGTGACTTTCTTTGTTTTGGTTTTCAGTCTGTTGCAAAGTTGTGATCTTAAATCTCTCTGAAATATACTAAACGTTTCAGCCTGTAATTTTGCCTTTAAAGGTGAATTTCTAGATGATTATGACCATGTATCAATTCAAGAAATGCATAGTCAAAAATAATATGTATGGCCAACTTCTCGTATAAGGCCAAATAAAAAAAATACACGTTTAACATCCCGCCTTTTTGAAAAAAAGGAGGCGGGAGGCCCTCCCCCCCCAAAAAAAAATGGCCACCCAACCGGGCTATTTTTCTCAGGAAATTTTTTCTCATTGGACTCAGGAAATGACATACCAGCTTTATATGGGCTAGATGCAACAGACAAAGAGGCCAAAATTATGTCACTGTTTCAAATTAATAACTTTTTCGGTTAAAAAAGAAAGAAAGAAAGAAAGTGGCGGCCTCCAAAAAGGAAGCGGGTGGGGACGCTAAACATCTTTTAAAATTATTTTTCTAATGGCCAAAACTGTTCCCAAGGAAAGTTCAATTTCAAAATCTAAGCATACATTGTAAAGGATAAGACCTATACTTTGACATATATTTAATTTTTTCAACCACTTTACAAAAATTGTCTCTTTTTTTACAGAAAGCAATGCATAAATGAAGAAGCTAGTAGAGTTAGGGTGTGTTAAAAATAACGACAGAGCTTCGAGAAAGACCAAGAAACTGTTCCTACCTTCTGCTGAATGTTTTTCTGTGCGTCTTTCAGCATTTTCCTGCCATCCGTTTTGACCGTGGAAAGGTGGATCTTGAGTTGTTCCTTCAAGTTTTTGCTGGACAGACCTTTCAAGTATCAAAGTGACACACAAAAAAGGTTACAGTCACTGATTTGTAATGAAAAGGGTTTTCTTTTTTTTCCATAACCATCATATGTTTTATCGTACACTTCCAATTTGTTTGTATCTTTCATTGTCAGGTTTCATTTCAATGGATTGTCGCTTGACTGAGTGGCTTGTGATTGGGACTTGTGAGGAAAGGTGGGGACTTGTAAGGAGTTGTGAGGACTTGTGATGGACCTGTGAGGACTTTTGAGTACTTGTGAGGGACTTGAGTGGACTTGTGAGAAATTGTGATGAACGTGTGAAGATTTGTGAGGACTTGTGTGACTTGTGAAGACGCGTGAGGACTTGTGATGGACTTGTGATGGACTTGTGATGGACTTGTGATGGACTTGTGGTGGACTTGTGGTGGACTTGTGAGGACTTGTAATGGACTTGTGAGGACTTGTGATGGACTTGTGATGGACTTGTGAGGACTTGAGAGGACTTGTGAGAAATTGCGATGAATTTGTGAAGACTTGTGAGGACTTGTGATGGACTTGTGAGGACTTGTGATGGACTTGTGATGGACTTGTGAGGACTTGTGAGGAATTGCAATGAATTTGTGAAGACTTGTGAGGACTTGTGGTGGATTTGTGAGGACTTGAGAGGACTTGTGATTGACTTGTGAGGACTTGTGAGGACTTGTGGGAAATTGTGAAGACTTGTGAGGACTTTAAAGAATGTGTGAGGACTTGTGAATACAACTCAGACTAAAATGGTCCAACTTTGCCGTCTTACTTCCATCTATCCTGGCAATTTCCAGCTCCTCCTCAAACAGGTCGTTGATAGGCTGGCCGGATTTAATCAACTGAAGCCTGGAATCGATAAACTGTTGACAAAAAATGACGACCAAAATGTTATAATGTCCTAAAAAGTCGGCGAAGATAAATTCTATTTTGTTTTGGCAAATAGTGTCATACTCCCATGCCATATGTTGCTTTACTTCATGTACTTTATCAACATTGTTGACCCATTAATAAAGCAAAGTAGAATATGATAAGAGTGGGAATAAATCATTTTTGGGCTACTTCCACTTTTTGAGGATCAATTTCAGTAATATCTGGTACCTCGTGTCGTTATAGTGTTGGACACATTTTCTACACTGTACTTTCCAGACCAGAGCTGCTCTTGCTATGGACGCCATGAGGGGGTACTAGTGCACAGAGTCTATAGACGCATTTGGACACATGAACCCTGGACCAACTCAATGGGTGTTGGGTGGCACGGGTGGCTAGTACCTAAAGTGCGCGCCTCTCACCAGTGTGGGGTTCGATTCCCAGCTAGGACCGTATGTGAGTAGAATTGTGCGTTGATTCTCTCCTGTGTCACGAGGGTTTTTCTCTGGGTTCTCCGGTTTTCCTCCTTTGGCAAAAATCAACACTTTCGATCTCAGGCTGTGCTCCGTGGTCATACATGGGTCGAATGGCGGCTGCCTAAGGCGCCTCTACATCAACCTCGTCCCCAGTGCTTACTTTATTTCCAACCTCGTTTCCAATAGTAAGCCCCGGATAGGAAACTTTCTTTCTGTATTCTGATTCGATACCGCAATTGGCTAGTAATGGATTTATATCGTAAAGTTGGTGTTGTTATTTCAAACGTGCATTACGTGTTTTCACGATCATTGTTATAATAACGTCCATGCTTTTTCAAAAAAATATTCCTTTACTTTTTAATATAAAATGTGAAACTACCTGTTTGCGGGCCAGATTGTAACATTTTAACTTCCAAAAAGAATTTGTTTTCATAACTCACAGCGCGACGAATCGATGCACATGCAAGTGATCCAATACCAGGGTGAGAGAGCAGGTAGTGGTGGGCACCTACTGCTCGACACCCTGGGGACGAGGTTGCCTCTACATGCCTTAGGCTCAACAATGTTGTAGCTGCGTCCTTTGCAAGTCAGCTTCTCAGTTGTGAGTAAGGATTATTAGCCCCCCAAACTATTATAATTATTATTTAATGACAGTGGACATACCTGAGTAAAATGCTGCAGCTGTAGTAGTTTCTCTAAGAAAGGTTGCATGTGGGTGGATCGACACTGAACAAACACGTCTCGGTCTAACACATACTCGTTGCCCTGTGCAGTAAGAGAAGACAAATTTTAATCTAAAAGTGTGCAATTTTTAAGGAAATATACAACATTTGCTCTTGCTGCAATTTTCAGAAATAAATGGATTTGGAGGATTTGTGTGCTATAGAAAATGTTGTTAAACTAGCTTGTTTCACGTTTTGGGTGCGGAGATACTGGAAAATCTAAGAAAACCAACCATGTTCTTGTAGTCTGGTTCCCAGACCCCACTTAAAATGAGACGTTGCAATATACAGACTTTGGGATTGTAAGGTAAGAGAATCAGTCTAGCAGGCTTGTACCCCTTCACAGATGCATGTGTAATCAATTGCAAAGAAAACGCGGAATGACTAAATATGAAAAATTAGGAGCAGTTTTTTTTTTAAAAAGCCAGTTTTCTCCAATGATGGTCGGCCGACCAGCATTGGAAAAATACAAGTTTTCTTAAAAATGTCAGCACACCAGGAGCCACGATTTTACAGGATGCTTTAGATTGTCATTCACTAACAGTCCAATAAGATATTTCATTATAATTTGATCATTCCGTTTTTTGATGTTTGCAAATGTTGTATCGTCCCTCTAAGGATAGGTTCCGATCCTATGACGTCACAGTACCACGTGACAAGCCGGGTTCCCAATGATCGGCCACTGTTGCATTTTAGACAAACGTCCGGTTAGCAACCAACTTGTGCTTTCTAAACTAGACAGTTGGGCTTATTTTCACATAAATAACATATGGCGTCATGGTCACTACCCGTGCCGTGCACGGTTGTCATAAACATGACGACCCAGCACTGATTGTTGGCCGTGCACTTTTTCTCAGCTTTGCCATCAATCATAGCTTCAAAGGCTTGCCTACTACCTAGCACGGGGCACTACATGATCTTTGCCTACTACAATGGCGAGGCATACTTTCCGATGTCAGGGCTCGAATTTCATGAAAAAAACCCACTAAAGAGCAGGTCTAGTAACTGAGGAATCTTACTGGACCTGAACTATTTTTACAAGACCTGTGTCATAAATAAGAAAAAACAACATTTTGCACTATGTGACAGGAATACAACAAAATGCTATTATTTTGTAAAAGGTAAAATGAAGTCTAGCATTTCTAAATGCCATCCACGAATCTCCACATCTTGAAAACAGAGAACAGACGGAGCACAGATTGCCAGAAAAAGTTTACGAGTCACCCGTTTCGTGTGTACACTTGGCTAGTTCCCCTGGAAAATTAGTCTAATTCTCTTGCCAGCGGGCATGGTCTTTTGCTTCGTAAAAGTCTGGAAACTAGACCGTACAACTAATTCCCATGCAGTACAGGGATTCTGCGTATTGCTACCAATCTAAGTTGCGGTGGCGTGACATGTACCAATGGAGCTTCAACGTACCTGTACTGTATGGGATGTACGTACGTATGTCTGCAACTGGCATGACTGGCGCGTTGGCCAGGCAGCTTCGTTGCGTTTCAGCACGGCACGGGGAGTTTTTTGGTCGGTAAGTTTAATCAATCAAGTAATAATATGAACTCAAAGCACGCTGTTAATCAGACCTCAACTGCTAGTATATTTGGGCGTCATTTTGTTTATATAGTGCAAGAAAAAACACAAGACAGCCGGACTACTGCAGTCATACACAGCACTAGACCGATGCTGAAATCACTAGACATGGTCTACGGTCCAGTGGGTATTTCGAGCCCTGGATGTATGTCGGTGGTCAATCATATCATTTTTGTTGTTACTTTTGTGCTATTCTGGATGATTCAGGGCCTTTCTTTCTATTTTTATAATTGCGCAAATTTCAATATTCACTAAGAGTAAGAAAAGCGTAATGTACATGTAATCTACAGCATCAGCGTCATGGTTACTTGAGCTCAAGCAATTTTATTTTTCAATCCCTAATTACAAACGTTAACAATGGATACTGATAAAGCACTTTTAATTAAGATCAAAGGGCTATTATTATTACCCCTGATCATTGGGCCAATGAAACACTCCAAATACAATCTCAGCTCCCTGGGGAATATTATAGCTCGATGCTGCCATTTCGGCCCAAGGTAGTTAAAAATCAAATAACAATAACCGTCTCTGCCCTCACAGGTACCCATTTACTCCTGGGTGGGGAGACGCAATGAGTGACAAAGGGACTTGCCCAAGGGCACACGCACCATGACCCCGGGCTGGACTTGGACCCACAACCTGCAGAATTACCCGCAGATGATGAGTTCACAATGGTCGTGACCACGAGGCCACGGCAATGCTCAATTTGAATAAATCAATGATTCTGGAAATGGACTAAAACAGATCGGTACTCACCTTCACAGTCTTGCTCCTGATGGCCTCCCTGTAGCCTCCCAATAGATAAACCAGAACCTTCAGGAAGGACCGGGCTACTCCGTCTCCGTTGCATAATTCAGTGTTTTTCAGATTCTTCTTCAGTTGGCTGACCTGGCAAAATGAAGGAAAACGGAGGCCTTTTTTATCCCGGATCCACCAAAATCTTACACCTTGTTAGATTGATGATTATATGTTGATTTAGTAGTGACGACTCGATATGTGTCCCACTCCACAAAAAAAACATGTCAAGTCGCGCTGTGCATTATTGTGTAATGGCCCACTCAACGTTGATTGGTGAAAATGTTGTCAAAATGTGATTTTCATTCTTGTCATGAATGACATCTTTATTATAAAGTTTCAGGGTTAATTCACAGAAATGTTGATTTCGCTGAAGAAAGTGGGAAAAGCTACAATTTATTTTTTTCTGCGACCAGCTATTCTAAAGGTGGGGAAATCCGCAGATAAGCGAAAACATGACAAGCCTGTTCATAATTTTTGACAACGCCAGCCTAGTCCGCTGCTGTTTTTACTCGCATTTGGCGGGCTGACTACCGCTAAGGTCAAGCCCTGATTTTATGTTAAACAGCCTCATGGCGTAAGCTCCACAAGTTTGTTTTCAGACCGATTACTGATCAACCCCTTCCCGACACCTGCCCACACCCCCCCCCGACCCTCCAATCAAGGCAAAGATTCTTAAAAATCTGCCAGGATGATTTGGATGATTCTGTGGATTTGAGAAAGACAGAGGCGTAGGGCAAAAGAAAATAACCACTTACAGCCTCTGGGGGCAGAGTTTGCAGATCCTCAAACGGCGTCTCTATAATGTTGTTGTCGGCGTTGAGTATGACCACTTCATCCAGCGCCATCTTCTTGACTTGCTGAAATCCAAAACATAAATTAACAAAATTAATTAAATAATATAACTTTAAAACTTTTTTAATGTCTGATTCTCATGAACTTCAGTGTGTCGATTACAAATTAAGTTGTATTTTGATTAAAACAAACAAACACATTCCTCAATCAGAATGAAGAACATGGACATTTACTGGGGTTCATATTCATGATATAAAAGTCAGGGGTTGAATCCAGCTTTTAGTCAGGTGTTGTGCCCTTTGGCAAGACACTTTACCCTTTTTGGCCTCTTTTTCCACCCGTTTTGCAGACAGAGACATGATTTTTCCAAGAATGGCATTTTTGCCAAGTTCATTAATTTTGCTGTCAAAAATGATTAGAAAGGGTGCAACAACTCCAAATCCCCACCCCGAACACCCACAGCTGTTTGTCAGGTGTTGTGTCCTTGGGCAAGACACTTTACCCTTTTTGGAATCTTTTTTTCATTCGTTTTACTAACAGAGACATAATCTGGCCAAGAAGAATGGCACTTTTACCGAGAGGTACGATTTTATTGACAAAAACAGCTTATTAAAAGGGGTGCAACGCCCGCCCCTAATCCCCCCCCCCCCCCCAGTGACAAACGCGAGACCCAACAAGAACTTACCGGCATAAATGAGGAATGGACTCCAACTAGGAATGGCATGGGAGCGCAGCAGTAGTCTATGAGATGGGCCGGCATGACGGGAATGTAGATATGCTGCCAATAGAGGGGGTACAACAGGGAGGCCGCGCTGTGCACGCAGGCTGTTAACTGCAAACCAGATGACAGAACGGCAATCATCAGTAATGGATCAACTACAGCCTCACGCTTTTCATGCATTTTGTTCAGTTCCAATAACAACAGAACCTAACTTGTTGAAAACCTGTTGAAATTTCAGTTCAGTTTATTGCACTTCTAGAAAACAACAGTAAAAAAACCATGCACAACCTTTTAATCGGTGCATGCACATCCAAGGATCAGCGAATTGACTGACCGTTGGATTCACCTGCATTTCTTGGAATTCTTCTAAATGACAGCAAGCCAGATGGAATTATTTCACGGGGTGTTAAGTACCAGTACGATCTTTAATCCAAGCTTTTTGCTTTTTGATAGTAATTCTTCACATAATAATTTGGTCAGTTACTCTTGGGATAAATGAAAAATGATCCTTTATGCCTTTAATCAAATAGTTTTAGGAGCAAATTTCAAGCATTTCCTTTAGTTAGCACACTTGAAAGCGGAACAAATCAAAGTTATTCTACTCACCCTACTGAGCTTATCTGACACGATTAAAACTCTTCTCTCGTACAGGAGGCTGCAAAAATACACACATAAAAAGTTTAAAATGCCGTGCTTACCAAAATAATCACCAAGCTTTCGAACATTGGTCCTTCTGGGGTTGGGCCAAAAAAAATAATACTTCTGCTTCCGATTACATGGCATTCGAAAATAGGGTAGGTAGGGAGGGATTTTTTTTGGCAACTTTTTTTTGTGTGTAGAGGGTAAAAAGTAATAATTGATGGTTTTGGACGTTTTCTTCTCATTTTTTCATTAAAAATTAGGGTAGGGGCTGTAAAAAATAGGGTAGGTAGGGAAACCGGAAGCAGAAATATTAATTTTTTTGGCCTTGCTCTTGCATGTTTAGAACGCGGATAATTGCACGTTCAAACCACCAGCAGAGAGCGTCCCCAGATCGAATATGAGACGCTACTCTCATCCTTTGCGTAATGCGTCAGTTTGTTGTCGTAGTTACGACACACACCTGCATGTGGTCACAAGTATGAGGATGTCTGTTGAAGTGTTGCGCTACGGAGAGTGGCTGCCGAATTTTCGCGCTACGCAGATGTTCGGTAAATCTGTCGATGAGGCGTCACTTCGTAATGCAATGTATACTAAGTTTGTCGTAGTACAGGTGTACTTGCCAAGGATGTATTGCCAGCCACGAAGGCAGATACATTATGACATGTTGAGTGTTAAAAAATATTTAGATACCTTTATGGTATCAGAAATATTGCAGCGACGTCGTTTTCGATGTCATCGCAACATCTTCATTCAGCGTAGTGAATTAAACCACTCCGGTCATGTGACCACATTTCGGGCGATCGCAAACCAACAGGTCATCGTAGATTGTGGTTTCTGATCGTCCACAAGGTGGTCACATGACCGGAGTGGTTTTATTCGCTGACATGTCAAATCCTAACCAAAAGCTGAATCATCTGCTCAAAAAACACCAGCCTGTATCGTATGCATTAAGGAACCAAAGACAGTTCAGCCTGCCTTTCTGTAAAACGAACAGACTAAAGAATAGTTTCATTCCCTGGTGTCTCTATAATTTTCAGTCCTAATTGTTAGTCACTTTTTAGCAATGTTAAGTTGATGCTGATGTTGATATTAATGACTATTTTAGGTTGAAGTGTTTTTATATCGTGTGAAGTTACCTGTGAATGCATGTGTGTCTAAATGATTTAAATATGTATTATAACTGAAATGTTTTGTATTTAAATTTAAATACTTGTCATGACCGGTGGAGCTCTGTTATAGTCATGTTCTAGGTCGGTGAAAGTATGTTTCCAGTAATTTGGTTTGGATTGTTTTTTTTTTTTTAGAAACATTTTTTTATAGGAGCTTTTAATGTTTAATGTGCATTGCTATTTAAAAGTTTTAATATTTCAAATTTAAATGTAATTTAAATATCTTTCAACCATTTTAGATGCTTTGGTTTCTAATAATAATAATAATAATAAAAGTCACTTCGCTGAATAAAGATGTCGCGATGACATCGAAAGCTTCGTCGCTGCAATATTTCTGCTTCCAAAAAGATATCTAAATATTTCTTATCAAAGTGATGGAGTCTAGTATACACGCTGCTATGTTGAGTGTTGTTGGCATACTGCCGAGATCTTAAGAAACAAATCAGCAAGAGCCCTTTTTGACCAGAGATGTAAATTCTGGAACAAATTCAATTCCAAAAAGAATCGGAGTCACCTTAACCTGAAACAAAAAAACTTGATGCTCACATTTTGTTTATCTTACCTGACAAATAATATCATCATATTGGTAGGATTGATCGCGTTGAAGTATTCCATGATGTTCCTCTGTAGGAAAAGATGCCAAAACTTCAGAAGTTATACAATGGGTTCTATTCTAAGGGGGGCACTGCAACCTGAAATCCCCAACAATTTCTTGTTTTGGGTTGTTTACTTATCCTACCGGTGTTTCAAACATCTGGTTGAAAAGAAAACCAACCTAATTTCTTACCATTCCCGAGAAAAGATTAAAAAAAAATGGTTGTTTACATCGGACAGGACGGAGTACGCATACATTTTTCCAGTCGTTTTCAGTCAATGTACAATACATGTTATGTATGTCACATAAATTACACACAGCACCAATGCACAAATGTGGTTTCTTACACGTCTGCAGAAGGCGAGCACTTTACTGCTGGAAACACAACTAGCATGAACAGCCCGAATTTTTGGGCTTGCAAAAGTGGGGGAGGGGAGGGGGAGGGTACTTGTGCACAGAACCCATAACAATCCAGAGGTCAAGCAGATGTGGCTATTGGCTCAGTGCATGAGCGACAGAGGGCGCTATTTAAGCTACTCACAAGAGCAATGTGATGTGCACTTCAGTTCGTAAACAAACCTTAGAATCAAAACCTTTTTATGTTTCAATAGCTGGTCAGTGTTGCTTTTGTTATTTTTACTTACGTTGTGTGGTATCCTTGGCAGGGACTTGCTGTCGGGACCGGTGAATTTAATCTCCTGAATAGAGAATCAAGCATGTCAGTGAGAAAAACCCCATCGAAACAAAATTTATGATTATTTGTATACAGACTGCAATTTAGGTTACTCTGCAGGTTGTGGGTTCGAGTCCAGCCAATGAGGTTGCAGTGTGTGTGTGTCCTTGGGCAAGACACTTTACTCTGATCTTCTGTTCAGATATATCTCTTTCTGCCACCCAGTAACTAGATTTTTTGTACACATGGCCACAGCACCCCTTTTAACCCAAGCATTAAATTGTATGATCAAAATATCTAAATTTAAGGCCAACTTGTGATAAGTCACTGCTTTTATGCCTTACTGCTGACCCAGTAAACACGATTTTCTGCATGTGTGGCCACAGCACCCCTTTCATTAAACCCAAGTACGTTATCTACATTTAAATTTACATTACAAAAATATTTTAAGTCGCTGCTCTAATACAGAAACCCCGTAAACAAGAATTGTGCATGTGTGGCCACAGCACACCTTTCGTCACCGTTTTCATGAACTAACGCTCACGCGCTAGTGGTTGTCAGTTCGTGAAAATCGCGTTATCACCAATTTCGGTTTCACTAACTGACATCCGCGGATACACGCGTACATCGGACACTGACGCGAAATATAATGATTTTGATGTTCACGATGAATCAAAACACAAGCCATGTATTCTGCAGAAATACGCTTCGAAGAAAAATGCCTGGAAAAGTTTGACGAGAAATTATGGGCTTTTAATTTTTTGTGGGCTTACACAAACATTTTATTAAAAACCTTTTTACTGGTGAAATTAAGATCAGTGTCAGTTCCAAAACAAAAATGTACGAAGTGTGCGCAAGAAATGCCGCATTGTGCCGGGTGTTAGTTCGTGAAAACGAAAATAACGCTGTTCTGTAGAATACGCGCGAATGCCGGGCACTTACACGCACTTAAGTGTCAGTTTGTGGTGTCGGTGACGCTTTTTACAAAAGCATGCTACCTATATTTAAATTTAAACGACAAAAATATTTAAGGTGGTCAAAACCAACTTGCGATAAGTTACTGCTTCAATGCGGTGCTGCTAGCCCAGTAAACAAGACTTTCTCCATGTGTGGCCACTACACCCTTTATAACCCGATTAGGTTGGACCTACCACAGGCGTGTCCCCCTCCACCGGTATGGATATGCTGAACTGTTTGTAGGCATCGGGCACTTCCGATTCGTACAAACTGACTATCAACTGCTGGCATATATCCTTCTGCAAACATCAAAAGAAAACATCAAATTCTTATAGTCAATTATCAGCAACTCTTTCTGTTTTTAAAGGCAAGGCCAGCCTGATATAGCTGTGTCAGGGCTTTGTCTTATACAGCGTGAGTAAAAGAAAAACGAAACCCAAATGTCGGGAGTATTGTTTTAGTGAAGTTCTGCATGTAGCACTTTCAAAATCTAGGGTATGAAAGCCCAATTCATAAGCTTTCTTTTAGTACAAGAATCATTCAAATCACTCATGTAATTTTCAAGTTACGGAATTTCAAACACAACCAATGTTTTAAAGTTCTGTCCAGGGATCAGAAAAAGTTAAGTGTTCTGTCAGCAAAACGAAAACAAATCACATAGGGATGTGTACAAATTGTTTTCGTTTTGCTGAACGAACGCTGAGAGGCTGAATTGCGAAGGACGCGGCTACAGCATGGTCAAGCCGCTGGCATGTAAAGGCGCCTTTGGCAGCTAGCCGTACGACTCATATATGACCATGGATCACAACCTGAGATCGAAAGTGTTTGATTTTTTTCAGAGGGAGGAAAACCGGAGGGCCCAGAGATAAACCCTTGTGGCACAGGAGAGAACCAACGCACAACTCTACTCACATATGGTCCGAGCAGGGGTTCGAACCAGGGCCACAGTGGTGAGAGGCGAGCGCTTTACACACTAGCCACCCGTAAATCTGGCCCATTTCGTGGACCAGATACATGAAAAGACCTGCAGTGAATAGCCATTGTGAATCAACTGAATAGAATTTTGCGCACTCTGGGAATCATTTTACTTGACTAGCCTTGGCTTGTTTTCCGAGTGAGTTTGCAAGAGCTTACAAATTGACCTCTCCGATCTTTGACATCATTTGGACCAAATTTTAAAAAGGTCGCGCCAGTTACCTGTTTGTGCAGTTTCAGTTCAGCTAACTGGTTGAGTATCTTGTAGAATATATCAAACCATGGCAAGTAACTGGTGAGAGAAAAAAGTGAAAATTACAAAAATTGTGACTGTGGGAAAATAGTGCCAACACAATTATAGGCATGTACCGGTATCAATAGGCCTCTCTCAAATGACGTCATTTCCTACAGACCAGCCACGGCATTTTGATCGTCAACTTGCATGACGCTCTTCGGCTGCGTCGTATTTCGAACACATTTTGATCAACAAGCGCGAATGTTTGAAACATTTTCAACACTGCGCAACGCGTGCTTGCTTGGGTAAAATACGCAGCTGCAGTTCTCCTACAGAGATGGCCGTATTTGACAGAGACCTTTACATATAGGATCATTTGATTTTCATGCATGTTGTTCGTTTCCAATATCAACACCACTCTAAATTCAAAGAAGAATGTTCAAAACCTTTCCTTTTGAAGTTTCAGCTCAGTGGATGTTGCACTTTTCGATAAAACAGTGAAAAACCATGCACAGCCTTGTGATCACGGAACAAGATTTCGTCAATAGCACTCTTTATTTCCAAAAATCAGTCGAGTGACTTGATTGTTAGTAATCACCTACATTTCTTGATTTCTTCCATAAAAAAAATTGGCAGCAAGCCAGACGGAATAATTTGACGAGTTGTTTAGAAGTAAGCTTTTTGATAAAAATTTGGTAGGTTACTTTTGGGATAAATGCAAACAATCTTGCATACATGTATGTGTGTTTATTGAAGTGACCGTTATTTGTCAGAAAGTTCTTGCTTTCAACCTACCTTAGTATGCAGAGGCATTTTGCGGCCCCCGGCGGGTGCCGGCAAAAGCCAAATCTCTGTTTGTTGTCTAAGCCTGTCAGGACGAACGTGAAAAACTGGCCCGCTATGTTATACCTGTAAGAGAAAAAAATTGCAAGTTGAAGAAAACAAATTGCTTAAATCATTCTCAGGGTTGATTTGTAAACGTTGCCCATCCTGGTGCATGTACTTTTTAGTAAGAAGAAGTTTGCAGATACGGACTTTATGCACATACAGTTGATAGCATTCTTTATATAACTGACATCTATCCTTGATGTCAGTTATATAAACGTGACATTTGTTATTGCTCCCATTCACGCCGGGGCTCAAAAAGTGCCATCTTTAGGATCATCCTTGTTCCATGGCGCGGTGTTTGTGTGCAAATGCAAATGCTGGTGTGCAAGTTGAGCGTAGCGCGTATTGTTCCCAAGAGCCAGTAGCTACAGAGTTGGGTTCAAACATTTCGTGAAGGGGTGGTTTGGAAGAGAGAAATACATTTCCCACCAATTTTAGTTTTGAAATAGAAGTAATTTCAACTGTAAATCAAATGACAAAGATTTATGTCAGGTTTTATAAAACAAATATTGAGTGGCTTTAAATTGTGAAATGGGAGGAATATTATCACTCGGTAAAATCTGGACTTTTCCATTTCGCTTGATTTACCTTGCGATAATATCCCTCCCAGTCCACTCTGAGCTACTCAATATTTGTATGATGACAACTTTTGAGAGCCCCATTGGAAGGAACACACCGTGTTACTCCGTGTCAAATAATCACCCCTTCTTGGGTCAATCTCGTGGATTTTTTTTGTTTTTCAGAAAACATGAAAATATGAATATTTCAGGTTTACAGTTTCTGAATTGCCTGAAGGATTTTCAGTATAACTTGTGTTTCTGGTTAGGAATTTCAGACAACAATGATTTGTTTTTATCGTATTAACTAGTGCTTATAACAAATTTTATAACACCTCACCCACAGATTCTGTATCTTGATTGGCTGACGGCGAGTCACATGGCATTCGCTATTTTGATTATCTCGCTGTGCACGGCCCAAAAGACTAAACAACGGCTGAAAACATACTATTTGCATAGCAACCAACATGAGCAATATCACGAAGGAGTAGTTTGGAAGAGTGCAAGTAAATTTCAACTTCTTTCATATTGAAATAAAATTCATTGGATTTTGTTTCAATTAATCTGTTATCTCTTCTAATCAAGCAGAATCTGTGGATGAGGTGTAATAAAACAAATATTGACTGCTGTGAAAGCAGCCGTGGTGTAGTAAAACTATAGCCTCCCTCGGTGATCTATGGAGCGTTCTATTAGTAATACTCCATGGATCACCTCGGGCGGGCTAGTTTACCACACCACTCGAAGCAGTCAATATTTGCATAATAGTCTGCAAATCAAAAAGTTCAAATTTCAACACGAGGTCAAGCAAATAAACCGTTGACCTTTGACCCCATCGGGTAACCTACGTGCTCAGGTCACACGGGAAGCAGAACTTGGGCAACTCTTTGGTGACGGCGACATCGTTAAAATCGGCCGGGAACTGGGATACGATCTGTGGCGCTGAAATGTCACAAGAAATTTTTTTTTTTATGATTGAACCATAAAATAATTATAATGCACCTGCCGTTCAGGTAGTCCCACAAAACACGTAACAGTCGAAAAGTTATTAATATTTGTATTGCAAGGGTTTTGGAATATTTCAAATTACCTCTTAAAGTCAGATAACCAATCCACCATACAAACGTTATTTCATTCAAATCGATGCATTGGAACCAACGCCATGCTTCATCGAACTCAAGGGTTGAAAATCGTCTTGGGCCGCTTTCCTTGAAAGTGAGAAGCGCAGTTAGAGAAACACGCCAAGGATCTATTTCCTTTGTTCAAGAGTAACGTGTGACTTATTCTACCGGCTTCAATCTGTAAACTTGATAAATAAAAAAAGCGGACCAAGTAGTTTTTCAAGTCCCGTATTGTGATTGCTGTATCTTTTGAACAAAACATCCTTATGAAACCAACTAATAAGCATTTGGAAGACCAGTTACTCTACTCAGCAATACATTAGACACGATTTTAAATACTACCCCCACTTTTCTGAAAACGTGCCCGAAAACGACTGTTAGGTTTTTTGTCGGACAACCTGTAGTTTCCCTATGTGGTTTCTTTGAAGGAACAAAAAAATGATTGATGAATTTCAGTGAGTTCACAATGGCCAAAAATTTAAGCAAGATTTTCTGAGACTTCAAACAAGAAAACGTAAATTTTGGTGTTACTATAAATTTGTCCACAAGAAACAAAATATATTTCACAAAGTTGCGTGAGTTACCGTCATGGGAAACGCAAGCTAACTGACTTCACATGAGATAACAGTAATATTGGTTTTATGTAAAAAATAACCTGGATGTCCATAAGAAAATACATTTAAATCTGAGCGACTTGAATTTGTAAAAACAAAAATCCCTGTGGAAAAAGTGTTTTTCTTTTTATACAGTACATACAGAGTGGTTTGTAAAGAAAACTGTCATTACAATGCATGTCTGCTCAAGAAATATTTGCTGTCAAAACTTGTTGCGGACTTTCAAATAATACCCAGAGGTAGAAGCTGACAAAGGATCACACGTCGAACATTTTCTGTGAAAACAGAAAACAGCGGACTCACTAGGCATACATGTACCTAATGTTGTCTCCCCCCCACCACTCCAAGCCAATACTGTGTATTAGTTGTGGGAGAAATCGGAGATTTCAAAATCCGGTTATCCTAATTTCTTTCAAACTGAGTAACGGTTATCTGATTTCACCGGAAATTCTCATCCAGCTCACAGCCATGCCAACAGAAAGTGACGAGTGAGGTGCCGCATGCAATGCCCTTCCAATGACTGGGTATAGTTTGCAGGATTCAATGCCCACTGGGCCTTTACAAAAACACTCCAGAGCTGTGATGTTGAGACAAAAAAATTGGTGGGAACTCTCTGATCAGTTGAATGGGCAGGCAAATCATATACCAAGAAGACCACTAGCAACCGAATGCAGTTACAATCAGAGACCAGGGAGCAAATTGGGGGATGTTCCAGTTGTTTATTAACCCTAACCCCTTGGGCTCTTTACTCGAAAGTATCCTGAATCCGCCAAAATCCATCAATTGTGCCATGGCTGCAAAAGTGTTGGTGGCCAGTGAGTCCATCAGAATCCACCAGTTAGGCGGGAGTAAATCTGTTGAGATCCTGAATCCGCCAAAGTCCCCCAACAGCTCAATATAAAGGTATCCTGAATCCATCAAAATCCTGCAGTTCCGCTAGGCTTACAATCCTGAATCCATCAAAATCCCCCAGTGTGTGCAATATGGAGGTATCCTGAATCCATCAAAATCCTGCAGTACCGCTAGGCTTACAATCCTGAATCCATCAAAATCCCCCAGTGTGTGCAATATGGAGGCATCCTGAATCCGCCGAAATCCCCCAAAACAGGGGGGGGGGGTGGATTTTGATGGATTCAGGTACGTTACGGTTAATAGCCTGTGTCACCAAAAAATGGAAGGCTTAATTTTTTTTAAGGTTGGTTTTGAATATCTGGTTTCCAAAATACAAACCGAATAGTGGAATCCAAACGAATAGTGGAATTCAAACTGAATTAGGGGTGTTCATTTACGGGTAGAACGGGGACCGGGTACCTGATTGAAAAAAAACATGGGTACCCGGTTACCCGTTAAAGAAACCCACCCCCAAAATTCAAATCTCGGAAGTTGCTGTTGAGAGTGTTTACAAAGGTCTGCATGATAATATACCGCATTGGCGCATCAATACAGCAAGATACAAGCGTGTACAGTGAGCTTTATAGCTTTGTGGTGTAAACTGCAGCTTTGGCGAGCGTCATAAAATGTGAAATATGTTTTGTTTTCCCATGTGGCCTGGTTTTCATGTTGAAAATTCCCCACAAATGACATCCAAAACCTTTCTTTTTCATTGTCTGAGAAGCTATTAAGTAATTTGTAAAGTTGGTTACGGGTACGTGATCCCAATAATCGAGAACCGGTTAACGGTCGGGTACTCAGGTACCCGGTTCTGATACACAGCCCTAAGGCCAAAAAAAAAAAAATTGTTCTGCTTCCGATTACATGGCATTTGAAAATAAGGTAGGTATCGGTAGGTACCGGTAGGGAAATTTTTTTTTTTTGGCCAATTTTTTTTTTTGCAGGACCATATGGAGGCATAGATCTGCATGTTGTCAAGGATAAAAGGTAGAAATGAATGGTTTTCGTTTTTTCCCCTCATTTTTCCCATAAAAAAAAATTAGAGTAGGGGCTGTCAAAATAAGGTAGGTAGGGTAACCGCAAACACAATTTTTTTACCAAATGGTAAAAAAATCCGGATTTAAATCCTATCACTTCTGGTACAATGTGCCACACGAGAAAAATAATGGTTTATCCCCCCTCTCCAACTTTCAGAAAACTCCCCTCACCCGTTATTTTGTGTACAAAGCCAACATTTTTAAATCCTTCCCCTTCAGTGCTGAACAAAAGCCTGTTGAAGTCAAATTTATATGTTCATGTACCAGTAAGTAATGTGAGTGCGTTTTCACAATAGTGAAAGAATTTGAAACTCTGCATGTGATGAATTGAAATTTATTTTCCCCTAGTTCATTTTGTCGCAGCTGTTAAATGTGTACCTTTACGTGCCGGTACGTGTCGATTTCAGCATCCACACAATACCCACAGGTTGCGAAATGAACAGTAATTGGCAGTGAGTCATATTTTGGTGTCTGTTCCACGCAACCATGTGGTGGATGTATATCCTGCGACAGTCACTAAAATGCACAAAACCACACTCTATGAGACTTCCTCAAAGGTTTTATGTGTACATGTACACACACAATTTCTACATGTATATTTAATTGAAACTAAACAAAGTAGTGTTCGACAAAAGTACATGTACATGTACAAGCCAATGTGGTTTCACTACATGTAGTAGGCCTACACCTTTATGAATGCACTATGATTGACCTTTCACCTCTGTCACAGTAACAAAATGGTTGAAATGTGTGCAAGAATGCCAGTGACTTTCTGCTGAAACAGGAAACGTGACGGAATTCACCAAATTGCCAGGGATTGAAAAGAAATTTCTGATTTGGAAGCAAACTGAACAGTGTGTATATATAAATTTTTTTACCCCAAAACGTTTGTCAATTCGTAAGAAGTTATTTTTTTTTTAATGGTTTCTATCATCCAGTTCGTTTAACGTCATACACGCGCAGAAAGTGCTGGAGGTGTGGATACATTAGATTTATGTAAATTATGAAGCAAATTTTATAAATACTTTGTGCAAATTTCACAGTGCTGCTTAACCCCCATGCAAACATACATTCTGTGCCAAGTTGTCCTTTCAGTCAAAATCAATCAAGTAACCGTTTCCAACAGTAACTCGAACAGCCAACATAAAACAGGATTGACTGGCTGTGACCGTTTATGAGACTTGATGCAGCTATGCTTTGACTGTGGGTGATTGATGAGACAGCTGTGCCTACCAGTTGCCTGCTAGTTTGTCTGTTGACTGAATTTAACTAGTCAGGGTGCTTGCTTGTAATATGATCCGACTGTTTGTGCCTAGCCTGTGTCAGGCATGGCAGGGGAAGTGGATGGAGTTTTTGACTGTCCGTGACTGTTCAAACACTAGGAGGGTAAAAGACCAATTTACATTATGTAAACTGTACGCAACTTTGTCGCGCATCAATGTAGCGCGTCTTTCAAAGTATGTACAATTCAATAAGCACGTTCAGCTAGTATTCATATTTACGAGACTATAAATCGGACATCTTTAATATTACCCTCATTCATTTGTGCATATTTAGAAAAACGCACGACATTACCGCATGACAATGTCGTGTACGCATGTGTATGTGTATTAAAATTGGCCTTAATAATTCCCATTTTTAAATTTTTGTTTGCTTATACTGCAGCAGAAAAGCTGTGTTAACCGTTCTGTAATTTTAGAATTTTATGCTCGACGCTTTGCATGGAGATTTGTGCTGTTCGGTCATTGACTTTATAATTATGTTCTTCTTTAGAAGTTCGTGTGCTCTTTGCGACGCTCACTGCTTTACGTTACTGTGAAACGGAAAACTTGGGGTTAAGTAAGCAGGAGGTTATGTGCTCAGCAATACCATGAAATGTGCTTAGCAACCATGGCAACGCCGTAAAATTAGGCATAATTCCTCACCTGATCCTTTATCTGCTGGAGCGGCTACTTCAAAGAACGCCACAAAAATGGTCTCCGGATTTTCCCTGCAAAATTGAAAAAAAAAATATAGAAACAATTTTTTTTTACAAATCCATAACTGTGACACTATGGCAACCCCTCAACAAAACATTCAACAAACCCCCCCTGGGCGAGAATGGTGCGGCCTTAATTCGTGGTGACCTTTTGACCTCGAGGAATTTTGTTTAAACCTGATGACAGACTTTCAAAGTATATTACTTCAAAGGACTTCCTACAAAGAGTGACCTTGAACTTTCTACATAGTGTTGAGTAAAAAATTCTTCATGTAGCAAATATGAGTAAAACTTAAAGGGAATATACAACATTTGCAAACATCGAAAAATAAAACTACCAAGTTTTTATGAAATACCTTACTAGGATGTTGGTATAAAATGACAGTTTAAAGCATCCTGTAAAATTATGGCACCTGGTGTAAAGTCATTTTCAAGAAAATTGTATTTTGGTATAAATAGTTCATTTCTGAAAATTACAGCAAAAACCAATGATGTACATTCCCTTTAAAGGGACCCATGCAATGTATTTTTTTTTAAATGCAATCCTTGAAAATGCACTAATCACGAAATATGATTTAATTTGCCTGAAGTACTCTTTATTCCCAAAAATCTGTCAACTGACTGATCGCTGGAAATCACTTACATTTCTTTATTTCTTCTAAATAGCCAGACGGAATGATTTCACGGGGTGTTTAGTACCAGTACGATCTTTAACACTTGCTTTTTGATAATAATTCGGTAGGTTGCTTCTGGGACAAATGCAAATGAACATGCCCTCAAAGTAATCTCTAAATTCCATAAACCAATGAAAAATATACCATTAGAGAGTAAAATCTTTGTGTTTTCCATATTTGATACACTGACTATGAGATTACTGCACACACATTATACATTGTATATGTGAACATATGTTTTGAGCTATTAATCAAACACTCTCGTTGTTTTGATTTAATTTGAAACTTATATACAAACAACCTGGTGTGTTTTTAACTCAGAATATGGCCTGTGCAAGTCAACATGTCAAATCATGTGTTTTCAACAAGCCAGCAGTTTGTCGAAACCAGAAAGACAAATCACATTGTAAACAATCAGAAACAGAAACAGAAACGTATGGAGGCACGTTTAATACAGCGTAGTAAAAAGTATTTTTCCTTTTATATAAAAGGCATACACACAAACACGCACCGGTAGCATGTACACATGATGAGTAAACACCTAGAAACAAGCCTACTGATTTAAAGGGAAATGTACAACATTTGTTTTTGCTGCAGTTTTCAGAAATAAATGGATTTGGAGGATTAGTACCGTATGTTATAGAAAATACTATTGCACTGACTCGTTTCACGTTTTGGGTTTGTAAATGCTGGAAAAACCATGAAAATCAATCTTGTTCTTGTAGTCTGGTTCCCTGACCCCACTTAAGATGAAAGTTTGAAATGGAGCAATTTATAGACTTTGGGGAATTGTAAGATCAGAGAATCAGTCTAGCAGGCTTGTACCCCTTCACAGGTGTGTAATCAATTGCAAAGAAAATGCGGAATAACTAATTTGAAAAAATAGCAGTTTTTGACCAAAAAAGCCAGTTTTCTCCAACGCTGGTCGGCCGAACAGCGTTGGAAAAATACAGTTTTTTTGAAAATGTCAGCACACCAGGAGCCACGATTTTACAGGATAGACTATCAATCCCTAACAATTCCGTAAGGTATTTCGTGATAAGTTGATCGTTTCGTTTTTTTGATGTTTGCAAATGTTGAATCTTCCCTTTAACAAGAAAAAGTGCACTAAACAAATTTGCTAGGATGCAACCTCAATCCTGCAAAATCCTCCAACTGCCTCCATGTAAAAATTGCACACAGCCTTAATCCAGCAAAATCATCCGTTATTTCTTCAATGTGGTCCTTGGAGGGGTGACCACTGCCTCAATCTTGCAAAATCCTCCAGCAATCACTGTCAATATGTTGAGGCAGAGCCAGTGATATCCTGGAGCAGTGCGAAGGATTTCAAGTATTTATCTCGACCTACATTTATGCACGGCTGGGCATAAACAATTCACAAGGTCTGGCCCAAGACCTTGACAAAGTGCATCCTCCAAAATCAGCCACACATATTGCCATATATAGCCTCAATCCTGCTCAATTTTGCAAAGAGGATAAGGAGGATAAGTGAATAATAGTCTCAAGCATCCTGGCACCTAGTGTGCTGTCATTTTCAGGAAAAGTGGAATTTCTGTATTTATTTCCAACAAAGATCGGTTGACTATCATAAAAAAATGACTTTTTTCAAATACTGCCCCAAATTTAGTTAGACACATTTTATTTGCAATTGGTTACACATCCGTGAATGGGTACAAGCAAGCTAGTCCCTAGATTCCCTGGCACGACAATTAAGGTTAGGGATTTAATTATTTAATTAAGGATGTGACTTTGCCTTTAATTTTGTAAACATTTAGCAAATATTTTAAGAACCGTTTAAACGTTTAAACCTTAAGCCATTCACAAGGGCTGACGCATGCTCATTGTGTCTGCAGACCGGTGTGATTGACATGATAAATCAACAATGGCAGTCACTGAAAACGTTAAAACTTTAAACTACGTGAGTCCCGAATGTAGTTAAGTATTGAAGTGCTTCGAAGGTTTTGTTAATTATGGTAAGTTGGTTTGAAAACATTGTTAATTATTTGTGCTATTAGAATTGTTTTTTGCGTACACGAGTAATTGTCACATCCTTAGCCTATGAGCTCCGTGCGCTACCAAAAGAGGGCGCCCTTTCACCTAACAACGACGTCCCATGGGCGGGACATTTCGCTGGTTGACGCGCACCGTTCCTTGTGTGTGACGCACGTACACCAGGGGATTTGTACTATTTACACACAGTGGCCGCGCTTCGCGGCAAATGAATTGCAGTCAGGCAAGATGGCGTCGGTCGGTCACCCCCAATTGTACTTCCTTTGCCAGTGAGGGGGTGCTTGTGAACAGAGCGGATATGAAATATGATCGCGACTGTTGGTGACTAGCCTGTGTAAAAGGCATGGCAGGGGAACAAGGTTGAATTTTGGGGGAAGAATTCCATACATCGACATCACTAATTTTTCCCAGCAGTGATCTATCAGCCATCAGAAAGCAATAACATGTCCTAAAAAAGTCGAATTCAGCAAGGAAAATATTAAAGCATTTACTGAGAAAAACATTTGGAGTTTTTCAGACCAGTATCACAGGGTTTGTGCACAGGGTGTCAAGTGATGTCCAGACAATGTATGGAACTCTTTCCAATTTTTGACAGTCTGTACTCTGTGATTGATCAAACAAAAGGAGTGTTTATAATACCAGATGTACGTACCCGCACGTACCGGTACATACAGTTGTGTTTTACTTTACTCTCGAGGACAATGCTTTGTGTTTCCCTTTGTCCCTGTAATATAACACTCTCCCATAGACTAAGCACATAACCGTACGATAGAGGACTGTTTTCAACAAAAGACCCAACGCCCGAGGACTGAAAGGATCTGTTGTTCTCCCTTTGTGTGTCAGTCCTCGGGGGTTACAAATGCATACACACATACTGAAATTTGTATTCTTGTGGAGACATTTCTTTGTTCTCATGTAGTAGAAATTTCGAGTTTGAAAGTGAAGTTTCAAAAAGCTCTTATTTCAACCAGAATTAATTTCCTTGGCTGAAATTCGGACTTCATATCCCTTTTATAAAACTTTTCCATTTGCGACGGATCATCAACCAACCTTCAATTCCTAGTTTTTGAGTAAAATCCATATACAAATGTATCTATTTCTTGAAAACCTTGTGGAGACATATTCACCTATAGAAATTGCCCTGTGGAGACGTATACAATCTTTTGCTCCCTATTGTGTGCACGTCTCCAGAGGGCACGGTGTATCAGATCACAAGTGTACATGTACATGTAGGCCTATACATTTGTACATAGTACGTACATGTACATGTATAAATAAGGAAATATAAAAATCTTATTATAATAGTTCTATATATTCCTTCTCAAATATTTATGGCAACAAGCCAACATGACTTGCATTTCTGTCACGACGATACGCTCAGACTTGACAAATCTTTTGTGATGGGAGACAATGTACAGGAAATGTGGCTTCATTTAAGCGTTGGAGGAAATACACACAGAGATTAGAATTCTAAAGGACATGAAGGAAGACCACAAGATTTTGTGCACACATAGACGGACGTACTGTTCTACTTGGAAATCTTTTTCAGAAATGAAAAGGAGTCTGAAAAATGTTGTAATATTGATCATGGAGAATCGACCGGGTAGGAGTGTGGCCTATAGCTAGACATTGGCATTTCGTGACTCATATTCATAATCAGAGGGTCAGGGGTTCGAATCCAGCTGCTGGTCTTATGTTGTGTCCTTGGGCAAGTCACTTTACGCCAACTTGCCTCTCTCTCATCTAGGTGTATTGTACATGTCATGGGTATACCCATTTTGGACTGGCATCCCATCCAGAGGGAAAATAAAAACTCTCAGTCTCAGTCATTGTTGCCGGATATACATGTAGGTTGTGTCCTTGGGCAAGCCACTTTACCCCTACTTGCCTCTCTCCACCCAAAAGTAGAAATGTGTACAGCCACTGGCATCCCATCCAGGAGGACCAGATAATATTCTCTGTCATTTCATGCCAAGGAAATTGGAGATAAACACCAGCCCGGCCCGATGGCTCGTGGTGTACTTTTAAAACTTGATCGCGATATTTACCAAGTTCCTACTAGAGAAACAAAATGCCCATTTGATCATTTCGCAATGTAATTTTTTTTGCTGTGTTTACTTTCTCATGGACAACATCTTTAATGTTTATTTAAATTTTATCCCCAAACTTCCCTCAAAAATCCAAACCCTGCCCTCTATCTATGACATGTTCTTACATAGTGGCAGCCATAGTTACGTGATTTTCAACTGGTGCTATTTAATCTGCTATCGTTACGGTAATTGCAAAATCGCCATTGCGAATCTACATGTACAGTCGAGTCTTGTTAATACAAACTCGTTCGGACCTAAGAGGAACATCAATCCCATTCATTGTGCACAAAAATGCACAGTCAGGACGAAGCCTTTATGTTTGTTATAACCAGAGGTTTGTATTAACAGAGTTTGTACAAACGAGATTAGACTGTATATCACATTTATAGCTACCGGTACTCGTACTTGCCCAGAACGCTTCAGTAGCTTGATTGGTTACCATGTGGTTACACATTCGACAACTGAACCCCGTTGTTAATTTAATTTATTTCTTTTCATAGTTTTCTTTCCTTTCATGTTTTTAATCCATTTGTTCTTATTTCAAACACGTTTAAGTATATTTCTTTTTCTTTGTAATCTATGGCTTTGGAGGATTTTTTTAAAATGGGAAATAAAGTCCAAGAACCATTCGGTTGAATGATATTGATAGTCTGGTTCCAACAGCCAAAGATCGTAATGGTGAATACTATTATAAGGTCATGGAGCCAGACGATGTCGTAACACGTAACGATAGTTAGCAGTTGAAAATTGCATATTTACAGCTGCCGTAACCAAAAAGCACTACGCTGTTCAAATTAATGTCACCAACTAGTTTGGTATTTACAATTAATCAAATAAAATAAAAGTGGATTTTGTTCTCTTACGGAACGGGGCCCTTCACCATACGATCGCCCTCCATTTCAATAACAATATGGTCATGGATGCCACTCCCACTTTTTAGGCCAAGGATTTTCAACACAATTGTCAATACCCAAGACAAGTGAAATACTACTGAAAAGTTAACTGAAAAGTTAACACGAGTAGCACTTGTCAAATAGAAATCAGATCATCACAGCTGTGACACGACAAACCAATCAAACAGATAAGACATGTGTCACATTACATTTAGACCTAGGCTATAGGGTAATGATTTATGAATATTCGGCGGTGGTTTGAGACCGTACCACGGCCCACGCCATATCACATGCACGCCGATTTCGACGACGATCGACCCTTTGAGTTTGAGAAAATGACGGTAAAATCCACGGTATCTGGGGTGATAACACAGCAACTTAAGGGTTGGCCCCTGCGACTTACTACTTGACAATTCACTTACTTGAGTCTGCAGCCCATGTTGGCGATCGGGAATAACGAAATTTCCGACTTCCTGTTGCCATCGATCAGAGTTCACTCCTTTTCCGTACTGAAGTCGGCCATTTTGTGAGCCCATAATGGTATGGTCCAATGCAGGGGCGTTGGTAAAGGTTCAGCATATTTCTTACACATCCGATATTCCGGTATCTTGATAAAATTGGAAAATATCTACTGAATGTATCATCGAAAATAAAATGTCACGTGTATTGATGCATAAAGACAGAAATATCTTCGAAATTTTGATTACCGAAACAAAAAGGTTTGCTGTTGGTAAAAAAAAAACACCCACGTAAAAATAGTATTTACCTTTCAAAGTTCGTGTCCTCTGTTTATTTTCTTTATGACAATGTATGAGCTATCGAGTTAAGTTTCGGTCGTGGACTCAGCTGTTTTATTGCAGAAATATTTTGAACATTTGTCAGTTTGTATTTAATCGATCTTTCAGCCGTGGAAATCCGCAGAACTAGTGTGAACATTGCCAAAGTTAAAGACAAAAACTCTGCATGTTGTGTTACCGAAATTATACTCAATGTTTTGAGATATAGGCCTAGGCCTAAGTTTCAGAATATTTTCTACCTCCATGGTTTTATGCTGCAAAATGCAGGCTGCATATGGACGAGTAGGCCTAGGCCTACATTTTCAATCAAGATTTTTAAATCTCGTACGAAAGGAGCACATTTTGCTCAGGAAAATGCGGACATGTAGGTTTGTCAGTACTGGAAGTGCTAGGTCTACAGTACTCCAAAGCAGAACATCTCTGTGGGCGTGGTTACGTGGGATGCGTTCCTGTAATTGTCGGATGTCTTCAGGTTCCAGAACCGGAGGTGATCTGGAAGAACTTGTAGACAGCAGAGTGGGTGAAATTTCATCGGGAGAGAAGGATCGTGGGAGCGACGAAAGGAAAAACGGAGGCGAGATGCCACTATCTTCGCTAGTCGAGGATGAGGCGGTGGAATTTGACAAACTCACGACTGATGAAAAGGAGATTTACAGATTGCACAAAGGGGCGTGTCAAGTATGTCAAAGAGGGGGCTTAAGGATTTGCTCTTTCTCTAAACTTCTCTTCAAACTTGCAATCACTGTTTTAAACTAATACAATATTTCCACAATTAGCATCATTCGTTCATTATTTAATGTCATCGGATTAAAATTTAGAATCATCATATTCGTCAATTATCTTAATCTTCATCAGATTCATCATCACCATAATAATCACCAGAAAAATCTGAATCATAATAATCAACAATATAGATTAAAAACCATCAGAATCATATTCATCATCAGAATCATTAATATCAGACTTTTTATCAGAATCGACATTTATACAAAAATTATCAAGATATAAATCATCATCATAATCGTCATCAGAAGCACCACCCAAACAATCAGAATCGTCATCAATATCATTAGAATTAAGAAATGATAAACATCAGAATTATCGGCAGAATCATCAAAATCATCAAAATTATCATGAGAATCATCTTCAGAGTGATCATCAGAATCATCAATAAAATTATCAGAAGTATCCTCTAGGCTACATTTTAAGATTCATCATTTTTATCAATGTAATCCCCATTTCAAAAATCATCATGTTATTCCCCCTTGTTTTGATACCCCTGCCTCTGAGAAATTTCTAGATCCACTGCTGAAGCTACATGTACTACTGGGACAAAATGCTCTTAAAAAATGTGCCATAGGGTTTCAACACAAATACCAAGGTATGGTAGTTCATATCTTTTATATTTTTCCTTCCTTTTCTGGTTTTGTTCATCAGGCTGGCCAGAGTTCCTACATAGATCCATCCACAGGGTATATTGTTTTGACACAGTTGGAGCACATCACTCGAGGAAAATGCTGTGGAAATTGCTGTAGACATGTAAGTATAACTTGAGAAATGTAGGCATTATACATTGTAGCACTATTAACGTGGAAATAAGAACACATTACACAAACCATTAAATTCTCCATTTGTTTATTTGTTTAAACACTTGTCCAATTGAAAAGTAGAAATTTGAAGGCATCAATTTTCCAAATAATCTTTGAATTATCGTTTTTAGGCACAGTAGTAAATTTCCACCAACATTTACTTACTTTTAATCAGATCTGTACTATTTGAAAATTCTTCTTTTCGTAATAATCCTGTCCACTCATAATTATACTCTTTTTCATTTTCAGTGCCCTTACGGACAAGCAAACGTTCCGGAGGAGTATCGCACAAAGAAATTCAACTCTGCGTTCTTTGTCTGACAATTGTTGAATTGTTTTTTAGATTTTTGCATCTATTTAGCTGAACCTGTAGTCCATTGTACAAAGTACTACATTGTATTACATAGTACTACATTGTATTACAAAGTACTACATTGTATTACATAGTACTACCTTGTATTTACAAAGTACTACATTGTATTACATAGTACTACCTTGTCTTACAAAGTACTACATTATATTACATAGTATTACAAAGTACTACCTTGTATTACATACATGTAGTACTACATTGTATTACATAGTACTTCATTGTATTACATAGTACTACATTGTATTACATAGTACTTACATTGTACAAAGGTACATGTTCTACATTGTATTACATTCTATTTATTCAATGATGAATCGATAAAACCACCGAGTGCTTGGGCAGTTTTGGTCGGTACAGGGAGTAGCAGGCAGGGTGGTTTTGGGCAGTACGGGGAGTAACAGGCAGGATGGTTTGGGGCAGTACGGGGAATAACAGGCAGGGTGGTTTGGGATGGTTTGGGGCGGTACAGGGAGTAACAGGCAGGGTGGTTTGGGGCAGCACAGGGAGTAACAGGCAGGGCAGTTTAATGGCGATTCGACACATTTCTTTGTATATGTTGGAACATGAATTTGGACTTTTGGTCAAAAGTCTTATTTTTATATCTTCCTGGCCAAAAAATGGTTAATACATGTACATGTAATGAAAATTAAATACATTTCATACAAACTCTCATTGTACTGAATGATTGTATTTAAATTTAAAAAAAAATTCTCCGTTTGAAGAAAAAAAAATCATACATTTTATATTCGTAATCTTCTGACAGTATTCAATTGGTACAGTGCATAATTTATAAGTTTCCATCAGTACAGGTTTTGTCAAAACTGAAATACAAGTTCTCTTTTCAGAATGTTACTTTTTTGTTAAAACCTACATCATTTTAATGCAAGTTTTCAAGCAAAGAGATACCTTTACATTGAATTTGCAGTGTGTTGAAATAAATATTAGAGCACATTATATAAGTTTCTGTATTTCTGGAAAATGATTTGTGTTCTACATTATAAATTTATCAGGGATATCAAGTATTTGATTTGATTAAAGAGTATTCTGTCACGTGATTGGTCGAAAGTTTGTGCTCTACTTTATATGATCGGTCAATCCAATGCCCATCTTTTGTAGGATTATCCACAGTTGTTCACAAGACAATTTCTGTTTGGTCAAAAGTTCATGGACTTCTCTCTGATTGGTCCATACAATGTCCAGGTCAAATTCTCTGTACAGCAGCTCATTTGTGATTGGTTGAAAGTTCCAGCCCTTCACTCTGATTGGTCAGAACTTCCAGCCCTTTGCTCTGATTGGTCAAAAACTTCCGGCCATTCGCTCTGATTGGTCAAAACTTCCGACCCTTCGCTCTGATTGGTCAAAACTTGTAGCCCTTCACGTTTGATTGGTCATCTCATGGTCAATTTCCTTGTGTGAGACCACTTATTTTCTGTAACAATGTTCTCCTCTGATCACCATCCACTTTCTGATTGGCCAGAATTCCAAGAACTTCAATCTGATTGGTCCATTTGAAACACAGTTCCATCTTTGAAAAATCGGAGCACGTGATCTCCTCCATCTGCGACAAATATTCCAGAGTCAGAACGAAGACCTGCTCTTTCAGTTCATCCGTTGGCAAGGAGCCAAGGACATCGCAAGCATGGCAGAAGAACTGGCCAATCACAAAGAGGCAGCCCGGTTGACCTGAAAGGTCAGAGGTCGAGATCTGGGACAGAAGTTGCTGCAGTAGATAAAAAGTAGAAACCAGTTAAAAGTTTCATCCTGCAGATTTCACATCATTTCACTGCTTCCAATTTCCAAAATTTAATTTTCCTTAGGTTGGCATATTTTGGTCCTGAGATTTCCTGAAATTTCCTTGACACTTTTCTTGGAATTTCCCATTTTTTCCTCCAAATAACTAAATCAATAAATATTATTAAAAATGGATTTTTATTTATACTTTTTAATTTCTCAGTTTTTTTTTTCAAAGAAAGTCTCTTCGAAGCTTAGCAGCGTCATTATCTGCATTTGCTTTAATACCTTTTTCAGAGAACTCTCCTTCGGACATTAACAATTTCCTTAATCTCACCTGCATTGTGCCAACATAGCAACGGGTTACATGATGGAGCAGGGGCGGGGTTGCCCAGTCTTGGCAGCAGGGGCTCATCAGGAGCTGCATCACTGACAACAGGAGCTGGGATTGGCCCAGATGGACTCTAAAATCTGCATATACAATGAATATTCACGTTTTCAAGATCAGCAATTTTGTTCAATCAGTTATAAACCTTTTGGGTCCATGTGGTTGAAAGTTATGACCAAAGTCACCAAACAGTTCCATGCTTGGACTAGAAAATGTCTGACAACAGAGGGGGTGGGATAGGGGTTGGGGAACTATAAGGTTGCAGACCAGTAAATAAATGTCTACAGATCCCAATGATAAATGCCCCCATTTCAGGAATTCAGGAAGTACACTCACAACTCTTCAAGGTATTCAAGACGTACATCAAATTAAAGCTTATTTCATCATCTTTCTTTTTCTTTTCAATTTGTATTTTTCAATGGCCCACAATATGCTCAAATACTGAAGAATCCGAGGGCATGCAAATTGTAATTTGGCCAGCGTAGGCAATTTCAGATCAATTTACTGGCCTGCAACTGTAACGCAGATTGGGTTGAAACTTAAATACAGGGATGTTTTATAGATACAAATTGAGGTTTTCATGATGATGTCATTATGTGATGGAGTGGGAATGGGGCTAGGGGTTGGGTGGATCGAGGTGAGGGTTGGGGTAGGATTGGGGGTGGGGGTGGGGTAGGATTGGGGGTGGGGGTGGGGTAGGGGTGGGCTTGGGTGGGGGTTGTAGGCAAGGGTTGTTGGGACAGTTTGGAACCCTTAGAATAAGGAAACATTTTTTCCCCTACCTCCAATGTTCACCATGGGTAGTTCCGTCACGTATCGGGCACTGCACGGAACCCACAGGATCCCACTGGTCAAAAGTTGCGCCAGCATTCCCATGATGCACTGCCACTCTCCCATGATGCTCTGGGGCAGGACTTGGACAAGGGCCAACGTGAGCGCCTCCAAGAAACTGTCGTTTGATGTGCCTTCTGGTAGAAGAATGCTCTGAATCAAAAAAAAAATCAAAAATGAGATTTGAATATGCGTAGTATGACTAGGTCCCAATTCCCCTGAAGAATTAGGTAGAGTAAACCATTTGCAATTTGTGATTTTTTTTGTTAGAACCAACGAAAGTGCTCAAAATCTAAAAACGGATGCTTAATAACTAAACCTGATGAAGTTTTAGCTCTGTAAATGCTGTATATTTCGATAAAACATAACATACATAAACACAATATTTTTGAACTCGATTTCAATTCCAAAGTTGCGGACTCATATTTGGAATTGCGCCCTCTCGTGACTCAATCTCGAAATCAGCATTCGGGAAATGATTCTCACTCAGCCGGTTGTCACCCATTTATAGATTCGCCCAATTGCACACCAACTACAAATTAGAATGCATGGCGCATGGGGGCGGATTCCTGGAAATTTCCAAAAATGTGTCACTTGCCACATTTTGGGAACTGACCTTCATTTGCTGGTTTCTTCAAAATGAGTGCATGCCAGAAGGAATAATTTCACAGGGAGTTAAGTGTCATTACTATCTTTAAACCAAGTAAGTTTTTTCACAATAATTTGGTCTGTTACTTTTTGGATAGCTGCAAATCTACACTACGGCACCTTTAAACCAAAACTTGTGAAATACGCTTACTGTCGGCACTCATTTTTCTGCTACAGTTAACAATGAATCTTCACCATGTTCACTTAAAATAGACAGAATCATTTTTTGACCCATCTCGATTGCCTAACAATAGCTAAAAATATGAAAATATTTCACTTTGCTTCATAATTTATTGAATTTATCAGTTAAAAGGTTCCTTTAATAGAAACTCAAAGTATGTAGTTGATTTGTGTCTTTGTTTTCTTCACAAACTAACCTCGCTCAAGATGTTGGCCAATCTGTCAGATACGCGACAGCAGAGAAGTAAGTCAATCACCTGGTCACACAGAGATGTTGCCTCTGAAATGGGAAAAATAATGAGCAAAACATTAGTACCGGTACATTAATGTGTAGTCGCTCATGTTGGGTACAAATTGCACATGAAATTCTGGTTTTAAAGATGCATTCGAGTTTAAAGGGAATATACATCATTTGCTTTTGCTGTAATTTTCAGAAATGGATGGAATTGGGGGGTTGGAAATATATAGCAAATATAGTCACACTGACTTTTTTGAGGTTTTGGGTTCGAAAATGCTATAAAAACCAAGAAAAACAATCATTTTCCTGTTGTCTGGTTCCCTGACTCCATATAAGAAGAAACAGAGCAGTTTACATACATTGGGGAATTGTAAGGTCAGTGAACCAGTCTAGCTGGCTTCTACCCGTTCATAGGTGTGTAATCGATTGCAAACAAGTGCGATGGTCAATTGGGGCCAGTATTTAAAAAGCCAGTTTTTTTCCAACGCTGGTCGGCCGACCAGCGTTGGAAATTGATACAAGAATACCACTTTTCTTGAAAATGACAGTATACCAGGTGCCATGATTTTACAGGATGCTTTACACTGTCATTCACTAACAGTCCAGCAAGGTATTTCAAAATGATTTGGTAAATTTATTTTTTGATGTTTGCAAATGTTGTATTTTCCCTTTAACTAAAAAAGAAAAGAAAAAAAAGATTATTTTTCTCAATTACAGTTTTCCTTAAAATATAAAAGTTGTTCAATTTTGAATGAGACATGAAACAAAAATATCCAGTGAAATTTTAAACTATGTCATTATACAAACGTTTATTTACTGCCTGACCAAACTTCAGCCCGGCTTCTCACTGCTCATAGGCAAATAAACAGTCCGCAAACTGGGACAGATTTCCGCGAGACTTGTCTTTGTTGTAATTCCAAAAATGGTCCTAGCCATTCTCTTCTTCTACTGGATGTGCCACTGTTTTTTTGTTTTTGGCAAAGAGAAACCTCTTTAAACAGGAACTCACTCTGTGGGTTCTTGTTGGATGGTGTCGCAGACCACTCGGAATCAGGTAAACTGCACATGTTGATTATAATCTCTGGCATGAGCTATATAACATTACAAAAATAAAAAGAAGAGTTTATTCTTCACGTGATCACAAATGCAAAGTGAATGTAACATCAAGAAACATTCGGAAAATTAAAATGTCTTCAACTTTTGTGGAATCGCAGCGCAAAAAAACGTGCCGTTACGACACAGATTTGTATAAATCGTGTTCCCTTTCGTGCTGAGTATGAAGCGACCATTAAAGACTTGGTTTCTTTGTATGGAGAACACCATTTGAGAAAAGTTAATCAAGAAATGCGTTTACCACAGTTTTACTTTAAACTCTCAAGAATGCACGCCAGTCTCAAATTTTGTACGAATGTTGTTAATTATTTGGACTAATTATTAAACAAACATACAAATATTGTATTGCTGGTAATCGTGGTGCACCAGGGGCGGATCTACAGGTAACTGTCAGAAAAAAAAGGGGGAGCCTTCAGACGTCCAGGGGGACCGAGGCAATTGGAGAACAAATTTAGGGACCGTGACTATTCAACCCTGGTATGAAAAGGGCCCCCCGGTACCTCGTCCGGTCCAGAGCCAGTCCGGTCTTCAGCCCAGTCTCGTCCGGTACATGGTCCTGTCGGACCAGAAGTTTTGAAGTCAGTCAGGCGCATCAATTTATTGCCCTTCAGAGAACGTCCAGAGCAGAACAATAGCAGACTTACTGGATTAAAGATAAAATCCTTCCAAACGCCTTGGTAATTTACGGTCCCATTGTGCGCGAAACCGCATGGCAGGGGTTTTGATCAGCAAAAGTGTTCTATTGTTTAGCGCTGAGAGATGAAAACCACAAGCAGGTTTCTTCTGGGATATATTACATGTGTCAATACTTGCAAACAATAGACCCCAGGATAGAGGAGTTCCTGATTAGCAACCGGACCAGCTCCTGGGCCGGTAGCTGGGACGGTACGAGAGGACTTCTTGGGAGGGGACAAGCTTACCGGGGGGCCCTTTTCATACCGGGGCTGAATGGTCACGGGCCCTTAGGAACTGTAGCATTCCATTTATTATTTTTAAGGCTTGAGTTTTGAAATTAAGGCTAGTCCTTACCTTTTTTTGGTGTTGTAGGCAATCTGGTAGTGCAAGTGATTCCTGTAATGTGAGTGCTGTTGACCAGTGTAGTGTTGACGCGACACGGTTGATGAGCCAAGATATGCCACGCTCTCTTTCAGCATCGTCTGAAAAGGAAATATTGAAAACATTTCACTTGTGCAAGGAGCTCACTGAATTGAAATAAAACTAAACTAAAACTAAATTAAAATGCAAATGACATGCAAATAAAATCCAAATAAATTGCAAATGACATGCAAATAAGTGCAAATGAAATACACATCAAATGCAATTGACTGCAAATAACATGCAAATGAAATGCACATGAAATATAAATAAAATGCTTATGAATACAAATTTGATGCAAATTAAAGGAAATGTACATTTACTTTTGCTGCAATTTTCAGGAATAAATAGATTTGGAGGTATAACGTTATAACTAAATTTGAAAATTTAGGAGCAGTTTTTGAAAAAAGGCAGTTTTCTTTAACGCTGGTCGGCTGACCAGCGTTGGAAAAATCCCACTTTTCTTGAAAATGTCAGCACACCAGGTGCTGTGATTTTACAGAATGCTTTTGGCCGTCATTCCCTTACAATCCACTAAGGTATTTCGTGATAATGTGATCATTTCGTTTGTTGATGTTTGCAAATGTTGTATCTTCCCTTTAAATGCTCATGAAATGCAGATGAAAAATACATGAAATGCAAGTGAACTGCAAATGAAATGCAATGCAAATGAAATTCAAATAAAATGCACATGAAATGCAAATCGTCATGTTGCCCTTTGACCTTGCAACACCACACCTTACCAGGCGTCGTCACGGCGATCCTCCCCACCCTTCCCAGGAGGCCTTGCACAGCTTCCTTGACCTCGGCTTTCGGCGGCGTCGCGACAACGCCGCCCCACAACACACGACAGCTATCCAGGAGCTGGCAGAGGCAAAGCATGATGGGAAACGCCGACGTCCCAAAGATGGACGTGTTGCTTATCTGTGTCCGAGTTTCTTGAAGATTGACGACCTCTTTCAGGAACTTCAAGACCATGATGAGATGGTTTCGATTGTCAGTCGCTGTTGTGTCGGTACGGAGGTTCGGGAGGATGCAGAGTTGAGTAAAAGCTTCGGCGGGAAGGACTGGGGGCATCCAAAATGGACAAAGGGGGTCCAGAAAGGGTTTGAAGGGCTGAAATATGGGGAAAGACGATTTGGAGTAAATTAATTGTTCATGTTCTATCTAACAATCAGTGAGAAAATGGTAAAAACCTTGTTTTTCAAGACTGAATTCAGATTTCAGACGATGTAAGTATCACTGGACATGATTTGGCATTCGAAGAAGTGCACACAAAATCTCACCTGCAGTAGCACAGTGACCAGCTGTAGGAGGTTGGCCTCTTCGCTGGCTGTTGTGGCCAGTGTTGCCATGGCGTCCTGGATCAGGTGACAAAGCAGGGGCCACTTATCTGCTCGTTGTTGGAACGTGGCCAGGGAGGGCATGGCCTGCAAGACCTGTATTCCGGGGCATTAGGAAAAACCAAGACAAACATTTCATTCTGAAATTTCGCAGAAAATGGTACTGTTAACCAGACTTACTTCATTAGAACGCAGGATGGAGCAAAGCCAGAGCGAAGAATTTTTGTTTTGACCGTGACGTTTTGACCAGCACATAGAGGCATTCCCACATTGCTATCAGTGCGCAGGCATAAGTAACATCAGGAATCAACCACTAGTCGACTAATGGTCGTCAAAACTGGCTCAGTTGCAGATTGAACTTGCTGCTTGTTGCCAGGTTACACACCACCCCCTAGAGTTCTTGCGTACCATCTTGGACTGGTTCCCATCCCCTCCCTTACGACTCTAGCACATAATGGTATTTCCAGGAACCAGCCTACTACGCATTCTATTAGTTGCGTTCGTTTAGCTCACCTGGAGTTGACATGGGTCAGCCCTGTACTGGTCGAAATACGTCACACAAGCGTTGTTCATTCCAAGACTAACAGACAAATATGGTGGCCCAACATTGGAATCTCAGGTGGACCCAAAAATCAACTTTATTTGAAGTCTAAAGGTACTTATTTATTGACTTCATGGTTATTTTTGAGGCTATTACTCCAGCCCAACTTTTCCGCATGTTCTGGGTTTTTCTGGTTCACCATGCTGACTGAAAAGCAGTAAATCTTAAAGTAAGACCCAATTCGAAATGGGCCTTTTGTCAGTGGCTACAGCCACCGTTACGGGCGTCACGTGAGGATCATGATGGCCTACAGTTTAGCGTTCCATTTCAGGCTGTCATGGCTAACCCGTCTGCATTTACCTGAGTCGATCTGGATGAGCTACTCTAATGCACCCATTATTAGGCTACACAGCGCCCTCTTTAGTTCATGTCAGCAGCCAAATATTTCATGAAAATTTAAAGCTATGGGTTTTTTTTTTAAACCTTGGCTGTGCTTTGAGCTTTGGCTTCACATCTGGCTTCAGCAAGTATAAAAGCTAGTATCCAAACCAAATGGAAGTGTTCCTTATAAAGCAAGACATGAGCCGAAGCTGTAGAAAAAAGCCAGGTTTTGAAAAAAACCTATTTGTCAATATGTACCCATTTTGAATCAGAGTCCCCCAGCCAAAGCCAAATCCTGGACATGATGCTGTGGTTTCAAAAACACCAATGAAATGAATCAGCATAGTCTGGTGCCCTGCTTGTTCTTACCTGACACACTGCTTGGCACACCGCGGCGTTGGACACCGCTCGACTGACTGCCAGCCTGAGTGTGCTGACTGGACACTGCAAGGCCAGGCAGGACACGGCGGTTAAAACCTGAAAACGCACAGAGAAAAAATATTTGATAAAAGATAAAACATTTAACAAATAAATAGATTTAAGTAAACCAAATCTATGTGGTTTTCTGTATTAAAGCCGAATAATTGTCTCACAGTCAATAATTTACAACATAATTCAATGTCTCATTCAAAAGTGAATAATTTTTATACTGCTAGGAAAACAGCAATTGAAAAATCAGGTCTATTTTTTACGGTGAACCTCGAAAATGACAAAAAAATCTTTGCAATAATCTTTGAGACAACTCTACATGACTGTCAATCTATAAAAATATGTTATATTAATTTTGTAACATATATTATGTAATTTTGCAACAACATTATGTTATATCTGTAATAATATTACATTTTTAGCAGATCATACCAAAATTGAACAAATCTTATTTGCAAAAACAGTTTTCACTGAAGACATTTGAACCTCAAATTTGAAAATCGCACAGAGACAAAAGGAAAGGAGTTTTATTTGTGTCCAACTGGAAAGGGAAGAGCCTCTACAAGGGTCTGAACTCTGACCTCTGTGTTTTCTTGGCCCCGTGCCAGACTGACAAGCCTGTTGAACGCGCTGGTGGACTCGCGCTCAAAATCACCAGCGTCGTGTCTGGCGAAGATGGACTCTCCAGCAGGGTAGCTCCACAGGCGGTCACGGAGCTTGTTCTGAAGGGGGAACGGGAGGGTCGAGTAGCTAGCGAGAAGGACCTGATTGGAAAAGAAAACAAAAGAAAACGCTCAGATAAGAAAGAGATGTCTTCTATCGGTGGGGATTGTGGAGTTTATAGGATACCTTAAGACATTTTTATTCTTAGACATATTTTGTCGCTCCTAAATGACATTTGCAACCTCAGGCAATCTTCTCTTTACTGCATTGACCCAATTTTTTTATTTTGAACAGTATTTTGGGAGAAAATGTGACTTTTTTACCTGATATTCCAGTAGCAACCGTGCGAATCCCCACACACAGCTGTCGCCATGTTTGTTTTCAGTGTGTTTTCATTTGTCCCAATAGTTCCCCTCAAAAATCCAGCAAAATTGCTAACACCAACCTTTAAAACTCTTTGGATGACATGGCCACCAAGTTTTCGTTCGTCCATTGCCATGGCAACACCAATCAGCTGCTTTGTGAATCTGTATCCAAAAAGAGAATCGAGATCAAAATCAAATATGTATAATCGTCCAGAAAGTACAAATCTGTCAAGTATTTTGGAGAAAAAAGGTGTTTTTTTTGGTGTGCCAGTAGGAATATGTTCTCACCTTGGAACAGCCAAAGCTGTGATGTTCCTCTCCAGACATTCCATCCATGAAACCTCCTCCCATTGGTTGCTGGCTGACAGCAAACAGTTGAGATCGTCTGCACAAATTATCACAAAAATAAAGGCAACCCTTAGAAGTGGTTGTAAATTTACAAGTCATCAATGAAGCTTGTGATTGACTTGTGATGGACTTGTAATGGGCTTGTGATTGGCTTGTGATTGACTTGTGATGTGCTTGTGATTGGCTTGTGATTGACTTGTGATTGGCATGTGATTGGATTGTGATTTTCTTGTGATGGACTTGTGATTGACTTGTGATTGCCTTGTGATTGACTTGTAATTGGCTTGTGATTTGCTTGTGATTTTCTTGTGATGGACTTGTGATGGGCTTTTGATTGACTTGTAATTGATTCACGATTGACTTGTGTTTGACTTGTGATTGACTTGTGATTGACTTGTGATGGACTTTTGATGGACTTGTGATGGACTTGTGATTGACTTGTGATTGACTTGTGATTGACTTGTGAATGGCTTGCGATTAACATGTGTGTGACTTGTGACTGACTTGTGACTGACTTGTGATTGACTTGTGATTGACTTGTGATTGACTTGTGATTGACATGTGATTGACTAGTGATTGACTTGTGATTGACTTGTGATTGTCATGTGATTGACTTGTGATTGACTTGTGATTGGCTTGTGAATGGCTTGCGATTAACATGTGTGTGACTTGTGACTGACTTTTGGTTGGCCTGTGATTGACTTGTGATTTGGCCTGCGGTTCCCTTAAAAATAAAACCAACCTTATCAATGACAAAACAATCTTCTAGCCATACCTTCGTATCCTTCCAGTCTTTCATCCACTCTTCTGATGGCCTCCAAAAGCCACATGTGTTCTCTCTGTTCATTGGCCTCTCTATCCATCTCCATAGCACCAGTTAACTTCTCAGCCAATAGCACGTCCTCATCTAGTACCTGAGACAAATGTGCTTCAACCTCACTGCACTGTTGTTTCATCAACTCAATGTCATTGAGGGTTTGTTCCGTAACGGGCAATTGGAAATTTTGACCAAAACATCGAACAACGTCGTTCAGAATTTTACAGACATCTGTGGCAAGACATGCAAGGAGGATGTCTTGGCTCACTTCTTTGTCCTTTAGCGATGACCTAAAGTCTTCAGGGTCTGGGGTATTTGTATTGCATTTATCTTCAAAGAAATCTTCCCAATCAACAGTCAGAAGGCAATGGAGCGTGTATACAACTTTCGTGACTGCGACACATGCGAGTTCGCGTTTCTCAAGTGACTGCACATCATCTTTGTCACGGTTTCTCTGGGACTCATGCGACATTGTATCCCACTGATCAAAAACGCGAGTGCAGTTTCCAGAGTCTGACAAGCTAAGAAGATGTAGTTTATATATTGCACTGGAGAAGTTTGGATCGTTCCGCTCGCCTTTCTTTGCTAATGATGAAATACTCTCAGAGCGGTTTGAATTTTCCGGGTGAAACTTGACGTCGTGGTTTCCATCCTTGAGTTGGAGTTCGGAAGTCAAATTGTTCAGGCAGACTGCCACGGCTTGGATGACGTGAAATCTTAGATTCTTGTTCTGAATTTTGGACTGGAGCTTACAGATCTGTTCGCAGGATAATATCACGTGTCTGTGAAATGCTGTGGGACTTTCAGAAGTATCGGATGACTTCAACCTGGTCTGACTGTGGATATTTTTGTCGCCAATTTCTGGTCTTTTCCTAGATGAGCGGTTTTTAGGCTCAGGAGGCGATGGCACAAGCAAGCTTATCAGGATGGAAACAAGAAGATTCAGGGAGTTCATTTTGATGCACTCTGCGACAACTTCTTCGAATAGTTCAGCTGCCATGTTATAATCCAGAGTACAGAGTACCTGAAAAGCATAATGAAAGACAATGAAAAAAAATCAGTAAGTGACAATTGGAACAAAACTAATCAATTTATAGTGTAAATTTACCATGTACTAAAGTGTTAGAAAATGCACACACAGACACGCAAACAACAGTCTACAGAGTAGGTACCAGTACGGAGATTCTTGCTTTACATTTTACTTAAGTTGATTTAAATATGGCCAATTACAACTCTTGAAATAAGAATATACATGATGCAAAAGAATATAGGGCCTATTGTCATCAAACATACGTGTGAACTCATTCTTACGCTTTTTTTTACAAAGTGGGATTTTTAATTATCCAAAATATGTTATTTCCATAAAATTGTCCGCATCCATACAAATTTCAATTTCGTTTTTGCAATATTTTCAATTAATACTAGGCCTACCTGGGCACAAAGCTGTCCCCATTTGAAGGTGTTGGCCACATCAAGATACAGAGTCAGGTCGACATCATTGGGTAGCGCCCTTGAAACTCCCTCAGAGTATTCAAGCAAGCAATCGTTGCAATACTCAGACCAAGGCTTGTCCTCAGGCGCATTTTCTTCTTCTTTTCTTCTCTCGAGCAACTTGCAAAACAAAATGGCGTGGAGTTTGAAATTCCAGTGACATTTCTCAGCCTCTGTTCGTTTCCCCTCCAGACCATGAACTATCTCTCTCACTGCGTGGCAGACTGCAGTGATGTTGACTTTCTCCCGCCGTCTTTTCCCGGCCTCCGTGGTAATGTATTCGTCATGTTCTGCCAAGCCATTTTCAATTTCCGGGCAGTAAAAACTGGCTTGAAAAAGTGCGATTTCTGGTTCAAAATTCATTTCTATCCACTCAAAAGTAACAAAATATAAAACAAAAGTAATAAATTAACGATGTTTAACTATTCAAGTTTACATTTGTATTCAGAAAACCTGTCAAAACGTGCTTAATATTTCCGCTCCGAACCACCTCACATTTCGTTCCAAGGAGGCTGCCATCTTGAATTCTTATTTGTCTGTACTATTTCAAACGCTGGAGGGCGCTATTCTGAGAGACAGTAAATGTTCTTACCATTTTCAAACCCTAGAGGACGCTATTCTGAGATGTTCTTCGCTCATTCTTTGCTAGAGGGCGCTATTCTGAGAGACCGTAAATGTTCTGTACTATTTTCAAACGCTAGAGGGCGCTGAACCGTAAATGTCTGTACTATTTTTAAACGCTAGAGGGCGCCATTCTGAGAGCTCGTAAAAGTTCTTTACTATTTTCAAACGCTGGAGGGCGCTATTCTGAGAGACCGTAAACGTTGACCTTCCTTGACAACAAGAAGTGAGGTGAATCGTCACAAAAATCGCTCCAAATTGAATGAAAATAACAGCCGATTTCTCTACCATGTAGACCCAGGTATGAAGTACGTATCTGTGTTGCTCTTGGTTAGTAAATTTCTTGAAATTATGTGAGATTTGTTTATAAATCTGATGTTCAAATTTAGTGGCTTGCTCGATCATGTCGGTCATGTCGGTAGTCAACAATGCACAAATCCTATGAGGTGATTTATTTTTTCTAGAGCAGATAATCACCTGATCTCGTGAAGGGCGCCACCTTTAATAAAATTAAAAATGTTGCAACCCGAAGCCGCGTTTTTATTCATATTTCAAGAATGCCTGAAAGACCATTCATTGAAAAAATAATGATGAAACATGAATCTGGGACTGAGAAACATTTCCAATTTTGTGTTGGGAAATACAGAACATTTTCTTCATAGACTTTGTACACAATCACGGAAGTGGCCTCAGGTTGCAACATTTTTTCCAAGTTCTGTAAAAGTTTTGTTTTGCTATAGATTGTGTTTCAGTTTTCTTTGATGTGACATGGTGTGATCAGACCTTGTTTTCTTTCAACAGGCAACCCCCGAGCAGACCAGCCTATAAATAAGACTCGTTGACGTTAAGATGACTACGGCCGTCACCCCGATGCCGGAGATGGTCAACGTGGGCGGGAGAGAACCCAGCCCCCCACTGGAGCCCAGAATGGAAGGCAGGGACAGCCCCACTCCAAGGAAGACGCGAGTGCTTGTCGCCAAAAATGAAGGTCAGTCCGAGTTGCCAAAATATCAACTTTGACCCTGCGACTAACACTAGTTGGGACGATCCTGACCACAGTAAGGATCGTCCCAACTTTAGTTAGGATTTCCCCAACTATTGTTGGGACTGTCGGAACAACAGTTGAGACTGGTCCAACTGTAGTTTGGACCAGCCCAACTTTAGTTTGGACCATTGCCTGTAGTTGGGGTGCAACAGCCCTGTTGAATTGAACGTCTGTTGGCGTGATCGGTGGATCTACGCTATCACTTGATTGCGCTATTCTATCGTCCATCGTTCTGCACTGTTGGTTGATCGTGCTGCAGTGTCGGTCGATCGTGCCGCCGTCGGTCGATTGCATTGCCCTTCATTGGATTACCTTTTTTGTTTGTTTCATGGCTCTAGAGGATTGGTTTAAAAAGGCCAGTAAAGTCTGATATTTCCTACAGGATCGACTGATCGCGCAAATGCATTGCTTCGCGAGCAAGTGATTTGTCTTCCCTTCCCATGCTCTGCACCAAATATTGGTTTTCCTCCAAATAAATGTTCAAACTTTTTTTTTTTATAGAAACAATACACATTCTCTATTTCAGGAATCTACAACCCTCCAAAAAGAAGGCCGTTTATTATCTTTCGAACTCATTAAGCAAAAATCCAAAAAAAAAATCAAAATCAGGCTGAATTCGGCCAAAAATCAGATAGTTCTGCTTCCAAATTACATCACATTCGAAAATAGGGTAGGTAGGTAGGGATTCAAATTTGTGTGTGTACGATCATATGAAGGCGTCTGCATGTAGTCAAGGGTAAAAGGAAGTAATTGATGGTTTTGGGTGTTTTCTTGTAATTTTTGCCATAAAAAAAAATTAGGGAAGGGGCTGTCAGAATAGGGTAGGTAGGGTAATCGGAAGCAGAACTATATTTTTTTGTCTTATTGTTGGGACCAAATAATTTTACATTTTCAATGTGATTACTCCATAACTTCACACAGGCAGATTGTTTGATGTCTCAATCAAAGCAGGAGTAACCTTTGTATTTTTGCAAAAATATCTGAACCCTGCCCCAAAAAATAAATGGTGTGAGACAGAAACTTTTAATAACTAATCATCGAATTAAGTCATCATCCCCATTATGTCATCAGACCAAGGCGTTGCGGCCCTACCAGAACTCCGCTCCAGCGACAAGGACATCGACAAAACCAAACCCTTGCCGACCTCTCTCCAGAGCGAATTCATCCCGGAGGAGATACTGAATGCCCTGACGAACATGCCCGTCCCGGGGGTCAAGGAAAAGTTAAAACAGAAGGGTGTGCAAAAAGCCAAGGCCAAGGTAAGCTAAGCAGAATGAGGAGCTACTAAGCCGCTTCCGAATTTCTTGGCTGTGGCTAGATGCAACACACAGGTCTATGGGAAGAAGCTGTAGCCGCTACCATAGTAGTTTTGATGCGGCCTTAGCATAAACGCAATATGATTAGCAAGTTTTTTGTGCTAAGCAGGGATTGGCCGGGCACCAGTCGTAAGCAATATACATCGCATTACATTTTGGACGGTTACCGTTTTGGCAAAGCAGATATTGTCTGCGCTAAGCAAATTTCTGTGCTTAACAGTTCCAGAAAAAAGTTTGGTCCTTGAGTCAATATCTCAGAGCTTAGAAATTTCAAAATCTGCCTTACATTGGTTTAAAACCACTTCTTGGAACCAGTTTTTTAAGCACTACATTTTTAAGCATATTAAGTCGCCAAAAACTTGCAAAGTATAAAAGTATCTTAACTCTGCCATTTGTTTTCACAGGTTCCCAAAGGCGGCGCGCCGGCTGCCAACATGTGGAACTTCCCGAACCGCCGGCGACGCTTCCAGCATCTGACCGATCAACCCCTCTCCATGACCGGGGCTGGAAAGTAAATGCTCTTAAATCCTTGCCAAGCTTAATTTCCATGTCAATTTGCCTGCCAAATCTTACTCGTCAAAAAGTTTGAAGTGATTTGGGACCCAGATACGAAACTAAGCCAGATATCACTGCTTGTGAAACTCCAAAATAACACTATTTGTAATTTTTTCTCTCTTAATTTTACGCAGGGATATTTCGTTCTTGTACGACGTCGCTTTCACCGACAAAGCTCAAGACAAGGTGAACCCGGCGCAGGATCCGAGTTCCGTCAGGGCCCTGTCCAAACAAGCCGATCGAGAGAAGGTTAGTCGCACTGTTGGTTTATGTTTCTTATGTCCCTAAGCCAGATACTTTACTGCAATTCTTCATCTATCTGTATGGAAAAAAAGGCACATATCAAGATAGACTTTACGAAAGGCAATATAATTATTTTTGCTGTTGAGGAGAATTAAAAAAAAGGTTTGCACTTTATTTCCCCCTTTATTAGTTGAGACAGTTTAAACATAATCAATGGCTTGATGGTCAGGGGTAATAATAAGAGTGTTATTAATTATGAGACAACTAATGATCCTTTTGTGTTTGCGGATATTTTCATATTGTCTGGTTTGGTAGCTAGACCATTAATGCTAGTAATAATCTTTAAATTTTTTGATATTTCCCCGTTTTAGGGGATGAGCGTTCCAGATTCTCTGATTCCGTCTGAATATCATGTGGTCAAAGCCAAAGGAGTGCAGCACCTAGAGTTTCAAGAAGAGTAAGTTCTTGCAAAACCTTCCAAAATCCTTCAAAATCTACAAGGGGATTTTGGAGAATTTTGTGGGATTTAATGGGATTTATTGGGATTTGTAGGATTGAAAAAGCCATTTCTTTTCCAATGATGGTTTGGCCGAACCACCGTTGGAAGTTGATAAAAAAAATTCCACTTTTCTTGAAAATGACAGCACACCAGGTGCCATGATTTCACAGGATGCTTGAGACTATTATTCACTTGCAGTCAAGTAAGATATTTCATAATAATTTGGTAGTTTTGTTTTTCAAGGTTTCCAAATGCTGAATATTACCTTTAAATTTTGAAACAGTGTGTTGCCTTTATTTATTAAACTTTTTCTCTTCCGCAGTAAATATACCACCAAGCTCATGGATGCAGAGCAGCAGCAAGTGGCTTTCCCATCACTGTAAGAAATATGTTATGTTATTCAAAGAAACTTGAAAAAGTTCAAGATTTTTTCCTCATATTTTTGTTCTTATGGAATTTATCCCTCCTTAAGAGTGCATTCTGTTTGGGCCTTGATATTTCTATTTTCTTAATAAAAACAGAATTAACACAAAAGTGATTTTAAATTGGCACCATTGGGAGTTACTACATCTGCTAAACGTTGGTTACAGGCCCCTCTTTATTTTTGATCAAATTTGAGTCCAGGGTGTTTTTTATCATTCCAAAATGACTTTTTTTAATCTATTAAGCAGACTTCTCTTAATTTTAAGAGCACCATATTTTGCAATTTTGAACAGTTTCTTGCGGTAGAAAATGTGATTTTCTGATGTGTTTTCACAGTTGGTGCCATGCGAATCAACGCGGTTTTGTGTATTCGCTGTGTGTCGGGGTGATCACCAACTTTGTTTCAGTGTCATGTTTGTCATCTTCGTCGTTGCTTTACCCCAAAGTTTCCTTAAAAAAACCCTGCCCTCTATCTACGGCATACCTATTGGTTTGTAAGTTGTTAACTATTTTTGCAAGTCCATTAGCCTAAAAGAGGATTTTGTTCCCCTTATGGGAAAAAAGGCCCAACACTACACAATCTAGGCCTTAAAATCAACCAATACGTGACACAAATCAGCGTCGATTTTGATCATAAATGAAGTCGTTGCTGATTGTTGCAGGAAGCCGGCCAGTCGCTACGAGGTCCTGCAGCTGATGGAGACCATGGGCGTCATGCTCGACAAAGCAGGCATTGATGACGAAGAGATCGAGATCAAAGGCCCAACACAGGTGGGTCTGTCTGTCAGTCTGTGCATTTGTCTATTTGTGCATCTCTGTCTACCTTAATGACAATGTATCTAAAATCTTAGCCGAAATTTCATGGCGCTGCTTAAAGCACACAATTTTCTGCTAACAATTTTCCGTCTGTTTCACAGAGACTGTAAGAAGTAAGTGACGTTGCAATTGAAATCTCCATGCATGCGCGACCGTTAGCACACCCAAGCCATGAAATAGTGCTAGGGTAGCACAAATTTCTGCTGTAGTTAGCAGAACTGTTCTGCTGTTAAGCCGTGCTATGAAATTGGGCTCTGCTCTAAGGCTGTACGCTGGAAAAATTTTGGTGCGTATATTTTTAAAAAATTTTTTTTTATCTTTCTAGATGCACAATCTTCTGGAGTTAATCAAGAAAGAGCAGAATATCTACAATCTCATCTTCCACGAGCTGATTCGACAGGTCAGTTAGTTTGTCTGTTTTGGTTGTTTGTTTGTTGGGAGGCTCGTTGGCACTTTTAAGGCCGGGAACGTTCAGACAGAGAAATGCAATTGCAACAAGTCGTGAAACGTGTATCATTTCATAACCATAGTAAGATGAGATTTGTCTCTGTTTTCAGGTGAGCGTTGAGTGTGCCGAGAGGGGAGAATTACTGGCAAACCTCCGACAAAGATACAGTAAGCTGCTGGATAAAGTACCCAGACAAGTCAAAAGGTTTGTGATTTCAAAAGCCGAACATAAAGTTACATCGGATCATTCGTCTTTGTGCAATTTCTTTTGGTTTGAAGCAACAATATTGCTCAAAATCTTTGATGGGCATAACAAACCTGTTGAAAATATAAGCGACTACTGTACATTTTGAGAGAAAAAAAGAAAAAATGTATGCACAATTTTTTGGGTTTTGTAACTAGATTCCATTGCTGACGCACGTAAAAAAGTGTGCCTGCAGTATAAAAAAGTGTGCCTTCTGGCACACTTTTTTAAAAATCACCTTAAACAATTTTTTTTTTCCAAACGATACCATTTCTGACAGAATAATTTCACAGGATATTTGGTACCAGTCTTATCCTCACTTTGAACAAGGATTTCCTCATTAAATCAGTCGGTCCGTTTCTGGGAAAAAAGGTTCCTAAATGCCTTTAAATTTTTTTTTAAGGCATGAGTTATTAAGCTTAACTGTTGTGATTTTTTTTTTTTTAAATCGTACCAAGATTAATGTTATACAGGATTGAATAAAATCCAACCTTGATCGCGTGTACAACGTTTTTCTTCCCCCAGCTTGCATCAGGAGGTGATGGCCCAGAGAGCCCTGGACAGGAGGCTGACCGAGGAGCTGTTCCGTTTCAAGAATTCCATATCTCAGCTCACAAAGTAAGCGATGGAAAAACTGAAATTGTGAGAAAAGTAGTGCTGATTAGCAGGCTTATTGAGGATTTGCATCCACGTGACATTACCACGTGAACGGTGCAAGATCTGGCATTTATGGACGTCTGCCGTGCTCGATCGATCGTACAGTACATGTGCATCGCAAATGCATAACGTCACTAATGTGCCTGCTCTGCAGTATTTGTCATGGTCGATATCCAAAACACCTTTGTATTTTTGTTTGTATTATTGTCAATATCAGAGTTTTCTCTCAAACTTCATAGGTTAAGCCCCCAAAAAATTGAACTGAAAATGAAAGATGATGAAACAAGCTTTAGTTTGATGTGTGTCTCGAACACCTTGGAGAGTTGTGAGGATTTTCCTGAATTTAAGAAGTGGGCATATTTATCACTGGGGTCTGTGGCAGGTTATTTACTAGTCTGCAAACACAGACGTCCAAAAAGGTGGGCAAGTGGGCGACCTCTGACCTGCAACATCACATGAAATTCCTTAATGAAACATTCCAAAGACCATCACAGCTCCCTAAGAGAGTGTCCCTTTCAAAGTTGCCATTTTGGCAGAAAGGGCTGATTCAAAATCGATAAAGTAGCCATTTAAATTTTTGGTGGAGAGAAGCAGCTTGTGACAAAGTCTCTTGCCCAGGGACACACATGCACACCGCCATAGCACGCAGTTGGATTTTTAGAGGATTCAGGAAGTTCTCATGTCAAAATGACCAGGAGATGAGGATTTTAAACTTTAGTCCTGTAAACAATAAATTGTGAACGATAAATGTTAAACTATAAACGGTACATTTTGTCTTTTAATCTCAGTGAGTTATCCGACGTGCGAGAGCACGATAAAGTTGTTACCTCCCAGGCCCAACAAGCACAACAAGAGGTAAATAAAAAACAAACAAAAAACCTACATTGTTGGCATTTTAACGGCTTTTAAAATCATTTTCGCTTTTGTTTAAAGCGAAACCTTAATGTTTTGTTTGTATTATTATTGTGCTGCATGTAATGCTTATTGGAATTTCAGGTAGAGGAGTTGGGGTTTTCAAAACTCATTTCATTTCATTTTTTGTTTCTTTCTTGTTTTGCAGCTTGCGGCAGCATTGGCAGAGTCGGAAAAGAATGCAGGGTAAGAACAAATACTTCACAAATATCTAAAGTTGTCAAATTTAAATTTCTAAGATTTTAATACCAAAATTACTTTTCCAAAAATGGCCCTGTTTAATAGTTACGACAAGTTTGAAAACAATCGACAATGGTCCTGATAATAATAATGCGGTGTTTGTACACTTCTTTTTATCAAAGTCTGAAAACGCTTCGCAATAATATGTATTACCCCTGTTTATCAGGCCATGACACCATTTCTGCAGCAGCTGAAGGTCAGTGCAATCCGGTCTCTACCTTCACAGGTACCCAATAGGAGGGACAGACATTTGTAGTAAAGTGCCTTGCCCACAAACACATGTTGCTGTAAGTGTTCCAAGCCATACATCAAGCACACCGAGTTGGACTCCACAAGGCAATTGTCGTAAAGTGCCTTGCCCAAGGGCACAAACACATGTTGCCCATCAGTGTTCAAACCCATGTACCAAATGAGTTGAATGCCATGCCTTTTTTTAATCACCACTGGCTATAAAATCGCAGAATATAGAGTCACATCATTTATTTTGCCTATATTTGGTTTGAGAGTTATTTGGATCTGTCATTCTTTACGAGTCTTTTTCTGTACTCATAAGGTTGTTGGCTGAGTACCACGAGTTGTACGAGTTGCAGCGAGCCCGGCTCGAGTCTCAAGTCATCGCACTGTCCAGAGAGAAGGAACTATGGAGTGGCGCGGCCTACAACTTGGCTCTCAAGGTATACAAGATACAAATCTCATTGTATTGCATTGTATACATTGTATACGTTGTATACATTGTATACATTGTATATGTTGTATACGTTGTATACATTTTACACATTTTACACATTGTATACATTGTATACATTTTATATGTTGTAATCATTTTATACATTGTAATATTTCCTGATGAATCCATAAATCATTAAGTTCTGGGGCAGTTTTGGGCAGTGTAGAAGCTACAGGCGGGGTGCTGTGGGGCTAAACCAGAACTAATAGTTAAATTTTGTGAGGATTCTCTCCTACATGTATGTTTCCTAGAATTTATTAATTTTTTCCCACTTATCTGAGTCGAACACCATCTGCAAAATTATAAGGTACTAATTTGACCACATTTTGAATTCCCAATTGCATGAAATCAGTAAAAACCAAAAATTTGCAAAACATTTCTCAGCGAATTTATCCTAAGCATTAATTGGCCGGGAACCAGTCACTTGCCATATAACATGGCATGTCAACTAAACTGTTAATCCATTTTTACCTAGTGGATATATTCCACGCTTAGCGCATTTTTGTGGTGAGCATATTTATGTGTTAAGCAGCTAAAAATGGTCTTCGTTTCTTTTCCGATTTTTGATTAGGTCACGGAGGCCAACTCGCTCGCCACGGCTCGCCGCTTGCACGTCAGCGAGCGGCTCTGGTCCAAACTGGCCAACCACTTCGCGATCGTCCTGAGCGACCGCGACACCGAGGAGCTGTCGCAGCTCCAGGGCTACATCGCCAGCCACCGGCAGCTCACGATCAAGTTTGCCGAGGAATTGAAAGCGGGCGACGAGAAGTCTCACAGCCGGCTGCAGACGATCGGCAAAGGAATCGAAAAATGGATGCAAGAGTTTGACCAGTTCGTGGTGTGAGTATTCACTATAAATTTGAAATTTTTCGAAAAGATGGCTTTGTGTCCAGCTTTGACTACTTCAATAAAAGCTTTATGCTGACCAAACCACATAAACATAATCTGTATTTCACATTAGGCTAACTTTGGACATTTTTCGAAACCGTGGTTTTGTCTGTGGCTTCGGCTGATATCTGGCTTCAAAAAGTACCAGAGGACAAAGTATGGATCTACACAGTCGGTCCCATTTGCGCAAACATTGCCCCCGTTTTGGCAAACCTTAAGCATTGTGGAATGCACCCTAGGTGCAAGGGAAGGGTACTTCCCTGGCATGGATATTTCCCTGGCATGGGCGTCGCGAGGGGGGGGCAAGGGGGGGCACTTGCCCCCCCCCCCTGGAAAAGCAAAAAAAAAAAAAAAAAAAAAAAAGAAAAAAAAAGAAGAAAAAAAGAAAAGAAAAGAGGCGCGAAGACAAAGTGGTGTAAATTTAATGAGTTGGGGGGGGGGGCAAAATGTCCCTGCCCCCCTCTAAAACTGATAAGTCGAGAATGTGTTGAGAAATACAAGCATTTTTTGGCAAAATTTTTTTTTGCCCCCCTCTAGAAAAAATTCTGGCGACGCCCATGTTCCCTGGTCCCCCGCACTGATCAGCCGTTTACATCTGGAAATCAGTGAGAACAGAGAAGGAAACAAAAAAAAGCTGGTTCCCGTCCCTCTATTATATTCTAAACCACAAGCGAAGCAAAAGGGGACTACTTTTATGAGACAGCTCCCATACTGAACTGTATTCATTCATAAATATGAAGAGTTAACTTCCAAAACACGATATACACGTATGTACGCCATTTTGTTCTCCTTTAGCATCTTGTTTTCTGCTGGCTGCTGTAAAGTCAATTTTGACAGCCTTTAAATACTTAAGACATAACTAAGAATACAACAAAGCAAAAAAAATGAATTTTAGAAATAGCTGTAATACTATTTTTATTCTTTAAAATTTGATAACCGTGCAAATATTTCAATTTTTTTAATTGATATATCGCGTTTTGGAACTTAACTCTTCATATACTCAATAACAAGATTTATTTCCAGAGCCTTTTAGGAATTAACAAATTAACAAGTGAAATTTGTCCTAAATTTGCAAGCTTACAAAAGGAAGGGAGCGTGACGTCGGCAGCGACTAGTATGAGGGAATCCAGGTGAAGTTGTATTCTAAACGTGTGCACTTTTTTTGGTCCAGTTGCAGTGAATTTCTCACACCAACTTTAAACATCAATGTTTCTCCATTGTCCATCTCCGCAACTCTTGTTTCAATTTCACATCATCTACAGGGACATCTGAGAATTCAACTTTTTGTAAAATGACAGACTCCTTTGATATACCTTTTTTTGTTATCCAATTTCTCTGAAGTTGCTTAACAGACTATTGAGCGTTCTTTTTCAATGAGCACCGTGATACAAAAACCACTGCTGTTATACAAGAAATGAATGATTATGAGTGCAATGGTAAGAATAATTTGTGAGGTAACAGATGGAATGTTCCATTCAAGGGGCAAATGCGAGGGGAATGGAACATCCCATCTGTCACTGATTGAAATTATTCTTTCCAGACATTTATTGTTTGGTTGATACAAGACCTGAATAAATCCTCGTCATCTGATTGGTCAGAGCCACCAATCATGTGACCGTGCAATAGAACTTCTATTTACCGTGGAATAGAACGGTATGAATAATTCAATGACACGTGATCGATAACCAACCAATCAGATGACAGCAGGCTTGTATAAAGTAAAGTAATAGTAAATTGGATGAAAAAGCAGTTAAAGTTTTAGAAATTATGAATTCTTGTTAAGCAGCTTTTTGACATCGGTTCTTCATTGTGTGGTCCTTCCACTTTTCATTTGTGTGAGTTTAAACATCTTGAATCTGAAATTTGTTTCAATGGTCATATCATTTATAATCATTGGTTTGCCAAATTCAAGGTGGAATTTGTTCTTGTTTTTTCTTCACACATCCACATAAGATAACACAAAACAATACAAAATAACAACAAAATTTCCCTTTGATTTTTTTTCTTGAACTTTGTCACATGTAGTTCTTAGTTCCAGTAGCTCGTAGTGTTTAGCCTACCATTCAAAACTCATTCACATTTTCTTTCAGACATTAATTCGTTTGTCTTCAATGCCACTTTTTTTTAGATTTCTGAGACGACAAGATACGTGAAAGTCTAACTTGACCCTAATTCCCTAGGGGGTTTGCAAAATTGTATTGAAATTGGAGGATTCAGGACTGGTAGGGTAAATGCACCCATAAAAACTGTTTAGTTGAGAATAGACTGAGTCATTTGGCCACGCCCACTGTGCTTGTTGGCCACATCACATGAGCCTCTTCAATGTTAATTACGTTCCAACTGCGCATGCCATACACCAATGCATGCATGTTGGACATTTGCACAAACGTGTCGGACATGAAGAATGCCGTGGTCCATTGGTTACTGTGTTTGACTCATATGTGATGGTGCGTGGGTTCAAACCCTACCAGGGACATGGTGTTTGTGCCCTTGGGCAAGACACTTAACTACAATTGCCTCTCTCCACCCAGGAGTATGAATGGGTACCTTTGAGATTAGAGGACAGAATTTTTGCTGATATCAGCTGCTGTGTGGCCTCATGGCCTAATAAAGAGGGGAATAATTGTAAAGTTTGAGATTGTTGGTACGTCGAAAAGTGCTACAGTTTATTTTATACTCATTTTATTACTTTATACTTACTTTTTGTGTTGTCCTTCTTGTGAACATTTCAGGGCGAGTCACGATAACATCCAGACGGTCGTTCAGGCGCCACCGATGGAGATGATCCAGAAACTGTACGACGACATCCGATCCTGGGAGGAGGTCAGCTCAGCAAATGTTTCCTGAAAAAAAAATTAAAGCAATTATTTAAGAAAACTAATGAAATTGTAATTAAAAAGTTGTCACAAGTTCGTACAAGTCATCAGTTTTCTAGTTTCAAGCCAACAGTGACAAAGGCTTTTCTTTGCTATTGTTCATCCTTGTGAGGACCTATGATGAACTTGAAGACTTGAGAGGACTTGTGATGGACTTGTGATGGACTTGTGATGGACTTGTGATGGACTTGTGATGGACTTGTGTTGGACTTGTGATGGACTTGTGATGGACTTGTGATGGACTTGTGATGGACTTGTGTTGGACTTGTGATGGACTTGTGACGGACTTGTGACGGACTTGTGACGGACTTCTGATGGACTTGTGATGGACTTGTGTTGGACCTGTGATGGACTTGTGATGGACTTATGATGGACTTGTGTTGGACTTATGATGGACTTGCGCGGACTTGCATTGGGTTCAACAATAACGCTGCATCTCTCTTTGCATACTAATATTTTTTTTTCCTCTGAGTGCTTAAACCACTTCATTCAAATGTTTCCTCTCATGCAGCAACTGAATAAAGAAGTTGAGAAATACGGCGGCGACATCTTGCTCGGCTTTGAGGAGGGCATGTACACCATCAAGAAGCAGGTGGAGATGTGGACCGAGGTGGCCTTACACATCTTCAACCGTCACCGGCCTGAGGATGGCTCAGACTACCCGGAGCACGAACGGCTGATGAACATGAACAAGGTTTGTTGCTCACTTGGTGTTAAGCGCAGACGAATTCTGCTTGGTCGCAACAGGTAACCATCAGCTAAAATACCGTGTCACATGTGCTTCAATATTCACTGGCTCTCCGCTGAGTTTTGCTAAGTGCAGAATTACGCTTAGCAGAGAACATTTTTGCTAAATGTAAAAAAAAGTTTACCAGCTTAAATGCCATAGGATATATATATTTCTGTTGACTGGTTCTCCGCAGCTTTTTGCTTAGTGCAGAATTTGCTAAAAAAGGAAAATTTAATTAGGCCTAGCAAAAAAAAATGAGTTGACCAGCTAAAAATGCCATATGCTGTGTGCTTTTCTTCACTGGTTCTCCGCTAATGTTTTGCAAAAGTGCAGAATTGGGCCAAGCGCAGAAAATGTTTGCTTAGCGAAGCAAAAAGTCTTTTTTGCTGAGCTCATAAATCTATGTAGAAAAAGTCTTAAGGTTGAAAAACAACAATTTTAATTCATGCGTTATAAAGTTGCCTTGCAGCATCTACTTGCCATGTTTTTTCAACTTCTTTCAAAGCCAGTTCAATACTTGCACCAACCTCAAACATTTGCATAAATTTGCATAAAACACTCACACACCTGCATTTGATTTTGAATACATGTAGAAGAAATTTTGAAGGATCTTAGATTATTTTTTAGATAAGTCAATACCAGGGCCCAATTTAATGGCTCCGCTTACTGTTGACGAAAAATCCCTGCTAACTGTAACTGAAAATTCTATGCTTACAGTAAGCGCAATTCACGGGTTAGCAAGGAATTCTGGACTTAGCGTACGCGTTCATCCTGTTAAAGGATTCTGTGCTTACAGGCTTAGCGCAGAATTGTTTAAGCTAGCACTGTTAGCGCAGAATGTTGATCGTAAGCTCGGAATTCTGTAATTAGCAGAGCCGTGAAATTGGGCCAGGTACTGATGTAGATTTTAGTTTGCAAATTTGGCTCAAATTCACTATTTTCTTCTTTATTTTCCTGGGTGCTCTTAAAAAAAACTCTTGAAACCGCAGTTGACAAAGGTAAAGATATTTTGCATTGGTCTTGAGGTGTCTATTAACAGTTTTGCTGTGATTAACTTGTAGAAAATGATAATACTTTTGAAGTTGAGTTCATTACTAACATCAATCGAGGGCTGTGTGGAATATATTCAAGACAGTGAAATCTTGACACACCCAGCACCTGATTTTACGAAACTCATCGTAACTTGCGATGCATCGCAGCGCTGCGACGCGTCTTATCCATACGACGCGTCTCAGCTGCGACGCGTCCTGCGATCCATTTCACAAAACACGTCGTAAATGCGACGCGTCGTATGTGTATTTATAGCACAATTCGGTGACTGTTTTATGTATTAAGTCAGCTTACATTAAATAGTCGTCTGGTATTCAACAAAGAGTCATCGGATCTCAAAATTTGTTAAAATGTAGGACAAAATGGCGGCCGTGTGATGCAATTTTAAAGGAAAACGAGCTCTCAGTGGACTGTGTAGCTACTTTGAAATTTCAACTGCAATATTCCAGGCTATATAATTCATAATTATTCAATGAATTTTCTATTTACAACTTTACACACATTGCCTCGGTATTATAATCTCGTTTACGTGACGTTTATGGCACAAAACTGGCTAAAAACAGACTCTTCTTATTTGGACGACCACTAGACATGTTGTAGCTTGTGACGTGTTTTAAGCCGTTGTCAAGGAACTTACGAAGCGTTCAACACATCGCAACTTTCGTGAAATGGATTATACGACGTGTCGCGAATTGCGATGTGTTACACGTCGTAACTCGAGTTGCGATGCGTCGCAGCGCTTCGTGAAATCGGGTGCTGATAAGTCAAAACAACTGTTAAGCATGTTAAGTCAAACAAAGAATCCATTCCCTTTAGTAGTATAACAATGATGTATATACAACCCTGCTTATTAAACTCAAAACTCTGCTGAAGTCAAATTTTGAACCTGTTCCCTTGAGGTTTGACTTTTCGAGATTTGACTGTATTTTGGATATTTTCGATCATCAACAGAATATCGGAATATACTTTTTTTGTTATTGGAATATCTCTAAAAATTTTTTAGTTGATCGGCACATATGAAATGTTCTACTATGTGATTGAATCCACGATATTCAAATACTAACTTATTTTTAAATGCACAGCCCTACTAATACCCGTTTGATACCTCATGTCATATAGGTTCTTCTTTTTTAAAGAAGAGATTTAGTCAGTCTCTGTACCATATCCCTTGATGATTTACAGACTTGAAATAGAAGCACAGATATGCATGTCAAACTAATCCATGTACATTTGAACTATAATTTCCATAAAAATGTTTTTGATATTTGTCTTCTTTTTTTTTTGGGCCCCCCCAAAAAGATTGATCACAAAATGACATTTTCACACTTCGCCCCATCTAAACATACCGGTATTCAGATACAGAATTCAGTACCATATATTACTTCACTTAGATTTTTTGTAGAAACTTTTGTTTTTAATATTTTGGAAAATATCCATTAATATTGTTTGCTGTGAAAATCATAGTTTAGTCTTTGACGTGATCGACTAAATTATCAATCTCAATCATAATTTTAAGAAGTTATGTTAAAAATAAGTTTGTGACTATACTTTTTTGAAATTTGAACATTTCGTAATTTGTACATGTCGTATATATTTGAAACCATTTCAGTTAGAAAGTTGACTTTTTCAACCAGAAAAGTCATTCGCACACATACTAATCTCTCATTTGCATATCAACTCCATAATTTAAATTTGAGATTACTGACTATAACAGAACTCATTTGAATTCAGAAAACAAAGTGTGATTCATGTTCAAGATGTTTTTGTCAATGGCCATTTTTCAAATCTTGACTTCAGTTGTGGCTCTGATTCCATCATACCGAAAATCCACCAACATTTTAGAAATTTGCATGGACACTAATGGGAGAAAGTTGTCCCGACATCATGAAACCCGAACTGAATCCAAAGTTTGTATAATGGCCTTTTATGAGGGATACATCAAAATCATTATCACAGAACTGAATTCTAACTTTGTAAAATGGCTTCACTTTTTTGCATAATTTCAATGGATTAATTGGCATGTCTTGCACCCTTTTATTAATGATGTATTGTTTTTTTAATTCATTTTTTGCTTTAATTTTGCACTGCATGCTTGCTACTACAGGAGGTTAAACAGGTAAAATGTGTGCTCATTAAAAAGCTTAATTCTTAATCATGTTATTCATTAGTTTTTTGTTTCATATTTGCTATAGGCCAAGCCCTGTAATGGCAAAAGCATTGTGCTTGCTATTATTTAGATAATTGGGAAGTTGCTTTGTCCAATGAACAATGCTTTTGCCATTGGAGGGGTCGGCCATGAATGTACAGTCAAATCATGCTTGGTATTCGAGCGATTCACAATGCAGTGCGCCACCAAGAGTTTGCCACGGAGAGTCCATTTTTCAAGTTTACAGTCAACAAAACATGGTACAAATGAACGACCAGTAGACAGCTTGAGCTAATTTGTTATAGATTGGGGTATGGCGTTCTGCCGCCTTTAAAACAACATGGATGAAAAGCAAAGAAAAGGGCAAACAGATACTCGAATCATAAGCGTACAAAACTACTGACCAGAAAAACGAACAATGTCAAATGTCCCACGGCGCTGCAAATTTGTCGACTACATGTATCGCCCACAACGCGGGGGAAAAATGAACTCTCCGTGGCAAACCTTTGATGGCGCATTGCATTGTTAATCGCCTGTTCGTTTTGTTCGTTTCCAATAATAAATCCACTCAAAATCCAGAGAAGAATGTTCAAAAACCTTAAACCTGTTGAAGTTTCAGCTCAGTGGATATTGCTCTTTTTTGGGAAAACAGTGAAAAGCCATGCATGACCTTTTGATCATGAAACACGACTTATTGAAAAAAAATCAGTCAGTTGACCAATCATTGGAAGTCACCTACATTTCTTGATACATGTCTTAATGACAGTAAGCCAGACGCAATAATTTCAGGGGGTGTTTAGTACAAGTACGACCTGTAACTAAAACATTTTGATAACAATTCAGTTGGTTACTTTTGGGATAAATGCTAATGATCATATTTCCTAACTCCCTACAGGGGTGTGCAAAATTGTATTAAAATTGGAGGATTCAGGACTGTTAGGGCTATTGTTTTCACCACATTTTATCCATATTCCTCCAATTGGCTAAGCATACTTCTAAGCTAAATGCAGAGTATAAGTTCTAAGTGAAAAAAAAATCATTGGAGGTTAAGACTCATTTTGTGTCTTTAAATGTCCTTGTTTTTCATTCCTCAAAACTTGCTTTTCATAAATGTTCATTGACTCATCTTTTTGTCTTCATTTTGTCATTAGAAATCAAATACATATAGTGTCAACTTTCATTTTGTCTTGTCATGAATTAATTCATTTTTACCATTGCTGATACATCTGAAACACATTGCTTTTCGTGAACCGTTAAAGTCATATTTCCAACTGCTTGATACATTTTACAATTACATGTGGCACAAATTTACCAAAGAATCTGTTTTCGTCATTCTAGCAATTTCCTACAACAGACTAGCGCCCCTTTAACAAAGAAATTGGCAAATTTGGGAACCGCAAACATAGGGCTGCATAGCTCAGTTGGTAGAGCACTAGAGCGGCAATCCGGAGATCGCAGGTCCAAACCCCGCTCCAGTCAATTTCTTTGTGCAACTTCGAAAAATAAATCCTACAACTATCACAATACATACTCGAATTTCATGTCAACATAGATTAACATGTGTCAGTTTTCTGTACTGTTGTTTCTTAAAGTCTTCAGATTTCAATGACTTTAAGAATGAGTTACGAATGCCATCCAAGTTTGACCTACTATTAATTTATGCAGTATCATACTACAGTTATTTATGCAAATTCCCCAATTATGAAATTGATGTAACACTATTAGTTGATTTGGATTTATCAATACTTTCATTTGTTTATTTTGTTTCAATTGTCACGAGTGGTGAACTGCTTTTAAATTCAAGCGTAGTAAGTAAAATTATTTGTTTTTGTCTGAAACAGGAATGCGATACGCTGCACAAACAGTATCAAATACGAGTCAACGGGGAGAATGGTATGTCAGTTTGAGTAATAAGAAAATTTCTTTAATTTCTTGAAATAGCTTGACCTGACCAGTATACATTATGACCCTTCATTTTGGGGAGTGGCCTAGTGGTCAGGTTCGTGACTCGTGATCAGCTGGTCAGGGGTTGGAATCTAGCTGCTGGATATGTGTTGTGTTCTTGGGCAAGACACTTCACCCCAACTTGCCTCTCTCCACCCAGAAGTGTGAGCAGGGCAGTGTGGCCTAGTGGTTAGGGTACGTGACTCATGATCAGAGGGTCAGCGGTTTAAATCCAGCTGCTGGACATGTGTTGTGTCCTTGGGCAAGCCACTTCATCAGGACTTACCTCTCTCCACCCAGGAGTATAAATGGTTACCGGCATTAGCTGGGGAGTAACCTGCGATGGACTGGCATCCCATCCAGGGGGAATAGAAATATTCTCAGTCATTTCATGCCAAGGAAACCAGAGATAAACGCCGGCCTGATGGGCTATATGGGCTTGTGACAGACTTTACTTAATAGTTATGACAATGTTGCGTCCATCATGTCCATTGGCAAGCCACTTTACCCCATTTGCCTCACTTCACACAGTTGTATAAACAGGTACCGACATTAGCTGGGGAGTAACCTGCGATGGACTGGCATAGAAATATTCTCAGTCGTTTTGTTCCAAGGAAACTAGAGATAAAAAATATTTACTGATGTAATTTTTTTAATTTGTTTACATTCAACACATACAGGCTCGGCAAAAGGTTTCATCCAAATTGCTAACGCCTTAGAGAGCTGGGACACGAAACTGAACTCCATCTTGAATGGGGGCGCTATGCCTATTGATAGCGAGTGGATGCGACTGTACGAGCTCTTCAGTGATTGGCTGGTCACAATCGACGAGACGGCCGAGTGCATCGGCAGCACGCAGAAGGAAGACGCGAAGGCAGAGGGGAAACCGCACCAACCGTAAGTTTGAAAGGAACGGAAAGCCGCTTGAACTGCGCGTTTTAAATGAATAGGGAAAAATTTGAGAAATTTTAATTTCAAGTATAAAGGGGCAGTGCACCAACTGTACGTATCACATATTAACCGCATGAACTGTAAATTCCAAATTAAAGTGGATTATGAATGAATTGTAAGTTCTAAGTAGGAAAACTACATGAACTGTATAAGTTCGAGATAAAAAGGGAAAACCACATAATGTTCAGCTTCAAATATACAGAAAAATTGCAACAACTCGCCAACGAAAAAGACATGGACTGCAAGTTACTAAGAAACTGCATGAACCTCAAGTTTTATATAAAAAGAAGAAATACTGCAAAAACTGGAAAGTCAAAACTAAAGGTGAAGTACTTTATGACGTGCGAGTTCCCAAGGAAAAATTCATGGAAAATGTATGAGTCATAAAGTTCCACTTCATTTTCTTTATAGGCTGTCCATGGATGATGTTTTCCGAAGCACGCAGAAGTGGCTGGCCAGTACCACTAATGGAATAGACAGTGAAGACTCCAAACTAGTCGAACAGGTATGGCCATGGTTTCTAAGAAACTTCCCAAGCAAAATTTTAGTTATTGATTCTTGAAAGAGCAAATGAAGCTCGACTTAAGAACATGTGCAACATGCACGCTAACAGGATTAGTTGACAGTTTCTGGTAAAAATAACTGGATTTATAGAGCACCAAATTGACAAAGGATACAAGGCGCTAAACAAAGAATGAAACAGGGAAAGAAGACAAGAAATAATGACAGCCAGCTACGATTTGGGGAAAAGATGGGTCTTGAGATTTTTGAAAACAAGACACTGCCAGAATTTCTGATGGGGATGGGTAGGCTATTCCGTAACCGGGGGGCGGCAATGGAGAAGGCCCTGTCACCAGCCTGTTTACGTGACTTGTGGATGACAAGGGACTCTCCAGCAGAACGAAGGGAGTAAGGACGGGTCTGGATTGTGAGAAGAGAGGAGAGATAATCTGGTGCAGAGTGTTTCAGTGATTTGTAAGTGTGAACCAGTGTGTGAAACTGAATGCGTTGGGCGACTAGGAGCCAGTGTAATTGTTTGAGCAGAGGAGATAGAGGTATAGGTGTGTTTCGGTGTCTGAAAGACAAGTCTTGCACATCTGTTTTGAAGTCTCTGCAGACAAGATAGGACGGGAACAAGGTGGTTGTGTTCTTAGGCAAGACACTTTACTGCAATTGCCTCTCTCCACCCAGGGGTATAAATGAGCGTCTGTGAGGGTCTGGACCAGATTGTGTTAATCTCGAGCTGCTGCAGAAAAACTGGTCCCTTGGCCTGATGAACAGGGAAATAATTGTTGAGCAATTTGAAAGTTTGCTATTAGCACCACGACTACTTTTGTCCCAATTTTATAAACAATCAACAGGTAGCAGTACTGCACGCCGAGATGGTCCATTGGATCATTCAGGTGCTGCTGCGTCTGGCACCCAACCAACCCAATAGCCCGCCAGAGGCGGTGGAGAGTAGTATGGCGACCACGGACACCATCCCTCAGATTCAGGAAAAAGCGGCCGTCATGTTTGACAAACTGACCAGATTCTCCAATTACATCACCGGGTATGGATTATTTACATAATTGTTTCAATTCTTTAATTTTTTTAAAATTCAGAGTATATGCACTTCAATGCTACTTTTTTTGCACAAATGGTTATTATTAAGTTCAACATCTCTACCCTCGATATAGGTTTCCTATTTTTATTTTTTTTATTTATTTATTTTGGCAAAAACAGACAAGCATACACCGAAAAGCTGTTTATAGCTGTTATAAGACGGTTTAACTCCATCGGGGGTCACTAAAAGCACACATACTACAACAACAAAAACAACAAAAAAAAAAACAAAAAAATTGCACTACAAAAAAAAAGAAAGAAAAAAAAAAGAAAAAAAACAAAAAAAAAACACAAAAAATAAAAAAAAAAACAAAAAAAATTAAGAGAACTCTTTTTCAAAAACCTTAAAATTTGGAAGATTTTTTGATGTTTTTTTTGCTGTGCTTTAAGTTGAATCCATGTGAAAAAAAATATAAAAATGAAGTGCACCTCTCACCCTAATTAATCAACAACAAAAATGGAACTTCCCCCTGGTAGAATAATGTGCATATCATAGACCTTCTTAAATTTATTTATGACAGAGATTCTCTGGTGCCATTTGAAAAAAATTTAAAAACATGATTCAGCTTGAGTTGTGTGACGCGGTCATTAACGTTTAACATGCCAGCTTGTTCAGTTCTGTTTGACCAATATGTGATCTGGAATCCATGTTTAAACCGGACTTTTGGGACCTTTTTTTCTTTTTTACCGACAAAGCACGCCGCCAGGAATAACAAACAACAACATGAATTCATGACAGACAGAAAGAATGACAGTTTTTTTTCTCTCACTCTCATTCATTACTTGTGTCTGTATAAAAATTGCAATCTAGCACCTGCTTTTTTGACAGTAATTTGCAGTGTCCTCCAGTTAGAGACTCTGATCGAGTTTTATGCCCAGATATTTTTAACTGAATTGATTAATAGCATTCTTTCCATCATTACACTTCACACTTCAAATACTACTACTATAAGTTTCTGTTTGGATTTTGATCCGAAGAGGATTTTGCCAGATGCAAAGAGATGCAAAGACAGTTTGTTATCGAGCACTGCCTGCCTGCAGTTCCCTACTCAAACCCTCAGCTATTACTACCGGGGGGTTTACCAGAAATGAAAATGAATAGGGCATCATCATCAGCGTAGCAGCAAATCAGTTGAAACGCTCATTTTCATATCATTACATAAACAGAGAAAGAGAAGTGGCTAATACACACTGCGCTGGAACACCACATGTTATCCCCCATTGGTTGAGATTCAACCTGCATCGTTTGTGGTGACAAGTAGTATTTTGTTTTTATGATTGAAGTTTCTTATTTTTGCCGTGTAGATGCTGTGCCAATATCGTGGCAGAGGAAGTGCAGAAGAGGCAGGATGAGGGAGCCGAGGATGCAGATCATGAACTACGCGATCTTAAAAAACTTAAGGTTAGACATAGCTAAGACACAGTTATTATGATGTTATGAGATTTCCTCTTTATGTGTTTAAGATGTAAATTTGGGCACCATGTTAACTTCTATTTTTTTATTCGACAGAGCGAGTGTGCCGAGTGGATCCACACAGCGACGATACTCATTGAGGATCTCAAGTGCCTCGATCCGAACTATGTTCCGGTGGTGTCCGCAACTCCGGGGACAGGAGACGACAAATCAGAAATTGCGGCCACACCGGTGCCGCAAACACCACAAGCTATCGACGGTGCCGAGGTGAGAGATGTATTTGTGACCGTCCATGCTTTTCAACCAAATCCAATTTTTTTTTTTCCTTTGAACAAATTTGATAGAAAAAAACCTTCTTTTAATTTCTGTTGTGGGCGTCTGTAACCCTCTGTCCAAAGGCTTTGATTTCAGGTTGCTTTTGCGCACAGACATAGCTACCGTGGGAGTTGACATGGTTACGTTCCCTGTATGATCAGGATGCTGATGGGGCGGGAAGCAGTGTATCCGGGAACAACTGAATTGTTGTAACGCCGCAAATGAATTTTGTGAAAGTGTTGAGTTAAAGGTTCAACAATGATTCTGGTGGCAGAGATGAGGTCCACATGTTTGGTATTTGTACGTCTGTTTGGTATTTGTGACTGAGTTTGACTGAGCTCCCTTGGCCAGCTGACCAAACCTCATGATCTGATTGGTCGAGTTTGTTTGATTGACAGGCGAAAAGGTCCATGTCATATTATAACAAGACTATGCCTGCCTAATTTACTTAGTGACTTGGGGAGTCAGTCAGTCACCTGGTGTTTTTTTTTATCTTGCAGCTTGTTGGGTCAGACGGCACCCCTGGCCAGACACCGGCACCAACCATTTTATCAGATGCCCAGAAAGAAGGTAGCAGCGCATCGCTGAAGGGGACGCCAGTTTCCACAAACAAAGTATGTAGAGTAAACTACGGGACACATTGCGTACCCGTACTGGTGTACTGGCATGTTGCACAAAGCAACCATGACCCATTTTATTCTGAAAGAATGTTTATATACTGACACCTGGCATGCAGCTGCAATATGCTTTCAAGAGTTCCATGTAACTCTTTGTTACCATTGAAGAGGTAAATTTGCAAAGTTTAAAGTCTCTTTACATCTTGAAACTTGGGATGTGTATAGGAGCTCTCCCTGCCCGCGACCCCGGCAAGCAAAGACGGATCACCGGCAGGCAAGAATGGATCACCGGCAGGCAAAGACGGATCACCAGCAGGCAAGAGTGGATCACCGGCAGGCAAGGACGAGATCAATATGAGCGAGATGGAAGCAATAGGCGACGACGATAACGTACGGACGATGTCACTTGAGGAGCCCATACAACCGCCCAAAAAGGTACAGTTTAAACAAGTCCTTGTACTGCCCCAAACCAAAACTAAACAGCCCTGCCTGTTACTCCCTGTACTGCCGAAATCCAATCTGCCTGTTACTCCCTGTACTGCTCCAAATTGAACTGCCTGTTACTCACTGTACCACCCCCAACCGCCCTGCCTGTTGCTCCCTGTACAGTCCCAAACCGCCCTACCTGTTATTCCTTGTACCACACTAAACTACCCTGCCTGTTACTGCCCTGTACTGCCCCAGACCGCCCAACCTATTTAATACTTCATATACTGTCCTAAAATGCCCTGCCTGTTACTCCTTGTACAGCCCCAACCCACCCCAGCACAGTATTGTTTTACTGATTCACCAGGGAATTAAATATGCACCAAGTCTAGATCAGTTCGAAAATGCTCTCACCGATCTCTTGTTCAACACCAATGTCCTCCCATAGCTCCTCTAGTCCATGCCACACCAACTCTAGCGGGATGCGGCTGTAGCCATTTTGCTGGAGGAGACTGATATACTAAACAGATAGAGAATAAATGTGCCAGTGGGATACATTGGGGAATGGTTGATTGTAGAAATGTCCTTATTGGATGAGATTGATGAGTTACCCTTTGGCACACCCTAGCGAGTTTCCGCTTCAGATCTGATGTGAGCTTCTTGATTCTATTTCTTCAACTGAGCCTGTTCCATTTCTCCCAAACTCATTTGATGCCTACTTCTTTTGTGCTTCATCAGGTACAGCCACGCGTCGCTGCATTGCAAGCGGAGGCCGGAACGCGAACGCCAACCCCGGATCCAGAGAAGGCCTACGAAGCACTGGTGGCTGTCAAGTCACTACAAGCAGAGTTGCTGTGAGTTGGCCTTCTGTTAGGCTTCTCTTGCCAGACATTTTGTCCGGCTATTCTCTCATGATTTATTCCTCTTTCAGATGAACCACAAAGCACTGCTAATGGTGTTGGCATTATGATCCCTGGCTACATGGCATATATGGATTCATGGCTTCCGATTAACCCCTTGAACAAAGACACTGACAAAATGGGGAACTGCCAACACTGGAATGGATACAATGACAACAAAATGCTTTAATAAAAGGTCCAGATTCAGACTCTATTGGAAAGCCTTTTAATGTCATTGTTTTCTTTTCTGGCAGAACAACTGAGGAACGTGCTCAGAAGGCTGAAGACAAAGTGTCTGAGCTGGAGCTGGAACTCAAAGAGACACAAGAGAAACTCCGAGCGTTGGAGAGAAAGAGCGCCACCCCGCATCTCCCAGAGAAAGACCACGACGCGGCCAGCGTCGCGAGTAAAGACAGAGGGGTTGCCGACACCCCAAACCAGCCAGGGAACTCCTCCCCGGCCCCGGCCACGCCCAGCACCCCTCAGGCCACGCCCCCTGCCGCCGCCCAGGACACACCCCCGTCCACTCCCGGGCGAAGGGCGCCCTCACAGCCTTCACAGCCGTCGCGGCCTCCTTCCCAGGCATCACTCAGGTCTGGATTGGGATCACGGGGCTCGTCCAGGTCAAAGAAGAGCAAGTGATTTTTGGAGTCGATCCCTAGCAACCGAAATCACCTTTATGATAATTTGTACGACACTTACATACAGATTGATGTTAACCTGTTTTAATAACACATATTCATATTTATGCTTAAAATGGTACTTCATAGTGGAATCTGGCAACCAGAATTAGAAGCCGTTAATCGCTGCGATGATACCACGCTCACATGCTTGCTGCATGCGTATTAAAGACGCATGCGCATTTTAGTAACACTATTAAGGAGCTACCACCTGATGAGCACAGCTCGATCGAGCCTGGTGCCATCTCAAAAAATGGCTGTTGCTGGATTAGTCTATTAATCAAGTCACATGTCACTGCATATATTTTAAATTCCATTACTTTGTGTACTCAAGGAATTGAATTTTGTCATCATTTCACATTGTCGCAGATCACAAGACTGGAAAAAAGACTACATTTAAACACAAACGACAATTTGATTTATACTTTTTATTGGTACACGATTATTCATTACATTGAATTGAAGACACTAGTTAAATCTTCAGATTTTGATTTCTTTTTGCTTCAAAATCAGTACAATTTATGTGCCTCAACAGTCCAACCAGAGGTTGTTTATTTTGGGACCTTGGCAAACTTTAAACTCCATGTGTTTTTCCCACTCTAAGTTGTACATAATTGGGAAATATTTTTGAATGCTATTTAATGAGTAATTGTAAAGAAATTTGGAATTAGTTTGATTTTGTTTTTGACATGTGTACAAAGGGTGATTTGAAAATTCACATTCCGTCCAATATTCTTAAAATAAACATCAAGTGAATTCTTTGTAAAGTTTGCCTTTTGATATTAAAGTCTCCGTCCATTGTCGAAAGTTTACAAGTGAAATATTATTTATAGCTTGTTGATTCCCAATATGTTTTTTAACACTCCATAAAGACTGGAGGTGTATGAGGATATTATTTGTAAGACTTTTGACTTAATACAAAGGTTGATCATTGAAACATTTTTTTCAGGAAATAAAACTGGAATTTAACAATATCTTTTCCAGGTGATCACGTTTACAGTGGCCATATACACTTCTCCCACAAGATTTCAAACAAACCAAAAACATGGACATAAATAAAACTGCTGCAAACTGCTCACTGACTGGATTAACTTGAATCATACAAAGAAACACATTAGAGCGGCGTGATAGTTCAGCCTTAGCGAGGCCCTCTAGCTCTTTAGAGGCCCAACAGAAAAACTAAAAGTTTGAATCACAGAAGAAATATAATCAGTGTAGTAAATGTTTTCAAAGTCGAGGTTGTCAGCACTCCGCTGTTGTCGTTCTTGGAGGTCATTTTGTTGCTTAGATGCTGGCAGTTTCACAAGCGTAGCAGTGTGTGGTGAGGCACGGGTAGCTGAGCCAGCCGCCGCCGAAATGCACGCTGGCGCAGTCGTACTCGTTGGGAGTGTTCTTCGGCTCGTTGGTCAGCCAGTTGAACAAACCGGTCGTTCCGTCCAGGGAGAAGTATTCGGTGTCGTCTCGGTCTTTCTCGGTGAATCTGAGAGAAAGAGAATGCAATTTCTTTGTTAAGCTCATATAGCTATATTACAGTTACAACTAATACTACATTTTACGGCAGCCATTTTGAAGGAGGACCATTGACTGAAAAATAACGTTTTTAAGATTCAACTTAAAATTGTTAAAAAAAGAGCAAATTCTTTGTTGGCAGAGCGAGGAATCGACTGAAAAATAACGTTTTTAAGATTCAACTTAAAATTGTTAAAAAAGAGCAAATCCTTTGTTGGCAGAGCGAGGAATCGAACTCGGGACCTCCGATCATTAGTCAGCATGCCTAACCACTAGGCAACGGCGGTGCTCGAAAATCCCTGCAATTCATAAATTATATACTTTCCCACATGTGGAGAGAGTATACGCGCGCGCGCGCGAAGGTAAAAGGTTACAGCTAGGATTGTAGGGCGCCGCTACAGGGCGCTCTACAATCCTATAACCGTGATTCAAGTCGCCTGAAAAATGGATACCCCAGATAGTTGTGTAAATAAAATATTCGCTTCCGGTTGGTAAGTGACCTTGTCATACATGTACGCACACACACCACTGATTACATGCGCCCATTGGCTGAACGCGCAACTTTGAACTGCTTCCGGTTCGAATGATTCCAACACTACTCCACATGCAGTGAGCGAGGTCTAAGTTTCAATGACGTCACACTTACGAACCGGATTGGTCGGCTAGTAGTCGATTAGTTACGTAACATGCGCCTACGCATATAAACAGATAAAGGTGCAGGCGGGATGACGTTAGCCGGTAAAAACACACATCCATTTGAGCACAAGTTTTCATCGGTTACTATGTGTAACTTTTCAGCAGTCCAGATTAACAAACCATTGAGTTTCAGTAAAATAAGTCTGGGAGCTAGATAAAAATGTTAAAAAAAGTTAAAAATGTTAAAAAAAGCAACATGCCAACCAAAATTCTGGTCAAAGGTTTCAAACAAGTAGGCTATTGTTGATATATCCTAACGTGGCGCGGCCCATGTGGCGCACTTTCATTTTTCGCCTCTAGTGCCTTGTTAGAGAAAACTGTTACCTCAAATTTCACAAAAAGTGAAATTTCATCAAGCTCTAAACTGTCCGTTCATAAATCTTGAGTTTACGTAGGAGTTTACGTACCCGCTACAAAGTTCTAGGGACATTCTATTTTGGCGTGATTTTCCGATGTATTTCGAAGTGCACAATGAACCCTTTTAGAATTCGCCCAAAAATAAGAAAATAATTTGCTGACAAACTTGTAGTTGCGTACATGTGTGTGGAGATAATAATGATTTATCAGAATTTATCAACTTTAATAAAGAAATTCTTAGACATTTTCCAAGATTTATTCAAGTGCACCACGTTAGGGAACACTCTTCCGAATTTGTGCCCAATTTCCGGACGCCACCGTTTTTTTTAATTTCGGACTTGATTAATTCCATGACACTCAGTAAAATTGTTCACAAAGGTTCAACAGCATGGATTATTAAAGTAATAGTACCAGTTTTTAACTAAATGTATTTGAAGTTTTTTGACGAAGAGGTTTGGCAATTAACACTGCATGAGGAAATAAGTTGGGGGAAACATCGGAGTGCGCCACGTTGGGGAACACCACTATTAATAGAACTGCTTGCTCCGACCGAAACACTACTTGCATGCCCTAACTTTTCTTTCTTAACAGATAATTTTGTGGTCAGTAAATGAGGACGAAATGGAACCGGACAATTGGCTCTACATGTGTTTTGCAATGGAGTATATGTATGCATCATTTTTTTCAAAAACGGTCCGTGGACTTCAGCATTAGTTTTGGGCAGTGTGGTCATCGTTGGAGTTTAGGTTTTTTGACCCAGACTAGACAAAGCTGCATCCGAATCTGAGATTTTACAACCTACCTAAAACTAGCCCAATTGTGGACACTTGGTGGCAGCCAACTGCTCAAGTTATGTTCTGTTCTTTATAGCAATGCGCATGCTCGCGTCATGAAAGTTTCACTAATTATTAAAAAAAAAAAGACAAAAAGTTGCACTGACGTTGAGAATTATCTACGTTGCAAACCTTATTTTTGAAAGTTATTTCAGTTAATCGAAACATCGCTTTAACGGAATGTTTAAGAACGAAAATTGTGTAGAAGCAATGGTTTAGTTTGGTACCTCTAGTGATCGCTACTGTTGCTCATGGTTGGAAGTCAAGGAGGCAATCCTGGGGTAGCCTACTTCAGGTTTTGCCGGCTATTTTGAAACGTTTATCATTCGAATTCACCGTTTCTATTTTCAAATTCGTCCATCAACATCGAGTTAGTGCACTTCCAATGTTTAATTTCGTCTTTTGTCAGACAATTTCATAGGCCTATTCAGTTCAAACAAATTCAAACAATGAGCACACGTTTTTGTTCCAGAGTGTTCGATTTCGTCTCGTCTACGCCAAACCTTGTTATACAGCCAGATTCGTCTAATTTATTTATTTAAGACGAATTCGACCTCGGAATGCTGTCATTCGGAAAGCTTAGACGAATTTGATCTGAAATGACGAAAATTTTCGACCCGGTGACTAAAGAGGGTGACCAAACTTTAAAATCGAATGGTAAAATGACTAAATTGGTTTTGGTAAAAGCGTTTGAAATTTCCATGGACGAAGTTGAATGTTAGAGTTGGTGAATTTGAATGACAAATCTTTTGAAATAGCCAGGAAAAACTCATACTTTCCTGGTACATGTATATCGACCGCTTAGGTTAATGTACGTGTGTTGCGCATGCGGCATAGCCGCGATGAAAAATCAACCAATGAGAGAAACTCATTTGGTTCATAAATATTCATATGAGATGTATCAGTAAGCTTACCCAAGCCACAAGACGCTGCTGCACGTGTTGAAGTCCATGTCGTTCGAGATGACATCGCGCAGGTCACTTTTCTGACCCTCCCCCAAGGTAGCCAGTTGACCGCCCATGGCCGTGCAATCGTTACTAGCGTCGTACCAGTTCTTCAGTCGGTTGACGGCCATGTAACATCTGCACCCCGTCTGGCGCCTATCGGAAAACAACACAGGAGCACAATTACTCTAAACTGGGAACCCGACCAAAACGTGTGTGATATGTTTTTAATATGTCTTGGCTCACCTAATTATAGTAATTTAACTGATAAAATTCTGCAACACCTATGATAATACGTTTATCTGTTAATGACATTAAAAAACTGGTGCTTTTTTTAGCCAGGCACAGATGTCACGAGACATTATTATGTCGAATATCATTTAACACATTCTATAATACCAAACGGCATCTGCGACTTGGAGTGCAGTATTGGATAATACTAAGTAATAGTAAGTGTATTTGTAAACTTATTATTGCATACATTTCTAGGCGCTTAGTGGGGCAGATAGGGAAAATATTTTGGTTGATGATGCTTTTGATGATACAAGCATGTCATTTTGGCACACAGTCAGAGTATGTATTAAGAAAGATATTTGGCTAGGCATATAGGGCCATGGCAGATTTGTCCTTTGAAAAAAAATGTAGATGGATTAACAATAATCATCAAATCTGCGATGGCCCTATAGCCAAATATCTTCCTCATGAAATGCGTGGACTTAATGTCAAATGCCATGCTGGTTTCATCAAAGGCGCTATCCATCACATATAATTATGCGGTACTACAAGTACCACACTGCCCGGAAGACGCGAAAACCCAACGCCTTTGTTCTAATCTGGGCAAGGTAAAAAACTACATTGTAATAGCTTTTGACAGCCATAACACAGCGAAAAATTGGCAGAATTCGGGTGAATAATTCAAGTAGTTCTTCGAATTGGTTTACGCTTCATATTTGTATCAACGGTCTAGCTAGCTGTCCGAAAACTTGTATCAAAAAATCATAAATGATCCTATCTAAACAAGTCATAATTTCCCAGACCTAGGCCTGTGCCTATGACAAATAAGCATTTTTAATGCTTATTTGTCATAGAAAGAAGTTTTTAGAAAGTTTACATTTTTATAATTTTGTCGGCAAAGCCCAAACTCAACATAATGATTTATATTACTAACAGGTCTAATAGGGTATTGTAAGGATGTTCATTGATACGTACCATGGATTTTCGCCGGCCGGCGCCTCGGGGCACGCCCCGTGGACAAGTTGGCCGGTGGTCGCCACCAAAATGGTCGCCAGAATTAGAGCGTTCATGGTGTATTATACCGTACGTAGCAGAGCTCTGTCGATGGGAAACTGTGGTCAGTTGTAATTCCAGCTGAGTTGTGACCCGGCAACGGGCCGAGCACGGCCTTAAGTAGCATTTTTTTGCCGGTAGGGTGTGAGATTCACCGCAGATGACGGTCAGAAAAAAGTTAATCTTTGAAACCACGAATCCGAGCTGAGCTATTAAAACACCTCATCATTTTTGTGCTTGTCAGGTGTTTTCTTTTCATATGCATATCTGTGTAAACATGACTGCTTCACATGTCACGGGTCATCCATCGTCCTGTCATATCACAATTTGGGCGGATGGAGGGCGCAAGCTTTGCAGAACAAGCAAGAAATAATTTCGTTGGCCTTTTTCTCTTGTCGAGTTTATACTGCTTAAATTACAAGTTATAAACTAGCCTCGAAGTAGATTCGTAGTGGCTCACGCAGACAAATTCACTTAGAGTACACGCATGCAAACTATCAAAACTTTTTTTTTTCTTTTTTTTCTTTTTAAAGATTACTGCGTGTTGGCTGTCAACAAGGCCGATACATCACGCCTCTCATTAAAATAAAAACCACAAAAAGAATCGGACAAAAATACATCGTCAAATCGCGGTACAGTCAATAATAACTCAATAACACGTAGTTTCTTTATCTTTGTTAATCAAATAACACAAAGTGATATCGCCAGAGATGGCATCAATCCATTTTTTTATCGTGAATGCGCATGTCAAAAGTCCTTTGATAGTTCAACAGATAACACAATTTTATCAGGTAAAAGCTGTCATTTAAAATTTATTTTGGCATTTTTATCAATGAAGAATCGCTTTGTTTATTAAAAGGAATGATTTCATAATCGAAATAAAATGCTGACATTGCGTTAGGTGTCATCAATCTCACGTCTATCTTATCTTAACGGACTTCACCACCTCTAGATCGCCACTGGGTTGTTCCATTTTTCAAGGGGGTGAATTCTACCGTCTGACGCGATCGAGTCTTAATTCAATTCGAAAATTCAGTCTGTAAACGACGTCTGTATTTGAGGGATTTTTTTTAGTTTATAGAGCGAGTAGGGCCGGATGGGTATTAAATAATTTAACAAATATTTCACACTGATACAAAGAATAACACTGAGAATAAAACTCCCCTCCCCTTTCCGACCAATGCTACAACTCTCTAGATAAAATAACGCCCTCTGTAGTCCGCAAGAAGAGTATTTTTAAGCTTGAATTCAACATTTGAGTCTCGTACGCAACGATGCGACGCCGAGTGGGTCTAATCGCCCCGCCCAAAGTCAAAGACCAACAACAAAGTCAAAGAAGTGAATGGTTTTATTGACAATTTGTCGTGAATAACAACCCCACCTCTGAGGTTTTGTTTCGCCCCAGTAAAGTTATCATTTCTCGATCGATATGTATACCGTTTTGTTTTGATTGACAGCTTTGAGTAATATTTGTTAAAATATAGATTGTGTTCACAAGCGGCACATAGTGAAACCATTAACATGTTAAAGGCTTACCTGGCTTGACCACAGACCACTCAACTGACCGCAGAACGACAGCAGACTAGCACGGCGAGACGACAGCAACGTGAACACTCTACTACTGGCGACCATTCTGGTGGCGACCACAGGCCAACTCGTTTTATTTGGCCGGCTTGTCCCAACACACAGGGCCAGACCTGGTATGTGCGTGAAGGAATTAAGTTGACAGGGTTGTAACTAACAGACTGGGTATATGCCTACATTTCAACTAAACTTCACACAAAAGCAAGACAGAGTAAGCTTTTGATGAGGCACATCCCAAAATGGATGACAGTAAATGTTATGTAAGCGTATCATTTTGTTTTATCTCCATGTGGGGAGTCGGATTTGGTGCAGTGGAGCCTCGTCTTCCACCTCTTAGGCTCGGGTTTGATACCCACCCAAACCCCATGTGGGTTACATTTCATGCCCTGCCTGATTCTGTGCTGTGGGTTCCCTGAAGTAATTACCCTTCTCGAGAATTTTTCTGTCGACCTCTTCAATCAGACAGGGCTCTGGAGTGCTCTGAAACGTGCAAAACTAAATCTGGCCCACTTTACTCACAGTTTAGCCAGCAAATTTCTCCAAAACATTCCACTGGGGCAAAGAAAATGTCCTCAGTATTCAATTCAATTTTTAAAGGAGATTTTTCTGCAATATTTTGCACATGAGAGGGAAGTCAAGTGATTTCAAAATGGGGCTAAACTGGTACATGTCCAACCATGGTCCAACTATTTGAAAAGACTGACCTCTTTATTCAGTGTCAATAGTCTGATGGCTTGACTATGGAGAAATGTGTAGTACATTGAGACTAGTTCCCACTTCATGCCACATGTTTCTTAAATTCGTTTGGCATGGTTGATTGCTGCAGTACTGAAGCTGTGTTGGACTGGTTGTTTTAGGTGCCAGTCTATTTTCTTGTTTTGCATGTTTTCAATACCTTAAGTTTTGGGACTCTCATACACAGTATTGAGAGTCCTAAATTTTCGGACTACTCTTTAACCTACATGTCACGTTGCTTCGCAGTTTGGAATTCATATTTTTGTTGCTAATAAGCAGCCATAGTTTGGATTGGGTGATTATCGAGTGAAAACATGTTCCAATCTTGATTTGATTTTCTGTTACCCTAGTACTAGTAGTAGCGGACCTTTCCACACATTTTGTATCATGGCGGTCCAGTAGTTAAGCCACATTTATGGGGCTAAATAATTAAGTAGCACCCACACCTCAAATTCCTTGATGCAATCATCGGTCTACGAAGTATAAATAACACTTCGAATCGCCGCACAAATCCTTTGTTATTAAACTCAGCGTTAGCAGGCAGATTCAGTCACACTTCACTGCGCCCTACAGTGCTGTTTCTTGTGCAGTACTCTCTGCGTGACACAGTTACTTTCACTTGAAACTGACCTGCAGGGTTTTTAAGGGTTTTTCATTTCATTCTGAATAATGACTTCCCACTAGGAGGGTTAATAAGACCTTACCTTATCTCGTTCCAGATACTCGGACATTGAGAAGGATGATGAGTTCCAATTTGTTCAACTTGCAATGACCGGGGACAAAACTCTTCCTCGTGCGTACGACACACGACTTGAAAAGATGGCGGTAATACCCACAATGCTTTGGGAAGTTTGCCTTGTCACGAGAGGGCGCTCTTAGATAAGGACAGTAAGAGTAACTGAGATCCAGTTCAGGTTTTTGTAGCACAAACAATCGAAACTTAATTATTTTTTGAATTGTATGTCATTGCTTGTCAGAATCAGGAAAAGAACGAGAAATATCTCTGGATCTGGAAATGGAAATGAACTAAATGACAAAAAAGTGGGTTTTTTTAGTTTGTAATTTGAAGCGTTAATAGGTCCACTTAGAAATAGACCAAGCAGTTTTTATTTAAATTTGCTAGTTAAAAACAGCCTTTATTTAAATGCAATTATCTTGTATAAGGAACAAAATTATGTCTAGCCTATAGGAAAAGTTATACGCATGCATAGCATTTTCTCCTTGTGCTTAAGTTTAGTTTAAGATTGTATTTTCTTTGTTTTCGTGGTTCGTGCTCGCTTATTTAATGGTCTCATATTCCAGTTACCCTGTAAAGGCCCCCCCCCCCAAAAAAAATATAACAAAATTGAAATACCATGCAATATTATACACATATAGACTCGCATTGAGGCCACTAGTGCACGTCTATGCGCTCCAAGGAACTGTGAGTGACCAGAAGAGGGTCCTATTTCCAGAGGCCGAAGGCCGGGGGAAATAGGACCCTCTTCTGGTCACTCACAGGCCCAAGGGGGCATAGACGTGCACAAGTGGCCGATTTATGCTGATCCATAATGTGTTTTATAGCTCACCTGTGTCCAAAATATAAAATAAGAAAAGAAACATTGAAATTTCATGGTTGTATAATTGAACTGTTTTATTCATCAAATAAGTCACAACCAATTCAACTGTAAGCAAATCAACAATTAAAGGAAAACTTAGTTCACGATGACGCAAATTGCATGCACTAGCCTACAGTGAACCACACGTGACCGTGTTTCAGCCAACCAGGATAAAGAACCAGCAGGAGGTGTGTTATCAAACAGAATACGATCAAAACAAAATGATCACACCATAAACAATAATTGTGAAATACAAACATGATGCATTTTACCAGAATGCAAGCCCATACTCAATCAGATTATTAATTAGCTTTATAAAAGTACATCTTTCATGTCATGTGTAAGAGTATATCAATGTGAACAAAGATGTGTTACCAGAATTCATGCCCATACATCTACTCCATCAGGTTATTACTTGCATACAAGGACATCTTTCCTGTCAGGTTTAAGAGTATATCAGACTGAAAACAGATATAAATGCAAAACAGATAAAAATAACAAAATCCGTTTTTGATTAATTTATCGTCTTTTGTAAATTATCTTCAAAAGAACTTCGTCAATAGAGTCAAACTTTCCACATTTTTTTGTCTACAACGCAAAGACTGTAATTGACATCATACTTGATTTACATCCACATTAATTTGGTAGTCTTCATTTTTACTCAGAAAATATATAATCTTGAATAGAATAGTTCCCACCTAAAAAAAAAATAGGGACCAGTAACTAGCTCCCATTCAAAGCCATTGATGGGATGATCCCTGCGCGTGCACAGCATGATTGTTTATTTTTGAATCACTGTGCATAATTTAACACATGGTTGTCAAAAAAACTGACTTTTGTCTTACCATCGAAAGTACGCAGTGCCTCCATAAAGGCAACTTTCAAAGCATTCTAACTGCTTGGGTTTTAAACACTCATGTCCCTCTCTATTTATTGATATTTGCCAGAGGCACGTTCTAATTTAGCAAGAAATCGAAGCGCGTCACATCCAAAATTGCACATTCGTGGCCTATGACCATTTTTGTAATAGGCTGGTTGTGCGCAAATATGTAGGTTGTGAATTTGAATTAAAGAGGCGGGATTCAGACCTTTGCACGTCCTGCATATAATTTGCATGCACTAAGAGGAAAGCCTCCCTAATGTATTCATGATTCACTGCTAGCTACCCAGCCCCATATTGGAAGTCCGAAGGACAATGGGGACAGGGAACCAGACTAGGAACCCCACCCCTTCAACAGTTACTGCTTCACTTGCAGTTTTGTTTAAAATAGTGCTCTTCACACCAATTTTAGCACCAACATTTATACAACATATAAACGAAATATAAATAGATGTGTTCTTATCAGAGAGACAATTATTTTACATTATTTACAGTATTAGTGCCAGTATTGTAGTTTACTGGTTGAAGTAATCCCAAAAGCACTAAATACTCAATGTTTTCAAGGTTTTTACACAAATACCATAACACAACTGTCAGGCCAACCAGTCTATAAAAATATAATTCTATTTACAAAAATGTACATGTATTTGCCATCAGTGGTTGGATGAATCCCAAAACTACTCGAAGGATACTCATTGTTAGTAACACTATAAATAAACACAACTGTAGTCTGATTAACAAGTATCAACGTGTGAAGGAAATGGACCAAACCACCCATACAGCCTCAGTGTTGGATAAGAAATCAACGAGTACCATGCATCACCTGTGTCTCGACTTAGTGGGGTTTAAATGCACACACGTACAGATTCGAAGCCTACTATAATTTTGTTTGCCAATTTAATAGTTTGCAGATGCACAATCAGTAAATCATTTACACTCCAAAAAGTCCCCGGTCAGATTCGACCCGAATCCGGGTCAGATTTGACCTGACACTTTTCCAGGTCAAAATGACACTTCTCCCAGTTACGGCCACCCTTCCGGCCATTTGACCCTAATATTGATCGCCATTTTGACATAAAGATTGTTGTTCTGATAACAGAAGTGCCTATTTTACAGGGGGAGGAATGTTATGTTGATCGCCATTTTGACATAAAGATTGTCGTTCTGATAAGAGAAGTGTCTATTTTACAGGGGGTTGGGAATGTCATTTTGACCCAGAAGTGTGTCAGGTCCTTTTTCACCCGGATTCCGGGTCGAACCTGATCCGGGACTTATAAGAGTGTAAGTTTGACTTTGATGACAAACCATTGTGTCGTACGTAGAGGGTGAACCGCCTATTGTCCTACACGCTGCGTGACTCTGCTAACGATCTGAATCAAGAATGTGTTGCGATGTTTATGCTTAAAATTGTAAACGAGCATCGTGGAGTGACACAGAGTTTTAATGATCTGATTTTTCCATGGGAGACCTAGACTGGTTACCAGTTTATCCATTGCAGACTTCGAATGTATCCAAAGTTATGCGGGCGGGGATTAGTCTGGGAGATCATCGAAACAGACATGGAGACCATTGAAAGAGACATTGTGGCTAATAGCTTTGGCACATTCAGGAAGTCGTGCGTACTTCGAGTGCGAACAAGGAGAGTACGTATGCACACGCTGTGTGTCTTGTCCACGGGGCTCTCAAAAGTAGTAAAAAAGCGCCTTCTGTTTCTTGCGCAGGGAGCACATATCTAAAAAACTATAAGTCCGATTGGGATGTAACTTGATATGTACCTGTACTGGGATGTGTCAAAGAGCAAAAATTATATGACGTCATTGCATGTCATGTGATGTTACATTAACCCTTCGAGCTTCAAACCAAACAAAATTACGCGGTGGAACCACCATAAGAGTTTTATCACATTTCAGATTTCTAGGTCGATAACCCTGGCATGCCTGTACATGCACAAGATATAGGTAATTCACATGGCCAGGGATTGTTTACAACCTGTCTGGGCTCTGGGCGGCACGAGGGGTTGACACAAAGGGATCGGCGGCACTTAGATGTTGGCCACTAAGATCTTCCATTACTGCGCAAAGGCATTAGCCGCCATATTGGCTTCTGTCTTTCAACACTCCTTACTCCGGAGTGGCTAGGGTCTGGCCAATGGGAGTCTACAGGCTTGTGGTGTATAGTAGTGGTGAAGATTACATGGAAGCTTGGCCTTATTGGCCAATTGAAAAAAATGACCATATTTGGAAAACAATGAGATTTTTTGCACTGCGCCGCTGCACGAAGGGTTCTAAGGCCTATATGAAAAGAACAAAAGGTCGGATTTGGTTGTAATTTAGTAGGTTGGTTGTAGGTACCTAGACCGGGATGTGTCACGGATTAAAATTGAAGTGACGGCACAATGACGTCATCACAAGTCATGTAACGTCACGTGAAAGGGACCTTTTCAAATATCTTTATCTATAAATGATGACGTCATGCCGACATAATAATATGTTATATACATCACATGTGTTATCGATAAAATTGAAGTGACGTCGTCATTGTCATTATCACGTCACAGTCATTTCAAACACCGAAACAGTTTGTTTTGTCCACAAACTCATTTCTAGATAAATTTAATTTCATAAGTATGTTCAGCATACTCAAATATTCTCAATCTCCTTTTTTAATAGTACGTTCTTGTCAAAATGTTTCCTTGTATGGAGGGAGTCAACATTTGTAGAGTTTGTTATGATTCAGGAAACATAGGTTCGATGTGAACCCAAAGCGACGGGAAGCGGGACTGTAACTCATCCAATTCTCCCAATCCTACGTTGCCACCAAGGTACAAGTCAGTCAGTCTGATGGGCATGTCATGTGCAGCGTAGGCAATGTGTTCAATGTCTGACGGTGTCAAATTGCAATTGCTCAAGTCCAGCCTATTTACGTGAGTCATTTTCGGCAATTCCTTTGCCCACATTTTAGCCAATCCACCCAATGTCCGGTTGCCATTAAGGATCAAGTCAGTCAATCTGGGCATGACACGTACAGCGGAGGCAATGGATTTAATGTCTGCTGGTGTCAAACAGCAAACGCTCAGGTCCAGCCTATTTAAGTTCGTCATCGTCCAAAAGTCATTCGACCACAACTCAGCCCATTTGCCCAACGCTGTGTTGCCAACAAGGATCAAACGAGTCAGTCTGGGCATTTCACATATAGCAGAGACAATGTGTTCAATGTCTGCCCATTGCAATAAACAATTGGTCAGGTTCAACGTCTGTATGTACGTAAATCGCAACAAATTCTTGGCCCACAATTTAGCCGATCCCCCCAACGATCTGTTGCTGGCAAGGATCAAGTTAGTCAGGCTTGGCATACCACTTAAAGCCGAGGCAATGTGTTCAATGTCTGTCCATTGCAATGTACAATTGCTCAGGTTCAACGTCTGTATGCTTATAAATCGCGACAAATTCTCGGCCCACAATTTATTTGACCCCCCCAACAATGTGTTGCCGGTGAGGATTAAGTTGGTCAGGCTTGGCATAACACTTACAGCCGAGGAAATGTGTTCAATATCTGTCCATTGCAATGCACATTTGCTCAAGTTCAACGTCTGAACAGAAGTAAATTGCGACAAATTGTCGGCCCACAAATGGGCCCATCCTCCCAACGCTGTGTTGCCGGCAAGAATCAAGTTAGTCAGTGTGGGAATGTGGTTTAACACAACAAAAATCGTACCAACATCTTTCCACCTTATTGAGAAGTTGCTCAGGTCCAATGTGTATTTTTGCTTCACTCTTAACAAGTAACGGGACCACTTCTCAGTCGATTCGCCAAGTGCTGGGTTATCAGAGAGGATCAAGTCAGTTAGTTTGGGCATGTCACCTACGACCGATGCAATGTGTTCAATGTCTGTCCATTGCAATGTACAACTGCTCAGGTTCAACGTCTGAATGGTCGTAAATTTCGACAAATTCTCGGCCCACAAGTGGGCCGATTCCCCCAACGCTGTGTTGCCGGTAAGATTCAAGTTAGTTAGTGTGGAAATGTGGTTTAACACAACACAAATTGTACCAACATCTTCCCACTTTAGAGAGAAATTGCTCAGGTCCAGCGTGTGTTTTTGCTTCACTCTTAACAAGTAACGGGACCACTTCTCAGTCGATTGGCCAAGTGCCGGGTTGTTAGTGAGGATCAAGTTAGTCAGTGTGGGCATGTCACCTACAGCCGCAGCGATGTGTTCGATGTCTGTCCATTGCATTGTACAATTGCTCAGGTTCAACATCTGCATGTTCTGAAATCGCGACAAATGCTTGATCCTTAAGTGAGCCGATCCGCCCAACGCTGTGTTGCCGGCAAGGATCAACTTAGTCAGGCTTGGCATGTTAGACGAGACAATTTGTTCAATGTCATCCCGTTGCAATGTACAATTGCTCAAGTCTAACGTTTGAACGGTCGTGGATCGCAACACATTTTTGGTCCAGGACCAAGCCCATCCCCCCAACGCTGTGTTGCCGGCAAGGATCAAGTCAGTCAGGCTGCGCATGTCACTTACAGCCGAGGCAATGTGTTCAATATCTGTAAATTGCAATTTACAGTAGCTCAGGTTCAACGTCTGTATGTTCGTTAATCCCAGCAAATTATGTGCCCACAAGTCAGCCGATCCCCCCAACGCTGTGTTGCAGGCAAGAGTCAAGTTAGTCAGTGTGCGAATGTGGTTTAAAATAACAAAAATGTTACCAACATCTTCCCACTTTAGTGAGAAATTACTCAGGTCCAGCGTGTGCTTTTGCTTTACTCTTAACAAGTAACGGGACCACTTCTCAGTCGATTCGCCGAGTGCCGGGTTTTCAGACAGGATCAAGTCAGTTAGTTTGGGCATGTCACCTACTGCCGAGGCAATGTGTTCAATGTCTCTCCATTGCAATGTACAACTGCTGAGGTTCAACGTCTGAACGGTCGTAAATTTCGACAAATTGTCGGCCCACAAGTAGGCCGATCCTCCCAATGCTGTGTTGCCGTCAAGAATCAAGTTAGTCAGTGTGGGAATGTGCTTTAACACAACAAAAATCGTACCAAAATCTTCCCACTTTACTGAGAAATTGGTCAGGTCCAGCGTGTGTTTTTGCTTCACTCTTAACAAGTAACGGGACCACTTCTCAGTCGATTGGCCAAGTGCCGGGTTATCAGAGAGGATCAAGTTAGTTAGTTCGGGCATGTCACCTACAGCCGATGCAATGCATTGAATGTCTGTCCACTGCAATGTACAACTGCTCAGGTTCAACGTCTGAACGGTCGTAAATTGCGACAAATTATTGATCCTCAAGTCAGCCGATCCGCCCAACGCTGTGTTTCCGGCTAGGATTAAGCCAATAAGGCTTGGCATGTTACGTACAGCCGAGGCAATTTGTTCAATATCTGTCCATTGCAATGCACAGTTGCTGAGGTCTAACGTCTGTATGTTCGTAAATTGCAACACATTCTTGGTCCACAAATCAGCCGATCCCCCAAACGCTGTGTTGCCGGCAAGGATCAAGCCAATAAGGCTTGGCATGTTACTTACAGCCGAGGCAATGTGTTCAATATCTGTCCATAGCAATGCACAATTGCTGAGGTCTAACGTCTGTATGTTTGTAAATCGCAACAAATTCTTCGCCCACAACTCAGCCAATCCCCCTAACGATATGTTGTCGGCAAGGATCAAATATGTCAGTGTGGGAAGGTGGTCTAGCACAACGGAAATTGTACCAACATTTTCATACCTTAGTGAGAAATTGCTCAGGTCCAGTGTGTGTTTTTGCTTTACTCCTAACAAGTAACGGGACCACTTCTCAGTCGATACGCCAAGTGCTGTGTTGCCGGCAAGGATCAAATTAGTCAGGCTTGGTATGTCACTTACAGCCGAGGCAATGTGTTCAATGTCTGTCCATTGCAATGTACAACTGCTCAGGTTCAACGTCTGAACGGTCGTAAGTTTTGACAAATTCTCGGCCCACAAGTGGGCCGATTCGCCCAACGCTGTGTTGCCAGTAAGATTCAAGTTAGTCAGTGTGGGAATGTGGTTTAACACAACACAAATTGTACCAACATCTTCCCACTTTAGAGAGAAATTGCTCAGGTCCAGCGTGTGTTTTTGCTTCACTCTTAACAAGTAATGGGACCACTTCTCAGTCGATTGGCCAAGTGCCGGGTTATCAGAGAGGATCAAGTCAGTTAGTTCGGGCATGTCACCTACAGCCGATGCAATGCATTGAATGTCTGTCCACTGCAATGTACAACTGCTCAGGTTCAACGTCTGAACGGTCGTAAATTGCGACAAATTATTGATCCTCAAGTCAGCCGATCCGCCCAACGCTGTGTTTCCGGCAAGGATTAAGCCAATAAGGCTTGGCTTGTTACGTACAGCCGAGGCAATTTGTTCAATATCTGTCCATTGCAATGCACAGTTGCTGAGGTCTAACGTCTGTATGTTCGTAAATTGCAACACATTCTTGGTCCACAAATCAGCCGATCCCCCAAACGCTGTGTTGCCGGCAAGGATCAAGCCAATAAGGCTTGGCATGTTACTTACAGCCGAGGCAATGTGTTCAATATCTGTCCATAGCAATGCACAATTGCTGAGGTCTAACGTCTGTATGTTTGTAAATCGCAACAAATTCTTCGCCCACAACTCAGCCAATCCCCCTAACGATATGTTGTCGGCAAGGATCAAATATGTCAGTGTGGGAAGGTGGTCTAGCACAACGGAAATTGTACCAACATTTTCATACCTTAGTGAGAAATTGCTCAGGTCCAGTGTGTGTTTTTGCTTTACTCCTAACAAGTAACGGGACCACTTCTCAGTCGATACGCCAAGTGCTGTGTTGCCGGCAAGGATCAAATTAGTCAGGCTTGGTATGTCACTTACAGCCGAGGCAATGTGTTCAATGTCTGTCCATTGCAATGTACAACTGCTCAGGTTCAACGTCTGAACGGTCGTAAGTTTTGACAAATTCTCGGCCCACAAGTGGGCCGATTCGCCCAACGCTGTGTTGCCAGTAAGATTCAAGTTAGTCAGTGTGGGAATGTGGTTTAACACAACACAAATTGTACCAACATCTTCCCACTTTAGAGAGAAATTGCTCAGGTCCAGCGTGTGTTTTTGCTTCACTCTTAACAAGTAATGGGACCACTTCTCAGTCGATTGGCCAAGTGCCGGGTTATCAGAGAGGATCAAGTCAGTTAGTTCGGGCATGTCACCTACAGCCGATGCAATGCGTTGAATGTCTGTCCACTGCAATGTACAACTGCTGAGGTTCAACGTCTGAACGGTCGTTAATCGCGACAAATTCTCGGCCCACAAGTGGGCCGATCCTTGCAAAGCTGTGTTGCCGGCAAGGTTCAAGTCAGTCAGGCTTGACATGTCGGCTACAGCCGAGGCAATGTGTTCAATGTCTGATCCCTGTAGTTCGCAGTTCCTTATTTCAAGTTTGTGGAGGCTTGTCAAGTGTTTGATATGATCGGCCCATTCTATTCCTCTACTACCCAAGTTATTGTCACCCTTTATGCAAAGATTGGTCCAGAGTTGGTGGCATTTCAATGACGACAGAATGTCATCAAGATCGCCATTCTCTAAAGGAAATTTCGTCAAGTACACACACTTTTCACGGACGATGATTTCTAACGTAGGACTAGTGGCCGTAGATACCGACGAAGCAGAAATAGTTTCAACGGAACCTAGCGTTGGCGGGACGTTTTCTGCTGCCTTACCTGCAAATCTTTTGTCGCCATATATAAAAAGATCAGTCGAGAGTTGGTTGCATTTTATACATGGCAGGATTTTCTTAAGATCACCGTTTACTAGAGGACATTCGTCAAGCCGCAGAACCCTGAGGTTTTCCATGTAACCCAGTGCGAAGGCTAAATCTCCCACCGAAGACACCGAAGAAACGTTAATAGTTTCAACGCGTGCCAGTTGTGCCGTGCGGCCCTCGGACCTACAGATGATTTCAAGGAGGTACATGAGACTGCGGAAATTGCTATTCTTATCCACATCGATAGTTGATGGGATATGCGAGTCGCTGGTGAGACACCGTGGGGCCTTGCTTGACTGGCTTTCAAAAAAGCAGTTCCAACTGATCGCTTGGATAACATGTGATTGATACATAGGCCTATGTCGATCCTTATTGAACTTACGGTCAAGTAGTTTTACGATATCGGCCATACACTTCTCATTCTCACCACAACAAAAACGAAAGAGAAACTCATTCGAAACAACGCCCTCAATACTTGAACACATTCGACCCAAAATCTTCTTATACTTTAATTTGTTCTTCACACGTGTAAGCCTTCCTTGGGTTGAAAGATTCAAACTCTGCAAGTATTTTGCTGCACAGCATTCCTGCATAGTCTTGTGCATGAATTGTATGTTCCTGTGGGATTTGCTGTTTTTGATAACTCTCTGCTTGGTTAGGATGCCCGCTTTTAGTGCAAGGTCCAATGCACTCGGTTCAAACTCATCTTCCTGGAATGACGACTTTTGGCTGGACTTTATTAGTCCACGCAGCGCAGTTTTTCCAATGAAAATTACTGTGTTTGAACCATCTTCTCCTGAGATATGTTTTCTTGTAAACATGTGATCAATTGCCTCGGTGAAGAGGCGTGAAGTTGTTTCTGGGAGTTGTTTACTCTCCCTCCACAACAAGCACATGAGAAGGAGCAACATTGGATTTGTTGCAAAATCACGTAGCGTGATGGACTTTCCGATGGTTTGGATTAAGGCTTTGCCACTACTAGGATCATTGTCATAGAATTTCTGAACGTATTCATGAACATCTGCTTCAGTAAACCCCAGAACCTCTACGTGTGTGCAAGGATTTTGGACAAGTGATTCTGACGTTAGTTTCTCAAGATGAGAGGGGCGTGTCGATACGCAGATGACACATTCCCTGTATTTTTTTCTATTGAGTGCTTTAAGGATAGAACCAAATGAGGCTGCATCGAGTGTTATGGTCTTCATTTCATCAAAACCATCCAAAAGAATCAAGACCTCATTTTGGTTTGCCAAGATGAATTTATCAAGCTCATCTTTTGCTATTTCTGAGTCTTCGTCTAGAAGTTGATCAAAAGTGGAATCAACAAGATCGGATCCTTGCAACAAGGCACACATCTTCAAAAGAAAGACAAGCTTGAACGTTTTCAGAATTTCACTTGCCTCCTCAGCCCAGTCATATGCAATCTTATCAAAAATAGTTGACTTCCCAACGCCTCCCATCCCCAAAAAAACAAGGCGTTTGATGAGTTCCCCAGTTTTTGTCCTTAATCTGAATATTTTGGCATATTCTGTTGAGTTTACAGTTTCTCCTTTCTGGCTAGTCACTGCTACCCCTTCCCGCGTTTCTAACTGTACTTTAGTGTATATACCAGCGATATGCATTTGGTCATTATCAACCCCAGGCAACAACTGCACGTAACTGCCTGTTGTTTTATAAACTCCCTTTAAAATGTCCCTAGTCTTGTTACCAGCTTCTTGGCACGGATCCGTCAACCTTGGTTCTTGGGCTTGTCTCTGACTGTGCTGAGGTCTGGGTGCATGCAGTCCTATGAGATCAAAATAAGCAATATGTATTGCTTTGAAATTTGTTTCTGAAATTGATTGAACAATTTTACCTGAAGATAAAAATAAATACAAATGTCTACAATTCACTTTTTTACGACAAAAATAGTTGAAAAAGAAAGACAGTGACGATTATCTGGCAGGAGTGGCGTACATTTAAATCAAAACGTTGTATTATCCATCAGCTACCAAAAAAAAACCCCACAGATAAACAGTAACGCCCTCATTACCCACTTTTCTGGAAACCATGAATTTTGAAACCCATCATTTACTAAATACAAAAAGGAGGTTGCGAAAAAATCCTAATCATTAGAAATCCATCTGCGACCAAAAAAAACCCCACAGATAAACAGTAATGCCCTTATTACCCACTTTTCTGGAAACCATGAATTTTGAAACCCATCATTTACTAAATACAAAAAGGAGGTTGCGAAAAAATCCTAATCATTAGAAATGGAGGATTTCGGTATTTGGGAAAAATTTTACGCATCAGTCGTACACGTACTCGTATTGCATCACTCGAGTTGCATGCCCATACTTGATAGGGCGTGCACAATTTAGTTTCGGCATCGCTCAGCTTCGGACATGTGTAAAGTGGTCTGTGAAAGTGTCATTCTATTGATTTGAAGTCCACTATTTTTTTCTCCATGTTGCCTCTAAAAATTGCTTTGTGGATAACTCACACTGTCTTGTGTCCCATGCATAAAATTTAAAAAAATGAGTACGCTTTATTTAAACAAAAATCAAAACAATTCTTCTTCAAAACCATTACCTTTTAGGCAAATTTGAGTTGTTTTGTAGTTTTTTACTTGTGGCATAAAGTGTTCAGGTTTTTTAAGACTAAAACTCTCAAAAATTGAAAAGAAATCTGGGAACAGCTTACCACTTCTAATTTAATTTTAATGCAGAATGTATGGGGTTGCTATTATTTTTTGTGTGAAGCAACGACATACATTTTAGAAGACTACCGAGGGCCATAAAACCTACCTGTAGTAAACACCAGGCCGGTCAAGAACTTTTCATGTATATATAACATTAGGCATCGTTAGTCCAGTGCTACCATGTGCATAGCGCACATACGATATGCATGAACTAGACACAATTTTTGATGTTACAAAATGCTTCAAAAATCACTGCGCCCCGCAAAATTCACCCCTAAAATCACTCCCACAGCAATCTGAAGAATGAGAAGTTATTAGAAGTATCATTTTGGCACACATCCGGTGTAAATTGGCGTATCATGCGCCTTCCACGCGTATTTTCCGTATCACGTTCCTGCATCGTAGTATAAGAACGCATACAGTGATGACGCTAAACGCAAATGCGGTACGGATACGTGTACGGGGGCGAATTTTATAAACCTGCCGAGACTCCCTGAATCTCACTGTATCTGGACACCACACGCAAATAGATGTGGATCATGTGCGACGCGGATTACCATGCATCCTCATATGCAATTTGCCAAAATTCTTCGGGTTTTTCTCTGAACTATTTCACAGGTTGTACTTTTTTCCCGGGAACTTGTGTTTTAAAGAAGTCCTTCCCTTTTATTGAAGAAAAACCCCGATTGCTCGCCACCTAGTGTGCCACGTTAACGTCTTGATAAACAGTGGCGTAGCCACCGGGGCGTGGGGGCGACCGCCCCCATGAAACCTTGTCGCCCCCCCCAGTCGCCCCCCCCCCCACTGAGATTTTGAGTTTCTAAAAAAATTATCATTGATCTACATGACGCCATGGGCCCTATTATGTACTACAATGTATCTTTTGCTAGAAAATATTGGTTAAAGTGGTCAGAAATTGCCTCAGATAGCACCACAGAGCATTTAGAATCCAACAATTTTCGGGGCCCTTAAGCGGGCCCCGAACCCCACGCCTATAGCTCAGAATTCTGGTAGCTGATTCAATGACTCCAACCTCGAAGACAATGTTCAAATAATTATTTTTTGCTAAGAAAATATTAGTTAAAGCACTGAGGAAAGTTGTAAGAAATTACTTCAAGAAAACCTCAAAAATTATGTTTAAATTATTATCTTTTGTGCTAAGATAATTATTGATTAAAGTGGTAAGAAATTGCCTCAGATCACAACACAGAGCATCGAAAATCCAATTTTTTTCGGGGCCCTTCAGCGGGCCCCGAACCCCACGCCAATAGCTCAGAATACCGATAGCTGATTCAATGTCTCCAACCTCGAAAACGATGTTCAAATAATTATCTTTTGCCAAGAAAATATTAGTTAAAGCACTGAGGAAAGTCGTAAGAAATTACTTCAAATCACACCACAGAACGTCTAGAATCCAATTTTTTTCGGGGCCCTTAAGCGGGCCCCGAACCCCACGCCGTAAGGGCTTCGCGCTTCGCGCTTCGCGCTTGCATCAGTTATGATCAAGGTATGTCCCCCTCCCCCCACTTTTCAGAAGCGATTGACGCCCCTGCTTGACGCCCCCATAAAATGTTCCAGCCCCCAGCGCCCGCCCCCTCCCCCACTGAACAATTCCTGGCTACGCCACTGTTGATAAATTAAGAAAGCTCTCACATCAGTTGTTCATTATGTACATAGTTATTAATACCTGCGGCTTGCGGGGAAGAAATTGGTGAGGGACTTGGATGAGTTGGCTTGGCGTTTGGTGAACACGTGGCGACGTCCGCTGGCGCAATAGTGGCTGAATAAATAAAGTCAAACAAAAGGCTGAAAAGTGCAGGTGAATTTTTTTTGTATTTATTTGGCATCGTTATCCCACGAATACTAATTACGATGATCACTTCACTCCAAACAAGTCATATTTTGTTCCTTCCATTCTGATTGAAGATCAGTTTAAGTCAATAGTACAACCCATAAACAAAACGTTGTCCAAAAGCCATTTTCACAACTATTATATATGTGTTATTCAAATGTTCCCCAGCAACGCAACTCATCATTTCATTCATATCTAAGTAGAAAATTAATCTACGACCCATGCTCTTTTATCCATCTGTAAAGTTATGGCAGCCACACAAAAGGGGGCGCTATTAGGAGGGGTACAGCACAGACATATAAACAAAGCGTTTATAATTATGTCTGTGTGGTACAGTGTTAAGCACTCTAAATAGCGCCCTCCTATTGTGTCCACATGCTTATACTTGTACCAAATCCGTCTTTTGTGTCAATGTTTATGTAGAATAGCACCCCTGGACCCAATGTACTAAATTATTACATATCAGATTACTTTAATCTTTAATAACGAATTTACCTGCTGTTTCTGGTGTTAAACTGTAGTTGAATGTCACTTGACCTGCACCAACAACGGTAGGGCTTTGGGTACCGCTGACTGTGCCGATGTTTCCAATGCTGACTACAGTTCCTTGAGGGAATCAAGATCGAAATAATGAATTAAAATATCGTCAAATGGACCTACAAAATAACATTAATGCTCTATTTCATCTCACTTGTCATCTGGGCTTGAAAAAAAACTTTGCCATTAAAATAAGATAAATACTTTGCTAAAAATATGACCGTTCATAGCAAAAGAAGTACTTGCAAAATCAGTTTATGACTCAAAAATTAAGGTGAGGTGGGAAAGGGAAGGGTGGGAAATGCCCCTTCCCTCCCCAGGTTGTAAATTGACGCAACTCCATGCAAATAGCTACTACACTCACCTGTTGCAGCTGAGGAGGCGAGTACGTGTGCCTCCTGTTGCATCGTGGTAGGGACATCAGTCCGTTGGCTGGCTGCTTCACATTGTTGCATCATGGTAGGGACATCAGTCCGTTGGCTGGCTGCTTCAGATTGTTGCATTATGGTAGGGTCATCCGTCCGTTGGTAGGCTGCTTCAGATTGTTGCATTATGGTAGGGTCATCCGTCCGTTGGTAGGCTGCTTCAGATTGTTGCATCGTGGTGGGGACGTCAGTCCGTTGGTAGGCTGCTTCAGATTGTTGCATCGTGGTAGGGACATCAGCCCGTTGGCTGGCTGCTTCAGATTGTTGCATTATGGTAGGGACATCAGTCCGTTGGTAGGCTGCTTCAGATTGTTGCATCATGGTAGGGACATCAGTCTGTTGGTAGGTTGCTTCCGATTGTTGCATCGTGGTAGGGACATCAGTTCGTTGGTAGGCTGCTTCAGATTGTTGCAACGTGGTAGGGACATCAGTCTGTTGGTAGGCTGCTTCAGATTGTTGCATCGTGGTAGGAACATCAGTCTGTTGGCTGGCTGCTTCAGATTGTTGCATCGTGGTAGGGATATCAGTCCGTTGGCGGACTGCTTCAGATTGTTGCATCATGGTAGGGACATCAGTCCGTTGGCTGGCTGCTTCAGATTGTTGCATCATGGTAGGGACATCTGTCCGTTGGCAGGCTGCTTCAGATTGTTGCATCGTGGTAGGGACATCAGTCTGGCAGGCTGCTTCAGGTTGTTGCATCATGGTAGGGACATCAGTCTGTTGGTAGGTTGCTTCCGATTGTTGCATCGTGGTAGGGACATCAGTTCGTTGGTAGGCTGCTTCAGATTGTTGCAACGTGGTAGGGACATCAGTCTGTTGGTAGGCTGCTTCAGATTGTTGCATCGTGGTAGGAACATCAGTCTGTTGGCTGGCTGCTTCAGATTGTTGCATCGTGGTAGGGATATCAGTCCGTTGGCGGACTGCTTCAGATTGTTGCATCATGGTAGGGACATCAGTCCGTTGGCGGGCTGCTTCAGATTGTTGCATCTCGGTAGGGACATCAGTCCGTTGGCAGGCTGCTTCAGATTGTTGCATCGTTATAGGGACATCAGTCCGTTGGCAGGCTGCTGCAGATTGTTGGATCGTGGTAGGGACATCAGTCCGTTGGCTGGCTGCTTCAGATTGTTGCATCGTGGTAGGGACATCAGTCTGTTGGCAGGCTGCTGCAGATTGTTGCATCGTGGTAGGGACATCAGTCGGTTGGCTGGCTGCTTCAGATTGTTGCATCGTGGTAGGGACATCAGTCGGTTGGCTGGCTGCTTCAGATTGTTGCATCATGGTAGGGACATCTGTCCGTTGGCAGGCTGCTTCAGATTGTTGCATCGTGGTAGGGACATCAGTCTGGCAGGCTGCTTCAGGTTGTTGCATTGTGGTAGGGACATCAGTCCATTGGCAGGCTGCTTCAGATTGTTGCATCGTGGTAGGGACATCAGTCCGTTGGCGGTCTGCTTCAGATTGTTGCATCGTGGCAGGGACATCACTTGGTTTGCAGGCTAGTTCAGATTGTGCATCCATGGTACTTTGGATCGCCCGACGGAAGAGTCCTGTCTGTAAATGATTAACGAAAAAAATGCCACATTTGTTCTTTGGTAGGTATCAACCTTTACATACACCTACAACCACAGACAAGGCAAAATGCAAGCAAATCCCTGTCTGAAATTATATGAGACTCTCAATTAACTCGATTGACATTCGCAGTGCATCATGAGTATGGATGCCAAACAACCAATGCAGTTTATGCACAAACCTACGGGGCAGTGAATCAGTCATGTTTTTAATTAGTTTTTCTTCAACTTTGTTTTCTTCAAAATCAGCTGATCATCAAGTTACCTTTTAAAGCGTACATTATTATGAAAAACATAAATTGTACATAACATTCAGTTCTAAACTTGACAAAATATATAAAAGAAGAAATAATCTTGAAATTTACTTCCAGGTACTTGTTATTAGGCCCAGTTGAACAATTGTGATTGGTCAGTTTAGAGGCATGATCTGGTCATCTTGATTATGATTGGCTGATATTGACGGGTCATCATATAAGTTTCCCCGGCTATTCTTAATAATTCTTTTAAATTCACCAATTCTAACAATCCATTTCGTCTGACAACAAAATTGAGTGCGCACGCATATAATGAGATTGATATTCTGTTTGGTAAGGTGACTAAACTCGATCGATTGCTTTTATTGAGTAAGTTAACGTTTTTGTTAAGTTAAAAAAAAAACTACTTAAAAAAAACCAGATTGCCCAAAATGCACGGACAAATGTGTCGATACAGGCTACAACATTCGGGTCTGTATACATGTAGGAGGTCACAATAAAAACACATCACGTCAATATTTTTTCTCGATCAAAACTCAACCTCCTACTCAAACTGAGACTCAGATATATGACAACAGACTCGGACTTCCATACAGACTTTAGGTCTGGGACTCAACGAAGTTGATTTTAATTAATCAAGAAAATAAAAGGAAATAATATGGTTTATAAGGCTTAAACGGGATCCTTGCAAGCCACCTTCGGTATAGCTATGAACTAGAGCTCTGCCTGTGGCCTTGGATTTGGGGCTTTGATAACGCACCTATATGGAATACAAACGCACTTATTATGCAAATGGCCATAAGAAAAGCTCAACGTCACAAGCTTGCAGGTTTCCGCACAATCACAATGCGCTCTAAATAGATATTGTATTGTGCCAAGGGAAAAACCAGTTTGGCAAACGACGTGTATGCTACACATTTCTTTAGAAGTGGATAGCAGGGTTACATGTACTGTAATGGCGGATGTTTAAGTACAGTGTATATACACAGTGCCTGATACTGAGTCCGTCACAATCACTGTACAGGGAAGCCATTTTGTAGAATGAGATACATGTTGATACATTGCAATGACGTTGGTAATTGCTTATTTAGTTACATGTGCTACATCAGGGGCGAGGCCAGAAATCAGAGTTGGGCTGACGTTCTATAGTCATTGTGGCTTCTGAATTATTTTGGGCACAGACACCTTAGTGTAAAAACCACTTCAAGTTTAGATTGAGATACTCAAAGGAAAAGAAAAGAATTACTCTTGCCAATGACGGTTAATATTTTCTTGCAGATGGTAGGTTCTTTTAAAGAAATTAAAATCATGAGTTTTTGATATATGTGGTACACGTTCTTTTAAAGAGGCAGTGGTGCACACAGCCAAAAATAACCAATTGAATTGTGCAGTAAAAATGGGGTCACTTTAACGGGCTAGTAATAGGGACTGATTAGTGTTCTGCTGAAGTCTGTACCGTACTTTGGTGTTCCTAGAATCATGATGTCATAGATCATGAAATATAATTGTTAGGTTTTGACACCACATATTCGTCACTTTTCATGTGAACATCTCTAAAAGCGTTGACAAATACCGCCAGAAGTGATCAATTGCATTCGGCAGCTACTTTTAATACTAGTTACTGCATCAACATTTCAAAAATGTTTAATAAAGCTGTCGCTCATATAGGCCTATTCCAAAATTTAAAGTGGCATGAAAAATCATTAATGTGTTTTGTAGTAAGTTTGAAAAATTCAGTGAATGAACTAGGTTTATTTTCTGGAATTAAGATTATCTTTTGCCAGCGGCTGTATCCGCGGTTAGAAATATGGCCGAATCTACGGCTCTCTTCAGCGTGGTTTTAGTATTGCGGCAATCAACTGTGCGTCAAAAGACGTATCTACATGTAGTACCTTACATGTAGTACCTTAATCTCTGTTTCTTCACTTTCTCTCCATCAGTAATGCCACCAGATTACTGAAGGGACAATAAAAAAAAAATTGGACATGTACCAGTGTGGTATTTGGCTTCAAACTGAATTTGTTTTGCTTTTTAGTAGCAGAATGTTGAAAAACATTTTCCTTTCTGGAATGGAGACCTCAAACTTGGCTGGTGAAATACTGAGGTCCTTGTCTTTGTCTCATAAAATAGTTTCAAAAATTAGGTCAGCTGCAGTCTACAGAGCGAGTTAAGTTGACCTGATTTTGTTTTGCATGTATAATTCTGCACTCAAGGTCGAAGTCTGCAGTGTCCCAGCTGTAATTGAAACACACAACTTGGGAAACCCAGGTCACAGCCAAAGTTAGGACCACGGTCAAGTACAGGAGCAACAGCCTATGATTTGTACAACATGCAACAATGTGTGAAAACATGATCGCTCAAATCTTTATGTAAAATGAGGAGGAATCAAATGAAAGTGTCAGCTGGTTCAAAGTCCCATAGGTTTGTGCACAAATTGCCCGGTTGGTCTGTAATCCCCATCCACGATGCAATTGCGTTCATGTAGTAGGCCTACTACGACAGACCCGACACGCCCAAAATAAAACTGAAGGTAAAAGTTGGCAAAAGTTTGCGCCACGACAAAAAAGACAGTTGTGCGTTAAATATGTCGGCTTCTTACTCACTACAGTTTGCTGAAAAACAGTCCTCCAAATTTCTGTCTTGCCGAGCTTTTGTTGTCAGCACTGCACCCTCTGTGTAACTTTTAATTAAAAATTTCGAGAAAGTTTTTGAAGTCCAGACAAGTCATGCGAGTTATTTCCTGTTTCGCAATGCATTTTCCTACAATAGTTGTGCAGCGCTATTTTTATATCAAACTTCATTCAGACATGCTACGATGGCCACAAATTAACATCGCGATTTGTCGTGCAGCTAAACATGCTAAACAAAACTGATGTCCGCGAGTTTATTCTGTAATGCTTTATCAGTATTTGATGCATGTATTTGAGCGTAGAGGATAAACGTGTCGGGGTGGTTATGGGGCGGGGCTGTCGGGGAGGGGAATTAGTGCACATACAGTGTATTACAAAGTGGTTTACTATTGTGACGTGTATGTAATGAGATTTATATTCTGTTGGTAAGGTAACTGAACTCGATCAATTGCTTTCATTGAGTTAGTTTAACCTGTTAAATTTACTTAAAATCCCCCCATAAAAATACATGTACATACAACCCGATTTCCCAAACTACATGGAGCACTTTGTCAAAACAAGCTACGACATTTTCCCTGCGGCCCACGACATCCATTAATGGAGTTTGAGCATACAGCATTCAAGTACATGTTATGAGTTCACAACACAAGCCAAATCACATCACACCAAAATATCTTCTTTTTTTGTCATTTAAAACTTAACCTCCAACTCAGACTGAGACTCGGACATATGGCGCGCAGACTCGTATACCCGGACTTCGATACAGACTTTATGACTGGGACTCAACGAAGATGATTTTAATTACTCAAGAAAAAAAAAGGTTCATACGGTTTAAACAGGATCCTTGCAAGCTACCTGCAGTATAGCTATGAACTAGAGCTCTGCCTGTGGCCTTGAATTTGGGGCTTTGATAGCACACCTTTATGGAATACCAACGCACTTATTATGCAAATGACCATAAGAAAAGATCGACGTCACAAGGTGTCATAGGTTGCTGCACAAGCATAATGCACCCATAGCCGGTGTCGATTGTTGTATTTTAGCAAAGCAAAAGCAAGTTTGGCGAAAGACGTGTCTGCCACGTAGGCACTGGGAGTGGATAGCAGGGTTATACATGGAGTTCAATGGCGGATGTTTAAGCACGGTGTGTGTGCACCTGTGATACCTGCGTCCGTTCCATTCACTGCAGGGAAGCCATTTTGTAAAATAAAATTGCGATACATTGCAATGACGCTGGTAATTACTTTTTTAATTACACGTGCTTCAGCAGGGGCGGAGCCAAAAATCAGATGAGGGGCAGACGTTTTAGTCATTAATTGTGGCTTCTGGATTATTTTGAAAGAGTGCATCAAGTGGACAGACACCTTAGTGTGAAAATCTCTCCAAGTTTCGTTGAATACTCAAGAGAGAACAAAAGGAATTACTCTTGCAATTGATGGTCTATATTTTCTTGCAAATGGTAATTTCTTTTAAAGTAATAAAATCATGAGTTTTCGACCTGTATGGTACACGTTCTTTTAAAGAGGTATTGGCACGCACAGCCGAGAATAACAAATTAAATAGTGCAGTGAAAACAAGGTCATTTTATAAGGAGCAAATAATAGGTACTGGTTAGTTTTTGGCTGAAACCTCTACTGAAAATTGGTGAGCCAGATCTCTGAGACTATGAAATATAATTGCACGTTTTTACTCCATGTATGCACACTGAATGTCACATTCCTATGTCAACATGAAAAAAAACATTGCAAAATAGCGCGAAAAGTGAGGTTTTCCATTCAGCAGCTAATGTAACACGAATTACTTCAACAACACAAAAATTGTTCACAAACTTGTGGTTAACGTCGTGAGTTTCAATCTGGCATGAAAATATATTGTGTTTTGTTGTTAGTTTGAAAAAAAAGTTGAATAAATGAAGCCTACTCTCGGAGAAAAAAAAGACCATCTGCTGTATGTGTTTTAGATTTGTCGATCAATGAAAAGATCAATGGATATTTTTTTAGAGACTCAAAATCTCAGTGGGGAGGGGGAGGGGGCGACTGGGGGGGGGCGACAAGGTTTCATGGGGGGGGTTCCACTACGCCCTCCCCCCCTTGGGCACATTTTCTTCATGAGTCATGCCACCAGACTAATGAAGACGTCAGTCTCTTCAAACAGTTGGGCATGTACTAGTCTAGTCTGAGATTGAAATCTAATCAAAAATTGAACTGAGACCGATGCATTTGCCTCTTGAAATGTTTGAAGAATTTTGTCAACTATTAGAGTGAGTCGAGCTGGCCTAACTTTAGTTTCGCATGTTTTTCTGCCCTCAAGGTCCCAGTCTGGGCCCATCCTATCTAAAGTGTCTCAACTGAACTGGAACACACGGTTGGAACGGTCCCAGTCAAAGTTGGGAGCATGGTCAATTAAGTTGGGGCGTAACACTAACAGCTATACGGTGTTAAGTTATACACATGCAACAATGTACGAACATGAAGAACAGACGATCACTCAAATACGTTATGCAATGAGGAGGAATCGTATGAAAGTTTCAACTGGTGCACCGCCCTATAGGTTTGTGCACATATTGCCTTGGTTTGTAATCCACATCCACGATGCAACGTGTAGGCCTATGGCAATCACTAAAAATCATGGGTCCACACGTAGTCTATATATTATTCAAAATCTAAACTTGTGCAAACATGACGAAAAGTTGAATGCCAGCTTCTATACTCACTAGAGTTTGCTGAAGTCCTCCAAGTTTGTCCTCCGAACTTCTGTCTTGCCGATCGAACTGCACCTTCAATATTGTAACTTTTAATTACAATTTGCAAGAGAGTTGTTGAAGTACACAAAAGTAATGCAAGTTATTTCCTGTTTCGCAATGGCTATATTTCGCAATGCATTATGGAAATAACCGGGTTTTTTTCCCATAAAAGTCGGGTAGATAAAACAGCGCCCTCTTTTTGTTACATTTATTTATTCTGACTCAAACGTCGTTTATAGGGTCTCTAGCGGTACGAATAGCCTATGAAATAGACGACGGTGAATGCTGTGGCCGTGGTCGATTACATGTGAGCAGATTCGCTGATTAATTAGGCAACACAACCGCCTCCTGACCTCTAGATTTGAACCAATCAGCGGGCGCTTTTTATAATCGGGTCTTCGGTCATTTACCTGTTTCGCGTCATAGACAAAACAACCTGTGTCGCGCGCTCTGTATCGTATTACGCGATACTGCGCCCGGCTGTTGTTGTATTACAAAACACTGCATTCGAATTGACCAATCAAACCCTGATTTGGAAATGAACTGACGGCAAGATTTAGTAAAGTCCGATTTGCTGGCACGCGGCTTGCATATATCTGCATGTCTAGACATATCATACGTCATACAGGAGACTCTTGGCTCCGTGGATAACGGCTGATACTCAGACTACAGTATGTACGCTCCCACCACTGCCTGCTCTCTCATGCAATCGAGGTTGTCAATAAAGGAGACCCTACGGACGAGGTTGCTATGATATTCTAAGTAGCCCCAAATTAACATCATAATTCCACCTGCAGCTTTAAGTACGCAAAAGTTCTAACGGCCACTAGCTTATTTTGTTTTGCTTGATCAGTTTGATATTGATGGATGGATATGCGTGTTGAGGAAGTTACGTGTCGGGGTGGTTACGGGGGTGGGGCTGTCAGGGAGGGGAGTGGTTTACTATTGTGACATGTATGTTGACATCTGCTCACGGTAACTGAAAGGAAGTGAGGGATCTCACTGCATAATCGAAATGACGAACAGCGAAGTTCACGAATAACATCGTAGAAAGGGTACTCCGATGCAAGGTGCGGGGGAATCATTTTGTTCGGGTTCGCATATGCGTTGCGTCCAAATATTATCAAGTGAAAGCTGTCATTTGAAACTTATTTTAGCACATTTATCAAAGAAAAATCGCTTTGTTGGGCTGAAAAGAATAACATTATCATATGACAATTCTGAAATTGCGTTAGGTATCATCAATCTAAGTTTCAAGTATATTTATTTCAATGCTCTACTTGGAAAAGGAAATGTATACATATCACTTGTAAGTTGAAATACAGTATTACAAGTTCATTTAAAACTTTTGTACCCCAACCTAGGGACAGGCAATGGGACAGACAGGACAAAAGACTACAACCGCATATGAGGCTGCATGCAGGTGCTAAGACATAACAATACGAAATAAATTTTTAAAATTGAAATTATGAGTACACAGCTTGAGGTTTTCATACAATGTAGCCTGTGATGAAACTTTTTCAAAGATTCACTGAGACAGTTCCAGTAATTTACACCACGTTCAATAAGACTGTTATGAACAATTTCGTTCGACTGGAACAGATATGGATATTTTTTTCTGAAATCACTGCGAGTATTATGTGAATATATGGTTGATGATAATGTAAAACATGTGTTAAAACAAGCAGGAAATGCATATTTCATGTACTTATACAGAGTCATTTTCTAAATTTAAGTGGTAAGTGTCTTTAAATCATAGCAGTTTTAGATTTGCTTATAAGTAAGTTAGCAGTATGAAAACGAACAGCTCACTTTTATAACAACAAAGGTCTATCACAATTTACTGAGGAACTATCCCAGTTTAGAACTGAATAATTTAAATACAAGCGAACTGAATAAGTATAAAGTATAAAGAATAACTACAATGTTGCTTGGGGTGAATTTGAAGCGATTAATTATCAATAGTTTTTATATCTTGCTCGAGATATCACTACACTGTGTTTCTCCCACGTACGATTTTCATCTATTATCACACCTAGGAATTATTCAAAACTATAGTGGAACTGACGTGTCGTGCTGTCATAATTATAGAGTCAAAACGGCTTGTGTTTGGTATGTTTGCGTTGTCTTGAAGAAAATATCACATTACTACCAGCCACCACAAGAGGGCGCACTCCATTGAACAGCTTCCCCAAATTGCTCTTTCCACTTAGACGGTCAAACATCTGTCACTTTTTTATCATCACTTGATAAGACAATGAAATACGAGCAATACATAATTATCACGTAAATCTTATTGAGTTTTATGTCAGGTAAGGCGAGAAGTTTTTGACGATGCCACGTGTAGAATTATATAGCGCCACTAAGTGACGCCAAGTGGGCATAACCGCCCCTTGTTAAGGGCAACAATGAAGAAACGTCAAAGAAGTGAAAGGTTTCTCTTTGAATTTTTTTTTGAAAACACCCCACCTCTGAAGTTTTGTTTCGCCCTTAAATAGTTATAACTGTTCATTATTGTTAAACATGAATATATATGTTTAGTATTTTGTTTTGATGGACAGCTAGCTGATAACTTTAATTGAGTAATGATTATTTTTTTCACAAGTGGGTTTTGTTCACAAGCAGCACAAAGTGAAAACCCTAGAAAAGGCTTACCTGGCTTGACTACGGACCACTCAACTGACCGCTGATCGACAGCAGACCAGCACGGAGAGACGACAGCAACATGCACTTTCTAGTACTGGCGACCATTCTGGTGGCGACCACAGGCCAACTTGTTGGAGCGGCCCAACATGTTCACCCCGGGCCAGACCTGGTATGTGCATGTAAGGAAGTTACCAAACGTGTCATTAAAGCTATAGTCCATCATTTGCAGCCATCCGAAAAGTAACTGGCGTAATTACTGTTGAAAAAAAATCTTGGTTGAAAGATAGTAAGGGAACTAAACTCCCTGTGAAATTATTCTTTCTGGGAAGCTGTCATTTTGAAGGAATCAACGAAAGAAGGCATTTCCAACGGTGATTCTTAAGAAGCACCGTAGGAAAATTTAAATTAGTAGTTGTTTTGTTATTCAGCGCAGCGCGTACAAGTATTGGAACGACGCACACGCGCGCGCGGTTGTTATAATTCGTCGGATCAGTGCGCGACGCCGCGTATAGCTGCAATTCAAAACAATTCAAAACATGATTCAGTAACTTTTGATTTGAAATTGAGATCTTAGAATGCTGCTTTTCTCGGAATGTACAGCTGAGCTTAGCTGAAACTTCATCAGGTTAGTTGCTCAGTATCCTTCATTAGATTTTGAACACTTTTGTTGCTTCATACGAACAAAATGCACTAATTACAAATGATGGACTATAGCTTTAACAGACGGGGTGCAGGCACATTTCAACTAAAACTTAAAATACATGACAGTGCACTATAGGTACAGCTGACCTCCAGCGATTCCGTTGTTTGTTCTTCGTTTTTATTGCAACCCTGCCTGCATATATTATTTACTGAGAATGGACCTGAGATCACCTGTGGCGTAGATGGGGGAAGAGGGTTACACCCCCTTAATATTTGGTAAAGAATACCCTTTAGTACACAAGTGCCCTTTAGTTACCAGCGGTTACCCCCTTAATATTTTGTAAAGAGTGCCCTTTTTAACACAAGAGCCTTTGTTCTTTTACCAGCGGTCTTTTACGCAAGTGCTCTCTTTGGTACCATTTTTCAGTAGGGCCCTGTTCAAATTCGACGAATATCATTATTAACACTAGATTACAGAATGGTGTATCGTATTTTGAACAGGCGGACATTCTACCAGTATATTTTTTGGGGGTGTCACAGCGGGTGTGGGGGGGGTGTTTCGACTTCTTTTTTAGGAATTTGTATGATTTTTTTAAATTTAAGTTGTAGCGCCCACACTTCAAATTCCTTGAGGTAATCTTCAGTCTGCGAAGTATGCATAACACTTCGAATCGCTGCAACGTCCTTTGTCTTATTAAACTCATTATTAGCAGGCAGATTCAGTCACACTTCACTGCGCCCTACAGCGCTGTTTCTTGTTCAGTGACTCTCTGTGTGACACACTTACTTTCACTTGAAACTGACCTGCAGGGTTTTTAAGTGCTTTTCATTTCATGCTGAATATTGGCTTCCCAATAAGACCTTACCTAATCTCATTCCAGATTCTCGGACATTGAGAAGGACGATGAGTTCCGATTTTGTTCAACTTGCAATGACCGGGACTAAACACTTCCTCATGTGTACAACACACGACTTGAAAAGATGGCGGTAATACCCACAATGCTATGGGAAGTCTGCGTTGTCCCGAGAGGGCGCTCTTAGATGACTAAGATCCTGTGAAGGTTTTGTGTATATACAAACAATCGAAAATTCCTTCATGTTGAATGTTAATATGAATTGTATGTCTTTGCTTGTCAGAATTAAGGATCAATTTAACAAAGAACGAGAAATACACATTTCTCTGGAAAAAAAGAAAAGGAACTTAATGAATAAAAACATTTGGGCCTTTTCCCGTTTAAACTTAGTGTAGGTCTACTTTGAAATAGACCAAGCAGTTTTAATTTAAATAATTTAAATTAGCCAGCCAGTGCTCCCTATGTTTGAATGAAATTCCCTTGTATAAGTAACCATTGTTTAACCTATGGTCGATGAAAACATGTAACTTCGGTGAAATAAACTAAAAGATCACTCCTTGATGTGCGTTAGCTTTAGATTGCATTTTCTTTCTTCTCATGGTTCCGGTTCGCTTATAATGGTCATATATTCCAGTTATTTGCAAAAGTCCCCCCCCCCCCGTAAACAAAAATCTGAAAAACAATTAAAATACTATTCAATATAACAGAATACGATTGACACGAAATGATCACACCAGAAACCATTGTGAGATACAAACATGATGTATTTATGCAGTCCATACGTCTACTCCATCAGTTTATTATATTAATTGAAAAAAGGAAACTTTTCCCGTCATGTGTGATAGTATATCCGAGCGATTACAGATATTATGTAAAACAGGTAAATATAGCAAAATCCAATATAAGGTAATTTTCTTTTCTTTTGTAAATTATCTTCCAAAGAACGTTGTGAATTATGTCAAACTTTCAACATTTTGTTCGTCTGCAACCCATGTATAGATTGTATATAGACATCTCACTTGATTTACATCCACATTAATTGTGCAGTCTTCGTTCGTTTTTACTCAGAACACAATCTTATATAGAGTTGTCCCCACCTAAAAATCTGGGGACCAAACACTATTACTACCAGTATTGTAGTTCACTGGATGAAGTAATCCAAAAAGTACTAAATACTCAAGTTTTCAAGGTTTTTACACAAATACCACAACTGTCAGGCCAACCAGTCTATACAAAATGTAATTCTTTTTACAAAAAATACATGTATTTTCCAAAACTACGCAAATGGTACTCATTGTTAGTAACATTATACATAAACACAACTGTAGTCTGGTCAACAAGTGTCAACTTGTGAAAGAAATCGACCAAACCACCCGTACAGCCTCAGTGTTTGATAAGAAATCAACGAGTATCATACATCCACTAGGTTTCAAATAGGTGGAGTTTTCATGCACACACGCACAGATTGGAAGTCTATTATATGTTTGTTTGCCAATTTAAATTATTTGAAGATGCACAATCGGCAAATCATATCGACTCTAAAAGCCCCCGGTCAGATTAGATCCGAATCCAGGTCAGAATTGACCTGACCATTTTCCGGTTTAAAACGACACTTCCCAGCTATGAAGCCACCCTTCCACCGTTTTGACCCGAATACTGATCGCTACTTAAAGAGCATAAAGATTGTCGTTCTGATAAGAGAAGTATCGATTTTACAGTGGGGAATGTCGTTTTGACTCAGAAGTGTGTCAGATCAACTGACCCGGATTCTGGGTCGAATCTGACCCGGGAATTATGAGACTGTAAGTTTGAATTTAATGGCAAACCATTGTGTCGTACGTAGAGGGTGAACCGCTTATTGTCTTACACGCTGCGTGACTCTGCTAACATCTGAATCAAGAATGTATCGCGATGTTTATGCTTAAATTGCAAACAGGCATCCTAGAGTGACACATTTTTATTGATCTGTTTGTTCTAGGAATTTGCACAAGTCTCCCATTTAAAAGTTGATAATTGCTTCAGTAGAACACAAGGTATGAAATTTTGAAAACAAACTGTTATAGTGGCTGAAAAAACGCGTTTTTACGGCAAACGCGGCCATCAACACGTACCAGTTTCCACGAAACCTCTTCTAATGCTTGATTTCGTAACTATGTTCAGCATGCATAATCATTTTTATCTTTTTGTAAAAATATCTCGCTTACTGTCATTGAGAATGTAACCACTCAGATTTAATTATGAGTGATAGCCAAAGAGTGCTCCTTGTGATTTCTAAGCCACGGACAGCGGGACTGTAACTCATCCAATCCCCCCAATTGTCATCAAGGATCAAGTCAGTCAGTCTGGGCATGTCACGTACAATTGAGGCAATATTTTCAATGTCTATCGGTGTCAATAGGCAATCGCTGAGATCAAGCCTATTTAAGTGCCTCATTTTCGGCAAATTCTTGGACCACAAGTGAGCCGATCCCCCAACGCTGTGTTGCCGGCAATGATCAAGTCAGTTAGGCTACGCATGTCACTTACAGCCGAGGCAATGTGCTTAATGTATGTGCAATGCAATGTACAGCAGCTCAGGTTTAATGTCGTTATGTTCGTAAATTGCAACATTTTTTTTGCCCACAAGTCAGACGATCTGCCCAACGCTGTGTTGCCAGCAAGAATCAAGTTAGTCAGTGTAGGAATGTGGTTTAACAAAACAATAATCGTACCAACATTTTCGGACGTTACTGATAAATTGCTCAGGTCCAGCGTGTGTTTTGCTTAACAACTTCTCAGTCGATAAGCCAAGTACCGGGTTGTTGTTAGTGAGGATCAATTTAGTCAGTCTTGGCATGCACTTACAGCCGGGGCAATGTGTCCAATGTCTGTCCATTGCAAAGTACAATTGCTCAGGTTCAATGTCTGTATGTTCGTACATCGCGACAAATTCTTGGCCCACAATTCAGCCGATTTCCCCAATGCTGTGTTGCCGGCAAGGATCAAGTCAGTCAGGCTTTGCATGTCACCTGCAGCCAACGCAATGTACGCAATGTCTGTCGGTGTTAATGAGCAACGGCTAAGGTTCAACGTCTGTATGTTCGTAAATCGCAACATATTCTTGGCCCACGACTCAGCCGATCCCCCCAACGCTGTGTTGCCGACAAGGATCAAGTAAGTCTGTGTTGGAATGTGGCTTAACACAACAGAAATCGTATCAAAATCGTCATACTTTACTGAGAAATTGCTCAGGTCCAGCGTGTGTGTTGTTTCACTCTCAACAAGTAACGGGACCACTTCTCAGTCGATACGCCAAGTGCCGGGTTGTCAGTGAGGATCAAGTCGGTCAGTCTGGGCAAGTCACCTACAGCCGCGGCAATGTGTTCAATGGCTGTCCATTGCAATGTACACTTGCTCAGGTTCAATGTACATTGTATTTATGCTCGTAAATCGCGATTCAGGCGATCCGCCAAATGCTGTGTTGCCGGCAAGGATCAAGTTAGTCAGTGTGGAAATGTGGTGAAATACCACGGTGAAATAATTCCGGGTTGCCTGCAGTGGCGTCACCAGACTTTTCAGTCTGGAGGGGCACAGGGGGGCACCAGCATTTGATGGGGGCACTTAGGTGGATACAGATCGCCGTCCTGGGGGAGGGTCTAAGGGAGGGGCACCCCTCCTTTGGAAAATTTTCGCATACGGAGGTTGGGCTAGATGCAAAATGGTGCCACATTTGATGCTAAACTCGATCTGAAGATATCTCCAGAAATTGCTATTTTTGAGGTAATGATTTTAACAACGCGCAGAATTTTTTTACCAACCCAAATCTCAGATGGGGGCACTCGGGGGCACTAGGTTTTCCAGGGGGCACGTGCCCCCCTGCCCCCTGCCCCCTTGGTGACGCCACTGGTTGCCGGTGAGGATCAACTTAGTCAGTCTGGGCATGCAACTCACAGCCGAGGTAATGTGTCCAATGTCTGTCGGTGTTAATGAGCAACCGCATAGGTTCAACATCTGTATGTTCGTAAATCGCAACATATTCTTCGCCCACAACTGAGCCGATCCGCCCAACGCTGTGTTGCCGGCAAGGATCAAGTTAGTCAGTGTAGGAAAGTGGTCTAACACAACGGAAATCGTATCAACATCTTTCCACGTTAGTGAGAAATTGCTCAGGTCCAGCGTGTGTTTTTGTATTAATCTTAACAAATACTTGGACCACTTCTCAGTCGATACGCCAAGTGCCGGGTTGTCAGTGAGGATCAAGTCAGTCAGTCTGGGCATGACACTTACAGCCGTGGCAATGTGTTCAATGTCTGTCCATTGCAATGAACAGCTGCCCATATTCAATGTCTTTATGTTCGTAAGTCGTGAGACACTCTTGGCCTACGATTCAGCCGATTCCCCCAACGCTTTGTTGCCGGCAAGGATCAAGTAAGTCAGGCTTGGCATGTCACCTGCAGCCGAGGCAATGTGTTCAATGTCTGTCGGTGTTAATGAACAACGGCTTAGATTCAACTTCTGTATGTTCGAAAATCGCAACATATTCTTGGCCCACAACTTAGCTGATCCTCCCAACGCTGTGTTGCCAGCAAGGATCAAGTTAGTCTGTGTGGGAATGTGGCTTAACACAACAGAAATCGTACCAAAATCTTCCCACGTTAGTCACAAATGTTCAGCTCGAGCTTGGGATTTTCCTTCACTCTTATCAGATAACTGGACAACTTCTCAGTCGATACGCCAAGTGCTGGGTTGTCAGAGAGGATCAAGTCAGTTAGCTTGGGCATGTCACCTACAGCCGAGGCAATGTGTTCAATGTCTTTCCATCGCAATGTACAGCTGCTCAAGTTCAATGTCTGTATGTTCGTAAGTCGCGACACATTCTTGGCCCAAAATTCCGCCGATTTCCCTAACGCTGTGTTGCCGGCAAGGATCAAGTCAGTCAGGCTTGGCATGTCTCCTGCAGCCGAGGCAATGTGTTCAATGTCTGTCGGTGTTAATGAGCAACGGCTTAAAATCAACTTCTGTATGTTCGTAAATCGCAACATATTCTTTGCCCACAACTGAGCCAATCCCCCCAACGCTGTGTTGCCGGCAAGGATCAAGTCAGTCAGGCTTGGCATGTCTCCTGCAGCCGAGGCAATGTGTTCAATGTCTGTCGGTGTTAATGAGCAACGGCTTAAAATCAACTTCTGTATGTTCGTAAATCGCAACATATTCTTTGCCCACAACTGAGCCAATCCCCCCAACGCTGTGTTGCCGGCAAGGATCAAGTTAGTCAGTGTGGGAATGTGGTCTAACATTACGGAAATCATACCAACATTTTCCCACGTTAGTGAGAAATTGCTCAGGTCCAGTGTGTGTTTTTGCTTCACTCTTAACAAATAACGGGACAACTTCTCTGCCGATACGCCAAGTGCTGCGTTGTCAGAGAGGATCAAGTCGTTCAGTCTGGGCATGACACCTACAGCCGCGGCAATGTGTTCAATGTCTGTCCATTGCAATGCACAATTGATCAGGTTCAATGTCTGTATGTTTTTTAATAACGTCAAATGCTTGGCCCACAAGTCAGCCGATTTCCCCAACGCTGTGTTGCCGGCAAGGATCAAGTTAGTCAGGCTTGGCATATCACCTGCAGCCGAGGCAATGTGTTCAATGTCTGTTGGTGTTAATGAGCAATGGCTGAGGTTCAACTTCTGTATGTTCGTAAATCGCAACATATTATTTGCCCACAACACAGCCGATCCCCCCAACGATGTGTTGCCGACAAGGATCAAGTTAATCAGTGTGGGAAGGTGGTCTAACACAACGGAAATCATACCAACATCTTCCCACGTTAGTGAGAAATTGCTCAGGTCCAGCGTGTGTTTTTGCTTCACTTTTAACAAATAACGGGACCACTTCTCAGTCGATGCGCCAAGTGCCCGGTTGTCAGCGAGGATCAAGTCAGTCAGTCTGGGCATGTCACCTACAGCCGAGGCAATGTGTCCAATGTCTGTCCATTGCAATGCACAGCCGCTCAGGTTCAATGTCTGCATGTTTGTTAAATGAAACAAATTCTTGACCCACTTCTCAGCGGTTCCGCCCAATGTTGTGTTGCCGGCAAGGATCAAGTCAGTCAGGTTCGGCATGTAATCACTGACAGACGAGGCAATATGTTCAATGTCTGTAATCTGAAGTTCGCAGTCCCTTATCTCAAGTTTGTTGAGGCTCGTCAAGTGTTTAATATGAAGGGCCCATTCTTTCTCACCCTTTATGCAAAGATCAAGCAAATGTTTCAGTGACGAAAAGGTTTTTTCAAGATCACCCTTCACTAAAGGACATTGCCTAAGCCTTAGAGCCCTGATGTTCTCCATGTAACCGAGGGAGGAAGCTAATTCCCTGACCGAAGGCACCGAAGAAACCTCAATAGTTTCAACGTGTGCCAGTTGTGTCGTGCGGTTGTCTGACTTACAGATGATTTCTAGAAGGTATATGAGACTGCGAAAATCATTATTGCTACGCACATCGATAGTTGATGAGATAAGCGAGTTGCTGGTGAGACACCGTGGGACCTTTTTTGACTGGCTTTCAAGAAAGCAGTTTCGACTAATGGCTTGTACTACATCTGATTGGAACTTGGGCTCTTCTTTATTGAACTTACGGTCGAGCAAGTTTACGATGTCCGTCATGCACTTCTTGTTGTCACCACTACAAGAACGTAAAAGGAACTCGTTTGAAACGACGCCCTCCATTGTCTGACAAAGTTGCTTTAAATTGTCTCGAAATTCTCCGAATAATACAAGTTTGTACACTGTACGCTTTACTAATCCCTGGTTCGACATATGTATACTCTGCAAGTATTTTGCTGCACAATATTCCTGAATAAGCTTGTGCATGAATTGTATGTTGTTGTTAGATTTGCGGTTTTTGATAACTCTCTGCTTGGTCAGGACGCCTGCTTTTAGTGCCAGCTTCAGCGCCTCCCTTTCATACTCATCTTCTTGAAATGCGAATTTTTGGTCGGCACTCATGAGTCCACGCAGCGCAGTTTGTCCTATGGAAATCAATGTTTTTGGACCTTCTTCTCCGAAGATTTGTTTTCTTGTGAACATATGATCAACTGCCTCGGTGAAGAGGCGTGAAGATGTTTCTGGGAGTTGTTTACTCTCCCTCCACAATAAGCACATAAGAAGAAGTAACATTGGATTTTTAGCAAAGTCACGCAGCGTGTTGGACTTGCCAATGGTTTTGATAAGTGCATTGCCACTATCAGGATCTTCGTCATTGAATTTTCGAACGTATTCATGGACATCCTCGTCAGTAAACCCCAGAACCTCTACATGCGTGCAAGGATTTTGGACAAGTGATGTTGACATCAGTGTCTCAAGACGAGAGGGGCGGGTTGATATGCAGATGCAACATTCCTGGTATATTGTTCTATTCAGTGATTTCAGGATAGAACCGTATGAGGCTGCATCCAGTGTTTTGGTCTTCATTTCATCAAAACCATCCAAAAGAATCAAGACCTCATTTTGGTTGGCCAAGATGAACTTATCAAGCTCCTCTTGTTCTATTCCTGACTTTTCGCCAAGAAGTTGATCGAAAATGGAATTAATAAGATCGGAGACTTGCAACAGGGCACACATCTTTAAAAGAAAGACAAGCTTGAATCCGTTCAGGATATCGTTTGTCTCATCGGCCCAGTCATATGCAATCTTATCAAAAATGGTTGACTTCCCGACACCTCCCATGCCAAAGAAAATGAGGCGTTTGATGAGTTCCCCAGTTCTTGTCCTTAATCTGAATATTTTTGCATACTCTGTTGAGTTTACAGTTTCTCCTTTACGATCAGTCACTGCTACCCCTTCCCGTGTTTCTAACTGTACTTTAGTGTATATACCAGCAATGTGCATTTGGTCATCATCAACCCCAGGCAACAACTGCACGTAACTGCCTGTTGTTTTATAAACTCCCTTTAAAATGTCCCTAGTCTTGTTACCGACATCCTGGTAGCTAGGAGCCCTAGGCCTTGGTTCTTGATCTGGTCTCGGACTTTGCAGAGGTCTGGGTGCATGCACTCCTATTCAGATCAAAACAAGAAACATGTATTGCTGCAATAAATTTGTTTCATCAACGGAGAAAAATACGTTTAATGACTTGGGATATCCAGTTCGTTAATAACGGTTAACAAATTATTCACCAAATAATGTTGAAAGAGAAAGAACATAAAACGAGAAAAGCATAGTGCTTTCAAATAAAACACTGCACCATCTGAGATCGAACCAAAAATAATACAGCCGCCCTATCCACCCACTTTTTGAAAACCATGCATCATAATTCCAAAATAAATGGACACAAACTCGATTCATTATTTATACGTTGTACTGTATCAGGAAACCTTTGCGCAAATAGATGTGCCACGCGGATACCCATCCTGTCTGCAATCAACACCAATCAACATTAGCTATTCGTTAGTCCCTTTCTTTCTTCTGAACTTTTTCACTAGTGGTATATTTTTTTCTGGAATTTGTCTTTTAAACAGGGCCTTCCCTTTTATTTTGAAAAAGAATTTTCTGGGCACCTTGTGCGCCACGTTAACTTATTTAAAAAATAAGAGTGTCTCACAGCTGAAATTAGTTGAAGTTTTCAATACCTGATGCCTGTGTGGACGGAATCCGTGAGGGACTTGGACTAGTTGGCCTGGTATTTGGTGAAGACGTGGCAACGCCCCCTTGTCCGGTAGCGGCTGAATAAAGAAAGTCAGACAAAAAGCTGGTATACAAAATTGAATGCTTCGAGTGGTGTAGTAAAACTAGCCTCCCGAGGTGATCCATGGACCATTCTTTTTTCCCGAGGCGAAGCCGAGGGAAAATAGAATGGTCAATGGATGACCGAGGGAGGCTAGTTTTACTTCACCACGAGATAAAGCATTCAATATTTGTTTTATAACACTTCACCCACAGATTCTGCTTGATTTTAATATTTTACATTATTTAAATCTGAACACAGTTGAAATAAACTTCAATTTCAATACAAAATTGGTGGAAAATGTATTTCTCTCTTAAAAACTACCCCTTCACGAAATGTCTGAACCCAAGTCTGCGGCGCGCTCTCTTTGGAATTATACTCGCTACGCACAACGGGCAACGCGCACACCAGCATGCATTTGCACACAAATACCGCGCCGTGGAAATAGTACTTTGGTTGCTAATGGTATAGTACTTTGGTTGCTATGCGCATAGTACTTTTGGCCGTGCACAGAAAGATAGCAAAATTAGAAAGTAACATGTGACTCGCTCTCGGCCAATCAAAGCACAGAATTTGTGGGTGAGGTGTTATAATAACTGCTAGTGAAAATGTAAAAACAAGTTGATTGGACATCATTCTAATAGAATTAACTAAGATAATCATTACACTCCACATGAGTAATATTATATCTGATTTCTTCAATTGTGATTTATGAGTTGAGGTCAATCGCAACGTGCAAACTCATACACAAATTTTACCCAACAACGCCACTCATCCAATATATCAATTGAAAACCATATTAATGGGCGGTTTCAATAAATCTCATTTAGCCTTTTTAGCTGCGCACAGCATTTCAACAAATAGTCGTGTCTCTCAGTTAATTAGTTAGTTAGTTAGATATAGTTAGTTTGTTAGTAACAAACATTCCATCCACTGCAGCTTTGCATATGCCTATATACCCCTTAACGCCGGCTGACGGCGGTAACCGCAGCTCATGAAAGGCGATAATCATCAGGGGGACTGCAATACCCTCTAGCCTGCTGCATAGCCGCTCTTAAGTAGACAACGGCTGAATGCATGCAGGTACACATTCCACGCATAGGGAACAAGGGCGGATCCAGAACACAATTTTGGGGCGGCCCAAAAAATTTTTGGTCCCCCCAAAAAGTGGGTCAAAAAAATTACGGCCTGGGGTTCGGGGCCCGCTTAAGGGCCCCCGAAAAAATTTGGATTCTAGATGCTCTGTGGTGCGATCTGAGACAATTTCTGACCACTTTAACCAATGCTTTTTTGAGGAAAAGATGGTGGTGTACTCATTGCCTGCCTTTATTGCGATGTCACATAAAAAAAAAATGGTTTCGGGTTTTTTTTGGGGGGGGGCATGGCCCCCTTTGCCCCCCCCCCCCGGATCCGCCCTTGATAGGGAAACACAATTCGTTTGTCCGCAGGTTCCAATATCATTTCGAGCTTGTTTGATCAGATCACGCCGGGATCATTTGAACGGAACGAGGCGCGGAATTTATTTTCACTCGACCCCAATAAGCCAGGCGGGTCAAAGCCATTACCCTCTGGCAGCACACTCATAATATTTCCGGCCTCAAATATATACACGGCCTCCCGCGCGAACTGATTAAGATGTGGCGGACACACAACAGTGGGCGCTATTTGGAGGGGTACAGTGTAGCCTTTCGCCAAGGCCATCGTGGCTTAGAGCGGCAAAGCTGCGAAGACCCGAAGCGACTGGAGCAAAGATTAAATCAGCATGCACGAGTGGCAAAAGCCACGAGGCCTTTTCAAACTTGATTTTGTTGAATTATTGATAGTTTTTGCAAATAAGAAGGCAAATAGGAAGAGTGCTGAAGGTTAACCAATCACAACGCGGATTTCGCCTAGTCGCTTCCATTTTTAAAAGAAGGGTGAGCAAGGAAAACGTGAGAGCAAATAACTGTAAGTTCAGATGAAAAATAAGTTCATACTCGCAAATAATTTCTTGAAATACTTTTATCAGTAAAATTAAAATCAGGTAATGTAAGAACAATTACGCGTACACGGTCTCGTGGAAAACTAGACTCGCATTTTTTGTTTTTAAATTTTGTGCAAACATCCGGGCGCGTCGACGCGTCCAGGTAGTAGCCACGCACGCACTAAAAGGCTGATGATTGGTTGGAATTTTGTTACCCTTTCGGGGTAGCAAAAAATGAGATTATATAGAAAAACATAAGAATTTCTTGACAAGTAAGAAAAGGACTCGTGGCTTTGCCACTCGCGTGTGTGGTCTCCCGCCCGAGTCGCTTCGCTTTTTCGCCGCTTTGTCTAATGCGGGCAAGTTAAGCCTAGAAGACCTGGGTGAAAGGCTAGGTGCAGTGCTGATCACTCTCCTAATAGCGCTCTTCTATTGTGTACACAGACTACGGCTTATAGTTGTATACCAATATCGTCTTTTGCGTCCGTGCTCATGTAAAAAAAAACACACTTCCTCCCCCAAATTGTTTAAAATATTAATATTTGATCTATCTGATATTTCATCTTAACAAGCAATATTTGATTTACCTGCTGTATCTGGCGGTGAACTGTACTGGAAGATCACTTTACCTGCACCAACAACGGTAGGGCTTTGGATACCGCTGACTGTGCCAATGTTTCCAATGGTGCCTCCAATTCCTTGAGGGAATCAAAAATCAGAAGCATGAATTAAAACATCCTTAAAAACGGGCCAACAAAATCATATAGACTGCTAGCTAGACTGACGATTTCAGCTCTAGTTGTCATCTGTGCTTGAAAAGCTTTGCCGTTAAAAGAAGATAAATAATAATAAAAAGCAAAGGTCGTTCATACTAAAAAGAAGAAGCCAGGCTATTACTAAAACAAATCTGTGAGTAAGGTCGTAGTTTAAGTGGGTGGGTGGGGGTAATTGCCCAATGCATTCCTCATATATTTGCTTTAAAGTCATGTAGTCTAGCTACTACTCACCTGTTGCAGCTGAGGGGGCGGGTACATGTGCCTCCTGTTTCGGCGTGTAAAGGATATCAGTCTGGCATGCTGTTTCAGATTGTTGCATCGTGGTAGGGACATCAGTCCGTTGGCAGGCTGCTTCAGACGGTTGCATCGTGGTTGGGACATCAGTCCGTTGGTAGGCTGCTTCAGATTGTTGCATCGTGGTAGGGACATCAGTCTGGCAGGCTGCTTCAGATTGTTGCATCGTGGTAGGGACATCAGTCCGTTGGCAGGCTGCTTCAGAGTGTGTTACCCATGGTACTTTGGATCACCCGGCCACAAATGGAAGTCCTGTTTGTCAATGATTAATGCAAATCCGTGTAACATTCTGTTCCTTGATAGGTAAACATGAGAATACTTGTAACAGATTTTGAAGCAAACTGGACCACTTACAAAAGACAAGGCAATTATAGGTGAGGCAAGACAATTGAGTCTTGTTAAATTGGTCCCAGAGTGCACAAATTCTATTCAATTGATTTAGAATGTTCGTGTAGAATACGTTTCATTGGGGTAACGTGACAGAAATGAAAATTCCCACTCTCGCCGTTCGCATGGAGACTTGATCTACGTACGATGATTAGCGACACCAGACTAATGCACTTGTGCCATAGATGCTACGTGACACGAAAAGTAAGCTTCGTAAATCTGCCTCAAGACCAGAGTAAGTCACAACTCACAATTAAGTGACCGTCAAAAGTGAGACAAAACTTCTTATTAGGTAACTGTTTAGTATCATCCATGATTCTCAACACCCCCCTCCAAAAAAAAAGACAGAAATGAGCCATCGCTGAAGCCAAACTTACAGTTAAGTTCAGAGCGGGTTGATTCACAGACATCCGAGACAACACTGACGAACTGCAGCTGCTACGCCCACCGATCTCATGACTACTTGACGGAACTACATTATGCAAATTAATCTCTGGTTCAATCTCCTTATATGGCGTCGACTCAAACTTTACGAGTTAATGATTCACAAGCGGCTTCGGAATTTTTTACACGAAAGCAGATTGTACAATAAAAAGCAAAACAAACGCTTTATTTTTTCAAACCAGCCCTGATGAATCTGTGAAAATAATAATCAATTATTTAATACAAATATAAAACAAGCTGTTGGTTTTGAATACAGGCAAATCGCGCATCAATATACAGCTACATTGGTCTCAGTAGGCCTAAATGGATTAACAAATACATCTGGGTTTTCCAAAAGTGTTCCTAAGTTCCCAGTGAAGTGTTTTGCTTGTTCTGCACTGATCAGATCTACAAAGTTCAAAAGTCAGTGGGGTGACTATGGCGCGATTTCAAGTGTTTACGAGTGTACGTTTTATCTGCATCCATTCAATGCAAATTAATTACCCTTTGAGCTTTTAGTCAACACGTACGCGCATAGACCTACATAGCTTGGTATAGTAATTCATGCAGCGGCGGCATGGGCGTCGCAAGGGGGGGGGGGAGGCAAGGGGGCACTCCCCCCCCCCAAAAAAGCAACCCCAAAAAAGGAAGAAAATATAGAGAGAAAAGAAAAGAAAAAGAGGCGCAAAGTCATAGTGGTGTAAATTTAATGAGTGGGGGGGAGACAAAATGTCCCTGCTCTCCTCTAAAACTGATAAATCGAGAATATGTTGAGAAATACAGTAATTTTTTTAGCAAAAATATGTTTTGCCCCCCTCTAAAAAAAACCCTGGCGACGCTCATGACCGGCGGCGGAACGGTTTTCAAACTGGGGGGCATCACCAAAAAGGGGCACTTGGTCAGTATTATTTTATTTTGCTTTAATAGAGCTCCACCACTCTTATAAGCTTGCAAAGGTTTTCATGGGAATTTCATATGTCACTTGGGCACTTTCATAGTGACCAAATCTTCAACCCTGGGGGACCACTGAAGGTAGAAAGACCAAAATCTCCCCCATCCCTGGGGAATTAGTAACACAACCCAATCCCCATACGAGAATTAATTTCCCTGTGCAGTTTCTTGCATGTGTTTCGCCCACTGCGTATCCCCCCCCCCACCCCGGCCCCGACGAAGAGAGGATTATATAATTGGAAAACATTTGTTAATTTTACAAAATGTAAACAAAGTTTTAAGACACTGACAACAGATTGACAATGCAAAACAATCAATCGTTATGCAGCTTGAATCATGATAAACATAAAGATGATTCCATCATTAACAGTTCAGAAACAGAACTTCATCTTGTCCATGAAAATCAAATAAGAAATAATAAACTCTTTATGAAAACAATGAACCTATAATTTAACAATGAAAAGTACAATGTGACTAAGCGCAATCAAATTATTTTGTTAATTTGTCTGTAATTGCCTGTTTTTTTCTGTCAGGACACCCTTAATTCAGATTTACCACGTTCTACCATCCACCGTCCAAACAAAAACTCCTGGGGTTTCTCAAAGCGTTCCTAAGTTCCCACTGAAGTGTTTTGTTTTGGTCTGCCGTGATGCAAAGTGCAAAGATGAGTTGACGGGTCGCGAATATTTTATTTACACAACTATCTGGGGGTATCCATTTTTCAGGCGACTTGAATCACGGTTATAGGATTGTAGAGCGCCGCGTAGCGGCGCTCTACAATCCTGTAACTTTTTACCTACGCGCGCGCGCGTATACTCTCTCCACATGTGTGAAAGTATATAAATTATGAATTGCAAGGATTTTTCGAGCACCGCCGTTGCCTAGTGGTTAGGCATACTGGCTAATGATCGGAGGTCTCGAGTTCGATTCCTCGCTCGGCCATGAAAGATTTTGCTCTTTTTTTCAACAATTTTAAGTTGAATCTTAAAAACGTTATTTTTCAGTCGGATACTACTTGTATAGCAGCAATTTCCTTTTTCTTTTCCTGATCTGAGGCTCTGGAGGATTTTTTTTAAAGGGAAATAAAGTCCGAAATCCGTACCAAGTTGAAAAATAGTAGTCTCCCCTCAAGCCTGGTTATAAAAACCAAGCCCCATAGGAAAGCGCACAAAGTACCCCAGATAGTTGTGTAATAAAAAATATCGCTGACGGGTCAGTGGGTGACTGTCCTTATCAAATGACCCAACTTCAAGGTTTACAAGTGTTATTCTTAGTTCAGCATCTATTCAATGCAAAGTAATTCCCCTTTGAGCCTTTGGTCATCACGTACGTGCACGGGACTAAATACATCATGCGGCAATGGCAGATGGAATCGCGGTCTACTTCGTGAATTTTTAACAACGGCATTATGAGAAACAATACTTTAATGCAATGCCCCCATAAAAAAAAAAAACAAGCTCGAATAATTACTTTGAAGTACGCCTTTATCCTGGGATTTGCGTTATTGTCTGGAACATTATTCAATAACATGTCAATAAGTAGGAATTATTTTGATAGCGAATCTCAGAGAACCGGATAGCATTGTTTCGAATAATGATGCTGCAAAAGAAAACTACTTTCATCTCTCAACAGTTACATCCCGCACAAAGGCCTGATGATTTCACCAAGAAATCCAGCCACACTAAAGTCCTCTAATAATGCAGGCCGGCCTATAAGACCTCTTTTGGAAGGTAATGTTCCTTTTTAACACTTTAATTTTACCGTGTAAAACTGAAAATAGATAATTGCAGATTGTCCAATCCTGTTATCCGTCGTCTGCTACACAGAATCTGACAAAGTCATGTGGTATAAGTTCAGCGTTCGTGTAATGGCATGACAAACAGAACGCTAACTCTGACACCATCTGAACAGACATTTTTTCAAGGATAAAATCTGCAAAATACAAAGGTGTACACTGCACTTTACCGCGTTCGATTGCGCCCTCTATAGTCATACATTTACTGTAGTTTTTGTGATGCACACACAAATATTTCTATCAACACAGTTGTTGTGCACACCGGTTAAACACTTTCACAACAAAATAACTAACTTTCAAGACACCTGCGACAACTATTGGCAGGAATGTAAAACATTTACTCGATTTATAAGCACAAAGAAAATTCCATCATTAGCATATCTAGAAACAGAGGTTCACTTTGTTTGTGAAACAAATTATCAATACAAACTGTTATGAAAACAATCAACCTACAATTTCACAAGTGCAGTATGACTAAGCGCAATCAACTCATTTTGTTAAATTGGTCTCTTTACTTTTGACAGTTCACCCTTAATTTAGATCTACCGCGTTCTATACCATCTACCGTCCACACAAAAACACCTGGAATTTCCTAAAGTGTTCCTAAGTTCCCACTGAAGTGTTTTGCTTTGGTGTACGTGCCGTGCGTGCTGCAAAGATGTCCAAAGTTGATGAGTCAGTGGGTGACTTTCCTTATCAAATGACGCGATTTCAAGTGTTCACAATTTCATTCTTAGCTCTATATCTATTCAATGAAAATCAATTTACCTTTGAGCCTTTAGTCAACACGTACTACGTGCATAGGCCCACATAGCTTGGTATAGTTCAACACGCAATAGCAATGGTGGATTGAACCGCAGTTTATCTAATGACATTTTAATACCGGCATTATGAGAAACTATAATTTAGTGCAATTCCTGTTGAAAACAAAGATGGAAGAATTACTTGGAAGGAGGCCTAAATCCTGAGAATGGCACTAATATCTGGGCCAACAGGCGCGGATCCGGGGGTGGATCTGTAAAAAAACAATGTTTTTTTTCCAGTGAAATTCATTAAAAAAATAATGCTACCCCCCCCCCCCCCACCCCTGATATCCAAAAACAATTATTCTGTTATTAATATAAGCCTGTGCACAAAATACGGACAGAGCCTGCTGGTTTTTTTATAAGGGGTATTTGTACACTGTGACTATCCTGCAATGTAGTGTGAATAATCGTCTGATTTGAACAGCGCCCCATTGACAGTATGGTACGATCCCCCTTATTTATTTTACGGAGCCAAGTGTCCGGACAAATAAAACAGTCTACATTTCAGCATTGGTTTGCTGCCACCCCCAAAATTTTTTTTCATGGATCCGCCCAGGCCAATTCTACAAAAGCATCCAACATTTCACTTAGCAGGAACTATTTTTAATAGCGAATATCTGAGAGCCTAGTCAAGTTGTACAGAATATGTTGCAAAAGAAAGTTACTTTCTTCCATGGGCGTCGCGAGGGGGGGGGGGGGGGGCAAGGGGGGCACTTGCCCCCCTGGAAAGCAAAAAAAAAAGAAGAAGAACAAAGGAAGAAAAAAAAAGGAAAAAAAAGAAAGGAAAAAAGGCGCGAAGACAAAATGGTGTAAATTTAATGAGTTGGGGGGGGGGGCAAAATGTCCCTGCCCCCCTCTAAAACTGATAAATCGAGAATGTTTTGAGAAATACAAGCATTTTTTGGCAAAAATTTTTTTGCCCCCCTCTAGAAAAAATCCTGGCGACGCCCATGCTTTCTTCTCTGAACTGTTTAATCCTGCACAAAGCCCTGATGCTTTCACCAAGTCCTGTAATTATGCAGGCCTATAAGAACTCTTTTGGGGTAATGTTCAATTGTACACATGAGCTAATTTTACCATGAAAAAAAAGGAAAATAAATAATTACGAAATTGTAAAATTCCGTTGTCCGTCGTTTGCTACACAGAATCTGAGAAAGTCATGCGGTATAAAGTTCAGCGCCCGTGTAATGACATGGCTAACAGAACGCTAACTTGGACACCTTCTGAACAGACATTGTGTTCAATGATAAAAATCTGTAAAATACAAAGGTGTCCACTGCACTTAACCGCGTTTGATTGCGCCCTCTATTGTCACAAATTTACAGTAACTGTTTGTAACGCACACAAAAACATTCCTATCAACATAGTTGTTGTGCATACCGGTTAAGCACACAGCCATAATAAACTTTTAATGTCGGTGGTGTAGCGCCCCCAAGCAGCCGCGAGTGGAACAAACAGGCCGTTGTTAAAAATATAATGCACACACGACAAAGAAAAGAAAACTTAAAGGCCTATGTCTGTTCGATGAACAGAACATGGGGCTTTGTTGCATTATGGTGTTTTTTTTATGAATTTGTGTTTTTTAGTCCATGTGCACTCAGGTTATTTTGGATGGATGCGATTTCAGGTAGTATTAAGTTCCATGACATCCAAGGTCTGGTAAATCTCTAGATATATGACTTTAAAATATGCACATTGAATATGACGTCACGTACGTGACCCATGATGACGTCCTTATAATGTCATCTCAATTTTTAACCCGAACACATCCCTGTCTACCCAAATACCCAAGTCTACCCAAGTCCGCACTATGTCAGCCATGTCTCTGCATATTTTTTTATAATTCCATTATTTGTGTACGCAATGAATACATATAAGTCATAATTTCATATTGTCGCAGAAATACTTGGGGAAAAAACTGAATTTTACAAAATCAACAATTTGACCAGATATCTTATGTTTATTGGTACATTATAAGTTCATTACAATTATAAGGATGCTCTTCAAATCTTCAGATTTTGATAGACTTTTACTACCAATACCAAGTTAAGTGCCTTTATAACAGTCTACGATGGGTATTTTGTTTTTGATCTTGGCAAACTGTAAATTTTACAGGTTTCCCCGCTCTATACTTTAATAGTTGTGTACATATTACCTTTGAATGCTATTTAATATGAGTAAGTGTAAAGAAATTTGGCATTTGGATTTGGTTTGCGGTTTTTTGTGATTGTTGATCGCAGATGTGCATAGCGTGATTTGAAAATTCACATTCCGTCCAATCTTCACAGCTTCCAGTTTTAACTTTAATAATGTGACTTGTTTTGAACAGTTTGCTTCAGACCATGTGATATTGAAGTGTCCGTCCATAATCCAAGCATTACAAGTAAATAGCTTGTTGATTTCCGACTTCAATCTTATGGAACACACCACAAAGCTTGAAAGTTTGAGACATAATATGAAGCCTTTGGCTTTATACAGTCTTTGCAAAACTATCAATCGAGTAAAAAATAAGGATTGAAATGACAAAGGTTTGTCATTGAAAAGTTGTATTGGAAATAAAAGAAACTGGGTTTTTCCGATCTCATTTTCCAAGTTGAAGTTTAATTAATTATAGTGGCCATGTTTTCTTCCTCTCAAAATATTTTCAAACAATAAACTAACTTCCAGGAGAAATTTAACGTTCAATATCGTAAATATTTTCAAAGTCGAGGTTGTCAGCACTCCGCTTTTGTCGTTCTTGGAGGTCATTTTGTTCCTTAGATGCTGCCAGTCTCACAAGCGTAGCAGTGTGTGGTGAGGCACGGGTAGCTGAGCCAGCCGCCACCGAAATGCACGCTGGCGCAGTCGTACTCGTTGGGAGTGTTCTTCGGCTCGTTGGTCAGCCAGTTGTACAAACCGGTCGTTCCGTCCAGGGAGAAGTATTCCGTGTCGTCTCGGTCTTTCTCGGTGAATCTGAGAGAAAGAGAATGCAATTTCTCAGTGAAGTTACTTCAGTGAAGTAGATTTTACGGGCAGCCATTTTGACGGAGGACCATTCCGGTTGGTAAGTGACCGCTTCATACATGTACGCGCACGCACCACTAATTACTTGCGCCCATTGGCTGAACGCGCAACTTTGTACTGCGTCCGGTTTCAATGATTCCAATGCTACTCTGTGTGCAGTGGGCGTGGTCTAAGTTGCAATGATGTCACTTTTACGAATCGGATTGGTCGGCTTGTAGTCGATTATAGTGCCGTAACATGCGCCTGCGCATATAAACAGAAAAAGGTGCGGGCGGGATCACGTTAGCCGGTGAAAATACACATCCATTTGAGCACCAGTTTTCATCAGTTGCTATGCGTAACCTTTCAGCAGTCCAGACTAACAAACCTTTGAGTTTCAGTAAAATAAGTCTAGGAGCTAGATAAGCCAATGTTAAAAAAAGCAACATGCCAACCAAAGTTCTGGTCAAAGGTTTCAAACAAGTAGGCTATTGTTGATATATCCTAACGTGGCGCGGCCCATGTGGTGTACTTTAATTTTTCGCATCTAGTGCCGTGTTAGAGAAAACTGTTACCTCAAATTTCACAAAAATTGAAATTTCATCAAGCTTTAAACTGTCCGTTCATAAATCTTGAGTTTACGTAGGAGTTTACGTACCCGCTACAAAGTTCTAGGGACATTCTATTTTGGCGTGATTTTCCGATGTTTTTCGAAGTGCAAAATGAACCCTTTTAGAATTCGCCCAAAAATAAGAAAATAATTTGCTGACAAACTTGTAGTTGCGTACTATGTGAGTGGAGATAATAATGATTTATCAAGAATTTATCAACTTTAAACAAATTCTTAGACGTTAATGTGGGATTAAGTGCGCCACGTTTAGCTCTAAGCCGTATTTGTGCCCAACTTTTGTACGCAACCGTTTTTGAATTTCGGACTTAATTTCATGACACTAAATTGTTCGCAAAAGTTCAACAGCAAGCATTATTAGGCCCTGAGGAAATAGTACCTTTAACTGAATGAATTTTAAGATTTTCTACAAAGAGATTTTGCAATACTGCATGAGGAAAGTCGGGGGAAGCATCGAGGTGCGCCACGTTAGGAACACCACTTATAAATAGATCGAAAATGCTTGCTCTCCAACTTTTCAAACAGAATTTTGTGGTACATTTCTGAGCAAATGAGGACGAAATGGGACCAGAAAGTATGCTCTTCATGTATTTGCAATAGAATAAATTGCTGCCTCATTTTCCAAAAACGGTGAGTGGACTTCAGGATTAGTTTTAAGCGGTGGTAGGTCATCTTTGGAGTTAAATTCCTGCAGTGATATCTGGTATCATAAAGCAGTCACTATATGTTTGCTTTCTACACAGTTTAGTTCTTTTGACCCACAGACGAAGCCACAGCCGAATCCGAGATTTTAGAACCTACCAAAAACTAGCCCAGTTGTGGACACTTGGTGGCAGCTAACACCTGCTCAAGTTATGTTCTAGTTCATTAGCAACGAGGGCTCCTGAGGGTTCCTTTGGAAAGCAGTTTTTAACTGAAATGGATTACCCTCGTTAAAGATAACAATAAATAAAAATAAATATACAAAATGCGCATGCTCGCGTCATGAAAGGTTTCAATAATAGAAATATGAAACAGACGAAATGTTGTTGCACTGAAGTTGAGGATAGTCTAGTTTGCAAACCTTCTTTTTGATAGTTGTTCAAATTGACAAGATTTTCCAAGGTTGAGGAAATAAACTGATCGAAACATGTTTATGAATGAAAATTGTGTTGAACGGTTTTAGTATGGTACCGCTAGCAACTAACCTCACTTCTGATCGCTACTGTTGCGTATGGTTGGAAGTCAAGGAGGCAATCCTCGGTTAGTCTACTACTTTCCTGGTATATCGACCGCTTGGGTTAAAGTACGTGTGTTGCGCACGCGGCATAGCCGCGATGAAAAATCAACCAATGAGAGAAACTCATTTGGTTCATAAATATGCATATGATCTATGAGATTGATAAATAAGCTCAATTACCCAAGCCACAACACGCTGCTGCACGTGTTGAAGTCCATGTCGTTCGAGATGACATCGCGCAGGTCACTCTTCTGACCTTCCCCCAAGGTAGCCAGTTGACCGCCCATGGCCGTGCAATCGTTACTAGCGTCGTACCAGTTCTTCAGTCGGTTGACGGCCATGTAACATCTGCACCCCGTCTGGTGCCTATCGGAAAACAACACAGAAGCACAATTACTCTAAACTGGGAACCCGACCAAAACGTGTGCGATATGTTTTTAATATGTTTTGGCTCACCTAATTAAAGTAATTTAACTGATAAAATTCAGCAACACTTATGATAATACGTTTCTCTGTTAATGACATAAAAAACTAGGTTTTTTTTAAAAACCAGGCACAGAAATCAAGAGACAATTTATGTTGAATATCCTATAATACTTAACGGCATCTGCGAGTTGGAGTTCAGTATTGGTTAAGGTAGGCCTAAAGTGGTTGAAAGCGTATTAGCTAACCTTCAATAAAGCATTTCTAGGCTCAGTACGGGGGAAGATACTCGGGGGAAAGATTTTAGTGGATGGTGCCTTTGATGATGATACGTACATGGCATATGCCATACAGTCAGAGTACATCTTAACAAAGATATTTGGATATATTATTATTATATAGTAACAGCAATTCAAATTCTTCAAAATGGCTGCCAGGTTACTTGTTATTCTGCCTTAATTTTCAAAGCTCAAATCTGCGATGGCCCTTTGTCAAATATCGATCTCATGAAATACGTTGATTGGGTGCCAAATGCCATGCTTGTATCATCAAAGGCGCAATCCCAACACTTATATGTGGTACTACAGGTACTACGAGAAAAAAATTAACGCCGTTGTTCTAATCTGGGTAACGTAAATAAACTAATAGCTTTTGAAAGCTATAATATAACAGCACGCTGTTCAGATAAACACCGTATTGGCAGGATTCAGGTAAATGATAGACCTTCATCCTGCCACCATTTCAGTCATGTTCCCTGTATCCAATAACAGTACTGAATGATCATTTTCTTGTGCAAAAAGGATTCCGACTATTTTTCCTTCCAGCCTCGCTCCGGTAACGTTGATTTGAATGGGAAAGACGGCCAACATGATAATGGACTGTTCAAGTAGTACTTTAAACTGGTTTACGCTTCATTCATATCAACTGGCGTATGTCCGAAAACTTGGATCAAAAATACATAATGACCCTATCTAAACTAGTCATAATTCACCAGACCTATAGCTATGCCTATGAAGAAGAGGTATTTAAACTAAAAGACAATATACAAGCCCAAACTCATTTTACAAAAGAAAAAAACGGATAGATTTGCACTGAGCTGGGCTTGGTATTCAATGGATGTTTATTGATACGTACCATGGATTTTCGCCCGCCGGCGCCTCGGGGCACGCCCCGTAGACGAGTTGGCCTGTGGTCGCCACCAAAATGGTCGCCAAAATTAGGGCGTTCATGGTGGATTATACCGTACGTAGAAGAGCTCTGTCGATGGGAAACGGTGGTCAGTTGTGGTTCCAGCTGAGTTGTGGCTCGGTAACGGGCCGATCTCGGCCTTAAGTAGCAATTTTTCGCCGGTAAGGTGTGAGATTCACCGCAGATGACGGCCAGAAAAAAGTTAATCTTTGAAACCACGAATCCGAGCTGAGCTATTCAAACATCTCATCATTTTTGTGCTTGTCAAGGGATTTTTTTCATATGCATATCTGTGTAATCGTGACTGCTTCACACGTCACGGGTCATCCATCGTCCTGTCATATCACAATTTGGGCGGATGGAGGGCGCAAGCTTTGCAGAACAAGCAAGAAATAATTTCGTTGGCCTTTTCTCTTGTCGAGTTTATACTGCTTAAATTAAAAGTTATAAACTAGCCTCGAAGTAGATTCGTAATGGCTCACGCAGACAAATTCACTTAGAGTACACGTATGCAAACTATCAAAACTTTTTTTTTCTTTTTTTCTTTTTAAAGATTACTGCGTGTTGGCTGTCAACAAGGCCGATACATCACGCCTCTCATTAAAATAAAAACCACAAAAAGAATCGGACAAAAATACCTCGTCAAATCGCGGTACAGTCAATAATAACTCAATAACACGTAGTTTCTTTATCTTTGTTAATCAAATAACACAAAGTGATATCGCCAGAGATGGCATCAATCCATTTTTTTATCGTGAATGCGCATGTCAAAAGTCCTTTGATAGTTCAACAGATAACACAATTTTATCAGGTAAAAGCTGTCATTTAAAATTTATTTTGGCATTTTTATCAATGAAGAATCGCTTTGTTTATTAAAAGGAATGATTTCATAATCGAAATAAAATGCTGACGTTGCGTTAGGTGTCATCAATCTAACGTCTATCTTATCTTAACGGACATCACCACCTCTAGATCGCCACTGGGTTGTTCCATTTTTCAAGAGGGGTGAATTCTACCGTCTGACGCGATCGAGTCTTCATTCAATTCGAAAATTCAGTCTGTAAACGGTGCGTCTGTATTTGGGGATATTATTTTTAAGTTTATAGAGCGAGTAGTGCCGGATGGGTATTTAATAATTTAACAAATATTTCACACTGATACAAAGAATAACACTGAGAATAAAACTCCCCTCCCCTTTCCGACCAATGCTACAACTCTCTAGATAAAATAACGCCCTCTGTAGTCCGCAAGAAGAGTATTTTTAAGCTTGAATTCAACATTTGAGTCTCGTACGCAACGATTTTTTGGGGGGCGCCAAGCGACGCCGAGTGGGTCTAATCGCCCCGCCCAAAGTCAAAGACCAACAACAAAGTCAAAGAAGTGAATGGTTTTATTGACAATTTGTCGTGAATAACAACCCCACCTCTGAGGGTTTGTTTCGCCCCAGTAAAGTTATCATTTCTCGATCGATATGTATATCGTTTTGTTTTGATTGACAGCTTTGAGTAATATTTGTTAAAATATAGATTGTGTTCACAAGCAGCACATAGTGAAACCATTAACATGTTAAAGGCTTACCTGGCTTGACCACAGACCACTCAACTGACCGCAGAGCGACAGCAGACTAGCACGGCGAGACGACAGCAACGTGAACACTCTACTACTGGCGACCATTCTGGTGGCGACCACAGGCCAACTCGTTTTATTTGGCCGGCTTGTCCCAACACACAGGGCCAGACCTGGTATGTGCGTGAAGGAATTAAGTTGACAGGGTTGTAACTAACAGACTGGGTATATGCCTACATTTCAACTAAACTTGGGACATTTCACACAAAAGCAAGACAGAGTAAGCTTTTGATGAGGCACATCCCAAAATGGATGACAGTAAATGTTATGGAAGCGTATCATTTTGTTTTATCTCCATGTGGGGAGTCGGATTTGGTGCAGTGGAGCCTCGTCTTCCACCTCTTAGGCTCGGGTTTGATACCCACCCAAACCCCAAGTGGGTTACATTTCATGCCCTGCCTGATTCTGTGCTGTGGGTTCCCTGAAGTAATTACCCTTCTCGAGAATTTTTCTGTCGACCTCTTCAATCAGACAGGGCTCTGGAGTGCTCTGAAACGTGCAAAACTAAATCTGGCCCACTTTACTCACAGTTTAGCCAGCAAATTTCTCCAAAACATTCCACTGGGGCAAAGAAAATGTCCTCAGTATTCAATTCAATTTTTAAAGGAGATTTTTCTGCAATATTTTGTACATGAGAGGGAAGTCAAGTGATTTCAAAATGGGGCTAAACTGGTACATGTCCAACCATGGTCCAACTATTTGAAAAGACTGACCTCTTTATTCAGTGTCAATAGTCTGATGGCCTGACTATGGAGAAATGTGTAGGACAATGAGACTAATTCCCACTTCATGCCACATGTTTCTTAAATTCTTTTGGCATGGTTGATTGCTGCAGTACTGAAGCTGTGTTGGACTGGTTGTTTTAGGTGCCAGTCTATTTTCTTGTTTTGCATGTTTTCAATACCTTAAGTTTTGGGACTCTCATACACAGTATTGAGAGTCCTAAATTTTCGGACTACTCTTTAATCTACATGTCACGTTGCTTCGCAGTTTGGAATTCATATTTTTGTTGCTAATAAGCAGCCATAGTTTGGATTGGGTGATTATCGAGTGAAAACATGTTCCAATCTTGATTTGATTTTCTGTCACCCTAGTACTAGTAGTAGCGGACCTTTCCACACATTTTGTATCATGGCGGTCCAGTAGTTAAGCCACATTTATGGGGCTAAATAATTAAGTAGCACCCACACCTCAAATTCCTTGATGCAATCATCGGTCTACGAAGTATAAATAACACTTCGAATCGCCGCACAAATCCTTTGTTATTAAACTCAGCGTTAGCAGGCAGATTCAGTCACACTTCACTGCGCCCTACAGTGCTGTTTCTTGTGCAGTACTCTCTGTGTGACACAGTTACTTTCACTTGAAACTGACCTGCAGGGTTTTTAAGGGTTTTTCATTTCATTCTGAATAGTGACTTCCCACTAGGAGGGTTAATAAGACCTTACCTTATCTCGTTCCAGACACTCGGACATTGAGAAGGAGGAGGGTTTCCAAGTTTGTTCAACTCGCAATAACCGGGACAAAACACTTCCTCGTGCGACGTCACACGACTTGAAAAGATGGCGGCAATACCCACAATGCTTTGGGAAGTTTGCGTTGTCACGAGAGGGCGCTCTTAGATAAGGACAGTAGGAGTAACTGAGATCCAGTTCGAGTTTTTGTGGCACAACAATCGAAACTTAATTATTTTTTTAAAATGTGTGTCTTTGCTTGTCAGAGTCAGGAAAAAAATAAGAACGAAAAATATCTGTGGATTTGAAAATGAAAATGAACTAATTGGCTGAAAAAAAACATGGGCCTTTCTCCGTTTGAACTTTGAAACGTTTATAGGCCCACTTAGAAATGGACCAAGCAGTTTCTATTTAAATTAGCTATTCAAATACACCTTTTATTTGAATGCAATTCTCTTGTATAAGGAACCAAACTATGTCTAGCCAATAGTGAAAGTTAAATGCATGCATATTAGATTTCTCCATGTGCTTTAGTTTAGTTTTAGAATGTATTTTCTTTGTTTTCATGGTTTTCATGGGCTCGCTTATATAATGGTCTTAAATTCCAGTTACCTTGTATTAAAAGGTCCCCCCCCCCCCACTCCACAAAAAAATAATTATAACGAAATTGAAATACCATGCAATATTATACTCATATAGACTGGCATTGAGGTCACTAGTGCACGTCTATGCGCTCCAAGGGACTGTGAGTTGCCAGAAGAGGGTCCTATTTCCAGAGGTCGAAGTCCAAGGGAAATAGGACCCTCTTCTGGTCACTCACAGGCCTGAGGGGGCAAATACGTGCTCTAGTGACCGAATTATGCCGAAGTGTCTAACTCACCTCTGTCCAAAATATAAAATAAGAAAAGAAACATTAAAATGTCATGGTTTTATAATTGAACTGTTTTATTTAACAATTAAGTCATATAACCAATTCAACTATAAGCGATTCAACAATTAAAGGAAAGCGGTTAGTTTTCCTAGATTTAGTTTTGAGTTCCAGTTTTTGTGAGGGCGCTGTAATTTTGAGTATAGAGCCCAATCGACGCACGTCTAGTTCACGATGACGCAAGTGTCATGCACTAGCCAACAGTGAACCACACGTGACCGTGTTTCAGCCAACCAGGATAAAGAACCAGCAAGAGGTGTGTTATAAAACAGAATACGATTGAACCAAATGATCACACCATAAACAATAATTGTGAAATACAAACATGATGCATTTTACCAGAATGCACGCCCATACTCAATCAGCTTATTAGCTGCGTAAACGGACATCTTTCCTGTCATGTGTAAGAGTATATCAGTGTGAAAAAAATGTGTTACTGGAATGCATGCCCATACATCTACTCCATCAGGTTATTACTTGCATGAAAGGTCATCTTTACTGTCATGTTTAAGAGTATATCAGACTGAAAACAGATATAAATGCAAAACAGATAAATATAACAAAATCCGTTATTAATTTATTTGATTGTCTTTTGTAAATTGTCTGTCAAAGAACTTCGTGAATAAAGTCAAACTTTCCACATTTTTTCGTCTGCAACGCGTATACTGTAATTGACATCACACTTGATTTACATCCACATTAATTTGGTAGTCTTCATTTTTACTCAGAAAATATATAATCTTTGTTGTCCCAACCTAAACATCTGCGGACCAGTAACTAGCTCCCATTCAAAGCCATTGATGGGATGATCCTTGCGCGTGCACAGCTTGATTGTTTATTTTTGAATCACTATGCATAATTTAACACATGGTTGTCAAAAAAACTGACTCTAGTTTTACCATAAAAAGTTCGCAAAATCGCCAGTGTCTCTATAAAATATGCAGCCTTCAAAGCATTCCAACTGCATGGGTTTTAAACACTGAACACTGATATCCCTCTCTATTTATTGATATTTGCCAGAGGCACGTTCGAATTCAGCAAGAAATCGAAGCGCATCACCTCCAAAATTGCACATTCGTAGCCTGTGGCCATTTTTGCAATAGGCTGGTTGCGTGCAAATATTACCGTTGTGAATTTGAATTAAGGAGGTGGGATTCAGACCTATGCACGTCCTGCATATAATTTGCATGCATTAGGAGGAAAGCCTCCTAATGTATTCATGATTCACTACTAGCTGCCTGTCCTCATATTGGAAGTCCGAATTACAATGGGGAGAGGGAACCAAACTAGGAATCCCACCCCTGCAACAATTACTGCTTCATGCACTTGCAGTTTTGTTTAACATAATGCACTTCACACCAATTTTAGCACCAACATTTATACCACATTCAAACGAAATATAAATATATGTGTTCTTATCAGAGAGACAATTATTTTGCATTATTTACAGTATTATTACCAGTATTGTAGTTTACTGGATGAAGTAATCCCAAAAGCACTAAATACTCAATGTTTTCAAAGTTTTTACACAATTACCATAAATGTCAGGCCAACCAGTCTATAACAAAAATATATTTCTATTTCCAAAAATGTACATGTATTTGCCATCAGTGGTTGGATGAATCCCAAAACTACTCAAAGGATACTCATTGTCTTAACGTTATACCTAAACACAATTGTTGTCTGGTCAACAAGTTTCAACTTGTGAAGGAAATGGACCAAACCACCCATACAGCCTCAGTGTATGATAAGAAATCAACGAGTACCATGCATCACCTGTGTCTCGACTTAGTGGGGTTTCATGCACACACGTACAGATCTGAAGCCTATTAAAATTTGTTTGCCAATTTAAAATGTTTGCAGATGCACAATCGGCAAATCATACTCTAAAAATGGTCCCAGGTAAGATTGGACCCGAATCCGGGTCAGATTTGACCTCACGTACCTTCTAGGTCAAAATGACACTTCTCCGAGTCACCTTCTCCTGCCATTTGCCCCAAAAAATGACATTTTTGACACAGATCATTGTCATTTTGACACAGAAAACTGTCGTTTTGATCACGAAAAGTTTCATTTTGACCCACTGCAGAAGAGTGCAAGTCTAATCTGCCAAATTCGGGGTCGAATCTGACCCAAAACGTTTATGAGAGTGACTTCAACTTTGATGACAAACTAAACAATTCTGTATATGGTGCACAGCTTACTGTCCTACACACAGCGTGACCCTGCTGACGATCTGAACTGAGAATATGTTACTTGTGTTTATTCACAAACAGGCATCCTGGAATGGCACATTTTCAATGATCTGTTTTATTCTTTCGAATTTGTCCAAGTCCCCAATGTGATGTCATACAGAAGGTTGAGATTTCGCCAAAAATAAAACTTTACCTACACATGTTTATTCTCATTTTGTAGTTATGACCAGCATACTGAAACTACACCACGCACAATCAGTGAGACAGGTTGATACTCCAAAATGTTCCTTTACACTATATACAAACTCTTGACTTGTGTAACAAAACAAACACCCCGCAGATATCTCACGAGAAGTCTTGCGATTACGGGAAAACACAATCGCCAGCGTAAAAGCGAGGGGGTCCTAATCCGTCACGTATCTTGCTAGACGACTCAAGCTATTATTTCATTTCCATAATTTCTCATCCTACAAAAGTTGGTGTATAAATATCAACTTCACATCTTCCAGTGAATATTGCCCAACCGCATTTTAGAAGGTTATTTTCACTAAGAAGCTGGGGAAAGGCGTTGACCATTTTTCAACAATCTGTTTGCCAAATACGCTGCAGGTTAATCTATTATACTGTGGTCTTCCGAAGACAAAACATTTTCTCATCAGAGTGAACAATGATTTTTGAAAATCCCCATTAAAATACAATATAAATGTCCCTCTGCCGCTGTTCACTTTTCCCTCTTCATACCCAACTGCCAGTGACTTCCTAGACCGTACGATTTACATACTTAATTTAGGGGGGGGGGGAGGGTAATACTCTTAATAGCAGCAATTTTTTATTTACTTGCTGTGAAAGTGCACTGCTCTGGCTCCTCTGTGCACAAAGAAATGGAAGGCCCTCTCAACAGTATTGAGTGTGTACTCATTGCATGTGTCACTCGATGAGCAAGCCACTACTCAGGCTTTTCAACAAGTCTGCTGAACCCAGGCATGTTGTTCCTCAGGAGTATAGCCAGTCTAATACCTCAAACATCGTCTCTCTGCAGGGCGTCGAACAGTACGCGCCCACCATCTCTCACCCTGGTATTGAATTATTTGCATGTGGAAGATTTTTGAAACCGTATGCAAATGAGGAATAGTCTGGAGCCTGCATGTGCGTTACATGAGCGTTTGTTTTTGTATACGATGTCAGGGGTAAAAACAGAACCAATTCGTCGCGCCGTGAGTAACGAAAAAACGATTGTTTTCGAAGTAAAAATCTTTCACGCCAATATACTGTATTACATTTCATAAAAATAAGAGAAATTGAAAAGGAAAGACTATTTTAAAGAGGGTGTGGACGTTATAATAACAATGATCGTGAAAACACGTAATGCACGTTGTAAATAATAAATCGATTACTAGGTTGGAAATATGGGGACGAGGTTGGTTTACCTCCCCCTGGATCTGGAGTGTGATAAATGCACTTTGGTGGCTGGAAGATGACAGATGGGGGTCATGGGGGTCAGGGATTATGTATAACAGCTGGCTTGCTGCCAATTCTGTAATACTAATGTTTATAGACTTTATGAATGGATTACTAGGGAAACAAAGGAAAACCAACATGATCTCAGACATTTTCTAGACAGCCAGATTTTAACTTGATTATGCAGGAATTAAAGAACAAATTCCACTCAACTGATTTATAAGCTGTGTCCCCCCCCCCCAAAAAAAAAAACATGGACGTATTGCTTAAGATGAAAAGTTAATGCACAACAAAGGGTTAAAAGTGGGACCAGACATCCAAACAAGAAATTGATACCAGTTTAAAGCAAAATTTGACAACCTATAACTCAAATACAAACCGGAGCTGAACAAATTAGACCTGACGGTCAGTGCTTTGCCATGTGTACGACACGCGACGCGCGGAATAAAATTACCAAAAATATTCGTTTACTTCGATATAACTTTTATCCTTTTATTTTCCCATCAGCAAAAGCAATGGTATCAGATTCTTGTTTGTGCAAATACTTGTGTTTTAATACTCCATGAGTTGACTTTATCTGAACTTTGAGCTCACCAATTTACTGCACGGTGCATGGACATGGAACATATAAATTTGCCGATTTATGCTTTTCTGTCGTTAATCAAATTGATGGCATTTGGATGGGCAAATTGAAGCTAGAAAACAAACTCAATTTGGTAATTACAATAAACCTACTATAGTTTCTAATGTGGGATTTATCCTTGTTCATAAATTTAAGAGTGTGCACCTTTAATTATCTACATCTGACAGTAGAACGGCATCTTTCCTACATTTTCGTCATTTGAGACACCCGGCCCTCACACCCCAACTAACCATGCTATGCAGTCCATTCATGCCTGGTAGCGTTCAGAACTTATACAGCAATTACAACCCCAGACTTACCCTGTTAATGTCAAAACGGTCTTATTTTTGACAGCAGGGATGATTCAGGTAATCCCCATGTGAACAGCGTCAATGTACACAAGCCTATGTAAATGTGCACAAGCACAGTAGGTTTTCCCTGCCAAATAAACTCACCGACCCTTTTAGGCCAAGGGAAGTGACACCCTCTCTAGTGGACGTACCACGGTCCAAACTAGGATCTAGTGATAGATGATATTTGGGATGCCTACCACGTGACTGGGACAATATAAAAAAGAAAAGAAATGTGAGCAGGCTTTATTCCACTCAGCCTCCAGCTCAACAGTGTGCGCATTGTTAAAACGTAAATCAAACAATAAGTAGATCTATGTATATTCGGTGAAAAGAATATAAGGCCTTTTTGCATAATGATTTTTATGTTTTGATGTTTTGTTTTGGTCCACATGCAGTCAAAAACGTATATGCAAGAACACAGTTCCACGACATAGTGACCTTTTAAATAGGCACATTTAAGATGAGGTTTCATGACCCTTGATGTCGTCACTCCAATTTGTGTCTGAACACAACAATGCAACTTGTTAAAACAAAATTAAAAATCAGATGATTAAATGATCATGACGTCATCGTGAGGTCACACGTTTCACAAATTTTTGTCTAAATATCTACGACCTAACAGACCTATTTACAAAAGAATTTTGAATTTATCATGTTCTGTTCGTAAAATGTGGTTTTAAAACTGTAAAACCCAAATTTCATAAGAGCACATGATGACTTCATCATGACGTCACCTTACTTTTTACGTATCACACATCCCAGTCTACCTACATACCAAGTTTTTACCCAATGTTTTAAAATTTCGATCTTTTTTTGCAAATTCCAAATGGGGTACGAGCGAATGTTTTTCTCAGCTACCTCACGTGACAGGCACAACTTCGTGTGTCACATGTCATCCACCTCATCCAGAAAACGACAAAACAACGGTAGTCTTTGTGGCTTCCAAAACTGCAACCTGTCATTCCCAACAGCATATCAGCTGGCAAAACACAAGAAAACTGAAGGTCACCAGTTCAAAAGAGGAAGACCGACAACTTCACGCCGTCACTAAACTAGACACACATGTACATGGGTATACATGTTCATGGTCAAGTATATGTACATGCAAGTGCATGTACATGTACATGTTCAGTTTTTTTATTAATCGACATTAGGGATGGGTGGGTCAAAATAATTTGGAAAAAAAAGACGAAATTTTAAAACATTGACAATTCTGAATGGCCCATATAAAACATGTACAAAGTCTATGGGGTTTGGGGAGAACAAAAAGAAACGAAAGTCTATAAGAAAACAAAAACTTTTACTTTTTAAAGTTGAAATGCCAATTAAAATGATCAAAATTCAGAAATGACCAACTTCAACGAATTTTACACTGCGCAACCTTTATAGGCTTGTATGGTTGCTACAAGTACTAAAGGCTGCAGACAATATTTGCATTCAGGATGGTTTATTATCCGCAACAAATAACACAATTTACGAGGCCAAGTGGACCAGTGAAAACATCGGTATGAAACTCAGACATGTGATTGAACGATGAGAAATCTACAGAGTGCGCAAACTTTGATCTAAGTGTTCACATGTTGTCCACAGAGGGCGCACTAACAATAAACACAACAACTTGGCTAATACACTTGTGTTGGGACGGGTTACAAATTAATCTAATTGACCTTCATAATGTGCCCAACTAAAAAACAAAACTCGTAACCAACATAGCTGGGGTAAATGGTAATGCTATTGTAAAATATAACCCAATCTTTGACTGACCGTACATCAAAAACCTCGAGCAATTTGTCAGTATTGATTCAACTTACATGGAATTAAGCAAAGGTTTTACAAACTATTACCACTTTCCTGGTCATTCCCATCTCCCAAATTTTTCATACCATTGCACTGAATTCTTCAAATGAACTGTAAGCTTGTACGTGACTCAAAAGCGACGGATAGCGGGACAATAACCCATCCAAATCAGAATATCCCCAGCTGCAGTCAAGGCTCAAGTCTGTCAGTCCGGGCATGTCACGTACAGCCACGGCAATGTGTGTTAAGTCCGACTCTTTCAACCAGCAAAAGTTCAAGTTTAGCCTATTTAAGTTCTTCATTTTTGGCAATTCCTTCTCCCACAACTCAGACAAGGAGCTCAATCGAATGTTACCAGCAAGGATCAAGTCAGTCAATTCGGGCATAGTACCTACAGCTGAGGCAATGTGTTCAAAGTCTGTCGGTTTCAAATTGCAATAGCTCAGGTCCAGCCTATTTAAGTGCATCATTATGGGCAATTTCTTGACAGTGTCAGTCGATCTACCCAATGTCCGGTTGTGATTAAGGATCAAGTCAGTCAGTTGGGGCATATCACCCACAGCCGAGGCAATGAATTCAATGTCTCTCCATGCCAAATTGCAACTGCTCAGGTCCAACTTATTCAAGTGCATCGTTTTTGGCAATTCCTTGGCAGACCCAGCCGATCCGCCCAATGTCCAGTTGTTATTAAGGATTAAGTCAGTCAGTCTGAGCATGTTACCTGTACCTACAGCTGAGGCAATGTATTCTATGTCTCTCCATGTCAAATTGCAGCTGCTCAGGTCCAACTTATTTAAGTGCGTAATGTTCGGCAATTTCTTGGCAGAGCCAGCCGATCCATGCAATGACTCGTTGTAAGCAAGGATCAAGCATGTCAGGTTGGGCATATCGCCTACAGCTGAGACGATGTATTCAACGTCTCTCCATGTCAAATTGCAATTGCCCAGGTCCAGCTTGTTTATGTGCGTCATTTTCGGCAATTTCTTAACAGAGCCAGCCGATCCGCCCAATGCACGGTTGTCAGCAAGGATCAAGTCAGTCAGGTTGGACAAGTCACCTACAGCCCAGGCAATGTATTCAACGTCTTTCCACATCAAATTGCAATTACTGAGGTTGAGCCTCTTTAAGTGCGTCATTTTATGAGTGGGCATTTCCTTGTCCCACAAGTCAATCGATCCACCCAATTTCTGGTTTTCATCAAGGATCATGTCAGTCAGTTTTGGCATGTCTCGTACAGCCAAAGCAATATATTCAACATCTGTTCCCTGTAGTTCGCAGCTTTTTATTTGAAGTTTTTTTAGGCTTGTCAAGTGTTTGATATGAGGGGCCCACTCTACAGCTTTTCCTCCCAGTGTATTGCAACCCTCTATGTCAAGACTGGCCAAGTGTTGGCTGCGTATCGACGACACAGTTTTCTCAAGATCGCCCTTCAGTAAGAGGCATTTCTCAAGCCTGAGAGCCCTGAGGTTTTCCATGCAACCCAGGGCTACGGCTAAATCACTGACCAAGTCAGACACCAAAGTTACCTCAATTCTTTCAACGCGTGCCAGTTGTGTCGTGCGGTTGTCGGACTTACAGACAACTTCTAAAAGGTTTACGAGACTGCGGAAATTAGTATCGTAACTGGCATTGATACGTGATGGAATGTGCGAGTCGCGGGTGAGACACGGTGGGACCTTTGATGATTGGCTTTCAATGAAGCAGTTTCGATTAATCGCTTGCACTACATCTGATTGGTACCTGGGCTTTTGTAGATCCCCTTTGAACTTACGGTCGAGGAACTTTACAATGTCCGTCATGCACTTTTCATTGTCACCACAACAAAAACGAAAGAAAAACTCATTCGAAACTACGTCCTCAATTGTCTCACAAAGTTGCCCTAAAGTGTTTTTAATTTCTTGAGATGGTACAACTTTGCACGTCATGCGGTTTAAAAGTCCCTGGTTCGACATATGTACACTCTGTAAGTATCTCGCAGCACAGTATTCCTGCATAGTCTTGTGCATGAACTGTACATTGTTGAGGGGTGCTTGGTTTTTGATAACTATCTGCTGGGTTAGGATGCCTGCTTTTAGTGCCAATTCCAGTGCCCATGGTTCAAACTCATCTGCTTGAAATGAGAAATTCTTGTTTGCACTCAAGAGTCCGCGCAGCGCAGTTTGTCCAATTGCATTCAATGTTTCTTGAACAGTTGGTACGCTTGCATCTGATTCTCTCTTCTTGTCTTCGTCTTTTCTTGTGAACATATAATTAACTGCCTTAGTGAAGAGGCGTGAAGTTGTTTCTGGGAGTTGTTTACTCTCCCTCCACAACAAGCACATAAGAAGTAACAACATCGGGTTTGCAGCTAAATCAAGCAGCGTGTTGGAATTTCCGATGGTTTGGCTTAGCGCATTGCCACTATCAGGATCTTCGACATAGAATTTCTGAACGTAATTATTAACCTCTTTGTCAGTAAACCCCAGAACCTCTACGTGTGTGCAAGGATTTAGAACAAGAGATTCTGACGTAAGTTTCTCAAGATGAGAGGGGCGTGTCGATACACAGATTACACATTCCCGGTATTGTTTTCTATTGAGTGCTTTAAGGACAGAACCGAATGAGGCTGGATCGAGTGTTTTGGTCTTCATTTCATCAAAACCATCCAACAGAATCAAGACCTCATTTGGGTTGGCCAGGATGAATTTATCAAGCTCATCTTTTGCTATTCCTGAGTCTTCGTCTAGAAGTTGATCAAAAGTGGAATGAACAAGATCGGATCCTTCCAACAAGGCACACATCTTCAAACGAAAGACAAGCTTGAACATTTTAAGGATTTCGCTTACCTCCTCAGCCCAGTCATATGCAATCTTATCAAAAATAGTTGACTTCCCGACACCTCCAATGCCATAGAAAACGAGGCGTTTGATGAGTTCCCCACTTTTTGTCCTTAATCTGAATATTTTGGCATACTCTGTTGAGTTTACAGTTTCTCCTTTCTTGCCAATGACAAGTGCTACGCCTTCCCGTGTTTCTAACTGTACTTTAGTGTATATATCAGCTATGGGCATTTGGTCATTATTAACCCCAGGCAACAACTGCACGTAACTGCCTGTTGTTGTATAAACTCCCTTCAAAATGTCCCTAGTCTTGTTACCAGCTTCTTGGTAGCTAGGATCCCTCGGCCTTGGTTCTTGGTCTGGTCTCTGACTATGCTGAGGTATGGGTACATACGCACCTATTTAGATAAAACAAGAAAGAAATATTGCTTCAATACAAATAATTTTGTTTCTGAACGGTTGAAAAAGTGTTGGCCTACAGAGAAAAATATGTAAAGAAATTGTTATTTAGAATTTCTAGTGCGTATTATTAAGGCACTATAACAATTAATTTTAAAAAAATGAAAACAAAAAAATTAATAAACGTTTTGGCATCTGTACCATTGTTTGATGCAAACTTGTCAAGTGTTGCTTTCCAGTATATTCACTCTTTTTTTACACTGACAAAAATAACTTCAGACAATAAGCTGTTAACTTCAAGTGTACAAACAGTTGATTGGCCACCATTACCACAATATTGACTCAGGTAATTATAACAATATCCTCTTGTAGTAATTACCACACTCCTAATAAGCCATAGGCTATCTGGTTCTTTCAATTCTGATTGAAGATAAGCTGAAATCAGTCGCAAATTAGATTTTAAAAAAATCGGATTTGCCCGGCAAGTCACGTTACCAACAACGATTATTCAGTTTGTTTGCCAACAGCCCATTAATCCATTCATTAGTGTGTGAATGCAAAATAGAGTGCAACTTCATGAAAATTGTATATGCTTTATAAGCCTCTTTTTTTTTTTATAGATTTGGCAGAAACACAGTCGGTGGTTCTATTTGGAGGGGACGACAGTGAACAGATTTGAAATTTTTTTAAATACTTTGTCAATTTTAAATGTTTGCAGATGTACAGTCGGCAAATCATATACACTCTAAAAAGTCCCCGGTCAGATTTGACCTGACACTTTTCTGGGTCAAAAAAAAACTGCAGCCATTTGATCTGGGACTTTACCGAGTCAAAAACACACTTTATTGTCGCCATCCCGCCTATATCACGCGAGGTAATTGTCATGTGACCAAGAAAAGTGCCATTTTGACCCAGAAGTGTGTCATGTCCGATCTGACCTGGATTCCGGGTCGAATCTGTTCCGGGACTTATAAGAGTGTATAATAACTTCGACTTTGATGACACACCATTATATCACTATGTAAAAAGTGAACGGATTTGACCTGACGTATAACTGTCATGTTAATTGACATAGAAAATTGTCATACGCATACAATAATGACGCATACAATGAGCAAATAGTAACCTGTTCCTATAATTACCCTTTACATTACCCATGCAATGACCAAAGACATGTATTTACCGTGCAGACATCCGGCAACATCTGCTCTTCTGATGTTCTCCAATGCCGTGCACAACGTGGTCCTCTGCTGTTCAACACTGGTGGACTGGGCTTGTTTCCATGATACAAGCATTTCCAGACCTTGCCATGTGGTGTTGTTTTGGTTATCTTCCTTGATTGTCTTAACTTGTACCATCGTAAAGTCCAGCTCAAAAGCCAGATCTACCCAATCACCACCAAGCCTCTTAGCGACCTCGCGCAGAGTTCTGTCATCTAAACATGGTTCTGAAAACAGTGATAATAGGTATACTTTGTAATACTATGGACGATCCAAGCCGCATAGACCAACAAAATAATAACCAGAGCTACCAGGATTGCTGGCTGCCAACTTGCCCACGTTCACAGTTTTGCTGCCAAAAATTAGACGCAAAAACATTTGGCCCTCCCTCTTTCATTGACCCCAAGCAAGTGGTCTAGCTACTACTCACCTGTTACAGCAGAGGGGGCGGATACCGGAGCCTCCTGTTGTATCGTGGTAAGGACATCAGTCCGTTGGCAGGCTGCTTCAGATTGTTGCATCGTGGTAGGGACATCAGTCCGTTGGCAGGCTGCTTCAGGTTGTTGCATCGTGGTAGGGACATCCATCTGTTGGTAGGCTGCTTCAGATGGTTGCATCGTGGTAGAGACATCAGTCCGTTGGTAGGCTGCTTCAGATTGTTGCATCGTGGTGGGGACATCAGTCAATTGGCAGTTGATTGAAGATTTCCTGCAAACCCTTTTAGTGGGAAAAAAACATGCATTTTGGATGTCACAAACTCATCAGAAATGTTGGCAAAAGCTGACAACACCTCCATGATACTGAATGTTATCTAGACAGTGACGTTCTGATATTCAATATTATTTAAACTGTCCATAGAATGAATTTCATTCATTGTAAGGAACCTATTTTGTATAATTGTTTACTCCTCTTAAAATTATTTGACTTTTCTGTTTGGGTAATTTCACTGAAAAGTGCCCTTACATAACATGAATAAAATAATCGTCCTTGCCAACTGAGAGCGTTGTTACTGGTGTTTCATTTCAAGAAAAAAAGTCCCATTTGGGGGGGGGGGTTTCCATTGTGAACCGTTTTCCACTGAAAACAGTTATGAGAAATGCTTGCTCACTGACTTACTGACACAACCACAAAGGAAAAGAGCATTTTACCAGAGCATTTTTAACTTCCGGCAACTTTTGCGCTGAAATAGCGGAGCATTGAGGTTTATGCACAAAACGATATCGCACTTTTACTCATGAGTATGAAATTTCGTAGTAGCATAAAATCAAAAAGGCCATTGCTGTTCCACAAAAAAAGTTGTGTTCAAAAATTACCCATGGCTAGTTTTAAAGAAACACACACGCCAAAAAGGTCACTGACACCTACCTGGATGAGGAAATTGGTCCTTCCCTGGCTAAACACCATGCATCGTCATCAGCGCTGGAGATGATGATTGGTTCCGTGGTACCCGCATATGTACTTTCTTTCTTGAATGTGCACTGTTCCTTGTCAAGTGAGAAAACAGTATGATTGAAGTGCTGGCCATGTTTAATGAGTATAACACTTGTCAATGGTGGGATCAAACTGTACTCTTCTTGCCTGTGAGGCAACAGTTCAAGACTCGTGACCCGGCTGGTAGTCTCTTCAACAACAACGATGCGAAGATTCAAGGCCTGGCTGAGGATGTGGAGAATTAGGTCCACAGAGTCACTGCCATACTGCCCTGTCTGTGCCCAACCCTCCAGCTGTGCAAGTGTATCTTCTTTGCTCAAAGCAGAATATGGCATGTACTCTTCTACATGCTGAAGGAACTCATCGCGTACCATGTGCTTGACTCTTTTCTTTGATAAACCCTCTGCACTTGTTGGGGTCTGTGATGACTGTAAACCCCCACGAACAGCGTGAAGTATGCACAGTCCATCTTTAGGCACCTCCACCTCAGTCAGTCTACTGGCATGAAGATATTCTCGCAGGGTCTTGTACCTGTAAATATACAAATCACCATTGACAAGATGGCCAACATAATTATCGACACTTCCCCCTTTTACGTTTTTTACATTTTTTTAAAATTTAATTATGCCATTCGCTTTTAAAAGGTATATACAACATTTTGGTTTTGCTTTAATTAAGTATGGCAAATGACCTGAACAAATTGAAGCTCAGGGAAGAAGTCTAGGTGGCTTTCACATGTTCACGGTCGTGTAACCAATTGTAGACAAAATGTGTATCAGCTAAAGAGGCATTATTTGGGAAAAAGTCAGGAACTTGCTACAAAATTCTAATGATGCAATATTCTACTGATGCAATTATTTTCAGGAAGCTTGGTACTATTGGTCAATTCCCGGTACATGTACATTCAAGTAAGTTTTTTTCTTGTTTTAGTTGTGCTTGCAAATGTTGTAGGTAAATTACCAGTTTAAAATGTTCAACCATTCCAACATTAAAAAGGCTAAAAGATATTTCACATATACATTTGATACATACCCTGTGTCCGTACACAGTGGTGTGATACTCCGACTCATGTTTGTCTTCATTCAGTCTCACCTGAATGAACACTGAAAAAGAAAATGTATTTTGGTACTAAAGCATTTCTAGAGAATGACACTCTGCTCAGTTTGGTACACATTGTTTGATGACCATGATCGTCAACACTAATTACTCGCCCTTTTTGAGTCTACGTTACCACGGGCCCAGGCACAGTTATCCATGACAGCTTCAGTTGCAGAAGGCGTTGGCCTCATAACTAATGTACCCAAGACAGAGTACATTACGTCACATTGTGAGCCTTCCCCCTCACTTCATGTCCACGGCAGTCAAATAAAACATGTGACTGATTTTAAATACCTGGGATCCATGGTAGCATCAAGCCCAACCGACCTCAAAAGACGCAAGGCACTGGCCTGGACGACTTTTTGGAAGTTGGAACAGCTGTGGAGAAGCCCCTCCTCACCAATTATCACCAAAATGAAGTTGTTCAACACAACATGCATCACAGTTCTCCTCTATGGATGTGAGACATGGGTCATCTCCAAAGACATGGAAAGTGAAATAAACGCTTTTGCTACCTCTTGCTACCGCATTATGCTGACCATCAAGCGCACCGACCATGTCCCCAATGCCACCATCTATACTATGACCAACTCAAACCCTCTTGTGGAGCGTGTAAGAACTCGCAGCTCAAGTTCCTTGGGCACATACTCCGCATGACAGACAATGAGCCTGCAAAAGTGTATGCCCTTTATACACCTACCCAGGGGAGAAGGAAACCAGGAAGACAACGCACATCATACCTGACTTATATTCAACGCTTGCTTGGAGATAGTGATGGCATGCTGCGACCAGACCAAATAGCAACACTTACCCAAGATCGCAGTAAATGGAAGAAGCTTGTAGTCGACTGCTCCGCAGCCGAAGGATGATGATGACTCGTCAGGACGTGAGCAACACGGAACAGCTGCTTTTATCGTGGACATCGGCAGATCCAGGGGAGGGGCAACGGGGGCTATGCCACTCCCCCCGCAAATATAAACGAACCGATATTTTTTTTAGTGATGTTCGGGGCCCTTAAAGGCAGTGGCAGTTCTACGGGGGCTGGGGGGGGGGCTTACCCCCACCCCACAACAAATTTTGTCTAGGCCCCCCCCCCCAAAAAAACTTCCATAACAAAATTGCACTAGAAAGTTGTAAGAATGTGACGTACATGCAAAGGGTCTCCCCCTAAATAAGTAGTCGTACGCGTGAGAAGGGTGCATTTGTACACTTTTAGTTGATTATCAGCCCTCCCCATTGAAAATATGGGGCGAGCCCCCCATTGATTTTCGGAGGCCTAAGTGTCCTGAGAAAATAACCGGTCTACATTTCAGCAGCATCAAAGGAAAAATTCTGGATCCACCCTGCTAGCTCCCCCCCCCCCTCCCCAAAAAAAGGAAACAAAAACAAATATTGGCTCTAGAACCGCGCCTGCTAAAAGGCGCGCTGCGTCCTGGGACAGCCCAATTGGGCTACAAAACGCGCTTGGAACGAAATTATGTTAACCCTAAAGGGGCCAGGGGCGGAATCCGCCCCCCCCCCCCAACATTTTCCGTGATAGCCTCTAAAAAAACATTTTCGCGACCCGAGCTGTTATGACTTTTTAGCTTCGAGTTTTGCGCATCTTTTGATACCAAAAACATAAAAATCGGACCACGGGTTGCCGCGTAGCGAAAAATTTTCTGGCGCTACGCCTATACTCATATACGTCGTGTACACAGCAGAATTGCCATTCGTTCATATGAATAATTAATCAGCCATAATTCCAAAACCCTTTGACCTATAGTTATGAAATTACTTGGGTATGTTTAGGAAGAGTTGCTCTATGCATGTGCCGAGTTTCAAAAATTTTCGTCACTCGATGGCCGAGATCTTAGGGGGGGGGGGCGGAATCCGCCCCCCCCCCAAAAAAATAATAATAACCCGGCCCCTTTAGGGTTAATCGGAAAGCACATGAGAAGTAGGACATAAACATCCACACAACTATCCTTTAAAACTAGGCGTTTTGTGTTATTCCTGTATAGTATGCTTGCAAGTTTCGGGGTCCACTTTTGCGACCCCGAAAAGTAGAACTGTTTGGGTGCTGTATAGGCCTAGACACACACAACGTGTATATATCGTAGGCCTACATTGACTGAGAACGACAGGAAAAATGTATTCGTACTCCGTAAACAACCGGCTTTTGTTTCGTCTTTTCTTGGGAACGGTAAGACATAAGATTGGTTTCCTTTCGACCAGATGTTTGAAATAGGATAAGTAAACAATCTAAATTTAAAATTTTCAGGACATAGTGACCCTTTAAGCGGGCTCCGAACCCCACGCAGTACATTTTTTGACACACTTTTTAGGGAACAAAACTTTGTTTTGCTCCCCCCCCCAACCCCACCCAACCCCCAAATTGTGTTTTGGATCTGCCCTTGATCATAGAGCTACTTCTTGATACTCGCTGCGCCCGGGCCGCCGGCGCGGCCCCGTCGTTGCTGAAATCCACCGGATGACTTTCTTGACAGTGCACTACTTAGTGTAACAACTGACAGTCAGTTTGTGAGCCTTAAATACAACAGCGAAACTTCACAGGTTATCCCAACATTTTGTGTAATCCATGAAACCAAAAAGCAAGCCCACAATTAAAAGAAACGAATCATTCATGTAGACAAACTTACGTAGCGGGTTGATTCATATCAAAGATCATCCAAGATTGTTCCAGAACACTGCAGCTACTACGCGTACGCACACTAATATCATGACCACTTCGTCAGGTGCGCCACGAAGTGACTGCATCTATGGACTTTGTATGCACGATACGTCACTTCGTGATGCAACCGTTGCCGGGACTACATCATGCATATGCAAATTAATATCTCGATCTATCGGTCACATAATAACAATGGCGTCGTCCGAAACTTTACGAATATTCACATGCGACCTCGGTGTTCTGTCACACGCAAGCCATTTATATCAAATGAAAAAAGCATGCATTTTCGAAAATGTTAACTAGTCCTAATAGGATTATGAATATAATAATCATAGGAGGCTCCTATATCTTAATACAAAAGTAAAACACTCGTTGTTTTAAATTCAAGCATTTTCGATTGTGTTCCCTGACTCTAATTTATAAATAATTGTAAACTGTTGAATGGGATGGTGCCAGACTACTATGGACCGCGTTCCAAGCATCACTTTCGTTATTTTTTTTTAATATGGCTTGTCCCAAATTTTACATAGAGAATAATGTAGATGACTTACAGCTTTGCATTGCGGATGAGATAAAGTAGAAAGATTGTTGGTAATGCAATGTGGAAAGTAATTGTGGTTCTAAGAAGAACCGGTTGGTCGAATGTAGAACTCGACGTTTCGGACAGTGTGCCCTGTCCGTCCTCACTCACCCTCCTGAGGACGAACAGATCACACTGTCCGAAACATCGAGTTCTACACTCAACTTACCCGTTCTTTTCAGAACCACACTTCTTGCAAGAAGAGATTACGTTCCACATGGTCTTACCCACAATCTTTCTACTTTATCAGATAACAATGGTATTATTGTATTTAATTGCTTTCATTTCAAGTTTAAATATTGTATTTTATTGCTTTATTTCATTAGCCCTTCCCGATGGAGTTTACCTCCATTTCAATTTAATAGGGCTGACTGAAAGCTACATTTGTAAGCCCAACCAGTGTTTTCTTGCAAAAGGGCTTCCGAGCCATTTGACAAATTCAGAGCAAAATACTAAAAATAAATTGGATTTATATTCTTTGGAACAGATTATTTAACCCGATAGCCCTAGTGAAACCCTAGTTACTGCAGGTTCAAACTCATTTTTGATATAATATGGATATATTATATTAAATACGCCTGCATATAAAAACTCCATTTGTCCCAGCAGACCTACACAAAATCTGGGTTTTCCTAAATTGTTCTGAAGTCCACACTGAAGTGTTTTGTTTTGGTCTGCCGTGCTGCAAAGATGTACAAAGTTGACGAGTCAGTGGGTGACTTTCCTTATCAAATGACCTAAATGTAAGTGTTTACAAGTGTTATTCTTAGCGCAATGTCTAATCATGAAATGCAAAGTATTCGCATTTGAGCCCTTAATCTCCACGTAAGTGTATAGGCCTACATCGCTCGGTATAATACCGCATGCAATACGGTGATGGTGGATGAATTGATATTTATGTAGTGATATTTTAATACCAGAAAAATACTTAAAGACTATGATTGTAAATTTTAAAAAAAACTGCTGGAATAAACATATGGAAGTACGTTTACATCCTACACCTAGCGCTAATGTGTGGACCAATTCTCATCCAACTTTGCATTTAGTACGAGCTATTGTAGATACTCAGAGTCAGATCAAATATTGTTGCAAATCATATGTTGCTACAAATTTATTTCATTTTTCCTACTGTCAGTCCATAAACAACGCCTTGATGTTTTTCGTTAAGAAATGTAGCCGCAAATTAAAAAGACAAGCAATAGTTTAAAATCTCAAATTGATGTTCCTCATGCTTGGTAATCCAAAGGGTTTCATGAGAATTGCATGCCACTTGAGCATTGAGGCAGAGGCCGATCCAGAGAGGGGGATTTGGACGGGCTCGGATTAAGTGTTTCGTAGGCCCTAAAAAGCAGTGTTCCGTAGGCCCTATTCCGCCCTCGGCACAGACATGACATGTTGATGCTAAAGTACTAGCACTGTACGAATCAAGCCAGGCCAAGCTGGTATAGGTCCTAGCTCTGAAAGCCTGTTGGCGTTAAGGTCGTCCATCGCTTCTCAAGAGTGGGGGGGGGGGTACAAACATGTGTATCTTGATCAGAACTACTGCGAGTGCGAAGCCTAAACGGCGTGGGGTTCGTGGCCCTCTTAAGGGCCCCGACATTAGTTTGGGATTCAGACGCTCTGTGTGTGATCTTAGGTTACTTCTGACCACTTTAAACATTTTTGTTCGTTTGCAAAATAAAAGATTATCATTTAAACATCATTTTCGACTCTGCAGTCATCAAACCAGCTATTCTGAGCTATAGAATCAAATGTAGGCTACACTGTTTTTTATTCGGTGACGGAAATAGTTGTGGGGGAGGGAAAGGACATTATGTCCCCCGTCCCCCACCGATCGACACCCATGATTGGCACCGTGCTTCAACGCGACAGACTTTAAACGTACATTTTATACTTAGGGCCTACATGTATGCATACATACTGTACAGCCTTATAGTTGGTGAAGTCAAAAATTATGAGAAAGACCCTTAAACTGTTTAAAAACTTGTTTCTACGTGTCGGTGTGCGTGTGTGGGTAGGCCTATGTGCCTTTTATGGCACTACGATTTGTTCGTACGCACCAGAATTATTCGTAGGCCTCCGAAGTTTTCGTAGGCCCTAGGCACATTGCCTACTGTGCCTATTGGATAATCCGGGCCTGCATTTGAAGGATTGCAACCCCCCTCCAGCGCTGCCTAATGGCATGATACTAGTAAATATAGTGTAAGTATACAAAATATACTAGTTTGATACTGGTGCCAAAATAACAAATAGAATGCAAACATTCCTAAATATATTCTGAAATAGTCTTAGAATGCAGGAGAAAGCATGAGGTTTTATTCATAGATATCACAACCCCCCTTTCGTTTCCCGTAAGCTATAGATTTGCCCCTGTGCGACCAAATCTTTATTCCTGGGGCACCATTGAGTTGAAAAAGAAGACCACAATATTCCCAACCGGGCCATTAATAACACATCCCAATCCCTACTGAGTAAACGTTAAGGTGTGTGCAGTGCCGATTGCACATGCTCCACTCCCATGCAAAAAGGATATATGCCAATTTTAAAACATTGATAAAATTTACAACAAAAATCACAGAAATTTAAAACACCGTAAACAGGTTGGCAGGAATGCAAAACAATCACTCGATGTGCATTGTTCAATTTGATCGCCGCTTTAACATAGAAAAACCAACAATTAATTTGTGTTTTTTAATTTTTACCTAGTCAATGAAAATATGATTACTAATAAATGACTCGACGATAATTATCAACCTACTTACGAGTACCATGAGACAAAGCCCTACCAACTCCTAATTTGTTATATTTTTCAGTCATTGTCTTTTATTTTTTTGACAGCTCTCCCCTTTAGCTGTACCATGTTCCACCCTCTAGCCAACCATTCCCGCCTCTTTTACTACATGCACATCGATTTGCTGTTCCAACTCTAGTACTGTACAAAACTTTCACTCAGTGGACCCATACTTCAAAATATGCGACCATGCGCATGAATGGGCAAGGAGGCAAGAATTGAAAGCGTTACATTAAAAAAATGTACAGGGGAACAGACATTCGGGTCTTTTTTTTCTCAAAATTCGTCCGGAATTGTCGGGTTTTTTTTTTCTTGGGAAAAACATCGAATATCGCCCTAGGTATTTCTATTGGGTCTAGGTTTTGTTTTGTTTTAATGTACACAATAAAAATCCAGAAGACAGTAAAACATTGCTTTTGTCCACGAGTGTGCGCGAGGTCGAAGGAATCAGCAGGGTTCCTTTCCACATGAGTTTAAAACAAGACTGTGCGCTTCTGGTATACCATCTACCAAATTGCTGGCTGAATCGTGAGCTGTATCGCGCACGGGTTGAATTTCGTGCTGAATCACGGGCTTCGCGTTCGTCGGCACAAACGGTATCACCGTGCATGGACGGTCGGGTTGACGGGACTCTGCGCATTCAGACCCGGCAGGCACCATGCAACAAATCACGCTGCAATATATCAGTCTTCAACAAAAGCAGCAATTTCTGACTCTGGAAGGTACCTCCAACCCAACGGCGAACCGGAGGGTGCAACGGGAGCCATGCCCCCCCCCCCCGGCCCCCACTAATTAAATAATACGAAACCAATTATTATTAGTAGTAGTAGTAGAGTAGCACAGAGGGCAGCCATTGCGTAAACCGCAAACAAAACTCAACAAAAGCAATACGTTATTTTGCACCCCTCCCTTTGCTTTTTATATTAAATTTTGGGCGGAAAATTTTTGGACCCACTTTTTTGGGAACTAAACAAAATTTGCCCACCCCCCCCCAAAAAAAATGTGTTCTGGATCGGCCTTGCTCCAACCCGTAGTTTTTAAAAGTGCTGACTAATAAATTTCAAGTTATTAATAAATTTGAATTTATCAGTAAAAGGTCGATTAAATTGTATGTGACTTTTTACCCCACTCCCCAGAGTTTTAGTGTCTTTGAAGGATCCGCCCCTATTTGTACTACGCCAACGTCCACCCCTTCTTTGTTACCATGGTTACATTTGCGCTTTCCTTTTGACAAGCTCCTCACTTTCATATTGGTTTAATCTTGACATGGGAGGGGCAGGGCAAGCCGGTAACTAGGGGGCTTGGAAAACCGCAGGAACGGGGAAAAACGACCACCTCCAAAAGCTGTAGAAATCAATAAGATGTTCAAAATTGGGGGTTCTCGATAGTAGTGTTCAGGGCAATCGGTCACCACAAATGCCATTGAGCTCTCTCATTGGACGGATTTTGTGGCATAGCGCGAGTACCTGGCAAAGTGTGTTTACGTTTAACATGCATTGGGGCACAAAATACTATGCAAAGAAAGCGATCATGGGAACGATGAAGTAAATTGGAGTCGTGGGTGCATTCCAAGACCTGCTTCGCGCGTCGCCCGGCCTGATGAAGATAAAAAGCGTTCTGAAGTTCACACTGAAGTGTGTTGATTCAAAGATCTACAAATTTGACGAGTCAGTGGGTGACTGTCCTAATCAAATGACGCGATTTCGAGTGTTTACAAGTGTTATTCTTAGTTCAGCATCTATTCAATGCAAATTAATTCACCTTTGAGCCTTTAGTCAACACGTAGCCATAGCCCTACGTGTATATGCCTACATAGCTTGATAATGCCATGCAGTACCGCAATGGTAGACTGGATTGCATTTTACCTAGTGCTTTTTCAATTCCGGAATTAAGAAAAAGTATGAATGTTATTATTCTGCTTAATATAATTATTGGGAAGTATATAGGCCTACATCCTACAGCTGGCACTAATATCTGGACCAATTCTCATCAAACTTCTCACTTTAATAGCAACCATTGTAGAAGCGAGTCTTAAGAGTCAGATCAAGGTGTTACAATTATATTGCTACAAACAAATTTCATCTTAACAACTGTCACTTCTTGCACAAAGACCTGATGCTTTCACCAAGAAAACAAGCCGGAAATTAACGATGAACAACAGTTGTAAAACTCCAATTCAAATTCCTCAAATTTGGTAATCCAGCGCACTAAGCTTGAAAGGAGTTTCATGAGAATTGTAAATCCCACTGCACTGAGTGCAGAGGCCCATGGGGATGGGGGGGGGGGTGCATTTTGAGGGTTGCTACCCCCACCCCCTCCGCCGCTCACCAAGGCCACAATATGGCTACCAGTATAACTCGGCCAGTTTATTACCCAGGCCAAAAGAAATTTAAAACATCATAAACAGGTTGACATGAATGCAAAACACTCACTCGGTGTGCATATTTCAATTTGATGCATGGTGAACACAAACAGAGAAAAATCAACCATTATTCTTTTGTTAATGTGTACATTGTCAAAGAATATGACTCTTATGACGATAAGTATCAACCTGCTAACAAGTACAATGAGCCAATGCCATACCAACTCCTTTTGTTATTTTTTGTCAGTTTTTGATAGCTATACCATGTTCAACCATCTACCCATGGAGGTAGTTCATGCTCTACCTACCCTTTCCCGCCTCTTTAACCACATGTATATCGATTTTGCTGTTTCAACTCTAGTCCTGTACAAAACTTTTACTCAGTGGACCTACTTAAGAAGCGAAGCTTAAGGCAAGAAGCGAAAGCGGTTCATAGAAAATGTACATGGGTACAGGTATTCTAGGTCTTTGTTTCTCAAAAATCGTCCGGAATTGTCGGGATTTTTTCTTGAGAAAAGCCTCGAATATCGCCCTAAGTATTTATACTGGGCCTAAGTGTGTTTTTTTTTATGTGTACAAAATAAAGACCGTAAAAAAAATGCTTTCGTCCCGTGCGCACGAGGTCGAAGGAATCAGCAGGGCTCCTTTCCACATAGTTGAAACAATGCGCTTCGGGTACTGTACTATCCACCAAATTGCTGGCTGAATCGCGAGCTGTATCGCGCACGGGTTGAATTTCGTGCTGAATCACCGGTTTCGCGTTCGCCGGCACAAACGATATCACCGTACATGGACGGTCGAGTTGATGGGACACTGCGCATACACGCCCGGCGGGCACCATGCAACAAATCACGCAGCCGCATAACTCGCTCGCTATTTCTGACTCTGGAAGGTATACCTCCAACCAGTAGTTTTTAAAACTGTTGGCTAGTTAATTTGAATTTATTAACAAATTGGAATTTATCAGTACACTGTAAAAAAAAAGTTGGGCAAAATGGGTTGATAATTCGACCAAAAAATGTTAGTCGAATTATCAACTGCCAACATTGGGCAAATTCTTCCCGACAGTTTGACAGTTTTTACCCAATTCAACCCAACATGAGGTAATTTCGTACCAATGCTGGGTAAATCACATTTCCCAACAATGTTTTATCTAACCTTTCTACAGTGTAATTGGTCCATAAGTTGTATGCGATTTTTGCCAACTCCTCCTAAAGCATGTCATTACTCCGACCCTATGTGTACTACGCCAACCTCCACCCCTTACATGTTACCATGGTGGCATTCGCCCTTTACTTTGGACATGCTCATTACTGTTTTATTGGTTTAATCTTGACATGGGGAGGGGCGGGGCAAGGCGGTGACTAGGGGGCTCGGAAAACCCTAGAACGAGGAATACGACCATTTCCAAAAGCTGTACAAATCAAGGGGATTTTAAGAATTGGGGGTTCTCGATATTAGTTTTCAGGGCAATCGGTCACCCTTAATGCTCTTCAGCTATCTCATTGGACGGATTTTGTTTCACAGCTTAAGTTCGTGCAAATTGTGTTAGGCTTAACAGCGTTGGGGCACAAAAAACTGTACAAAGAAAGCGATCAGGATTAGCAGTGACTACGCCGTTTTAGAGTGCGCTATGGGAACGATGAAGTAAAATTGCACTCGAGGGTGCATTCCAAGACCTGCTTCGCGCTTCGCCCGGCCCGATGCGGGTAAAAAGTAAATTTGTCCCAGTAGGCCTACACATATACACCTGGGTTTTCCCAAAGTAGTCTTAAGTCCAAACTGAAGTGTTTTGTTTTCGACTGCCGCGATATAAAGATGTACAAAGTTGACGAGTCATCGCGTGACTTTCCTTATCAAATGATGCGATTTCAAGTGTTGACAATTTTAATTCTTAGCTCAGCAACCATTTAGTGCAAATTGGTTACCCTTTGCGTCTTCAGTCAATACGTACGTGTGCGGGCCTACCTAGCTGATAGTACAACCTGCAATACGCCAATTGTAGATTTCTATCTAATTAGTGATATTTGAAAACTGGCATTATGAAAAACTATATAATGAATGTTATTTAAAATGAAATTGCTCGGATAATTATTGGGAGGTAGGCCTACATCCTAAAACTGGCACTGATGTCTGGACTAATTCCTTTTTTCAATAATGTTTCTGTAATTGTAATTGTTTTGACAGGGCACCACTATCAGCTGTACCATGCTCTACCCTCACAGCCATTCCCGCTTCTTTTACTACGTGTATATCGAGTTTCTGTTCAAAGTCAAGTACAAAACTTGGACTCAGTTTAGTTGTTTAGTTTAGTTGTGACCTCGCCCCCCCCCAAAAAAGTTGAGGGCCTTTCATTGCTCCCAAATTTGCACTACGCCAACCTCCTAGCGGCGTAGCAAGCGGTCTGACCTGGGGGGGGGGGCTGGATGTAGCATCCGTGCAGAATGGAAGAAATGTAGTTTCAGCGGTCACCCTGCCTCCGTTTAATCAAAAAGGTGTTGTGGCGGGGGGGGGGGTCTGGACACCATTTTCTATGGGCACGCCCTCCAAGGCAAACACTCGTTGGCACTCTTCGGTGCGGTACAATTATTAAAGTCGTTCGCGCGACATACAATTTAGGGTCACTCGTGGAAAAAAGGCTGCAAGTGAAATATAGGACTAGCGAATTTCCAGTAAGGGGCGCTTGGTGGGGGATGAAAATTTGTTGAGGGGGTGGGGGCGTGCGCCCTCCATGTCGCCCCGTGCCTTGGCTACGCCCCTGGTCTGCCGTGATATGCAAAGATCTACAAAGTTGACGAGTCAGTGGGTGACTTTCCTTATCAAATGACGCGATTTCAAGTGTTTACAAGTGTTATTCTTAGCTCAGCATCCATTCAATACAAATTAATTCACCTTTGAGCCTTTAGTCAACACGTACGTACGCAGGCCAACATTGCTTGGTATAATACGGCATGCAATAGAGCAATGGTAGAATGAATTAGCTACTTAGTAATATTTAAACAGTGGCATTATGAGAAACGTAAACCTCATGCAATTCCCCTTTTAAAAAAAAATCTGGAATATTATTACTTGGAAATAGAACATCTTGAGATTGGCGCTCATTTCTGGACCACTAAGGCATCCATATCCAACACTTCACTATGTAGGAACATTTGTAATTATAGTGAATCTCAGAGCCAGATACAAATTATCGATTTGTTTGAGGGGGTGGGGGCGTGCGCCCCCCTTGTCGCCCCGTGCCTTGGCTTCGCCCCTGGTCTGCCGTGATATGCAAAGATCTACAAAGTTGACGAGTCAGTGGGTGACTTTCCTTATCAAATGACGCGATTTCAAGTGTTTACAAGTGTTATTCTTAGGTCAGTATCCATTCAATGCAAATTAATTCACCTTTGAGCCTTTGGTCAACACGTACGTACGCAGGCCAACATTGCTTGGTATAATACGGCATGCAATAGAGCAATGGTAGAATGAATTTGCTACTTAGTGATATTGTAACAGCGGCATTATGAGAAACGTTAACCTAATGCAATTCCCCCTTTAAAAAAAATCTGGAATATTATTACTTGGAAATAGAACATCTTCAGATTGGCGCTCATTTCTGGACCACTGAGGCATCCATATCCAACACTTCACTATGTAGGAACATTTGTAATTATAGTGAATCTCAGAGCCAGATACAAATTATCTGTACCGCAATTGATAGCGCCCTCTATTGCCACGGATTTATTGTAATTTTGTCACAGCCAAATTTCGTATCAACACTTGCGCACACTGTACTGGTAAAGTATACATGTATACAAAAACGTTTTAAACAAATGGTATAGCGCCATCAAACGGCGAGGACTTGACCTTATTGTCCCGTGTTAAAGAGCACTGGGTCCTGAAATCCCCGAAAATTTTATGCTTTGGATTGTTTACTTACCCCCAGGCGCGGTTCTAGAACCAATATTTTTGGGGGGCGAGCACGGTGGATCCAGAATTTTTCCAGGGAGGCGTTCTGAAATGTAGACCGGTTATTTTTTCCAGACACTTACGTCTCCGAAAAATCAATAGGTGGTGGGGGGGGGGGGGGGGGGCTCATGCTATTATTTTCAATGGGGAGCGCCAATAAAATCCTAAAATCATTCACACTATATTAACTAATGCACCCTTGTAACGGCTATTTCTTCTTTAGGGGAGACCATTTGCATGTACATCACAATCCTTCTTTTTGCTAATGCAATTTTTTTTTACGGAATTTATTTGGGGGGGGGGCTAGAGAAAATTTTGGGGGCTACAGCCCCCAGGCTAGTGTGGGCTAGTGTATGTGTACGATATACACAGTTGTGTGTCTCTGGAACAGCGGTGACCAATCACCGTCAATGCAAAAAAATAAAGTGGTTTCTTCAACGTCCGCAAAAGGCGAACACTTTACGAATGACATATAAACCTGCATCTACAGCTCGAATTTATGGGGTCGCAAAATTGGACCCCGAAATTCGTTCTCGCACGCATAATACAGGACTAATACAAAAACGCCCAGTTAGTTTTGAAAGGATAGTTGTGTGGATGTGTAGGCCTATATCCTACTTTTAAATGTTTAATATCCCATTAACATCATCTCGTTTAAAGCGCATTTTGTAGCTCAATTGGGCTGTTCCAGGACCCAGTGTCCCTTTAAGTGCAGACACGACAAGCAAAATAAAGATTTTTCTTTCAAAAATTTTCTCGAATAACACTCCGTCTGTGAAGTTTTGCCGCCCCTGCAAAGTTCCACCAAATCCTATTATCGTTAAACCTCTAAATATTAAATAGGCCCGGCATTTTGTTTTGCTGGACGGCTGTAAATTTAAGTAATATTTTGTTTTTATGGATTGTTTTGTCCAGGAACGGACCATACAAATACTCTAGAGGCTTACCTGGCTTGACCGCACACCACATCACAGGGAGCCGCACACGGACGTCAGGAAACCACACTGCCGCACAGTTGCGCTAATCACGGCCAGTGGTACAACTGGCCCCATGCGCGTTGTCCCCATCTCTGTGGAACGGACTTAATGATTTCACTAAAAGACGGTCGCAAATTCTGCTTGAGTAAATCTGCACAATGGTTGCTAAATACTGTTGGGAGAGAAACGGTACACACATTGCCTGTTTTTGTTGTGCCCGTTAAAATTCTCTGGCCCATTTTTTCAAGCCACGACCGCGCAAAACACTTCCTCGTGCGTACGACACACGACTTGAAAAGATGGCGGTAACACCCACAATGCTTTGGCAAGTCTGCGTTGACACGGGAGGGCGCCCTTAGATAATGACAGTAGGCAGTGACTGAGATTCAGGTCAGGTTTTGATTACAAATAATTGAACATTAATAAATTAGTAATGTAATTACTATTGTAACAAAACCAACTCTGGGATCCGCCACTTAAGCGAAATCGACACAAAAATAATGTTGGAAAGAATAAAGAAATTTCAATTTTCACTAGTCACTTTCTTGTGGCCTTTTATTAAAAATACTGAGATTGTTATTATTTTATGTTTGCAACAAATTTGGCTTTACGGATTAAATGGAAACAAACTAAATAACAGACAATAACAGGAGTCCAGGAGAAAAATAAGATTGTTTCGGTAGTAAAGTTTAAATTTTGGGCGAACAGCCCAACCACGATCATTAAAATGTGTTGCAGTCTCATTTAAACTTGCAGTTGAGAGATTTACTTCCTGAGTGTGCTTACGGGCCCATCTAGTATAGGTTTTCCCGGACAATTTCGGAAAATGTGTACATGACTTTGTAATAGAAGCATTCGTTTTCGTGCGAATAGAATGAACGTTCCAAATCTCTGTTTCTATTTAACAAATGATAATTCTTTTTCCGTGACAGTGCATTCAGTTGTAAAAAATCAGCGTACGATTTCCCGAATGTGCACTGCATTTTGACATTTGATTTTAGCGCGAAATCGAAGGCCCATCCGCAATCCAGTTTTCCTTTTAATTTATCATCAATCTTTTTCGCTAAGTGTGCAGCCGATTTCTCTCGCCGTGTTATTTATCGTATACCTGGTCAAGCATTGGAATTCATTTATGTGTTAAAGTAACATTTGAGGAATGGTTGATTGAATGATTGAATAGTCAAAAAGTCCCCATGCAGATCCCATGTAACACGACACGTGATGTGTCCCTTTACCGTCTCAATAATATGGCTACAAGATTATTTTGAGTGATTTCATATTGGTCATAATATTATACATCATTTTCACATTTCATTTGCCTACATTTCGCATAGGCCTTTGTGTATATAAGAACAAACACATTAATGATCAATAAGGTATACACTGATTAATTAATAAATCATTAATTAATGAATCAAGGTTGTTTCATGATTTGTATAGGCCTGTATAATTTATTTAAATTGAATGCAGAAAATGCGAATTGAAATTGTAACAAATGAAAAAGAATGTTCAATTCAGCCTGTGTCACAATAGACAATCGATTTTCTGCGAATTGGATTGCACATCCATAATAATCGGCAACGCATACGTCAAACCGAAAGCCTAATCACGTATTTGTAATCCCTTAAATGAAACGTTATGCACATTCATGCATTTGATTGACGCAAAATGAAATCGAACGCTAGCTATTGCGAAAATGAAACCAGGATGTACGTCGTTCTCAAACTCTGCGCCCAATTGAATTTATGTTTCCCAAACTCAAACGCACATTTTTCGAAATTGTCCGGGAAAACCTATAGTAAATCTATCTTTTCTTAAAACTTTTCTTGGAAGGGGACAAAACAACCCCTTGCCGATTAGCAATCGAACCCTCCCAAAATGCATTAATTCAAACAGGCAAACCACATGCACAGAAAGCAAGCCATGCAAACTATTACATTATCACAGTTTAACTACCAAAATACAATCATAATTACAATCATTAATCATTAAACACAATCATAATGTACAGTAAACGATCAAGCACGGCTGAAATGGGGCAAAGGTCACATAACTGCATGTAAAAGAAAATGTACGACACCAATAGGTTGACAACGGACCTTGAGTCACAGGTTCAAGCCATCTCGGCAGATCAAACAGTGAAAGAAACACATCTCAGAGAGATATGTCTCTCCTATCAGTAACCAGCTGTAAGTCATCAATGTGCAAATGTGTGATCAGGTTGTATACCGGTACTGCTGGCCCAGTACTTGGAATGCAAGGTAAGTAATTTATGCAAATAATTTACAGCAAGTCCTTTTTAATCCAGTGACCTGCTTTTGGAGAGCCCAAGTTAAATCCATGAATTGTACTCAATGTGTCACGGCGCTCAATTGAATAAAAGGGCTAGGCTAGTATAAAAAGAAACAATTGGCTTGGCCAGCTAGTGTCAATTCTTGTTTACATGCGCACTCTGGCAAGTCTAGTGAATGACTTATCAGCTAGGAAGAGTGTCAAAAGGACTACAAATTATTCCATTCTTATCTGACAACAAATTAAAGTGGTTTTCGATACAATGTAGATTTTATGTTTTTCCTCGTCAGAATTAACGAAAATTTAAACGAAGAACGAGAAATTCTCAGATCTCTGGATCAGGAAATGAGAATTAAATTAATGAATAAAAAAGCTGCGGCCTTTCCTGTTTGCACTTTGAAGTGTACTTTGAAATAGGCCAAGTATAGATGTGATAAAAACTATACTAAGTCAATACCCCTTATGTTTAAATACAATTCGCTCGGATAATTATGAAATAAAGGTGAAGCCTTGTTTGTTGGTGAGACATTGTAACTTTAATGACACGAAGTAAAAATTCAACGCAGGTCAATATTTCCTTCGTGTCATTTAGATTTAGATTGTATTTTCTTTGTTCTCATGGTTTGGGATCGCTTAATATGCGTTGTAAATAATGGTCTTACATTCCAGTTTCTTTCTAAAAGAAAATATTAAGGTACAATGCAATACAACGAAATTCGATTGACACAAAATGTTGGCACTGTGGAAACAATTGTAGTTAAAAACATGGAACTAGAATGCAGTCCATAAGTCCACTACGTCAGTTATTTACTTGCAACAAAAAAAGAGAGAATTATTCTGCTACTTAAAAGAATACGTACGTGTGATAACAGATATTAATGAAACAGGTGAATATAACATAATCTGTTCTTGAACAATTTATTCTCTGTTGTTAATTTTTTTCGAACACTTTTTGAAATAATAGTAAAATTTTCAACATTTTGTGCACCTACATTTGAAATCACACTTGTTTTGCATCGAAATATGTCAGCAGATTCTTTTTTCACATGTGGTACCATTTTCTAAGGATTTTATAATCCTAAAAACAGTGCTTAACTTATTGTTTCGCTTACAGTTTTTAAAAGTTGTCTTAACACCAAACTCTGCACGAGCGTCAGTGTTTGACGGCCTCAGTGTCTGATAAGAAATCAACGAGTGCCATACATCCACTATAGGTTTTCAAATCAGTGATGTTCTCATGCATACGCGCACAATTTGAAGTTTTCAATACTTTGTCAATTTAAAATGTTTCCAGATTCACAATTGGCAAATCACATACACTCTTTTAAGTCCCGGGTCAATTTTGGCCTGACATTTTTTTCGAAAAATACCTTAATTGTTGCCTTCCCAGTCATTTGACCCCAAGGCAATTGTTGTTTGACCGACAAAAGTATCATTTTGACCCCAAAGAGAGTCAGGTCAAATCTTGCCGGATTTCTGAGCGTTTAATACATGTATGTATGTCTTTGGTCATTGCATGGGTAATGCGAAGAGGAATTAAAGACAGTTTACTTGCATAAATTGGAAACACGGGTCTCTATGAAAATTTGTGAGAATTTTCTATGTCAACACGAAAATAATGTCAGGTCAAATCTGTTCACCTGCTACATAATGTATTGTGGTTTGTCATCCCATTACACTCTTATAAGTCCCGGGTCAGATTGGACTACGAATCTAGTATATATCTGCTCTTCCGATGTTCCTCAATGCTGTGCGCAACGTGGTTATCTGTTGTTCAACACCGGGGGGCTGGGCATTCCTCCATCTTCCAAGCATTTCCAGACCTTGCCTTATGATTTCGTTTTGGTGTTTTCTCTCGATAGTCTCAATCTCTATCGTCGTAATGCCCAGCTCAATTGCCAGTGTTACCCAACCAGCACCAAGTCTCTTAGCGATCCCATTCAGAGTTTTGTCATCTAAACGTGGTTCTAAAAAAAATTAAGATAACAATAATATACTAAGTAATAATATTGATAATCTACGCCCAATACACCAACAAATAATAAGTTAAACCAAAACTACCGGCATTTTTTTGTTGCAAAAGGAAGTAAAACTTGGCAGATTTTGAGTTTTACCCCCCAAAAATCATGAAACCGGATAATAAATCGCCGACTGACTTTAATATGAAGGTGCGCCTGAGCTATACAACCATCGGGAATGATACGGATTATTCATCAAGTATTTAATAACATCCTCCTCGATACCCCAGAACCTCTACGTACGTGTGAGCGAGGATTTTTTTTACAAGTGATTCTGACATCAGTGTCTCCAGATGAGAGGGGCGGGTTTAGACACGGATGAAACATTCCCAGTTTATTTTGTTATTGAGTGCCTAATAGGATAGAAAGAAAATGAGGCTGTGGCGAGTGTTTTAGTCCTGAATTCTTCAAAACCTTCCAAGAAAATTAAGATCTCATTTGGGTTGGCAAAGATGGTGAGTGGATCCAGTTCATCTTCTACTATTCCTAGAGATCTTGATCGAAAGTGGACAAAACAAGATGTGATTCTTGTTAGGGGACACATCTTTAAAAGAAGACAAGCTTGATTTTTTTTTAAGGATTTCACTTGTCTCATCGGCCCGGTCGTATGCAATCTTATCGAAAATGGTTGACTTCCCGAGAATTCCCATGCTTGCAAAACTGTGACTTCTGATAAAGATATAAGTATATAAATTATGACCACAAATAGTTGCATCCAGGCCATGACTGATAGAAAAATATGAGAGTGAGGAGGGGGAGGGTTTAATCCCCCTTAAACTGACTCTAGAAACAACTGGTCTAGCTACATGTACTACTCACCTGCTGCAGCTAAGGGGGGTGCTTCAAATTGTTCCGCCATGGATCACCCGGCCGGCCACAAGTGGAAGTCCTGTATGTCAATGAATAATGAAAAGCCATGTCACATTGTTCTTTGGTACGATATCTTTTAACAATTAAAAAAAAAACACTAACATTCCATCTGGAAAAACAAAACATGGCAAGACAATCCTTGTAAGCTTGGTCACAGAGTCACTTTTCCGTTCGCATGGAGACCTGACTTATGTATCATGAAAGTACATGAAAGGAGTGGCGCCAGACTAATGCACTTGTTGCATAGATGCTACGTGACACGAAAAGCAAGCCTTATAAAGCTGCCCCAATACCAGAGTACATGACAGCTCACTAATGACAGTTACGAGTGAGAATGGTAAAATATGCAACAGCAAAAGTAATTACTATGTAACCTGATGTTTCGTACAATCCCAGAAACTGAATACAAAAGAAGAAATAAGCCACGGCTGTAGCCAAACTTAATGTTAAATTCGCATGAAGATTGATTCACAAACATCCAAGATGGCGCTAAAGTGCAGCAGTTACATGTACGTATATATACAACCACAAAGGCCATGACCACAGTGACGGAACTACATTATGCAAATTAATATCTTCATCAATATCCTTTATATGGCGATGACTCAACTTGAGTTAATGATTGACAGGCGACCTCAACATTCTGACACATACAAGCAAATTGCACAAATTAAACAAAACATGCGCTATTGCACTTTCAATATTTTTCAACTAGTCCTAATCAATTTTGTGGACATAACATTCATAGTATATCTTATACCAAAATAAAAAGCTGTTTGTTTTAAATCCTGGCAAACCGCGCATCGATATACATAATTATTTTAAAGAATACATTTGTCCCAGTAGTCCTACACGTTATGGGTTTTCCCAAAACGTTCTGAAGTCCACAAATACGCGATTTCAAATGTTTACAAATGTAATTTTTGTCTAAGCTTCATTGAATGCAAATCAATTCACCTTTGAGCCTTAAGTCAACTAGACTTGATGACAAGTCGTTAGATAGTCGTATTTTGTCCGTGAACATCAGTCGAACTCCATCGGCGCGGCTGGTATAATACTAGTACGTATATCGGCCGGGTTGCGACAAATCTATCGACTTAGATGTTCTTGCACCATTATTTATATATGCAAGCAGTGCAATACATAATTATACAGTGCATTTTTGCGGTGATATCCAATCGCGCACCGCAATGCAAATGAGGACTTATTCACTCCGTTACATGTGGAGTTTTTTCAATACGTCAGGGACGTCTTTGCAGATCTGGCGACGACCAGCTTGGTCAGTTGCGTATAGAAATAAATGTATCATAATACTTGATTTGTTTGAGTCGTGTAAGCACTATAATAAATGTTGTAATGTTACACAGCACAAAGTACAAACCCTCGAAGTAATGAGAATGTCCTTCCGTAGCGGCCTAGAATGCACGCTGGAATCTGAACCAATCAGAGTGCTCGCATAGAATTCGATTGCGATTCAAAATACTCCCATATGTTGTGTACAAAAATAAAAAACGTTTTCGCCAAGTCGGTTATCGAACATCAACAGTCATCATCGTTTGGTCTGGGAACCAGAGTACACACATTGCAGCGATAGTTTGCGTGTGTTGCCGTGGAGCCAAATACCAGTACCGTACGCAAAGCAATTACCGACTTAATACCAAGTCTAGAGGTCAACAGGTACCGTGTATAGGCCAACCTCGTCCCCAGTGCTTACTTTATTTCCAACCTCGTTTAGAACAGTAAGCCCTGGAAAGGAAACTTTCTTCCTGTATCCTGATTCGATACCGCAATTGGCTAGTAATGGATTTTTATCGTGTACTTAGTGTTATTATTCACAACGTGCAGAACCTGTATTCGCGATCATCGGACCACGCCTTCTTAAAAAAACTAATTTCCTTTCCCAATTTGTTCACTTTAATGTGAAATATGATACTACATGTTGTCTGGATAAGATCGTAACAGTTTTTTTTTTTTCTAAATCGTGTTTTAGTAACTCCCGCCGTGCTCGCGCTGCTACGAATTGACTCTGTTTTTTACCCCAGACACCGCATACAAAAACAAACACTATTGTAACGCACATCCAGGCACCAGACTGTTCCCCATTTGCAAACGTTTTCAAAAATCTTGCACATATGCAAATGATCCAATACCAGGGTGAGAGATCGGGTAGTGACGGGCGCGTACTGCTCGACACCCTGGGGACGAGGTTGGTGTATAGGCCCTTTTCCGGGTCAAAATGACTCGGAAAGTGTCATTTTTGACCCGGTATAGTGTCATTTTTGACCCGAAAAAGGGTCAGGCCCCACATGACCGATTTCCGGGTCAAATCTGACCCGGGACTTTTTAGAGTGAAGTATCTAGTTTTTTTTTGTTTCTGTCAAATAAAATGAACCAAATACGAGTGTGCTGTGTTTATTTACATATTTTAACTGTATACAAAAAAAAGACGAGGTTCATTTTGTTCCCGGCTTTTTAAAAATAAATGTTTGTTCGAACTCACCGTTTCTTATATTCAAATTCGTCCAGCAACATCGATTTAGTACACTTCCAATGTTTAATTTCAAATTTAGTGCGAACAAATAAAAAGATACACGTTTTCGACCCATAGTATTCGATTTCGTCCCGTCTACGCCGAATCGTGTTGTTCAGAAGTCGAATTCGTCTGATGCCACACAATTTAAACATAATTTTGTTCAATTTCCTAAAGCTTCATAGCGATATCTTCAAAGGCAAATAGGCCTCTAACAATAATAAGTCTTTTCTTCTTTTTTTCCCATAAATTATTTTGATTTTGTCTTCTTAAAATTTAGACACAATATGGTTTGCAAATTACACGGGTATTGATGGGTCATCGATTCGTGGCTTTTGACATTTCCTTATTTCATTGTAAGACTTTTCTCTCCTTTTGTTCATTTTAAATAACGTTGTATTGTTGATCTTAGTAATCTTTACTTTTTGTAATTCTTCTTTGAGTTAAACAGTAACTGATGAAGGGTCGGCTTTTTCTCTTTTTTTCAGAAATCAAAATAACAAAAATTAGTAAAAGATTTACTTTTTCTTTTTTCTGTTTTTGCTTCAAATGCATAACCGGTCATTTGCCTTTTCTGTTTCTTTACAAAATGATCAAACGGTAAGATACCCCCCCCCCCCCAAATATATATATAAGCCCCGGCGTCCCACACGAGAGCTACATGCTGAGCAAAAAGTCATTCGTGACCATTTGCTCAGCACGTAGATCACAAAATATCCCCGTGTGCGGTGAATATTTGCTGAGATTTCCGTCTCGCGACGGGCCGTGAATTTTCCCTCTTAACCGAACACGGGGTGTTATTTTTCGCCTCGCGAGGCAGAAAATTCAGCAAAAATGTACCGCACACCGTGAGCTAGCTACGTGCTTAGCAAAGGGGCCGTCCATAAAGTACGTACGCACGAGGGGGGGGGGGGTTGAACACTGCGTACACCGTGCGTTCAGGGGAGGGGGTCCAACCCAATGCGTACGTACGCTAACCGCATTATTTAATATCTATTAAGACCAGCTTTTATGCATCGAAAACTGTTAAAACACTGTTCCCTTGAGCCCCACCATTTACATTCATCTTCCCAGTGCCACCACCAGCCTACGTCTTTCGAGGTCTTTAAACGTCAGAGACCGCAAAATGGTAAAACGGCGATTGTGATACGGATACTTCTTTAGTTTTGGTCCAGTAGTTAAATTCTTTTTTTTTTCACTTCAAAACTTCAGCAACCCAAACCTGAAATCTCTTAAATTGGACGGCAATATTTCCCGGTCTCATAACTATGTTCCTAGCCCAAATAATGACATATGTTATACTTAAACGTTTAAATGTTTTGTTTCCAAATACTGTGACGTCATCAAACCGGAAATTGGGCGTTATTAATAGGCCCTACATAGGCCTACACCTATAATTTCCATATTTTTCAGGCTTTAATTTTGCCTAATGATAAACAGGTATCCTCTCCGAACTTAATCAGTATTCCCCTCCTTTTTTGACCGATGACGTCATCAAACCGGAAATAACTTGTACGTGAATACCTTACATGTATAATGATACTGATCATAACCAAACATGTGATTTTTTTCAAAACAAAACAATTGGTTGTATTGGAAAGGCTAACTTTCGTGATCTTCGTTTCTGTTCTTACCAAAATATTTACATCTTCACGAGAACTGGGCAGTGTCTACATCGACATACTTTGACCACTCTGCGTTCGTAATGCAACGAATGCGAACCTCTAGTGTTTTATTTGTAAAAGCGCTTTGATTACATTTAAAGCGGTAATTGTGTAAAATAACTGTTAATTATCATTACCATTATTACAATTATTGTTGGTGTCGTCACCATCTACCTATTTAGCCGTGTGCGAATATGTATATCTGTGGTGTTGTACAAGTTACCTTTCTGCAGATCTTTTTCCAACTCGTCAAAGAATCTGCTAGCCTGCTCAAAGTCGCTTTCCGGTATAGTCACCTGTATAGCCAAGTCACTCTTATCCTCTGTTGTCAGTTCATCTGTGATAAGAATCTCCGTTAGTTTCTTGGCGAGTTCTCCACTGGTGTACATACTCCAGAGTTTGTCCAGGCCCTCTCGACTCATGATACGAACAACAAATGTCACAGACCCACGTATTACGTCTTCAAGCTCTACGCCACATAATGTGAACAAATCACCAATTTCACTTATCAAACGCCCGGAAGACTGGAGTGCGACAGCCACTACTTTCAATAACGCCCTTGTCAATGAAAAGTTCTTTATCCCCTTCTCTGTGACGTCCGTGTTTATGTGCCCACGTGGAGACTCTGCAAACAGAATACCAAGTGATACATCGAAATTATAACAATTTTCATGTCACAATAGTTTACTGAAAAAACTTTGTATAAGTTGGCAGAAGTTTGTCCACACTTGTAAAACAGTAGAAAATGACATTTAATTTTAAATCCCTTTAAATGCAGGTGGTCACTGTCTTGTCTAATTTATTTTATACTATAAGGTTCCGAATGTGGCTACGTTTCCGGTTCCGATTAATTCCTTAAGACCAACATACCGCAAGTCATAAAGCTTTACATAACGTCATAAATTATGAATGATATCTGTACACGTAACTCTGCTTGAACGAACACGCAAAACCTTTTATGGATTCACCTGACATATTCAGGGAAAAGATTATAATTTGTCTACTTTCAATTGCATTTACACGAACAAAACACAAAAAACGCTCTTAATACAAAAAGTATCTGTTGCGGCGTTTGTTTGTTTTATCTCGAGGCTAATGCTGGTAGACTCAGTTCTATTTTATTTGATTTGCTGTTATTGTTGGATAATCTGGAAATCTGGTTCTTTCATTTTATGAGATACCCATTGACCAAATTTCTTGCTATTGATTGATTGGCTTGCCACCGAGTATCTGGCTATCAGGTTGATTTATATTAAAAGTGAGAAAAGAAAAGACTGAAGCGTTGGAAGCGAGAGAAAAATTGGACACGTTTTTTGTACATGTTTTACCAGAACTATAGTCAGTGGTTAACCTCTCCAAGGAAGACAGGACAATTTTTCCACTGCAGCTCATGGAACCCTTAGTCTCTGTCCATCAAGTATAGAAGTGCCTTTCTACTTGCTCTGTCCCTTAACCCCTCCCACTTGAATCCATGGTTGAAGTTTGTCTCGATTACAAACTTCTTCATGTCTAGGTTCTTGGTCCCCAGAAAATGTAGTCCCTTTCTGCTGGCTCTTTTCTTTTCGAATTTCTCTCACTTGAATCTCCCGTTTTGGTTCGTCTCGATGACTGATTTCCTAACGTCTCGGTCTCTGTCCTTAGATGATGTAGTCCTTTTTTGCTCGCTTTGTTCTTCTGCCCCTTCCTCTTGTACCTCTAACTCAGGTTTGACTCGATGCGCAACCTCCTCCTATCTCGATGTATGTGCCTCAGATGATGCCCTTTCTGCTTGCTCTGCTCTTTAGCCCCTCGAACAAGAACCTCAAATTGCCCTACCCCGGCCCATGTCAGTTGACATCACCTCTTTTGAGCGTTCTTATCGAATTTTCCTAGTTTCTGCTTTTCAATGCAAGCTCCTGTGTCGTTCCTAGTTCCACATCGCATTTTACTGCATGTTTCTGCTTGTTATGTTCTTGTTCATTAAGGCGCTGTTTTGTATGATTTCACTGCATGGTTGTTTTTTAGCACTAGATATGGTGAGAATTTAATCTTAAAATATCAGCATCAAAGTGAGGAAATCCGTTCCAAACGACAGTATAACATTTTAATGTCTATATTTATCTGAATTTTAAAAGTGGTGAATGTTCTATTGGGATTGACAACTGTTAGAGTTCTTCACACATGTATCATCAACAACATGACGGCTATTACCAATGCCAGTATATACTGTTGTGACTGTTTACTTCTGCTGGTTAATTCAGTGCTTTAAGGATAGAACCAAATGAGGCCGCATCGAGTGTTTTTGTCTTCATTTCATCAAAACCATCCAACAGAATCAAGACCTCATTTGGGTTGGCCTGGATGAATTGATCAAGCTCATCATTTGCTATTGCTGAGTCTTCGTCTAGAAGTTGTTCAAAAGTGGAATCAACAAGATCGGATTCTTGCAACAAGGCACACATCTTCAAAAGAAAGACAAGCTTGAACATTATAAGGATTTCGCTTGCCTCCACCGCCCAGTCATATGCAATATTATCAAAAAGAGTTGACTTCCCGACACCTCCTATGCCAAAGAAAACGAGGCGTTTGATGAGTTCCCCACTTTTTGTCCTTAATCTGAATATTTTGGCATACTCTGTCGAGTTTACAGTTGCCAGTGACAAGTGCTACCCCTTCCCGTGTTTCTAACTGTACTTTAGTACACTGCAAAAACTGTAGTGTTAAGTTAACACCATTCAGTATCTATATAGGACAACACCAGTAAAATTAAACACCGGATGGTCATATATAGATACCAATGGTGTAAATTTAACACTGCAGTTTTTGCAGTGTTTATATACCGGCTATGTGCATTTGATCATTATCAACCCCAGGCAATAACTGAACGTAACTGCCTGTTGTTGTATAAACTCCCTTCAAAATGTCCCTAGTCTTGTTACCAGCTTCTCGGTAGCTAGGATCCCTCGGCCTTGGATCTTGGTCTGGTCTCTGTCTATGCTGAGGTATGGGTACATACGCACCTTTTTAGATAAAACAAGAAAGAAATATTGCTTCAATACAAATAATTTTGTTTCTGAACGGATGAAAAAGTGTTCCCTACAGAGAAATATATGTAAAGAAATTGTTATTTAGAATTTCTAGTGCGTATCACTAAGGCACTGTTACAACTAATTAAAAAAAAAAGGAAAACAAAAAATAAAAAAAACGTTTTGGCATCTGTACCATTGTTGACGCAATACTTGTTATGTTAAATGTTGCTTTCCAGTATATTCACTTTTGTTTACACTAACAAAATTAACTTCAGACAAAAAGTTGTTAACTTCAGGTGTACAAACAGTTGATTGGCCACCATTACCACAAGATTGACTCAGGTAATAGCAATAATCCTCTTGAAGTAATTACCACACTCCTAATAAGCCACAGGCTATCTGGTTCTTTCAATTCTGATTGAAGATAAGCTGAAATCAGTCGCAAATTAGATTTTAAAAAATCTGATTTGCCCTGCAAGTCATGTTACCAACAACGATTATTCAGTTTGTTTGCCAACAGCCCATTAATCCATTCATTAGTGTGTGAATGCAAAATAGAGTGCAACTTCATGAAAATTGTATATGCTTTATAAACCACTCTTTTTTTTTATAGATTTGGCAGAAACACAGTGGGTGGTCCTATTTGGAGGGGACGACATTGTACAGATTTGAAATTTTAAATACTTTGTCAATTTTAAATGTTTGCAGATGTACAATCGGCAAATCATATACACTCTAAAAAGTCCCCGGTCAGATTTGACCTGACACTTTTCTGGGTCAAAATGAAACTTCCCAAAAAAACTGCAGCCATTTGATCTGGGACTTTACAGAGTCAAAAACACACTTTATTGTCGCCATCCCGCCAATATCACGCGAGGTAATTGTCATTTGACCAAGAAAAGTGTCATTTTGGCCCAGAAGTGTGTCAGGTCCGATCTGACCCGGATTCCGGGTCGAATCTGTTCCGGGACTTATAAGAGTGTATAATAACTTCGACTTTAATGACACACCACTGTGTCACTATGTAAAAAGTAAACGGATTTGACCTGACGCATAACTGTCATGTTAATTGACATAGCAAATTGTCATACGCATACAATGATGACGCATACAATGAGTAAATACATATATTTGGATGTATGCAAGTAACCTGTTCCTATTATTCCCCTTTACATTACCCATGCAATGACCAAAGACATGTATTTACCGTGTAAAAATCCGGCAACATCTGCTCTTCCGATGTTCTTCAATGCTGTGCACAACGTGGTCCTCAGCTGTTCAACACTGGTGTGCTTGTCCTTTTTCCATGTTGCAAGCATTTGCAAACCTTGCCATGTGGTCTCGTTTTGGTTATCTTTCTTGATGGTCTTAACTTGTACCATTGTAAAGTCCAGCTCAAAAGCCAGATCTTCCCAATCACCACCAAGCCTCTTAGCGACCACGCGCAGAGTTCTGTCATTTAAACATGGTTCTGAAAACAGTGATAATAGGTATACTATGTAATACTATGGACGATCCACGCCCCATAGACCAACAAAATAATAACCAGAGCTACCAGGATTTGCTGGCTGCCAACTTGCCCACGTTCACAGTTTTACTGCCAAAAATTAGACGCAAAAAAAACATTTTGACCCCTCCCTCCTTAATTGACCCCTAGCAACTGGTCTAGCTACTACACACCTGTTACAGCAGAGGGGCCGGGTACCGGAGCCTCCTGTCGCGTCGTGGTAGGGACATCAGTCCGTTGGCAGGCTGCTTCAGATTGTTGCATCGTGGTAGGGACATCAGTCTGGCAGGCTGCTTCAGATTGTTGCATCGTGGTAGGGACATCTGTCCGTTGGCAGGCTGCTTCAGATTGTTGCATCGTGGTAGGGACATCAGTCTGTTGGTAGGCTGCTTCAGATTGTTGCATCATGGTAGGGACATCAGTCCGTTGGCAGGCTGCTTCAGATGGTTGCATCGTGGTAGGGACATCAGTCCGTTGGCAGGCTGCTTCAGATTGATGCATTGTGGTAGGGACATCAGTCCGTTGGTAGGCTGCATCAGATTGTGCATCCATGGTGCTTTGGATCACCAGGCCACAAATGCAAGTTCTGTTTGTCAATGATTAATGAAGGCCGCGTCACATTACATCCTTTGGTAGGCAAACATGTAAGTACTTGTAACTGGACCACTTACAAAAGGCAAGGCAATTATAGGTAAGGCCAAAAAAAAAAGTCACCGGTTTCTGGTATGCGCGCGCGTCGCCGTAGCCATGCGCGTCGGCAAAATGAAAAAAAGTGTTTTTTCAATGAAAGATGACGTCTCAAAACCGCCAAACTCACTGGTTTGACTGGAATCCTGCTGCTGCACAATTTTAACGTGTTTTTAGATTGGGTTATGGTCGAGAATAAGCTTTATGTGGCGTCTCTGGACTCCCATATATTTGCACTAAGTTTAGTCGGACACCATTTGCAGTCATCAGCCGACATTTGAAGCAAAAAAATCAGGTAAAAAAAAGAAAAGCCGCGTCGCCGCACCACTTTTTGGGCAAGCTCCATACCAGAAACCGGAGACTTTTTTTGGCCTAAGGCAAGACAATTAAGCCTTGTTAAATTGGTCCCAGAGTGCACAAATTCTATTCAATTGATTCAGAATGTTTGTAGTTGTATTGTGGTTACGTGACGGAAATGAAAACTCCCACTTTGCATGGAGACTTGACCTACGTATGACGATTGAATAAGAGACACCAGCGCACTTTTGGCATAGATGCTACGTGACACGAAAAGTAAGCTTCGTAAATCTTCGTATATCCACGATTCCCCCCCCCCCCCCCCAAAAAAGAAATGAGCCTTGGCTGTAGCCAAACTTACAATTCAGTTCAGAGCGGGTTGATTCACAGACATCCAAGACAACACTGACGCACTGCAGCTGCTACGCCCACCGATCTCATGACCACTTGACGGAACTACATTATGCAAAGTAGTCTCTCGTTCAATCTCCTTATATGGCGTCGACGACTCAACCTTTACGAGTTAATGATTTACAAGCGACTTCGACATTCTATCATATGCATGCAGTTTCCACATGTATTTTCAACATTTTAAACTAGTCCTAATAAATGTGTGAGTATAATCGAAGTATATCTTAATACAAAAGTAGAAACCTGTTTGATTTAAATTCTTCAAAATCGTGTATCGATATAGGCATACGACTACAATTGTCCCATTAGGCCTACACAAAACTGGGTTTTCCCAAATTGTTCTGAAGTCCACACTGAAGTGTTTTGTTTTGGTCTGCTGTGCTGCAAAGATGTACGTTGACGGGTCAGTGGGTGACTTTCCTTATCAAATGACGCGACTTCAAGTGTCTACAAGTGTTATTCTTATTAGCTCTAGCATCTATTCTATGCAAATTAATTCACCTTTGAGCCTTTAGTCAACACGGAAGTATGCGTATAGGCCTATATAGCTGTATAATACAACATGCAATAGCTACAATGCTAGATTGAATTGCAATTTATCTTTACATATATTTTAATACCGGCATTATGAAAAACTATAATAAAATGCAGTTCCGCAGTTAAAAAAAAAGGTTTGAATAAGTACTTGGAAGTAGCCCTACATCCTGAGAATGACATTAACATCAGGGCTAATTCTACAAAAGCATCCAACATTTCACTTAATGGTAAAAATTATTTTAATAGCGAATGTGAGATCTAAAGTTAACAATACTTTTGTCTCTCAACAGTTACATTCTGGACAATGCTCTGATGCTTTCACCAAGAAATCCAGCCACACTTGAGTCCTCTCATGCAGGCCTATAAGACATCTTTTGGGTTGATGTTAAATTGTACACTTGAGTTAATTTTAACATGTAAAACTGAAAAAAGTATTTAAAAAAATATCTCACATTCTGTTGTCCGTCGTTTACTACACAGAATCAGAGAAAGTCATGTGGTGTAAGGTCAGTGTCTGTGGCATAGAAATGGCATAGAAAACAGGACACCTTCTGAGCATTATTTTCTAGGATAAAATCTGCAAAGTACAAAAGTGCACACTGCACTTAACCGCGTTCGATTGCGCCCTCTATTGTCACAAATTTACTCTCACTTTTTGTGACGCACAAAAAAAATATTCCTATCAACACAGTTGTTGTGCATACGGATGCACTGAACCAATTCAAGCCCCATCGAAAACAGTGCAAAATCAACAAAGTTCAGGGCCAAATAACATGCACGCCGACATCACTGGGGTTTCTCAAACAAAAATTAAATTATTTTCTTGTCCTTCATCTGCCTATTTCTTTTCAATTTTTGGTGGGTAAGCCAATTACATTTTTTAATATTCACACCAAAACTTACTCACCCCCCAAAAAGTGATACTTCCCAAGGGTGCATGCAGCCATTTTACAAATGGCGTCCTCCACTTTCTCAGGGCAAATAGGACCCATTTTTCAACCCTGATTTTATCAAATCTGCTCTCATTTGGAAGGCCAAAAACTGGGGAGTTGATCCTATGCTATATTTACACAATTTAACCTTTTTTTGAGCCAAAGATTCTCCTTTTTCAAAAGAAATTGTGGGGGCACTTTTTATGCTAATTGGCTGGCGTAGAAATGCTCACTTGAATTAGTTCACTGCACCCATACCGGTTAAGCACACCGCCATAAAACACTTTTAATGTATGTGGTGTAGCGCCACCTAGCAGCTGCGAGTGGAGCAAACAGGCCGGTGTTAAAGATATGATGCAGACACGACAAAGAAAAGAAAATACAGAGGTCTATGTCTGTTGATGAACAGAACATAGGGCTTTTCCCCATTATGTGATTTTTTTTATTTTTTTTTTATAAATTTATGTTTTTTAGTCCATGTGCACTCAGGCTAATTCGGATGCAATTCCAGGTACTACAATGTTCCATGACATCCAAGGTCTGGTAACTCTCTAGATAAATGACTTTAAAATATGCATATTGAATATGACGTCACGTGACCCATAATGACGTCCTTATAATGTCCTCTCAATTTTTAACCCGAACACATCCCTGTCTACCTAAACAGAAAGTTTTATAAAGTCAGGACACACCCCCGTCCACTCCGGGGCGAAGGGCGCCCTCACAGCCTTCACAGCCGTCGCGGCCTCCATCCCAGGGATCACTTAGGTCTGGACTGGGCTCGCGGGGCTCGTCCAGGTCAAAGAAGAGCAAGTGATATTTTGAGTCGATCCCTAACATTCGACTAAGCACTTTTATGAAACACACATACAGATTAGAGAATCCTGTTTATACATATTCGTATTTATGCTGAAGTCTGCAGTGTGTCAGCCATGTCGCTGGATATTTTTTTTTTCTTTTCAATTCCATTATTTGTGTACGCAATGAATACATATTAGTCATAATTTCATATTGTCACAGAAATACTGGAAGAAAAACTGAATTCTACAAAATCAACAATTTGAACAGATATCTTATTTTTAATGGTGCATTATAACTTCATTACAATTATAAGGATGCTCTTCAAATCTTCAGATTTTGATTTACTTTAACTTCCAATACCAAGTTAAGTGCCTTTATAACAGTCTACGATGGGTATGTTGTTTTTGATCTTGGCAAACTGTAAATTTCACAGGTTTTCCGACTATATACTTTAATAGTTGTGCACATTATTATCTTTGAATGCTATTTAATATGAGTAAGTGTAAAGAAATTTGGTATTTGGATTTGGTTGCGTTTTTTTGTGTGATTGTTGATCGCAGATGTACATAGCGTGATTTGAAAATTCACATTCCGTCCAATATTCACAGCTTCCAGTTTTAACTTTAATAATGTGACTTGTTCGGACAAGTTTGTGTTCAGACCTTGTGACATTGAAGTGTCCGTCCATAATCCAAGCATTACAAGTGAACAGTTTGTTGATTTCCGACTTCAATCTTATGGAACACACCACAAAGCTTGAAAGTTTGAGACATAATATGAAGCCTTTGGCTTTATACAGTCATTGCAAAACTATCAATCGAGTAAAAATTAAGGATTGAAATGACAAAGGTTTGTCATTGAAAAGTTGTATTGGAAATAAAAGAAACTGGGATTTCCGATCTCATTTTCCAAGTTGAAGTTTAGTTAATTATAGTGGCCATGTTTTCTTCCTCTCAAACTATTTTCAAACAATAAACTAACTTCCAGGAGAAATTTAACGTTCAATATGGTAAATGTTTTCAAAGTCGAGGTTGTCAGCACTCCGCTGTTGTCGTTCTTGGAGGTGATTTTGTTCCTTAGATGCTGGCAGTTTCGCAAGCGTAGCAGTGTGTGGTGAGGCACGGGTAGCTGAGCCAGCCGCCGCCGAAATGCACGCTGGCGCAGTCGTACTCGTTGGGAGTGTTCTTCGGCTCGTTGGTCAGCCAGTTGAACAAGCCGGTCGTTCCGTCCAGGGAGAAGTATTCGGTGTCGTCTCGGTCTTTCTCGGTGAATCTGAGAGAAAGAGAATGCAATTTCTCAGTGAAGTTACTTCAGTGAAGTATATTTTACGGGCAGCCATTTTGACGGAGGACCATTCCGGTTGGTAAGTGACCGCTTCATACATGTACGCGCACGCACCACTAATTACTTGCGCCCATTGGCTGAACGCGCAACTTTGTACTGCGTCCGGTTTCAATGATTCCAATGCTACTCTGGGTGCAGTGGGCGTGGTCTACGTTGCAATGATGTCACTTTTACGAATCGGATTGGTCGGCTTGTAGTCGATTATAGTGGCGTAACATGCGCCTGCACATATAAACAGACAAAGGTGCGGGCGGGATCACGTTAGCCGGTGAAAACACACATCCATTTGAGCACCAGTTTTCATCAGTTGCTATGTGTAACCTTTCAGCAGTCCAGACTAACAAACATTGAGTTTCAGTAAAATAGGTCTAGGACCTAGATAAGCCAATGTTGAGAAAAAAAGCAACGTGCCAACTAAAATTGTGGTCAACGGTTTCAAACAAGTAGACTATTGTTGATATATCCTAACATGGCGCGGCCAATGTGTCGCACTTTAATTTTTCGCCTTTTAGTGCCTTATTATTAGAGAAAACTGTTACTTCAAATTTCACACAAAAAAGTGAAATTTCATCGAGCTAAACATTTCCGTTCATAAATCTTGAGTTTACGTAGGAGTTAAACGTACCCGCTACAAATTTCTATGGACATTTTTTTGGCGTGATTTTCGATGTTTTTCGAAGTGCACAATGAACCCTTTTAAAATTCGCCCCCCCCCAAAAAAAAAAAAATTGCTGACAAAATTGTAGTTGCGTATATGTGAGTGGAGATAATAATGATATATCAAGAATTTATCAACTTTAAACAAATTTTTAGACGTTAATGTGGGATTTTTCCGAGATTTGTTCAAGTGCGCCACGTTTAACACTAGGCCGTATTTGTGCCCAATTTTTGGACGCCACCGTTTTTGAATTTCGGACTTAATTTCATGACACTAAAATTGTTCGCAAAAGTTCCACAGCAAGCCTTATTATGGTCTGAGGTAATAGTACCTTTAACTGAATAAATTTGAAGATTTTCTACAAAGAGGTTTTGCAATACTGCATGAGGAAAGCCGGGGGAAGCGTCTGAGTGCGCCACGTTAGGAACACCACTATAAATAGATCCAAAATGCTTGCTCTCCAACTTTTCTTTCTTAACAGAGAATTTTGTGGTACATTTCTGAGCAAATGAGGACGAAATGGGACCGGAAAATATGCTTTTCATGTATTTTGCAATAGTCTAGAGTAAATTGCTGCATCATTTTCCAAAAACGGTGAGTGTACTTCAGGGTTAGTTTTAAGCGGTGTTCATCTTTGGAGTTAAATTCCCGCCGTGATATCTGGTATCATAAAGCAGTCACTATATGTTTGGTTTCTACACAGTTTAGTTCTTTTGACCCACAGACGAAGCCACACCCGAATCCGAGATTTTATAACCTACCAAAAACTAGCCCAATTGTGGACACTTGGTGGCAGCTAACACCTGCTCAAGTTATGTTCTGTTCATTAGCAATGAGGGCTCCTGAGGGTTCCTTTGGAAAAGCAGTTTTTTAACTGAAATGGATTACCCTCGTTAAAGATAACAATAAATAAAAATAAATATACAAAATGCGCATGCTCGCGTCATGAAAGGTTTCACTTATGAAATATATAAAAGACAAAATGTCTACGTTTGCGAACCTTCTTTTGATAGTTGTTCAAATTGACAAGATTTTCCAGGGTTGGTGAAAAAATTCTTATCGTAACATCGCGGAATGTTTATGAACGAAAAATGTGGTGAAAGGTTTTAGTATGGTACCTTAAGCAACCTCTCTTTCTGATCGCTACTGTTGCGTAGGGTAAGAAGTCAAGGAGGCAATCCTGGGGTAGCTTACTACTTTCCTGGTATATCGACCGCTTGGGCTAAAGTACGTGTGTTGCGCATGCGGCATGGCCGTGATGAAAAATCAACCAATGAGAGAAACTCATTTGATTCATAAATAATTATGCATATGAAATTGACAAATAAACTTAATTACCCCAGCCACAACACGCTGCTGCACATGTTGAAGTCCATGTCGTTTGAGATGACATCGCGCAGGTCACTCTTCTGACCTTCCCCCAAGGTAGCTAGTTGACCGCCCATGGCCATGCAGTCGTTACTAGCTTCGTACCAGTGCTTCAGTCGGTTGACGGCCATGTAACAGCTGGACCCCGTCTGGCGCCTATCGGAAAACAACACAGGAACCAAATGACTCTAAACTGGGAACCCGACCAAAACGTGTGCGATATGTTTTTAATATGTTTTGGCTCACCTAATTAAAGTAATTTAACTGATAAAATTCAGCAACACTTATGATAATACGTTTCTCTTTTAATGACATAAAAAACTGGTGTTTTTTTTTCTCAAACCAGGCACAGAAATCAAGAGACAATTTATGTTGAATATCCTATAATACCTAACGGCATCTGCGAGTTCAGTATTGGTTGAGGTAGGCCTAAATTGGTTGAAGTGTATTGGCTAACCTTCAATAAAGCATTTCTAGGCGCAATACGGGGGAAGATACTCGGGGGAAAGATTTTAGTGGATGGTGCCTTTGATGATGATACGTACATGGCATATGGCATACCGTCAGAGTACGTCTTAACAAAGATATTTGGCTCTGAGGCCATCGCATATTTCCATTTGAAAAAAATATAGTAACAGCAATTCAAATTCTTCAAAATGGCTGCCAGGTTGCTTGTTATTCTGCCTTAATTTTCAAAGCTCAAATCTGCGATGGCCCTTAGTCAAATATCGATCTCATGAAACACGTAGATTGGGTGCCAAATGCCATGCTTGTATCATCAAGGCGCAATCCCATCACTAATATGTGGTACTACAGGTTCTACGAGAAAAAATTAACGCCGTTGTTCTAATCTGGGTAACGTAAATGAACTAATAGCTTTTGAAAGCTATAATATAACAGCACGCTGTTCAGATAAACACCGTATTGGCAGGATTCAGGTAAATGATAGACGTTCATCCTGCCACCATTTCAGTCATGTTCCCTGTATCCAATAACAGTACTGAATGATCATTTTCTTGTGCAAAAAGGATTCCGACTATTTTCCCTTCCAGCCTCGCTCCGGTAACGTTGATTTGAATGGGAAAGACGGCCAACATGATAATGGACTGTTCAAGTAGTACTTTAAACTGGTTTACGCTTCATTTATATCAACTGGCGTATGTCCGAAAACTTGGATCAAAAATACATAATGACCCTATCTAAACTAGTCATAATTCACCAGACCTATAGCTATGCCTATGAAGAAGAGGTATTTAAACTAAAAGACATTTTACAAGCCCAAACTCATTTTACAAAAGAAAAAAACTGATAGATTTGCACTGAGCTGGGCTTGGTATTCAATGGTTGTTTATTGATACGTACCATGGATTTTCGCCCGCCGGCGCCTCGGGGCACGCCCCGTAGACGAGTTGGCCTGTGGTCGCCACCAAAATGGTCGCCACAATTAGAGCGTTCATGGTGGATTATACCGTACGTAGAAGAGCTCTGTCGATGGGAAACTGTGGTCAGTTGTGGTTCCAGCTGAGTTGTGGCTCCATAACGGGCCTATCTCGGCCTTAAGTAGCAATTTTTCCCCGGTAAGGTGTGAGATTCACCGCAGATGACGGCCAGAAAAAAGTTAATCTTTGAAACCGCGAATCCGAGCTGACCTATTCAAACACCTTTTAATGTTTGTGCTTGTCAAGTGTTTTGTTTTTATTCATATTATGCATATCTGTGTAATCGTGACTGCTTCACGTCACGGGTCATCCATCGTCCTGTCATATCACAATTTGGGCGGATGGAGGGCGCAAGCTTTGCAGAACGAGCAAGAAATAATTTCGTTGGCCTTTTTCTCTTGTCGAGTTTACACTACCTAAATTTAAAGTTAGAAACTAGCCTCGAGGTAGATTCGTAGAGGCTCACGCAGACAAATTCACTTTGAGTACACGCAAGTAAACCATCAAAAACTTTTTTCTTTGTTTTTCTTCAAAAGATTACTGCGTGTTGGCTGTCAACAAGCTAGCTGATACATCTCGCCTCTCGTAAAAAAAACCGCACAAAAACAATCGGACAAAAACACTTCATCAAATCGCGGTACAGTTAATAATAACTCAATAACACGTAGTTCCTTTATCTTCGTTAATCAAATAACACAAAGTGATATCGCCAGATGGCATCAATCCATTTTCTTTATATGTCAAATGGCCTTTGATGGTTCAACAGATAAACAAAGTATTATCAGGTGAAAGCTGTCATTTAAGATATATTTTGGCATTTTTATCAATTAAGAATCGCTTTGTTTATTAAAGGAATGATTTCATAATCGAAATAAAATTCTGAAATTGCGTTAGGTGTCATCAATCTCACGTCTATCTCATCTTAACAGACATCACCACTTCGAGATCGCCACTGAGTTGTTCCATTTTTCAAGAGGGGTGAATTCTACCGTCTGACGCGATCGAGTCTTCATTCAATTCGAAAATTCAGTCTGTAAACGGTGCGTCTGTATTTGGGGATATTATTTTTAAGTTTATAGAGCGAGTAGTGCCGGATGGGTATTTAATAATTTAACAAATATTTCACATTGATACATAGAGAATAAACTCCCCTGCCCTTTTCGACCAATCCTACAACTCTCTAGATAAAATAACGCCCTCTGCAGTCCGCAAAAAGATAATATTTAAGCTTAAATTAGACGTTTGAGTCGCGCAGGCTACGAATCTTTTGGGTCGCCAAGCGACGCCGAGTGGGTCTAATCGCCCCGCCCCAAGTTAAAGAGCAACAATTAAGTCAGAGAAGTAAAAGGTTTTATTGACAATTTGTTTTAATAACAGCCACCTCTGAGGTTTTGTTTCGCCCCAGTAAAGTTATCATGTCTCTATATGTATAATGTTTTGTTAGATTGACAGCTAGTTGATAGCTTTGAGTAATATATGTTAAAATATGGATTGTGTTTACAAGCAGCACAGCATATGAAACCAAATACATGTTAAAGGCTTACCTGGCTTGACCACAGACCACTCAACTGACCGCAGAACGACAGCAGACTAGCACAGCGAGACGACAGCAACGTGAACACTCTACCACTGGCGACCATTCTGGTGGCGACCACAGGCCAACTAGTTTTATTTGGCCGGCTTGTCCCAACACTCAGGGCCAGACCTGGTATGTGTGTGAAGGAAGTTGACAAGGTTGTAAGTAACACACTGGGTACATTTTCATCGAAACTTAGGACATGGGTCATTTCACACAAAAGCAGGAAAGAGTAAGGTTTTGATGAGGCACATCCCAAAATGGATGACAGTAAATGTTACGGAAGCGTATCCATTTTTCTATCTCCATGCAGGGAGTCAGCTTGGTGCAGTGGTACTTCCTCGTCTTCCACCTCTTAGGCTCGGCTTCGATACCCACCCAAACCCCATGTGGGTTACATTTTCTGCCCGCCCTGATTCTGTACTGTGGACTCCCTGAAGTAAATATCCTTCTCTGAGATAAACATCCTTCTTCAATCTACATGTCATGTTGCTTCGCAGTTTGGAATTCATTTTTTTTGTTGCTAATAAGCAGCCATAGTTTGGATTGGGTGATTATCGAATGAAAAACATGTTCCAATCTTGATTTGATTTTCTGCTACCCTAGGACTAGTAGTAGCGGACCTTTCCACACATTTTTGTATCATGGCGGTCCAGTAGTTAAGCCACATTTATGGGGCTAAATAATAACGTAGCACCCACACTTCAAATTCCTTGATGTAATCTTCAGTCTACGAAGTATAAATAACAATTCGAATCGCCGCACAAATCCTTTGTTATTAAACTCAGTGTTAGCAGGCAGATTCAGTCACACTTCACTGCGCCCTATAGTGCTGTTTCTTGTGCAGTACTCGTGACACAGTTACTTTCACTTGAAACTGACCTGCAGGGTTTTTAAGGGTATTTCATTTCATTCTAAATAGTGACTTCCCACTAGAAGTGTTAATAAGACCTTACCTTATCGCGTTCCAGATACTCGGACATTGAGAAGGATGATGAGTTCCAATGTTGTTCAACTTGCAATGACCGGGGACAAAACACTTCCTCGTGCGTACGACACACGACTTGAAAAGATGGCGGTAATACCCACAGTGCTTTGACATGTTTGCGTTGTCACGAGAGGGCGCTCTTAGATAAGGACAGTAGGAGTTTTGGTTTTTGAAGCACAAACAATCGAAATTTAATTATTTTTTTAAAATGTATGTCTTTGCTTGTCAGAATTAGGAAAAGAACGAGAAATATATCTGGATCTGGAAATGGAAATAAACTAAATGACTGAAAAAAACACACCGCACGGGCACTTTTTCCGTTTGAACTTTGAAGCGTTTATAAGCCCACTTAGAAATAGACCAAGCAGTTTTTATTTAAATTTGCTAGTCAAAAACAGCCTTTATTTAAATGCAATTATCTTGTATAAGGAACAAAATTATGTTTAGCCTATAGGAAAAGTTAAACGCATGCATAGCATTTTTCTCCATGTGCTTAAGTTTAGTTTAAGATTGTGTTTTCTTTGTTTTCGTGGTTCGGGCTCGCTTATTTAATGGTCTTATATTCCAGTCACCTTGTAAAGGTCCCCCTCCCAAAAAAATAAAAAAAATAACAAAATTGAAATACCTTGCAATATTATACACATATAGAATGGCATTGAGGTCACTAGTGCACGTCTATGCGCTCCAAGGGACTGTGAGTGACCAGAAAAGGGTCCCATTTCCAGAGGCCGAAGGCCTAGTGAAATAGGACCCTCTTCTGGTCACTCACAGGCCCGAGGGGGCATAGACGCCCACTAGTGACCGAATTATGCCGATCCATAATGTGTTTTTCAGCTCACCTGTGTCCAAAATATAAGAAAAGAAACATTGAAATGTCATGGTTTTATTATTGAACTGTTTTATTTAACAAGTAAGTCATATAACCAATTCAACTATAAGCGATTCAACAATTAAAGGAAAACGTTTAGTTTTCCTACATTCATTTTTGAGTTTCAGTTTTTGTGAGGGCGTTGTAACTAGTTAATCAATTTTGAGTACAGTGCGCGATCGACGCGCGTCTAGTTCACGATGACGCAAGTGTAATGCACTAGCTTATAGTGAACCCCACGTGACCGTGTTTCAGCCAACCAGGATAAAGAACCAGCAGGAGGTGTGTTATCAAACAGAAAACGATTGAAACAAAATGATCACACCAGAAACAATAATTGTGAAATACAAACATGATGCATTTGACCAGAATGCACGCCCATACTCAATCAGATTATTAATTAGCTTTATAAAAGTTCATCTTTCATGTCATGTGTAAGAGTATATCAATGTGAACAAAGATGTGTTACCAGAATCATGCCCATACATCTACTCCATCAGGTTATTACTTGCATAAAAGGACATCTTTCCTGTAAGGTTTAACAGTATATCAGACTGAAAACAGATATAAATGCAAAACAGATAAGTATAACAAAATACGTTTTTGATTAATTTATCGTCTTTTGTAAATTATCTTCAAAAGAACTTCGTCAATAAAGTCAAACTTTCCACATTCCTTCGTCTACAACGCATAGACTGTAATTGAAATCACACTTGATTTACATCAACATTTCGTAGTCTTCATTTTTACTCAGAAAATATATAATCTTGAATAGAGTTGTCCAAACCTAAAAATCTGGGGACCTGTAACTAGCTCCCATTCAAAGCCATAGATGGGATGATCCCTGCGCTTGCACAGCATGATTGTTTATTTTTGAATCACTATGCATAATTTAACACATGGTTGTCCAAAAAACTGACTCTTGTCTTACCATAAAAAGCACGCACAATCGCCAATGTCTCCATAAATGCAGCCTTTAAAGCATTCCGACTGCTTGGGTTTTAAACACTAAACACTAATGTCCCTCTCTATTTATTGATATTTGCCAGAGGCATGTTCGAATTCAGCAAAAAATATAAGCGCATCACCTCTAAAATTGCAATTCGTGGCCGGCCTTTGGCTATTTTGCAATAGGCTGGTTGCTCTCCAATATTACCGTTGTGATTTTGAATTCAGGAGGTGGGATTCAGACCTAGCACGTCCTGCATATAATTTGCATAAATCAGGAGGAAAGCCTCCTAATGTATTCATGATTCACTGCTAGCTACCTGTCCCCATATTGGATGTCCGAATGAAAATGGGGACGGGGAACCAGACTAGGAACCCCACCCCTTCAACAATTACTGCTTCGCTTGCAGTTTTGCTTGCACCAACGTTTATACAACATATAAACGAAATATAAATAGATGTGTTCTTATCAGAGAGACAGTTATTTTACAATATTTACAGTATTATTACCAGTATTGTAGTTTACTGGTTAAAGTAATCCCAAAAGCACTAAATACTCAATGTTTTCAAGGTTTTTACACAAATACCATAACTGTCAGGCCAACCAGTCTATAAAAATATAATTCTATTTACAAAAATGTACATATATTTGCCATCAGTGGTTGGATGAATCCCAAAACTACTCAAAGGATACTCAGTGTCAGTAACATTATACATAAACACAACTGTAGTATGATTAACAAGTATCAACGTGTGAAGGAAATGGACCAAACCACCCATACAGCCTCAGTGTTTGAAAAGAAATCAACGAGTACCATGCATCACCTGTGTCTCGACTAAGTGGGGTTTTCATGCACACACGTACAGATTCGAAGCCTACTATAATTTTGTTTGCCAATTTAATAGTTTGCAGATGCACAATCAGTAAATCATTTACACTCTAAAAAGCCCCGGGTCAGATTCGACCCGAATCCGGGTCAGATTTGACCAGACACTTTTCCAGGTCAAAATGACACTTCCCAGTTATGGCCACCCTTTCGGCCATTTGACCCTAATATTGATCGCCATTTTGACATAAAGATTGTTGTTCTGATAACAGAAGTGCCTATTTTTCAGGGGGAGGAATGTTATGTTGATCGCCATTTTGACATAAAGATTGTCGTTCTGATAAGATAGGTGTCTATTTTACAGGGGGTTGGGAATGTCATTTTGACCCAGAAGTGTGTCGGGTCCTTTTTGACCCGGATTCCGGGTCGAACCTGACCCGGGACCTGTAAGAGTGTAAGTTTGACTTTGATGACAAACCATTGTTTAGTACGTAGAGGGTGAACCGCCTACTGTCCTACACGCAGCGTGACTCTGCTAACGATCTGAATCAATAATGTGTTGCGATGTTTATGCTTTAACAGGAGTCGATGAGTGACATACAGTTTTAGTAACATACAGTTTCAATGATCTGTTTTGTTCTTTGGAATTTGCACAAGTACCCGATTTCATAGCGTTAGTTAGTGTTTAAGGAGAACACAAAGTTCATGTATCGCCAAAAACAAAACTGTTATGATGGCTGGGAATTATTTTTTACGGCAAATGTGGTCGAAATTAATATGTCCCTGTTTCCAGGACTCTTCATTAGCTGTTTCGGCAAGTCAGCTCAGACAGTTCTTGCTTTGGTAAATTTTTCGTAAATTTTGAAGAGGGTGCTAGGGCCTATGGGCTCCGTACACCAAAACCCCTTCAATGGCCAGAAAAGGATAGATGGGGAGACCTAGACTGGTTCCCGGTCTATCCATTGCAGACTTCGAATGGATCCAAAGTTTTGCGGATGGGGATTAGTCTGGGAGACCATCGAAAGAGAAATAGAGACCATCGAAAGAGACATTGTGGCTAATAGCTTTGGCACATTCAGGAAGTCGTGCATACGTCGCGTGCGAACAAGAAGAGTACGTACGCACACGCTGTGTTTCTCGTCCACGGGGCTCTCAAAAGTAGTAAAAAAACGCCCTCTTGCTAGTGCACGGAGCACATATCTAAAGAACTATAGATCCGATTTGGTTTTAACTTGATATGTACCTGTTTCGGGATGTGGCATTGATGAAAAAATATAAGACGTCATGATGACGCCATTGCATATTATGTGACGTTACATTAAATGGGCATTTTTATTAGGCATATATCAAAAGAACTGAAGGTCGGATTTGGTTGTAATTTGGTAGGTTGGATGTAGGCACCTAGACCGGGATGTGTTACGGATTAAAATTGAAGTGACGTCACGATGACGTCATCACAAGTCATGTAACGTCACATGAAAGGGACCTTTTCAAATATCTTTATCTATATATGATGACGTAATGCTGACATAATAATATGTCATATACATCACATGTGTTATCAATAAAATTGAGGTGACGTCGTCATGTCATCATCACGTCACAGTCATTTCAAACACCGAAACAGCTTGTTTTGTCCACAAACTCATTTCTAGTTAAATTTAATTTCATAAGTATGTTCAGCATGCTCAAATATTCTCAATCTCCTTTTTTTAATAGTACGTTCTTGTCAAAAATGTTTCCTTGTATTGAGGAAGTCAACATTTGTAGAGTTTGTTATGATTCAGGAAACATAGGTTTTATGTGAACCCAAAGCGACGGGAAGCGGGACTGTAACTCATCCAGTCCGCCCAATGATCCCGGGTTGCCACCAAGGTACAAGTCAGTCAGTCTGATGGGCATGTCATGTGCAGCGGAGACAATGTGTTCAATGTCTGACGGTGTCAAATCGCAATTGCTCAGGTCCAGCCTATTTAAGTGAGTCATTGTTGGCAATTCCTTTGCCCACATTTCAGCCGATCCGCCCAATGTCCGGTTGCCAGTAAGGATCAAGTCAGTCAGTCTGGGCATGACACGTACAGCCGAGGCAATGGATTTAATGTCTGCCGGTGTCAAACAGCTAACGCTCAGGTCCAGCCTATTTAAGTTCTTCATTGTTCACAAGTCATTGGACCACAACTCAGCCTGTTCGCCCAACGCTGTGTTGCCAACAAGGATCAAGTTTGTTAGTCTGGGCATTTTATCTACATCAGAGACAATGTGTTGAATGTCTGTCCATTGCAATGTACAACGGCTCAGGTTCAACGTCTGTATGTTCGTTAATCGTGACAAATGATTGGCCCACAATTTATCCCGCCCCCCCCCCCCCCCCCAACGATGTGTTGCCGGTGAGGATCAAGTTAGTTAGGCTTGGCATGCCACTCACAGCCGAGGCAATGTGACCAATGTCTGTCCGAGACAAGTTAATATTGCTCAGGTCCAACGTCTGTATGTTCCTACATCGCGACAATTGAATCGCCCACAAGTCAGCCAATGCCCCCAACGCTATGTTGCCGGCAAGGCGCAAGTTAGTCAGTGTGGGAAGGTGATCTAACACAACGGAAATCATACCAAAATCTTTCGACTTTATTGAGAAATTGCTCAGGTCCAGTGTGTGTTTTTGCTTCACTCTTAACAAGTAATGGGACAACTTCCTAGTCGATGCGCCAAGTGCCGGGTTATCAAAGACGATCAAGTTAGACAGTCTGGGCATGTCAAATACAGCCGAGGCAATGTGTTCGATGTCTTTCCATTGCAATGTACAACTGCTCAGGTTCAACGTCTGAACGGTCGTAAATTTCGACAAATTCTCGGCCCACAAGTGGGCCGATTCCCCCAACGCTGTGTTTGGAGAGTTTGTTATGATTCAAGGTGAACCCTTACCGACGGAAAGCAGGACTGTAACTTATCCGATCCATCGAATCTTAAGATGCCGCTAAGATACAAGTCAGTCAGTCTGCGCATGTCACGTACAGCGATGGCAATGTGTTCGATGTCTATCCATCGCAATGCACAATTGTTCAGGTTCAACGTCTGTATGTTCGTAAATCGCGACAAATGTTTGGCCCACAAGTAAGCCTTTCCCCCCAACGCTGTGTTGCCGGCAAGGATTAAGTTAGTCAGAGTGGGAATGTGGTCTAACACATCAAAAATTGCACCGACATCGGACCAAGTTAGTGAGAAATTGCTCAGGTCCAGTGTGTGTTGCTTCACTCTTAATGAGTAACGGGACCGCTTCTCAGTCAATATGCCAAGTACCGGGTTATCACAGAGGATCAAGTCAGTTAGTTCGGGCATGTCACCTACGGCCGATGCAATGTGTTCGATGTCTTTCCACTGCAATGTACAACTGCTCAGGTTCAATGTCTGAACGGTCGTAAATTTCGACAAATTCTCGGCCCACAAGTGGGCCGATTCTCCCAACGCTGTGTTGCCGGCAAGGATCAAGTCAGTCAGGTTTGACATGTCAGCTACAACCGAGGCAATGTGTTCAATGTCTGTCCACTGCAATGTACAACTGCTCAGGTTCAACGTCTGAACGGTCGTAAATTTCGACAAATTCTCGGCCCATAAGTGGGCCGATTCCCCCAACGCTGTGTTGCCGGTAAGATTCAAGTTAGTTAGTGTGGGAATGAGGTTTAACGCAACACAAATTGTATCAACATCTTCCCACATTAGAGAGAAATTGCTCAGGTCCAGCGTGTGTTTTTGCTTCACTCTTAACAAGTAACGGGACCACTTCTCAGTCGATTGGCCAAGTGCCGGGTTGTCAGTGAGGATCAAGTTAGTCAGTGTGGGTATGTTACATATAGCCGCAGCAATGTGTTTGATGTCTGTCCATTGCAATCTACAATTGCTCAGGTTCAACGTCCGTATGTTCGTAAATCGCGACAAATGAGTAGCCCACTTCTTAGCCGATCTGCCCAACTCTGTGTTGCAGGCAATGATCAAGTCAGTCAGGCTTGGCATGGCAACTACAGCCAATGCAATGTGTTCAATGTCTGTCCATTGCAATGTACAATTGCTCAGGTCCAGCGTCTGTATGTTCGTAAATCGCAACAAATTCTTGGCCCACAATTTAGCCGATCCCCCCAACGATTTGTTGCTGGCAAGGATCAAGTTAGTTTGGCTTGGCATACCACTTACACCGGAGGCAATGTATCCAATGTCTGTCCATTGCAATGTACAATTGCTCAGGTCCAACGTCTGTATGTTCATAAATCGCGACATATTCTCGGCCCACGTATTATTTGACCCCCCTAACGATGTGTTGCCAGTGAGGATCAAGTTAGTCAGGCTTGGCATAACACTTACAGCCGAGGCAATGGGTTCAATATCTATCCATTGCAATGTACATTCACTCAAGTTCAACGTCTGAACAGTAGTAAATTGCGACAAATTCCAGGCCCACGAACGGGCCCATCCTCCTAACGCTGTGTTGCCGGCAAGAATCAAGTTAGTCAGTGTGGGAATGTGATTTAACACAACAACAATCGTACCAACATCTTCCGACTTTATTGAGAAGTTGCTTAGGTCCAATGTGTGCTTTTGCTTCACTCTTAGCAAGTAACGGGACCACTTCTCAGTGGATACACCAAGTGCCGGGTTGTCAGTGAGGATCAAGTCAGTTAGTTTGGGCATGTCACATACAGCCGATGCAATGTGTTCAATGTCTGTCCATTGCAATGTACAATTGCTCAGGTTCAACGTCTCTATGTTCGTAAATCGCAACAAATTCTTCGCCCACAAGGCAGCCCATCCGCCCAATGCTGTGTTGCCGGCAAGACTCAAGTTAGTCACTGTGGGAAGGTGGTCTAACACAACGGAAATCATACCAACATTTTTCCACGGTAGTGAGAAATTGCTCAGGTCCAGAGTGTGTTTTTGCTTTACTCTTAACAAGAAACGGGACCACTTCTCAGTCGATACGCCAAGTGCCGGGTTGTCTGAGAGGATCAAGTCAGTCAATCTGGGCATGTCACTTACAGCCGAGACAATGTGTTCAATGTCCGTCCATTGCAATGTACAACTGCTCAGGTCCAACGTCTGTATGTTCGTTAGTTGCGACAAATGCTTGACCCACCATTTAGCCGATCTGCCCAACGCTGTGTTGCCCGCAAGGATCAAGTCAGTGAGACAGGGCATGGCATGTACGGCCGAGGCAATGTGTTTGATGTCTGTCCATTGCAATGTACAACTGCTCAGGTTTAACGTCTTTATGTTTGTAAATCGCAACAAATTCTTCGCCCACAAGTAAGCCCATCCGCCCAACGCTGTGTTGCCGGCAAGGCGCAAGTTAGTCAGTGTGGGAAGATGGTCTAACACAACGGAAATCGTACCAACATTTTTACACGGTAGTGAGAAATTGCTCAGGTCCAGAGTGTGTTTTTGCTTTACTCTTAACAAGAAACGGGACCACTTCTCAGTCGATACGCCAAGTGCCGGGTTGTCTGAGAGGATCAAGTCAGTCAATCTGGGCATGTCACTTACAGCCGAGACAATGTGTTCAATGTCCGTCCATTGCAATGTACAACTGCTCAGGTTCAACGTCTGAATGGTCGTAAATTTCGACAAATTCTCGGCCCATAAGTGGGCCGATTCCCCCAACGCTGTGTTGCCGGCAAGGATCAAGTTAGTCAGTGTTGGAAGGTTGTCTAGCACAACGGAAATTGTACCAACATTTCCATACGTAAGAGAGAAATTGCTCAGGTCCAGCGTGTGTTTTTGCTTCACTCTTAACAAGTAACTGGACCACTTCTCGGGCGATTCGCCAAGTGCCACGTTATCAGAGAGGATCAAGTCAGTTAGTTCGGGCATGTCACCTACAGCCGATTCAATGTGTTCAATGTCTGTCCATTGCAATGTACAATTGCTCAGGTTTAACGTCTGCATGTTCGTAAATCGCGACAAACTATTGACACATAACTCAGCCGACCCCCCCAAAGATGAGTTGCCGGAAAGGATCAAGTTAGTCAGGCTTGGCATGTCAGACGAAGCAATGTGTTCAATATCCGTCCATTGCAATGTACATTTGCTCAGGTTCAACGTCTGTATGGTCGTAAATTGCAACACATTCTTGGTCCACAAATCAGCCGATCCCCCAAACGCTGTGTTGCCGGCAAGGATCAAGTCAATCAGGCTTGGCATGTTACTTACCGCCGAGGCAATGTGTTCAATATCTGTCCATTGCAATGCACAGTTGCTCAGGTCTAACGTCTGTATGTTCGTAAATCGCAACAAATTCTTCGCCCACAACTCAGCCAACCCGCCTAACGCTGTGTTGCCGGCAAGGATCAAGCATGTCAGTGTGGGAAGTTGGTCTAGCACAACGGAAGTTGTACCAACATTTTCATACGTTAGTGAGAAATTGCTCAGGTCCAGTGTGTGTTTTTGCTTCATTTTTAACGAGTAACGGGACCACTTCTCAGTCGATACGCCAAGAGCTGTGTTGCCGTCAAGGATCAAGTCAGTCAGGTTTGGCATGTCACTTACAGCTGAGGCAATGTGTTCAATGTCTGTCCATTGCAATGTACAACTGCTCAGGTTCAACGTCTGAACGGTCGTCAATTTCGACAATTTCTCCGCCCACAAGTGGGCCGATTCCCCCAACGCTGTGTTGCCGGTAAGATTCAAGTTAGTAAGTGTGGGAATGTTGTTTAACACAACACAAATCGTACCAACATCTTTCCACTTTAGAGAGAAATTGCTCAGGTCCAGCGTGTGTTTTTGCTTCACTCTTAACAAGTAACGGGACCACTTCTTGGTCGATTTGCCAAGTGCCGGGTTATCAGAGAGGATCAAGTCAGTTAGTTCGGGCATGTCACCTACAGCCGATGCAATGCGTTGAATGTCTGTCCACTGCAATGTACAACTGCTGAGGTTCAACGTCTGAACGGTCGTAAATCGCGACAAATTCTCGGCCCACAAGTCGGCCGATCCTTGCAAAGCTGTGTTGCCGGCAAGGATCAAGTCAGTCAGGCTTGACATGTCAGCTACAGCCGAGGCAATGTGTTCAATGTCTGTTCCCCGTAGTTCGCAGTCACTTATTTCAAGTTTGTGGAGGCTTGTCAAGTGTTTAATATGATCGGCCCATTCTATAGCTCTACTACCCAGGTTATTGTCACCCTTTATGCAAAGATTGGTCCAGGGTTGGTGGCATTTCAATGACGACAGAATGTCCTCAAGATCACCCTTCACTAAAGGAAATTTTGTCAGGTACACACACTTTCTTCGCACGGTGATTTTTAACGTAGTGGCCGTAGATACCGAAGAATCAGAAATATTTTCAACAGGACGTAGCGCTGGCTGGACGTATTCTGCGGTCCTACCTGCAAATCTTTTGTCGCCATCTATGAAAAGATCAGCCGAACGTCGGTTGCATTTGATGCATGACAGGATTTTCTTAAGATCACCGTTTACTAGAGGACATTGTTCCAGCTCCAGAACCCTAAGGTTTTTCATGTAACCCAGTGCGAAGGCTAAATCCCCGACCGAAGTCACCGAAGAAACGTTAATAGTGTCAACGCATGCCAGTTGTGCCGTGCGGCTCTCGGACCTACAGATGATTTCGAGAAGGTATATGAGACTGCGGAAATTGTTATTCTTATCCACATCGACAGTTGATGGGATATGTGAGTCGCTGGTGAGACACCGTGGGGCCTTGCTTGACTGGCTTTCATAAAAGCAGTTCCGACTAATCGCTTGGATAACATGTGATTGGTACATAGGCTTATGTCGATCCTTATTGAACTTTTGGTCAAGCAGTTTTACAATATCGGTCATGCACTTCTCATTCTCACCACAACAAAAACGAAAGAGAAACTCATTCGAAACAACGCCCTCAATACTTGAACATATTCGACCCAAAATCTTGTTATACTTTAATTTGTTCTTCACACGTGTAAGCCTTCCTTGGGTTGAAAGTTTTAAACTCTGCAAGTATTTTGCTGCACAGCATTCCTGCATAGTCTTGTGCATGAACTGTATGTTCCTGTGGGATTTGCTGTTTTTGATAACTCTCTGCTTGGTTAGGATGCCCGCTTTTAGTGCAAGGTCCAATGCACTCGGGCTAAAATCATCTTCCTGGAATGATGATTTCTTGCTGGAACTGATAAGTCCACGCAGCGCAGTTTGTCCAATGGAAATCACTATTTTGGAACCATCTTCTCCTGAGATATGTTTTCTTGTGAACATGTGATCAATTGCCTCGGTGAACAGGCGTGAAGTTGTTTCTGGGAGTTGTTTACTCTCCCTCCACAACAAGCACATGAGAAGGAGCAACATAGGTGTTTTAGCAAAATCACGCAGTGTGTTGGACTTTCCAATGGTTTGGATTAGTGCATCGCCACTATCAGAATCTTTGTCATAGAATTTTCGAACGTATTCATTGACATCCTCGTCAGTAAACCCCAGAACTTCTACGTGTGTGCAAGGATTTTGGACAAGTGAGTTCGACATCAGTGTTTCAAGATGAGAGGGGCGTGACGATACACAGATGAAACAATCCCGGTATCTTGTTCTATTCAATGCTTTTAGGACAGAACCGAATGAGGCTGCATTGAGTGTTTTGGTCCGCATTTCATCAAAACCATCCAAAAGAATCAAGACCTCATTTGGGTTGGCCAGGATGAATTTATCAAGTTCATCCTTTGCTATTCCAGAATCTCCGCCAAGAAGTTGATCAAAAGTGGAATCAACAATATCGGATTCTTGCAACAGGGCACACATCTTTAAAAGAAAGACAAGCTGGAATCTTTTGAGGAATTCGCTTGCCTCATCGGCCCAGTCAAATGCAATCTTATCAAAAATGGTTGACTTCCCCACACCTCCCATGCCATAGAAAATGAGACGTGAGATGAGTTCCCCAGCTTTTGTCCTTAATCTGAATATTTTGGCATACTCTGTTGAGTTTACAGTTTTTCCTTTCTGGCCAGTGACAACTGCTACCCCTTCCCGCGTTTCTAACTGTACTTTAGTGTATATACCAGCAATGTACATTTGGTCATTATCAACCCCAGGCAACAACTGAACGTAACTGCCTGTTGTTTTATAAACTCCCTTCAAAATGTCCCTGGTCTTTTTACCGACATCTTGGAAGCTAGGTGCCCGCAGCCTTGGTTCTTGGTCTGGCCTCTGACTATGCTGAGGTCTGGGTGCAGGCACTCCTATTCAGATCAAAACAAGAAACATATATTGCTTTAAGAAACTTTGTTTCTGAAACGGATTGAATAGTTTTCCTCAACGGAGGAAAATACGACAAGGAAACTATGACTTGCAATTTCCAGTATGTTAGAAAAGTACTGCACAACAATAAATAAATTTGCCCAAGAATAAATAAATAAATGTTTTTGCTTTTGTACAGGGTGAGTAAAAAAAGAGGCGGAACCCAAACCCCCGAAAAAAAATTCATAAAAAAAACTCAGTTTAAAAGTTAAAAATATGCATTAAAAAAGTCCTTTTGAAGGCCCTTCTTTAACAAAAGTGGAATTTACAAATCATATTGTTTGGCTCAGCGGGGTTGTTCCAAACAGTCAGAATACACAATAAATTGTCTTTTTTGTAACAGGTTTTAGGATGATTGCGTTTAAATGAAGATATTGTTTGAACGGATTGAGCAATTTTAGTTTTTTTTCATCGAAATGGGTTTTCCGAAATTGGCTTTCCATTCCTTATATTTTTGGTGCTACATATTTTTTTAAAAATATATAATATATTTTTGGGGTTTGGGTTCTGCTTTCTTAAAATCACTCTGTAGGCCTACTACTGTAGAACGAAAAGGTGTCAAATGTTTCCTTTTTTATTATTTTATTTACTTTTTTTTTACACCGGCAAAAAGAAATCCACCGACAAATACTAGTGACTGCAGGCGTGCAACAAATTTATATGACTCGCATCATTATCCCAAGAATGACTAAGTTAATAATAATCATCTTGTGGTAATTACTACACTGCAAATGTTCCTTGAATTCTGATTGAAGATAAGTTTAAGTTAATCGCTATGTACAAGGGCAAGAGGCGCTGTGGTTCGATGGTTATGCTTTTCGAGTCAAGTGCATTATAGTACGTGGGTTCAAACTCTGATGGGAAACATGGTGCTTTTGTGTTCTTGGACAAGGCACTTTACTACGATTGCCTCCCTTCACCCAGGAGTAAAATAATTACATGGAAAGGTAGTGACCAGAAAGCGCTGATCTGGACCTGCTGCTGAAAAAATGATCTAATGGCCCGACGAACTGGGGTAACAGTTGATAAGCAATTCAAAACCTTAGGTATAAGGCACTAATATAAGCACAACAATCTTATTTTTTACAAACTCGCTAAAAATAACAGATCAGCGAGTTGCCCAAAAGCTCACGTTATCAACTATGCAAAATTAATGTGCGACTTAGCCCTTTAAAGATGAGGCAAACATAGGGGCGCCATTTTGTTGTTGGTGTAGATGAACAAAATAACAAGACTTAATACAGCGCCCTCCTATCGTGTCTACCATAAATACATGTATATCTAACTGGCTTATAGTTGTACCAAAGAAAAGTTGTGACTCTCTAGCTCGCGGAACTGACAATCGCTCTTTTATTTTGTGTCCATGTTTATGTAGTATACCATCTCCCCCCCCCCCCCCGAAAAAATACATTTCATATCAAATAACTTTAATCTTAACACAAGAGATTATAATGTACCTGGTCCCTCCAATGGGAAGATGTTAGTGATATTTACTGCACTTGAACCAGTAATGATAGCGTTGTGGCTACCGCTGATAGTGCCGCTGTTGCCGATGGTTCCAGTTCGTTGTGGGGAACCTACAGTCACAAGCAAAAATTAAAATATCCTTTAAAAAAGTACACGATTCCCTCTATTTTTGTAAGATCAATTTAATCTGATTGTTCACAGAGAAAAAGAAATACATGAAAGACCAGGCTATGACTCAAGACATCTTGAGTGAGGTAGGAAGCTGGAGGGTAGTAGTGCCCCTCCACTCCCCAGTAAGGTTATACATTGACTCCAGGCAACTTGCTACTGTGTACTCACCTGTTGGACAAGGGGCCTGGTCATCAGTCTGTTGGCTGGTTGATGCAGATTGCGCATCCATGACACTTTGGATCACCCGCCCACAAATGGAACTGAAGTCCTGTTTGTCAATGATTATAACGAAAAGCTGTGTCACATTTTGTTCGCTGGTAGGTAAACTTGTGATTTATTTTCAAAAAAATGTTTAAACACACACATGGCCGCTGACAAGGCAAAAGGCAAGGCAAGCCTTTCTGAAAATGTGGGACTCTCAATAAACCTGATTGACATTCGCATTGCATCATAGGTATGTTGCAAACAACAAATGCAGTTTATGTACAATCCTATTGGAGCAGTGAACCAGTCACGTTTTAATTTTGTTTTCAATATTTTCCTAAATTAACTGGTTATCTATTCACCTGGTAAAGTGTAAAATATTATGAGAAACATAAACTGTAAATAAATTCAGTTTCTAAACTTTAGAAATAAAAGAAGGAATAACCTCGCAATTTATTTAGAAGTATCAGTCAGCAGGCCCAATGGAACAATTATGATTGATCAGTGTAGAAGCGTGAGTTTCACATCTTGATTATGATTGGTTGATAATGGCAGATCTAAAAAACAGGCTATTCAAAATATTTATTCTCTCTAATTTATATTCTGTTTGGTAAGGTGACTTAACTCGATCTACTTACTTCCATTGAGTTAGTGTTCCTTTTTGTCAAGTTTAGTTAAAATCTACCTATAAAAATATACTTGAGAAACATACATACATACATACATACATATAGGCATTTTTATAGCGCCCCACAAAGATCGGAGCGCTTTACAAAAGCTGACAAATTAATTAAAGATACAAACAAAAAATGCATTGATACAGATACAAAAAACTATACAAGCAAAATAACATATGGCATGATTAAACAAATAAATGGGTTTTGAGTCTATTTTTGAAGAGCTGAAGTGTGTTGGCTTCTCGGATGTTACGGGGTAGGGAATTCCACAGCCGGGGAGCTGCGGCTTGAAAGGCACGATCTCCAGTACGCGACTTAGTTTGGGGGTTATGGAGACGGGTTTTATCAAATGATGAGCGGGTGGCATAGACAGATGTGTTGAAAGAGATGAGTTCTCGGAGATATGAAGGTGCCATAGAGTTGATACATTTGTAAACAATGACAAGAAGTTTGAAATTTATGCGTGCTCGGATTGGTAGCCAATGAAGGCGACGTAACAACGGTGCGCTCGGATGGGCACGAGCAGCAAGAAAAATTAGTCTGGCGGCCCTGTTTTGTAGCCTTTGCAGACGAGTTAAATCACCTTCATTGGCACCATAAAGCAACGCATTTCCATAGTCAATCCGGGAGAAGATTAGCGACTGAACAGCCATTTGACATGTCTCTTGGTCCATGAAACGACGAATGCGTGATAAGTTCCGGAGATGAAAACTGACACATTTAACGATTGAAGAAACTTGGTCACTCATGCTCAACGGAGGATCGATGACAACGCCCAAGTTACGCAACGATTTAGATGGTTTAATCGTAACGTCGCCAAGAGTCAAAGTAACGTTGGAAAGGCGGGGGGCAAACCTAGCAGAAGCTGCAACGAAAAACTCTGTTTTTGACTCGTTTAGTTGCAGCTTGTTAGTTGCCATCCATTGCTTAATTTGTCCCACACAAGATTGTAGTTTGTGGAGTGCCACTTCGCATGCATCATCCTCTCTCGGATCAAAACTCACAAGGATTTGCGTGTCATCAGCATAGATGTGGTATTTGACGTCATTTGCACGAAGGATGGTTCCAACTGGATGAGTGTAGGCGCTGTATCCTATTGGTCCTAGTATAGATCCTTGTGGAAAACCATATTCCATAACGTGGGTGTCAGAGAAAGTTCCAGAGATACAAACCCTGTTTGAGCGGTTTTGGAGGTAAGTATCAAACCATGTCAGAGCCTTCCCGGTAACATGAAATCGTCTGTGAAGTCTTTGGATGAAAATTGAATGATCTATTGTGTCAAATGCCGCCGAGAGGTCGAGCATAACAAGTAGTACGGCATGTTGGTGATCTATAGCAGTAGCAATGTCATTATTAATCCGGATGAGTGCAGTCTCGGTTGAATGAGCAGATTTGTAGGCGGATTGAAATTTTTCCGACAAATTGTTGATATTTATATGTTCCAGTAAGCGGCTTGCCGCTGCCATTTCCACAAGTTTGGCCAGAGCTTTTATGTTCGATACTGGCCGATAGTTTTGAAGTGTATTTGGGTCCAATGTCTGTTTCTTTACAATTGGAGAGAGAGTAGCTTCTTTTAAAGACTCTGGGAATATTCCAGTACAAAATGACACATTAATGATATCAGTCAGGACCGGAATGAAGAGACTAGGATTTTCCTTGATGAGCCAGGTCGGTATTTGATCAAGCAAGCATGATTTATTAGCCAGCTTTTTCAGGAGATTTGCAACTTCATCATGACATACTGGTCTCAAATCTGAAAGATCCCGAAAGGTGGCCCCTGAAAGAAATCCAGTCTCATCACCACCGTCCAGATGATCATCAAACTTGGGATTTAAACAAACAGCAATGTCATTTGATTAAGTATTTTCATTACCATCTACATTACCAACCTCATTTTCTGAGCCAAAACTGTCTCTTATTTTCTTTATTTTCTCAACGAAGAATTTGGCAAACCTATTAGCAAGGTCAGACGCACAATCATACCTGGGAAGAATTTTGGTGCCGGTATTCAAAAGTGAGTTCAAAATTTTGAATTGGTCTTTACTATTAGCAGAAAATAATTTGTCATGAAAGTAATCACTCTTAGCTTTGGTTATTAAGCCATCAACAAGTACTTTCTGCTCAAGATAAGAGTCTTTATCAGAAGCTGACTTGCTCTTTTTCCACTTGTTTTCTAAGCGCCTGCGCACACGCCGAGCTTCATGGATGTTGTTATTATACCATGGCATTCTTGGTCGCATGGTACGCAGCTTGACTGATAAAGGGCAGTACTTGTCGATGGTGTTTTGAAGAGTCAATTCGTAATGTTCAATCATTTCATTACAACCGCTTTCAGTTGGCATTTCATCTACAAGATCTCTTTGAATATCTTGAAGAAAGTCCCGAACGTTAAGACACTTATAGTTTCTGGACGCTTGTTCAATCTTCAGTGGCTGGGGTTTCCTCCTTTGAAGAGTGGCGGTAATCAAAGAATGGTCTGACATGAGCTTGTCACAGACGCACCAGTCGCATATCAAGTGATCTTCAGGGCGGGACAATAATAGATCAATTGTATGTCCATCTTTGTGCGTAGGGACTGTTATGTGCTGAGTGAATCCTGCGTTTTCCACTATTCTCATGAATTGTTTTACTTCAGGTTTCTCAGATTCGTCAATATGGATATTGAAATCCCCAGTTATTAAAGTTTTACCGCTTTGTAGTGATATATCACCCATAAAAATGTCCAGTTCATCTAGGAAATTTCTAGTTGTGAATCCGTTGGCTTGAGAGGGAGGGGGTCTGTATATAGCAGTCAAACAAAGATCCTTTAGTTTCCCAACTACTCGAACATGTTCAAATGTTGTCGGGGTTGTATCAGATGGCAAGACACTCAACTGAAGGGAAGACTTATATAGGATACCAATACCTCCACCTCTTCTTCCGGTACCTCTCGGGACATTTATGAAATCGTATCCAGCAGGTGTAATCTCACCCACTATCACATGATCATCACTTTTTAACCAAGTTTCGGTTAAGACAAGGATATCGACATTTTGTTTTAGGGTGTAATCGTATGCTACGGTTGTCTTGTTGCATATAGACCTAGCATTCCAAATGTGAATGTTTAACTTGTTTGGGTCGTGAGGTTGGATTGGGCGGAGAGCAGACAGGTTAACTGAGCGGGGTTGTGAATCTTGTGATGCAGTCCGGTCGGCAACTCGTACTTCAGTGAATCTGTACCGTGGGAGTCGTTGGCGAACCAGAACTGGGATGGAGGAACCCTGATGCTCGTGAGGGGGATACTGTGGTGAAATCCGGGAGAGTTTATACCGATCAGATCTGGTACCTCGATGGGTTCGGGGGATCTTAGCCAGAATATTAAGTGATTTCAGATTGGACCAAAGGTCACAGGAGACGGCTGATCTATGCTGATTCATTAGCTTTATCTGTAGAAACTGGTCCTTTGAGTATTTCAAAATCGGTGCAGGTGAGTCTGTGTTGTTAAGCAGGCCCTGTAAATGATCATTGGGTGGGCCAGGGTTCGGGTTTATATCACCGCTTAGCATAAGAAGCTGGTGGGTAGCAGATGAGTTGTGGTAGTATAACAACCTTGATCCAAAATACTTGGATCTTCTGACTGTATTCAGTTTACGTGGAGAAAACATACCAACAAGTCCGGTATCAGGGGCCGAGGGAGCTCGAGACGCCACCATAATTGTGCAAGCTAGCACAACCGTTGCCATGAACGCCTCCATTGTTGACGTATTGTTCACAGGAATTCCAGTTACGTAATTCACTTGTGAAGTAGGTTTGTGTGCAAGAGTCAGTCCCATCTCAACACACAGAAACAACCCCGATTTCCCAAATTGCATGGAACATTTTTTTCAATACAGCCTTCAACATTTTCTTTGGGGCTGACGATGTCAATCTATGGAGTTTGAGATGATAACATCAGGATACAACATTCGGGTCTGTATATAAGTTCACAATACAATCCAAATCACATCCCACCAATATATCTTCCTTTTTGTCATTCAAAACTCAACCTCCAACTCATACTGAGACTCTGATATGTGTCGCGCAGACTCGTATTATTACATGTATTGGTATACTCGGACTTCGATACAGACTTTATGACTGTGACTTAACGGAATAAATTTTAATTACTTTGAGTCAGGAAAAACTAATACTTCATACGGTTTAAACAGGATCCTTAATGTAAGCCAACTGCTGTATAACTATGAACTAGAGCTCTACCTGTGGCCTTGGATTTGGGGCTTTGATAGCACACCTTTATGAAATGCAAACGCACTTATTATGCAAATGACCATAAGAAAAGATCAACGTCACAAGCTTGCCATAGGTTGCTGCACAAGCATAGTGCCCCTGTAGCCGGTGTCAAGTGTAGTATTTTAGCAAAGCAACAACAAGTTTGGCGAACGACGTGTCTCATACAAAGGCACTAGGAGTGGATAGCAGGGTTCAGCGTTGCCACTGTTAGCGTTTTTACACTAGATCTGGGGTTTTAAAATCACCAAATCTGGTGTTGTTTTGAAAAATCAGAATTTCAAATACAATTGTATATGAAACATTATCTTTTATACCATTAACAAGAAGATAACTGAGAGAAAAAGTTACACCCATTTGAATTAGCCCAATATTTGAACAACAAACCACTTTCAGACAGGGTTACCAGTGAAGTCACAGCGGCCTTGCGGCCGGCCGTGCGTGATGCGTCGCGTGATGACAGACATTGATCTCTATTAGAAAGTCAGATGTGCAGATGTGGGCATTGTCTATTTAGTTCATGGTTCATAGGTACGTGTACAAATTACATGTAATCATGTTTTACTATCTAGTGTTTTTCTAGTGTTTTTTTCCGAGCAAAATCTGGGTTTTTTTTAGATTTTGTGAGTGGTAACGCTGGCAGGGTTATGTACATGTAAATATTATGGAGTTCAATGGCGGATGTTTGAGTACAGTGTGTACATTATCTTTGATATCTGCGTCCGTTCCATTCACTGTATGGAAGCCATTTTGTAAAATAAAATTCATGTTGATACATTGCATTGACGCTGGTAATGTCTTTTTTTGGTAACATGTGCTACATCGCGGGCGGAGCCAGAAATTAGAAGGGGGGGGGGTGTTGATGTTTTAGTCTTGGTGGCTCTTGAATCACCGGTATTTTGAAAGAGTGCATCAAGGGGACAGACATCTTAGTGTGAAAATCACTCCAAATTTAAAATGAGATACTCAAAGGAAAAGAAAAGAGTGACTCCTGCAAATGACGGTTAATATTTAAGTTCTTGCAGATAGTAGGTTCTTTTAAAGAAATAAAATCATGAGCTTTTGACATGTGTGGTGCACGTTCTTTTAAAGAAGCAGTGGTACACACAGCCGAAAATATCGAATTATATAGTGCAGTGAAACGGGGCCACTTTAACGGACAAATAATAAGAATAATACTAGTGGGTATTTATAAAGCGCACGTATCCACCAGGACTGGTGTTCAAGGCGCTACATCATTAATACCCCTGCTCATTGGGCCCATGAAACATTCCAAATACCATCTCAGCTCCCTGGGGAGTATACAGCTCGATCGATGCAGCCTGTTAGGCTAGTAATAAGACTAATTCTTGTTCTGCTGAAGTCTCTACTAAACTTTGGTGTGCCTAGAAGCATGATGTCATAGATTATGAAATGCACCTGTGAAATTGACACCACGTGTGTGCAAAAAATCTTACATTCATGTCAACATCTTAAAAATACCACGAAAAGTGATCACTTGCATTCTGCAGCTAATTTTAACACTAGTTACTGCATCAACATTTAAAAAAAAGCTATGGATCATATATTCCGAATTTTAATCTGGCATGAACAAGTGTTGTGCTTTGTGGTAAGTTTGAAAAATTCAGTGAATGAACTAAGAATATTTTCTGGAAATGAGATCATCTTTTGCCGTACGTGTTCTTGATTTTTCGACTCTTGATGAACCAGCGGCTGTATCCGCGGCTAGAAATTTGGTCGAATCCGCGGCTACCTTCAATAAGGTTTTAGTATAGCATCAATCAACTGTGTGTCACGAGAACCATATAGTACCTTATCTCTGTTTCTACACTTTATGCCGATCAGTCATCAGTGGCGTCACCAGACTTTTCAGTCTGGGGGGCACAGGGGGGCACCAGCATTTGATGGGGGGGGGGGGCACTTAGGTGGATACGGATCGCCGTCCTGGGGGAGGGGTCTAAGGGGAGGTGCCCCCCTCCCCTTTGGAAGATTTTCGCATACGGAGGATGGGCTAGATGCAAAATGGTGCCACATTTGATGCTAAATTCGATCTGAAGATATCCCCAGAAATTGCTATTTTTGAGGTAATGATTTTAACAACGCGCAGAATTTTTTTTACCAACCCAAATCTCAGATGGGGGGGGGCACTCGGGGGGGGGGGCACTAGGTTTTCCAGGGGGGCACGTGCCTCCCCTCCCCCCCCCCCCTTGGCGACGCCACTGTCAGTCATGCCAGCTGACTACTAAGAGGTAATTTTAAAAAGATGGACATGTTTACCAGTGTGGTATTAGGCTTCAAACTGAATTTGCTTTGCTTTTTAGTTGCAGAATTTTGAAAAAAAGAACATATTTTTTCTTTCTGGAATTGAGACCTCGAATTTGGCTGGTGAAATACTGAGGTCCTTGTCTTTGCCTCATGAAATGTTTTTGAGAATTTGGTCATCTGCAGTCTACAGAGTGAGTAGAGATGACCTGATTTTGTTTTGCATGTATAATTCTGCACTCAAGGTCCAAGTCTGCAGTGTCCCAACTGTAACTGAAACACACAACTTGGGAAGCCCAGGTCACAGCCAATATTAGGATCACCGTTAAGTTCGGGAGCAATTCAGCCTATTATTTGTACAACATGCAAACATGTGTAAAAACATGATCGCTCAAATCTGTATGTAGCCTACAATGAGTGGGAATCAAATGAAAGTCTCAGCTGGTTCAAAGCGCCATAGGTTTGTGCACAAGTTACCTGGTTGGTTTGTCAACCCCATCCACGATGCAATTACCGTGTTCAAGTAGTACTATGCCAGTCCCGACACGCCCACAATAAAATTAAAAGTAAAAGGTGGCAAAAGTTGCCGCTACGAAAAAAAATGGTACGTTAAATATGTCGGCTTCCTAGTCACTACAATTGCTGACAGTCCTCCAAACTTGTGTCTGCCGAGCTGTTATTGTGAGCACTGCACCTTCCAAATTGTAACTTTCAAGAGAGTTGTTGAAGTCCGCATAAGTCATGCGACTTATTTCCTGTTTTGCAATACATTTTCATATACGTCGTGCAGCGCTTTTTTATTTCAAAATTCATTCTGACTCACAAATATGCTACGATGGCCCAAAATTAAAATCGCGATTTAGCGTGCAGTTAAATATGATAAACAAAACTGATGTCCGCGAGTTGATTCTGTAATGCTTTATCAGTATTTGATGCATGTACTTGAGCGTAGAGGATAAACGTGTCGGGTGGTTATGGGCGGGGCTGTCTGGTAGGGGAATTAATGCACATACAGTGTATTACAAAGTGGTTTACTATAGTGACGTGTATGTAATGAGATTTATATTCTGTTTGGTAAGGTGATTGAACTCGTTCAATTGCTGTCATTGAGTTAGTTTAACCTTTTTGTTCAGTTTGCTTAAAATCCCCCAAACCAGAAAAATACATGTACATAAAACCCGATTTCCCAAACTACATGGAGCATTTTGTCAATAAATGTTACTACATTTTCCATGTGGCTCACGACATCAATCAATAGAATGTAAGATGATAGCATCAGGATACAACATTCGAGTATGAATTATGAGGTCACAAAACAAGCCAAATCACATCACACCAATATATCTTCTCTTTTTGTCATTCAAAACCTAACCTCGGCAACTCAGACTGAGATTCGGATATATGTCGCGCAGACTCGTATTATTACATGTATTGGTATACTCGGACTTCGATACATACTTTATGACTGGAACTCAACGAAGTTGATTTTAATTACTCAAAAAAAAAATGCTTCATACGGTTTAAACAAGATCGGCTTGCAAGCTACCTGCTGTATAGCTATGAACTAGAGCTCTGCCTGTGGCCTTGGATTTGGGGCTTTGATAGCGCACCTTTATGGAATGCAGACGCACCAAGGGCGGATCCAGGGGGGGGGGGCCAAAGGGGGCCATGGCCCCCCCCCCCCCAAAACGAAACCAATTTTTTTTTTTTTTTTAATGTGACATCGCAATAGGCAGGCAATGAGTACACCACCATCTTTTCCTCAAAAAAACATTGGTTAAAGTGGTCAGAAATTGCCTCAGATCGCACCACAGAGCATCTAGAATCCAAAAAATTTTCGGGGCCCTTAAGCGGGCCCCGAACCCCACGCCGTAATTTTTTTGACCCACTTTTTTGGGGGACCAAAATTTTTTTTGGCCCCCCAAAAAATTGTGTTCTGGATCCGCCCTTGAGACGCACTTATTATGCAAATGACCATAAGAAAAGATCAAGTCACAAGCTTGCCATACGTTGCTGCACAAGCATAATGTGCCTTAAGCCGATGTCGAGTGTTGCAAAGCAAGTTTGGCGAACGATGTGTCTGCTACAAAGGCACTAGGAGTGGATAGCAGGGTTATGTACATGTAAATATAATGTTATGGAGTTTAATGGCGATGTTTGAGGACGGTACGCGGTGTATGTACACAATTCCTGTGATATATCCCTGCAGGGACGCCATTTTGTAAAATATAATTGCGATACAATGCAATGACGCTGGTAATTATATTTTAATTACCATCAAGTGCTTCGGCAGGGGCGGAGCCAGAAATCAGATGGGGGCAGACGGTTAAGTTATTAATTATGGCTTCTGAATTACATGCATTTTGAAAGAGTGCATGAAGGGCACAGACACATTTGTTTGAAAATCACTCCAAGTTTAGATTGAAATACTCAAAACAAAAGAAAAGAATTACTCCTGCACATGACGGTTAATGTTTTCTTGTAGATGGTAGGTTTTTTTAAAGAAATAAAATCATGATTTTTTGACGTGTAGTACACTTTCTTTTAAAGGGGGCATTGGCACACTCAGCCGAGAATAACAAATTATATAGTGTAGTGAAAACAAGGTATTTTATAAGGGGATAATAATAGGGATTAATTAGTGTTCGGCTGATGAAGCCCCTACTAAAAATTGGTGTGCATAGAAGAATGATCTCTCAGATTATGAAATATATTTGCGAGTTTTTACTCCATGTGTGTACACGGAATGTCACATTCCTATGTCAACAGAAAAAGCGTTGCAAAATAGCGCGAAAAGTGAGGTTTTCCATTCAGCAGCTAATATAACACTAATTACTGTATCAACAACACACAAATGGTTCATAAAGTTGTGGTTAACGTTGTGAGTTTTAATCTGGCATGAAAATATATTGTGTTTTGTTGTTAGTTTGTAAAAAAGGTTGAATAAATGAAGGATACTTTCTGAGAAACAAAATTATCATCTGCTGTATGTGTTCTAGCTTTGTCGATTCTGCTACCTTCAACCATGTTTTAATACTGCATCAAACAACTGTGTCAAAAGAAACATGTAGTTCCAACTAATTGAATCTCTGTGGCACATTTTCTCCATCAGTCAAGCTACCAGACTACTGATGGGGTCAGTCTCTTCAAACAGTTGGACATGTTCCAGTCTAGTCTTAGGCTACAAATCTAATCGCTTTGCTTTTCAGGTGCAACATGTTGAAGAAAAGTGTCCTTTAAACATTGAATTGATACTTCAAACTTGAATGGTGAAGTGCCCAGGGCCTTGCATTCGCCTCGTGAAATGTTTGGAGAATTTTGTCAGCTATCATAGAGTGAGTCAAACTGGGCTAACTTAAGTTTCGCATGTTTTTCTGCACTCAAGGTCCCAGTCTGGTCCCATTCTATCTAAAGTGTCTCAACTGAACTGGAACACACGGTTGGGACGATCCCAGCCAAAGTTGAGAATGAGATTTATATTCTGTTTGGTAAGGTGGCTGAACTCGATCAATTGCTTTCACTGAGTTAGTTGAACTTTTTTAAGTTTACTTAAAGTCCCAACCCCCCAAATACATGTATATAACACCCGATTTCCCAAACTACACGGAGCATTTTGTCAATAAATGCTACAACATTTTCCTGCGGCTCACGACATCAATCAATAGTAAGAGTTTAAGATGAAAACATCATGATACAACATTCTAGTATGTATTATGAGTTCATAATACAAGCAAAATCACATCACACCAATACATCTTCTTTTTTTGTCAATCAAAACTAATAACCTCCAACTCAGACTGAGATTCAGATATGTGTCGCACAGACTCGTATTATAACATGTATTGGTATACCCGGACTTCGATACAGACTTTAGGATTGGACTCAACGATATTGATTTTAATTACTTTAGAAAATGCTTCATACGGTTTAAACGGGATCCTTGCAAGCGACCTGCAGTATAGCTATGAACAAGAGCTCTGACTGTGGCCTTGGGTTTGTGGCTTTGATAGCGCACCTTTATGGAATACCAACGCACATATTATGCAAATGACCATAAGAAAAGATCAACGTCACAAGCTTGCCATAGGTTGCTGCACAAGCATAATGTGCCTTAAGCCGGTGTCGAATGTTGCAAAGCAAGTTTGGCGAACGACGTGTCTGCTACAAAGGCACTAGGAGTGGATAGCAGGGTTATGTACATGTAAATAAAATGTTATGGAGTTTAATGGCGGATGTTTGAGGACGGTACGCGGTGTATGCACACAGTGCCTGTGATACATCATTGCGCCATTTTGTAAAATAAAATTGCGATAAAATGCAATGACGGTGGTAATTATATTTTAATTACCATCAAGTGCTTCAGCAGGGGCGGGGCCAGAAATCAGATGGGGCAGATGGTTTAGTCATTAATTATGGCTTCTGGATTATTTTGATAGAGTGAAGAGTGCATCAAGGGCACCTAAACCTTTGTGTAAACATCACTCCAAGTTTATATTGAGATACTCAAAAGAAAATAAAAGAATTACTCCTGTAAATGACGGTTAATGTTTTCTTGTAGATGGTAGGTTCTTTTAAAGAAACAAAATCATGAGTTTTTGATCTGTGTGGTACACGTTCTTTTTAAGAGGCATAGGCACGCTCAGCCGAGAATAACAAATTATATAGTGCAGTGAAAACAAGGTCATTTTATCAGGGGATAATAATAGGGAGTAGTTAGTGTTCGGCTGACGAAGCCTCTACTAAACAATGGTGTGCATAGAAGAATGATCTCTCAGATAATGAAATATAATTGCGAGTTTTCACTCCATGTATGTACACGGAATGTCACTTTCCTATGTCAACATAAACAGCGTAGCAAAATAGCGCGAAAAGTGAGGATTTCCATTCAGCAGCTTATGTAACGCTAATTCCTGCACCAACAACACACAACTGGTTTATAAAGCTATGGCTAACGTTGTGAGTTTTAATTTGGCATGAAAAAAGTTTTGCGTTTTGTTGTTAGTTTTGAAGAAACAAAATGGTTGAATAAATGAAGCATGCTTTCATAGAAAAACAATCTTTTGCCGTATGTGTTCTAGACTTGTAGCCTCTGCTACCTCCAGCCTGGTTTTAATACTGCATCAAACAACTGTGTCAAAAGAAACATATAGTTCCAACTAACTGAATCTCTGTAGCACATTTTCTCCATCAGTCAAGCTACCAGACTACTGATGGGGTCAGTCTCTTCAAACAGTAGGACATATACCAGTCTAGTCTTAGGTTTCAAACTAATCGCTTTGCTTTTCAGGTGCAAAATGTTGAAGAAAAAATGTCCTTTAAACATTGAATTGATACTTCAAACTTGAATGGTGAAGTACCAAGGACCTTGCATTCGCCTCGTGAAATGTTTGGAGAATTTTGTCAGCTATCATGGAGTGAGTCAAACTGGGCTAACTTAAGTTTCGCATGTTTTTCTGCACTCAAGGTCCCAGTCTGGGCCCATCCTATCTAAAGTGTCTCAACTGAACTGGAACACACGGTTGGGACGATCCCAGCCAAAGTTGGGAGCATGGTCAATTAAGTTGGGGCGTAACACTAACAGCTATACGGTGTTAAGTTATACACATGCAATAATGTACGAACATGAAGAAAAGACGATCGCTCGTAATGAGGAGGAATCGTATGAAAGATTCAACTGGTGCACATCCCTATAGGTTTGTGCACAAATTGCCTGGTTTGCTTTTCACATCCACGGTGCAACGTGTAGGCATATTGCTATTACTAACAATCATGGGTCCACACGTAGTTGATACTATTTGTTATCATTCAAAATCTAAACTTGCGCAAACATAGCTAAAAGTTAGCAAAAAATGTGTTGCGAAAAAACTGTATGTCAGCTTCTATACTCACTAGAGTTTGCTGAAAAACAGTCCTCCGAACTTCGGTCTTGCCGATCGAACTGCACCTTCAATATTGTAACTTTTAATTACAATTTTCAGGAGAATTGTTGAAGTCCACAAAAGTAATGCAAGTTATTTCCTGTTTCGCAATGCCAATATTTCGCAATGCATTATGGAAATAACCGTTTTTTTCCCCCATAAAAGTCGGGTAGGTGAAAGAGCGCCCTCTTTTTTGTTACATATATTCTTTCTGACTCCAACGTCGTTTACAGGGTCTCCTGCGGTACGGAAAGCCTATATCATAGACGACGGCGAATGCCGTGGACGTGGTCGATTACATATGAGCAGATTCGCTGATAAATTAGGTAAGACAACCGCCTCTTGACCTCGAGATTTGGACCAATTAGCGGGCGCTTTTTATAATCAGGTCTTCGGTCATTCACCCGTTGCGCGTCACTTACAAAACAACCTGTGTCGCGCGCTCTGTATCATGTTACACGATAATGCGCTCGGTTGTTGTTGTATTACAAAACACTGCATTCGAATTGACCAATCAAACCATTAGCCCTGATTTGGGAATGAAATGACGTCACGAATTAGTAAAGTCGACTCCGATTGGCTGGCGCGCGGTTTGCATATATCTGCATGTCTAGACATATCAGGCGTTATGCAGGAGACTCTTGGCTCCGTGGATAACGGCTGATACTCAGACTACAGTACGTACGCTCCTCCCACTGCCTGCTCTCTCATGCAATCGAGGTTGGCAATAAAGGAGACCCTGCGAACGAGGTTGCTATGATATTCTAAGTAGCCCCAAATTAACATCACGATTTAACCTGCAGCTTTAAGTACGCAAAAGTTCTAAAGGCCACGAGCTTATTTTGTTTTGCTTGATCAGTTTGATATTGATGGATGGATATGAGAGTTGCGGAAGTTACATGTCGGGGTGGTTACGGGGCGGGGCTGTCAGGGAGGGGGAGTGGTTTACTATTGTGACATGTATGTTGATATCTGCTCGCGGGTAATTGAAAATGAAGTGAGGGATCTCACTGCATAACCGAAATGACGAACGTACATTATTGCATGTAAATAACTTAACACTAAACATACCTGTAAGTGTTACGCCCCAACTTAATTGACCGTGCTCCCAACTTTGGCTGGGATCGTCCCAACCGTGTGTTCCAGTTCAGGTGAGACACTTTAGATATGATGGGCCCAGACTGGGACTTTGAGTGCAGAAAACATGCGAAACTTAAGTTAGCCCAGTTTGACTCACTCTATGATAGCTGACAAAATCCTCCAAACATTTCACAAGGCGAATGCAAGGTCCTCGGTACTTCACCATTCAAGTTTGAAGTATCAATTCAATGTTTAAAGGACACTTTTCTTCAAAATTTTGCACCAGAAAAGCAAAGCGATTAGATTTGAAACCTATGCGGTAATTAGTGTTATATTAGCTGCTGAATGGAAATCCTCACTTTTCGCGCTATTTTGCAACGCTTTTTATGTTGACATAGGAATGTGACATTCCGTGTACACACATGGAGTAAAAACTCGCAATTATATTTCATAATCTGAGAGATCATTCTGCTATGCACACCAATTTTTAGTAGGGGCTTCATCAGCCGAACACTAATTAGTCCCTATTATTATCCCCTTATAAAAATGACCTTGTTTTCACTGCACTATATAATTTGTTATTCTCGGCTGAGTGTGCCAATGCCTCTTTAAAAGAACGTGTACCACACAAGTCAAAAACTCATGATTTTGTTTCTTTGAAAGAACCTACTATCTACAAGAAAACATTAACCGTCATTTGCAGGAGTAATTATTTTATTTTCCTTTGAGTATCTCAATATAAACTTGGTGCGATCTTTACACAAAGGTTTAGGTGCCCTTGATGCACTCTTTCAAAATAATCCAGAAGCCATAATTAATGACTGAACCGTCTGCCCCCATCTGATTTCTGGCCCCGCCCCTGCTGAAGCACATGCTGGTAATTAAAATATAATTACCAGCGTCATTGCATTGTATCGCAATTATATTTTACAAAATGGCGTCCCTGCAGTGATATATCACAGGTACTGTGTACATACACCGCGTACCGTACTCAAACATCCGCCATTAAACTTCATACTATTATATTTAATTGTACATAACCCAGCTATCCACTCCTAGTGCCTTTGTAGCAGACACGTCGTTCGCCAAACTTGCTTTGCAACACTCGACATCGGCTTAAGGCACATTATGCTTGTGCAGCAACCTATGGCAAGCTTGTGACTTGATCTTTTCTTATGGTCATTTGCATAATAAGTGCGTCTGCATTCCATAAAGGTGCGCTATCAAAGCCCCAAATCCAAGGCCACAGGCAGAGCTCTAGTTCATAGCTATACAGCAGGTAGCTTGCAAGCCGATCCTGTTTAAACCGTATGAAGCATTTTCTAAAGTAATTAAAATCAATATCGTTGATCGGGTCCACACGTATAGTCTATACTATATTTGTCATCATTCAAAATCTAAACTTGCGCAAACATGACTAAAAGTTAGCACAAAACGTGTTGCGAAAATTGTATGTTATGCAGCTTCTATACTCACTAGAGTTTGCTGAAAAAAACAGCCCTCCGAACTTCTGTCTTGCCGATCGAACTGCTCCTTCAATATTGTAACTTTTAATTACAATTTGCAAGAGAGTTGTTGAAGTCCTCAAAAGTAATGCAAGTTATTTCCTGTTTCGCAATGCCTATATTTCGCAATGCATTATGGAAATAACCGTCTTTTCCCCAAAAAGTCGGGCAGATGAAAGAGCGCCCTCTTTTTGTTACGTTTATTTATTCGGACTCCAACGTCGTTTACATGGTCTCTAGCGGTACGAATAGCCTATATCATAGACGACTGCGAATTCCGTTGCCGTGGTCGATCACATGTGAGCAGATTCGCTGATTAGGCAAGACATAATTTATATTCGTACATGTCAGTTTTTGTTGAAACACAATGTTTAACTGATTCTCAATATGGGTTTAGGGAGAACTACTCACCCACTCATGCCATCTTACAATTGTTAGATACAATTATCGCTGGTCAAGAACAGTCTTCACATACTTTGGGAATCTTTCTGGACCTCTCCAAGGCATTCGACACAATCAATCATGACATCATTTTGGCTATACTTTCTTTTTATTGAATTAGAGGAATTGCCTTTGAGTGGTTCAGGAATTATCTTACTAACCGTAAACATTTTGTTTATTTTAATGACAATCAGTCTTCTACTAAAGATCTACTATGTGGAGTTCCACAAGGATCTCTATTAGGACCTTTGCTTTTTTCTATTTACATAAATGATTTTGATAAATCCTCTAGGCTCCTGTCATTTATTTTATTCGCAGATGATTCCGACTTATTTTATACTCATAGTAATCTGACCACACTTGTTAATACGGTTAATTTAGAGCTCATTTCTGTTCTAAATGGATCAAAGCCAACAAATTAACTCTTAACATTGATAAGACTTGTTTGATGTTATTTAGTAACACAGTTGGAATGATTCGGTTCCTACTGACGTATTATTTGATAATTTAACAATCAATCAAACAAATTGTATCAAATTTCTTGGTATATTTATTGATGACAAATTATCTTGGAGTTATCATGTAAATCATATATGTAAATTAATTTCAAGAAATGTAGGTGTTATTAGCAAATTGAAATATTTGTTTCCGTCCCAAATTCTAAATAGCATCTACAACGCTTTGATTTTGCCGTATATCTCCTATGGTATTCTTGCTTGGGGCAACACAAGTAGTTGTCTTTTAAACAGAATTCTTGTTCTACAGAACAAACCTTGCGAATTATAGACCGTGTAGACTTCAGGGCTCATTCTGATCCTTTATTCTTTAGTCACAATACCCTTAAAGTCACTGACATTTATTTTCTCCAGCTTGGAATGTTTATGCATCAGCTCGTTGCCCACGATTTACCTAATTCTTTTGAACGAATGTTTAAGACTAATACCGTTATTCATCGTCATCATACCCGACAGTCTAGGGATTTCCATATCCCACACATACGTACTGCTAAAGCTAAAAAGTTCATTCATTATTAGGGCCCCAAAATTTGGAACTCATTAAATCAACTCTAAGAATTGTCAACAGTAGGCCTTTATTTAAGAAGAAGCTAAAGTCTCTTATGGAAAGTTACAATAATGCTTAATACTTAAGTTTAGTTTTACTTATTATTTGCTTTGAACATATCCTTCTTATGATTTCCCACGTAGGTTCTGATTGTACTTGATTTGCTTTGTCTTGTCCCGTTTGTGTTGGTCCCTTGTATATGTGTGTGTTTGTGTAACTTAAAGTGTACTTCATTGTGTAGTTAAGTTAAAGGTACAAATGTATTTAATATGTATTTTTTCTACACATAATGGACTTCTCCACTTGACAAGCTTGCTTTTTGGAGAAGCCCACCGCTTAATCTTATCCTGTTATCTAAATTATTGTTTAAACCGTTTCCCTTCAAAATGATTAAGTGTAAATAAATATGAATGAAAATGAATGAAAAATATAAGACAACCGCCTCTTGAACTTTAGATTTTTTTTATAATAGGAAATGTAAGAGAATCATTTTTAGCAGTGCAACCCTGATCGAATTTGAATTTGATACTTCAAATTCCTTGAGGTTATGTTCAGTCTTCGAAGTACATGTATAAATAACACTTCGAATCGCCGCACTAATCCTTTGTGTTATTAAAGTCATTGTTAGCGGGCAGATTCAGTCACACTTCACTGCACCCTACAGTGCTGTTGCTTGTGCAATGACTGTCTGTGTGACACAATTACTTTCACTTGAAACTGACCTGCAGGGTTTTTTTTAAGGGTTTTTCATTTCATTCTGAATAGTGACTTCCCACTAGGAGGGTTAATAAGACCTTACCTTATCTCGTTCCAGATACTCGGACATTGAGAAAGACGAGGGTTTCCAATTTTGTTCAACTTGCAATAACCGGGACAAAACACTTCCTCGTGCGTACGACACACGACTTGAAAAGATGGCGGTAATACCCACAGTGCTTTGGGAGGTTTGCGTTGTCACAAGAGGGCGCTCTTAGATAATGACAGTAGGAGTGACTGAGATCATGTTAAGGTTTTTTTTTTTTTACAGACAATTGAACAGTCTTTCATGTTTAATGTTAATATAAATATTACGTCTTTGCTCATCAGAATTAAGGAAAAAATAAAATGTACACGGGATCCACAAATCTCTGGATCTGGAAATAAAAATGAACTTAATAAATAAAAACATTTGGGCCTTTTCCCGTTTCAACCTAGTGCAGGCCTACTTTGAAATAGACCAAGCAGTTTTAATTTAAATTAGCCAGTCAGTAATCCCAATGTTTGAATGAAATTCCCATGTATAAGGAAAAAATGTCCAGCCTAGTTGATGAAAACTTCGGTGAAATAAATTAAACGATCACTCATTCATGCGCGTTAGCTTTAGATTGTGTTTTCTCTGTTCTCATGGCTTGGGTTCGCTTATAATGGTCTTATATTCTAGTTTATTTGTAAAAGCCCCCCCCCCAAAAAAAAACCCCACCCCAAACAAACAAACAAACAAACAAACAAACAAACAAACAACCCAACAAACAAAAAACAAAAACAAAACAAAACAACACCAGAAAAACAATTACAATACCAATCAATACAACAGAATACGATTGACACGAAATGATCGCACCAGAAACAAGTGTGAGATACAAACATGATGTATTTTACCAGAATGCAGTCCATACGTCTACTCCATCAGGTTATTATATTACTTGGAAAAAGAAACTTTTCCCGTCATGTGTGATAGTATATCCGAGTGATTACAGATATTATGCAAAACAGGTAAATATAACACAATCCATGATTAAGCAATTTTATTTTTTTTTGGGAAATTATCTTCCAAAGAACTTTGTGAATAAAGTCAAACTTTCAACATTTTGTTTGCATCTGCAACGGATACACTGTATCTGACATCACACTTGATTTACATCCACATTAATTTGGTAGTCTTCATTTTTACTCAGAAAATATATAATTTTGAATACAGTAGTTCCCACCTAAAAATCTTGGAACCAGTAACTAGCTCCCATTCGAAGCCATTGACGGGACGATCTCTGCGAGCGCACAGCATGATTGATTTTTGAATCAATATGCATAATTAAACACATGGTTGTCAAAATCCTGACTCTTGTCTGACCATAAAAAAGTACCAAAAATCAGCTAATGTCTCAATAAATGCAGCCTTCAAAGCATTCCAACTGCATAGGTTTTAAACACTGAACACTCATGTCCCTCTCTATTTATTGATATTTGCCAGAGGCTCGTTCGAATTCAGCAAAATTCGAAGCGCATCACCTCTAAAATTACTTATTCGTGGCCTATTACCGTTTTGCAATACATGTATACGGGTTGTGCGCAGACATTACCGATGTGATTTTGAATTCAGGAGGCGGGATTCAGACCCGGCCAGCACGTCCTGCATATAATTTGAATACATTAGGAGGAAAGCCTCCTAATGTATTCATGATTTACTGCTAGCTACCTGTCCCCATATTGGAAGTCCAAAGGACAATGGGGACAGGGAACCAGACTAGGAATCCCACCCCTTCAACAATTACTGCCTCACTTGCAGTTTTGTTTAAAAGAATGCTCTTCACACCAATTTTAAGCACCAACATTTATACAAAATATAAATATATGTGTTCTTATCAGAGAGACAATTATTCTACAATATTTACAGTATTATTACCAGTATTGTAGTTTACTGGATGAAGTAATCCCCAAAACACTAAATACTCAATGTTTTCAAGGTTTTGGCACAAATACCATAACATAACTGTCAGGCCAACCAGTCTATAAAAAAATATAATTCTATTTACAAAAATATACATGAACATGTACATGTATTTGCCATCAGTGGTTGGATGAATCCCAAAACTACTCAAAGGATACTCATTGTTAGAAACATAAACACAGTAATATACATAAACACAACTGGAGTCTGATTAACAAGTTTCAACGTGTGAAGGAAATGGACCAAACCACCCATACAGCCTCAGTGTTTGATAAGAAATCAACGAGTACCATGCATCACCTGTGTCTCGACTTAGTGGGGTTTAAATGCACACACGTACAGATTCGAAGCCTATTTTAATTTTGTTTGCCAATTTAAAATGTTTGCAGATGCACAATCGGCAAATCATATGAACTCAAAAAAGTCCCGGGTCAGATTTGACCCGAATCCGGGTCAGATTTGACACTTTCCAGGTCAAAATGACACTTCCCAGTTACGGCTACCCTTCCGGCCATTTGACCCTAATACTGATCGCCATTTTGACATAAAGATTGTCGTTCTGATAAGAGAAGTATCGATTTTACAGGGGGAATATCGTTTTGACCCAGAAGTGTGTCAGATCAAATGACCCGGATTCTGGGTCGAATCTGACCCTGTCTCGTGCGTAGAGGGTAAACCGCCTGATGTCTTACATGCAGCGTGACTCTGCTAACGATCTGAATCAAGAATGTGTTATATGTCAACACTCAGATTTAATCATGAGTGATAGCCAAGGAGTGCTCCTTGTGAATCCTAAGCGATGGAAAGCGGGACTGTAACTCGTCCAATGCATTGTTGTCATTAAGGAACAAGTCAGTCAGTCTGGGCAAGTCACCTGCAGCCGAGGCAATGTGCTCAATGTCTGTCGGTGTTAATGAGCAATGGCTTAGGTTCAACTTCTGTATGCTCGTAAACCGCAACATATTCTTGGCCCACAACTCAGCCGATCCCCCCAATGCTGTGTTGCCAGCAAGGATCAAGTCAGTCAGTTTGGGCATGTCACCTGCAGCCGAGGCAATGTAGTCAATGTCTGTCGGTGTTAATGTGCAATGGCTCAGGTTCAACGTCTGTATGTTCAAAAATCGCGGCCATTTCGTGGACCATGGCTTAGTCGATCCGCCCAACAATGTGTTGCCGGCAAGGATCAAGTCAGTAAGGCCGCTCACGACATTTACAGCCGAGTCAATGTGTTTGATGTCTGTCCGTTGCAACGTACAATTGCTCAGGTTCAGCGTTTTTATGTTCGTAAATCGCGACAAATTCTCGGCCCACATCTCAGCTGATCCCCCCAACGCTGTGTTGCCGGCAAGGATCAAGTTAGTCATTGCTGGAATATTGTCTAACACAACGGAAATTGTACCAACATCTTCCCACGTTAGGGAGAAACTGCTGAGGTCCAGCGTGTGTTTTTCCTTCACTCTTAACAAGTAACGGGACCACTTCTCAGTCGATATGCCAAGCGCCGGGTTGTCAGTGAAGATCAAGTCAGTCAGTCTGGGCATGTCACACACAGCCGAGGCAATGTGTTCAATGTCTATCCATTGTAATGTGCAATTGCTCAGGTTCATCGTCGTTATGTTAACTCGCGACAAATTCTTGGCCCACACCTTAGCTGATCCGCCCAATGCTTTGTTGCCGGCAAGGATCAAGTAAGTCAATGCTGGAATGTGGTTTAACATAACGGAAATCGTGCCAACATCTTCCCATGTTAGTGAGAAATTGCTCAGGTCCAACGTGTGATTTTGCTTCACTCTTAACAAATAACGGGACAACTTCTCAGTCGGTACGCCAAGCGCCGGGTTGTCAGTGAGGATGAAGTCAGTCAGTCTGGGCATGTCACTTACAGCCAAGGCAATGTGTTCAATGTCTGTCCATTGCAATGTACAACTGCTCAGATTCAACGTCTGTATGTTCAAAAATCGCGGCCATTTTTTGGACCATGGCTTAGTCGATCCGCCCAACAATGTGTTGCCGGTAAGGATCAAGTCAGTCAGGCCGCTCACGACATTTACAGCCGAGTCAATGTGTTTGATGTCTGTCCATTGCAATGTACAATTGCTCAGGTTCAGCGTCTTGATGTTCGTAAATCGCGACAAATTCTCGGCCCACATCTCAGCCGATCCCCCCAACGCTGTGTTGCCGGAAAGGATCAAGTTAGTCAGTGTGGGAATGTTGTCTAACACAATGGAAATTGTACCAACGTCTTCCGACGTTAGTGAGAAATTACTGAGATCCAGCGTGTGTTTTTCCTTCACTCTTAACAAGTAACGGGACCACTTCTCAGTCGAAACGCTAAGTGCCGGGTTGTCAGTGAGGACCAAGTCAGTTAGTTCGGTCATGTCACCTACAACCGAGGCAATGAGTTCGATGTCTGTCCATTGCAATGTACAATTGCTCAGGTTCAGCGTCTTTATGTTTGTAAATCGCGACAAATTCTCGGCCCACATCTCAGCCGATCCCCCCAACGCTGTGTTGCCGGAAAGGATCAAATTAGTCAGTGCGGGAATGTGGTTAAACATAACGGAAATCGTGCCAACATCTTCCCACGTTAGTGAGAAATTGGTCAGGTCCAGCGTGTGATTTTGCTGCACTCTTAACAAATAACGGGACAACTTCTCAGTCGGTACGCCAAGTGCCGGGTTGTCAGTGAGGATCACGTCAGTCAGTCTGCATCTGGGCATGTCCCCTACAGCCGAGGCAATGTGTTCAATGTCTGTCCATTGCAATGTACAACTGCTCAGATTCAACGTCTGTATGCTCGTAAGTCGCAACAAATTCTTGGCCCACCAGTCAGCCGATCTAGCCAACGCTGTGTTGCCGGCAAGGATCAAGTTGGTCAGTGTGGGAACGTTGTGTAAAACAATATAAATTTCACCGAAGTCTTCCGACGTTAAGCAGAAATTGCTCAGGTCCAGCTTGTGTTTTTGCTTCACTCTTAACAAATAATGGGACCACTTCTCAGTCGATACGCCAAGTGCCGGGTTGTCAGTTAGGATCAAGTCAGTCAGTCTGGGCATGTCACCTATGGCCGAGGAAATGTCTCCAATGTCCGTCCATTGCAACGTACAATTGCTCAGGTTCAGCGTCTTTATGTTCGTAAATCGCAACAAATTCTCAGCCCACTTCTCAGCCGATTTGCCCAACGCTGTGTTGCCGGCAAGGATCAAGTTAGTCAGTGCGGGAATATTGTCTAACACAACGGAAATTGTGCCAACATCTTCCCACGTTAAGGAGAAATTGCTCAGGTCCAGCGTGTGTTTCTCCTTCACTCTTAACAAATAACGGGACCACTTCTCAGTTGATACGCCCATTGCCGGGTTGTCAGTGAGGATCAAGTCAGTCAGGCTTGGCATGTTACCTACAGCCGAGGCAATGTGTTCAATGTCTGGCCATTGCAATGTACAATTGCTAAGGTTCAACATCTTTACGTTCGTAAATCGTGACAAATGATTGGCCCACATCTCAGCCGACCCCCCCAACGCTGTGTTACCGGAAAGGATCAAGTTAGTCAGTTCTGGAATGTGGTTTACAACGGAAATCGCACCAACATCTTTCCACGTTAGTGAGAAATTGCTCAGGTCCAATGTGTGATTTTTGTTCACTCTTAACAAATAACGGGACCACTTCTCAGTCGATTCGCCAAGTGCCGGGTTGTCAGTGAGGATCAAGTCAGTCAGGTTTGGCATGTCACCTACAGCCGAGGCAATGTGTTCAATGTCTGTCCATTGCAATGTACAACTGCTCAGGTTCAGCGTCTTTATGTTCGTAAATCGGGGCAATTTCTTGGCCCACACCTTAGCTGATTCCCCCAACGCTGCGTTGCCCGCAAGGGTCAAGTTAGTCAATGCAGTAATGTGGTCTAATACAACGGAAATTGTGCCAAAATCTTCCCATGTTAAGGAAAAATTGCTCAGGTCCAGCGTGTGATTTTTGTTCACTCGTAACAAATAATGGGACCACTTCTCAGTCGATGCGCCAAGTGCCGGGTTGTCAGTGAGGAACAAATCAGTCAGGCTTGACATGTCACCTACGGCCGAGGCAATGTGTTCAATGTCTGTCCATTGCAATATACAATTGCTCAGGTTAAGCGTCTTTATGTTTGTAAATCGCGACAAATGATTGGCCCACAATTCAGCCGATCCACTCAACGCTGTGTTGCCGGCAAGGTTCAAGTTAGTCAATGTGGGAAGGTGGTTTAACACAACGGAAATTGTACTTACTTCTTCCAACGTTAGTGAGAAATTGCTCAGGTCGAGCGTGTGTTTTTTCTTCACTTTTAACAAGTAAGGGGACCACTTCTCAGTCGATACGCCAAGTGCCGGGTTGTCAGTGAGGATCAAGTCAGTCAGTCTGGGCATCATACCTACAGCCGAGGCAATGTGTTCAATGTCTGTCCATTGCAATGTACAATTGCTCAGGTCCAGCGTCTGTATGTTCGTAAATCGTGACAAATGGTTGTCCCTTAAGTCAGCCGATCCCGCCAACCCTGTGTTGCCGGCAAGGATCAAGTCAGTCAGGCTTGGCATGGCACTTACAGCCGAGGCAATGTGTTTAATGTCTGTCCATTGCAATGTACACTTGCTCAGGTTCAACGTCTTTATGTTCGTAAATCGTGACAAATTCTTGGCCCACGAGTTAGCTGACCCCTTTAACGCTGTGTTGCCGGCAAGGATTAAGTTAGTCAGTGCGGGAATATTGTCTAACACAACGGAAATTGTACCAACGTCTTCCGACGTTAGTGAGAAATTGCTCAGGTCCAGCGTGTGTTTTTGCTTCACTCTTAACAAGTAACGGGACCACTTCTCAGTCGATTCGCCAAGTGCCGGGTTGTCAGTGAGGATCAAGTCGGTCAGTCTGGGCATGTCACCTACAGCCAAGGTGGTGTGTTCAATGTCTGTCCATTGCAATGTACAATTGCTCAGGTTCAACGTCTGTATGGTCGTAAATCGCAACAAATGAATTGCCCACATCTCAGCCGATTTGCCCAACGCTGTGTTGCCCGCAAGGATCAAGTCAGTCAGGTTTGGTATGTCAACTGCAGCCAAGGCAATGTGTTCAATATCCGTCCATTGCAATGTACAATCGCTCAGGTTCAACATCTGTACGTTCGTAAATCGCGACAAATGATTGGCCCACAACTCAGCCGATTTGCCCAACGCTGTGTTGCCTGCAAGGATCAAGTAAGTCAGGTTTTGTATGTCAAATGCAGCCGAGGCGATATATGCAATGTCCGTGCACTGCAATGTACAATTGCTCAGGTTCAACGTCTGTATGTTCGTAAATTGCGACAAATGATTGGCCCACAACTCTGCCGATTTGCCCAACGCTGTGTTGCCAGCAAGGATCAAGTCAGTCAGGTTTGGTTTGTCAATTGCAGCAGAGGCAATGTGTTCAATGTCTGTAATCTGAAGTTCGCAGTCACTTATTTCAAGTTTTTGGAGGCTCATCAAATGTTTAATATGAGGTGCCCATTCTTTAGCTCTACCCCCCAATGTGTTGTCACCCTTAATGCAAAAATCAATCAAAAGTTGGTTGCGTTTTAGTGACGACAGGGTTTTCTCAAGATCACCCTCCACTAAAGGACATCCCCCAAGCCTCAGAGCCCTGAGGTTTTCCATGTAACCCAGGGCGAAGGCTAAACCACTGACTGAAGACACCGAAGAAATTTCAATAGTTTCAACACGTGCCAGTTGAGCAGTGCGGCTGTCTGACTTGCAGAGGATTTCTAGAAGGTATATGAGACTGCGGAAATCATTATCGTTACGCACATCGATAGTTGATGGGATGTGCGAGTCGCTGGTGAGACACCGTGGGACCGTTTCTGACTGGCTTTCTAAAAAGCAGTTTCGACTAATCGCTTTTACTACATCTGATTGGTACCTGGGCTCATATTTATTAAACTTACTGTCAAGCAAGTTTACGATGTCCGTCATGCACTTCTCATTGTCACCAGAACAAAAACGAAAGAGAAACTCATTTGAAACAGCGCCTTCAATCGTCTGACAAAGTTGCCCTAAATTGTATGTAAATTGTCCGATTGGTACACGTTTGATAAGTGAACGCATCCAAAATCCCATGTTCGTCCTATGTACACTCTGCAAGTATTTTGCTGCACAGTATTCCTGCATAGTCTTGTGCGTGAATTGTATGTTATTATGAGATTTGCGGTTTTTGATAACTCTCTGCTTGGTTAGGATGCCCGCTTTTAGTGCCAGGCCCAGCGCATTCTTCTGTTCAAACTTATCTTCTTCGAATGAGAATTCCTGGTTGGCACTCATGAGTCCACGCAGCGCAATTTGTCCTATGGAAATCACTGTTTTTGAAGCATCTTCGCGAGAGACACATTTTCTTGTGAACATGTGATCAACTGCCTCATTGAATAGGCGTGAAGTTGTTTCTGGAAGTTGTTTATTCTCCCTCCACAATAAGCACATAAGAAGTAGGAACAATGGATTTGTAGCAAAACCACGCTGCGTGTTCGACTTTTCAATGGTTTGGATTAGTGCTTTGCCACTATCAGGATCTTTTTCATAGAATTTCATCACGTATTCATGAACATTGTCATCAGTAAACCCCAGAACCTCTACGTGTGTGCAAGGATTTTGGACAAGTGATTCTGACATCAGTGTCTCAAGATGAGAGGGGCGGGTCGAGACACATACGTAACAATCCCGGTATCTTGTTCTATGCAATGCTTTTAGGATAGTACCGAATGAGGTTGCATCGAGTGTTTCAATCCTCATTTCATCAAAACCATCCAAAAGAATCAAGACCTCATTTGGGTTGGCCAGGATGAATTGATCAAGCTCATTTTTTGCTATTCCTGAATCTTCGTCTAAAAGTTGATCAAAAGTCGAATTAACAAGATCTGATTTTTGCAATAGGACGCACATCTTTAGAAGAAAGACAAGCTTGAATCCGTTCAGGATTTCGTTTGTCTCATCATTCTCATCGGCCCAGTCGTATGCAATCTTATCAAAAATAGTTGACTTCCCGACACCTCCCATGCCAACGAAAATGAGGCGTTTGATAAGTTCCCCAGTCTTTGTCCTTAACCTGAATATTTTGGCATACTGTGTTGAGTTAACAATTTCTCCTCTCTGGCCATTGTTTGAAACAGATTCCCCTGTAGACCTACTGACAACTGCTACCCCTTCCCGTGTTTCTAACTGTACTTTAGTGTATATACCAGCTATGTGCATTTGGTCATTATCAACCCCAGGCAACAACTGAACATAACTGCCTGTTGTTTTATAAACTCTCTTTAATATTTCCCTAGTCTTGTTACCAGCTTCTTGGTAGCTAGGAGCCTTCGGCATTGGATCTTGGTCTGGTCTCTGACTTTGCTGATGTCTGGGTGCAGGCACTCCTATGCAGATCAAAACAAGCAATATGTATTGCTTCAATAAATATGTTTCTGAAACAATTCAATAATCTTCGATAACGTTGAAAACAATACACGAGGATTTCTATTGTGATTTGCAGTCCTATAGTAAAGTAGTTTACAAACAAATTTGCCAAAAAAAAAAAATGTTTTGAATTTTATTGTTAATTGTTGCCTTTATAGGCACTTTTTTACACCAACAAAAAAATAAATATAGGCCTAAAGCTGGTGACTGCGTGTATACAAAAAAGTTGATTCGACATCAGTATCCCAAGATTGATGACCATATAACAATACACTTCTAGCGATACTCACTATACATGTAGAAACTTCAAACGAGTCATATCTATTTAAATTCTTATTGAAAAAAAATCACTTTTGCAAGAGCAACCGCCTTAATATAGGTTTTCCCGGACAATTTCGGAAAATGTTCGTTTGAATTTGTAAAACATAAATTCAATTTGGCGCCGAGTTTGAGAACGACGTACATCCTGGTTTCATTTTCGCAATAGCTAGCGTTCGATGTCATTTTGCGTCAATCAAATGAATGAATGTGCATAACGTTTCATTTAAGGGATTTCAAATACGTGATTAGGCTTTCGGTTTGACTTATGCGTTGCTGATTATTACGGATGTGCGATCCAATTCGCAGAAAATCGATTGTCTATTGTGACACAGGCTGAATTGAACATTCTTTTTCATTTGTTACAATTTCAATTTGCATTTGCTGCATTCAATTTAAATATATTATGCAGGCCTATACAAATCATGATACAACTTTGATTAATTAATTAATGATTCATTAATTGAACAATGTATGCCTTATTGATCATTAATGTGTTTGTTCTTATATACACAAAGGCCTATGTGAAATGTAGGCAAATGAAATGTGAAAATGATATATAATATGACCAATATGAAATCACTCAAAATAATCTTGTAGCCATATTATTGAGACGGTAAAGGGACACATCACGTGTCATGTTACATGGGATCTGCATGGGGACTTTTTGACTATTCAAAAATTCAATCATTCATCAACCATTCCTCAACTGTTACTTTGACACATAATGAATTCCAATGCTTGACCAGGCATACCTATACAATGCGAGGGAAATCGGCAGCACATTTAGAGAAAAAGTTTGATGATGAATTAAAAGGAAAACAGGATTGCGGATGTGCCTTCGATTTCCCGCTAAAATGAAATGTCAATACACTAAATGCAGTGCACATTCGGGAAATCGCACGCTGATTTTTTTACGACTGAATGCACTTTCACGGAAAAAGAATTGTCATTTGTTAAATAGAAAAAGAGATTTTGAACGTTCATTCTATTTCGCACGAAAACGAATGATTCTTTTACGAATTCGTGTACACATTTTCCGAAATTGTCCGGGAAAACCTATACAATATTGACCTTGCCTGACAGCTCAACTTACCCAACCTTGAGTATTCATATATTTTTCCAGCCGTATTATTATTCCATTCATTTATTTAAAGATGCAAAATCAATGTGCTACTTCACTAAAGCTCTATTTTGTTGTTTATATGTGGCACTTTGGCAGACAGTTGGGGCGCTATTTGACGAAGATACTTAAGGTGCAAAATCCCATAGACCCCAATGGTAATTACGCGTATTTCCAACTAGGGGGCCCAATACCATAACAATACAAAAATACACATGTAGGCCTATGGGTTTTTCCGTTGGGGGGGGGGGGATTAGATTGCTCGCAAAGGGGGGCCCGGCCCAACCACACCCCGCCCCCTACTACCCCTGGGCGACGGACCTGCACTCACAACTCTTCATGGTGTTTGAGACGCAAATCAAACTAAAGCTGAATTCATCATCTTTCATTCTCTGTTCATTTTTTGCGGGGGTTTACTCATAGCTTTTGAAAGAAGATTCCTTTCAAAGATGATCACCCCTAAAGCAGTCTTGAAGCCCATCGCCATTTTGAAAATGGAGGCTTACACTTTATTGTAAAATAGAGCCTTTTTTTTTTTTTTTACAAATCCTCAAGTTCAAGGCCATCAAAATGCTCGTAGGCCTATACCTGAGAATTTAAAGGCACGCAAATTGTGGTTTGGTCCGCGAAGGCAATTCTGAGCCTATTTACAGCCTGCACCCATAGAGGAACAAACTAATCATTCTAAGACTGATTACCCCTTTCTACTGCGTCCACCATACATCGAAAAAGCTAATACAATGTACATCTATAAAACAAAATGACACCCCTTTCGCGACACGGGCATTATCTTTGTGTCCACGTTACGCTTTAACAGCATGTAATTCAACATATCAACAACAACAAAAACTGCAGTCAGATTTACCTGTTCGTTCTAACGGCTGATTGATGGTGATGTTAACTGGACCTGAACCAGAAATGATAGGGTTGTTGCTACCGCTGATCGGGCCGATGTTTCCGATGGTTCCAGTTCGTTGTGGGGCATCTACAATCCGAAGCAAGAATCAAAATATTCTTTAAACAGCTTAAAAAATGATGCCTGAGCTGGATTTCATCTCTAGGTCATTTGGGCTCGTAAACTGTTTTCTTTCAAAGGTAAATACAATTTTTTTAACTAGAGGTAGCGCATCTAGCTTCGATTTACAACATGTACAAACCGAAGGTGATCGCGCGGGTAACTTTTTCATTGTGAACAGTGCACCAAAATATAACATTACAACTTTGTTTGGGTTAATATTTTATAATTGAACATATTCACCTTTCAAGAAACAATAGATTTCATCATACAGGGTGAGTAAAACAAAAACGGAACCCAAACCAAAGAATTATATTTCAAATTTAAAAAACAATATGTAGCACAAAAAAAAATAATTACTGTAAAGCCAATCTCATAAGCTACTGTTAAATGAAACAATTACTGAAATTGCTCAGTCCGTTCAAGAATATCACAATTTAAAAACAATGACCCTAAAACCCCTTTCGTCCAAAAATGTGCTTTCAAGAATCGTTGTTAGTTACAATAACAAAAATCACCAGCGATAAAATCTCAGTTTAAAAATTAAACAACTCAACAAAGTCCTTTTGAAGGCCCGTCTTATAAAAAAAAATTGATTTAATAAATCATATTGTTTGCCTAACCAGAGTTGTTAATAAAGATATTGTGTAATACAATTGGTGACAATTGTTGGAAACAAGTTTTCTATGTCATTTTCTTTGTTGTTCCAAACAGTAAGAATACACAACAAATTGTGTTTTGTTTTTGTTCGAAACAGCTTTAAGAGCCATTGCGTTTATATGATTCTTTGAATGGATTGAGCAATTTCAGTAATTGTTTTCATCTAAAGTAGTTTATGAAATTGGCTTTTCGGTCATACTTTTTTCGGTGCTACATACATTTTAAAATCATTTATGAAGTATAATTTTGGGTTTTTGGTTTTGGGCTCCGCTTTTTTGACTCACCCTGTACATTTTCTTTTAAAATAACTTATACTTCCGGTTTGATGTTTGAAAATGAGGAAAAAGAATGACTTAGGTTACATACATATGACCAATTAATAAATAAACATTTTCCTGAAGTATAAATGTAACACAAGCGTAGGTATTGACTTTACCTAAGTGCCGTTTCTTATGACGACATTGCATGAAGATACCCACCGTAAATAACGTATAGTATAGGCTGTTATGTCGTATTTTTGACCTTTGCATTTGTTTTTGCTAAAGAAGGAATTTTTGTCATTTTTGGATAGAGTTTACCTTCCTCAGCCAGAAATCCATTGGTAACATTTTTTTCCATCTGCCATATGGCGGCCATCTTGGATTTCAAAATGGCGTCCATTTCGGACCTAATTTGTATCATAACTTTGGACCTGATTGTCACATGAAGTCCATTTAGGTGGCAAACCCTATGTTTTTGATACCAAGGAACCCAAGTAAAGTGTTGTTGATGAGGTACTCCCAATGGATGGCAGCCATCTTGGATATTTCAAAATGGCCACCATTTCGGACATAATTTGTATCATAACTTCGGACCTAGTTGTCATATGAAGTCCATTCCTGGCAAACCCAGTATGTTTTCGATAGCAAGGAACCCAAGTAAATCAAATCTGACGGGGTAGTCCCAATGGATGGCAGCCATCTTGGATACTTAAAAATAACCGCTATCTTGGATTTCATTTTAATAATAACTTACGTTGCACTTGAACGTTCGTATGAAGTCTATTTTGGTGGCAAACCCCATTAATTTGATACCAAGGAATCTAAAAATACATTATTGAGGAGGTATCCCCGATGGATGGCAGCCATCTTGGATATTTCAAAATGAGTGCCATTTTGCAGTTCAGTTTTTAAAGGGTCTCTATAGCACGGTGACAAGTGTTGACCATTCGTGGACTGGATTGTTAATTATTGGCAATAGTAGAGCGGCATAGTGTTAGTATTGTGCACTTTGTGGTTAAACTTGGCATATCATGTCTTCATGCCTTGACGAGAATTTTCAAGAAATGGAGGCATTTCATATTTGACCCCTGGTGACCTTTGTGAAGGGTCAATGAAGGGGAAGAATGTAGAATCCACATGCCACTTCAGCGGTTGTGTACAAAGTCAATGGAGAGTCAAGAAAGTTTTTTTAAGTATTTTCTTAAAATTGGAAATGATATATTATGACAAAAATTGATGTCAAGATGCAACATCTTTTCCCAATGAACTTTGTATACCCTAATTGCCGCTATTTATATAATCTTCCAAATGCCACTTTTCATTACCTAAGTCTAAATAGTGAAAAAGAAGTGTTTTTTTAATAATTATTCTATAGTGTGTAATGATTCAGACCCAAAGACAATTTTGTCATGACTTCTTATCTCCATTTCCCTGCTTTAAGAATATAACAGGTACATTGGACAAGCATCACACTCTGTAAAAAGGTTTAAAAAGTGGTTATTCAAGTCCATCTGGATATAACAGAGTGTTATAAGAACACAATAATGAATACTGCTTGACATTTGTATATATATATTCCATTGCATTCCAATTGGGGCATGTTGAGTCTGCCATTAATTAAAAAAGAAAAGAAAATTGAGTTCAGAGGTCACCTCAAAATTGTTTGTGCATGGGGTCTGAATTCAATACATGACTATGGAATAAATTGATAGATATCGACAAATAAGGTATACAAAGTTCGTTGACCTCTCCAAGGTATCAAACGTCAGATATGATGCCCTCACATCATGAAAAAAAGTGGCATTTACCCGAGATAATCTTATAAATATCTAAAGATAGGTCATGACCTCTCGAAATGCCTGGGTTTCTTTTTGTTCGTAAGTGGCTCTCTGCATCAACTGGTCCTGTCGTGGCTAGGCTAGATATGAAAGCAGAGTCACAACTTTTGGTGACTCGATTCAACTCAAGTCCCGAAGGGTAAATGACTCGACTCGAGTCACGGCGAGCAAATGAATCGACTTCACTCAAGCGAAGGATAATTATACGAAACCCAATTTTCCAATTTGTTGTTTCATCATTGGCTTTGGGCGGTTTCTTATGAAGTTCTTGGATTCAAACGCCGGCGAAATTGATGCCCTCCTTTTAAAAATTAAACAGAAACATACCGACTTTTTAAATAGTCAGAAACAGTTTTGTATACATGTATTGCAATTTGGTTTTGATGTCAGCGTATCAGCGAAGTAAAGTCAAGACCCGAAGCCAAACCAGATAGCCTTGATAAGATCGAAGTTTCACTTCTTGTTAACTGTTAGTGATACTAATGACTTTCCCTCTTGTCTTTGTTATGTGGTTTTCAAATATTTGTAATTCGAATTGACTCGAGGTAAATATTTGACTCAATCCGACTCGACTCAAATTTTTTAAAGTGATGACTCGACTGGACTCAACTCACATCTTTAAAATGACTTGACTCGACTCGACTCGAGTCACAAAAATTAGTGGCTCGTTACAACTCAGATTCACACCAATTTCAGTGCTATCAGGTGCCTGGGAAAAACGGTTGAACAAAGTGGTTTAGACCAAGTCTGCATGGGTTGCTTCTGATCTGTACAGTCAGGTTAAAGTCAGTCCAATCATATCCAGCAGTCATTATTATCGTGCTGTTGATCATAATGAGGTAATAACACTCCAAGTATTGTTCCAAGTGGTTTGAAACATTCTTCCCAGAGAAACCCGCCTTCCATCGGGGTAACAATGTGTAGATTCCTTGATATCAAATTTATGGGGTGTGCCACCACAATACACAATATCCAAGATGGCTGCCATCCATTGGGAGTACTTCATCAACAATGATTTACTTGGGTTCCTAGGTATCAAAAATATGACGTTTGCCATCAAAATGGACTTCGTACCACATTCAGGTGCAACGTTATTATTTCAATGAAACCCTAGATGGCGGCTATTTTGAAATATCCAAGATGCTGCCATCCATTAGGAGTACCCCGTAAACACTGGTTTACGTGGGTTCCTTTGTATCAAAAACATGGGGTTTGCCACCAAAATGGACTTCATATGACAATCAGGTCCAAAGTTATGATACAAATTAGGTACTAAATGGCGGCCATTTTGAAATATCCAAGATGGCTGCCATCCATTGGGAGTAGCCCATCAACAATGATTTACGTGGGTTCCTTTGTATCTAAAACATAGGGTTTGCCACCAGAATGGACTTCATATGACAATCAGGTCCGAAGTTATTATACAAATTAGGTACTAAATGGCGGCCATTTTGAAATATCCAAGATGGCTGCCATCCATTTGTAGTATCCCATCAACAATGATTTATGTGGGTTCCTTGGTATAAAAAACATAGGGTTTGCCACCAAAATGGACTTCATATGACAATCAGGTCCGAAGTTATGATACACATTAGGTTCGAAATGGCGGCCATTTTGAAATCCAAGATGGCCGCCACATGGTAGATGGAAAAAAAAATGTTACCAATGGATTTCTGGCTTAGGAAGGTAAACTCTATCCAAATATGACAAAAATTCCTTCTATAGCAAAATAAATGCAAAAGTACACAACAGCCTATACTAGTAGCTGACAATATGTTAGGAATAATGATCACCAATTATTGGGTAGCGAATAATCAATGATGATTTAAAAAATAAAAGCACAAAATTATCGATTTCAAATTCTCCCTAAATTAACGTCCAGTATGATGACGTCATAATTCTGAAATAAACTTCGCATAGTGTTTATTGTCTAAAAAATTAAGGGGAATTTGATAAAATGTTGGATAATATATTTTTTTTAAATATATACATTTCAGGTACCAATACACGGCGCCCATTCGGGAGATGACGTCATCATGACTTTTTGAGTTTAGCATCCTCGCGGAACGTTTGCTGAATTGGTATTTATGTAATTAAACACTTCTGTTTACAAGTTATATTCGTTTATCATTGCTCTTCCTGGGAGTAAAGACTGTTGCCCAAGGCAAAATCTCACAGAAAATGAACATGGTATTCAATTTATGTCGAAATCCAGATCCAGATCCGGTATTTGTCAAATTTGGCGACATCATGACGTAATCACAAAAAAGTGCCAAATCTTTTTGCCAGAGTTCATTTTTGTACAAACTACCTTGAACCTTAAAAAAATCAGTTTTTGTTTTTGTAACATACGCTCCTTTTGTTTAATTCACCTTACTGTTACCTTCCGGTATGCTCGGATATAAAGGTCAAGTGACTTCACGTGCACACAAAAAATGTTTATTAAGGCATAGTGCATCAGCGGGTACAAAATGTTGACACTACTTAATTTTTTTCAAGACTTTTGAATTATAGGTGACCATTTTAGAATATTGCGTGTGAGTTAATCCCTAATGGTCATCGTGACGTTACCGTTTTAATAATACCTAAGAATTTTTTCCCAGGTTTCAGATCCATGCGGTGTACCATTTAATAGAAAACTCGCGAATAAAAGAACGATGGGAACTACCCCATCAACTTTTTTTCAAAACGTGACAGGATAAAGTAACCGATCACTAAAAAATCAGACATTTCATAGAAAAAGAAGAAAACAAAACCAGACTGTGACTTAAGAAACAAATATTCGGATATGTGTGGAATGCAATTGGGAAGATTTGCCCTTCCTTTCCCTCATAAATCGAACCAAAGCATCACGAATAGCTACTGCTCACCTGCTGAAGCTGAGGGGGCGGGTACCTGTGCCTCCTGTTGCACCGAGGCGGTAACATCAGTCCGTTGGCAGGCTGCTTCAGATTGTGCATCCATGGTACTTCCACGAAATTCTATTCAGTTAATTCAGAATGACTAAGTTTAATAAGCTGCATTGGAAACGTGAGAAAAAATATAACACTCAACGTTGGCGCATGGCGCCAGATATATTATATGTACACATGAACGCACACAACATAAGCGGCACCAGAGAATTAAATGCACATGGGCATAGATGCTACGTGGCATACATGAAAATCAAGCCCCGTAAAGCTGCCCCAAGATTAGAAAACACGTAAGTCAAAATTAACAGTGGCAGTCACAAGTAAAAAATATGCAACAGCAAAACTCCTTAATGAGTAAACGGACGTTTCAGTATAGTCCATGACACTGAAAAAGAAGAAGAAATGAGCCATGTCTGTAGCCAAACTTACAATTCAGTTCAGAGCGGGTTGATTCACAGACATCCAAGACAACACTGACGCACTGCAGCTGCTACGCCCACCGATCTCATGACCGCTTGACGGAACTACATTATGCAAATTAATCTCTGGTTCATTCTCTTTATATGGCGTCGACTCAAACTTTACAAGTTAATTATCTACATGCGACTTCGACGTCCTGTTACGTGCAAGCAGTTTCCACATGTATTGTCAATGTTTTAAACTAGTACTAATATATTCGTGAGTATATCAGAAATCGAAGTATATCTTTATACAATAGTGGACAGCTTTTTATTTTAAAATCTTCAAAATCGCGCATCGATATAGGCCTACGACTACAATCCCAGTAGGCCTACGCAAAATCTGGGTTTTCCCAAAGTGTCCTGAAGTCCACACTGAAGTGTTTTGTTTTTGGTCTGCTGTGCAGCAAAGATGTACAAAGTTGACGAGTCAGTGGGTGACTTTCCTTATCAAATGACGCGATTTCAAGTGTTTACAATTTTATTTTTAGCTCTGCATCTATTCAATGCAAATTAAATACCCATTGAGCCTTTAATCTGCACGTACGTGTATAGGCCTACATAGCTTGGTATAATACAGCATGCAATACGGTGATGGCAGATTGAATTGCTATTTATGTAGTGAAATTTTAATACCAGAAAGAAAAACAAATTAGGCTAAAACCTATAAATGTAACTTTTGGAAGACTGCGCAAAAGTCGTAGCCTTGTTGCCATTTTGTGATTGGTCAATTAACGATGTTGAAGTACATGTACGCAAGTACGTACGGTACCATGTACACGCATGGGCGCCGCATGTACATGTTCATCGTACAAGGCCAGATTCTGCAGGTTTTTGTGACACATTTCGTTCACATAATGATACAAAAAGGGGGAAAAGAAAAATCATTTCACAAAACCCTACTGTGTATATATCTCGATATTTAAATGAACATTGCAAGCTATTTGCAATAATTCGTTGGACATTAATTTTGTGCATAAACTTTGGGAATGGAAGAATTACTTCTCTCTTTAAAAAGAAACTTATATTATTCATGTATATTCATGCTTTCTTTAAAAAATTATTTTATGAATGTAAATTTATTAATTTTATGTACATATTATGCGTATTAAATTGATCCCTGCTTTTCTCTTTAATCATTGTTTTATTTAAAAAAAAAATACCTCCCTAATATCTAAAAAGGACTGATAATGCGACCGGAAGAATTACTTAACACTCCAATTCCGTATTCACTTTTATGCATTTATGGGGATGTGTCTAAACGATCTCACGATGTAATCGTAGATCATTAGGAAAATTGGAAATTATTATTTTCTTTACATGATGTTCATTTATGAAAACAGACCGTCACTAAAATGCGTATTGTATACTGAGTGCGGACGGATCCCAGGTGCGTAAACAGCACTACTTGCGACCGCACTTGCGGCTACTTGCACTGGAGATATGAAGACACCATCAAATGGACGAGGTTCATTGTCTAATCACAAATGGCAACAAGGCTACGACTATTGTGCAGTTTTGGAAGTATGTTAACCATTTTGGAATTACGTTTACATCCTAAACCTGGCGCTAATGTGTGGACCAATTCTCATCCAACTTTTCATTTAGTACAAGCCATTGAAGAAGTGATTCCTAGAGTCAGATCAAATATTGTTGCAGATTTTGTTGCTACAAATAAATTTCATCTTTGCTACTGTCACTTCATAAACAAAACCCTGATGCTTTTCTTCAAGAAATGTAGCCGCAAATTAAAAAGACGAGCAATAGTTTAAAATCTCAAATTCATGTTCCTCATGCTTGGTAATCCAAAGGGTTTCATGAGAATTGCATGCCACTTGAGCATTGAGGCAGAGGCCGATCCAGAGAGGGGGATTTGGACGGGCTCGGATTAAGTGTTTCATAGGCCCTAAAAAGCAGTGTTCCGTAGGCCCTACTCCGCCCTCGGCACTGGCATGACATGTTGATGCTAAAGTACTAGCACTGTACGAATCAAGCCCGGCCAAGCTGGTATAGGTCCTAGCTCTGAAAGCCTGTTGGCGTTAAGGTCGTCCATCGCTTCTCAAGATTGGGGGGGGGGGTACAAACATGTGTATCTTGATCAGAACTAATGCGAGTGCCAAGCCTAATCGGCGTGGGGTTGGTTTCATCGAATCAGCTTTTCTGAGCAATGGAATCAAATGTAGGCTACACTGGGTTTTATTCGGTGACGGAAATAGTTGTGGGGGAGGGAAACGACATGCCCCCCCCCCCCGTCCCCCACCGATCAACGCCCATGGTTGGCACAGTGCTTCAGAGTGACATACTTTACACGTACATTTTATACGTAGGGCCTACATGTATGCCTACATGCTGTACAGCGTCAGTTGGTAAAGTCAAAAATTATGAGTGAGACACTTAAACTGTTTAAAAACTTGTCTCTACGTGTCGGTGTGCGTGTGTGGGTAGGCCTATGTGCCTTTTATGGCACTACGGTATTTTCGTAGGCACCAGAATTTTTCGTTGGCCTCCGAAGTTTTCGTAGGCCCTAGGCACAGTGCTTACTGTGCCTATTGGATAATCCGGGCCTGCATTTGGAGGATTGCACCCCCCCCCCCTCCACCGCTGACTAATGGCAAAATATTAGTTAGCGGTAAATATAGTTTTAGTACATAAAATATACTAGTTTGATACTGGTGCCAAAATAACAAATGGAATGCAAAAATTCCTAAATATATTCTCAAATAGTCTTAGAATGCAGGAGAAAGCATGAGATTTTATTCATAGATATCACAACCCCTCTTTCGTTTCCCGTACGCTAGATCTGCCCCTGTGTGACCAAATCTTTAATCTTGGGGCACCATTGGGTGTAAAAAGAAGACCACAATTTTCCCGACCGGGGCATTAATAACACAACCCAATCGCAATATAAGAGGGGTCATTGTCAAGGTGTGTGCAGTGCCGATTGCGCATGCTCCACTCCCATGCACAGAAGATATATGCCAATTTTGAAACATTTATTAAATTTACAAAAAAATGACAGAAATTTAAGACACTGTAAACAGGTTGGCAGGAATGCAAAACACTCACTCGGTGTAAAGTATTCAATTTGATGCACGATGAACACAAACATAGAAAAATCGACCATTATTTTTTTTTAATTTATACCTTGTCAATGAATATAAGATTAGCAATAAATGACTCTTATGTACAATGAGACGAAGCCCTACTAACTCCTTTTGTTATATTTTTTGTCATTTTTGGTAGCCCCCCCCTTTGTTCTACCCTCTACCCAACCTTTCCCGCCTCTTTTACTACATGTAGATCGATGGTTTGTTCCAACTCTAGTCCTGTACAAAACTTTGACTCAGTGGACCTACATAATAATAAATTCACATTTTACGCGACCATGCGCATAAATGGGCATGGCGGCAAGACGAAAAGCGGTCATTAGAAAATGTACAGGGGTACAGACATTCGGGTCTTTTTTCTCAAAATTCATGCGGAAATGTCGGGGTTTTTTTCTTGAGAAAGGTCTCAAATATCGTCCTAGGTATTACTATTGGGCCTAAGTGGTTTTAATGTACAAAATAAAGACCGTAAAACATTGCTTTTGGCCTGTGTCCACGAGGTCGAAAGAAATCAGTTGGGCTCCTTTCTACGTGAGTTAAAAATAAACTGTGCGCTTCGGGTACCATCCACCAATTGGTGGCTGAATCGCGGACTGTATCGCGCACGGGTTGAATTTCGTGCTGAAACACATGCTTCGCGTTCGTCGGTACAAGCGATATATCACCGTGCATGGACGGTCACGTTGACGGTACACTGTGCATTTAGGCCTGGCGGGCACCATGCAACAAATCACGCTGCGATATATCGGCCATCAAAAAAAGCAGCAATTTCTGACTCTGGAAGGTACCTCCAACCCAACGGCGAACCGGAGGGTGCAACGGGGGTCATACCCCCCCCCCCCCCGATTAAATAATACGAAACCAATTATTATTATTAGTAGTAGTAGAGTAGCAAAAAAGGCAGCCATTGCGTAAACCACAAACAAAACTCAACAAAGGCAAAAGGCTACATTAATTTGCACCCCCTCCCCTTGCTTTTCATATTAAATTTTGGGCAGAAAATTTGTGGACCCACTTTTTTGGGAACTAAACAAAATTTGTTCCCCCCCAATAAACAAATGTGTTTGGATCGGCCTTGCTCCAACCCGTAGTTTTTAAAAGTGCTGACTAATAAATTTCAATTTACTAATAAATTTGAATTTATCAGTAAAAGGTCGATTAAATTGTATGTGACTTTTTACCACACTCCTGGAAGTTGTAGTGTCTTTTAAGGATCCGCCCCTATTTGTACTACGCCAACCTCCACCCCTTCTTTGTTACCATGGTTACATTTGCGCTTTCCTTTTGACAAGCTCCTCACTATCATATTGGTTTAATCTTGACATGGGAGGGGCGGGGCAAGGCGGTATTGGGCTTGGAAAACCGCAAGAATGGGGAAAAACGACCACCTCCAAAGGCTGTAGAAATCAATAAGATGTTCAAAATTAGGGGTTCTCGATAGTAGTGTTCAGGGCAATCGGTCACCACAAATGCCCTTGAGCTCTCTCATTGGCCGGATTTTATGGCAAAGCGTGAGTACCTACAACGTGTGTTTGGGTTTAACAGCGTTGGGGCACAAAATACTGTTGGAAAAAAAGCGATTAGGATTAGCGATGAATACGCCGTATTAGAGTGCGCTATGGGAACGATGAAGTAAATTGGACTTGTGTTTATGGGTGCATTCCAAGACCTGCTTCGCGCTTCGCCCGGCCTGATGCATATAAAAAGCGTTCTGAAGTTCACACTAAAGTGTGTTGATTCAAAGATCTACAAATTTGACGAGTCATTGAGTGACTTTCCTTATCAAATGACGCGATTTCAAGTGTTTGCAAGTGTTATTCTTAGCTCTGCATCTATTCTATGCAAATTAATTACCCTTTGAGTCTTTAGTCAACACGCAGCCATAGACATACGTGTATATGCCTACATAGCTTGGTAATGCCATGCAGTACGGCAATGGTAGACTGGATTGCAATTTACCTAGTGCTATTTCAATTCCAGAATTATGAAAAAGTATGAATGTAATTATTCTGCTTAATATAATTATTTGGAAGTATATAGGCCTACATCCTACAACTGGCACTAATATCTGACACTAATATCTGGACCAATTCTCATCCAACTTGTCACTTTAATAGCAACCATTGTAGAAGCGAGTCTTAGAGTCAGATCAAAGTGTTACAATTATACTGCTGCAATTAAATGTCATCTTAACAATTGTCACTTCTTGCACAAAGACCTGATGCTTTCACCAAGAAAACAAGCCGCAAATTAACGATGAACAACAGTTGTAAAACTCCAATTCAAATTCCTCAAATTTGGTAATCCAGCGTACTAAGCTTGAAAGGAGTTCCATGAGAATTGTACATGCCACTTGAGCACTGAGTGTAGAGGCCCATGGGGGCATTTTGAGGGTTGCAACCCCCACCCTCTCCGCCGCTCACTAAGGCCACAATATGGCTACCAGTATAACTAGGCCAGTTTACCCAGGCCAAAAGAAATTTAAAACATCATAAACAGGTTGTCAGGAATGCAAAACACTCACTCGGTGTGCATATTTCAATTTGATGCATGATGAACACAAACTTAGAAAAATCAACCATTATTCTTTTGTTAATTTGTACATTGTTAAAGAATATGACTCTTATGACGATAAGTATCAACCTAGTACAATGAGCCAATGCCGTACCAACTCATTTTGTTATTTTTTGTCAGTTTTTGATAGCTATACCATGTTCAACCATCTACCCATGGAGGTAGTTCATGCTCTACCTAACCCTCCCGCATCTTTAACCACATGTATATCGATTTTGCTGTTTCAACTCTAGTCCTGTACAAAACTTTTACTCAGTGGACCTGCTTAATAATAAATACACATTTTATGCGTCACCATGCGCATAAATGGGCATGGCGGCAAGAAGCGAAAGCGGTTCATAGAAAATGTACATGGTTACAGGTATTCTAGGTCTTTGTTTCTCAAAAATCGTCCGGAATTGTCGGGATTTTTTCTTGAGAAAAGCCTCGAATATCGCCCTAAGTATTTATACTGGGCCTAAGTGGGCTTTTTTATGTGTACAAAATAAAGACCGTAAAAAAATGCTTTCGTCCCGTGCGCACGAGGTCGAAGGAATCGGCAGGGCTCCTTTCCACATAGTTAAAACAAAACTATGCGCTTCGGGTACTGTATCATCCACCAAATTGCTGGCTGAACCGTGAGCTGTATCGCGCACGGGTTGAATTTCGTGCTGAATCACCGGCTTTGCGTTCGCCGCCACAAACGATATCACCGCACATGGACCGTCGAGTTGATGGGACTCTGCGCATTCAGGCCCGGCAGGCACCATGCAACAAATCACGCAGCCATGTAACTCACTCGCTATTTCTGACTCTGGAAGGTATACCTCCAACCTGTAGTTTTTAAAACTGCTGGCTAGTTAATTTGAATTTATTAACAAATTGGAATTTATCAGTACACTGTAAAAAAAGTTGGGCAAAATGGGTTGATAATTCGACCAAAAAATGTTAGTCGAATTATCAACTGCCAACATTGGGCAAATCCTTCCCGACAGTTTGACAGTTTTTACCCAATTCAACCCAACATGAGGTAATTTCGTACCAATGCTGCGTAAATCACATTTCCCAACAATGTTTTATCTAACCTTTCTACAGTGTAATTGGTCCATAAGTTGTATGCGATTTTTGCCAACTCCTCCTGAAGCATGTCATTACTCCGACCCTATGTGTACTACGCCAACCTCCACCCCTTACATGTTACCATGGTGGCATTCGCCCTTTACTTTGGACATGCTCATTACTATTTTATTGGTTTAATCTTGACATGGGGAGGGGCGGGGCAACGCGGTGACTAGGGGGCTCGGAAAACCCTAGAACGAGGAATACGACCATTTCCAAAAGCTGTACAAATCAAGGGGATTTTAAGAATTGGGGGTTCTCGATATTAGTTTTCAGGGCAATCGGTCACCCTTAATGCTCTTCAGCTATCTCATCGGACAGATTTTGTTTCACATCTTAAGTTCGTGCAAATTGTGTTAGGCTTAACATCGTTGGGGCACAAAAAACTGTACAAAGAAAGCGATGAGGATTAGCAGTGACTACGCCGTTTTGCGCTATGGGAACGATGAAGTAAAATTGGACTCGAGGGTGCATTCCAAGACCTGCTTCGCGCTTCGCCCGGCCCAATGCGGGTGAAAAGTATATTTGTCTTGTAGGCCTACACATATACGTCTGGGTTTTTCCAAAGTGGTCTTAAGTCCAAACTGAAGTGTTTTATTTTCGACTGCAGCGATATAAAGATTTACAAAGTTGACAAGTCATCGCGTGACTTTCCTTATCAAATGATGCGATTTCAAGTGTTGACAATTTTAATTCTTAGCTCAGCATCCATTCAATGCAAATTGGTTACCCTTTGCGCCTTCAGTCAATACGTACGTGTGCGATTGGTACAATACAACCTGCAATACGCCGATTGTAGATTTCTATCTAATTAGTGATATTTGAATACTGGCATTATGAAAAACTATATAATGAATGTTATTTGAAATGAAACTGCTCGGATAATTATTGGGAGGTAGGCCTACATCCTAAAACTGGCACTGACGTCTGGACTAATTCCTTTTTTCAATTGTTTCTGTAATTGTAATTGTTTTGACAGGGCACCACTATCAGCTGTCCCATGCTCTACCCTCACAGCCATTCCCGCTTCTTTTACTATGTGTATATCGAGTTTCTGTTCAAAGTCAAGTACAAAACTTGGACTCAGTTTAGTTGTTTAGTTTAGTTGTGACCTCGCCCCCCAAAAAAAGTTGAGGGCCTTTCATTGCTCCCAAATTTGCACTACGCCAACCTCCTAGCGCGTAGCAAGCGGTCTCACCTTGAGGGGGGGGGGCTGGATGTAGCATCCGTGCAGAAATGAAGAAAAGGAGTTTCAGCGGTCACCCTGCCTCCGTTAAATCAAAAGGGTGTTGTGGCGGGGGGGGGGGGGGGTCTGGACACCATTTTCTATGGGCACGCCCTCCAAGGCAAACACTCTCGTGCAATAGTTGGCACTCTTCGGGGCGGTACAATTAAAGTCGTTCGCGCGACATAAAATTTAGGGTCACTCGTGGAAAAAAAGGCTGCAAGTGAAATATAGGACTAGCGAATTTCCAGTGACGGGCGCCTGGTGTGGGGGTGAACATTTGTGAACATTTGGGGGTGAACATTTGGGGGGGGGGGGGGGGTCCCCCCATGTCGCCCCGTGCCTTGGCTACACCCCTGGTCTGCCGTGATACGCAAAGATCTACAAAGTTGACGAGTCAGTGGGTGACTTTCCTTATCAAATGACGCGATTTCAAGTGTTTACAAGTGTTATTCTTAGCTCAGCATCCATTCAATGCAAATTAATTCACCTTTGAGCCTTTAGTCAACACGTACGTACGTAGGCCAACATAGTTTGGTATAATACGGCATGCAATACAGCAATGGTAGAATTAATTAGCTACTTAGTGATATTTTAACAGCGGCATTATGAGAAACGTTAACCTAATGCAATTCCCCTTTTAAAAATAATCTGGAATATTATTGCTTGGAATTAGAACATCTTGAGATTGGCGCTAGTTTCTGGACCACTGAGGCACCCATATCCAACACTTCACTATGTAGGAATATTTGTAATTATAGTGAATCTCAGAGCCAGATACAAATTATCTGTACCGCAATTGATAGCGCCCTCTATTGCCACAGATTTATTGTAATTTTGTCACAGCCAAATTTCGTATCAACACTTGCGCACACTGTACTGGTTAAGTATACATGTATACATAAACGTTTTAAACAAATGGTATAGCGCCATCAAACGGCGAGGACTTGACCTTATTGTCCCGTGTTAAAGAGCACTTGGTCCTGAAATCCCCGAAAATGATATGCTTTGGATTGTTTACTTACCCTCGGGCGCGGTTCTAGAACCAATATTTTTGGGGGGCTAGCACGGTGGATCCAGAATTTTTTGCAGGGAGGCGTTCTGAAATGTAGACCGGTTATTTTTTCCAGACACTTAGGTCTCCGAAAAATCAATAGGTGGTGGGGGGGGGGGGGGGCTCATGCCATATTTTCAATGGGGAGCGCCAATAAAATCCTAAAATCATTCACACTATATTAACTAATGCACCCTTGTAACGGCTATTTCTTCTTTAGGGGAGACCTTTTGCATGTACATCACAATCCTTCTTTTTGCTAATGCATTTTTTTTTTACGGAATTTATTGGGGGGGGGGGGGGCTAGAGAAAATTTGGGGGGGAAACAGCCCCCAGGCTAGCACCCCCCCCCCCCCCAGAACCGCGCCTGCTTACCCTATCTCAAACAACTAGTTGAAAGGAGACCAGCCTAATGTCTTCCCATTCCCGAGAAAAGACGGGGAAAAAACGCTTGTTTACATCGGACACTACGGAGTACGAATACGTTTTTCGTGTCTTTCTCAGTGTATGTGTACGATATACACAGTTGTGTGTTTCGGGAACAGCGGTGACCAATTACCGTCAATGCAAAAAAATAAAGTGGTTTCTTCAACGTCCGCAAAAGGCGAACACTTTACGAATGACATAAAAACCTGCATCTACAGCTCGAATTTATGGGGTCGCAAAATTGGACCCCGAAATTCGTTCTCGCACGCATAATACAGGACTAATACAAAAACGCCCAGTTTTGAAAGGATAGTTGTGTGGATGTGTAGGCCTATATCCTACTTTTAAATGTTTAATATCCGATTAACATCATCTCGTTCAAAGCGCATTTTGTAGCTCAATTGGGCTGTTCCAGGACCTAGTGTCCCTTTAAGTGCAGACACGACAAGCAAAATAAAGATTTTTCTTTCAAACATTTTCTCGAATAACACTCCGCCTGTGAATTATTGCCGCCCCTGCAAAGTTCCACCAGATCCTATTATCGTTAAACCTCTAAATATTAAAATAGGCCGAATTTTGTTTTGATGGACTTCTGCAAATTTAAGTAATATTTTGGTTTCAGTGGATTGTTTTGTCCAAGAACAGAACATACAAGTACTCTAGAGGCTTACCTGGGGCTTGACTGCACACCACATCACAGGGAGCGGCACACGGACGTCAGGAAGCCAGACTGCACCGTTGTGCTAATCACGGCCCGTGGTACAACTGGCCCCATGCGCGTTGTCCCTATCTCTGTGGAACGGACTTAATGATTTCACTAAAGACGGTCGGAAAATCTGCTTGAGTAAATCAGCACAATGGTTGCCAAGTACTGTTGGAAGAGAAGCTAGTCCATTTTTTCCAAGTTGCAACGACCACACAAAACACTTCCTCGTGCGTACGACACACGACTTGAAAAGATGGCGGTAATACCCACAATGCTTTGGGAAGTCTGCGTTGACACGGGAGGGCGCCCTTAGATAATGACAGTATAGGCAGTGATTGAGATCCAGGTCAGGTTTTGTGTACAAACAATTGAACATTAATAAATTAGTAATGTTACTATTGTAACAAAACCAACTCTGGGATCCGCCACTTAAGTGAAATCAACACAAAAGTAATGTTGGAAAGAATAAAGAAATTTCAATTTTCACTAGTCACTTTCTTGTGGCCTTTAATTAAAAATACTGAAATTATTATTATTTTATATTTGCAACAAATTTGGCTTTACGGATTAAATGGAAACAAACTAAATAACAGACAATAACAGGAGTCCAGGAGAAAAATAAGATTCGGTAGTAAAGTTTAAATTTTGGGCGAACAGCCCAACCACGATCATTAAAATGTGTTGCAGTCTCATTTAAACTTGCAGTTGAGAGATTTACCTCCTGTGCTTACTGGCCCATCTAGTATAGGTTTTCCCGGACAATTTCGGAAAATGTGTACACGACTTTGTAAAAGAAGCATTCGTTTTCGTGCGAAATAGAATGAACGTTCCAAATCTCTGTTTCTATTTAACAAATGATAATTCTTTTTCCGTGACAGTGCATTCAGTTGTAAAAAATCAGCGTACGATTTCCCGAATGTGCACTGCATTTTGACATTTCATTTTAGCGCGAAATCGAAGGCCCATCCGCAATCCTGTTTTCCTTTTAATTTATCATCAATCTTTTTCGCTAAGTGTGCAGCCGATTTCTCTCACCGTGTTATTTATCGTATGCCTGGTCAAGCATTGGAATTCATTTATGTGTTAAAGTAACAGTTGAGGAATGGTTGATTGAATGATTAATAGTCAAAAAGTCCCCATGCAGATCCCATGTAACACGACACGTGATGTGTCCCTTTACCGTCTCAATAATATGGCTACAAGATTATTTTGAGTGATTTCATATTGGTCATGTTATATATCATTTTCACATTTCATTTGCCTACATTTCACATAGGCCTTTGTGTATATAAGAACAAACACATTAATGATCAATAAGGTATACATTGATTAATTAATGAATCATTAATTAATGAATCAAAGTTGTTTCATGATTTGTATAGGCCTGTATAATTTATTTAAATTGAATGCAGAAAATGCGAATTAAAATTGTAACAAATGAAAAAGAATGTTCAATTCAGCCTGTGTCACAATAGACAATCGATTTTCTGCGAATTGGATTGCACATCCATAATAATCGGCAACGCATACGTCAAACCGAAAGCCTAATCATGTATTTGTAATCCCTTAAATGAAACGTTATGCACATTCATTCATTTGATTGACGCAAAATGAAATTGAACGCTGGCTATTGCGAAAATGAAACCAGGATGTACGTCGTTCTCAAACTCTGCGCCAAATTGAATTTATGTTTCCCAAACTCAAACGCACATTTTCCGAAATTGTCCGGGAAAACCTATAGTAAATCTATCTTTTCTTAAAACTTTTCTTGGAAGGGGACAAAACAACCCTTTGCCGATTAGCAATCGAACCCTCCCAAAAAGCATTCATTCACCCCTTCAAACCACATGCACAGAAGGCAAGCCATGCAAACTATTACATTATCACATTTTAACTACCAAAATACAATCATAATTACAATCATTAATCATTAAACACAATCATAATGTACAGTAAACGATCAAGCACGGCTGAAATGGGGCAAAGGTCACATCACTGCATGTAAAAGAAAATGTACGACACCAATATGTTGACAACGGACCTGGAGTCACAAGTTCAAGCCATCTCGGCAGATCAAACAGTGAAAGAAACACATCTCAGAGAGATATGTCTCTCCTATCAGTAACCAGCTGTAAGTCACCAATGTGCAAATGTGTGATCAGGTTGTATACCGGTACTACTGGCCCAGTACTTGGAATGCAAGGTAAGTAATTTATGCAAATAATTAACAGCAAGTCCTTTTTAATCCAGTGACCTGAATTTGAAGAGCCCAAGTTAAATCCATGAATTGTACTCAATGTGTCACGGTGCTCAATTGAATAAAAGGGTTAGGCTAGTATAAAAAAGGAACAATTGGCTTGGCCAGCTAGTGTCAATTCTTGTTTACATGCGCACTCTGGCAAGTCTAGTGAATGACTTATCAGCTAGGAAGAGTGTCAAAAGGACTTCAAATTATTCCATTCTTATCTGACAACAAATTAAAGTGGTTTTCGATACAATGTAGATTTTATGTTTTTCCTCGTCAGAATTAACGAAAATTTAAACGAAGAACGAGAAATTCTCAGATCTCTGGATCAGGAAATGAGAATTAAATTAATGAATAAAAAAGCTGCGGCCTTTCCTGTTTGCACTTTGAAGTGTACTTTGAAATAGGCCAAGTATAGATGTGATAAAAACTATACTAAGTCAATACTCCCTATGTTTAAATACAATTCGCTCGTATAATTATGAAACAAAGGTGAAGCCTTGTTTGTTGATGAGACATTGTAACTTTAATGACATAAATTAAAAATTCAACGCAGATCAATGTTTCCTTCGTGTCATTTAGATTTAGATTGTATTTTCTGTGTTCTCATGGTTCTAATGGTCTTATATTCCAGTTTCTTTCTAAAAGATAATATTAAGGTACAATGCAATACAACGGAATACGATTGAGACAAAGTGTTGGCACTGTGGAAACAATTGTAGTTAAAAACATGGAACTAGAATGCAGTCCATAAGTCCACTACGTCAGTTATTTACTTGCAACAACAACACAAAGAGAATTATTCTGCTACTTGAAAGAGTACGTACGTGTGATAACAAATATTAATGAAAAACGGCTGAATATAACATAATCTGATCTTGAACAATTTATTCTCTGTTGTTAATTTTTTTCGAACACTTTTTGAAATAATAGTAAAGGTTTCAACATTTTGTGCACCTGCAGTTGAAATCACACTTGTTTTGCATCGAAATATGTCAGCAGATTCTTTTTCCACATGTGGTACCATTTTCTAAGGATGTTATAATCCTAAAAACAGTGCTTAACTTATTGTTTCGCTTGCAGTTTTTAAAAGTTGTCTTAACACCAAATTCTGAACGAGCGTCAATGTTTGACGGCCTCAGTGTTTGATAAGAAATCAACGAGTGCCATACATCCACTATAAGCTTTCAAATCAGTGATGTTCTCATGCATACGTGCACAATTTGAAGTTTTCAATACTTTGTCAATTTAAAAAAAAAATCCAGATTCATAATTGGCAAATCACATACACTCTTTTATGTCCCGGGTCAATTTTGGCCTGACATTTTTTCGAATAACAAAATACACTTAATTGTTGCCTTCCCGGTCATTTGACCCCAAGGCAATTGTTGTTTGGCCGACAAAAGTATCATTTTGACCCCAAAGAGAGTCAGGTCAAATCTTGCCGGATTTCTGAGCGTTTAATACATGTATGTTTGTCTTTGGTCATTGCATGGGTAATGCGAAGAGGAATTAAAGACAGTTTACTTGCATAAATTGCAAACACAGGTCTCTGCGCATTGTATGCGTAATGACAATTTGTGAGAATAGTCTATGTCAACACGAAAATAATGTCAGGTCAAATCTGTTCACCTTCTACATAATGACACAGTGGTTTATCATCACATTACACTCTTATAAGTCCCGGGTCAGATCCGACCCGGAATCTAGGTGATATCTGCTCGTCCGATGTTCGTCAATGCTGTGCGCAACGTGGTAATCTGTTGTGCAACACTGGTGGTCTGGGCCTGTTTCCATGTTACAAGCATTTCAAAACCTTGCCTTATGACATCGTTTGGGTATTTTTTCTCGATAACCTCAACCCGTACCTTCGTAAAGCCCAGCTCATTCAGTGCCAGTTTTACCCAATCAGCACCAAGTTCCGTAGCGACCCCATTCAGAGTTTTGTCATCTAAACGTGGTTCTAAAAAAATTAAGATAACAATAAGTATACTAAGTAATACTATTGATAATCCACGCCCAATACACCAACAAATAATAAGTTAAACCAGAACTACCGGCATTTTTTTGTAGCAAAAAGAAGTAAAACTTGGCAGATTGTGAGTTTTACCCCCCAAAAATCATGAAACCGGATAATAAATCGCCGACTGACTTTAATATGAAGCTGCGCTTGAGCTATACAACCATCGGGAATGATACGGAATATTCACCAACAAATAATAAGTTAAACCAAAACTACCGGCATTTTTTTGTTGCAAAAGGAAGTAAAACTTGGCAGATTTTGAGTTTTACCCCCAAAAAATCATGAAACAGGATAATTAATCGCCGACTGACTTCAATATGAAGCTGCGCCTGAGCTATACAACCATCGGGAATGATACGGATTATTCATCAAGTATTTAATAACATCCTCCTCGATACCCCAGAACCTCTACGTACGTGTGAGCGAGGATTTTGTTTACAAGTGATTCTGACATCAGTGTCTCCAGATGAGAGGGGCGGGTTTAGACACGGATGAAACATTCCCAGTTTATTTTGTTATTGAGTGCCTAATAGGATAGAAAGAAAATGAGGCTGTGGCGAGTGTTTTAGTCCTGAATTCTTCAAAACCTTCCAAGAAAATTAAGATCTCATTTGGGTTGGCAAAGATGGTGAGTGGATCCAGTTCATCTTCTACTATTCCTAGAGATCTTGATCGAAAGTGGACAAAACAAGATGTGATTCTTGTTAGGGGACACATCTTTAAAAGAAGACAAGCTTGATTTTTTTTTAAGGATTTCACTTGTCTCATCGGCCCGGTCGTATGCAATCTTATCGAAAATGGTTGACTTCCCGAGAATTCCCATGCTTGCAAAACTGTGACTTCTGATAAAGATATAAGTATATAAATTATGACCACAAATAGTTGCATCCAGGCCATGACTGATAGAAAAATATGAGAGTGAGGAGGGGGAGGGTTTAATCCCCCTTAAACTGACTCTAGAAACAACTGGTCTAGCTACATGTACTACTCACCTGCTGCAGCTAAGGGGGGTGCTTCAAATTGTTCCGCCATGGATCACCCGGCCGGCCACAAGTGGAAGTCCTGTATGTCAATGAATAATGAAAAGCCGTGTCACATTGTTCTTTGGTACGATATCTTTTATCAAAAGTAATTACTATGTAACCTGATGTTTCGTACAATCCCAGAAACTGAATACAAAAGAAGAAATAAGCCACGGCTGTAGCCAAACTTAATGTTAAATTCGCATGAAGATTGATTCACAAACATCCAAGATGGCGCTAAAGTGCAGCAGTTACATGTACGTATATATACAACCACAAAGGCCATGACCACAGTGACGGAACTACATTATGCAAATTAATATCTTCATCAATATCCTTTATATGGCGATGACTCAACTTGAGTTAATGATTGACAGGCGACCTCAACATTCTGACACATACAAGCAAATTGCACAAATTAAACAAAACATGCGCTATTGCACTTTCAATATTTTTCAACTAGTCCTAATCAATTTTGTGGACATAACATTCATAGTATATCTTATACCAAAATAAAAAGCTGTTTGTTTTAAATCCTGGCAAACCGCGCATCGATATACATAATTATTTTAAAGAATACATTTGTCCCAGTAGTCCTACACGTTATGGGTTTTCCCAAAACGTTCTGAAGTCCACAAATACGCGATTTCAAATGTTTACAAATGTAATTTTTGTCTAAGCTTCATTGAATGCAAATCAATTCACCTTTGAGCCTTAAGTCAACTAGACTTGATGACAAGTCGTTAGATAGTCGTATTTTGTCCGTGAACATCAGTCGAACTCCATCGGCGCGGCTGGTATAATACTAGTACGTATATCGGCCGGGTTGCGACAAATCTATCGACTTAGATGTTCTTGCACCATTATTTATATATGCAAGCAGTGCAATACATAATTATACAGTGCATTTTTGCGGTGATATCCAATCGCGCACCGCAATGCAAATGAGGACTTATTCACTCCGTTACATGTGGAGTTTTTTCAATACGTCAGGGACGTCTTTGCAGATCTGGCGACGACCAGCTTGGTCAGTTGCGTATAGAAATAAATGTATCATAATACTTGATTTATTTGAGTTGTGTAAGCCCTATAATAAATGTTGTAATGTTACACAGCACAAAGTACAAACCCTCGAAGTAATGAGAATGTCCTTCCGTAGCGGCCTAGAATGCACGCTGGAATCTGAACCAATCAGAGTGCTCGCATAGAATTCGATTGCGATTCAAAATACTCCCATATGTTGTGTACAAAAATAAAAACGTTTTCGCCAAGTCGGTTATCGAACATCAACAGTCATCATCGTTTGGTCTGGGAACCAGAGTATACACATTGCAGCGATAGTTTGCGTGTGTTGCCGTGGAGCCAAATACCAGTACCGTACGCAAAGCAATTACCGACTTAATACCAAGTCTAGAAGTCAACAGGTACCGTGTATAGGCCAACCTCGTCCCCAGTGCTTACTTTATTTTCAACCTCGTTTAGAATAGTAAGCCCTGGAAAGGAAACTTTCTTCCTGTATCCTGATTCGATACCGCAATTGGCTAGTAATGGATTTTTATCGTGTACTTGGTGTTATTATTCAAAACGTGCAGTACCTGTTTTCGCGATCATCGGTCCACGCCTTCTTAAAAATACTAATTTCCTTTCCCAATTTGTTCACATTAATGTGAAATATGATACTGCATGTTGTCTCAATAAGATCGTTACAGTTTATTATTTTTTTTAAATCGTGTTTTAGTAACTCACGCCGTGCTCGCGCTGCGACGAATTGACTCTGTTTTTACCCCAGTTACCGCATACAAAAACAAACGCTATTGTAACGCACATCCAGGCACCAGACTGTTCATTTGCATACGTGTTCAAACATCTTGCACATATGCAAATGATCCAATACCAGGGTGAGAGATCGGGTAGTGACGGGCGCGTACTGCTCGACACCCTGGGGACGAGTTTGGTGTATAGGCCTCCATATCTTGGTATAATCATGGCAACATGTACTTATAGTAATCTAGTGGTGTTTTAACATAGGTTTTCCCGGACAATTGTTGAAAATGTGCATTTGAATTTGTAAAACATAACTTCAATTTGGCGCTGATTTCGAGAACGACGTATATCCTTGTTTTATTTTCGCAATAACTATAGCTTCGATTTAATTTTGCATCATTCAAATAAATGAATGTGTAAACGTTTTATTGAAACGATCAAATACCGAAGCAGGGCTCGTCCTTAACTTTGTTTCACTAGCCAGCCGGGCTACTAAAACAGACTCTTAACTAGCCTGCGGGCATTTTCACTAGCCCGCATGTTGTTGTTGGTTTATATTTGCCCCCCCCCCCCGCAGGTTCCCCACCCCCAAATTTTGCCCCCCCCCCCAGTTTTCTCCCAACACGTTATTGACAAATATATTAATTCTGTGTATTCTCTTCCCTGTTAAGATTCATAAAACGTGGACACAGTTTGGGCCAATGAGAGCATTATAAACATTGGTACTTTGGTAGACCAATTCTATAAAAGCATCCAGCATCTCACTTAGTAGGAACTATTTTAACAGCGAATCTGAGAGCCTGATAAAGTTGCAAAAATATGTTGTAAAAGAAAAGTACATTCATATCTCAACAGTTACATCCTGGACAATGCCCTGATGCTTTCACCAAGAAATCTAGCCGCACTTAAGTCCTCTAATAATGCAGGCCTATAAGACCTCTTTTGGGGGTCATGTTAAGTTGTGCACATGAGTTAATGTTACCATTTTAGAATAAAAATAGATAATTTAAAAATTATCCAATCCCGTTGTCCGCAGTCTGCTACACAGAATCTGAGAAAGTCACGTGGTACAAGCTCAGCGTTCGTGTAATGGCATGGCAAACAGAATGCTAACCCTGACACCATCTGAAAGATTATTTTAAGGGGTAAAATCTGCAAAATACAAAGGTATTCACTACACCGCAAACTGATAGCGCCCTCTTTTGTTACAAATTTAATGCAATTGCTGTAATGCACACAAAAATATTTATATCAACTCAGTTGTTGTGCACACTGATAAAGCACACAGCCACAATAATGTTTAATGTATGTGGTATAGCGCCACCAGCGGCGGCTAGTGGAACAAACAGACCAGTGTTAAAGATAATAATGCAGACAATACAAAGATTTAAAAAAATGGAGGTCTAGATCTGTTCAATGAACAAAAGATAGGGATTTGCCACACATGATTTTTTAATGAGTTCAGGTATTTTTTTCGTCCGTGTGCAGTCAGGAAAATTCCGATTCAATCCCATATACGTACAAAGTTTCTAGACTTCCAGGTCTATGAACTCTCTAGCTATAGGACTTCAAATATTCAGCTTAAAGATGACGTCACATGACTCATGATGACGTCAGTATAACACCACCTCAGTCTTTATGTATAACACTCCCATTGATTAAAGCATTCTCAATCTGTACAAAGGAGTGGCGCTATATATAAGACAATACTGAACACGTCATATCTGGCGGAAGTTGAGTAAAAGTTTCAATGTTTTAATACAAAATCAAACGTTCGTTAAGTCACATCATTAGGCAAAAAAAAATTGATTCGGTCTCTGGTCAGACCAAAGTTCCGGAATTGACGCGGGGACACGGCTTCTTCTTTTGTTTTGTTTTGTTTTTTCTCTTTTTTTTCTTCAAGCTTGGATTGTACAGACAAGGTGGGGTACTATTTTGCTATTTGGTGTCCTCATGTACATTGGTGTCCTCAATAATTTGCCCTGGTGCTCTCGATCATTTGCCTTTGTGCAATTTCCCATTCCTTGGTGCTCTACAAAATGCAATAGCTCAGGATATAAACGCTCATTCACAATCACCTGATCACAATGGAAGCTATTACACTACATAACCTTAAAACATGCAATAAGAGTGCCAATATCAATAAATGTATCGAAAGAGCTTACAATCTGCACGTATAATTCATTTAATGAAATACAAAAAAATAATGCCATGAATTATGCACTCATAAAGTGCCAAAATAAACGTATACGTGGATTTCGAATAGTAAAGTTACATGTAAGAAATGTGGCCATGATAGTATGAATGTACATAGCAGCTCATACGCGTGTGTTTAAAGAAAGTCTCGGTGCAAAAATCTCCTTAAAATACAAGTCAGCTGTGTCAAGGCCTATGGTTTGTGTTGAGAAAGCTTGAGCACGGAGCTGGGTCCTAGCTCTATTCGCTCTTGGTCATGGGCATGCAGAGCCTCGATCCAGCAACTTTACATAATGAATATAGCCGGTTCAGCGATTCCCGCGTCAGGGTTCAGATCACTGAACCAACTATTTTTATTGTGTACAGTTGCCGGATCGAGGCTCTGCATTCCCAATGGCGGAGTGTGAAAAGAGCGAATGGAAAGAGCAATGAACCGCACAGTCAGCAGACTAGGTGTAACGGCCGATACGACGGTCCGTATCGCACGGCATCAGCGTGCGTCAAGGGCGTCAATCGCTGCTCAAAAGTGTGGTGGGACATTATACCTGGATAAGAAGTGATGCGAAGCGCGAAGCCCTAACGGCGTGGGGTTCGGGGCCCGCTTAGAAGGGCCAAGAACAATTTTGGATTCCAGACGCTCTGTGGTGCGATCTGAGGATTTTTCTGACCACTTTAGCCAATTGTTTTGAAATAAGTATCATCTTTTAAACATCATTTTCGAGTTTTGGGTCATTGAATCAGCTATCCTGAGCTATAGAATCAAATGTAGGCTACACTTTTTATTCGGGGACAAAAAAGTGTGTGTGTGTGTGGGGGGGGGGGAACACAAATGATATGATATCCCTCACTTTAAAAACTAGGGGGTGGGAGAATACCCCCAGCCCCACCGATTGACGCAGATGGCGTGCGTGTGCAATGTGGACCGGCCACCGCGTGCGTGTATCGGCAACTTCATAAGGAAAATCGCGCTGATTCGTAGGATCGTTGCAAACAAGCATTTTGACCTCGAAATATAAATTCATGAAAACGGACAATACATACAGAAAGCGGGAGCAAGTTTTGTGACTTAACTCACATAAATATTCATTAACGATTTTGATAGTTTGGATCGTTTCAAACGCCGTTTGCGTGACCTGTACAAGTACGTTCCATGGTTCGAGCATGCACCACGCTGGCTCCTGCCCCCTTTCATCGTTTTTGCTGTTATCTAGCGGTGGGAACCAGTATACGAATATTGCATTTATGGATGCCGTATGTTCTTTCGTTAGACTCACTGCGCCATGCGAAGAAAATCCTGCTCAGGTTGGAAAACGGAGTCGCCTGTGGATTTGGTGAAGAATTGCACTGAAAATTCACTCTCTTGGAGAATAAACACACTTTCAGAAAACATATCAAATATATTTGTAAAAAAATGGGGGGAGGGTGTTTATAAAAACCAAACATTAATTTTAACTGGCCTTACAAGAACAATTTTGAATGTACTATTTTTTGTTCGTGCGTTATGCTGATGCAATGACCAAAAAAATTTAAAATCAATTAAGAAAATCAAGCAAAAACGTCATCATGACGTCATATTACTTTTCACTTATACACACTACTGAAAATGTGCACGCCAAGTTTCAACCCACTCGGCCTTTTAGTTCTGCAGGCATACGCCATTGTGAAAATGAACCTTTATGGTGACGTGGCACATGACACACGAAGATGTCAACGTGACGTGAATCGTCGGGACACAACTTTGCTATCGGGACTATGTCTATGATAACTTTGAGTGACAAAGATGAATGCCCAAAGTGGAAGTCAAAAAAGTCATGTACAGGTTGTACAAAGTCTATGGGATTTGGGGTAGAACATGAAGAAGAGGAAAGAATACAACAAAACAAATCAGAACAAAAAGACAGGCTTTTCTGCAACTTTGCGGGCGAAAAATCAGTACAAGAACATACCTTTTGCTGCAACTATGCGGAAAAGCAAAACAAAAAGGAAAAAGGGGGGGGGGAAATCTAAAACTAAGGCTGTTTTGGCAAGTAAAAGTTTAAAAAAAATAGTTAGAAGTAGTAAAGTTTGTCACGAGCCGATGTGGCCCATTGGGCCGCACCGGCATTTATCTCCGGTTTCAGAGAATATTTCTATTCCCCCTGGAAGGGATGCTAGTCCATCGCAGATTTTTCTCCAGCTAATGCCGGTACCCATTTACACGCCAGGGAGGACGTAAAGAGGCAACTGGGGATGAACCAGCTTGCCCAAGGACACAAGGACACAACGTTTGGTCAGCAGTTGAAGTCGAACCCCTTACCCTCTGATCATGAATCAAAAACCCTAACCACACTCCCATGGAAATAAGGTGTTTGATCGCTGTTTACTATATTGAAAGTTAGTTCCTGCAGCTGCAAATAATATGGAAGACATAATTTAAAGGGAAAATACAACATTTGCAAACATCAAAAAATAAAACTACCAAACCATTTTGAAATACCTTGCTGGACTGTTAGTGAATGACAGTGTAAAGTATTCTGTAAAATCATGGCACCTGGTATACTGTCATTTTCAGGAAAAGTGCTATTTTTTTATCAATTTCCAACGCTGAACGGCCGATCAGTGTTGGAAAAAACTGGCTTTTTTTTCAAATACTGGCCCCAATTGACCATCGCACTTGTTTGCAATCGATTACACCTATGAACGGGTACAAGCCAGCTAGACTGGTTCCCTGACCTTACAATTCCCCAATGTATGTAAACTGCTCTGTTTCTTCTTATATGGAGTCAGGGAACCAGACTACAGGAAAATGATTGTTTTTCTTGGTTTTTATAGCATTTTCGAACCCAAAACCTCAAAAAAGTCAGTGTAACTATATTTGCTATATATTTCCAACCCCCCAATTCCATCCATTTCTGAAAATTACAGCAAAAGCAAATGATGTATATTCCCTTTAAGTTTTGAAGCGCACTTCTGGTACTGCACATATGGCTACCTGAAAAACACCCGACAAACCTCAATTTGGATATTGAAGGTGCCTCAAACGTGGAGTTACTGTACCACATGCTAAAATCCATTTTTAGCGGCTGTTCTGTTTCAGCACAGACGTAATTAAATCATAAAATAATATGGCTACCCGAAAATAGAAACGACAAACTTCAATTTGGAGATTGACGGAGCCTCTAACGTCCTCGGAGTTAATATAACGCATGCTAAGCATTTAAAAATACATGTTTTATGGCTGTTTTGTCTTTTGCACAGACGTATTAAATTCTGCTCTGAATTATCGAAAAAATGGTTCATGGCTAGACTGTACGAATCATTAATTTTCTGCCTAGGCAACATATGCTTATTTTCTAAAAATAAATGCATCTGGTGGATTTTCGGTCTTTGCAGGGCATAATAAAAATGTCGCTCTACGTTAACGAAAGAATGGTTCGTGGCCACATTGTAAGAACTCTCCTGCATTAAAGTAGAAGAAATCTAGCGAGGTATGATTACAATCAGTTTGGGTCAAAACAAATAGAACATGTACTAGGATATCTGTAAAAAAATTGAGATCATAAGCAGTTTTTGCGCCCTGACATTAAAAATGTTGACCAGGGCAATATCCACCAGCTCACAAATAAATGTAAGTTAATATATGATGATGATGTCATGTTGACGTCAGACACAATCCACTTTTTTGGAGAAATTTCATGTTTCTAAGGATTGCAACTGATCATGAGGCGTTTGGAAGAAATTTTGTTTGTTTTAATGTTGATGCCTCCCTTCATTCCCTTGGCTCTAAATTTACCAACATTTTGTAGGGATAGGGCAAAGTAAAATTGGGGTGAGGGGTCATTCAAATTGCGAAAACGTTTGAGCAGAAGTCGGTAATTAATTTTTTTTATTATTCCTCCGCCAATGGAGTTATGTTTTCATCGGCGTTGGTTTGTTTGTTTATTGGTTGGTTGGTTGGTTGGTTTATCTGTTAACAAGATAGCTCAAAAAGTTGTGGACGGATTTACATGAAAATTGCTTAGGGGTGGTCCTTGTACAAGTACAAATCGACGAGATTGTGCAAGTGATCCGGATCTGGGTCTGGATCCAGGACTGTTTTAAAGGATTCTTCACCACTGGGAGATAGGGCCAGATTCCACAATTTGGCTTTTAACTCCACGTTAACCCCTTGACGCCGGGATCATGCCTCAATTTACCGGTTTATATGCATGACTGCACAGCGGCCTTTGTCCGGTAGCAGCTGCACGGCCCACAGTCCGCATAACACGGTGTATTACGGCTTAAACAACATACCAGGACGGATTAGCGGAAAGCGGCCAACATTGCTATTTTTCGATAAATTGAGAATATGAGCAATCCTGTTGACATTTTAAACGTGCATTCATAAATACCTCAGACAGTTTACGCATTCCTATTGGTCGAGAACCCGTCGCGTGGCCGGTCTTAAACGGATGATAAAGACATGGCTAGCTGGTCTTAAACGCTTTTCCAGTGTCACATGAAATTTGGACTCCTATGAAATCCGGTGCCTTTTAACGTTTCATTGGCTGAACGTTCAAATTCCTCCCGTATGCATGCGCAATGTACTACCAGTGAATCAGTATTTCATGGTCCAAAATTCACACTTCACCAGCCCAGCTGCGTTTTGCGCGACATCGCGCAGTACGCGCGACGCGCACGCCAATGTCCCTATTAGGTAACGACTTGTGGAGGGGCATTCCATATTATAGTCAGAGGGGTGTTTCGTAAGACATGATGTAAAATTGTTGAACAAAATGGTTGGCAACATCTAGTTTTTGACATTTTTTTTATATTTTGGACAGAAAAGGTATTGATGAATGGGAATAAATGTGTGTTCGGTCGGTACGTATTAAACACTCTGTCCCCGAAAATTCTAAAATGTACAATGATTTGTATTGCATTCTTAGGCAATTCAAGAATACATTTAAGAATTTGAGCATTACATTTGTTATGTTTTGGTCCCATTTTAATAGTTGATAACATTTGTCAGCTGCTGAACGGCGGAGGGTGTTGCAACCGCCCCCTCAACATTTCATACTGTAGAAGGAGGCTTGTTGAAATTATTGCCAAATTGTCTTTGATGAAAACAGTTGTTCTTCTTTGTTTCTTCTCATGAATAATAACCAGCCATTCTGTCAAAGTATCAGAAGCAGAAAAAAGCTGTCCATATGGGAGACGCGATATATTTGTTTTTTGGGTTCACATTTTGACATCTTAAAAACAGAAACAGTGTCAGTAGACTTCAACATGGAGCTTGACGGAGCCTCTGAGTCCTTGGAGTTTATGTAACATATGCTTATCATCTACAAAATACATATTTTTATTACGGCTTTCTTGTTTTTGCAGGGCATAATAAAATTTTGCTCTGAGCTAACGAAGGAATGGTTCGTGGCTACATTGTACGAACTGTTGAAACGCCTGCATTTAGGTATGAGAGGAAAACTGGTGAAGCACCAGTAAACGCACACATTGGAGATAGAAATTTGATATGCCCTTTCAAAATGAAGCTTGGAGCCATGGTCGTTGCTAGGATTTTTATAGATAGGGCCAAAGTATATTTCCCCCCCCCCCCCACCCTCAACAACGAAATAAAAAAAAAAAAACCCTGTACTTTTCTAACATATTCTCAATTTATCATTATTACAAGGGTGGGCAGGCGGACATGTACCCACCCCACCTATTAATTCAACAGCAATACGATTTTTTTCTTCCCCCCCCCCCCCTTTTGGCTTTTCCGGGGGGGGGGGGGGGCAAGCACTGCCCCCTCGCGACGTCCATGTCTGGGGCATTGCAGCAACGTGTGCGCGTTCAATGCAGTACATTCACATTAGGGACCATTAAGTAACTGTACAGGTACGGGATACGTATGCAGCTCGGAAAAGGAAAACTAGCCGATTATATCACGCATTTGTGTGTGGTTATACTTCCCGATTGACATACATCTTCACGTTTTGATATGAAATGCACATAGTGTGGCAGATGATAATACCACACAAAATGGTGAATTTAAAAAGGAATTGTTTTCCGAACCGCATATACGTATCCCGTACGCGTTCAATTTAAATAGTGCCACCCCTTCCCCCAACCAAAAAAAATTAAAAATTAATAGTCCGTGATTCAGCCCGAGGGACAGCCCGGCGTGATTCAGCACCGCGATTCGGCCCGAAATGTGCTGGATGGTACCCAGCAGCACACAGTTAATATTCTTTTGACGCGTGCGAAAAGGAGCCCTACTGATTTCCTTCGACCACGTGCGCAGGGGACGAAAGCAAATTTCTCAGTTTTTTATCTTGTGTCCCCAAGAAACCCACGTAGGCCATACATTTATGCCAATTGAAGACAAATCTTAGAGAAAATGACCCGACCGTCTGCAGCCCCGTACATTTCCAATGGAACGCTGTCGATTTTTGTTATACCACGCCCAATCTATGGGCAATGGCATGCGTGCATAATGGAGCATTTTGAAACGTTGGTGGCAGCAAACACACCTGTCCTTTTCAATTATTGTTTACGTCATGTTTAAGCTAAAGCGCGCATGCTCAATAATGACGCACAAAACATAGGGGGAAAAACAGGTGTGTTTGTTGCCACCAACGTCTCAAAAGTCTCCCATTACGAATTTTTAGTGAAAAGGTCCATTCAAGACCCGCCCTCGTTCTGACGACTTTTGTCAGAGTTGCGCAGTTGACGCAAATTTGACTCTTCATAAACAATGACACGGCCATCCACGAACCACGTGGGTCATTACGATGCTGTCAATATCATCAGAAATCCTCCTCTCTCGAATGCTTTCGTATTATTTGTGTAAAGCTGGAGACAAGAATCACAGAGCTCAAACAGAGGGTTTATAAAAGGACGGGTTGTAACAGAAACCTGCATTACTTTGCTGAATTTTTGCCATCCAAAAAGAAGTGCTGTCCCACGCTTTTTGAAAACAACGCTACATTCACCGCAAGGGCCTTCTAACAGGTAAGCCTTTGTTTCATGCAAATTATTGGCTTTCCCGCAGTAGCTTTCCCGCAACAAAACAGCCAAGTCTTAAACGGACTGAAGGGATCGTCACGAAACTCAGCAGACAGGAAGATGTTGTTGCTGTTGTGCAAAATCGGAAGTCAAGTCATAATGACGTCTTTTTTAACCAATTTTTTTAAGTTTAATATTTTTTCGGCTTCGGAAACTTGTCACTGTTTTTGAACCGATCAAGCCCAAACTTGACACAAACCAAGAAAGCAATATACATGTGATCGTTATCAAGTCTCGTCGTAAGTAAGATTTGAGGCTTTGCATGGTGGAGATACTAAATAATGAAGGGTTTGCGGAAACACCATGTGCGAATAGTTGACGTTCCGGTCAGTATGCTCGGAACGTCGAGTTTCTCGTCGTGATGACGTCATCATATGTTACGCCTCGCCATCATCTTAAAAGTGAGTTTCTCAAAATCGTATATTTACAGAACTACAACCCGCGTTGGCTTACAACTTTGTAGGTAAACGGTCAGGCAGAAGTTATACATGAACAATGGAGAGATCAATTGATTATACAGGAATAACACAAAAACGCCCAGTTTTTAAAAGATTGTTGTGTGGATGTTTATATCCCACTTTTAAATGTTCTTTCCGATTAACACCATCTCGTTCAAAGCGCGTTTTGTTGCCCAATTACTTGAACTTGACTTGCTCGATACACAGAAAGTAGAAATTGCAGAAACATTAACAAAATGTATTTACTGAATGGCGTTTTGCCGACAGTATTTTATTTGGTTTTTCCGAGATACATTCAACAACACGGTGGTAGAAAATGTTAATTGACTGAGGCTAATTTCGGATCAGATTGATAAAGATAACTGGTGGTTACAAATATTTAATTTTAAGTAACCTCGGACCGTTAACGACGAACGTGTTTCTTCCTTTATTCCAATATGCGCGATTTATTTTACTCCGTGGAAGGCCCTTTCCATATGCACGGTTTTTTGGGGGGCCTGCATGGACATGGGCGTCGCCAGGATTTTGTCTAGAGGGGGGCAAAACATATTTTTCCCAAAAAATTCGTGCATTTCTGAACAATTCTTCTCCATTTCTCAGTTTTAGACGGGGACATTTTGCCCCCCACCCCCAACTCATTAAATTTACACCACTATGACTTTGCGCCTCTTTTTCTTTTCTTTTTTTTTCTCTTTTTTTTCTTCCTTTTTTTTTTTTTTTGCTTTTCCAGGGGGGGGGGGGAAGCCCCCTTTGCCCCCCCCCCCCTCGCGACGCCCATGTGCATGGACCCACGCCAGGTGTTTTCGTTTTTGATCAATGGATTTTTTTTTTTCTGGTAGCTGCAGTTGCAAACAATAAACGCATTTGATTTTGACGTTTCGTCATTATGCAAGGACGATAAGATTCCAGCTTACAGGAATGTCTGAATTCATTGTATAAAAAGCTCTCTTTTCAACGGATACAGCCGCCTTTTTTTCTCTTTCTTTTTAAATAACCATTCTTGTACTATATTTTTTTCACTGACCAGGAAGAAGAAAGACACACAGTCAAGATGAACGACCTCCGCCGAGTCATTCTCTTCTTTTCCGTGGCAACGCTTGCCGTCCTCATCTGCCTTCCATCTCCCTCCGATGCAGGTGAGCCAACCGAGCTGGTCCTGTCGAGACAGGAGTTTTTAGACAGAATAACAGAGATTGCAGTTTATCAGAATCGGGGCCCAACTTTGTCGAGTCTCTTCATGCAGATAACGTTGCTTAAGGCAAAAAGTCTCCGGTTTCTAGTATGCGCGCGCGTCGCCGTAGCCAAGCGCGTCGGCAAAATGAAAAAAAAAACAATTCAATGAAAGATGATGTCTCAAAACCGCCAAACTCACTGGTTTGACTGGAATCCTGCTGCTGCACAATTTAAACATGTTTTTAGATTGGGTTATGGACGAGAATAAGCTTTATGTGGCCTCTCTGGACTCCCCTATATTTGCACTTAGTTTAGTCGGGCACCATTTGCAGTCATCAGCCGACATTTGAAGCAAAAAAATCAGGTAAAAAAAAAAAAAAGCCGCGTCGCCGCACCACGTTTTGGGCAAGCTCCATACCAGGAACCGGAGACTTTTTTTTGGCCTAAAGGGCCACTAGGTCCTGAAATCCCCGAAAATTTCATGTTTTTGGATTGTTTACTTATCCTATTTCAAACATGTGGTTGAAAGTAAACCAACCTAATGTCTTACTGTTCCCAGGAAAAGATGAAAAAAAAAACCAGTTGTTTACATCGGACACGACGGAGTACGAATACGTTTTTCGTGTCGTTCTCATACAGTGTACGATATACGTTGTGTGTCTCGGAACAGCGGTGACCAATCACCAATGCAAAGGAATTGTGGTTTCTTCAACGTCCGCAAAAGGCGATCACTTTACGCGTACGAATGAAATCACAACTAGCATCCAAACGGCTCGAATTTATAGGGTCTCAAAAGTGGACACCGAAATTCGTTCTTGCACGCATAATACAGGAATAACACAAAAAGCCCAGTTTTTAAAGGATAGTTGTGTGGATGTTTCTATCCTAGTTTGAAATGTTCTTGCCGGTTAACATGATCTCGTTCAAAGCGCATTTTGCAGCCCAATTGGGCCGTTCCAGGACCTAGTGTCCCTTTAATTAGCTGCTGTACCCCCTAAAAAAAGACATATATAAATTTATGTTTTTGGACAATCACATGGCTGTTTTGGCATTTTGTTTAATATGGCATGTTTTTGTCATGTTATAGGTTGATAAGACATACATGTGCCGTAGAAATTGGGAACAGCTAAACAAAAAATCTTTACGAAAAACAAAGGCTGTTCCGGCAAGTTACCGAAACAGCCCCAGAAAAAAAAGCTGAAAAACACAAATGTCAGATTGATTGCGTTACGTACACCACCACCTCAACCGGGTTAACTCCAAAACGACACACCCTATTGGGCCGGGCGGGTTAGGGGCAATGTCATGAATGTTCAGTTTTTCCTTTGAATCATTGCAAGACGTAGGTTCTCGTTCTCTTTTCCCTTAAATTAAATTATCTCACCGATTGTTTTTTGTAGAAGAAAAATAGTCGATGAAAATGAGCAGGCACAACATGGATTCGAACCAAGGATCTTTGTATCCATAGCTCATCTCGCTATCAAGTAGGCTACTGTGTGGTAGCTCGACGACAACATTTTTTTTTAAATGCCGTGTAACTGGTTGACTAAATAACAACAATTGTTCTGTTCTTATGAATAAACATAATTTTCCTCTCGAAACTACAGAATTTATTCATGAATTGGCCCCAACCATCCTAGGAATAAAATGACGCGGCCGGGGACTATACCGCTCTGTACTGTCTATTCTTGAACAAGTACTTCGCCTACCCTATGAGTGGTTTGTCCTCAATTCGGGCGATTCACAATGCAGTGCCCAAGAGTTTGCCACGGAGAGTTTGTTTTTCAAGGTCGCGGTCGACAAAACATGGCCCATTTGAACGAGTGTCAGTAGAAAACTTGAGCTAATTTGTTATAGATTGGGGCATAGCGTTCTGCCGCCTTACAAAAAAACTACATATTTATAAAACGAAAAGAAAAGGGCAAACAGATACTCGAATCAAACGCTTACGATTTTTCTGGCCGGAAAAACTAACAATTTCAATTGTCCCGCGCTGCGAATTTGTCGACCATCTCCCACAATGCACTGGGAAGAATGGACTTTTCCGCAAACTCTTGGTGGCGCACTGCATTGTGAATCGCCCGAATTCATGGAATGTTCGATAGTTCCAATTTAGGTTCACGTTTTGAGTGGCAACAACAATATTTTTTCGTGATTTTTTTAACAAACAGATGGAAGAAAAGCTGGCTTTTAAGATTAAAGGGGCACATTATATGAAAAAACACCCATTTTCTAAAATAGACTGCTTCAATAAGGAGGAAATGCTTCATTTTTTTATTTACAAAACAACTAACAAGTTCTGTTCTCATGAATAAACATAATTTTCCTATCTAAACTACTGAATTATTCATGAATTGGCCCTAAGTAGGAAGAAAATGACGCGGCCGGGGACGATACCGCTCTGTACTGTCTATTCTTGTACAAGTACTTCGCCTACCCAATGAGTGGCTTGTCCTCAATTCATGGAAGTTTCGATAGTTCCATTTTGGGTTCACGTTTTGAGTGGCTACAACAATATTTTGTTCGGGGTTTTTTTTTTAAGGTGCAGAATTTACAAAAGAGGACGCACATGAGTTTATGAAGACTATAACCCCTGCGAGTACCAAACGCCAAGGTAAGAATCGGAACCAACTTAGGATAGTCTAGGCCGTAAAAAAAAAATGGGTTTCATTTTACGGCAAAAAGAGGCATTTTGAGTAAATGTTGGTAACATATAGCAATTTTACCTAATGTTGGGGTGCTGCATCCGAAAATGATGGCTATTAAGCCGAATTATGAGATTTAAGGGTCATTACCTCGAAATGAAAACAAAACAAAATGAAAATAAACATTTTTTTGTTTAACTTTACATTTTCAAAATCTTTATTTAACTCATTTCAAGGTGCTGAAACAGCTAAAGAAAGAAAACTAACTCAAAATGGAGTTTATTAATGTTATAATGTTTTCTATTTTTATTGTGGCGGTATGTTCCTCATCTTTAAGTAGGCCTACACTGACAAGTTCCCTTTGTAATGTTATTCTGGGAACCAGAAGAAAATTGTTTAATTGAATAAGAAATTGATGGTGGAAAAGCTTTAAGATTAAAGAGGCACATTATATGAAAAAAACACCTCCCATTTTCTAAAATAGACTGCTTCAATAAGGAGCAAATGCTTCATTTTTTACAGAACAAGTAACATAGCTGTTTTGACTAATTTGAGGGTCGTGATGAATCCGAAAATGATGGAAAACAAGCTTAATACTAAGCTAAAGGGAACAAAAGAATAAGCACATTACTTTTTAACAATACATTTTTAGGTGCTAAAAACAACAAAATACATCAATCGAACACCCAAAAACACACTATTGGGGCTTTTTTTTACTAAGTACTATATTCTACTGCGTATTTTACATCTTTAAGTGCACTGTCAGATTTTCTTTTCTAATATTAATCACATTTTTATGTTTTTGCGTCAAGAAAATGTGTGCAGTCGTGTAATGTGAATGAACAGTTTCACATGTTGAACAAAGTTCCTGGACATATTAGCATTAGCAATGTATTCTTTATAACTTGAAATTTTATGACATCGTGATGATGTCACACTTTTTTGTTTTACAATTTTGTGCTAATGATCATGACCTACCAAAAGTATTACAAAGCGAATTAAGATATTAGGATGATTTGTTTGGAAGATAAACAGAAGAATGCTAAAAAAAAATTCTAAAATATTAAAAAAATCAAAAGCCTAGATAAAATCAAATGATGACGTCATCGTGGCGTATCATCTTTTTTTTCATAGAAAGCATTCATGTCATTGTACGTACTAAGTTCCAACCCAATCAGCCTTGTAGTTCTCCAGATTTAGGACTTAAAAAAAAAATACATCTTTAAGATGACGTCACGTGACTAATGATGACGTCATCGTAAAGTCACTTGTCAATGCACACATTCACTACGTGGTCTTTGTGTGTAGCAAGTTCGGCGTCAATACAATATAAAATTTCATGAGAGAAATACAAAAGTAAAATCAGTTAATGACGTCATTGTGACATTATCTATTATTGTCACATTATCTACCTACCCACCAAACGTAATGACGATCGGACCTTCCCTTACGTGCTTTCAAAACATCACACCATTGATGACGTCATGATGACGTCACACATTTTTCGAAAATGTGTGAATAATATATTATCTCACAAACCTAATTCACAAAGCATTTTGATTTAGCATGTTCTGCTCATGAGATATGGCTTTAAGGTTCAAAAAATCAAAAAGCCACAATAATTCCCATGATGACGTCATTAGGACGTCACCTTCATTTTCATATATAACACGTCCCTGTCTAAGTACATAAAAAAAACTTAACCCAATCCGACTTGAACTAGTTATGAACTTGGGCCATAAACTTGAAGGTTTGTAAAAATAAGCAGAAGGATGGAAGTCGTGCACAGCAGGCTCGTATTTCTTTGAAATTCGGATGAAATTGGGCCCTAACATTTGTCGACTTTGCAATGGTGAGCAGGCATCATTTCTTAAAATTGCGATGGGCCGCAGGACTACTTTCAGGGGTGATCATCTTTGGATGGAATTTTCTCCAAAAAGTCATTGCACTACCACCCCAAAATTGAACACAAATTGAAAGATGATGATTTGATTGGTGTCTTAAGCACCTTGGAGAGTTGCGAGCATTACATCATTTTGGAAGTGCGCGTAATTATCACCGAGGTCTATGGGAGTCGATTTACTGTTCTGCAATATTCAAGTTGCCCCCCCCCCTAAAAAAAAACCAATGTTTGGAATCCGCCCATAAGGTTACCTGGTGACGTAACGGCTTGTATCTACAATGTGAAGGGCTGTCCAACAACTACCCCGGCCAACTGTCTCAACCAGTTTGACTTTGGGCGGGAAATTAGCTGGAAAATATACAATTATATTCACATGTTGGAAAATAACAAGTATTTTGGGAATTAATTACAAAAATAGGGCGCGGTGTTAAAAATATTACGTGATCGAGGGCGGGGGGGGGGGGTTCAAGGAATCTAAACACCCTCTCCAGCATGACTCCTCCCCCACCCAATCCATACCCTCCCCCGCCAAAAAAAAAAAATATGGGGAAATGTCTGATATCATTGTAGAAAAGTACAACTGCCAGCCGAAACTTAGTCACGTCTAATGTATCATGTACTGGACCCTATGTCTATAGTGCCGGACTCCCTGCTCCTTTTGCAATTTTTCAATGGCCTGCCAGATAACGTCAAGGGAGTTTTTGGGGGGTTTTGGGGGGAGGGGGGCTGGTACGCGAAACTGCCCCCCCCCCCCCCCCCCCCAATAAAAAAAATGAAATAGCTCAGAAAAATCTGAGAATTAACACTGGAAACATTTTATTTGTGTGCAGCTGGTATCAGTGAGCTTCATTCAGTTTTCTCCAAAATGATTTTAACAAAAACGGCTACAATTGTACAGATTACAACATCAAAACCAGATCAGATCATGACTCTTATATACAGTGTCAGACTTGATTACCAGTGGTTACAAAGAGATGTTTGTTGTTTGTTTGTTTGTTTGACAGGTTTGAAGGAATTCTTGACTCAGGCCGAGGCCAACTCCTTTCTTGCTGCTCGGCACATTGGCGACCAAGACCTAGACGATTAATGTTCTGGAGCTTATTATTGGATGGAGAAATGAGGAGTCCTGCAAAGACGCGATTATGCACTTGCTATTATAGTAATCCATCTCCATCCGAAATCTGTCAAGGTTTTTGGATTAACTTATATCCTTCGAATTATTAAATCTTCGGTATATTTTCGGTTTAGGTTTTTTTTTTGCATTTTAACTTCTCTTGAATGAAAGTCTGTTGACTGTACAGGCACACTGAAAAGGGTGCTTATAGAATTGAAACACTTTTTGGCACCCACCTTTATTCACGTTTTCTCTAAGACATGTTAAAACAGTCAAGTTAAATTTCAAAGCTGATTTCTTTTTGAAATCTTTTGAAACAACAAACGGTAATAAAAGTATGTTTAGCCTGTCAATAGACTTTTGAACCCCATGTCACTTTTATTTTCGCTATTTGACTGTTTAATACATAAATGGTACAAAAACTTTCTTGCGTATTTATACATGTCACAAACATCCATAAAGCTGACTATGTCAGTTCAAACATGTGAAGAAAGGTGGTGGGGCCTATTCACTTATAAGCGCTTAATGTGTTGATCTCTTGAACTCTAAACACAGTTGCTGGGTTTTTTTCTTCAAGTCACTTTAAGATGGCATAGGATCATGATGTTACAAAATTGCTTCAATATCTTGAAATTGAAAGAAGTATCGTCTAAAGTCGTGTTTCACTTGTTCTCTCAGCTATATTCAAGGGCAAATGACTGGGGTAAAAAAGGGGGGAAAATCAGGATGAGGATTCCGGCTCGAGCCTCTTCTACAAAGTTGAGTATTTATTGGGAATTACTTGAGAATAGTCTTGCATCAGTCAGAAACAAATAAAAGGAGAATATTTCTTGTTTAAGCATTAACCTCAGCATTACATTGCACTTTGTTTTCTGAACATAATGTTAACTTCTGTACTGCACAAAATAGCATTGTATTGCCCACTGCATCAAGGTATCAATAAATATCTGACGGTGATCTTACAATAAATTAAAGCCGTTTCCTTTGAATTGTTTCAGTTCAACGTGTCAAAAATAAAGCGTCTATCTTATCGAGGAAAAAAAAACAAGTTTGTTTAAAAACGACCACTGAAAAGAAACGACTGATGAGGGAGTCCGTAGGTTGTGTGTTCGTTAAGCACCGGAGTGGAGTCTTGTAACTTTCATTCTGTCCTTTTGACAAGGCACAATCATGACAAAACAAATGGACTGGTGGAGATACGGATCCGACCCAAAGGGGGTCACATAATAATATTCAGTTCACTGGTGTGACACTGCTTGGATCAATGGCAAGAGATTTCGAGTCTGAGTCAACCATGCATGTTGCAACATTGGTTCATTGCTTGTGGGTCACAGATCGTTCATCCGTAACGACCCCATGCCTGCTGCATCAGATCGCTTAGGGCGCTCTTTATAATACAAATAATAATGTCGCAGCATATAGCCACCCCTAGACTGTGCGCAAGTATTTAATAACGCCTGCTTGAGTAAGGGGGTATAAATGGGAGAAGCTAACGGGAAAAGTTAAACAGGAAACAAACAGGTTTAACAAAATGGCCGCCCATGAATGGTCACATACAGGGGTAGTTGACGGTAACAAGGGTCCGATGCCCGAGTTCCATCAGGCCCAGGCAGGGTGGCAACTTCAGGATTTCAGAAGGCAGCCGAATTAGACGTGCCACCGGCCAGGTGTACATACAATCTCCAACCTGCACCCTCAGAGTGCGAACCGGATTATCTGCCTAAGATAGCACATCAGTGCCCTTAGCCGAAAGCCAGCAGGTACGCCGTCGCGGGGGTCCCCATTAGGGCTACATCACCAACAGACTGGTTGTTGGTCTCACTACGCCCCTCCTGGCGGGTTTGTATGGCAGGTAGGACTGGACAAACTCCCTCCAAAATCTCTGCATCAGAGCTTGGTACTGGCGCTAGCGACTAGCACATCGGGATCGGGATCAGCGATGTCTGATGACCCATAAGTCAATGGTTTAGAATTCAGCAGGGCTTCCGCCCCAACCAAGTAAGTATAGAGGTCATCTGGAAAGCTTTCAGCTTGTACCTCTCTGCAGAAGGCATGTTCGGCCTCATATTCGTTGGTCAGTGCTGAGGAAATCTCGTTTGGTTACATCTTCAGATTCACACAGAATGCGTCCGTAGGCCACAACCAGATCATCCCAGGAAGCATGCTGAGTCGAATCAATCTCTGGAACCTTTCCTGGATTGCTGTCGATAAAGGCAGTGAAATGACTGCCTTCCAGCTCAACTTCATATCATCCTGCTGCATGTGCGATGGCAACCTGGGCCAATACGCTTCAGGTCCAAAGAGAAACGGTGGAGCAGAACAACGGCTCTCATAGTCTCTAGAATGTCTTTCAGAGGTTGACCACTGCATGAGATTTGATCTGACAATGAAATGCTTCTGCAGCTCGCTCAGATGGTTAAAGGGCTTGATGCAACCATTGACCACTGCTTCGTAGCAGCGAAACTCTGATGCGTCGCCTCTCCGACGTTGGGGAGCTCCATATTTATCCCTTCTGCAGACGCAGCCAACATCGAGCTCAGCATCATTTGGTTTTAGGTCGCTGGAGATACAATGGGTTGACCTGAAGGGTCTCCCAATGCTGCAGGTTTGCACGGCGAAGGATAGGTCGGAGGCATCCGTGAAATTGACCTGTTACCTGACAGACTGAAAGGTGAAGGTTCAGAGACATGTGAGGCAGAAACCTGAGTAGGAGTGAGGTTTTGCCTGGAAGTAAATGGGGGAAGCGTATAATTGCATTGCTTTGGAGTGCCGTCGAGAGAAAGCGCCAGACTTGGCTGGGAGTCTCTAAGACTGTGCTCAAGGGCCGAGCTGTTGTGCATGATATGGCTTTGAGCAGACCACGCAACAATTCGGCATGGTTCGCGATTGGAAGCGTGGGACTCGCAGCGGGTAGCGCGTGACAAGCGTTGGATTGCGAGTGGCTCGCTGCGGGTTGCACGAGTATCGCGTCTGACTGCGCGTGGTTACGTAGTTTTGGTTTGACTGTAATTGGCTCGCAGTTTATTTCCAGCTGCCGGCGAATAGCTTGGACCGCTGGCGGGGGAATCAACATTTACAGAATAGCCCGTTTCACGGATACCGCCATTTTGCTTAAAATCGTGATTGCGCAATGGCTCGGGGGGGGGGGGGCTCACGTGATCCACACTGAAAATCCGTAACGTAAAAGGCATGAGGGGTCAGAGCTGTTCTGAAGAAAATGTGTCTTTTTTCCAGCAAAAAGAACACAATTTTGGATACAGAGTTTAAAACTGATAAATGAGACATTGAGCTGTCCATGGGTGCAAAAGTTATTTTCAAAAAAATACCCCACATGCAACGGCACCAAGCTCGAAAAGAGAAAATCGATCGCGAAAAAGTAGTCACGTGACCGCGCATGTAATGAACGCTGCGGACAATTTGGTATCGCACTTACGATCCGGACACCCCTCATGTACTGCTCGTGTGTGCGTTCCACCGTGAGTTTTGAGTAAATTGGATACACGAACGGAATGACCACGACTTTCGCTAGCTTTTACTGCTAATTTCTGGTAATTACCGTGCTAATTCCTTGATGAGTTTAACCTTGCTCAGGCCGGAGCGGAAATTTTTCGAAAAAGTCATGTGGTATAAGTTCAGCGTTCGTGTAATGGCATGGCAAAGAGAACGCTAACTCTGACACCATCTTAACAGACATTATTTTCAAGGATAAAATCTGCAAAATACAAAGGTGTGCACTTCACCGCAAACTGATAGCGCCCTCTATTGTCACATTATTTACTGCAATTTTTTGCAACGAACACAAAAATATTCACATCAACACAGTTGTTGTGCACACTGGTAAAGCACACCGCCACAATAATTTGTAATGTATGTGGTATAGCGCCATCAAGCGGCGACTAGTGGAACAAAAATTCCTGTGTTAAAGATAAGTGCAGACAAGACAAAGACAAAAAAAGAGGTATATGTCTGTACAATGAACAAAATGTAGGGCTTTGCCGCATTACGACTTTTTATGAGTTAATGCTTTTTTCGTCCATGTGCAGTCAGGCAAATTTGGATTCAATTCCATGTAGGCTACGTACAAAGTTCCGTGACTTTCCAGGTCTTTGGACTCTTTAGCTATAAGACTTGCAAATATTTAGCTTCAAGATGATGTTACATGACTCACGATGACGTCAGCGGCGTAGCTAGGGGGGGGGGCGCAAGTTCGTGCCCCCAGTCGCCCCCCACTGGAACTTGGCATCGGCAGCATATGCTTATGGTTCGGTCTTTGCAGGACAAAATACAATCTTGCTCTATGCTATAAACGAAAGAATGGTTCGTGTCCACATTGTATAGGACTCTCCTGCATTTCAGTATGATATGAAATCCAGTGCGGTATGATTACCCACGGATCCTGCACACAAGGATAAACGACTGCTCTGAGCTATAGTACAAAATGCATTGCGCGGACTTGCCTTGATTTGCTAGACGTGTGATAACAGGCATTAGGCCAAAAAACCCAAAACAGTCGGTCTCTGGTCAGCGCGCGTGTCGATTTTAATCATGCCCGTCAACCTTTTTTTTCTTTCTTAAAGTTGTCCGCGGTAGCTACAACAGCACCCTCTATTGCCGCACCTCCTCAAATTTTCATACCAAGGAATGAGGAAATTGCACCAAGGCAAATTGTGGAGGACACCAATGTTTATGAGGACACAAAAAAAACCCCAAAATAGTACAATCCAAGCTAGAAAAAAGCAAAAACAAAAAACAAAACAAAAAACGCGTCGCCGCACCAATTCCGGAACTTTGGTCTGACCAAAGACCGACTATTTTTTTTGGCGCGGCCTTAATACCAGTTGGCTTATGATCGTGAATTTTTCAGGTGTGCAATTTTGAGGCGTGCAATTTTTATTGACACTAATTGTTTTGTTTCAACAGCCAGCCATTCAGTCAATGTTTGAAAAGCAGAAAAAAAAGGTTTTATCGCTGTTCACTACTATTGGCGTTTGTTGCCGAATATGTCAGACGTGATCTTTTTTGGGGGGGGGGGGGTTGCACATTATGACTACTCAAAATAGAAACAGAGCCTCCGTGTCCTTGTAGTTTATGTAACATATGCTTATCATCTAAAAATACATGTTTTTATTATGGCTTTCTTGTTTTTGCAGGGCATAATAAAATGTTGCTCTGAGCTAACGCAATAATGGTTGGTGGATATACAGTTGTACGTACTGTTAAATGTCTGCATTAAGGCATGCGAGGAAAACTGGTGAGTTACCATTGCTTTCTTGTTTTTGCAGGGCAAAATAAAATGTTGCTCTGAGCTAATGCAATAATGCCTTTATCCCACTGTATTGCATTGTATTACATTGTATTGTTTGTTTGTATTGTATTGTATACATGTTTGTAGTCATTTTCTATTGTATGCAGGGCCCCAATGGAAACCGGTTTTGAACTGTTTGGGCATACCCTGGGTACAGCAATCTAATAAATAAACTAAAAACACGTGCAATTCAAACGCCATTTGTTGCTACATGTATAGAAGACATTGTCCCTTCCTCCTCCGCACGTTTGTTCCCGTTAAACACTACAAATGAGTTCTTAGAGATATGGGGGGGTGTCGGTCTCAAGAGGAGTTTAGGTTTGCTGCTGGGTTTTAAATGAGCAAAGGACGATAATATTCAAGCCTACGGGAATGGCTGAATTCATTACAGTGTAAAAGCTCTCTTTTTCAACGATTACAACCGCCTTTTTTTTTCAAGAAAGAAGGAAAAGTGGAATACATTCTTGTAATTTGCACTTTTCACTAACCAGGAAGAAAGAGTGTCTCGACACACAGTCAAGATGAACAACCTCCGAGTCATACTTCTCGTTTCCATGGCAACGGTTGCCGTCCTCATCTATCTACCATTTCGCTCCGATACAGGTGGGGGAACCGAGATAGTCCTGTCGAGGCAGGAATTTTAGACAGACTTTATCATAACAGAGATTCCAGTTACTCAGAATCAGGACCCAACTTTGTCGAGTCAATTTAGGCAGATGACTTTGCTCAATTAGCAGCTGTAACCCCTCAAACAACACAATCGGTTCAAGTTTGTGGACAAGCATATGGCTGTTTCGGCATTTTGCTATTGCATGGTTATGTCAGTTTATAGACTGATAAAGACATACCTATGCATTACAAACTGGGAACAGCTAAAACAAATATAAATAAATCTGAACGAAAACAAAGGATGTTCCGGCAAGTTGCCGAAACAGCAACAACCAAAAAAAGCCTGAGAAATACAAACATCAATTTTGATATTATCATTGCGTATACGTACATCACCACCTAAAGGCTGGGTTGGGTCCAAAACAACACACACCCTACAGAGGCCTGGGACTTTACCGCTCTGCACTGTCTATTCTTGTACAAGTATGCTTTGCCTGCAAATGAGTGATTTTCTCAATTAATGGAATTTTCATTAGTTCCAATTTAGGTTAAGGTTTTTGAATGGCTACAACATCTGTTGTTTTTCCTTTTCTTTTCTAACAAGATGACCAGGCGAAGGAGACAACCCGAGAGATAATTAACGAGGCGGAGCCTGGTAAACGCAAAGGTGAGAAATCGGGACCCAGTTAGGAATCAGTGCAGAGCCACAGACCAGGGCTCAATGCAGTTACTGTGTAGATAACTTTGCTAATAAGCTACACTGTTAAAAATGTCCGTAAATTTACGGACTCCGTAAAGTGAAATATTCCGTATTTTTGCCGTAATTTTACGCACTTTCCGTAAATGCAAATATTAATTATGCTGATTAGCGTGATTACAATCAACCACATTTGCCCAAACACCTACACATAATAAAGTACATATTGTTATTTCGCCCACAACCGTGACCACAAATTCGCTGCCTTGTGGAGACTCACACACAATAGTGAACAAAACATTGTAAAGGTCTCCACAGGGCCACGAAAAAGATATATGGGTTTTTACTCAAAACTAGGAAATTTAGTGTGTGTTATTTGTCGCAAGATGGAGAGTTTTAGAAAAGGGATATTAATCTTTACTACACGGGAACAAAGAAATGTCTCCACAAGGATACAAATTTTGGAATGGGTGTACACATGTCCAAACTCATGTTAAGGGTCTGTTTATTTTACGGAATGAAAAAAACTTTTCCGGAAATTTGGCTGCAGGAATACGGAACGCTACAATTTAATAAACTACAACATCAAAACCACATCGGAACATGACTTTTATATACAGTGTCAGACTTGATTACCAGTGGTTACAAAGAGATTTGTTTGTTTGTTTGTTTGTTTGTTTGTTTGTCTGACAGATTTGAAGGAATTCTTGACTCCAGCCGAGGCCAACTCCTTCCTTTCTCCTCGACGTTATTATTGACGACCAATACCCAGATGATTAATGTTTTGAATAAATAAGAAGGTTGTTTTTTTGTGTGGAGATTACGGAGTCCCGCTAAGATGCGATTATACACTTGCTAAGCCTTATAGTAATCCCTCTAAATCCGATTATCAGTCAAGGTTTATTTTTAGATTGCTTAATTACCTTCTCTCCTTCCAATTAATCTTCGGTTCATTTTTGGTTTAGTTTTATTGCAAAGTCTGACGGCAGTACATGTACATTTACACTGAAAATGGGTGCATCTTGAGTATAAACACCTTTTGCATCCACTTTTTTTCACATTTGGTCTATAAGACATGTCTAAACAGTCGTTTAAAATTCAAAGTTTATTTCTTTCTGAATTTCTTTTTAAAAACAAACTGTGATAACTAATTTAGCTTGTCAATAGACTTAAACCCGATGTCATTTTTATTTTCGCCATTTGACTTTTTTGATGCATAAATGGTACAAATAAAATACTTTCTTCGCACATCTATACATGTCACAGACATCCATAAAACTGACCATGTGAACTCAAACATGTGAAGAAAGGTGGTGGGGCCTATACACTTTTGTCTTTTTTCAAGACCCTTTAAGATGGCAGATGAGGACCGTAATATTACAAAATTGTTTCCATGTTTTGAAGTTGAAAGAATGTAGCATCTAGAAGTGTGTTTCACTTATTCTCTCAGCCATATTTAAGGGGAAATGACTGGGGGTTGAAAAGAGACAAACAATCAGGATGAGGATTCCGGAGCCTCTTTTAAAAACTTGAGTACTTATTGAGCATTGGTTGATATCAATAACGATCCGGGAAGCCACGAATAGTCTTGCATCAGTCAGAAATAAATGAAAGGACAATATTTCTTGTTTTTTGGATCTACCTCAGCATTATATTGCACTTGGTGCTCTGAACATAATTTTAACATCTGTACTGCACACAATAATCATAGCTGTATTGCCTACTGCATAAAGGTATCAATAAATATTCGACAGTGACCTTACAATAAATTAATGCCGTTTCCTTTGAATTGTGGGGGGTCCATCATCAGGGCTACATCACCAACAGACAGGTTGTCGGTCTCACTAGTATTACGCCCCTCCTGGCGCGCTTATGTGCCTGACATGGTTGGACTGGACAGACTGTTGACACTGCTGCTGCAAACTCTACCATCCCTTACAGTCGGTGGCCATCAGTTTCGGCCATGCTGTGATCTGGTAAATCTTGGCGCATATCAGCACATTAATATCACCATACCGCTTCTTGATGGTGGACATGGCCTTAGTTAAGCGACTAACATCGTGCTAGAGTCCTAGGATGTCTTTCCGAGGTTGAACACTGAGCTTCGATCTGACAATAAAATGCTTTTGCAGATCACTCAGATGGTTATTAGGGCTGGATGCAACCATCGGCCATTGCCTAGTAGCAGCCAAACTCTAATGTGTGGATCGCCTCCCCTACCCCTGAAGCTAGCGACTTCCATATTTATCCCTCCTGCACGGAGACGCAGCCAACATCGAGCTCATTTGGTTTGACGTCGCTGGAGATGCAATGGGTTGACCTGAAGGGTCTCCCAATGCTGCAGGTTTGCACGGCCAGGGATAGGTCGGAGGCATCCGTGAAATGGACCAGTTTTAATACCTGACAGACTGAAAGGTGAAGGTTTTGAGACATGTGAGGCAGAAACCCGAGTAGGAGTGAGTTTTTGCCTGGAAGTAATGGGGGAAGCATTATGGCATTGCTTTGGAGTGCCATCTTGAAGAAGAGCCAGACTTGGCTGGGAGGCACTGAGGCTGAATGTGCTCAAGGGCCAAGCTGTTTTGCATGATTTAGTTTTGAGCAGAAGGTACGGCTTGGAAGTTGCGTCAACCCAAGCTTGCGGCGGGTTGCGCGAAGCTAGCGTCTGGTTCCTGGCGTTGGATTGCGAGTGGCTCGCTGTGGGTTGCGCGAGTATCACGGCGGGTTGCGTGAGACTAGTGTCTGATTGCGCGTTGTTCTTCGAGTGGGGTTACGTAGTTTGGTTTGTCTGTACTTGGCTCGCAGTTGATGGCCGGCAACGCCGGGTTTCTTGCCGGCATATAGCTCGGAACGCTGGCGGGCCGGGGGGGGGGGACATTTACAGAATGGGTTGCAACACTGTTAAGATTTGGTACAACATGTGAATACAAAGGTGTCTCTCACTAGTACTAGTCTGAATGAGTTCAGAATAAATTCTGGCCTGTCTGAAATTAAGTTCAGCATTCTGTAACTATACGGTCTTTCAAGTTCAAGCTGCCCAGAGAGTTGTTCCCTTTGCTTGAGGATTCGTCGCTCCTCATCATGCTCAGCAGGCAGACGTGCTCCGGCCGGTTCCATTTCTTCTTCCACCTGCTCTTGAATTAAGAGTGGCTACTGCGATGCCTTCGCTGTGAGCCGAGTGAGCTGGAGTGCTCAGAGGCGGGGGGAGGGGGGGCGTTCGAGTTCAGCATCCGGTAGTTTCACCGTCAGTTGTTCCTCCATCTCATGGGCAGTTTGGGGCAGTTCCTCGCGGTCTTAGGACTCGCTTCTCCATGTTGCCTTACATACTGCAACATAGTTCATGCCCTCCAGTGCTCATACTTCTTTCTCCATCAAGAAGTGTCTCAATCAATCTCCTTATTATATGACGTCGACTCAACCTCTACAAATGAATAATTGGTAGAATTGATGTCTATCCAGTGATGTTTTAATACTGGCGTTATAAAAAAAAATATTGAATGTAATTTAAAACAAACTGCTGTACACATAACTTGTAAGTACAGCCTACATCCTGACAAAACCTGACGCTTTCAACAACAAAAGAAATCAAGGCATGAAACGGGCAAAGATTATACGGGCCTGAAACGCAAAGATTTTTATTTTGGTATTGTTTGTTTATCGTTTTTCAAGTGTCAGGCAGTTTGTTTTAGGAAAATACGTATTGGCATCTGAAAAAAATTTGTCAAAAAAAAAAAAAAGGAATTATCTCTCTCTCTCCTCTCATATCATCAGAGTGGGTGCTCAGGTGGCGTGGCGCCGCGCCGCGGCGGTTTATTAATTAAAATCTAAAATAGTAGCGGTGGTTTTTGACCCAACGGACGGAAACGGAAAACTGACGCGATCTGAATCCGCCCTAGCCGTTTCTTTTTTTTTTTTCAACATTCAACATTTTGACCCCGAATGTCGCGCGCGCGTCGCGCAATAATACGAAAAAAACGCCCAGTTTATAACGGACAGTTATTTGGACGTTTATACACTACTTTTAATGCTCTTGCAAATAAACATCATTTCGTTTAAAACGCATTTTTTAGCCCAATTGGGCCGATTTGGGCGCATTCCAGGATGAAATGTCCCTTTAAAGATAAACAACAGTTTTTAAACTCACATCCAAATTCCTCATCAATAGACGAATAGCAGGAGTTCGCGAGTTCGCCGAGTCCCACTAAAACAAGTTTGCAAAAGATTTCATGAGAATCTCATGTCACTGGGGCACGTTCATAGTCTTCTCCCCCAGGGCATTAATAACACAACCCAATCCCCATATAAGGGGGATCATTTTCCAGGTGCGTGTAGAGCCAGCTGCACATGCCCCACCCCCACACAGGGAGGAAAACATCACATATGAAACTACTTGTCAAATTTACACAAATTAACACAAATTAAAGACACCAAAAGAAAATAAAAGAATTGCAAAACATTCACTCAATTTATAAGTATTCATTTTGAAGCCTGATGAACAGAAACATAAAAAAAAAAAATTTCTTAAAGACATTTTTACATTTTAAAGATGATCCATTAAAGACCGTTTACGGAAATCACCAATCCACAAAGAAGTACAGTGTGACTAAGTGCTACCGACTCCTTTTGTTAAATCTCTCTGAAATTGCCTGTCCTTTTTTGGGGGGACATATTACCCCTTGTAGCAGTACCACGTTCAACTGTCCACCCAACCATGATTCTCGCCTGTTTCACTACATGTATATATATTTTCCGTTCAAAATCTGGTCATGCACAAAACTTTGATTCAGTAGCTGAATATGATTCTCGGCCCTGCCCCTGGACCCTGCCCCTGGACCCCCCCCCCCCCCGAAGATGTAGTGCCATTCACTGCTCCGCCCCTATTTTGTCTCTACCCCACCCATTTCATAACAGTTACCCTTGCCCCGCCCCTTACGCCTGCTTCTCATAAAACACTGGCTTGACATGGGGAAGGGAGGGGCAAAGAGTGTTAGCTTGGAGAAGGTACGGAAGGTACTGGGTGGCATGGGTGGCTTGTGCGTAAAGTGCTCGCCTCTCACCAAGGTGACCACGGTTCAAATCCTGGCCGCGGATCGCATGTGAGTAGAGTTGTGCGTTGGTTCTCTCCTGTGCCGCGAGGGTTTTGCTCCAGGCCCTCCGGTTTTCCTCCCTCCGGAAAAATCAAACACTTTCGATATAAGGGTCGATGTGGCCGACAGCCATAGGCGCCTTTACGTGCCAGTGGCCTGACCACGTTGCAGCAGAATTTAAGCATACCAGCTGCGAGTAAGGATGATTAGCCTCCCAAATTATTATTTTTAATATAATTATTATGTATCTAGGTTTACAGTGGATTTATCAATTTTACCGAGCTACAGGGCTGGTTTGCCGAGCATCCTTCTCTTCTTGAAGATTCCAAAGTACCACATGAGGCCAGTCAGAAAGGACAAACTATACCTGCAAAGATACACGACAACATCAGATCAGATAGTTCTAACCTTCCAAATCCTTTTACAACCCATTAAGGCCACTTTGGTCTCTCATAACCGTGTTGAAATCAACAAGGTCCAACGTAAGAGGAACCGGGTAAATCTAACAGGTGTGTACATGGGTTGGCTGTAGATTTGGGACTTTCTACCCAGGTAGAGCCTCTCCACCCTGGTCCTGACCAGGGTTGGATTTTACCCCGGGTAGAGCACTGTACCTATGTACTTATTGCAGTTGGGTCAATTAACCACCGGTAGGCACAGTGTACTGTTCACACTTAGATTTAGGATTTTCTACCCGGGTAGAGCATCTCCCCCTGGTCCTAACCAGGCTTGGATTTTCCCTGGGTAAAACGCCGGACCCATGTTTCTTCTGCATACAGGAATTTCAAATTGGCACGTGGTCCTCAGTATTTTGTTGAAAGGATTAACCAGTTTGCGCCGGGTTTATTTTGATTGTGACCAGACCCTGGAGTGGGATTAGACAGGTTCAGGCCAAAATCTGCAGGCAGCACACCCTGAAATTTTCGGCCTCGCTTGCTGTGAGTGGGTTTCTAACAGATATCTCCAGTCATCGGTTCCGAATACCAAAACATTTGCATGTTGCTATACATGTCATCCAATGCGAACTGATTAAAAAAGAAAGGTCCTCAATTCATACAATGGCTTACAATGGCTTAGCACTAAGAGCCTCGGTTTCAGTGCTAATTTAGTCTATTGAAACTCACCATGTAATGATGTATTGCAAGTGCTCATTTCGTAGGGTGACCTTTGTTTGACTTCCAATAGGACCTCCTGGTATGTCACATGCTGGAATGATACAAACAACAAATCCACAGGAAAATTACGTCGGGTCAGTGCAACAAGGTCGTAACTTGATTCTGCAAATAAGTCGTATCTCGCGCGAATACGCTCTGTGCAACAACGTTGTATCTCAATGTCCAGTGACTTTGCGTGTACATCCGGGTTATTTTAAGTGAGATACGACCTTTTGACATTCTGAAACTCGCGTTTTGCGTTCATACCATTTTAGGAGGTAAGACCTTGTTGCACTGACGCGACGATTAATTTAAAAAATTAGCAGAAGATATAGTCTGAGTATCACTCGTCCAACGGGCCCTCTCCTTAACCAACGTCCGCAATTAAGCGATGCAAATTTTGATTCGACCAGACATGCCAGCCAATTGGAGTCGACTTAAGAAATTGTGACGTCATTTCGATCAGAAAATGTGGACCAGGCTGTTGATTGGTTACTTTGGCTGCCATGTTCTTGTAATACAATAACAGGTTACCAAAGACGCGATAGTGCGTCGCTCAATGTTAGTCATTGAACAACCTATCAAACTGGGCCTTCGTATTATTTTCCTTTTCCTCCATGTTAAAAAAGAGTTTTAGACCACAAATTTTCACAAAATTTCAAGTTTTTAAACTCAATTATTGTAAATACAGTTCATGTAAATATTAAATCTAAATGACAGATCCAAAACCACTTTAAATTCACAATCATCGTTTGATTTCTTACAAATCTATTGATAGGAAAAAAAACCCAAAATATGTACAACATTCTACAAATTTTCCAAATACTTCAAAAATTCATGGATAATACAACTGTTGAATATAAATGTAAAGATTTGAGTAACTTACAACTATCAGCATCAATCATAACAGGTTCGGCTCCTGTGACCTTTGACATTTCCTCAAGGTCAAGGTAATACCAGCGCCCTCTATCTATGTCATTCTTGGGGACAAAAGCTGCTCGCTGTAAAAAAAAAAAAAGAAGGAAAGTTCCATTTTTACAACTTCAGCATCAAAAATTATAGCATTCCAGCTTAAATTTTCAATTCGTGTTTCAATTAATTGGGAAAAGACTAATCAGCATTTAAATTTTTTACCTTTTCAGTTTTTCGCACAAGTCCTACCAGCTGAATTTCCCCAGAAACCTGTCAAAAGAAACGCAAAATAGTGTAGCAAAAAAATGTCATTTCTGCACACAGAAGCTTAATTTTTCCTACATAAAAAAAACAGAGTGTTGCATTTTGTATGTTTTTTCTCTATGTGGACTTAATTTTCAACCTCTGCTTGGACGTGAATTGCAATAATGATGCATCATAATCAAGAGAAAACATTTTTCCAGCATCTTACCTGGCCCTGTTGCCTCCCAGCTGGGTCGGAATAACGCTTGGGTACAAACCCTCTGTTCACAAGGATACTCACGCTGAATAAAAACAAAACAAATACACATGTATACATGTACAAAATATTTCCAATGAATTTAAAGGTCAAATCAAAACCTTCAATTTCAGATATGCCAACAAAGAAAACTTTGGTACCTATTTCTGTAAGGCCATGTGAGCAAATAAACCAGTTTCTCATCCCAGCCCGCTTCCTATTTTCTCCATATCGTTGTGTCAGTGCAACGAGGTCGAGACTGGATTCTGCAACAAAGTTGTATCAACTTTGTATCAAGTGCGAATACGCCCCGTACAACAAGGTCATATCTCGTGTATCGCGATGTCAATTGACTTTGTGTGTTCATCCGGGTTATTATAAGCAAGATCCGACCTTTTTACATTGAAAACTCAAGTTTCACGTACATGACATCACACACCATTTTAGGAGATACGACCTTGTTGCACAGACACGTCGATATATTGTCAATATATTGTCTGTTTATTTGTTTCCAACAAAATTGTAGCTGCGTAGAAAGGGTTACGGCTTCTTTGGAGAAAATTTTGTCCCAAGCAAATTGTCGAGAAAAAATTGAAGAATACATCTAGCATCTTGGGAAATCTGCCATCTTGGGAAAAGAAAAGAAAAATTTAAGAAAGCCCCCACCTCCTTCATTTTTGTTCAAATAGGCTGGATGACAAAATATGTAATTTTTGTGCTAGGCCTGAACAGAAGAAGTACAGAGTTGATTCATAAAGTTTTACAGATATTTTGATTGGGCCACTAACTTTAATCACAACAATGCTTAAGAAGTAATGATAAAATGATGTGAATAACTGATGACACTCACCCTAAATCTGGGCAATAGAATGGAGTAACCACGTGCGCACCTGATTCCCCTCTGGATATCAAACTCCCAGCATCCCCTGCCTGAGGTTTGTTCAGGGTACGAGGTAAGATGAGAACCTCTTTGGAGTGATCGAACTCTCCACGGATTGTCACACGTCGGTACTCCAGAGCCTCCAGATCAGATTTCCTAGAATTTGAGGAGTATCAAAACTTTAAAGATTTAATAACTACAGTTTTACAAAAAAAGTATGAATTTACAGCCAGAGGCAAAACCAAGACACACTCGTGCTAATCAGGCTGGTGTTTGCCCTAGGATCGGGTACCATTCTACTGAACAACTTTACCTTCTTACTACTTTTCAATTTCAGATGTGTTAGACTGAAATTGTGCAGAAGTGACACCCAAGTCGACACAAAATCAGCAATACACAAACCAATCACATGTTCACGTGCACGGGACACCACATTATTTTGTGCCATTATTTTGAACTACATGTATAGCTACCAATGCCACGATTTCGAGTCAACTCGGTCCCAAACCAACTCAGGTCGAGTCAACTTGGTCCCAGGTCAATGGCGAAAAATCCAGTTGCGTTATGAAAGGGGTCACGCCACATTAAGGGAGACAATACCAGAGACCTTAAATTTATCTGACCTAAGACTGGCATGACCTGGGACTGGGTTGACCTGGGACTGGGTTGACCTGGGACTGCCACTGGGTTGACCTGAGACTGCCACTGGGCTGACCTGGGACTGGGATGACCTGAGACTGGCATGACCTGGGACTGGGATGACCTGGGACTGGCATGACCTGGGAATGGGTTGACCTGTGACTGGCAGGACCTGGGACTGGGATGACCTGGGACTGGCATGACCTGGGAATGGGTTGACCTGTGACTGGGATAACCTGGGACTGGGTTGACCTCAACCTCGTACCCAGGGTGTCGAGCAGTACGCGCCCACCACTACCTGCTCTCTCACCCTGGTATTGGATCATTTGCATGTGCAAGATTTTTGCAGACGTATGCAAATGAAGAACAGTCTGGTGCCTGGATATGCGTTACACCTTTGTTTTTGTATGCGGTGTCTGGGGTAAAACCTGGGACTGGCAGTTGACCACGGCGTGAGAAAACACGATTTTAAAAATCAAACTGTTAATCCTGTATCATCAAGACAAAAGTATCACATATCATATATTATATATTAAATTGGAAAAGGAAATTAGTATTTTTCTATTTTGGCGACGAATGATCGCGAAAAACACGTACACACGTTGTGAATGAATATACCAAGTACACGATAAAAATCCATTACTAGCCAATTGCGGTATCCAATCAGGATACAGGAAGAAAGTTTCCTATCCAGGGTTTACTATTGGAAACGCGGTTGGAAATAAAGTAAGCAATGGGGACGAGGTTGGGTTGACCTGGGACTGGGATGACCTAGGACTAGGATGACCTGGGACTGGCATGACCTGGGAATGGGTTGACCTGTGACTGGCATGACCTGGGACTGGGATGACATGGGACTGGGATGACCTAAGACTAGGATGACCTGGGACTGGCATGACCTTGGACTGGGATAACCTGGGACTGGGTTGACCTGGGACTGGGAAAACCTGTGACTGGCATGACCTGGGACTGGGATGACCTGGGACTGGGATGACCTGGGACTGGGATAACCTGGGACTGGGTTGACCTGGGACTGGGATGACCTGGGACTGGGATGACCTGGGACTGGGATGACCTGGGACTGGGATGACCTGGGACTGGGATGACCTGGGACTGGGATAACCTGGGACTGGGATGACCTGGGACTGGGATGACCTGGGACTGGGATGACCTGGGACTGGGATAACCTGGGACTGGGTTGACCTGGGACTGGGATGACCTGGGACTCGGATGACCAGAGACTGGGTTGACCTGGGACTAGGATGACTTGGGACAGGCATGACCTGGGACTGGTTTGACTTGGGCCAAAAATGACTCAGACTGATTTGGTCTGGGACCAAGGTGACCTACACCCAGTGCCACAATCCATGGTCCAAAATGCGTCTCATGACTTTGCAGGGTAAACTACTTTTTCGTCTCATATGCATGTAGGACTCACTCCAGAGAATTGAGTGGTACCGGCGCGGCTGTGGTGCGCGCCTCCAAGTCTCGTATTAACCCCAGCTTCCACTTCCGTCGTTTGACCTGCCACGTTCCCAAAAAGAACGCTGCAGCGGGAATAATCAAGAGGAGGTGGCCGACGGCCGAGGGCGGTGCGTTGTCGGAGGATGAAGCACCCTCATGTGTTCCCTTGGAGCTAGCCTGTGATTGGTTCAGCCTGGTTGAGCAGAGGTGTCGCACTGCGTGGCGTCTTCTGCTGAGGCTAAGAAGCCTTGACAAGTTTTCCTGAAATAAACATTTTGTTAGCGTAAGGGATAAAGCTGTTCATTCACACTTTACATTATGACTACATTTGGGTATATCATTTTTTTTCGTAGTTTATTAATGTTAAAACTAAAAGCATGCAGGTTTCTTTCCCATAGTAACAGCATAGTCCTGTGGCCTACACCAAATCCAAGGGGGGGGGAGGCACCGTTGGCAAATGAAAATATTTTTGTTTACTTCAAGATTTGAAAACAGCGAACAGGATGCTTGTCATCTCCTCCTCCCCCCTCCCACCCCAACCTACACAAACTTTAAACCCATACAGAACAAAATTTCTGGAACTTGGATAGTGTAATTTGGGAAGTTTTGGGAATAATTACAACTTACTAGGTTGTCTTTTACAGTTTTTATTTCACCACGTTGACAATTGAAAAATACGCTGCGTCTAAAACCATTGGACAAATTGTAGGCCAAGTGGCTATCATTACTGCACCCATGATGCAACTTTTAACTGTCCTGCCCATCCAACTACAGTAACTCAATTAGTTAAACATTCGACTACTATTACTAGTATGACTAGTACTACTACTACTCCTAGTCCTAGCCTTTGGTTTTGGGATCGAATCAGCGCTGCGCATTGAAAACAAAATTAATAGGGGCCCGGCTTAGGGTGACTTTGGTTTTCATTTAGTTTTAGTTTAAGCATGCTATCAACATTGACCTATCACGGTAGAATCGCGACAAGGCAGCTTGTGAAATATTGTCTAATTCCATGATATACGAAAGGACGTGGAATGCGCAAAATCTGAGACAAACCAAACTTTGAAACTCATCATGCTCATTGGGTTGTCTAAGGGGCATGGCTAGCTCGCAAACGGTGATAGTGATAGGTCAATTGCCACCCTAGTCCAAAAATTTGGGACTCTCAATACTGTGCACTTTTTGGGTGGTGAAATGAGGACATTTTTTTTTCCCCCCAGAAATTTTTTGGAGAAATTTGCTGGCTAAACTGGACCTGATTTAGTTTTGCACGTTTCAGAGCACTCCAGAGCCCTGAGTTGGCTAGGGCTAGGCTAGCTCCAATTTAAGTAGATTCCATTTTCTTCTTTATTATAATCAGTGGCTTTGCCTTTTCTAGTTTACAAATAAAAGAATTAAAGGGAAATAAACTTAAAAGTCCGAGAACCATTCGGTTGATAGTCTAGTCCACTAGTTCCAACAGCCAAAGATCCTGAAGTTGAATACAATTTACTAGGTCAGGGAACCAGATGACGATTGACAGTCGTGCACTGCCTTTGGTTTTCGTCGTCGTCTGCTACTTTGCTAGTGCTACGATCCGAAAATTCAACTTAGCCAGGCCTAACATAAGATATAGCAAACCTTTTGCACATGTGGTACAAGTTCAGCTCTCGTGTACAGGCATGCCAAACGTAACACTGACTTTGAAAACCTCTGAAGAGTCATTTTCAAAGGCTAAATCTGCCAAGGATTGAAGAAAAGCTTAAGCTCAGCTTCTCGCACAGACACCGTTACGCAAACTGATAGCGCCCTCTGTTGTCAGATTTTTGCTCAAACACAAAACAAAATAATTCACTCCAACACTTGGTGGCGCTATTACGATAACAACCGGTGACGCTTTCGCGGCTTTTGCGAAGCGAAGTTCGTTCTGAAATTTCTTTAGGTTTTATTTTTTTGCCCAATTTCAACGGTTTTTAATTTGTAATGGCTGCCCATGGCTATCACTTGAAGCTTGGTCCAGGCGCTGCTGAATCGATCGATCAGTATTTGGAGTACAAACGGTAAATCGTGTCATATGCACTTCAGTTCAGTCTTGAACATCATGACATGTTGAATTTCTGGTGATAATGATTTGATTGATTCATAAATCATTATCACCAGAAATTCAACATGTTCAAGACTGAACTGAAGTGCAACTGCTTTGATTTTATTGTTTTACAGGCCCTGACTGCATGGTTTAATCATAGATGACCTACCTTTACAGTTTAATAGTACATTGAACAAAATTATAATAATCACAACATCACGTGTTACAAACATGACTTATTGGACTTGAATATGATGATATTTGTTTCTTCTTGGCAATCACTCACATCTTGAAATCCTGACAAGATTTTCCAATATTTTATTAAAACGTTTGATGATTTTTAACAGTCAAGGTTGAACATGTTATTTTAAAGGAAAGAATGTTGCAACCTGACGCTACTTCGGCAGTTGTGTACAAAGTCTATGGAGAGTCAGGAAAATGTTTGAAGTATTTCCTAACAAAATTGGAAATGTTTCTCAGTCTCAGATTCATGTCTTATCATCATTTTTGCAATGAGTTGACTGACGTTCATTGAGATGATAATGCAAAGAAAAAAGCAGCTTCTTTCCCTTTCATTCTTTCCCTTGTAACATTCTTTCCCTTGTAAATTTAACAGGTTTTTTGGGGTCTCTTTATTGCTCGGTTTGATTTCAATTCAATTCATTTCAAAATACTTTTATTTATCCTTAAAAAGGCAATTAAAAAATGTTAACAATGAGGGGCCTACAAACTACATTTATAGATTTATAATGAATGTACCATTTCTCTAAAAAAAAAATCATAAAAATGTTATACTTATATTATTAAAATGTTATACTTTTAATCTGATGATGAATGTACACTAATGACAAATAAAATGGTTTGGTCTACAGCATCGTTGGTGAAGATGACGGTGGGGAGTTACTCACGCCAGAGCAGTATGAAGCTTACAAGCAAGACGTCGTACCAGCTCGGATGAAGAATCGACTCTTTGTCAGCTGGACGTCCCCTAATGGATGGGATTGTAAGCTGATCGGTCCTGAGACGCTGTGCTTCTGTCAACACAGGTAATAGCTTGTTTGGGTCTGATTTATTCAATTGATATGTCTGGCGTGATCGGTGGATCTGCGTCAGACTGAGACCTTGAGTGCTGAAAAAATGCAAAACGAAGTAAGGGCAACTGTAGCCTACTCACTCTTTGGCAGACAAAATTCTCAAAAAATGTTCATTGGGCAAAGACAAGGCCCTCAGTATTTCACCAGCCAAGATCCAGGGTGCTCCAGGGGCAACCCCCCCCCCCCCACACACACACACACACATTGCAGGGGTGCCTACCCCAATTACACAAGCAACTCCCCTGCCCTTCCTTCCTTACAAGTGCTGCCTTCACATGGTTGAAGATAAACACTGACAGAAACACCGGGGTAAACCTCTTCTCTTAACGATAAGTGTTACTGGGTTCTTTCACGTGCATTACACACAGGACCTACGGCTTTACGTCCCATCCAAAGGACGAAGCAATAATGGTTTAGTGTCTTGCTTAAGGACACAAGTGTCAAGACTGGGACTCAAACCCAAACTTTGCTGATCAGAAACACCAGCACAGCTCGAGTCCGGTGCTCTTAACCTCTTGTCCATGACACTCCATGTCACACTGCAGCTCTAATACTCAACTTGAACACTGCAACTTCAATTACTCTCGAGGGATTCCCAAGTTAACTTGCAAGATCCCCAATTGCTCTCAAAATATTTGCCTTTCCAACATTTAACTGTTTTAACAACATTTTAAACAACAAAACATTGTTTTGCATCTGACATTCATTACAAAACCACAAGGACACTGCAAAACAAAGGACTTAATTAATATTGACAGCACGTAACTGATAGCACAGCATTATTACCAAGCATTATGTGAGCTTTTGATTTTTAGAAATTGAATACAAGCCAAGAACAGACATGTGACAAGTTATGATGTATGTGAGGCATTCTGGCAAAATAAAACAGAACTGGGCAGAGGTCGAAATAGGGGTTCGCGGGTATTAGCAAATAGAATAAAAAATTCCTACAATAGTGTTTTTTCCACTTGGGACATTGTGTTGACAAGTTATATATCAACATGTTAAAAAAGTAATATACTTGCCAAAACGCATCAAATATTTGATACTTAAGATAGCATCTGTCTTTTTGTCTTGATTTAGATACAAGCAACACAAGACAGATTTCAAGGAGTTACCGACAGAGAGACCGATACTCCTTCCGTGTAGGGTCAAAGGTTGCAGGTGTCAGTCCTACAACTACGTCCCTCTCAACGGTAGTAGGCCTCTGCGATGTCGCTGTAAACACTTCACCGATGAACACTCGGAGGACCCGAGTCATGCTTGTATGAAATGTGAGTCAAGTCTTGACATTGTAGAGACATTTTTGACTTGAAATCGCTGAAAATCGCTTTGAAACCCCGTTTGTATTTTTGTGTACCTTTCTCCTAAAGGGGGAGTGTGGCCTAGTGGTTAGGATTTGTGCCTCATGATCGGAGGGTCATGGTTGCGAATCCAGCTGCTGGTTGTATGTTGTGTCTTTGGGCAAGCCACTTCATCCCCACTTGCCTCTCTCCGACCAGGAGTAAATGGGTACCGGCATTAGCCATGTTAGCTGGGCCCTGCTGGGGAGTAACCTGCGATGGACTAGCATCCCGTCCAGGCATGCCAGGGGAGTAGAAATATTCTCAGTGGTTTCATGCTACTGAAACTGGAGATAAACACTGGCCTGATTGGCCACATTGGCTCATGACAGACTTTACCTTTTTTTGACTTCTCATAAATTAATGCTGAAGACAGCTCAGGATCCTCATCACTTTCAGTAAAAGCACACGGAGGGTCTTAAAAGCTGCATAAGACCTGGATTTCAAATTCAATGGTTACAATCAACTGTGGAGTGCTGTGGCCTCGTGATTAAGGGCACTGGATTCGTGGCCTGTGGGTAAAGCTGCATGGTGTGGGTTCGAGTCCAACCGGGGTCATGGTGCATGTGCCCTTGAGCAAGGCACTTTGTCACTCCTTGCTTCTCTCTACCCAGGAGTAATTGGGTACCTACCTGTGAGGGCAGAGATGGTTATGTGATTGAATTAGCTTGCTTGTGCCTAACAGGCAGCATCGAGCTCTATACTCCCCAGGGAGCTGAGATGGTGTTTGGAATGTTTCAATGGCCCAATGAGCAGGGGTAATAATAATACTGTAAGCGCTGTGATTGAGTTTACTAATAAGAGCGTTCTTAAATGCTGATTATTATTATTATTATTTGAATTGTTTATTTCTCAGCGAGTTGTAATTGCGTCGCCTTCAAGAGTTCATTCACCTGTTCCTGTGAGCAGCCCACTTACCTTCACGAGATGATCGTTGAGACAAAGGAGGAGAGGCTAGCTCGAGGTCATCCCGTAGGTCACGACACCCCCTACGCAGCCATGGGCGGTCTGACAGGGTTCAGCTCACTGGCCGAGGCCTACATGAGGCTGGACGACAGCGGGATTGGTAAGACAAATTCAGATTTAAATGTTGGGTTATGGGAATGTCATGAGATTATTTGGAGTAAACTCAGACATTTCTGAAAGCTGAAGAAAAATATCAAAAGTTACGATAGAGAAATTCCATCAACAAGTAAATTCAATCAAAAAGTAACAATTTTTGTCTTTAAAGAGTGTAAGAATTGAACAAACACACAGTAGGCCTATAGTTATTTTTTGAGACAGAAAAGTGTTAAGAAAACACTCAGAATCATCACTTCATTTTTAAACAGCTGTTTCTCTAAAACAGTGTGGTAGTAATATTACAGAGATAAAGTGTGCTTTATATTTCATACTCCTTTATAGGTCCAGCGAGCGAAGAATTCCTCAATCAACCAATCACGTCGTCGGATCATCCGTTCCTTCGGATGCACGCCAAGACCTTTCAACAACTGGAGCCACCAGATCAAAAAGTCGATGCGCTGACGGAAAAGATGGCTAACTTCAAGATGACAGGCACGGATGCTGATATGGAGTATTACGAGATGCGATACCAGCAAAGGGTAGGCAAAGGTTTGAAAAATCGGCAGTAAAAAAAACCAAGAAATACAAACAAAGCTTTTTGTGTTTCTGTTCAAACCAAATGGCCTCAAATCTCTTGCATCATTTTAAAAACCACATTTTGAGTAACGTTTATGGTAAACCCATAAAAACAAATACATGTCTGTTGTGATTTATTTAATAATAGGATAACTAGGAACGGTTATCTCCCTTTTAGTTTTTCTGATACTTTTTAAGAATGGAAAAAACAACTTGATGTAAAGTGGCTTGCCCAGGGACAGTAGCTGGGTTTAAACCACAGAAACACTCTCATGTCACAGAATTGCAAATCAGTTTTTGTAATCGTTTTTATGTTGAAATCCATTTGCAGTTAAAGGAGGAAAGGATGAAGAAAAGAGGCGTACAGCCTGGCCCTAGGAGACCACAAGAGGGCGCTGTTAGTCGTCAAGTTCAACCCAGCAGTGCAAAGACTGGTACCAGAAGACCTGCCAGAAGTGCCACCAAGAAATAATAAATAGCGCTTGCGTTCAGCAGTCCAGAAACCAGATTTGAACTTGAGGAAAATATAGAGGAATATGAGACCAAAAAGGGTCATTAATATTGCATAGAAAATTAATTGATATTTTCTGGTGAGGCAGAGTTGTAAAAATTCATATGAAGAAAATTTTGTGGAATACACGTATGATGTGAATTGTAGGATCCTATCATTTCAGTTATGCATTAAAAGAAACCGTTTGGTTTGAAATATACTTTGTTGTACAAATGAAATGACATGTTGTACTATTTATCTCACTACAAATATCAGTTACATTAAGTTTGTTTCAGCAAGGACTTCGGTTTTAAACTTCTGTTTTGTATATTTGTGGTGTTTTGAAGTGTTAAAGATCATTCGTGTGTGGTTTTGGCTATATTTTAGATTCTATTTTATTTTTTACTGAAAGGTTATTTTTTAAGCATCCGTTTTATTCAGTTGTATTTGTTTTGCGTAATTGCTTTGCAATAAAAGCGTACCAAAATATATTGGACATGTTGGATGGAAACCATTTTATTAGAGATTTTGTTTCAGTCAGATTGGTCTTTTTTAACATGAATTACTGGTTTAAAAAAGATGAAGCAAATAATTTCAATTTCATGAGCTACCATTGCCATCACGAAAACATTAAGATTATGATCAAGGAAACTTTTTTTAGAAACATCAAACCTAGTCTTCCAATTCTTAACAAAAATAACTGAAAACGTTGTTCAGTTGAAAGACACCGAATTTGAACTCCCAGGACCCCAGACAATAGACGACATTGTCAGTAATGGTTCGCGGATTAAATGGACACAATGTTTGGAAATGCGAGATTTGTTGAACATTTTGCGGTCGTGTTGTTTACTTGTTCTGATAAACAAGAACACTGATAGGGTAACGCTATACGCGCAAACAAGAAGCTATGAATATTAATAGGAGCGATAAGTCATGAATATTCAGTAGGGACAGCTGGGAACAGCCAAGGGATTGGTTAATCTCAGAAAGTTCAGAGGGATTCGTGGTTATATTCATTAAAAGTGCAGGTTTTTAACAGCCTGGAAATCCAAGCGATTGTTTTCAGAATGATGACTACATTCCCGCCATTTCTCACTGAAACAATGTTACACAATAACAATCTGACTTTTACTTTAAATTACTGCACCTTCATGGTTCAAAGTCAGTTGCCCCAAAGGCCAGATCAAATGACCCTTACCCTTTTGTTTAGACTAAAACAAACCAAACACCTCGACCTTAAACAAGACACTCATGAATAGAAACTAAAGCCTTTTTTGTTGCCAAGAAGTTTGTAATGTTTCCTCTTGGGGGAAATTTAAGCCATGGTTTTGCAACTCGGCCACCTGGCTTTGTTTCCGATGACGCGTGTTCGAAGGCTGTTGTGTCGGCGATTCTCCCGCCGTCAATTTAGCAGTTTCCTCCCTCTACATCATACCGTCTCAGCCCGCTCGTCTTGTTTATTTGTCGAGGTTATTCGGTGGGAAATGTCGTGCTGCTGAGAGGTGTTAATATTGATTTTGTGGACATCCATCTTATCAGATATCAAATTATTTTTGAAGAGTAAGTGTCGCCGGGTTACGGAATAATTTGGATAAATACTGCCTTGTCAGATGAGGAATTCACAACACAACGAGGGGCGAACATCATTTCACCGCCGAGTGATATAAAACAAAAATAACTTTCCAGATGTGACTAGCGCTGCGCTTGGAGGAAGTGATTGTTTGTTTTCTACATCACAGAGCACTGACATTTTAAGTTCTTTCTTTACACGCGTTAATTATCCTGTTTTATCGAGCACTTAACACTTTTGGCTAAGTCAAAAGGCCAACATTGGAAAGAGTGAGAGCAAACATCTTAAATGCTGCGATTTGGACGACTGCAAAAGCTTCAACTCGCACGATATTCTCGCGGAGAACAATCAGGCATGTTGCAGTTGGGGTTTCGACCGGCGACATAAAATAACTTTCGCTCCAAGGAATCGGAAGCAATGATCGACATGATCGAGGCAGTTTTTATTCGCGACTGACGGAGTTTGGATTCCAGTGCGAGTTTAACGTATCAGTGCCGTGGGAAACCAACGGGACAACATCGGGACATTTCAGACTTTCCTTGTCGTTATTTGCCCGGTTACCCCGCATCCTGCAATACGGCAGTCCAGCTGGGGAAACTCCTGCCTTTCCACAGACGGTGTGACAGCGGCAGCATTTTGCCTTTGAGCCGGTTGGTATTATTATCATTATTATTTTGTTTAAAATATGAACGACAATAGATAGGAAAACATGGAAAACGCAATTCTTGAGACATGAATATCTACAATTCGATAAGAAAGTTCAGAGGAAATTTCAGCAGAGGAAATTTCATTAGCTATACAAGAGCATGCATGGGTATGTCGGCTACGAATGCACAACTTGGCCGTCTATGTGCACGACGAAAACCACGTTAATAATTAATGACTTAATGCATAACATGACACAACAATGACCAGATGGATATTACTTATAACCAAAAAAAAAACCAGAACGATTTTCACGATTAAAACAACAAAAAAACACGACATTTTGTAAATTAATATAGCAAGGATGCTGTGCTAGGATGGTTCGCTTAGCAATAGGTAACAACTTGAGTAAAATGTTAATTTGGGAAAGTGTATCATCGACACACGATCATGCGATGGTGATGCTAATGAAGTAGACTGGTTTGGTATATAGGCCTTTATCTTGTGATTTCATTCTTCGCATTTTTAGTTCAGGAATGAAAAACGATGCGAACTCGTATTTTATCAGACACGCATCAGAAAAAAACGCTATATTACGAATAATAACAAAAAAGTGAACACTGCGAAGATTACTTTGTACAGAATCAGTTGTGTGTGTAGTTTAATATGCAAACGAATAATAAATTAATCAATGGATGAATTATTTTTGTTTTCCTTTTGATTTCGACAACAGTATCAACTGAAACAATCAGATCAAAGTCTTTTTGAAAGTGCTCTCCACCGCCGCCACAATGTCCGCAACGGCAAAGTCCGAGTCCTTAAGGACCCATCGTGATGCACGGCAGTACTGCCAGCGTCGACACCAGAAAACCATGGGGAAGTGCGCCCGTGAGGAGCGGCAGAGCGACGCGCTCCTCGCACGCCAACTCCGTCACATCCAGAAATCCAGGGCCTACCGGGAGAAGGAGCTGGACCGTGAACAGGAGAAATGCTTGACGGACCTTGTGGCGATCTTTGACCGCCAGTGTCAGATAGCCACCACCAGGCTTGCTCGGAGATTGAAAGACGCACTTGGAGACAAGGAGATTGTAGAAGGATTATGGAGTAAGAAAACTGAACATGACCAACACGCTGGCAGAGCAAAACGAGATGGTTTACAACAAGCAGGAACGCATCACTCCCTGCTTAACGGCAATGTTAGGAATTCATTTGGTAACACTTCACGCGGGTTAACCCGTACTGATACACCTTCACATAGGCAACACCACAATGGCAACACAGTACCGAATAATAGAATGAGTCAGACACCAGTGACTAGTTTATCTAAAGATAACCGCATCATTAGACCTGATTCACCGGTACCATGGCAACAGAGGACAAGAGCAAAGGGGCATCAGCAACTGCCAAATCTGAATCAAAATCAGTTGTTCAGAAACCAACTCAGCATCCGGGAATCTGTACAGCTCCAAGCAACTAATGGATGCGTTGCTAGGGGACCGACATCTTGTCAGCAGAGAGCCACAAGACCCAAGACAGCTCCGGAAATAGGGGAGAAATGCTGGTCACCAAACAGCCGTTGGGATGAGCTCGCCTCCCAGGTACGGTGTCCTCAACACTGCAAAGATGCTCCCGCTCACATCAGTACGGCTAGGAGTCTAAGGTGTCTGCTACATGACACCTCAGAAAGCAAGACGGCAACACCTGTCTTGGATGCGCCAGAAGATGTAAGTTTCCGTCGGCAATATATGGCATGCGTCATGTCACGTAAGCTACCAGTGAGCGGGTTACGAAGCGGGAGCTTTGCTCAACAAGATGACGTCAGAAAGAAGATGGAAGCACGGAGGAAATGTATGGAAGAATTGCGCATGACCAATAGGCAGAGGGCCAAGTCGGCTCCTGCTGGACTGGTGCGCATGTTCAGAAATGACCTTTCAGCTAACTAAAATGTAAGGACAATTTGAAAGCAGTAGGAAGATGATCGCAACACATTTGCCGCAACATTTCTCCTTTGACAGAGCGTCACAAAGGTTGTTTTTAAATGTGATATCGACTCGTATGGAACAACAAAATTAAATGTGTGGAGTGCCATTTGTTTTTAGTAATATTTGATATTTTGCACCTAGAAAAAAGTGGTTTGATATAACACTGATTAGATTAACACGAATTACACAGATTTTAAAGAGGTTTCTGTGAATTGAATTTTATACGTGTAAATGTTTGTAGCTTGTAAACTGGTGATGTAACTAAAGGATGTTGCATGTATTAATATAACGGGGGGAAACAGTTGTATTGCTTGAAGCGATAAGGTGGAAGATAAAGACTGAATACATACGTGTCACACAAAAATACATGTAGTTTTGATCCAAAATATCTCCGTTGTTTAGCAATGGAATTAAACCAAAATTTCAAATCATATAAACAAGGCATGACAAATTGTATGAAGCGAGTGTCATCGGCTTTGTGCAAGAGGCTGCGATCTAAACGACATACGAAAAACAACCTTTCATGATGTCGATACGGCGCTGGTACAGAAGACGCATGTTGCGGCCGACAATGAAGCTTCTGAAAGAATGCAACCAGGATCACCCTTGATGTCACTGCACACCTCCTCGATCAGGTTTTGCGACAAACTGTCGAGGTGTGCAATGACATCGGGGATGATCCTGCATTCATTTACGGAAGCTTATGACCGCAGCACGCGCCTTCCGCAACGCGTCTCCATCGCTGTATCGACATTGGAGGACACCAAGTCGAAGGTGACAGATTAGTGAGTATTTTTGTTTCATATGGCGTTTGAATCTTACCCTTTTGCCCCAAATCTTACCTCCATAAAAATTGCCATGCCCTGTTTACATGATCTGAATGTTTGGTTTAATTCAACTGGTAAATAATGGAGTTATTTAGGATCAAAGTTGGACATTTTGAGTTGGATTTCTTTAACAACCAGGATGATAATTATTTGGCATGCAAACAAGAAATAGAATCAAATTGTGAATGTTAATCAAGTTTTTAAAAAGGTAACTAACAAAATATTGAACACAAACAATGTAAAATCCAATGTCTATCAACTTTAATCTAATCAATCACAAAAAAGTGTAATTTGGCACAATGAGTCTAATACTGTTTTCAATCTCGAAAAGCAATTACTTTCATGAATATTTGTAATACATTGCACTAGGCAGTGAATATTCATTTCAAAATATAAGTAAAGTGAACTGTACTAATTTTAGTAGCCTATACATTGTATTTATAAAATGGGCAATCAATTTGGCTGTTCAAAACTTCAAATCAAATTCGAAGAACCAACATCATCCAACTGTCATTCTGGCTAACAAAAACATTTTTGATCTTTCGATACAAAATTGTACCAACGTGTCAGAAACTTAAAACATAACAGTGAAATACAAATAAAACCAATTATTGCAAAACTCTTTTGGCAAGAAAAACAGTCCAACTGTTTGAAATATAAACTAAAACTCAATGTAATTTTTTCAATTAAAAAATAACAAAATAAAATATAGAGCACAAAAAAATAATTCGAAGATGTTGCTGAAAAAAGCAAACAAACTATGCAGCAATTTGAAACGCATAAACAACATTAACTAATCGGTGAGTTTGCATCCCTGTGTTATTTTGACTGATTACTTTTCCTTTGTCTATCAAAGAACTTCCAAGGAAACGTAGTTTTTTCAGTGATAGAAGTTGTAAGTCCACTATACCAAAATACAAGGAGTGCGATCTTCTCTATCAGCCAGCTAATTTTAGACACACACAATCTCAACGAACACCGCAATTCTTCAGATCCAAGTATTCTGTAGTCAAACATCTCCTCGTAAATATACAGAATTTGGACTGGAAGGTATATTGTTCCATCAGTTTCAGGTGAGACTTTTGATAAGTTTTTGGTGACCTAAAAATCTTTTTGTAAAACCAACAAACAAAGCAAGGGATGTCAGGCTGGCGTAGTGGTATCCTCGCCTTCCACAGCTGATACCCAGGTTCGATTCCTGCCCGGGCCAATATGTGGATTGGGTTTTCAGTCCCTACTTGATTCCATGGGTTTTCCTCAGAATATTCGTCTGGGCTTTTCCTCCCACTTCTTTACTTTCTTCACACTGTCTTCTCTATACTGGGCCACATGGGAGACCAGTGGATTGCACTGAATGGGCTACCCAGATCAAATTAATAATTAAATTAATAATAAATATAAATCTACAACAGCAACAAAATCATGTAACAACCAACAAACATAAACATACTTACCAAAGCAACTTCAGCACCAACTTAAGGGAAGCGCGGTAACAATACAACTCAAGCTTTTCATCCTCCTTAAAAATTCTAAGAAGATACATGTACATTTCAAACTTTCTGTAGCACATCTTAGGTGCACATGATGAACACAATTTCAGTGTTTGGGTAAAAGATGTCCAGTTGATTCCAGCTTATAGCACAAATAGCAAATGGCATTCAAGTTTGTCTTTGTTGGAAATGGCCGACAGTAAAGCACCTTCATAAAAAAGACAAGTATTTCTGTATTATGATCAGACATCAGCTTTTTGCTTTGTTAAAATCGAAAGGCAAGAAAAAGACAAGCCTGATTTTTATCAGTTGGGATACTAAACCTTAACTAACAATGAATTATTGTGCTCCAAGATGTGTTGGAATTTGTTGGCGAAAGGCAATGCAATAAATGGATTTCCAATCTGAAACATGGAAAATAAATCAATGTCAAGGAATAACGTGAACTACAAAACAAATAAACTTACTTGCCGTAGAAATGTTCTGCATAGTGCATATGAGATACCTGATAAAATATTGTAAGTTTTCCACTGGTCAGTGGTCTTGTTCTTTGAGTTTTCTGAAATGATTTAAAAACTTACTGTGCCCTATAGAGGCAACCTAACCGTTCTAATAAAAATATAATAAGATCAATTTTGTATCGTTAATCTACACACACAGTCATATAGTACTTCAATTTCGTATCGTTAATCTACACACACAGTCATATAGTACTTTGTACTCGTAAAATTTTACACTACATGTACAATTTGATAATATTTCTAGAATGATACCTACCTATCTCATATCAGTTCAATACACAAATATTGGCACAGGGGGAATCCCCATTGTAAAAGTGTCACAGTACTGAGCGAGTAGATCCACACAAATTTGTGCACAACTAGGTCAGAGATCTGTTGCCCACAGTTTGTCGCGTTGGCTGTCCAGTCTCACATGCATTAGACTTGTTAAAGTCCTCCTTCAGCTTTCTCATTTCTATAAAATCTGTGCTTGGATGATAGATGGCAGTGTGTGTAGACCACACGTATGAGAGCCCGGAAGGGGGCTCCCCTGACCCCCCCCCCAAAAAAAAATCCCCCCTTCCTCAGCAAAAACCATAAGCATCCATATTGTATGTATTTGTTTTTTTGGGCTTTTTTTAGTGGTGTGCCCCCTGGCTGGTACTATTCCCTCCACTCCCCCAATGGTTGGAGTTGGACACTTGTGCGTACATTGGTTTTCAGGGGATATATAGGTCACCAAGTATGCACAGCTAATTTTATTCCAACTGTGCACAAACCAACCTGTAATGTCTTGGCTTGACTGCCCGGCACAAAGCTGTTCCGTGTTGAAAAGTTCTTCCCAACTCAGACAAACGTGTGTTCACCGTCGATTGTGGACGTCCTATTGTCCCTCTTTTGTTTGTTCCCTCTTTTGTTTGTGCATGCTGTTGCCAAACAAGGGCAGATCCACAGTGGTATACTGCTAGGTTGGGGGGGGGGGCGGAGGGTGTGCCGGGGGAGGTGGGGGTGTGAAGGATTCTCTCAAGTGGAAAATGGTCTTTTTAAAATAAAATTTGGTCACTGCCAGGGGGAGGGGGGCGGACACCCCCTCTGCACTCCCCTAGACTGGCCAATGCCAAATAGGACTCGCCACATTTTCTGACCTAATCCTCTACTCATATTAAAAAGTTACTGTGAAAAACTGACTGCCTATTTCACCTATTCACATCCTACCGAACACACGATTAACGTTATGGTAGTATTTACAATGTACATGTATCCATATGATGATGTGCTTCAATAAATCCATCCATCTGTCTTCAATAAATTATGTCATAAATATTACTAAAATGTACGAAAACCCACGAATATAGAGTGGGCTGGAAGTCATGCATTTTGTGTATGGTTAAAAACTCTATTAAATGTCCTACACATAAAAATTGCACACACATCACATTGCCATAACAACAAAGTTAAATCTACTTATAATAAGTATATTAAAATAAATATTTTACAGAATCCAGCTGACAAATTAACAAAAATAACATAAATACGCTCTTAAATACTGTGTGTGAATATATAAATATATAAATAAATAAATGAATAAATATGGCCGGATTCAAACAATCCAGGTTATATATGCCAAAGTTGGATTTTGATAAAACTCCAAGAGACGGTGAGACAGTGACAACTGCCAAGCAGACCTGTTCACTTCAGGGTGTCTTTGTGACTGATGACATTCTGGAAGGATGTTGGGTTTTCAAACTCAAAAATCGCTTTTAAGATAGCAAATGAATTTCGGGAAAGGAAGTTATTCTTCTTCATGACAACTGCGTAAAATTGCCAGATGTTGCGATGTGAGAACATCAGCAAATTAATGTACTTTGCCATTCACTTGATAATGGCCAAGTCCAGTTTGATATCGTGTAGGAGGGTTCCCAATGGCAAGAAAATTCTCACGCCATTTTTGAGATTGAATGAACTTAACGATTGCATTATCATGAATCTAAAGCAGCAACAGGTTAAAAGTACTGGTATAAAATAAATCTAAGAACTTACATACAAGACACAGCATGCAGACTTGAGGAGATGACCTCTCCTCCGTTTCCATCCTCACCTTGTCTTTAAGACTCACTTCTCCATGAGCGAAGACAGCAGATCAATGGGCAATGGGAAGATGATTGTCGAGTTTCTCTCTGCCGAGATGGTGTTGAGGGTCTGCAGATAGCGGAGCTGGAGGGCGTTTGGTGACTCGGCCATGATGTCCGCTGCTTCCTTGAGAGCCCGGGAGGCGTTCTGCTCACCCTCCGCAGCTATTACCTAATGAATGACAAGCATAATCACCATCAGTGGCGTAGTGAAGAGGGAGGGGGGGGGGGATTGAAACCCCCCACCCAATGACCAACAATGGAATAAAAAAGGAGGATGGGGGAAAGGGGGGGGGTACAGCTGTGAATCTAGTCAACCCACTCTCCGCACACAGCCTGCTTGCGCACTATATGCAGATGTGGTTCAAATCATCATAACGGTTGCCCAGTATATTGAATTTCGGGGAAACAATTTGGTAAACCCCCCCCCCCCACGCTACTGAACAACCACTGAAGAATTGAAACGCTTTTAGAAAAATTAACATCTGTAGCTATAATAATGAAAATCATAACCAAAATACCTCAAATTACATTTCACACTGAGCAAAGATTTCCATGCTTAGCATATTTAGTGTGCTTAGAAGCCACGTCATTCTGGAGTTTATAAGGACAATGACTAAAGTCGCATCCAAATTACTTGGCTACGACTTGCAATTGAAGCCCCTTCCCATAGACCTGTGTGTTAGTGCCAGCCACAGCCACAGCCTTACCTTAGCACGAGCCTCCCTTGAAGCCTCAGCCTCAGCAGCCATCGCACGCTGCAACATCAGAGGCAACCTCACATCCTTACTGAAAACGAAGAGGAAGACAAATTCAACTTTATTCATCATGACTGTAAAACAAAGAGTTCAATAACAGCACTTGGCGTTATTCTCTCCGAGCTAATTGAAGATTTTCAAATTGGCACTGAAACTGAGGGCCTCTGTGCTATTTTGTTGTTGAGAGGAAAAAGAAAAGGTTCTCAATGTCACACTATGGCTTAGCACCGAAAAACTAGGTATCAATTTCAATTGGAAATTTGTCTCTCAAAATGAAGTAAACCTGCTCACATTTCAACTCTCTCTACTTTGACGCCCCACGGATCCGTTGCCTCATCCAAGACCGACTGCATGTGGCTACTGATGGACTCTCGGGAACTCAAGACCTCTGCAAGGGTCTTAGTCCCCAAGACGTTACGCAGAGTCGTCGCAGACAGAAGCTCAGTAGAACGTTTGAAGTTCTCCACATTGACGATGGACATGGTGGGATTCTGGACTCGGAAGTAGACCACTGCATCCACGGTAACGGTCACGCTGTCTTTAGACAGAATCTACAAAGGCACATAGAAAAGTATGGGAAAACTCAGGCTACTGTTGAATTAAGTGACTACAAATTCATTGAATGTGAAACAGTTTAATGTCATCAGGCATGCAACTGGGAATTAAGAAAAAAAATGAGGAAATTCCAAACAAACAAGACTTTGTCCAGTGTTTTTCAATTTGAAATGGCATTCATGAGAAGTAAACAACGAGGAAATCAGTGGGTCTGAGGAAAAGTTGCATGCCATGTGTAAATTAAGACATTTTATTTCTCGAAAGGATTCCTCAAAAGTGCCCTAGATAGGCACTGTAGCTCGCAAGCCTGAAGAAACCTCCAGAAGAATATCCTGGGTAAAGCCAAAGGAATCAAATTGCGACTGAAAATTAACCAATCCACATGTGGTCTGGACAGGAATCGAACCCGGGCCATATAGCAGTGGAATTATAGGCAAGGAAAGAACCACTATGCACCAACCCGACTCCCATAATTATAATTAGAATGACCAGGGATGTAGTCGATCCATCACAAGTTCATTCACAAGTGCACTCACAATTAACAGTGGATGAGTAAGAACAAAGGAATCCCATTGTCAATTTTTGTTTGAATAACTTGTGTGTTGAATTGGGACAGGAGGACTTGCAAGTGATCACATGCAGGCATTTGTGATGGACTCGTCTACGTCCCTGAAAATACTCAGACGTCCTCACCTCCTGAGGCGGTACATCAAAGGATAACGTCCTGAGATCTACCACTCTGAACTCATCGATGCATGGCAAGATGAAGAACAATCCAGGGCCTTTAGCTCCTCCAGGGAGAAGACGTCCTGCACGGAAGATGATTGCTCGCTCGTACTCTTGCACTGTCTAAGCCAAGAAGATGATACAAGAGACCCCAAAATAAGAAATGCTTGCAATTCAGTTACGATGCTTTTAAATTGGTGTCTTTTTTCAAAGCTCAGCTCTGTAAAATATCCCGGCATTTTAAAATCATTCAACTTTTCATTGGTTGCTGAAAAACCAATGGTTTGCAATACCATAACCAGTCATCTGTGGCATGTTATATTATGGTCACGTAAAAGTTCAATCTAAATCGATCGAGTTATGTACATTTAAGACTGAGGGGATTACTTGTAAGAGCCTAAGAGGAGGGGGGATGAGGGGAGGTGACTAGCAGATCAGTCTCACATCAGCAGATCAGCAATTAATCATACAAAACAAGACTTCATCTGGACCTCCAGATTCTGCCTACTTTCAGGTCCTCCATTAATCCGTGGTTGTCTCACAAAAAAAAGTGTCAGCAAAATTGACCAATCAATAGCTAGGATTAGCGCGAGATTGTGGAAATTCTGGGACTTACTCTGAAGACAAAGCAGAGCGACACTGGCACGGTGAGACAGCACAAGATGAATGAACAGGCAAAGAGGATGTAGTAGCACACGCCCATACTCGAGTCATCGCCTCAAGAGAATAGCAAAAAATACACACATTACAAGAAGCTGTATGCTGAAAAAGGGGCGGGGCTAGACGGGAATATTAGAGGACAGCAAAATCCAACCATTTGAAACCAAATAGAATGTCATTACTGAGCCTAGATAAACAAGAATACCTTATCATGAATGGATACAGGTAATTCTTGATTTTTAGATTTTGACGCAGTACCCAACATTAGGCCAAAAAAAAAAAATATTCGGTCTCTGGTCAGACCAAAGTTCCGGAATTGACGCGGCCATGCGGCCTTTTTTTTTTTTTTTTTCCTTTTTTTTTCTTTTTCTTCAAGCTTGGATTGTACAGACAAGGTAAGTACTATTTTGCTTTTTTGGTGTCCTCATGTACATTGGTGTCCTCCATAATTTGCCTTGGTGCTTTCGATCATTTGCCATGGTGCAATTTCCCATTCCTTGGTGCCCTTTGGTAAAAAAATTGAGGAGGTGCGGAAATAGAGGGCGCTGTTGGAGCTACAGCGGAACATTTTGGAGAAAAAAAAGATTGACGCGCATGATTAAAATCGACGCGCGCGCTGACCAGAGACCGACTTATTTTTTTTTTGGCCTTACATTCAATTAGTTGTTAGCTGTTCATGCAGACTAGCAGTTACTTATATCTCAGTAGTTCGAATTACACAGACGCTTGTCTTTAATGACTTGAGTGTTACAGCTTCATTTAAGCCTTAATTATATACAAATTCTCAGCAAATTATCCAGTGATGATCCAGCAAGACTCGTAGTTATGACAACTCTATCCCGCTTCAGTGCACAATGTGTGAACTGGAGCTTCAAAGATTGCATCGCCTACACCTCTGTACAGAGACAGGTGATCTGAGTGCAAGCAGCGCCTGTCTGGCTATATAGGTAACATCCCTTCCAAGTATTTGCATTCATAATGTTCCCCAGTCGATATTTTATGCGCCAGACACATTACATGCCTAACTTCCTTTTTGGCCTCTACAGAACTATAGGGCTGTGGCTTATCAGGTGTGCAGTCCTTTTGATGGTCAATGGTAAAAGGCCTAGCCTTAGCCGTTAAAGACAGGTGAGCTGACCTCTTTACAACACATTATTTACATAATTATGTGCAGGGTTAAGGAAGGAGAAATTGCCATAGCTAGAAATTACCACCCCCCAAAAAAAAAAACAATTAAAAATTAAAATTAAACACCTGTAGTGTACACGTTTTCACAACTATCCCCCTTTTTTGGGGGGGGGGGGGGGGGGGTTGGCAAATTACTAAAGCTAGAATAGTGTCTAAGTGTCAATATAATCTTCATGAATATTAATTAAATGAGGCATACCATTATGAGAAAAAAGTTTATAAACACAGAAAACATACATGTGTGATGAAGATTGAACTTATATTATCCACGTTGTTTTTTATTTTTATTTTACAAGAAATGTCATTTTGTCTTACCACTGTCTTCCGTTGGTTCTCCAGTAAGTCGCAATGGACGGTCTCCAGCCATGTTTAATGCCTCAACTCAGTCTATTTACCTCAACTTCAACAGTCCAATTTACGGTCCCCTGATAACTAAAATTATGAAACAACAAAATTTTTCTATTCTAATAGGCATGACATATTATTAATTGAACAAATTCCATTCAATACATAGTAATTAAATTGAAATTATAAAGGAAAGTGAAAAATTTAAAGGTATAAGCTGACTTTCAAAATTATCAAAAATATTATTGTTACTGTAAATCATATCATCATAATTTATGGCCGATATGAATTATAAATAATGTGAGCAAAATTTCAATTTGAATCAAATTGCATGAATAAACTGACAGACATGACAGACATAATAACAATGTGGAGTTCTACCTTCATGACAAAATTCAACACATTAAAATTTATGAAACACATTAAAATTCAAACTGAATTACAGACAAACAAAACACATTTATTGAATAAATTGAACCGTCTCACTGTGTAAATTGAGAAACAGATAAGATAAGCTCAAGTCTTGAGGACGCAAAATAGAATATACAAACCATATCACACAAACTCATCATCTTGCACCATCGTCAGACACTTTATTTGTATCGATCTCATGAAAGAATCATATTAACTTGCCGAACATTAACTTCAGTTACTGGCCTTACATGTTTAAATTAATAGAATTGACCTACTCTATTCCTTCCTCCATAACCCGAACAGGACGGGAGGCTCTAAAAAAGAACGACAATTCCATGTATAAACACGTTCGTACTGCGTAAGACCATGGAGGAAGGAATAGACCTCCATGGTGAGACAGTGCAGTTAGAGAGGAGTAAATACGTCTTCCTCCGTGTACATGTAATGCACGATGCATGATGTGCGTGCACAGCGCACTGCATCCAACTCCAAACAAGGAATGTGTCAAAGCGTTCTTCAAATCCCCGATATTCATATACATTATTCATTTGTAACTCACAAAATCACTGCAAAGGTTGCAGAGAAAACCCTTTTGTCACAATCTTGCAACTCACCGGTAAATATTTCCTTCCTACATCATAATATCGATGGTAAAATTAAGAGGCAAAAGTAAGAAGGATCGGACGTCATTCGCCATGTTTATCTTCTTAAAAATTCTCCTTCTTTTTCTGTCTCGCTGGTCCTCGTGCGATATCATCGCGTGAATTGGTACGGAGATTGATCGGTTACCAGTCAGTCTTGGCATTGATTCCGCGTGTTAAGAAAAACGTCTGCTCTGCAAATTAATTATTCAAAAATCTACTTGTCCGCAGATTTCATTGGACCGTGAAATAGGATTCAATGCGCGCAACACTTTACTAAAAGTTAAAGGGGCGTGTCTAGTAATTTAATCCGTCCAATCAAATTTCCTGGAGAACTTCCCGCCCACGTGAAAACGTGAACGAAAGCACGTGTTCACGTACGTGCATGCTAAGTGCACTCTTTTGCATGCACGCTGCAAAGTAGGGGGGGGGATAAATTGTATAAATACTACTCAAATTTTAAAGTCGTTTGTGATTTAAAAAAAAGATATTAAAAGCCCAGCTAGGTAAGCAAAATACAAACGCGTAGAAATACGTTACCATAGGGTACTTTAATGTTTATTCTTGATTATTAATAAATATTTTCGGAACTTAAAAAAAAGTCCTAACAAGTGTCAAAATTAAAACACAACGGGGTCAAATTTTTCTTTCAGAAAATTGTCATTAATCATCAAGTAGATCTGTTCCTGGCATTATGATGCATCAAAGAAATAATAGGAACAGGGATATTTTACAAAACTACAAAACACTGCCAATGAAAATCGTGTGGTAAAATTTAACATAAATAAAATCATATGGAAACTATGTTCATGCTTCATTTTTATGTTCTGATCTTCTGAGGTCAAATAAAATATCAAATTGGTTTATGATAAGAATATGCAACACTTGAAAAGACAAACAATACAAGCTGTTCAATTGTACCGGATGGGTTTGCCGTATTTAGTGACGTAAGAACGGCAAGTTTTGTTTTAAATGTTTGTATTGTACACAATTATTACTTCATTTACACTATCATGTTTCGAATGAATGTGTGACATGAGCAATTAAGAAAAGAAGGTGGTATCCAGACGCCACTTCAGCGGATGTGTAAAAACTGTCTATGGAGAGTCAAGAAGATTTTAAAAAGTATTTCCTAACAAAATTGGAAATGTTTCTCAGTCCCAGATTCATGTCTTTTCATGACCTTGATTGAGATGATAGACATGTATGATGAAAAAAAAGTGGCGTCAGGATGCAACATTTTTTCCCACAGCAATTGATCGATTGGCATCCTAAATCCTTCAAATACAAACAAATGGTTTGAATGCCGGGATTCTAATAGATACGGGAATTCAATGATCGCCCAGTAATGCTGTATGTGGGGCAAGATGCTGTCTCAATTGAAAGAAGTTGGACAACTTTGTTGGATTTTGGAAAATTCTAATAAAATATACTTAGGAATCGGAGCTGTCCATTTCGAATAACCTACTATTCAATTACTCAAAACTACGTTTGAACGAATATTCAGATATTCGAAACTGCCAGCTGCAACTGGTACTACTGCGCCTGTAAAAAGCTGCACGAAGAGCGCGCGAGTTAAAGGTTGCGTGCTGCGATTGATTTGGGACTGTAAAGAGCTTTAACCTACTATAAGGATGTGACCAATGGGAACCCCTGTCGACAAAAAAAGATATCTCCAAAAAATTGTCAGCTGACAACAAAGTACTGCAACTTTACGACAAACTAACATCACAGTCATGTGTACGTTGGCATATTTTTAGCAAAAAGATATTCAAAAGATATTGATCGAATATTCAAGTATTTAGTATATTCGGGACAGCCCTAAAAGGTAGGATTTTCTGCTTTTAATGCCTTCATTAAATTAAGGTAGGGTGTTAAAATGCCACAACTAATGCTCCTCTTAAATTATTACTACATTACACTCACATACTTCTCAGCAACAAATAGCGACCAGCCATCAAGCTTATTAGAATTACCAGGATCCTTCGCAGCTTTTACATTAAAAATCTATCTATCTCAGCTTCACCAAAAAATACAAGTCACAAAAATACGATATTAAGCTACAATATATACATGCATTAACAATGATAAAAACCCATGAGTACTTTTATCTAATCACTGAAAAGTTACATTCACTTCTCCTTTTTAAGGGTGGCAAAGTCACAGAATTTAGGTTTTTTGTCTCAATTCAAGGTTTTTGGTTGTCTCGCACATGTACATAATTTATACACATGCAACAACAAATAAAGTTTATGTTAATAAATACGTGTTTGTAAAAATACGTCTGTGTGTACACTTATACACATAAATGTGCAGATTTATAAATAAATACCGAGAAATGTTGAGCTTTTCTGATCGTCTGTGTAGCAATTCAAATTATCTTACTTTAACAGATAACAAATATACGAGATTACATAATTGAAATAGTGCTGTATTATTGTAAAGAGAGTTTTCACAAACTTCGAATGCTTGGTACAATTCTGGGAGTAATTGAAGTGTCCAAGATGAACTTGAATGGCACTTTTTTTTGGCGACATCCACAATATCAGCGTGAACTTATAGAGGGCATGAAATCAGCATGAAATATAGAGGGCGCTTCTTTCATCTGCTAGTATGTCATGTGATATGCAACAGGTGATGTCAGCTGAGGATGGAAGGGGGGGGGTGGTCTATGTCACAGACAGACCATGCTAGAGGAGCATTACTGGTCATCCATTTCAACAAAAGGAATAAATAGTTGAGAGTTTACACATGTTATATAATTATAAACAGCACCAAAATATATATGTGTATACCGAGCAGCTAGGCAACTAACACAAGCAGTAAATCCGAAATTATGAGATCCCTTTAGCTCTTAAGATGACATTTAAATGTTTGTTTGTTGTTGATGCTGTTTTCCGAGGAACAGTTATAGCTTCATATAGGCACGAAAAATAAAATAAGAACAATAATCATAACGATTACTAATACTAGGATGGCCATCCATTGCCTCCGATCTGTGAAGAGAAACAGACAAAAAAATCTATCAATTGATGAATGAATTTGTCATTAAAAGTTTCAAGGTATTTAACTTCCAATAGTATTTGGAGGGTTTGACCCCATAAAATGAACTTTTACTTAAAAAATCATCATTTTGATGTCAGGTTAATCTTCATTACATTTTATTTATTAACAAAATTTACAATCAGGCTTGCTGCGATAGAACCTAATTGATGTGACAGAACCCTGACAGATTGAATGCGTTACCATTAAACCAACGGAGAGACACACAAGTCATCAACAGACAGACTTAAGACAAAAGGAATGATTAGATACACAGACAGACATACAAGTCATGAACAGACAGACTCAAGACACAAGGAATATTTACATACACCAACATATAGACAGACAAGTCGTCAACAGAACGATTCAAGACACAAGGAATGATTAGACTCGGCAACAAATAGACGGACAAGTCATCAACAAACACACTTAAGACACAAGGAATGTTTAGATACACAGATAGACAGACAAGTCATCAACAGACAGACTCAAGACACAAGGAATGGTTAGATACTGACCGCTTGACATGTGAGTGACTTTGGCCATCTTCTTCATGACGGCATCCAACTTTGTTTCTGTGTTCTCCATCTCCGTGTGAAAGTCATCTAACATGCTGCACGAACAAAGAAATCAATTGTGAACTGATAAAAATCTGACATTTTAAAATGGAGAGCCTTAACAAATAATGCGTGAAATCTACACAGAAGCACTGCCATACAATAAGACGCTAAAATGTGTTCATCAATCAAGAGTAGCGGACAAATACACGCCAAAAATTCAGATCAATTCAGAAACAAACAAAAACATCTTCTGTGAATGGTTTATTCAATGTTCGTGGTCCACTTTAGTTAAACACGTTCACTACAGTAACAAAATCTTTCATTAAGTTACAATTTAAGGAAATTTAACAATCAAAAAACACAAGTCAAAATGGTTGCCAAGGGTTGGGTAGATCATTTGTCATTTGTGTATTTATTTTTTCGTTTGAAACAACAAACATGCTCAAAATCTTACGAAGGGTGCTTAACAACTAACCTGATGAACTTTTAGCTCAGTGAATGATATATATATTCCGACAAAAAAATATATATTATGGAATCTCTGTTTCAATTAAAAAGTTTAAAATGCACCCAAAAACAGCATTCCGGACATGTTTTTATTCAGCCGATTGCAGCTGTGCAATGTCATGCACTGAACTGACGAATAATAGCATCTGAGCGCGCTTGTGCGTCGTGTCAATGCTTGCACACACCCGTCCACGGATTCGCTGAATTACAAACCAACTACAAACGGAAATTTCCAGAAATGCTTCACTTGAGGCATCTTTGGAAATTGCATTCTATTGTTATTTTCTTCAAAATGACAGCATGCCAGAAAGAAACATTTCACAGGGAGTTCACTTTATTGTCATTGCTATATTTAAACCAAGTGAGCTTTTTAACGATAATTTTGTCAGTTGCCTTATGGACAGCTGCAAATGATCTACTCTACCTTGCTTGACATATTTTGATTACACTACTTACACTGCTTGCTCCTCCAATTCATTGCCTATTGTCTGTCCCATGTGCTTCAAGACCCCGACGCTATCTGATACACGAACTAAGTCATCATCCTGAGCTTCCATTAAAAGCTGTGGGAATGAAAATTAAACATACAACTTATGTCATAGTCATCACTGAAATATCCATCGTCGACTGTTTGATTGTACTTATCAGGGTAAAGGAAAAAACACTGCAAGTAAAACTAGCGCGATCCCCCTGGCATCCTGGCAGTTATTTGTATACATTAATAGGTAGTTAGAAAGAAAAATGTTTAGTGCCGGCCTTGATTGTCCACCCAGCAAGTACCAGTTCTCAGTTAAATGGGGAGTTTGGTTTGAATGGGGAGTTTGGGTCACCTTACCAAAATGTCAGGATCTTATTGGTCAATGGGCACTGTTTGATTGACAAGAAAGAATGGCCCATTATTATAATCTGGTCACCTGACAAAAAGTTGTGATCTAATTGGTCAATGGGCACTGTTTGATTGACAGGCAGGGAGGGCTCATCTGGTCACCTGACCATAAGTCACGATCTCATTGGTCAGTGGGCACTGTTTGATTGACAGGCAGTGAGGGCTCATTAATCTAATCTGGTCACCTGACCAAAAGTCCCGATCTGATTGGCCAATGCTTGATTGACAGACAGGAAGGGCCCATTATTCTAATCTGGTCACCTGACCAAAAAAGTCCTAATCTAATTGGTCAATCGGCACTATATGATTGACAGACAGGAATGGTCCATTATTACCAACTAACCTGTTGTTGCTGACGTGATTCGTCGATGTAATTCTGGTTATTTTCTTCCATCTCGTTGTCCAATCGACTGTATTTACCCTGAGATTTACTCGGTCCATTATTCATCAAAGCCTAGCAACAGAAATGAAAACCACTGTCAGGAAGAATTTCTCGGGTCCATGTGCCAAAATTCCCAAGATTTGATTCATCTTTGTGACAGCGCCCTCTATTGTTATAGCAGCCGGACTGCACTTGCCCGGGTTCAGGATGTGTATTTTTTTGTTTTTTGGGCACCATAAATCGTATTTTAACCAATCACATCACGCACCCTAACATGAATATTTATCAGGCTGTGGGTATGGAAGACACTTAGGTTCTCGTAGTGTTTTTCCTTCAACTAAACGGGTTTCAACTAAACTTATCCCAACCAACAAAAAATATTTGATGAAAATGGACATGGGTTTGAACCACAGATCTTGCGATCCATAGCTCATGCCACTATCCACTAGGCCACTGTGGCAGCTCGACGAAAGCCGTTCTTTGAAATGCTTTAATGTACATGCATGACTGAGTGATAGCAATAGTGTGACATCATTGTTATGTTCTTAACAAACATCATACTAGCGGAATAATCGATGTGTGTTGCAGAAAAAGTGCAGATAAAAACACCGCGATCAGGATCAGCTGCATTAGAGAAAACCAAATTCAAATCCAGTCTAGGACCTAGACTACTGCTGCAGTAATGGCATGCAATTTTAATACCCCCTCGTGAGTACCTGTCTCGTTTTCTTTTCTTCTCTTGATCTTGTACTTGGACTGGCCATGTGCTCCTTCATTTCTGCCACTTTCGTCTTGGTATCGACGACAAACTGTCGTCTGATTTCCAACTCATTTTGCTCCAACTTGAACTTCCTTGGATTGGCTTCGACGATACGTGCAGAAATCAAAGTTAAGGTTGATTAATACTAATAGCAGCAAAGAAAATGTATTTCATTATAATATACATTTTCTGCATGGACAGGAAGAAACTCTGTGTCACAAGAGGGCGCAATTTTGTTTCTTTATATTTAATATTCATTAGGTCTTCACGGCCCGCCTCCCTTTTGTTGATACGGCCTATAGTGAATATGTTAATTGTGATTGATTTTTGGGGAGTGGTATCCCAAATAAGGCCGTAGCGGGAAAGTTTGAAAGAATTTGTGGGTTTTTAAGTTACATAACATTTAGAGGGCTGTGTGTGGTATGGGAATTTCTAAGGTTGTAATTTGCATTTTCTAGACTGACTTACTGAAGTATTCACATACTTTGGGTGAACAGAACAATCTGAGTTAGGAATTAATCAAAGTACTTTAAACGAAATGTTCAAGTTTTTGAAAACGAATCTTTCAGAAAAAAAATATTTAACATTAGCAGTGAAGCTTCATTCAGCATGCTTTATGTACTTAACCCAAACCTTCGGAAAGATTTCCATATACGAAGTTCACTCAACACCCTGTGTACAAACCCTATGAGAGTGGACTGAAAAATTCTAAGTGTTTTCTAAGAAAATGCTTGTATTTTCTCACTGCTCAAATTGACTTTGATGACATGAAATTGCTATCTGGGGGCTTGTTGGTCAATACAGAGGAAAATTAGTGAACTTCTTATATGGAAATCTTTCCCAAACCTGCTATGCCAAACAGATTTTCAGGATTGAGGCTATATGGCAAAAATGTGTGGTTGATTTTGGAGGATGCACTGTGTCAAGGTCTTGGGTCGCACCTTGTGTTGTTTATGCTCAGCCGTGCATACATTTTAGGCCAATATTATGCTTGAAATCCACCGCACTGCTCCAGGATGTCACTGGTTCTGCCTCAACTAAATGTATCATTGTATGGACAGAATCCTCTCTCTTTCCACAAAGACGTTTTAAAAATCACCAACAACCCAACTCTAAACGTTAATCCATTTTCTAGCAAACAAGTTAACCGACCCAACCACCCCCAAACCTCCATCCCCACCCCCACATTTTCAGACTAATTTGGGACCATTGCCATAGTTGGGCAGTAACAAAAATTCTGAGAAATGTGCTCAAGGATATCAATGGTTTCTTCCAGATCCTCCAGATCCCACTCGATGCTTCGGAGACTGTTCCTGAGTTCATTTGTTGTCCAATCATATTCCTCCTTGCCAACGGAGTTTGTGTCATCCAAGAGTTCGCACCATCTTTGATAAAGCCCTTCCGATGTATTCACTGCTTTCTCAACTTCCCTGTGTAAAGGTAGGTAAAAGTGTGTCAAATTGTTAGTCTTCGACAAACATGTACAAGTTAAATTGGGAAAGAATGTTGCATCCAGATGCCACTTTTTTCTTTATCTCAATGAAGGGCAGTTTTATTGCAAAAAGACAGGAATCTAGGGCTGAGAAACATTTCCAATTTTGTTAGAAAATACTTTGAAAATGCACTTGACTCTCCACAGACTTTATATACCACAAAAAAGCGGCGTCTGGATAGGCCCACTACATTCTTTCCCAAAAGTTTAAAAACCACTGGAATACGCAAAACAATGAGACAAATTTAGCACAAGTAATGTGAACAAAATTGTGTGAGTACAGTGCACTCTCACATTTTACCATGTTTAACATGAACTATTGCAATAATTTGAACAAAATTTTGTTCAAATTATTTCAACAATTGATTATTTCATGGCATTATTGTGATGATGTGTATAGTTTGTATTTTTATATAACTAACGATTTTTTTACTAAAACTAAAGGTTTAAATCCATATCCGGCAATCATATCAACAGAGGCGCTGTACTCTGAATGCTAAATATTATTTAAATTCCCAGTAAATTCCCACAAGTTGTGTGGCACAGTTGTTACAGATTAAGCTCTAGAGAGTGATGTCCCAGTTCGAACCCTGACCCTGCCACTATTTTGCTTTTTTTTTCCATCCCCCCCAAATAAAAATAAATCTTTCTTTATTATTTTAATATGTCTATGTCATTTTTATTTTTTAAGAAGTTTTTTTTTTTTTCAGATTTGTGTGGCTGGAGAGGATTTTTAAAAAATAAAAAGTCGAAATTATAAAATCTGATTCTGATTCCCATCTTGTTAAATTACAATGATAATATTGGCATGTGGCCAGACTAAAATTTGTCACGGAAAATGTTTAAGTAAAAAAAACAATAAACAGCATGAACAGACAGAAGTAAATTGCGGAACTTTGTTTTGCTCTGTTTTTATCGTGTTTATTTCTTTTATTAAGTGATAATATCAACAAATTATAAATTAGGACTCATAACAAGGGGTAAACTAAAATCATATTGCAGCCAATACTCAGCATTTATAATGATTTTTGCTTGCTTTTTGATCCCCCCGAAATTTAATATCACAACTGGTGCATACGAATCCAAAACAGTCTGACAGTAAACATCGCCAAATTCGGGCGAATCTTCCAACTATAACTTACTCTTTCACGACAAAGAACGGATCCTCCAAAGACATGGTAAAAACTTCGATACTGTCACAGCTTCATCTATAAAATAAAACGGGAAATTCTGAAAAAAACTCTCAATACTGCGCTACATTGTGATTAATTTTGTGTGGGTGAACTACGAATCCGTGTACACGATGGCGACTTGAATGAATTCGAGAATCGGAAGCAATGACGTCATCATTCCTATTTTCCTAAACAAAACAAAAATGTCCCGCATGTCATTTTCATGCATTTTAAAAACAAAACAAGAAAAATCTTTCTTTTTTTAATGAATTTCAAGCATTTTAAAATTACTTGACGCGATTTTTTATTTTTGAGAAAAGAGTCACATCTCCCGAACAAAATAAAGTTGTGGCAAAACTAAAATTAGGCATTTAACTTGACCTCTGACCGAATAAACCATTCCTAAGCCACGGGTTCGTTTCAGCCAGGGATCGTCACACAGATGGCTTCGGGAAAAGTGCGACAATCGGTCACATTAATCACGACAAAATTCCACAACCCTCGGTGTCATACCGTTGTAATTTGTCTTGATGGAAAAATGAACTGTGAATTGTTTACGTAGCTAGATTCTTCTCAATCGGTTAGAAGCATCTCGACATGCGCCTGAAATACACTGTCACAGAAACAAGATCTAGTTTTCAAAACTGCCATTGCATGATGGGAAGTTTCAATGGCGGCGCCCTTACCAAATTCTTTCGCAGCATAAATATCGTCAAAAGTGATGGTAAGATAGCAAATTATGCATTTGTTTGAATTTTGCTTTAACAGAGAAGATAGAGTATATTGCATTCATGCTACAGGGCAACATTTCGGGGAGTTGGGATGTAATTTTGTGGACAAAACAGTTAGGCCTACGATAATACGAACTGAATTTGAAATGATTTTTTTTTGTACCGTCAACCGTACTACCGCCTGTGTACGTGAACAGCGCCCTCAGCGACCAGATTTTCGATATTCAAACAATATATTATAATTGTTTTGATGATAATTAATAAAACACGTGGATTGCAAAAAAAACATGGGTAATCCAGCTTATCCTAGTTTAGGTTTCTCAAGCTATTAAATGGGAAGGAATAATGAATATTCATGGCTGTTTTATGGATACTGCCATCTTTGTTGTGATCATGATTCATTTCGTCTGTTCATGGGGTAATCTTCAGTTTATTGTAAACATGCCTCATCGTGCCATTTTGTATCCACAGCATAATAATGCACCCAAAAGATTGCCATGTGATCCAAGAGATGACGGTATCCGTCAACTATGGCAAATGAAGTAGGCCCTAGTACTTAAGTGTCACATCTGGTTTTCTCCCTTTCAGATTATTCCAATTTCGGAGCAGGGAGCAGGATACATCAGAAATAAAGTTCAAGTTCCAATGACGACACATGGAATTTCTCTCTTAATATTTTGACTTTAAGTACATACTTGTCATCATGCCTTCGTCAGTGAAAGTGATCGTTAAGGAACCAGATGTTCTGAAACTTGTGTTGGACTTCTTGAGTTCAAGGGAGTTGTACATGTCCATGAGATCACTGGAGCGGGAAAGTGGAGTCGTTAATGGATTGTTCTCCGATGATGCACTCTTTCTGAGAAACCTTATCTTAGATGGACAGTGGGATGATGTCTTGGAGTTCATTCAGCCCTTGGAGAGCATCGAGAGTTTCGATATTAAAAGTTTTCGTTTTCTGGTTCTGAAGCACAAGTTCCTTGAAATGCTCTGCATGAAAGATGAGGATTTACAACATCTTCAGATGGAGTTCTCCATCGATGAGGTGGTGTCGTGCCTGAATGAACTAGAACCCCACTGCCCTAATAAGGAAGACTACAGCAATTTGTGTTTGCTACTCACCTTGCCACGGTTGACTGATCACGCTGCTTATAAGAACTGGAACCCTAGCAATGCTCGCGTGCAGTGTTTCCAAGATGTCTACCCGCTGGTTGCAAGGTTCCTCCCGGCCGATAAGAACTTGGAGATCAGCGATCACACGGCGAGCAAAGATCGCCTCGTTCAGCTCCTCGTCAAGGGTCTGGTCTTTGAATCCTGCGTGGATTTCTGTCAACAGAGGGCCACGGCTAAGGATGTCCAGTATTCCACCCTTCAAGGAATACTGACTGGCTCCGATGCGGATGATGCAGATCTGAGCCTGTTGTCGTGGTTGCAGAGCATCCCTCCGGCAACCTTCAGTTGCCCCTTTGAGCAGAAGTCACTTGATGTCGCCGTCGAGCAGATCAGCAAACCCAGCGCCTCGTGGACCGAGCAGATTATGACTCCGATGACGCCTACGCCGAGCAGTAAACAGCGAGGCTACCCTTCCCCGTCGCCAACCACGCCCATCTTATACCGCAACAGACCCTGGTCGGCAGGTTCGTCCCGAGGTTTATCCCAGTCGCTCACCCCGACCTTGGAGGCGGTGCTCCTCTCTCAGGGGAAGAAGAAAGAAGACAGTCCTGGTCAGGAGGTTAACATGATGTCACGTTCCATGGGGACCGTTCATCTATCAGGAGGGATGTCGGGGAGTTCGATGAATACTCTGGCGCCCGTAGCTGAAGATGTAGAGAGACCGCCAAGCCAATCAATGAAATTAAAGAGTCCGCAGAAGACGGGGAACAAGACTTTACCAGCTACTCAGGTGAGGCAAATAGGTCTTACATGTTGTTCGAAAAATTGACTCCCAAATAACACAGTCACTACAATGTCAATTAAGAAATTATTGTAATAGCATTTGCTATCTAATAAGTGACGCTCTCCTACATCTCTTACAGCCCATGACGCAACGTTCTCAAGATCCTGGGAACTCAAGTTCTGACGTCTACGCCGAGTTTGTTGCCTCTAAAGCGTTATTCCAGCAGGATTTGGAGCGTCAGGAGAAACACCGGCAACAACTACAGCAACTTCTACACAGTGAGGGCGCCGCGGGAGATGCGCAGCGTCTACATAGTAATATGGGAAGTGGAGATAGTCTGGCGTCTCAATCCAAACTGTCACCTGATGCTGGTGTCGTGAATAACAAAGGAAATCAGGTAACACTTGGAACCTATTCTCTTTAACCATTTCTCATTTGGATATTTCATTCATGACTTGAATTAAAGTTTTGTGAACCTAACAACACAATGAAACCACACATACATGTGTAGGAAAACTGACTAGGTGCATTAACAAAGAGATCGACTGGAGTGGGATTTGAACTTGACACTGACTAAATAGGGAGCCACCGACAAAGGGTTGCATAGCTCAGTTGGTAGAGTTGGTAGAGCACCATAATGGTAATCCGGAGGTCGCAGGTTTAAACCCCACTCCAGTAAAAAAATTTGATCAGCCTTCAAATAACACACAGCGAAAACTGTGTCAGTATCCTGTGGCGCAGTTGCTGTAATAATAACGATTTATGATTTCTGTTATAACATCGTAATGCAAACAACCTCAAAACTTGAAGGATTGTCGTGGTATTGATGTTGTGCATGTGATGATGTTGTTTACTGTTTACCATTTCTGCATGTATTTGTATCTATAGTATGTTTCTTTCATGTTTTTTTTCTGATACATGTATCAGCATGCTCGTTATTAATTGTCTTGTTTCTTTCCGTCCTTGTGATTGGTGCTGTGTGAACTTTGACCCTTGGTGCTGTGTGACCCTTGAACTTTTGGTGCTGTGTGAACTTTGACCTTCGCTGTCACGTGACCCCTGATGTATCTAGGCCACACCCGTGTTTCTCCCCCTCCATATGCAACAACGTCACCCAGCCAACGTTCATTCCAGTACCCCCAAGACCAATCGCTTTGACCCCACGGTCACGCCGGAACCAGAAGCTTCCCCAGTCTTGGCTAAAACTAAGTTCACCTACCCTCACTCCTATACCTACAACTCCCGAGGCGACTCGACCGAGGAAGCCGCAAGCGTCGATCCCGTCCGCAGGCTCGAAACCTCTCTGGGAGAAGTGTTAGCGCCCGGCGGCAATTTGATGAACGTTACATATCTGAGTCCTAGCGTCAACCATGTGAAAGGGAACAGTGACATTGCCGCGGATCCGGCAAGGCCAAACAGACTTCCAGCTCAGGATGCCGAACGCGATCCAAGAAAATTACCGAATGAGAATCCGGCGAGAAGTCTGAGTAGCTTGCCAAGGGTTTGTTGATAAGTTATTCAAAGTAACAGCTCATAACCAAATTGCTGTTTGTTTTGAAATTTTTGAGTAGAAAGATAGAGTGAAGGTAGAACAGCCTGGAGGGCAAAGGCCAAAACTGAATGAGACGTCATAGAAAAATGGAATCAATTTTTTTTTTCTGTCTAGTTCTTGAGAAATATCAGGTTTTTGGATTTTGTTGATGGTATTGTGTTGCATGCAATCTGTGATGGGTTAGTGTGTGCTGTTTCTGTAACATGTTCCTTAACATTTATGAGTGAGTTTTAAACTGTTGTGATTTCACTCTAATGTTTTCTATTTCAATGAACAATCTCACTATTGTCTAAATTTCCTGTCTGTGGTGATGGATCCTATATTACTATTTCACGGGTTGGCTCAGGGGCTGCAAGGTTCTTTTCAAACTTATGGGAGCTACATGTATACCCTAAGATCAGTCCTATGACATGTTCATTTGTCATTGTAGAATATGTAGCCGGAAAGAGGACTTCCACACTTTGGCATCTCATATAAGCATTGATGAATTATAAATTAATTAATTGACCCTAACCTTACCAGTTCCATCAAAATCTATCCCCCTAGTTGGGGGATTTTGGCAGATACGCCATGTGTACCAAGTCCATCAAAATGCACCTGCACCAGTTGTGGATTTCAACGGATTTTGTCCTGAAGCAGTATGAGTGAGTGATGGATTTTGATAGACATGGTCTTCTACTTAGTAAAACCAAGTAGGGAGTTAGGGTTAATAAACTACCAAAAGAAATATATCACCAAATTAAATATCAAAAGTTGTAACAATTTTCATGCCACCAGGACTCGGACAGGACAGCGCCTCGCTATGTCGCTGTGACTACCCTAGAGGATGTGCAGGCAATACGAGCGGTGGCCTTTGACCCCACTGGCTCCTTGTATGCTGTGGGGGCTAACTCTAAGACCCTTCGTATCTGCTCCTACCCCGACGTGTCGCATGTTACGTGAGTAATCAAGATTATTGGACAGCAACCCTGAATCGTTCTCTAGAAACTTCGCTGAAACAGAGCTCACAAAGTTATTCAAGTTCTAGCTTACACCAATCAAATATTTCATTGTTGGCATGGGTGGCTAGTGTCTAAAGTGCTACTTTTTTTTTTGGCTGTTTTATTTCCAGTGAGGATGAACCAAAGCAGCCCACAGTATTATTCAAACGCACCAGGCATCACAAAGGGTCCATCTATTGTGTCGGGTGGAGCCCCTCTGGTAATCTAATAGCCACAGGTTCCAATGATAAGTTCATCAAGCTGCTGCGGTTTGATCCACAGAAGTGCAACGCAGACGGTGAGTTTTAACTCTCTGTTCTAAGTTGGTCCATGAAAACTTGTAATCGTCTTGAAAGTTTTGAGCTATATATTGATCGTTAACCTCTGGACACCGGAATGAACTAAGTCATACACAGGCAACCAACTATTTAGTGCCCGTCTTTTGGACAGACTTCACAACCTACCTGCATAATAATTTATGAAGACTAATCCTTGCTGAGGTGGTACAACGGTGCGGCGCATTTTGCAAGACTGTTTTTTCTCGACCTCATTTGGAAATTTGGCAGTGTGCGATGAAGTTGATAATTTATTAATATTGTGCCATTTCGGTCCCCAGTATTGACATCTCAGTGCATGATGGGACAGTCAGTGATGTACTCGTTCATAGTTTGATATTTTCTGATGAACCCTTTTTTTTTTACTTTCAGGCCCTGATATCGACATGACGATGCATGACGGTACAGTCCGTGATTTAGTCTTTCAGCCAGAGAGTACTCACGGCACTGTGTTGGTCAGTGGTGGTGCCGGTGATTGTAGCATCTATGTCACTGATTGTGGTCGGGCACAGACCATCCATGCAATGGCAGGACACTCAGGTACGAAGATAATATACAAATATTGACTGCTTTGAGTGGTGTAGTAAAACTAGCCTCCCGAGGTGATCCATGGAGCATTCTGTTTTTCCTGAGGCGAAGCCGAGGGCAAATAGAAGGCTCCATGGATCACTGAGGGAGGCTAGTTTGACTACACCATGAGATAAAGCAGTCGCTATTAGTTTTATAACACCTCTCCCACAGATTCTGCTTGATTTGAAGTGATAACTGATTCATTTATTCTAAATACAATTAAAATGTATTTCGATTTGAATACGGAATTAGTTGGCAATTTTCTTGCATTTTTCCCAACAACACCTCGTCACGAAAATGTTTGAGCCCAGCTCTGTAGCGCTAATGCGCTTGCGCTTGGGAACAATACGCACAACGCGCACACCTATGTATTTGCACACAATACCGGTTGATAGGCCTACATGTATAGTACTTTGGTTGCTATGGGTATAGTACTTTTGGCCATGTACAGCAAGATAGCAAAAATAGTGAATGCCATGTGACTCACTCTCGGCCAATCAAGATACAGAATCTGTGGGTGAGGTGTTACGTATAATGAACTCTAGAATCACTTAGAATTACTTACCATTCCTCATCGATATAGTCAGGTCCATCACAAGTCCACTTGCAAGAAACAGTGGATGAACAATGACAAAGAAATGCCTTTGTCAAAGCTCATTTGAATAGCTCGTGAGTTGAATTGGGACTGTGGTGGACTTGTGTCCATTTTTCTGAATGAATATATGTGATAAAAATTTATTTTACATTTTTAACTCATAAACAAAGAACACTTGCCAAGCAAATTCTCCTTTTGATATATTCCCAGATGCATATAAAAACATAAAAATCAAGTGAAGAAAGTGAACGGCAAATTCAACATGAAAAATTCGACACCGAACAAAAAAATATCAGTCGTCCATTAAAACACCGAAAAAATATCAAGGGCATTGAGCAATTCTGCAAAGTCCACTCCTCCCGACTTCCCCAAATACCGTTGAAATAGAAAAACTCCACCCTTGGAAAAGGTACCTGTTGGATGTGCTCCCTGTTGACTTGCACATTTTTGTTGGATAACTTGGTCGTCTATGTCCCTCTTGCAGGCCATGTGTTATCACTCTACTGCTGGGGTGCCCATATGCTAGTCTCTGGATCTCAGGATAACACAGTCCGTCTATGGGATCTACGGACTCCTCGCTGTATACAGGTTATCGGTACACCTGGCTCGGACTCTGGCCAAGGTAAGACTGTTGTAGAGTGCTTTTGTGGATTCTATGTGCAAGGATTCTATGTGCTCATTCGGTTATAAAAGAGAGTTGGGGGAAACTCATATGCATCACCTCTGTATGTCAAATCTGTAAACTACATGTAGTCCGTCAAACATTAAAAAAAAAGAGTTTTATTAATTATTTTAAATGTCATCTCTTGCCCTTGCTCTCAATCTCAAAAACCAAGTTTGGAAATCATTGAAATCACTGATGTCACTGTTGTCATTGAAATCACCAAAATCATTGAAATCACTGAAGTCACTGTTATCATTGAAATCACTGAAGTCACTGTTAGCATTGAAATCCCCAAAATCACTGAAATCATCTTAATCACCAAACTCATTGAAATTAATGGAACATTGAAACCACTGAAATCTTCCTAATCACCAAAATCATTGAAATCGTTGAAATCATTGTTGATTTTATCAGGCACAGCTGCAGCCACAGTTTGCGTGGACCCGTCCGGCCGATTGCTAGCCTCTGGTCATGAGGATAACTCCTGCCTGTTATACGACATTCACGGCGGACGCGTTGTGCAGACGTACCAAAAACACAAAGGAGAAGTTCGTTCAATGAGGTTCTCTCCTGAAGCGCTGTATTTGATGTCTGGATCGTACGATGGGACAGTGCTGATCAGTGATTTACAAGGTAATAAGATACTCTATTATTGTATTACGGTTTATTAAAAAATAAATTAAAAAATTCACTCAAACATTCCCTGATCTGCCACAAGAAAACCTTCCTGCCTGTCACATAAATAAAACAATGCACGTTGACCAGACTGGGACATTGAGAGCAGAAAAACATGCAAAGCAAACTCAGGCCAATTTTACTCACTCTTTAGCCAACAAAATTCTCCAAAATGTTCATGAGGCAAAGACAAGGTCCTCGATATTTCATCAGCCAAGTTTGAAGTCTCAAGTCATTTTTTTATAGGAGACTTTTAATTTTTCAACATTTTGCACCTGAGAGTGATGCAAAGTGATTTCAATTTGAAGCTTAAGAATAGACTGGTGCATTTCCAACTTTTTTGTGAACATTGACCCTTCATTAGTCTGGTGGCACGACTATGGAAATGTGTAGAAATAGAGACTGGTACCAGATGTTTCTTTTGACACAGTTGATTGATGCATTATTAAGGGGTGTTGGACTGGTTGTTTCATGTGCCAGTATTGCATGTTTTACTATCTTAAGTTTTGGGACTCGTAGTCATACACACTATTGAGAGTCCCACATTTTCAAACTAGTTTTGCACGATTGTGATAGATTTTCTTCCCTCAGTTACTAACAGTTTATTCTTGTTTTATTTCAGGTGATCTCACCAAACCCTTACCAAGCTCAGTAGCAGCCGAACACAACGACAAGGTCATTCAGTGTCGCTGGCATCCAAGTGACTTCACTTTCCTGAGTTCTAGCGCTGATCGTACTGTCTCCTTGTGGGCACCTCTGCAACACTAGGTTCGTTATTAGACAATCAAACAAATGTAAAGCGCGGAAATGGAATAGTAGGTCAATTCGGCACTCTCATGTAAGTTATGTGTGAAGCTAACAGCATGATACAATGTGCAAAATTGATCCTGCCCCCAAGCTACCCAACTGCATAATGCCACCTTGTCAGAGTTGGAATCAAATCAATCATAAGTCAGTTGATTGTCCATCACAAGTCAATCACACGTCAGTTACATGTCAGTCACATGTCAATTAAATGTCCATCCTGTGTCAGTCACAGGTCAATCAAATGTCCACCACAAAACAAAAATCACATGTCAATCACAAGTCAATCACATGTCAGTCACATGTCAATCACATGTCCATCATATGTCAGTCACATGTCAATCAGATGTCCATTACAAAACAAGTCCATCTCATGTCAGTGAAATGTCCATCACAAGTCAGTCACAAGTCAGTCACATGTCAGTCAAATGTCCATCACAAGTCGGTAACATGTCAGTCACATGTCCATCACAATACAAGTCAATCACATGTCAATCACATGTCAATCACATGTCAATCACAAGTCTGTCACATGTCAATCACATGTCAATCACAAGTCTGTCACAAGTCAATCACATATCAGTCAAATGTCCATCACAAGTCAGTCACAAGTCAGTCACATATCAGTCAAATGTACATCACAAGTCAGTCGTAAGTCGGTCACAAGTCAATTACTTGTCAATCACAAGTCAATCACACGTCTGTCACAAGTCGGTCACAAGTCAGTCACAATACCTGCACAAGTAAGCAGTGGTATTAACACAGGATGCCAGTGACAAGCAAATGCCCTATTCACAATATTTGTATAAGTTGTGTCTTGAGAATATAATGACTTGTGCTTGACTTGCAATGACTTTATCACAAATCTTCACAATGCTTGAGATTTGTGCATACTTAATTTCAAAGTTGTTGCACTTACTGCTACCAGGGCTTGAACATGATGAACAAACCAGGGCAGGCATGTACATGATGTGCTTCTCACTTTGTTCCTGTGTATTTGCTGTAGAGCGCCCTCTTATGGTCTTGCACAGAGTCTGTAATCCTATTTAAAAACATTCAAGCTTTTTGTGGCAGTCAATTCAACATGTTAACACTCTTTGCATTGTGAAATTGCATTTATGTGTAAAAATTGATCCATACATAGAATAAATTGCCAGTTGTAGATAAAAGGCAGTGTAATGTGCAATATTCAGTGTGTATTATAATCAAGCTAGTTTATCTGTGCTAGGGTTTTTAGGAAAAATGAGGTCTATGGTTAATAATGTCAGGTCTAAACCAAGACCACTGGTGTAGGTTGGTACAGTTTCTGTAGAGGATTTTGTAAGGAAGCACAAATGATCGTGGGAAAGCTGACTTCGGTATTTTCAACTGCGCATGCGCACAATGATGTGGGTCACGGGTCATTCGGGTTAATTCATTCAACGCTTATTGAAGGCACATGAATGCGCAGGGCCGGAGACGGGCCCATGACACTAGCGCATTAATTACGAGTAGAACATGCAGAATGGGCATCCAGGCAACATCGCGTACCATCACGTCCATTATTTAACCAAGAACGGCACTTACAAGGTGCAGGGTATGAGTAGAAAAACTATCAAAAATTGTCTTTGTGGGAAAATAAAAATAATCATCTTATGGTGTGTATTATTATATGTAAATATGCTGAATACCTGTTTCACTGTGAGACTTAGTGAAGGCTACCTCTATGTTAATATAATGTGTAGGCATGCTTGTAGTTCAGGACTCTTTGATTTTTCTTGTGAACTTCAATGTATTATTGTTAAGATTGTATTGTAAAGCACGGATAATAGGGCATATGATATGCACTTCAGCCTATGACTTATAAGCTCTTACAGATTTCGGTTCCGCTTTATCGGATGGGCCATGGAAAAAAGTAACATGATGTGCTATAAATGTCTTCATTTAATTTTTTTATGAAAAATTCATTTTTGTTGGGAGGGGGACTCAAAACAAAATTTGCAAGGGCAACTACAATGTAGCATGCTCTCCTTCCAAGTGCGTCTTGAAAATTTCTCCTAATCCACTATAAATGAAGAAACTTTAGTTGTGTGTGATTTAATGAGTTTGTTTATGTTTGTCTTTGATTTGGACATGCGCACAGAGAGGTTGAGTATTTTGAGGTACTTGTACCTAGGACATTTTACTTTGTATATTTAGTATACATTCAACTTGAAATATTTTGGGTTTTGGAAACGTTTAATTTATTTTGCTTTGCTTTGCATTTTGCTGATTTGTTTTTAAAGAATTGATTATTGTACATATGTAAAGATACCTTGTTTCTTTTCAAGGGGCTTATTTTGTCCGTTGAACTTGTGCTTCAGGAGAGAATTCAGCACCTTGAACAACTGCTCTGGTGTCCTGCAATGCTTCATTTTAGTACCGATAAACACATTGTTTCCAACATCAAGACTCAATACTGAACTCCACTCTCATACACTTAAAGGTTTTGTGGATTTTTGGAAAACCAAGAAAAAGAAAAAGTCTGGTTCCGTTCCCTTAATCCCACTTTATAGACTTTAAATTGTAAGGTCAGAGAATCAGTCATCATGTAGCAGCTTGTAGGGCTCACACCACAGGTGTGTAAGGTGTGTAATGCAAAGCAAAGAATAACAAACAAAAAAAATGAAAAATCAGGGTTTTGAAAGCTTTTTCTCCAACGCTCAGCCGACCAGCAGCGTGGGAAAATACAATTTTTCTTGAGAATGATGAAGTGTTGAAACGGAAAGCAGTGCTGCCGGCATTTTAAAGGGCCCATGACATGAATTTTACTTGGGAACATATTTTTGTGCAACTTTCTACTCCTCTTACATGAAAAGTAGTTGACATCCAATTTGGGTAATTTTATTGAAAATTGTTCTTTTTTAAAGATTTAAAATTGTCCATGCTTTTTCTGACGACTGAGGGCAATGTTGCTGTGATTTCATTTCAGGAGGCCACTGTTCAGTTTTGGGGTTTTCTGTTCAAATCGTGAACCCACAATTTGCTCACTGAAAACGTTTTGTAAGAAAACTTTGCTCATTGGTTTACTTCCATGTACTGACACAACAACGAATCGCCAAAGAAAAGAAAATTTTCGACGGCAAAATATCCAAAAATTCTGGCGAATGTTGGTGCTGAAATTGCTGTAACATTGAGGTTTTCTGCCTGAAACGACATCACACTTTTGCTCATGAAAATGTAAATTGTCATTAGCTTAAAAACCAAAAAGTCACCAGAATGCCCTTAAAAATGAAAATTGAAAATACGGTAACGGGTTAAAATGGGACACAATTTGCATTTTTAAGGATTACATTAAAAAAGATTACTTTCCATGAGCCCTTTAAAAGCCCTTGTGATTAATTGGGTTTCCTAATATTGTTTGCTGTTTGGAACAAATTTTTCACAGGTTTGAAAGTTACCATCTTTAATTTAATTGTAAACTTAGCACGGAAAACAGGCTTATAATTATAATAGTTATTCTTCAAGAGGCATTTTTATTTATAATTATTGTTTGATATTGGATGTAAATCTTGCAATCAAAGATTTCAGAAGACAATAAAACGTGAATATACCTCAAACAACAGCTTGGATTTAAGGTGTAGAATATACTAAAATTTCATTGAAGGATAGAGTCAAATCTATTTTAGGGTTATTTTATTAAACTTAAACGTCCAAAATGATATCTCTTTTCAAACATTTATGTCAACCTTTAGAATTATTATTTTTTAATAATAAATTCCCATCCCTGAGAGACTAATGACCTTTCACCTTTCCCACAGACCTGTTCTGTGACCTGTCAATTTTTAATTATACAACTCTGTATAGTGTTGATGTTGCCAACATATTTATTGTAATAAAGGCTGCCCCATGCAGTATTGCAAAGAGCTGCAAACAATGTCAAAAGCGTATTGTGTTCTTTTTTCCAGAGTTGCCTTATATGCCTACATGTACAACTTTGTTATACATTTTATTCACTAATAGTTACAAATCAGCATGACACCACAGCGGGTCCCAGTAACTAGTTTTCACATTGCGGTGGCCATGAGAACGCCCAAAGACACGCAACAATTCAAGTCCGCGACGTCAAAAAATTTAGTTCACATGAATAGAATCTGAGGTGTAGCGGCTGAACTTTTATAGTGGTTGTGTACTGGGATTTGTTATTCTTGGGGCCGGGAACAACGCGAACAGTGCGTCGACTCGCACAGAAGGACCGTGTCTACAGAAGGGAAGGGACCTTGTGTTCTGGGCTCCACTCAGCGGGATTCTCACGCTCAAGGATTATTTCGTGACTTGGCAGTGGAAATATATATTTAAAAAAGTTGATCCTTCAGATGCGAGGTGTGAAGAAGATAAAAAGGTAAAACCTTATAGCTTAATTCAGATTGGTATCTCAAGGGCACTTTTTAACTCAGTTTCTCAATACATTTTGAAAGGCTATATGCATCAATGCTGAAAGCTCTTGAACACTTTTAAATGGTCGATTTTTCCAGCATGCATGGGCTACATTAAGTGTTTTTTGGTGTTATTGATTTAAGACAAACTCAATTTCTCAATATATTTTAAAAAGCTGTAGCAGTCTCGTGTGTCTTATAAAATATGTAACTGGTGCCATTAAAAGTGCACTGTGTATATTTAGTTATTTGTTTAATGTTCATTTAAAAATGGTTTGTTCGTAAGCAAATTCATGGCAAAGAACCTCTATCTTTTCAAACAGAGTGCGAAAGCATTTACCGATCTCTAGATACAAAAATGTGAAATTACAAACCAATTAATAAATTTCCGTTTTCACCAAAAAAAATATCAATCAGTACAAGTGGATCGCAAATTCTACTATACCCGTATTCATAGAAATTGGTCTTTACTGTAGAGTCAAATCCAGGGATTTACTTTGGCAAACTTCGTAATTTACGAGCGACCAAAATATCCCCTTGTAAATATTTTTGTGTTTGCTTTGATATCAATGCATATCGAAGCCTACTACGTGACAGCCACGTACCTAACCTAAGGATCACGCTCCCGACACGGCTGACAAGCGAACTTTACTTGAACAAATAAACAAAATGGCGGGTGGTGAAAATTAATTTCCACGCATTATTATTGTCTGTTTTGTTCTAAAGGGAACCCTTATATGAGCATGAATTCATTGTTTCTAAACTGAAGCAACAAAAACACACCTAAGATGACTGCTTCGCAAAGAGTATGTATACACATTATAAGCATTACTTTCGGCGGGGCGGGGGGCACCGTCCCCCCCCCCCCCCCATTTTCACAGGCCAACGAAAGCGGTTATAAATGTGCCCCCTCGAGATGAAAACAAAACTACCCCTCAAACGCACACGTATAAAGGCATGATCGCGCTACAAATAAAATTGTCTCCTCTCTTATAATGCAAAACTTCCCCTTTAAAAAAAGTACCCCCTCGCATTAACAAGACTGTGCACCTTCTCGAGATGGAGAACTGCCCCTCGAAAGCACAAACACCCTTCTTGCAATAATAAAATTGTGTCCCTCTCAAGATGGAAAATTGGCCATCAAAAATAGTGCACCTCTCGCAATAACTTCTCGAGATGGGAAACTGCCACTCGAAAGCACAATTACTTAGTGCCGCGCTCGCAACATTATAATTGTTCCCCCAAAAATAACAGTGCTCTTCACGAGAATAAAAATATGGTCACTGACCTGACCATCAAAAGCAACAGTGCCCCCCTCGCGATAAACAAAAATGGTAAAACTAGAAACACAAATGGACAACGTATTCATAATTTGTTCCTCCGATCGTCATTATTGCTTTACCGACATGAACGGGACCATTATTCTTTTCCTCCACTTTCACACCTACAGAAGGTGTCCCCTTTTTAAGCAAGTGCCCCTTTTACGTGGTGCCCCCCCTCCACCCCCAGTTTGAAATGCGTTCTGCCGCCCCTGACTTTCGGTTACACAAATCAAATGTCTCCACGGAGTTCTGCAAAAGTATTTATTATTCTAAGCATTTTTTTTCACCACACAAATTCATTGTTTTCATTCCTCCCGGCCTTCGCACGGTCCCGACTATTATTTTGATAGAACTATTGTGTGAGAGTGATGCCTGAAGGTCATCCGAATAGAAGGAACTCCGGTCTTTTTTGTTTCATTTTTTTTTACAACAAAACAGCATGTTTGAGCCTTGATGTCATGCGCGGAATAAAATATAAATTGAATCATACATGTGCGGCAAACTTACGTATTTCGTGTATGCTGTAATGAAGTTGTTTCACAAAATATATTGTCAAGGAAACGCGGGCGACGCAAACCACTGTGGGTGGGTCACTTGTCAGAAGCAATGTACGCGTACATGTACCATAGAGCTTTTTAAAATTTAATATAGCTCTATGACATGTACCTACATTTCGTGCGCACAGGGCATGCACACACAGAAGTGCTGACCTTGGGTCACGTGCTTCAAAAATTGTATCAAATCAGAGCTTAAAGAAATTATAGCCACGAATACGCAGAAGGGACGTGCGAAGGGACGTGCGAAGTAGTGTAATTGCACGGCTGTTTAATCATAATCACATTAATACTATAAAAAGTTCGAAGTAATATTTCTACCTCAACAATTTCAAGTAGAGAAAATAGTCATTGATTTATGCATTTCTTATTCAAGGTGAACGGCAAGAACGGAGTACTTACACGGTTTGGTGACAAAATGAGGGGAAGTTGCGAAGGGCTTGGGAGACGCGACAGGTTAGCCAGGCGGTCTGGGCACCGGGTGAGCTGCGGGCCTTTTCTCGTGGTGATATTGATGGGGATTGTGACACTCCGGACTTTTGGTCTAGCTCAACTTGCGGATGCTGATACGGTAAGATCTACCAAAGAAAGTATGAATTGAAAGTCATATTGTTAAATAAATTATGTGAGGAAGATTACAAGAGGTTATCCACGTGTAAGCCTATATTTCTTACTTACGCTTTAATATTCTTTCTGACCGGTATATATTTTGTTTATAATTATGCACTCATATTTTGTGTTTTTCCCCGTAAAAAGCAATTTAATTTGATACACAAAATGTCCTGAAAGAGCATGTTCTTCCACTCATCTGAAAAAGACAGAATTACTATAATTGATCCATGCTCTCAGAAGTTATGCATGTTTTACTAAAAGAACCCATTTTATAGCTGCCAATTGGAAGCTGCGGAGCAAAGTGAGAATTACAGATTACACACAAGCATTCAAATAACACAATTTTGATCACAAAATCAAGACTGAAACATTGTTTTTACTGTCAGATTTTGTGTTTTGAATATGAGGATCAAGTCAACTCTTTTGTTTCTGAATTGGTAATGGCGATTTTTTGTGTGTTTTCCTTTGCGAGTTCTCGTTCGTCCATCATGGAAACCATCCATGTTTCATTGTATTTAATTGGTATTCGTCAGTTTGTAAAACGGTAAATGATCAGTGGTGGACAGCTGAATTTTGTTGTCTTTTTATTTATTTATCAAGATAGACATAACTTGGGAATGGAGTATGCAAATTACGTGACATTTTCACAGGTACTAGTCAATAGCATGTACTTTATGCCCATGTTAGTTAAAATTATGAAATGGAGCGAGGCACTTATTTTTAAACTATTTTTTCCTTCCATTCGGTCACTTCTTTTTGACTCACCCTGTATATATTAAGTCGTCGATACAGCACTCTCAATTTTTGGGGTCGTCCATTTTGAAAATAAAGACAAACTTTAACTGCACTATGGTTCTGTCCTGACTGCGGTCATTTCTTTTAATAATACAAGTTTAATAAAGTAAGGAAAAACTGTAAGTAATAAAGTCAGAATAAGTTCGCAGTGAGATAAATGGACGATTTGTATGCATTTTGTCAAAAAAATCCGAAATGTTCGGTATATTTATGCATGTATACATACAGGGTGAGTAAAAAAAATGGCAGGATCAATTTTTGAAGAAAGTTTTGCCTGTAGTAGTTTCAAAATCTAGGATATGAAAGCCCAGTAAAGCATTCCTTTAGTACAAGAATCATTCAAATCACTCATGTACTTTTCGAGTTACGGAATTTTGAGCACAAACACCATCTTAAAGTTCTGTCAACGGATCACACAAAAAATAGCGGCGTTCTATGGTGAATATTTTTTTTTTTGAGAAAAAACGGTATATTAACACAGTATTTCCCTCAGCTTTACCCACTTGAGCCGAGTGCTCAACGCCTATTCGTGGTGTGATACAATGTACTGTCAAAATATTTGCAACGCAAGTGTCAAGCTCGGCCCCGTTAAATAAATTTTGCTGCGTGGAATTTCTGGGGTGCAATATTCTCGGGGTTCCGTGGATCAGTGCACGCGCCCGTGTCACCGGCGCGCCCCTCCGAGGCAGCCGCCGGTCAATCTAGTTTGATCACCCCTAGCACTCCCAGCGGAGGTGCGCTGAACTTTTAATTCCTTTCTTTTTCTCATTCATCATTCTGTGGTTTGGTGGAGGGAGGTTTAAGGGGCGTGGCAAGAGGGGTGGCCGTGGGTAGGGGGCTCATTGGCCACAGACGGCTGATGATCGTGTTAGTTCGGCAGATAGGTGATGGGGCTGTGCCTTTGATGCAAGCATGGCATTTTGACATACAGTCAGAGTATATCTTAAATGAAAGAAAGTTTGGCTAAAGGGCCATCGCAGATTAGAAAAAAATATTGATAGAATACCAAGCAATGCAGCCATTTTGAAAATTGCTTGTTATTCTACCAATATTTCTTCAAAGGACAAATCTGCGATGGCCCTATAGCCTAACATCTTTCTTGAGGCATACTGTGACCGTGTACCAAGTGCCATGCTTGTATCATCAGAGGCGTAATTCCCCCAAATATTTCCCCTAGGCTGCCCCTCTATGTATGCTCCATTCACGCTATACGGACCTACCATATGTCACGGACAAAGAAGTCTAAATCTCGGAAAGGCATGAGGGCAGACTGTGTCGCCACTCCCAAGCCACACAAATACTCCCAAACCAGGAGGAAATTAAGACAATTAGTGCTTTTTAGAAAGAGCACCAGACGGAAAAAAATCCCCGTCTGATCGGAAGTGAGATCGCCCGCTTCTCCTGTTCAAGGTTCGAGCGTTTTGTTCGCCCCTTCCGGCAGCGGCGATGCAGCCTCACAAAAAGTAAAGGCACAAGTGAAATGGTTTAGAAAGGTCACTAGAGTCCACGAAATAAGAAAATAATTATGAAAGCTTCTTCAGGTTGAAAAATTTAATTGAAATCTTTTTTTTTTGTCAACAAATTTCAGACGAGTGACCTTCTCAAAGATGTAGACACATTGGAATCAAAACCAGGTAAGAATTTACCGTATGCAAGGGATCGACGACAAAATTTGCGTTATCAAGAAGACGAGGTGAAAGACCGAGCTTTTTATTTGTCCGGATTCCTAGGCAACTGGGAACTACCGCCATACAATTTGGAATCGCTAAAAACCTCAGGAAAAACCGGCGTCTGAGAATCAGAAAGAAAGTGCCGGAAATTTTGCATATAATTATAATGAAGCCCATACGATTATAGAGTACAAAGGGTTATATGATTGTATACGTTTGTCCCAATATTAGGCCTGTGCATTGCATCAAGTTACGAGTTGTCCCAGTAGCAAGAACTTTCAGCGCAGACCGATAATCCTACCATGAAAAAGAGGCGCGCCCTCTTAATCTTGCCGCAGGCAGCCATTTACACAAAGCCAGGGGATTTCAAGCTCGATAAACCTAAAGCGGTGAATGAAATACTTCAAAGAATTAGGCCTATTCACATTCTGAAAAACAGGAATCTTGCGCAGAATTCTGTTCCACATTCAAGACACAACCAACGAATTACCCTGACATAGTTCCACAATCACTCAGACAAAAACATTCAATAGGCCCACTTACTTTTTGTCATACCTGAATTCACATATATACCAATCGGATAATTTCACTCGACCTCTTCGTCGAATAGTTATGAGGACGAACGTCTTTGCCCCGACCTGGCCCCATTTAATGTTTCCACGGCTGCCCCAATGACACGCTTATTTTCTTCCAATTCCCTCAGCGATAATCCTCTTATATTACCTGAGCTTATATTTAAGCCACGAGGCCGCCCCCTCGACATCGCTGGAATGTTTCACTCTCTGCTCCCCGGCCGTCAATCAGACAAGCTTAACTTTATTAAGTTTGTGCAGTTTTCTCAAATCTACTAACGATTTGTTGTAAAAAAAAAATTTGAACGAATTGAACAGGTATATATGTATAATTAAAAGAGTACAGTGAATATGATAATGTAATCAATTCATGACATGTTTTAAAGAAAATATTTGATACCCTCATTTTCAAAGATGTCACTTCTGCTGATCCGAGACACATTGCCACAGTTATGAGCGCAACACAACACCCCGAGAATCTGAGCGAGCAACCGTCAGGCTGCTTGGCGGGGCAAGAGGCCGATTCAGCCGGCGGGGCTGGTGACCCAAAGTGCCGGGACCAGTCCAGGAATTCCGCGGCAAGGCTGGACACACATGTAGGTTTTTAGAGTTTGACTGGCTAAAGTTTCGAATATTATATACACCCCTTGCATTTTACGTCACGTTCTGAGGGTATAGCTCTTAATCCTCTGTGGTGAGTTGACACTTTGTCATTGAATTTACCGTTGGAGAACAAAAACTGCACCATGAGGGCGCACCTTTCAAGAAAAATAACTTCTTAAGAATACATTTTCAATTTGATAAAAGGGACATTCTTTGTTTTCTTTCTCAAGGTTGACCTACTTCAAGTTGGATCTACTGAACATGGTAAGCTGCACTTATTATACAGTTACGGGTCAATCGTGGCAAAGATTTAGAAATGCGGGTTGTAAAACTGATTAAAAATAAATCTAGTGACGGAAAACTTAAGCTGTTACTTGGTCATACAATTTCCTGGTAATACGCGGAAAGGTGCTACAATTAATAAAAAACGTAAAATGTAAAATGTTTCTCACATTTGTTGATTTGTTTGCATCCAGTTTGTTTCCTCAAATAAATATGTACGAAGCAAATGCGTTCGGTGTGTAATGTTGTGCAGACTTTTAAATGAGGACATAAGAGATTAATATAAAAGCAATAATTACTGCAAAATCAACGCATGTCGCACGATGTTGCCAAAAAACCGTTTTCTGATTGTTTTAGCACCGACAGAGAAACGTTGATCAAAACAAATTCTAAAATACCGTCACGGTTTCTGACAAGATTGACGGCTTCAAAATACGTATATTGCGCCTACCAAGATTGTTTGACGGAAATATGTGTTGTAATCAAATAAACAAGCGAGCCTGAAAGGAAAACAATCTCCTCCCTCCAAAAAAACTACGAGACTATTTTATTATTTGCCACGTCACGAACAGACATTTCTTCGGGCGATAGCGGAATTGCCGTCATTTACCGTAATTGTGTTATTTTCACGGATATTATGGCGATTTTACGGTTGGGCGTCCCCACACAACAGGGGCAGGAAAGCAGGACACAAAGGAAAGAATGCGTGTAAACACCGTGCCAAGAATTCAAAAAATAATACAAGCAGCATATGCGTCATTACATTACTCGCGAACTGGAAGAAACTAATCACATAACACTGAACAGTTAAATATCATGCACTTTAAAATAACTATTATTCACAAAAACTAATAATAATATATTTTAATGAATGATTAACAATAATATTTTGGTTTGTCATTGTACCGTTGATAGACGTATGCCACAAAAAGTATTGATATCAATTCAAAAGAAAATCATCAACTGCTAAAAGTGTTAACTGTTGCATTCTAAAACTAAACATGTCAAGTACAGAAGATCTGATTGAACGCTGTATCGAAAAATATGTATTTGAAGAAAATTGAATAATGATAAACGAAGCTTACCCGGGTAACTTTTGGTACAAACTGTACCTTGATGCGTTGGAAAGCTATTTGCTATCCAGGTTTTGGTGTATACCGGTAGTTGTAACTTGTGAAAGATGAATTTAAAAAGTTTGCATTTTAATTGTTTGTCCAATATTAAAGTCCACCTTTTCTGGCATCGCGTTTGCCAAGTGCATTTTGTCCAGTAATGACTTTGCTGAAAGAAACGTCTTATTGTTTCAGAGGATGTTTCTTTTTTATCCTTGACAGATGCAGACCCATGCTCACTACAGCCATGCGGGGACGGTACTTGCGAGGTAAGAAATAAATTACTAAACGATTGTAGCAAAGACTGACTCAATCTTGACTATTACAAGCATTGCAGTCATAGTGGAGTGGCGTCTTGTATTCCACAGGGATACATTGCAAAAACTGTAGTGTTAATTTAACACCATTCGGTATCTATATAGGACAACACCAGTAACATTTAACACCAGCCTGGTCCTATATAGATACCAATGGTGTAAATTTAACACTGCAGATTTTGCAGTGTACGGACGAGAAGATCTCTTGTAGACTCCTTGTTACTGAATTTAAACTTTTGAACGACAATCAGATGTGAATCGATCATAAACCTACAATAAAACGGTACAGTAACAACTTTACAACCCTTTTTCTTTGAATTCTATTTCTTGGAATAGAGGCTGCAGTCTGGTTTTCGGTGTTTTTGCGCCCCACCTTGGACTGGACCTTTATGCCAGGAGCCCCTTCCTTCCCCCTGCGAGAGTACGCCGTGTATGAATCGGGCCACATGCCTGGAAACACCGACCGGCTATCGGTGTTTATGCCCTGCAGGTTTCACCGGTTCACGCTGTGAGACCGACATTGACGACTGTGGTTCTTCACCGTGCGAACACGGCGCTATCTGCATCGATGGATTTGAGTCTGGGGGTTTTACTTGTATTTGTACCATGGGATACCGTGGCACTCGTTGCCAGATCAATGTCGATGATTGCTTGCCGGGACGGTGTCGACACAATGCTACATGTGTCGACCTTGTGGCTGACTACGCCTGCATATGCCCCAAGGGATTCTATGGCAAGTTCTGCGAGTTTGATGTCGACGAATGCATGAGCAATCCTTGTCGAAATGGAGCAGAATGTGTCGAACTCAGCGGGGACTACAGTTGCGAGTGTGGCCCAGAATTCACCGGCAGAAATTGCGAGTCGCGTCTGATCGACACCTGCGCCGCAATCCCGTGTGAGAACGGCGCCACGTGTGTCGACCACAGCCAGGGGACGTTCAGCTGCCACTGTGCGGTAGGGTACGAAGGGGAGAGATGCCAGACCGAAGTAAACGAGTGCCAAACGACAAAGAAGAAACGAAAGTCGGATTCGACAGGATTGTGCAACAATGGTGGGACATGTGAGGATCTAGTGGGTGGGTACAAGTGTCACTGCCTTCCTGGATTCAAAGGCAAACACTGTCATACCAAAATCAACGAATGTGTGAGTTCTCCATGTCAGTACGGTGTGTGTCAAGATCAGCATAATAGCTACAGGTGCGTGTGCCTCCCTGGATTCCAAGGCGTGCACTGTGAGATCAATGTCAATGAATGTGACAGTGACCCCTGTGTGAATAATGCAACATGCATTGACCTCATTGATGGCTTCTACTGCGCATGCCATCAGGACTATCATGGGATGTTTTGTGAACTCCCGACCAATCGCTGCTCTTCTGACCCTTGCCAGAACCAGGGTGTGTGTTACAACATGGAAATGGATTTCACGTGCGAATGCCAGCGGGGTTACACTGGTAAGACCTGTGGGTTCGAGGTGGATGAATGTGTGTCCGATCCTTGTCAGAATGGCGCAACTTGCGTCGACACCATCGGAGGTTATTCCTGTTTCTGCCTTCTTGGCTTTGAAGGACTCCACTGTGAAATACTCGTGGATGATTGTGAGACGGACCCATGCCTGAACCAGGGAACTTGCCTAGATGGCATCGGCACGTTCTACTGTGCGTGCTCACCGGGATACTACGGAGTGATCTGCGAGCATGATATCAACGAATGCTGGTCAGATCCTTGTCATAACTTCGGTGGATGCTTGGATCTGATTGACGACTACATTTGCAACTGTGCACCGGGTTTCACGGGCAAGCAGTGCCAGATTGACATACAGGAGTGCGTGTCGGCACCGTGCTTGCACGGTGGCACTTGCGTGGACTTGGTGGCTACCTACAGGTGCGACTGTCCTGTCGGCTACACCGGGCAAAACTGCGAGGTGAACATGGACGAGTGCGCGGGGCGGCCCTGCTTCAACGCGGCGACCTGCGTGGACGGGATCGGTGAGTTCCGCTGCTACTGTCGAGACGGCTATGAGGGGGAATCCTGCGAGGTTAACGTGGATGAATGCGACTCAAACCCATGCGAGAACGGCGGTGTTTGCTACGACCAGGTGGATGGGTTTTACTGCCAGTGCCCGGCTGGGTTTGTCGGTCAACGATGTCAGAGCGACACGGACGAGTGTGCTGGTAACCCCTGCTTACACGAGTCGACCTGTCTGGACATGGTGCATGATTTCATTTGTCTGTGCACAGCTGGTTTTACCGGTACCTACTGCGAGGAAAATATTGATGACTGTGAAGATGGACCCTGTGTGCACGGTACTTGTATAGATGGAATCGATGGATACCTGTGCTCCTGCCAAGACGGTAAGTATCAAAGACACAAGATGAGAACGTTTGGTGCTGAAAAGAATGAGTGGAGGAAGGAACAAAAAGTGAAATTCGAATGCAATATATTTGCAAACTCTTACAAAACCAAAAACTACTTTTGAAACGACGGTAAGTATCAAAGACACAAGATGAGAACGTTTGGTGCTAAAAAGAATGAGTGGAGGAAGGAACAAAAAGTGAAATTCGAATGCAAGATATTTGCAAACACTTACAAAAACCAAAAACTACTTTTGAAACGATGCAACCACCAACAATTTATTATTCCAAACTACTAAAGCCAGGCTGAGTGGGAACATTCAAGTTGTTTCACTAGCCGAAATCAAGAATTGTGGATTTGCAAAGTTTTAGAAAACTCAGATGTAGAACTCATATTTTTTGTCACCCAGGGTTCACCGGACAGAAGTGCGATGAGCAGATTGACGAGTGCGCCAGCTTTCCCTGCCAACAAAATGGTTCCTGCGTCAATCAGAGGAACAGCTTTGTTTGTCGATGTTTGCCAGGTACTGAGGGAAGACTTTGCGAGCTCACCGCCGACAACTGCCTCTCTGCTCCCTGTTTGCACAACGGGACGTGCTGGACGGACAACTCGGCATTTAGCTGCGACTGCGCCGACGGCTACGGTGGAGAGAGGTGCGAGATCAATCTGGACGAGTGTTCCAGCTCGCCGTGCCAAAATAACGGCCGGTGTGTCGACAGAACGGGCTGGTACCAGTGCGTCTGCGCACCCGGCTATCTAGGGGTCAACTGTGAGGTCGACAATGATGACTGTGCGCCGAATCCATGCGCGCATCGCAATGCTACGTGCGTCGATTGGCCGAATGGGTTTGAGTGTCTTTGCCCGCCTGGTTTTGAAGGGAAAAAGTGCGAAGTGGAAATTGATGAATGCAAGTCGACACCATGTGCTGGAAACGCTACATGTTTAAATAGAGACGATGGTTTCACTTGTTTATGTCCTCCAGGAGTCACAGGATTTCTGTGTGATGTGCAGCTGTATGAATGCAGCAGCAACCCGTGTCGAAACGGTGCTTATTGTGTCGATCAGATGAACGCATTCGAGTGTCGATGCCGTAGAGGATTTACAGGCTCACAGTGCGAGATGGAGATATCAGAATGCGAGAGCAGCCCGTGCTTGAACAACGGGTCGTGTGTCGATCTGATCGACGGCTTCAAGTGTGAGTGTCTTGGAGGATACATTGGAGTCCACTGCCAGGCAGAGATTGACGAGTGTCAGTCCAATCCTTGTATGTACGGTGGGGAATGCGTAGATGAAGTGGACGGATTTACATGCGATTGCTTGCCGGGGTACGATGGCGTTTTATGCCAGGAGAACATTGACGAGTGCAGAAGTTCACCGTGCATAGATGAGGGAGACTCACACCACGCCAGTGTGTGCGTAGACATGGTGGATGGTTTCAGGTGCATCTGCCCGCCATCTAGGACAGGAGAAAGGTGTGAGACCTCAGTCAACGTCTGCTGGAGTGACCCGTGTAAAAACAACGCAACGTGTATCTTGGTAGACAGGGGATTGGAATGTGTATGCCCAACCGGAGTAGCAGGACTCCTATGCGATGTGATACTGCCTGCTTGTACCAGCAGTCCTTGTCAAAATGGCGGCAGCTGTTCCAGCCACCCAAGTGGTGGGTTCTTGTGTCTGTGCAGGCCAGGGTACACCGGGGATCGATGCGAGAATCAGACGGGTGAATGTGCCAGCGATCCTTGTCGAAACAACGCAACTTGTCTGGACTTGGAGGATGGTTACCGTTGCGAATGCGTGGAAGGGTTTGCTGGGTTGGATTGTGAGACGGACGTGGACGAGTGCCAGTCAGAACCGTGTATGCATGGCGGGCAATGCCTGGATCTGATCGGGGGTTTCTTCTGTGAGTGTCCGCTGGGCTTTGACGGCGTGCTCTGCCAACATGACATGGACGAGTGTGCAAGCTCGCCGTGTGTCGGTGAGGGCAACGAAATCCAGGGATACAGAAGCGTGTGCATAGATGTGGTAGGTGGATACCGATGTATTTGCCCGCCCAGTCAAACAGGGGAGCATTGTGAGCTGTGGATCGATTCCTGTTGGAGTGACCCGTGCCAGAACCAAGGCACCTGCCACTCATTAGAGGGGAAGTTTGCATGTGTCTGCCCATCGGGCTTTACAGGTGAGACATGCTCCGTTAACATAGATGACTGTGCCAGTGGACCATGTGTTTATGGCCAGTGTATCGATGGCGTGGACTCGTACCGCTGCAAGTGTCTGTATGGTTTTCAGGGAGAGCACTGTGAGAAGAACATCAACGATTGCCAACCGGACCCATGTTTTAACAAGGCAACCTGTGTGGATATGATCAGCGGCTTTGCCTGCCTTTGCAAGCCTGGGTTCTCAGGTAAAGGATGTAAGGACGTCAAGTATCCATGCGCGGACGACCCGTGTCTCCACGGAGGGACGTGTGTAGACAGCACAGGAATGGGAGACGAGTACTGGTGCACGTGTCCCGATGGTTGGGCGGGTCGATACTGTGAGGTGCGGGTTGGTGCTTGCCTCTCGCAACCTTGCCGTAACTGTGGTCGCTGTGTCCCGTCCAACGAGCCGAACGGTGACGGGTTCGTTTGTCAGTGCGAGGAGGGTTTCACTGGGGAAGTCTGCGAGACTATGATCGACTTCTGTGCTGGAAATCCTTGCTCTGAGGCTGGGACGTGTTTACGGGAGGCTAGAGGATTCAAGTGCGTCTGCATGCACGGTGAGTAAATACTTATTGGGCAACCCTTAACACATACCTGAAAAAAAATGCAATATCACTTCACTATACTGAGGGCAGGTTAAAAGGTGTCGATCGGCCTAGGGCTGCGGCTCATGCAAATGCATGGTCCAGTGGTTACGTTGTTTGACTCATGTACGATGGTGCGTGGGTTCGAACCCTGCCAGGAACATGCTGTTTGTGCCCTTGGGCAAGACACTTCACTACAATTGCCTCTCTCCACACAGGGATATGAATGGTATAGGGTGGAGGACCGAATGTGCGCTGATATCGGCTGCCACGTGGTCTCGTGGCCTGATGAACATAAACCGAGGAATAATTGAAAAGCACTTTGAAATAGTTGATACGATGGAAAGCGATTTACACTTTACATTACAATTGTTTTCGACATTTTGGCAGTTGTTATTTCTTTGGACTTTTTGTACATCGTAAGGCTGTTGACCCCTTGATGAACAGAGCACTCATCAATTTGTTTTGTTATTCACATTACATGACAATGAATGTACAAAGTGTTAACTCGTGCGTATCTCACGGGAACAAACACCTGAGCTCAGAGAGGACTATCTATGTTGTACATAGCATTACAACAAATAACCAAGAAAGTCGCAACCTGTTCTATCAGAATTCTACTGAACATTAATTTTGCCATGATGTCATCTGGAATATCCACAAATGATGTTTCCAATTCATCTTTCCATCTATTAGGGTACGCTGGTCAACGCTGTGAGATCCATCAGCAGCCACTGAGATGAGAAACAAAACTTCAAGAAGCAACTATAGCCTCACCAGCTGTTTAGTGGGCATCAAGCACTTCGGCGCCAATGCTCAAAAGACATTGAACTGTTACAAAACTCCCAAAACACTGTCACACTGGAAAGAAGTCACATGAATATAGAACAAGAGGATCCCATTTTCAGACTGGTTTTGCTCAGGTCGCTACAAAAATAATGTCCGAAACGTTCTGTGCTCCGAGAGAATCTGGCTCAGTGGCAAAAGTATAACTTGTTTTGCCACCTTGCGAACAGAAGCTATTTCGCCTGAACAGATGTTCATCATGTTGTTTTCACATAAATCGATGTCAAAACTTGTGAAACGCATTTAGCCAAAAACATATTGATGACACAAAACAAATGTTTGGCAGTAATACTAATGTCAAAAGATGTAAAATGAAATACTTATGAACTGGATTGATGGGAACATTTTACCCAACTTTCGTGGGGTTATCAAAAGTCAAAGAATTCCCTTAATTTCTTCGAAGATACAATCCCAAAGTTGAACCACAAAGATTTGGACAAATCCCATAGATGATGTGTATATATTTGAAAATGTACATAGGAATAAACAATTTTGACAGAAAGGTAATAACTGTACTTTATATTAATACATTTTATGAAAAGGCGCAGTATGGAGAGATAATTGGCCCAATTAAACGCAATGGTCGAAGAACGCAACCCTTGGACTCGATATCAGGTGGTTTTTAACAGATAAATGGCGCGGCTACATTGGGAATACCCAAAGTATTGTATCCTTCTATTGGCGCAATATGAACGTTCAATTTATATTTATAGGATTTTCTTTTATCAAAGCACCATACACGTCACATTATTGTTAATCATCATGCGATAGGAAAAAAAATGAACTTTGGAAGGGCTGTGGTAACTAAAAATCCTAGCATTTTCTAGCATTGAGCAAGTGCTGACGTATTTCGGACAATTTAGAATGCCAACAAAGGGTATCTAAGTACATTTTTTGGCAAAACAGAGAATAAGTGGATATATGGATATACGTCTGTTCAACATTATCCAACCTTGTGTGGAATTCAGTGACGTATCCGACCAAAACATTGTCGGACTAAACCTGCGCCCCATAGCTGTTTAAAGCTGTTTTCGCCAGTTTTCACCCATCTCAACCTTAATAACATAGGTACTCACTGCAGTGCCCCGTTGAACGACAGCATAGGATTGAGGAATTAATTCTTTTCTGTGCTCTTTGGATTTCCCGCACTGCCGTAGATCAAAAAGTGATCAAAAACAAGTAGTTGCATTCTTCTTTTGAACGCTAAAGACAGCCAAGATGTCGTGTGCTATTTGTATGGAGCAACTGCAGCAGAGTAAGCAGCCTAAGGTGCTGACTTGTGGTCACTCTTTCTGCTTACCGTGCATCGAGCGCTGGTTCGAGTCCGAGCAGAGAAATACTAACGACGGGACTGGACGCCGTGCGGTGCGATGTCCAGTCTGCTTACAGTATACTCCGCTGCCGACAGCATCATCGGGTGATGAAGGTTTGACATCGCTGCCTACCAACTTCGCATTATTGGAGGCACGAGAGGAGAACTCGATCAAACTATGTGACGATGATGATGGTGATAGATCATCTCGGATGTGCTCACTTCGTGCCGGTAAGATACTGGAGTTCCAGTGTAAGACGTGCGATGGGCAGCTGATCTGCCGGCAGTGTGTCGGATCCCAGCACCGGCCAGCTGCCGATCATCGCATCGGTAGCCTCGCGTCACTTGTCCGTCGGCAGTCGACCGAGAGAGCCGATCTAGAACAGAAAGTCACGGAACTCCAAATGAGAACGATTGTATTAACCGAAAGTAACGCAGTCCAGTTGGATCTGCTAGACCATGAAAGTAATTCGAGGGCAAACTCTACAACGACAACTAACAAAGATACTAGATCTGCAGAATCTGGTATCGGTAAAACATCCAAATCAGAAACAGGATGCAGTTCCGACCGCACAGTAATTCTCGGGACACACACAAACAATAAGCAGCCAAGACCAAGGTTACATTCTGGGAGCCTTCCAGAGGGGGTTAATGTCACTGAGAGGAGGCCACCGCGCGTCCGACCCAAGTCTCTCCCACCTCCTCCGCCAACCTGCTATACAGACAACCGTCTACCCCACACCTTTCAAGGATCCTCTCCACCACCACCTCCACCAAGCCGCTCCGGGCAAGGATCATCTCAACCACCACCACCACCACCCCTGCCAACCTGGTCCTTACTAAGATCCTGTCAACCACCACCTCCTCCGCCATCCCGCTGTCGAGATAACCTGCTACCCAGCACCTTTCAAAGATCCTCTCCACCACCACCACCTCCACCAAACCGCTCCAAGCAAGGATCATCTCAACCACCACGTCCCCCGCCAACCTGCTCCTTTCTAAGACCCTGTCAACCACCACCTCCTCCGCCAGCCCGCTGTCGAGATAACCTGCTACCCAGCACTTTACAAGGATCCTCTTCACCACCACCACCTCCACCAAACCACTTCGGGCAAGGATCATCTCAACCACCACCTCCCCCGCCAACCGGCTCTTTTCTAAGATCCTCTCAACCACCATGTCCTCCGCCATCCCGCTGTCGAGATAACCTGCTACCCAGCACATTACAAGGGTCCTCTTCACCACCACGACCTCCACCAAACTACTCCGGGCAAGGATCATCTCAACCACCACCTCCCCCGCCATCCCGCTCATTGCAAAGATCCCCTCAACCACCACCTCCTCCGCCATCCCGCTCCTTGCAAAGATCCCCTCAACCACCACCTCCTCCGCCATCCCGCTCATTGCAAAGATCCCCTCAACCACCACCTCCTCCGCCATCCCGCTCCTTGCAAAGATCCTCTCAACCACCACCACTTCGTTCGCAAACCCGCTACATAAACAACCGCCTACCACACACCTCGTCAGGACCCCTTCCAGATCCACCACCACCTTTCCGTTCTGCTGGACAAGGGTCGCGAACACCGTCTGCTGTCGGGGACCAGCATACTAGTTGCGACCAACTGGGCACCAGCGACGCCCCAAGACCGCACCTGCCTACAAGTGTGCCCTCATCTACCTCTGGTCAATCAGACAGTTCCACGACTAACTCATCACAGCAATTAGGGACAAACAGACAGTCTCACACTCTCCGATCGAGAGGCCCACCACCTCCTCCTCCACCGCGTCCGAAGACGAGGCCCCTATCACACCCAGCCGGTCGGTCCACTTGAGCTCCGTCAGCGACAACCAGCAGGTGTGGTGTGAAATTTAGACACTATGAAATAAGACTAATTGGTTGTATTGCGCCAGCATGCCTAAGTGGACAGAATTAGCACAGTGACAGGTCACATGTGAGGTTTAGAATCTACAGAGTGAGTAAAAAAAAAAGCGAAATCCAAACCACTAAAAACTTGAAATATTTCATAATTATTCAAAAAAATATGTAGCACCAAAAATAATAATTACTGGAAAGCCAATTTCATAAACTACTTTTATATGAAAAAGTTACTGAAATTACCCAGTCCGTTCAAAAATCACCATTTAAACGCAATGACCATAAAACCTCTTTCGTCCAAAAATGCGATTTCAAGAATTGTCGTCACAACACAATTGACTTCAAACATCACCAGCGATAAAACATCAGTTGAAAAGTAAAAGATATTCTAAAAAGTCCTTTTGAAAGCCGTCTTTAAAAAAAGTTGATTTTAGTATAAATCTTATTGTTTGACCAAGCAGGGTTAATTAAAATATATCGTGTACCGCAGTTGTTGACAGTTGTTGAAAAAGAATTCTGTCATTTTCTTTGTTGTTCCAAATAGTTAGAACACCCAATAAATTGCTTTTTTTTTTGACGAAACAGGTTTTAGGGTCATTACGTTCGGTGATATTCTTTGAACGGATTGAGCAATTTCAGTATCTAACACTAGCTTATGAAATTGGCTTCCCAGTCATTATTTTTGGTGCAACATATTTTTTTAAATATGAATTATATTTTTGGGGGTTTGGGTTCCGCTTTTTTGACTTACCCTGTATATAAGTACAAAGAGACCAACCCTTCTAGTAGGCCAAATCTCATACGAACATCGGCCTTGGCTAGTCTCGGTTCAAACGTTGATTTGATTTCGATTTTGTTACCCAAATGGAGAAAAACAATAATAAACAATAATTAAAAAGCTATATTGTTCTTACAATGCCTAAAAGGCCTTTATTACATTTTTGAAAGTATTTCCCATTAGTAGCAGTCTGTAAATTTACAATATCAATTTTGAAACTGACAGTTATGCAATAGCGGTGTTTTTTTCTCCCAAATATTATTTTTGCATCACCATTACAAACACAGCCTTACCAACTTCAATGTATTCACAATAAACTGAACAATATTACAATCGATTCATCTCTCAGAACCATGCTCAGTTTTCGTTTTCTGATAAATACATTGATCTAAAAAAATACGCTTGTATAAAGCTGCAATTTTTATTGAAGCATAGACACGAAAATAAGTAAGCAAACACTCGGCCATATTCCCACAGATTTTGTACAACTTCAGGTTACTCCAATTTCACAGAACTTTAAACAAAAAGGGAGTTTTATGGCAAGAGTTGACTTCACGTCTCCATGGATACAGCTGTATGTGTTTTCATCGTCTCCCAGAATACCAACATTTCATATGGGAAATGTTGAGCATTTTATTCACAAACTTACAGGAATTATATATTCTCTGAAAACTGTCGTAATTAGTTAAGTTTGCTAGGCTACAGACTAAAACTGATTAAATGTGAATGCAGCATGGTTTTATGGTTGAAGTCAGACTCAACAGAAATGAAATGGCCAGGAAGGAACTTAGATGTGACACTTTCCTTGAAGAAATACACAAATTCTTCCAGATGACACAGTGTCAAACACATGTCCATTCCATGTAAATGGAGAAAAAAAAATAAACATCGTGGAGGACCGAGACCAGGACATATCTCAAATTTGTCATTCCGTTTTTTGATGTACATGTACACTCATCAGTAAAATTGTCAGCACATTAGAAAGCTTGTAAGTGTAGCCATAAGGTTTTTTTTAAACTATCTCAGTCTAGCCATCGCAGTAATGAATAATGTATGTATTACACTACTTCCAATGATGAATTATCAGTTGCACTTGAATAAACATGTACATGAAATAGCAGTCGCTTATAAAATACTGCCGTCTGTCAACAGTGTTGTGGTGCAGTGAATGAATTAGCTGCTCCATCGCAGTAGTCTTATCCGTGACCCTAGAAGTCGACACTCGACAGCCAACATGTACTGGACCAAAGTCCGGATAATACAAGGCCCAACCAACGGCTGTTTGATGAAATGCGGTAATAATGTTTTTTCCCCGAAAGCCGGCATTCATACATCGCTCGAATGCAACATTTTAGAAGGCGAATTTCACCGACGAGAAATCAAGGAGTACCTTTGGTGAAAAATAATTGTTTTGAAGACTTTGAAACGAATGTTTTTCCGTAACACTTTGAACAGACACGACATTGTGTACGTACCTCTCACGTAGCATGCGCGTAGGATACATTTTGTTGCCCAACCTCATCAAGAAGTTGTGACGAAAATGCCTCAAAAAGCACCGTTAGAGTTCTCTTAAATGTTACCTTTTTTCAGCGTCAGCCAAAGTGTCTTGACCTTGTACAGTATGAACTCCATTTCACGGTAAAGATTTTGGTTAAAATCGAGATATTAAGTCGAAGATACACACGTGATGACTGAACACACTGTCATGAACGCGCGATAAATCGACTTGAGAATCCAAGATGGCCGCTATTCACTTCACGTTTGTAACAACCACGGTGATTGGCTGAAAGTTTTTTACCGTTTTATAGAAAGACTTAGACTTTGGAAATGCAGTTTATTACATTAAAAAATCTTTAAAAATTATTAGCTATCTTCTTTTGATGAAATTTGGTTTATCATTATGGGATATTTGACAATGGACAGATTTTTCGTCTATGAATATTCATCGTATGATATCAATGCATTGTCGTCATTGGAGTCATGGTTTGTTCACATTCATTCAGTGCCTTTAAAATGTAAATTAAAGGCGAATTTAAGTTAATAAATTAACATTTTGAAACAGTGGAAAGTTGGAGAATGTTGATACTTAAATTACATATAAACAATGCCCAAACTGCAGCTTACAGATGAAAACAAATGAAGGTTTTCAACATTTTCTCCATGGATGACATTACATGTCGGATGTACTTGGGATTTCTGTGGCCAAGCACTTGGAAATAAGGTAAGCAAACGTTGTAAGACATGACGCTTTTTCAAAACCTGCTAAAATGTGTACTTTTAAAGTTAGCTTGTCCTAATATTATTTTGAGTCGTTTGAGTTGCTCTAATTACATTTTGGAACACATGTCTTAAATAGGTGTAAGATGGGTTGAAATGGGTGTAAGATGTGTTAAAACAGATGTAAGATGGGTTGAAATGGGCGCAAGACGGGTTGAAACAGGTGTGGAACGTCACTATACCAAACACCGCTAAACCGAACACTTGGCTATACCGAAACATCATCCTTGGCTCCCGATTTTTGTGAACAAAACGTACCGAACATTGTTGTTAAAAATTTCAATAGAAGAGGGACAAGTGGCTATTATTTCCCCAAGGAATAGAAGGGGAAAGCCATCCATTGCTGTGGTTAGTTGGCTTAAAAACAGTGTAATTGCATAATTCAATAGACGGCACGTGTTCAAAGTCGTCTTTCAGTAACTACCAGGAAATGCAGGGTGAAGTTTTGAAGGGCGCTATTTATTAAAAAGTGAGTACCGGAGCACCAGCAGCTTAAAATCGCTATGCCGAACGATCGCCATTACAAACAATTTCTGTGGATCCCACAATGTTTGTTATAGCGGCGTTCCACTTTTATGGCGTTCCACTGTAATGGGTTGAAACGGGTGTAAGATGGGTTGAAACGGGCACAAGATGGGTTGAAATGGGTGTAAGATGGGTTGAAATGGGTATAACGTGGGTTGAAATGGGTGTAGGATGGGTTGAATTTCCATCTTTCTGGGGCCAGCCCATTTCAAATGCCACATGATTTACAACACTACAAACACGACACAGACATGAATATTCAACGCAAGCACCTTACAATCAATATATGAACAAGGGGCTAAAAGTCCTTATGGTACCCCTCTAGTTTCAAAATGACAAGAAATGGGAATTGCTTTGGAGGCGGGGGAGGAGCTTAGTATGTTCAAGGGGGGGAGTTTTGATCATGTATTTCATCACCAGACATTAGATTCTGATTGGGGGAGTTTAACCACGCCCACCCCACCCCCGAGTCTCCGATAGTTCATGCTGCCGCACATCCGCCAGGATTTCGTTTCTGGGTCGTAGATTTCCACCGTCTTGAGATACGTCGTGCCATCAAAGCCGCCCACCGCCATGAGTTGGCCGTTGACAACTGACAACCCCACCTGACAGAAGACACAAATTATGAGGAAACGTTAACTCAAACCAAGATTCGCCCTTCACGTTTTCCTTCACAGGCCAGCCGGACTAGTGAACCAGACTCTTAACTGACCCGCGGGCCTTTTCACTAGCAGTGGCGTAGCCAGGAATTTTTCAGTGGGGGGCGTTGGGGGGCTGGAACATTTCATGGGGGGGCGTCATGTAGATCAATGATAATTATTTTAGAAACTCAAAATCTCAGTGGGGGGGGGGGGGCGACTGGGGGACGACAAGGTTTCATGGGGGGGCTGTCCCCCCCCCACGCCCCTACACCCTCACTAGTCCACAACAGAAGTTTTTCTTGCCACCAGAATGTCATAAAAAAAACAATGTGCATACATGTATAATAAAAGTGAATTAAAAACGTGAATTTATCATAACAGTGGATGAAAGCAGACACAAATTCATCTATTGGTATTAAGAAATTCAAAAAATTAATTATTATATTCAAATCAACTTTAAAAACAAAAACAAATTATCATTTGCTACACAAAAGCTATCAAATCTGGTCCCTCAAAAATAAAAAAAAATTGGGGAAAAAAAATTAAAGTCACGAAAATAAACTACTACCCAATACTGTCCGTGGGGGACAATATTGGCATGCACACGCATGGACAGCCATGAAAACCGGCGCGGCCACGCGTTATCAGCACAAGTACCAGCGTTAAGACATCAAAATAAATACAGAAAAGCGGAAAATGCAGACATAGAAAAGGGAAGTCAAGTTAAACTGTATGAATTAAGCCACAAAATCTTTCTCCACCGATATTTTCATGACATTTCTCGATGTAAAATTCGACTAGATTACACTACATAGGCCATGTTGTTTCAACAACGCTGTATGTGCAGTACCGTCTGTACCCCAATGCATTCAGCCAATTGCCACGGTAAAATAAAGGGCGCTGTGGCTACACGCTCATTCATAAAATGGCCGAACGGTATTCTGAAGTTTGTGTCCTGTACTTTTTTATGCTTTTGTGTACCTTCACAAAAAGCAGTGCAAGTCCATGTTATTCCTTTGATTTATACGCTAGCGATTGCGGCGCAATATTCACAGAAATCCGCGGCTACACAGAAAAGTTTCAAACCTTATCTCATTAATTTTGACTCGCCAGCTGGGCTACTTTTAGAATGGTTTTGACTAGCCCACCGCTGTTCTGACACGTGTTTGGCTAGCGGGCTACCGCTAAAGGTCACACCCTGCTCCAACCCCCCTGGTAATTTGGCTAAATCCCTGCCTGAATCTAACAACATGCAACACTTGTCACATAGAGATGCCTGCCTAGTACATGTATAACAAGATCCAACAGGTAATAAAACCTACCCCACTTCGTCTTGAGTTCATCGCGACGATCGGCTTCCACGTATTTGTCGTTGAGTCGTATCGCTCGGCGCTGCTCAACTCTGTCTGGTCGTCCCTCCCGCCGACGGCGAACAGCATGTCGTTGTAGACGGCGCAGCCAAGGTGTTTACGCCGTGTGCCCATGGGGGCCACGGGCGTCCACTTGTTGGAACGAGGGTCGTAACGTTCCACTGTGTTGAGGGGCGAGGTGCCGTCTGACCCCCCTACGGCGTACAGGAAGCCCCCAAGGACTGCTACAGCGACGCCCAGTCTTCGTGTGCTCATGGATGCTACACGGGTCCATCTGTTAGCATGAGGCTCATATCTGGTTAACAAAATGGAAAACGAAAAAATGGGGCCAAAAGAAATATGTAAATTGTCGTACAAATAATGCCAGCAACAACATGAATAAAAAGATAGATTTGGCTAGTGGAGCTGGATCCGAAACTTTGCTAAAAACTCAGTGACTTTGTTGATTTCAGTTAGTAGTCAGTGAAGCTACTCTCAGTCACAACAACAACAAGGGGGCCCTTGAAAGAATCAAAACTTCTAGCAAAAATATATTCACTTTTTTACCTAAATTCTTTACATTTGTAATTTGAGTCTTAAACTTTGTTACTGGAGAATTTGTATCATAAGATGAATCTTATGAATATTTAAATTGCGGTACTCGCTGCTACATGTACATCAGATTCGAACCAGCCAACCAATCACGTAAGCTCGGTGGTCGAGTGGTAAGACGTCTGCACTAGAAAGCAGGTCGTTGGTTCGAGTCCCACCGAGCGATTTTTCAAACTTTTACTCAGGAGGAAATACACTGAATATACAGCGTTTTTACATGGGTGAAGGGCAAAACCTAACACTGATTTACATCACCCCGACGCAAATTCACATTATGAATACTTAAACGCTCCCTTGTTTTTAACACCAATACGACAACAATAACCTGGAAAAAACTACAACTAAACAACCTCAAAAAAATTAAAGTGAAATGCTAAAACGTGAAATTCAGAAACAAAAACGATGTGAGTAATATTACCTCTCGACTATGTTGAGACATGAGACGCCGTCCTGCCCACCCACTGCGTACATGTAACCATCTAGGACGGCTACTCCTACACTTGTTCTGCAGGTGCTGGTGGGCGCAACGTCACTACTCCATTGATTTGTCTGTGGGTCATATCTGATTGGGAAATAAAATAGGAAAGTTATTTCATAAGCCAGTTTTACACTGGAATATGCGAAAGTACAAAGTTGCTCAGATTTTGCTTGTACTTTAATATTTCCAAATATTTATTCTGAGCTTAGGCAGCATGGATATCACTCAGATGTGAGATTGATTAAATATCTGAAATAGAAGGCTACCATGGTAAATTTTTCTAAATATTTCCCCCATCGGTGAATTCATCGGATATTCAAAATTTTGTTCTAAGAACAAAATGCAAAATTGAACAAGCCATAATTTAAAGTTAAACCCTGTAAAAACGTTGTAAAACTTCAAGGTAAACCTTGAGTTACCGCCTTTTAAGTTAAAGTTTGCGTTCTCCCTAAGGTTGTCATTTCTGAAGTGACACAAACTCTTTGAACACGTTCACCTCTCAATGCTGTTGAGATAGGAGGAGCCATCATGACCTCCCACTGCGTACAGCAAGTCATCTAAGACAGCCACGCCCACCCCGCATCGTCGTTTGCTCATGGGTGCGACCATCCGCCACTCCACGTTCTGCGGATCAAAGCGTTCCACGCTGGAGATGGCATCGCCGCTGCACCAGCCACCAACTGGGGAGCAAAAACATTCAACCAGAATCAAACATTAAAACAACGGCAAAGTCCTACAATTTACTGATTGATTGCGACATCTGCTGCAATATCAGATTCGAACAGTCAACTGACCCGACAAGCCCAACGGTCAAAATGGTAAGAATTTACACAAGTACGCAGGAGGTCATGGGTTCGAGTCCCACCTTGGCAAGCTTGTGAATTTTGTTTTATAATTGCAAGCCCTCAGATACCACTGTGAATATAAAAAAATGTGCCAGTGAAGGGCAAGGCCTGATACTAAAGTTACATCTCCAAGACGTTAAATTCCATCCTACAAAATAGATGAGAATACCAGGATACATGTCAGCATACTACCCTAAGAACACCTTGTTGCAATTTGAAACATTGCTTGATCTAATCGGGGCTGCTCTGCCTCCCAAACAGAATAATAGCAGCATGTCAAAAGGATATAAGTGTGCATTTACAAGAATTAGGTACCAAATTGAAAAAAACACAGGCACTTGGGTACCCGTTAAAGAAACCAACCCCAAAATATAAATCTTGGAAGTTGCTGTACAGATTGTTCATAAAGGTCCGCACGACAATGCTACCACATCGGTGCGTCAACGGAGCAATATACAAGTGTGTTCAGTCACTTCAGCAAGCTCTTCAGCTTTATGGTGTGAATTGCATTTTCGCAAGCGTCACAAACATGAATGTGTTTTTCAACGTAGCCTTGTTTTTATTTTGAAAATTCCCATGAATGACATTCAAAACCTTTCTTCTTTGATTTCTGCAAACTTACTGAGTAATATTTGAAGTTAATTATGGTACTCGATTGTATAACCTGGAACCGGCTCCCGACATCAGCGGTCGGAAACTCTGGTACCCGGTTCTGATGCACAGCCCTATAATAGGCTGCGTTGGAACTACTTGGCTACGGCTAGCAATAACGTGTCTATGGGAAGTGGCTCCACCTCCTTCCATAGATACATGTGTGATTGCTAGCCACAACTACATAATGTGGACTCGGCCATATTTGTGAAGATTCTAGTTCCTTCGTTAATCTGCAACTGGCAATAATATGCCAAAAGGCCCACCTGCAAAGAGCACCTCACCACACCGGATAGGTTTCCTTGGGCGCGTCCGGGGCCCCTGCATCAAGGGTCTCTCCTGGGGTAGGAGCAGGTAGTTCTTGGCCTCATCTACCAGGTCTCGACAGGCCTCGTCGCTACGGATCAGGAGATCTGTGCTGACTGTACCAACTAGGAACTTGGGGTTCAACAGGGGAAGTCGAACGTGTTGGAGAACCTGTAACACAAGGAAGATTGAGCTCAGAGCAATTTTCTGAAATTTCAGCCTTCTTCCAACCCTGCATGTGTGTCCACTTCATGTTTGTTGGCAGTTCCTCTGTCATTTACCTCGGAAGAAGGCTTTGTTAAAGGCTGACATATCAGGCCACTTTCATTGTTTTGAAGTTCAAACAGACTTGTACTCTCATTGCGCAGAATTGGAATTGAGTAGCACTAATTATAAAATGGAACACGACGGCTCAATTAACACATCTGGACACTAAACCATGAATTAGTTTCCAGTATCTGATTTCTCTATTTTGACATGTGTTAGGTGTACTCAAAGTTTTCATATTACCTTAGCTAGTTCCCCTCTTCTTTCCGGGATGTTGTATTTGACCCATGATATGACGGAGCTGTAGACCTGTTCTTCACTGCGTACGTTCAGTTCATCGCTGCCGGTGATTTCCATCAGCTGATTGACTGGTAGCAACATAAACTCCTCGCTTTCCATGACCTAGACAAACACAAGAACACAAGAGTTGAGAAGAAATCAGACAGAAACAGAACAATAGAGAGCTGAAGTTACGGGGTGTAATTTTAAAGTAAAAGGGGACAAAAATGTGTTCACAGGGATGGAGTGCTTGTTTCTCCTCCGTTGGCGATTGGGCCAGACTCAGCTGCTGTGGGGGTATAACCACACCTCCTCCACAGCGAGTCTGTTACCTTCCCAGCATTGAATAATGAGAGGAGAGGAGTTATTGAGGTAAAGCGTCTTACTCAAGGGCACAACATGCATAGCCACGGCGGGGCCCGAACCCACAACCTCACAATCATGAATCCTGTGCTCTTCCGCTAGACCACATGTGTCCGCCTAATTTCAAGATAAATTTAAATTGAGAGAATACAGCAAGTTTCAAGACTTAGATTCCTTTTATAACCGGATACGAGAACATCCCCGAGGAAACTTGCCTGCAAGAAATTCTGTTGTGTGAATTTATCAGCCACTCTGAGCAAATCTCGACAGGCGTGCGTGTCAGCAAACGCCCGGATACCGAGACAGTTCGAAGGGTCCAACTGCCGTTTGAGGAATTCACAACACGCTTCCTGGATCTCCGAAAGCTGCAGCAGACAGGCAGCGGGGAGCAACGTCTGCACATTGCTCTCTTCAACGGTGATCGTCGACGTGTAAGCAAAGTCAATGAGTTGTTCCATGGCTCGCTCGTCAATGTCCCTTATGGTGACCTCTGTCTGCCGGCTCTCAGCCAGCTCGCCCGTGAACATAGCCCGGAAGTACGGACTGCACGCGGACAGGATGATCCGATGGGCGTAGATCTTGTTGTCGTTGACAACGATGACGACGTCGCAGAGCTCCCGCTGTCGCCGAAGGATGTTGATCATCTCCAGGGTCTCGCGGGGGTGGCGGTCTGATGTGTAGACGAAGCGAGAGGACTGAGACGGTGTCTCAAATACCTGCTGGGCCCCTGCCATGGTTAGACTGGTGCCAAACAGTCAGAGTGATTACAGAAACGACAAGGTCTGTCCAGTCCAGATGATCCTCTTTTGGTCAACAGGAAGTGCTGGATCCGTCATCCAAAACCCTTCTGCAAATCAAAATGAAAACTCTTGTGTTTAATGTTCTGCCAAAATTTTGGTAAACTACATAAGTTCTGCTCAGTGCTCTTTGCCTTACCACAAACGGTTAAAAACAAATTACATGCCGGGTGGATTCTGTCCTGATCATTGCCAAAACAATGAGGGGAAAAATCCACGTTCCATACTGAGTAACATGGAGAAGTTACAGGTTCATGGCGTAGTCAACAAATTTGTTGGTGATTCATCTATTCTATGGTATGGGGCTCAGCTACGCTAGTTCTAGGAGTATCGCACAGCACCAACATGACAAACCATAAACTGGTGACAAAATCGTCTTCCCCCAAAAAGGTGATTGTGTATCAACGGGCCAGGTTCCTATAAGGTAACAAAATCCACTTTTAAAATTATTTGACCTACTAAACTAGTTGGCGATATTAAGGACACACAGGTCTTTGTCACAGATAAAGTTAAACATCTGAACATGTTAATAAAGGGCAGGGTTTTGATTTTTTTGAGGAAAATTTGGGGGTAAAATGACGATGACAACGACAAAACGCAAATTTAATAATGGAGACATTGCCTGATGTACAGTGAGCGCACAAGGCACGCTGAATCGCACGGCACCAACCACAAACTGCGTAGGAAAATCGTAATTTCTACCCCAAGAATTACAAAATGGGTGTCATTTTATTGACATGATTGAGAATTCATGCTTAATGACATTTTCTGTTTTTCAACCTAAAGTTTAGGTTGAAAAACAGAAAATGTCATTTTTGAGAAATAAAAAATACTCGACCCTAATTGGATCGAAACAAAACAGTGGCCCTTCACCCCAACAATTGCCAAAGAGGTGTCATTAGAACTAACAATTGAGACCCCTCCAGTCCACTGCCATGCCCTAGTTCGGAAAAAAAAAGAAGTTAAAAAGTAAAATTAAAAGAATCAAAAAGGCAGTGGATATTTTGCCGGAGACGGCAAACCTTCAGTAAACGTTAGTTTGCCGGATATGCACTGAACATGCGCAGTTACTGTTTTTTTGTACTTGAACATTTTCCGGTGACAAAGTTTAGTCTGGCTCCATGCCAATATTATCGTTGTATTTTTGTATTAACAAGATGGGAATCAGACCATTTTATAATTTCGGACTTTATTTCCCTTTTAAAAAAAATCCTCCAGAGCCATAAATCTGAAAAAGAAAAAGTAATACTCTGCAATAAAATGTTTGAGACATATTAAAATAATAAAAGAAGAATATTCTTATTTATTTGGGGATGGGAAAAAAACACCTTAAAATTGTGGCGGGGATCTGGATTCGAACTCGGGACATCCCACTCACTAGAGCTATTGCTTAACCACTGCGCCAAGTGTGCTTCACAACTTTGGTGGGAATTTAATACATGTTATAATTCAGCCCTATCTTAAAGAGTACAGCGCCCTCTGTTGATATGGATTGCCGCCGGCAAACCTTTAGTAAACGTTAGTTTGCCGGCGTTACCTCCGGCAAAATATACACTACCAATCAAAAATTCAATTTAAAGACCGCCGCCGGCAATCCAAAATTGAATAATTTACCATGATTATCATCGTTTGTAACAACACTTACACAAAAACATAGAGCGTTACACAGCCGACCCAACTGTCATCAGAATATAATTTAACTTCAATGATTCAGTAATGAAAATTAAACTTCCGAATTGCATAGGCAGGCGAGAAAAATCGGAATATGGCGTAAACCACAGCAGAGATGAACTCACTTGACCTTATGATAATTGTGAACAGCGCCACCAAGCATCAAAATTATCAAGTAAACAATATTTTAATAAATATGATTTCTATTAATAATACATCATGTTAAATATATTCTGATGTCCAAATTAATCAATGTAAAATTAAAAAATTTAAATAGTAATTTTGAATGAAATTAATACTTTATTTATATTCCAATATAATTACGTTATTCTGGGTTGAAAATGATATGTGTTGTTCGAGGACAATCATCCTAGAAACAGCAGACGCCGAGCCACATTTCGTGAATTTTGCGAACCAAACTTTTATAGGATTTTGACAAGTTCCACGTTCAAAATGACTGTTGAATCGCCACCGGGGGAGCCAGAGGCTTCCTCACCGTCCAGGAAATCCGGCAAACGGCTGAACATCGTACTTCAATGCGCAGCAAAAGGCGACGCGGCCCGGCTTCAAGACTGTTTTTCGAAGGAAGACGATCCGTATCACGACCGGGTGGAAGGTCAGTTGAACTCCCGGGACGAGGAGGGTCGCTCAGCTGTGGAGATCGCTTGCACGGAGGGCCACCTGGAGATGCTCAAACTGCTACTCGAAAAGGTTGAACATGCTGTTTAATGGGACAAGTGGGTTGTTTTCTCCCTATGAAAAATATTAGCCGCGATATTCTGATATCTGGCTGACCCCGCCCCCAAATCCCCCTGGCCTTGTCCTTCAGCCTCAGGCTTCACCCTACCCCTTCCCATTTTTTTCTCAATCTTAAATTCTTGCCCCCTCCCAACCCCATTCTTTAATATTCTTCCACATTTGTATTAAATTGTAATGAAATAATTTTCTTCAACCCCTTTTACTCGGCTATTGAGGTTGGATGCCATTTTTATTTTCGGAAAAAAATGTAGGCCTAGTTTAGCACTTTAGCCTAGACAACTTCTAATCCTGAAAAACAAAGTAAATGTGCCTTTAAAAAACAAAACCCAGCAGAGCAGGTTCTGAGGTTGGTGTTGAACTGCAAAAGCTCATAGTCATGTTATAGAATTAGGCCGAGTAAACAATTAGGCCTAATAATACTATAGTTCTTGTTCAAACTTTTAGAAAAACTGAAGGAGACAGGCGGTTTTGGGTGTTTTTTTTTCCCTAAGATGGTTCCATTTTCTTGACTCTTTTGCTGACAAAATCCTTTTGCTGACAAAATCCTTTTGCTGACAAAATCCTTTGGACATAGCAACACTTTTTGGAAACAAATGAAATATAGAGTGTATTGAAACATTTGAGGTTTTGGCAAGAAATATCCTACAAATATTGTTGAAATCACTCTTGGGAATCAGTATTTGTGGTTTGGCTGTATAGGCCCCCTATCAGAAGTTGTCTTTTTAAATTTTAGGCAAAAGTGAACCCAGCGCGAAGTGTTTAAAGGGCCAGTTGGAAAAAAGGAAGCGGGCTGTTTATGTTTTGCTTGGCCTTAAATAACGACACTGTAGTTGAAGTCTAATAATGTCTCCCTAGCAAAGTTGTTATGCTTCCGTTTTTTACTCTTTTTTGTTGTTGTCCTGTCAGGGATGTGACTCCAATATGAGGAATCCCAACACAGGCAAGACGGCGCTAGACATGGCCTGTATCTTGAACAGAGAAGACATGGTCAAGGAGTTACTAGACAAAGGAGCGGCTGGAGACGCTGCAACTAAGAGAGGTATTGAAATATGGCATTCTCAGATTCCTAACTATTCATATTCATTACTTCAATCAATTCATCAATATGCCATCTTTTTTGTATCATTCTTCTGTGTGTCTTTTATCTTTAGGCTACACCGCGTTGCATCACGCAGCAGCTTGGGGAAACCTGGCATGCCTGAAGCTCCTGATTCAATTTGGCTCCAGCCTGCAGGTCAAGACTAGCCATGGAGAGCGCCCTCGGGAGACAGCCTTGCGATACCAGCATGAAAAATGCGCACACTATTTAGACTGGTCTGGTAAGCCCACAAAGACAGTTCGAGACGACATTTTTTTGGAACCACGTATAGAAATTCGGTGGAATTTGGGACAGAGATTGCCTAATGTTCCCAGTTTGGTACCCATATTCCTGATTGAAAGTTTGTGACAACCTCCTGTCAAACCATCTTACCCCATCCCCCTCCCTCCCCCCACCTCTCCACCTTTTCAAAGTGACAAGATGAAATTTGATTGATAATTTAATAGAGGCTCGTCGTGCCTTGCTGGCTGTCATCAAAGAGATCAAAGAGAACGTGGAGGACGTTCAGAAGATCCAAGGACGACTCACTAAGGATGAGAGGGTGAGTCATCACAAGCCCATCCCAAGTCAATTACAAGCCCATCAGGAGCCCATTGCAAATCCATCAGAAGCCCATAACAAATCTATCACAAGCCCATCACAAGTCATCACAAGCCAATCAAGAGCCCATTTGAAGTCAGTAACAAGTCTATCGCAAGCCCATCACAAGTCCACCACAAGCCCATTAAAAGCCCATCATGAGCCCATCACGAGCCCATCACAAGTCCATCACAAATCCATCGCAAGTCAATCACAAGCCCATCATAAGTCCATCACAAGCCCATTGCAAGTCAATCACAGGTCCATCACAAGCCCATCACACGCCCATTTCAATTCAGTCAGAAGCCTATCACAAGTCAATCACAAATAACTGTGCCCCAGGTCAAGTTACAGTCTAGTCATTTGAACTGTGACATTACTTTCTTGTTCATCTCGTGGTTCTTGTGTTGAACTTGTGATTTACCAGTAACCAAAACCATGATGGTCTTGTTATGGACTATGTAGACACTGTCAGAGATAAAAACCTTAGGAGTGGCTCATTCAGGCTAGATTTTGCCTTTTCAATCTGAAATAATTGATGAGTTTTGATAAGATTTCAAAATGTGCATAACAGTAGTGTAAAATAATGAGGTTTTGCAGAAACACATGTGGAAGAAACTCTTTTGAGAAGATGTGTGGTTCTGAAAAGAACCGGTTGGTTGTGAAACTAAAAGTTCCAATCAGTATACATTGATCATCATTACTTCGTCTGGCTTTCTTCTGAAGACAATCAGAGCATATGGATTGGAACGTCAAGTTTCACAACCAACTGGTTCTTTTCAGAACCAAACATCTTCTCAAAAGAAATTCTTTCACATGGTGATACCCCAAACCCTCACTAGTTAATATGAGTTTAATGACTTGTCCTCCCCAGATGACAGCTCTAAACGCCTGCACAGAGAAGCAGGAGTGGTTGGATAATGGCGGCGAGAACTTGACAGTGGAGGACTTCAACAAACAGAAACAAGTACTGTCAGATATTCTGGAGCCTGTCCTCATCAAAATGTCCGAACCTCGTAAGTTTCTTTGTTTTGTTAAAAAAAAAATTTAAATTCAACACATGAGTTAAAAACCCTGACAGATCTATTTTAGAATTAGGCAACACAAACCTCCCAGTATTGCAGTTAAGATACTTGTGATGCAGATCGTAAGTAATCGCAAGCCAATCACAAGTCAACTCACAAGCTGTTCTAACGAATATTCCAGTTTGGTATATCGACAAAGTTGTCTAGGTCAAAGGTAATTCGGGATAAAATCGCAGACATGATGTTACGCAAATGCGCATTCTGCTCATAATTAAGCTTTCATGCGCCTTCGGTAAGCGTTTTTGAGTATCTGGAAAGACCTGCGACCCATATCATTGTGCGCATGCGCAGTTGCAAACCCCGAACTGGCTTATTGTGAACAAGTATGCTTTTGTAACTGTTGAGTCATCCTCTGATACCTGTGAATGGACTTGTGCTGTACATGTATTTGTGATCTGTCAGATGCACTTTCACTACACCGTTGGAAACATATGAGCTGTGAGTTGTTGAATTGAATATTTGTGCTTTATTTTTCTTTTTCTTGTTTTAGCTCCGGAAAAGCCACACAGAAGATGAAGCTTGCTTCTACAAACGTATGTGTGTAAATATTTATTGGTTATCGGCAGCAGCCATGTTGTGTCCGACTGTAAAACTGCACTCAAACCGAATGACATCACTTCCCGTTAGGATGCGGGAAAGATATACTCTATACTTCAACTCTTCAACTCTACTGCTCTTCAACCAATTCTCCAAACGAAGTTTTAATTTGTATGTTTTTAGCTGCGGCTTAGCAGCTCTACAAGTACTCGATGTCTCTCCGTTGGTTGGTTGGTTGGTTGGTTAGCAACAAACTTCAGCACATGCCTTTTTCGGCCATCAATCACCTTGTGCCTTTAATAGGCTTTGTTACAACACGTGCATCAGGTCTTATTGCAGTCGAGGAAAATTGAGTCACTGGAGTCAAAAACGGGATGTTTGTACCGAAAACGCTACTATGGAGGTCACTCATTTCGCGTTGGGACTGGCACTGTACTGCACACAAATTGGGTGTTCCACATGCTATAAAACACTCCTCACACCAACTGACATTCAACAAATGGGAATCTTTTTCAATTGACAGTCACGACCACGTGAATAGTAGTGCATTATAAGAACAGACTTTTACATCATGTACATGACTTATAGGCTACAGCAGGTCTACAGTTTGGCCACAGCTTACGAGATCAATCGAGCTTGTTATGCAAGTTTCTTTATATACATGTATATATTATGTACATATGCAACCCTCTGCCAAACTAGAAACGTTTAATTTGATTCGCCGCTGACCTACTAATGGGCGAAAGATTACCTGAACTATTGTCGGGTCGCAAAGCGTTGGAATGTGTAAAGCAATTATACCATAATTAATTTCCATATTTCTTAAATAAAGGCCTTATAAGGTTTTTTTGATGTCCCAATACAAAAATGAATAAATGTTGTAGATTTGGAAAAATGTGTCACTTGACACATCTTTGGAAATGACCTTCTTTTATTATTTTCTTCAAAATGACAGCACGCCAGATGGAGTAACACAGAGAGTTTAGTGCCGTATACTATCTTTAAAGGGAATATACATCATTTGCTTTTGCTGTAATTTTCAGAAATGGATGGAATTGGGGGGTTGGAAATATATAGCAAATATAGTTACACTGACTTTTTTGAGGTTTTGGGTCCGAAAATGCTATAACAACCAAGAAAAACAATCATTTTCCTGTAGTCTGGTTTCCTGACTAGCAGTTTGCATACATTGGGGAATTGTAAGGTCTGGGAACCAGTCTAGCTTGCTTTAACCTGTTAATAGGTGTATAATCGATTGCAAACAAGTGCGATGGTCAACTGGGGCCAGTATTTGAAAAAAAGCCAGTTTTTTCCAACGCTGGTCGGCCAATCAGCATTGGAAATTGATACAAAAATACCACTTTTCTTGAAAATGACAGTATACCAGGTGCCATGATTTTACAGGATGCTTTACACTGTCATTCACTAACAGTCCAGCAAGGTATTTCAAAATGATTTGGTAGTTTTATTTTTTGATGTTTGCAAATGTTGTATTTTCCCTTTAATCCATTCAATCTTTTTAACAATAATTTGGTCAGTTACTTTTTGGATAGCTGCAAATGGTCCACTCCACGGTCAATAATACAAAGTGCACTTGATTGTCATAAGTCTCCTCGAGCAATAGATGCCATTATCTTCTTCATCAATTTTTCTAATTTCCACTTTGAGCTTGAAACTGCCGACGTTACATGAATACAAATGTACATGTATACACAAAATCCACTAATACCAGTACAGGTCTGACCTTGACATTTAAAACATTCAGGTCTGATGAGGGAAGGTTTCTTATTTCTGTAAATTGGAAATTCAATCTCGCTGAGAGAAACAGGGGGCGGGACATTTAGGGTGATATTTATTCAATTTAGCAGATGGAGTTTCTGCTCCAGTGATGTCTTCTTTTTTTTTACCGAACTCTTCAATCTAAAGAAGGTTGTTATTTCTTGTTCACTCTAAATCATCTGCTCCGTACTTGCAGTAAATGGGGTGAAAGTTTCCCCTTTGGCATGGGTGGCTAGTGCGTAATGTGCTCGCCTCTCACCACTATATGGCCTTGGTTCAATTCTGAGTGCACGTGTGAGTAGAGTTCCTTGATTATCTCCTGTGCCACGAGGGTTTCTCCGGGCTGTCTGGTTTTCCTCCCTCAGCAGAATTCAAACTCTTTCGATCTCTGGCTGTGCTCCGCAGTCATACTGGGTCGTAAGGCGGCTGTCAAATGCGTCTTTACATGCCTTCGGCTCAACCATGTTCTAGCGGCATCCTTTGTAATTCAGTTTTTTCAGCTGCAAGTACGTGTACATGTAATTGCATTTTAGCACCCCCCTTCCCCGAGGACAGCAGAGGGATGCCCCTCCCCCTTCCCCATACGAGTAGAGGGATGGCCATCGATGGTCGACTCATTATTAAGTTTATTTCGGGTGAGCTGAAAAATCGACACTTGTTTAGAAAATGATGAACATGTTTATCAAAGTATTAAAAAGAATGCGTGTTGAGAAACATGATTTTAAAATGCAAACCATTTGATGTACGATTTTTTTAATTGAGATGCTGCATTATTTTTCATGGTTGACATACGTCGATAATAATAATGTTCCTGCCACGAAAATGGCATATAGCGAGTACATTTGTTTGTACATGTATATATACAATCAAGTGGGGCGGAAAAGTGGATAATGGCTTTTTCTGTGTATAAAGGGGAATGGTGAGACGTGCGCGAATGTTACCAAAAAACCTAGATTGAAGCGAAAAACTTGATGTCGAGATCGTCGACTGTAGATGTTATGAACTCTCTTGTACATGTATATATTCAACGAAGTGGGGCAGATAATAATAATGTTCCTGCCACGAAAATGGCATATAGCGAGTACATTTGTTTGTACATGTATATACAATCAAGTGGGGCGGAAAAAAGTGGATAATGGTTTTCTCTGTTTATAAAGGGGATTGATGTGACTTGTGCGAATGTTACCAAAAACCCTAGATTGAAGCGAAAAACTTGATGTCGAGATCGTCGACTGTAGATGTTATGAACTGTCTCTAGTGACTTGAAGGCCAGCTTCCTATTATTCACGGTCTGTTTATCGGGTACTAAAATTAATGACAAGGCTGTTGATATGATGAAGGGAAGGGTAAGAAGCTTAAGAGTACGCGAGTGGGTTGAGGAGGGAATAAGTACCAGCCTGACGACGGGGTCGATCGCGCTGGATAACGGACAGATTTCTACTTGATACGGAATTACCAGTATACATGCTTTAACTTGGGCAAAAGCCTTTCCTACTTTTCTGTAAATTGCTCCACCAATAAAGTGCTGTATTTACATCTGTGTGTTTTGATTTTACATAGGCCGGGTTACCGAGGACAAAATCCTGTAGTAGCGGGGGGGGGGGGGGTCTGCAAATGTGTTGTCAACCCCGCCCACCCCACCCCTATTGTAAGTGGTCTAGCCACGCTTCTGATAATTTCGGTCTTTCAACCTAAAAAAAACCCGTTCAAACTGTGAGTGTGAGTTCAACCTGTGAAAACGTCATTGAATCGTGGGCGTTGTCTGCATGAGCAGTTCTAAATTCTCCCTTCCGCATTTTCGACGGGCACTGCACTAAGTGATAATAATTGTGTAATAATTGGCAAAGGTGACGTTTAGTAATCAGATGGATCAATCCAAAATAATGATTGACATCTTTGCAAGAAAACGTCTCATTTGGAGGTCCGGAAAACAACATAAAACCCCCACCGATTTTAACAACGAGCTAACTGACAGAACGAAGCTTGACGCACAACAGCCTCAATTCATTTTACTCATTTTCTGACAAAGGAAATTGCTCGGGCGACCAGGCCGCCGAGAACTCGAGCGAAAACGCGGCGGGTATAACCCCAAGCAGCCGTCCTCTACAGACATGTCAATTTCCAAAGCGAATTCATTTCGAAAACCAATTAAATCATTTTTAAAATGATCGACCGCTGATGTTTTGATGATGGCATCCACTGCCGACAGCCCCCTTAACGAACTTGGCGTTTACATGCATCTTTGGTGATACACATGAGTACACATTATTTTTGAAAATTAAATCAAACGACAACATCTGATTTGAATGACAACATATTTCTCCTGGTGCATTTTAAATAATGCGCTGAATTTTAAATTAGAATTCTAACAAAACTTGCTTCGTGAAAAGGAAAAAGAATACACGAGCATATTGTAAGCCAATATTGAATGGCAAGTTGGGTGTTATATCAGGTAATTCAAACAAAGGTTTTCCCCTTTTTCAACGATCTACGAATACACAAAACCCAAAAATGTACAGGAAAATTTTGGGGCCGCCTTCTCAAAACAAATTTCCAAACGGGGAAAACAGGGTCGCGCAACTAGGTTAAACTTCTGGGGGGCACCTGGGCTGCAGACATTTTTTTCAAGGGGGCACTGAAGGCAAATGATACAAATTTTTTTGTTCAGTTCAAGAGTTTATATGGGGCACGGACATCCCCCAACCGCGTAGTTTAATACGCCACTGACCTGTCGTCTGGGCTGAAATAAAGGGTTAACTTTTTTTTTTTAATTCTTACGATTCAGTTACGATGTCGCTAACACCGGTTACAGCCCGATAGTCCGAAGGTTCGATAGTCCGAAGGGTCATTAGTCCGAAGGTTCGTTAGTCCGAAGGTTCAATAGTCCGAAGGTTCGATAATCCGAAGGTTCGATAGTCCGAAGGGCCCATAAGTCCGAAAATAGAATAAGGGTAATTTATCCGAAGGTTCGATAGTCCGAATCGACAATACGGGTTCGATAGTCCGAATCGACAATACGGGTTCGATAGTCTGAATTGAGAATAAGGTTCGGTAGTCCGAATTGATAATAAGGTTCCATAGTCCGAATATACGGTAGGGTTCGATTGTCCGAATTGAGAATAAGGTTCGATAGTCCGAATGGGCAATACGGTTCGTCAGTATGACACTTCGGACTATCGGACCTTATTCTCAATTCGGACTATCGGACCTTGTTTTCGATTCGGACTATCGACTTTATTGTCGATTCGGACTATTGAACCTTATTTTCGTTTCGGAGTATTGAACCTTCGGACTGATTAACCTTATTCTAAATTTGGACTATCGAACCTTCGGATAAATGAACCTTCGGACTAATGAACCTTCGGATATTAATGAACCTTCGGATCATTGCATCACATGTTCGGATTAACGAACCTTATTTTATTTTCGGACTAACGAACCTCCTCTTATAGAAATGTTGTGCATTCGGACTATCGAACCTTCGGACTAAAGAACCTTCGGACTATCGGACCTTCGGACTATCGGGCGGTCCCCGCTCACACCCACCTTCCAGCAGATCATATTGCAATGAAATGCTCCTTGGCTTCGGACACAAGCCAGATTTTATCGAAATGGATTCCTTGAAATGCTTGACATTGGCATTATAACCTGACGCAGTGACACGCCAGAATCAGATATCAGTTTTCCGCGCCTGCTCATTTTCTACTCGTGATACAAGTATTTCGTAATCGACTGAACAAACAACGCCCAAAATAAAAAGTTACATTGCCGCCTACATAAAGCGCCTTGATGCTACAAGCATAAGCAGATTATGAAGCAAAGCCTTTGTTGTCTGAGCTGACAAGCGACAGCAGTGACCATGGCCATGACCAAGCTGAAAAGTCCCCCACGGTCATGAGGTTTGTGAGGGATGAGTACTCGTCAGATGTAGATCGAGATATTACGGGGCAACTTCGTGACTGCGACTCTCGATAATTCTTGGGTGGGAAACATGTAATCCTAAGTCAGCATCAGCAAAAAAAAGCACACAAACAAACACACATCAAATATTTGACGGTGTTGTGTTGGGGGGGGGGGTGACGGAGGCCGTGCCCCTCCCCCATTTTTTTTAATCGGAGTGAAGACACTTTTTTGTCTTAAATTTTCAGCTTTATACACATACCAAGTTTTAGTTTTAATATAACAGTGTGGAAATAGCGCATGATAATTATCATAATTTGTATCTTAAAGGGAATGTTTATCATTGGCTTTTGCTGTAATTTTCAGAAATGAACTATTTGGGGGTTAGTATAATAGATCAAATATTGTTACACTGACATGTTTGAAGTTTTGTGTTCGAAAATGCTGGAAAAACCAAGAAAAAAAATTCAAGTAGTCTGGTTCCCTGACTCCAATAAAGATGAAATGGATAACACATACCGGAAAATTGTAAGGTAAGGGAACCAGTCTAGCTGGCTTGCACCCGTTCATGAGCATGGAACCAATAGCCAGCAAAATAAAATTTAGACTAAAAAAAAAATGCTAAATTTGGTGCAGAAATTGAAAAATAGTTAGGTTTTCCAACGGTGGTCGGCCGACAAGCGTTGGAAATGTAGGCAAATATACCATTTTCTTGAAAATGGCTTCACACCAGGTGCCATAATTTTACAGGATGCTTAAGCATGTCATTTACCAACATCCTAGTATTAAAGGTATTTCGTTACAACTTGGTAGTTTTATTTTTCGATGTTTGCAGATGTTGTATTTTCCCTTTAATTTGCCTTTGTCAAATGTTGTGCATTCCTTCGGTTGAAGCCCCAAAAAGAGACGAATTTCGCCTAAAGGAACTATTGGGAAGTCCTATTTTTTGGTCAAACAGGATGCTTGGGTACGGATAAAAGAACCCCCATGCCAAGTAAGGCCGAAATGTTCCCCTGGGAAAAATGCCATGTTACCAACTTTTGTGCTCACATGTGTGTGTGGGCGGCCCTTCACCCGGGTTAACTCCAGTGCATGGTCATAAAATAGGGCAACATGACACACATTTACGAATCTCCATGATTGTTTACATTTTTAGAATAAAAAATGCGACTGGATTAAATCTGTTAACATCCGCCCATGACCGTGGTCTAATCCTCGTTAATTCGGCCGGTACATTGTTGTTTCTGCTCGGCAAGCTACAGACAAACGTAATCCGGTTACTCGGTCTGTAAAGGCGCATATATTCCATTGTATTCATTTAGCCTACTTTCCTTCTGACTGCAGTGCTATTTATTTGAATATGTAGCCTTGAAAACATGCGACAATATGCCCCTAGAGAATTAAAAATGGGGCATTGTGCATGAACTAGATACGACGCTTCAGTGGCGGTTCTTGGGGGGGGGGGGGCCTAGGGGGGCTTTAGCCCCCCAAATTTTGTGTAGACCCCCAAAAAAATTCCATAAAAAAAATGCACTAGCAAAATGTACGAATTTGACGTACATGGGAACGGCGCCCCCTAAATGAGAAGGGTGCATTTGTACAGTTTTAGTTAATATAGTGTGCCTGATTGTAGGATTTTATCAACGCTCCCCACTAGGCACGAGCCCCCAACGTATTGGTTTTCAAAGGCCTAAGTGTCCGGAGAAAATAACCCATCTACATTTCAGCACGCCTCCCTGAAAAAAATCTGGATCCACCTTGCTAGGCCCCCCCCCCCTCTCCATTTTTTTTAATAGGCCTATATATACATCTATATTGGCATTAGAACCACGCTCAAAGGGAATCTCTCAATAACTTGATTCGGAATAGTCAATGTTAACAAATTCGATCTTTTTTTTCGAAATTGTGGATGGGTCAAAGGAAATAACTGAAAATCGAAATTCAGTTTGGAATTAAATTAACATGGTTTTCCCAGTTATTTTTAAAAGTTTATCATTCGAATTCGCCGTTTCTAATATTCAAATTTGTCCATCAACATCGATAGTGCATTTCCAATGTTAAATTGCGTCTTTTTATTTGTCAGACAATTTCAAATTCAGTTAAAGTGATTTCCAACAATGAGCACAAGTTTGCGCCTCGGAGTATTCGATTTCGTTTCGTCTTCGCCAAACCTTGTTATTCAGAAATCAAATTGATTTATATTATTATATAAGACGATTTCAATCTCTGAATGCTGCCATTCGGTAACAGCTGAGACGATTTTGATCTGCATTGACTAATATTCTCGACCTGGTGACTAAAGAGGGTGACCAAACTTTGAAATTAAATGGTAAATTGGTTTTCTTAAAAGCATGTGAAATTGTTCTCGGACGAAATTGAATGTAAGAGATGGCGAATTTTTTTATGATTTTTTTTTTTAAATAGCCAGGAAAACCTATAGACAAAAATAATACAAGAAGAAGGAGAACAAATACCCAGCGGCCTCTTCGAGATCGTCTGTCATGTCTGTCATTGGACACAGCAAAGGCTAATCATAACAAAGCCGAAATAACCCTTTATATTTTTTAAATATAGTGTCTTAGAAAACTCAAAACATTGTACAAAGTTTTGTGTGCTTGGCAATTTCCGTCTGTTTAACTGCAAAGTTGCATGCTGGAAGCCTGGAAAAGCCATCGAAAACTCCTGAGCTGGGAGAGCATTGATCTAAAATATCTGCCTCATTAATTTTGCAGCATTACTTTGTTCTTATGGAAGTGTATGGAATATATTGAATAGTCATTCAGTATTTAAAAATAGAAATTTGGGGTGGTGGGTGGGTCATAACAATTTCGAAAAAAAAAAATGAAAATTATACCCAATACAAATCGAATTAAAGGAGCTTGAGGGAAAAAACTTTAAAAATGGAAACTGTAAAAAAAGTCAGAGCAAAATCGAGGGGCTTTTATTTATAACCGTAATACTAACAATACCATATGTAGCAAGATATGTGACAGAGGAACCACCCCCCCCCCCTTTTGTGTTGGTCAATTATTGTGTTACCAGAATCTCAGGATTTTGTTTGAGGTATGGGGGGGGGTGTGCTAGGTAGAAACATGGGGGTACCACTCACAAATCTTGCTGGGTATAAACAATACTGCAACCAAAGCCAAAAAAATACCCGAAAATGTAGACAAGCAAAACATCAACCCACCCAAAAAATAATCAAAAATACGAGCCTGAGAGCTAGGTGCACTCGCTGCATCAATGCAATCTTCTCGGTCTTTATTACTTTTGGCCTTCATTTATATCGCAAATTTTCTGCTCTTTAACCCCAGTGCAAGGCATGTAATTAGTCATATCGGTTCTCGATGTTAACGCATCGTTAAAAGCAAGGCGCACGTCTCCTGTAGATTAATGGATCTCACCAGAAGGTACTTGATTATCTGGAGTCATGGACATGACACCGCATCGCCGCTTTTAGTTGATGTTTTCAAGGAAGAAGAAAAAAAGCAATTTGGACGCTGAGTGAGCCACTGCTCATGCGTGCGCGTCAGTGATGACGTGTAGTCAGAAGATAAAACCGGTATCGGTGTTTGTATGGAAACTGCGACACCGTTACTAGAAGAGAAAATATTAATGAAGATCCATTCGTCCGAGCAACTGCAGTCTGCATTCTGATGCTGTCAGTGCGTGAAGTCTTTGGTCGTTTGTGCACACTTTTGCAATCACTGACTGTTCAGAATCTACAAGAGGAGTTTTCTTTGCGTCGACATCAATTACGTACAAGGAACAGTTTCTGTTTACCATGGACATCAACGCAAGCGTCTCAAACACGACTAACAGTGGGCTTGATGAACTTAATGACACTATGACGACAAGTGGATTCGAACCCCCAGACACTCCAAACTACGGCTGGGTAGTCTTTCAGTTTGTCTTCTACGTGCTGGTGATTGTGGCTGGGGTTCTAGGAAACGGTCTCATCATCCGCGTGTACTCCATCAAGGCTCGGAGCGTCAAGACCACCACGGCTGTTCTCGTTATGGCTCTGGCGCTGTCGGACATGGCAGTCTGCGTGTTTCGGTTCCGTAATCTGGGAATTCTCCGGGCTCATTTAACTCAGGAACCGATCTCCCCCGTCATCCTGTACCTTGAGATCCCGGACAAGTTCGTCATCGCTACAACAGTTGCTCTGACAGGTCTGATCGCGTTCGACCGGTACGACTGCGTCTGCCGCCCGCACAACCGTCTCCTGGCGTACAAGAGCGCAGTGGTGGCAGCAGTGGGATGCTTCGCGTTTTCCGTGCTCGCCAATGCTCCACTGGTGGTTCACATCCTGAACCCAGTGTTCCAGCCGTTGCTGATCGCTTTGTTGACTCCAACCTTCCAGGTGATCGCCTTTTCGGTCACGTTCGTCCTCATCGTCGTGTGCTACTCCAAAGTCTACAGTCGAATTCGTCAGCATGTAAGAGTGGGTGTTGGAAGCTCAGAGGCACGACCAAGGGTTGTCCTAAACGGCGACAAGAACATGGAACCGCTGAAAATGGCTCCGGCGCTGGCATCGGCTCTGACTTCTACGTATCCCACAGGAGACACGTGTGTTACTGCTCTGAGCACATCCTCTGCTTATGGCCCCAGTACCTCCACCTATCAGACTGATGCTGAACCGGTGCGCACCTGTGTGTCGACTTCGTTGACAGTCCCCGGAGTTGCCACTGATACGAAGGCATCAGCTTCTTCCGGATCCCCCACCAAGGCCCACCATCACCCTTCCGAGGGTCAGTCACCCCACCGGGTTCCGCCTCATCCTACACGCCGTCCAGACGGGCAACGTAGACGGCACTCCCTCCAGCGTAAGACCACCCGTATGCTCTTCATCACAAGCGTGGTCTTCATCCTGACCTGGTTACCTCAGGGTGTCTACGTGGGCACCCAGCTCGCCAACGGGTACACCAGTGGCTCCCCCGTCTCCTCCGATGCCGTCTTCAACCTCAAGCCCCTTCTGTTTTTTAACAACGTTATCAACCCGCTCATCTACGGTCTGGCTAACAGAAGATTCCGTGAAGATTGCTTAGACGTTCTAAAGAAGCTGAAGAAATGTTTTTGTCGAATTTAACCCAACCGTTATGGATTAATGTTTTGAAAAAACTGTTGGAAATCCCGAGTCAGATTCGACTTTGATCCGGGTTAGATTTTCCCTGACACTTTTCGGGTCAAAATGGTACTTCTGTGAGTCACCTTATGGGCCATTTGACCCGGAACAAATCATGTCATTTTGACCCACGCGAAAATGTAATTTGGACTCAGAAAATGTGTTTTGCCCTGTATGCTCCAATTGTCATTTTTACCCGGAAAAGCATCAGGTCAATTCTGATGGGATCCGGGTAGAATTTGACCCGGGACCTTTAAGAGTGAAGGGTTTTACGCCATAATTGACTTGCTTCGTAAGATGAATGCCATGCACAATACGCTGCACATTACCCTGATTACAATACAAAAAAAAAGAATGCACGATTACAGAAATTAGATTCATTATGCACATAACAATACTCCGCCTTATGTAATAGGGATATGGACACTTTTAAGAAAACTCCACATAATGCATGATGCGCTCGCACAACACTGATGCACATTTTGTTTAGCAAAAATCAAACATTAAAAGCACAAAAAATAAAACAAAACAAAACGTCAAAAACAGGATTTCTCCAGAACACCGTTTTGTCGTTTTATTTCGGCTTCAAGCCTATTGTGATGAAATAAAAAAGTGTGTAACAATTTAATTCAAGACAGACTGTTTATGGAAATCCGGTACACCTAAAAAAAATTGTAAATTATAATATCCGTTTTACAAAATCGTGCCCGTTGTATGTTTGTACTTAACTGTTGGTCCCTAGATTGTTAATGAACTATTATCTTTTTCAACACATGAAATTGGATGTAAACATGACAATGTTAAAGAGAAAAAAACAAGTGCCAGTAATCATGTCACTTTTTTTAATTACAGCATGGGGTTGTTGCTATGACATTAATTTTCTTTTATAAATGCCAGAGTTGCCCTATAAGCAAACGCTAATTTTTGTAAGTTTGATTTTAACATCTTGGTGCTTTATATAACAGTTTACTATTACTAGCACGGAAACAGCAAGTAACAATTGGTAACAAATACACATGTTTGTATACAACAAGCACTGCTTTTAAATTTACTGGACGACTATTCAAAGAATTGAGTCAATTTTTTTGAAATAAGTGTCATTTCCCCTCAGTGCGTTGTGTTCATGCGTTACTGTAAAAACTGGTCAAGGCTATTTTAGAAAATCTAATTTTAAAATAAATTGACCATTAATTAACCAATGGTTATTAACCTGTCACTAGCATTGTACAAAAACACTGACCTAAACATCACGAAAAAAATACACTCCTACGTAATAATATGCCAGGAACCCAGCGTAGAATCTTCCATCCAACCTGTTGTCCTCTTTTTTGTTAAAAGCCACTTGACCTGTGAGGATTTGTTCATCATCAATCAGCTGCATACTCGGCACTAATGTACTCATTGGAAGCCAGTATTTTAAAAGGAGAGAATTTAGTGGGAAAGTATAAGGGATTTATTTGGGGCGGTGTTATTTTTTCTCCTTGTTTGGGGGGAGGGGCAAGGCTGGGGTTGGGGTGGTAGGGGTGTGAGTGAAAGGTAGTAGATTTGGAGGTCAAACTTAATAAAGCACTGTAGCCCGTCATTGTTTTTAAGCTCTGGAAGGAGCTTCTACATGTTACTTGCTGGTCAGTCGGTTGGTGAGATGGTCTGTCTTTCTGTCTGTTATGGTGTCTTTTAGTCTTTGTGTCTGTCTGTCCCGAAATTAACCATACGTATGGAGTGTTATGTGCAATGTAAGCGTCGTATTTTTTTCCGTGTCGCATTTTTCAACTCTGGCTGGGATCGTTTTGATCGATTGTGCATTCGCACTTCGCACTTGTTTTCACGTCGTTGCCACTACCTATAAAAGGCACTCATTCGTTTGCGCGTTTTATAGGAAAGGCCAATAAACTTTGTTAGCCATGAATCGTGAATGTCGAACGGTAGAGAAACCCTTGCAAAGAGCGCCCTCACTGAAGCAATAGTTTGTTTTCTCAAATAACTCAGCGTCAATGTATATACCATAGAGTAATATAACTCTATGGTATATAAAAAATATGAATGAATGTTACAGAGGAATAAAGACGTGTCCCCGGTGAGGGCGCTTTGCGCATCATACCATTCATTCGCTTCGCTCGTACCGTGATCAGCCCCACTGCCCAATGCAGGGCGCAGGGAAGAGCTAATCTCATTCACAACATTTTGTGAGCGGAAGCAAGACCTTGCAAAGCATTGAGGGTAGCTTGCCGCCTTGAATAAGGGCTATTCATGATCACTGTAAACATCTTCATCACAAAAAAAAAAATCATTAAAAGTCCAATTTCTCCGTGAAAAGAATCTTTAAGAGATGTTTCACGAACATTTACATGGGGCTTATATAGGACTAATCCTGTAGGGTATTTTCACGGTTTTTAATGACCCTGGCCACTGAGGATCATCATTGGTTATACACAACGGTACACTGGGTCTATCTCCATGGATAAACAAAGGACATTCCTAAGGGTGTTTTCACAGACTCCTAATCTGGCTTAATAATATGTTGAAAAATCCGTGTAAATTTAGTTAACTGTAATTTCAAGGGAAAATGGCTCTTTAGCGAATGTTTTAAGGGATGAAAATGTTCACCGCGCACGTGTTTCGAAAACTTACGCGCACACGGAACTGTTAACTTCCCGCCATTGTTCAAGCAAATTCTATTCAATCGGGACTCGAAGAAATTACGTCATGCATCCCTAAGAATTGAGCCCCTCCCATAGGCCCAGCGCCGAAAGCGCAGTGGGTGCCAGAGGGTAGGTGTTGAAAGTTGAAAGACGACATTAGGGTAAAGTGCTGTTCTTTTCTTTTGCAACATATTTGTAACATGAATTAATCAAACAGTTTAAATTATTGTGTATAATTCTCGTTTCTCATGCATAATGCCGGTAATGTATATCTCCAGGTCAAAAGCAGTTCATTTTATACCATTGCCGTATTGTATGTTGTATTATAGCAAGCTATGTAGGTCTAGACGTACGTGTTGACTAAAGGCTCAAAGATAATTAATTTGCATAGAATAGATGCAGAGCTAAGAATATCACTTGAAAACACTTGAAATCGCGTCATTTGATAAGGAAAGTCACCCACTGACCAGTCAACTTTGTACATAAGACCAAAAACAAAACACTTCAGTGTGGACTTCAGAACACTTTGGGAGAACCCAGGGCCCAATTTCATGGCGCTGCTTAACAGCCGATCTTGTGCAAGGGCGGAGCCAGGGGGGGGGGCCAAAGGGGGCCATGCCCCCCCCCCCCCAAACGAAACCATTTTTTTTTTTATGTGGCGTCGCAATAAAGGCAGGCAATGAGTACACCACCATCTTTTCCTCAGAAAACATTGGTTAAAGTGGTCAGAAATTGCCTCAGATCGCACCACAGAGCATCTAGAATCCAAATTTTTTTCGGGGCCCTTAAGCGGGCCCCGAACCCCACGCCGTAAATTTTTTGACCCACTTTTTTGGAGGACCAAATTTTTTTGCCCCCCCCCAAAAAAATTGTGTTCTGGATCCGCCCTTGAACTTGTGCTTACCGAGCCTCCATCTATTTCACGTAAGCACAGCGAAACTACGATTAACCACGGATGGAAAAAGTTCCTTAAAATAAGTGACGTAACAATAGCAAAATCCATGTGCGCGCAATCGTTAGCACGTCCAAACTTTGAAATAGTGCTCAGCATGATTTTCTGCTAGTAAGCAGAGTTTGTTGCTTACTGTTAATAACCATGATAACATGGGTGGGGTGGAGCACAAAAGAAGGGCGGAGCAATGATGACACTACTACTTCGCGGGGGAAGGGGTCCTCCAGAATCACATACAGCAAAACTAAGTCAAAGTGTTGTACAGTGACTAGAGTTTGAACAGACCATAAATATACATTATTTTATAAAGGATGTCCACAACAAATACAAGTAGGCCTACTAGCCTGCAGAAAACAAGTTCAACAAAAGTGTCAGGAAAAAAAAAACGGTCTACATTTCAGCACGCCTCCCTGAAAAAATTCTGGATCCACCGTGCTAGCCCCCCCCCCCAAAAAAATTGTTCTAGAACCGCGCCTGGTTAGTAGTGCTTTGTCACTTGTCAGTGGGTTGATTATTATCTTTAAGAGACTTTCATTGATATCCCTATTTTCGAAGACAAAGTTAACATTTTGTTTCTCTAAATTTTAACGGTGGAATGTTCTGTTTGTGTTTATCAGGCTTCAAAATGAATACTTTAAACCAAAATGAATGATTTGCATTTCTGCCATTTTCATTCAGCGTCTTAAATTTGTGTTAATTTGTGTAAATTTAATCCTTTCTCAGTTTGCATATATCCTCTGTGTGTAGGTGTGGGGCTTGCGTAGAGTGGGCAACACAACTGGAAAAAGACCACTCTTGAACGGGGATTGGGTTGTGTTAGTAATGCCCTAGGGGTGGGGAAGATTTGAGTCTTCGATGGTACCCCAGGGGTAAAGATTTGGTCACTCTGAACGTGCCCCAGTGACATGAAGTTCTCTTGAAACCCTTTATTAAGCTTATTAGACTAGCTGGGACAATAGACGCCACGACCTCCTGCTATCCAACCGCTGAGTTACCAAACTTTAGACATTTCAATCTGCGACTCGATTTTTTGGTGAAAGCATTCCGGGCTTTCTGCCGGGCTTTCTGCCGGAAGAGAAAGTTGAAAGATGACATTTGGGTAAAGTACTTTTCTTTTCCTTTGCAACATATTTGTAACAATAATTAATCAAACATTTTTTAATTATTGTGTTTAATTCTCGTTTCTCATAATGCTGTAATATAATCTCTCAAGGTCAATAGCAGTTCAATTTACCATTGCCGCGTTGCATGTTTATTACCGAGCTATGTAGGCCCCTACGTACGTGTTCACTAAAGACTCAAAGGTATTTTATTTGCATAGAATAGATGCGGAGCTAAGAATAATACTTGTAAACACTTGAAATCGCGTCATTTGATAAGAAAAGTCACCACTTACTCGTCAACTTTGTACATCTTTGCAGCACGGCAGACCAAAAACAAAACACTTCAGTGTGGACTTCAAATGTCCTAGCGCTGCTTAAAGGGAATGTACAGCGTTTCAAGTTGCTTTTGCTGCAATTTTCAGAAATAAATGGATTCTGAGGATTAGTATGTTATAGCAAATATTGTATATTTTGTATTGACGTAACAATAAAAAATGTCCAGGCGCGCAGCCCTTAGCACATCCATGCCAAAAAATAGTGCTCAGCATGATTTTCTGCTAGTATTTAAGCAAAAGTTTTGTGCTTACTGTTGATAACCATGATATGATTGGGGTGGAGACAAACTAAGGGCTGAGCAATGATGGCAGTACAACTTCGCTGGGGGTCTCAAGAATCAGATACAATTAAATTTTAAGTCAAAGTTTTGTACGGGACTAGAGTTTGAACGGAAAATCGATATACACGTTGTAAAAGAGGTGGGCATGGTTGGGTTGTGGGTTGAATAGGTACAGCTGAAAGGGGTGATGTCAAAAAACATACAAGTAATTACAGAATACAAATTTTACAAAAGGAGTTGGTAGCCACTTGTTAGTGGGTTGATTATTTTTTAAGAGACTTTATTGATATTCCTATTTTCAAAGACAAGCTTAAAATTCTTTTTCTCTAAATTTTAAGGGCAGAATGTTTTGTTTGTACTTGTGTTTATCAGGCTTCAAAATAAATACTTTAAACTGAATGAATTTTTTTTTTCATTTCTGCCAGTTCTTTCAACGTCTTTAATTTGTGTTAATTTGTGTAAATATATCAGTTGGCATATATTCTCTCTGTGTAGGTATGGGGCATGCGTATAATGGGCAACACAACTGGGAAAAGACCACTTTTGAATAGGGATTGGGTTGTGATATTAATGCCCCAGGGGTGGGGGAGATTTGGGTCTGTCTTCGATCTTCACACCAGGGGTGAAGATTTGGTCACTCTGAAAGTGCCCTATTGACATGAAGTTCAGGCTTTTGAAAGCCTTTATGAAGCTTACTAGACTGGGACTATGCTTTTCAACCGCTGGAGTTATCAAACTTTAGAAATTTCAATCTTGACTTGATTTCTCTTTGAAAGAATCAGGGCTTTCTGCCGAAAGAGACAGTTGAAATATGCCATCGAGGTTAATTTCTTTTCTTTTCTTTTACAACATATTTATAACAATAATTAATTAAACTGTTGCTTAATTATTGTGTTTAATTCTTTGTCATTATGCTTGTAACACGAAATATTAGGTCAATAACAGTTCATTTTACCATTGCCGTATTGCATGTTGTATTATACCAAGCTATAGGCCTATACACAAACGTGCTGACTAAAGGCTCAAAGGTAATTTATTTGCATAGAATAGATGCAGAGCCAAGAATAACACCTGTAAACACTTGAAATCACGTCATTTTATAAGGAAAGTCACCCACTGACTCGTCAACTTTGTACATCTTTGCAGCACGGCAGACCAAAAGCGAAACACTTCAGTGTGGACTTAGAACACTTTGGAAAAACCCAGATTTTGTGTAGGCCTGCTGCATGGGACAAACGGGAGTTTTTATGTGCAGGCGTATTGAAGAGCTTAGTTTTAAAAGGGCCTAACCCTAACTCCCTATGCAAAATCGTATTAAAATTGGAGGATCCAGGACTGTTAGGGCTAATATAATATATCCATATATGACAAAAACGAGTTGGAACCTGCAATAACTAGGGTTTCACTAAAGCTATTGGGTAAAATAATCTGTTCCAAAAGGATTTTCATTCCACAGTAAAACATTCCACAGACTAAAAATTGCATTTGCCATTCAAAGAATATAAATCCAATTTATTTCAAGTTTGCTCTGAATTTTGTCAAATGGCTCATAAGCCCTTTTTGCAAAAAAAAAACTCTTCATGTTGTTTGGCTTAGAAATGTAGGTTTTAGTCAGCCATATTATATTGAAATGGAGGTAAACTCTTCATTTTTTGAGTTTGACGTTTCGTACAGTGTGCTCTGTCCGTCTTCGGGAGGGCGATTCGGAAGGACGGACAGGGAACACTGTCCGAAACGTCGAGTTCTACACTTAGCCGACCGGTTCCTTTCAGAACCACACTTCTTCCAATCAGAAATTCCTTCCACATGGTTTTACCAGCAATCTTTCTACTTTATTTCATCTGCCATGCAAAGCTTCAAGTCATGTACGAGTCTGGCACCATCCCATGCAATAGTTTACAAACATATGGATTCCGGAAACACAATCGACAATGTTTTGAATTAAAACAAAGGGTGATTTACTTTTGTATTAAGATATAAGAGCCTGCTATGATTATTACATTTATGTACCTATTAGGACTAGTTAACACTTTTGAAAATGCATGGTTTTAGTCATTTGATGTAAACTGCTTGCGTGTGACAGAACGCCGAGGTCGCTTGTGAATACTCGTAAAGTTTCGGACGACGCCATTGTTATGTGACAGATAGATTGAGATATTAATTTGCATATGCATAATGTAGTCCCGGTGTAGCATGAATATCCGACTCCATGAAATGCGGACTCATTGGTAGTACTGCGCACGCGTGAGTAGGATACTATGCTATTTTTAGGATCGTTTTGGGAGAGTGACCTGTCACGTGCGAGGGATCAACCAATAATAGGGAAATAATGGGTCCGATTTTCATAGGAGTCGGATTTTCATGTGACACCGGCAACGGTTGCAACACGAAGTGACGTATCGTGCGTACAAAGTCCATAGACGCAGTCACTTCGTGGTGCACCTAATAAAGTGGTCATGATATTAGTGTGCGTACACGTAGTAGCTGCAGCGTTCTGGTGCAATCTTGGATGTAAATGAATGCAACCCGCTACGTAAGTTTGTCTACAGGAATGATTCATTTCTTTTATTTGTGGGCTTGCTTTTTGTTTTCATGGATATGAATGTCGGGATAACCTGTGAAGTTTCGCTGGTGTATTTAAGGCTCACACAAACCGACTGTCAGTTGTTACACTCATCAGTGCGCTGTCAAGAAAGTCATCCGGTGGATTTCAGCAACGACGGGGCCGCACCGGCGGCCCGGGCGCAGCGAGTATCAAGAAGTAGCTCCATGATCAAGGGCAGGTCCAACTTGGGGGGTGAGGTGGGGGTAGGGGTGGGGGGGGGGCAAAACAAAGTTTTTGTTCCCTAAAAAGTGTGTCAAAAAAATGTACTGCGTGGGGTTCGGAGCCCGCTTAAAGGGTCACTATGTCCTGAAAATTTTAAATTTGGATTGTTTACTTATCCTATTTCAAACGTCTGGTCGAAAGGAAACTAACCTTATGTCTTACCGTTCCCGAGAAAAGACGAAAAAACCGGTTGTTTACGGAGTACGAATACATTTTTCCTGTCGTTCTCAGTCAATGTACAATATACAGTACCCAAACAGTTCAACTTTTCGGGGTCGCAAAAGTGGACCCCAAAACTTGCAAGCATAATACAGGAATAACACAAAAACGCCTAGTTTTTAAAGGATAGTTGTGTGGATGTTTATGTCCTACTTTTAAATGTTCTTTCTGATGAACATCATTTCGTTCAAAGCGCGTCTTGTAGCCCTTATTGGGCTGTCCCAGGACGCAGCGCCCCTTTAAGCAGGCGCGGTTCAAGAGCCAATATTTGGGTGTTTTTCCTTCTTTTGTTGGGGGGGGGGGGCCTTCTCACGTCTATTTATTTAAGGGGAGACCGTTCCCATGTACATCACATTCTTACATTTTGCTAGTGCAATTCTTTTTATCGAAGATAGAAGGGATATTTTGGGGAGGGGGGCTAGATAAAAACACATTTGGGGGTGGGTAAGCCCCCGCGTAGAACCGCCACTGCATTTAAGGGCCCCAGAAATCACGAAAAAAAAAACGGTTCGTTTATATTTGCGGGGGAGGGGCATAGCCCCCGTTGCCACTACCCTGGATCTGGATAAAAGCAGCTGTCAGTGGCGTAGCCACCGGGGGGCGTGGGGGGCGACCGCCCCGCCCCGCCCCTGCCCCCTGAAACCTTGTTGAAACCTTGTTGTCGATCATGGTCATCAAGTAATGTGTACCAAACTGAGCCGATTGTCATTCTCTAGAAATGCTTTAGTACCAAAATACATTTTCTTTTCAGTGTCCATTCAGGTGAGATGGATAACGAGAAACATGAGTCGTCCACTGTGTAAGAACACAGGGTATGTATCAAATGCGTACATGAAATATCTATTAGCCTTTTTAATGTTGGGATGATTGAATATTTTAAACTGGTAATATATACAACATTTGCAAGCACAAAAATACAAGAAAAAAACTTGAATGTACATTTACCGGGAATTGACCAATAGTACCAAGCTTTCTGTAAAATAATTGCATCAGTAGAATTTTGTAGACTTTTTCCCTAATAATGCCTCTTTAGCTGATACACATTTTGTCTACAATTGGTTACACGACCGTGAACATGTGAAAGCCACCTAGACTTCTTCCCTGAGCTTCAATTTGTTCAGGTCATTGTAATGATATTTGCCATACTTAATTAAAGCAAAACCAAAATGCTGTATATACCTTTTAAAAGCGAATGGTATAATGAAAAAGTTTTTTTTTTTTAACATAAAAGGGGGAAGTGTCGATAAATATGTTGGTCATCTTGTCAATGGTGATTTGTATATTTACAGGTACAAAACCCTGGAAGAGTATTTACATGCCCATAGACTGACTGAGGTGGAGGTGCCTCAAGATGGACTGTGCATACTTCACGCTGTTCATGGGGGTTTACAGTCATCACACACATCTACGAGTGCACAGGGGTTATCAAAGGAAAAAGTCAAGTACATGGTACGTGATGAGTTCCTTCAGCATGTAGATGAGTACATGCCATACTCTGCTTTGAGTGAAGAAGAAACATTTGCACAACTGGAGAGTTGGGCACAGACAGGGCAGTATGGCAGTGACTCTGTGGACCTAATTCTCCACATCCTCAGCCAGGTCTTGAATCTTTGCATCGTTGTTGTTGAAGAGACTATCAGCCGGGTCACGAGTCTTGAACTGTCGCCTCACAGGCAAGACAAGTGCAGTTTCATCCAACCAATGACAAGTGTAATACTCATAAAACACGGCCAGCACTTCAATCATACTGTTATCTCACGTGACAAGGAACATTGTCCATTCAAGAACGAAATCACATATACCGATACAACAGAACCAATCATCATCTCCAGTGATGATAGTGACGATGAATGGTATTTAGCCAGCGAAGAGCCACCTTCCCCTACCAAGTAGGTGTCAGCGAATATTTTTGTGTGTGTTTCTTTAAATAGCCATTGGTAATTTTTGAAACCATTGGTAATTTTATTGTGACCACAACCTTTGTGGAACAGCAATGCCCTTTTTGTTTTTTATGGTTATACGAATTTTCATATTCATGAGTAAACCTGTGGTGTCATTTAATGCGTATATTTTGCCGTTATATTTTCCTTTCTATCGGTGATTTGTGGTTGTGTCAGTAAGCCAGTGAGCAAAGTTTTCTCACACCTGTTTTCAATGTAAACTTTTTGGGTTCACACAAAAAAATAAACTTTCCTTGTGGGACAACTTTTGTCTTGGAATGAAACACCAGCAACAACATTCTCAGTTGGCAAGGACGATTTTTTTTATACATGTTAAGTAAACTTTTCAGTGAAATTACCCCAACAGGAAAACCAAGAGGAGTAAAAAGTTACACAATATAGGTTCCTTACAGTGAAAAAAATCATTCTATGGACACTTTAATTAATAATGAATATAAGAACGTCACTGTCTAGATTGCATTCAGTATCATGGAGGTGTTGTTAGCTGCCAACATGTCTGATGAGATTGTGACTTCCAAAATGCATGTTTTTTTTACTTAAAGGGTTTGCAAGGAATCGCCAATCGACTGCCAATCGACTGATGTCCCTACCACGATGCAACAATCTGAAGCAGCCTACCAACGGACTGATGTCCCTACCACGATGCAACAATCTGAAGCAGCCTGCCAATGGACTGATGTCCCTACCACGATGCAACAATCTGCAGCAGCCTGCCAACGGACTGATGTCCCCACCACGATGCAACAATCTGAAGCAGCCTACCAACAAACTGGTGTCCCTATCATGATGCAACAATCTGAAGCAGCCTACCAAGTGACTGATGTCCCTACCACGATGCAACAATCTGAAGGAGCCTGCCAACGGACTGATGTCCCTACCATGATGCAACTATCTAAAGCAGCCTGCCAACGGACTGATGTCCCTACCATAATGCAACAATCTGCAGCAGCCTGCCAACGGACTGATGTCCCCACCACGATGCAACAATCTGAAGCAGCCTGCCAACGGACTGATGTCCCTACCACGATGCAACAATCTGAAGCAGCCTGCCAACGAACTGATGTCCCTACCACGATGCAACAAGAGGCACAGGTTCCTACCCCCGCTGCTGCAACAGGTGAGTAGTAGCTGGACCCCTTGGGTCAATTTATGAGGGACGGGAGGGGCATACACTGCACTTCCAACCCACTCTCCAACCCACTCATACACCCACCAACCCACACATACCTCACCCATTATGAGTCTTGGCTTGACTCAACTTAACTTTCATAATTGTTTATCTTTGAGAAGTCACAGCTTTTCAAGCACAGATGACAACTAGAGATGACATTTCGAGTAATGCATCAGCATTTTGATCAGCCCTTTGGAAACGTATTGTAATTTTTGCTTCTGATTGTAGATTCCTCACAACGAACTGGAAACAGCGGCACAGTCAGCGGTAGCCAAAACCCTATCATTGCTGGGTCAGGTCCCGTTGTTATCAGTTACAACTACCAGATGGAGGGACCAGGTAAATATAATTTTGTTCGTAATGGTAAAAGTAGTTTGATGTCTTTTATCAAATATTGTTATTTTTGAGGGGTGTGGACCATATATTACATAAACGTGAACACAAAAGGCAGATGGGCAGTTCTGCTGGAGAGTCGCCAATTCTTTGATACAACTACATGTATAAGCAAGTTCGTGGTAGGCATAATAGTACGGCGCTATTTCTAGTGGGTAAAGTCTTGTAATTCTCTATGGGCACACCACAGTAAATAGGCCAAAAATCCGTCCGCCGAGCTCATAAATAAAAGTTTTACACTCAAATAATTATTTAATGGAGAGTTTTGAGAGCCATGGAATTGGGGAATTGAAGACATATGGCAATGTACCTCTGGTCTGGACTTGGGGCTTCCAATTCTGGGCTTTTTGGATGCAACTGGGTCCCAAAGTGGCGCTATTTAGCCGTGTTAAGTTGTGGAGGGATCCTTTTCGAAATGGCTACTTGTCCAGTATGGGAAACATCATTCGTTTTGAAGGTGATCTTTGTGTGAGAATGTCTCGAAAAGTCATTGGTCAATCCACCAAAAATTGAAAAAAACAACGACATAATTGTGACATGTTGATTATCATTTTTTTGTGTAGCCTGAACACCTGTGAGAGTTATAATATTTGTAAAAGCTTTTGAATTATGGAGATTTATCACTGGTGTCTATGGGAATTTTTATACTGGGGTGCACCCCCTGTGTATCCACGCCAAACAGCGCCCCCTATGTGTGTGTCACATTTGAAAAACAAGGCTAAAAAAACTATAGTGGCACGTTCTGCGTTCATTTTGCATAAATAAATACAATAAAATGGGACTGTTGGAGACAACATTGAATAATCACGTTTGGTAAATGAGTTGCAGAGCAAAGTGGACTTTGTTTTATGGATTCGTACATTGCGATTGATTTCAACTTATTTTAAGTCAGAATTGAAGGAATCAAATATAGCTTATTTGGAGTGTACTGATTATATCACGAAGACTATTGCTATTCAATCTTGGGAGAGAGATGTCCAATCAACTTTTTTTTTGTACACATGCAGTTACCAGTTTTTTGTCATATTTTTGTCAGTGTAAAAAGGTGAATTCACTATGAGGCAACATTTGACAAGTTTGGGTCCAAAATAGAACAAAAGCCAAAACATTCATTGATATTATTTTCAGCAAATTTATTTGTGCACTGCTTTACTAACGCACTGGAAATCCCAAGTAGTCACTTCCTATACATGTTTTTTCTTCTAAAATGAAGACTTTCCAATCCTTTTCAGAAACACTGTTTTATTTAAAATACATGTTGCTTGTTTTGATCTGAATAGGAGTGCCTGCACCCAGACCTCAGCTTAGTGAGAGACCAGACCAAGAACCAAAGCTGGGGGCTCCTAGCTACCAAGATGTCGGTAACAAGACTAGGGAAATTTTGAAGGGAGTTTATAAAACAACAGGTAGTTACGTGCACTTGTTGCCTGGAGTTGCTAATGACCAGATGAACATAGCTGGTATATACACTAAAGTACAGTTAGAAACACGGGAAGGGGTAGCAGTGACTGGCAAGAAAGGAGAAACTTTAAACTCAACAGAGTATAACAAAATATTCAAATTAAGGACAAAAACTGGTGAACTCATAAAACGCCTCGTTTTCTTTGGCATGGGAGGTGTCGGAAAGTCAACCATTTTTGATAAGATTGCATACGACTGGGCTGATGAGACAAGCGAAATCCTGAATGGATTCAAGCTTGTCTTTCTTTTAAAGATGTGTGCCCTGTCGCAAAAATCTGATCTTGTTGATTCCACTTTGGATCAACTTCTAGGCGAAAAGTCAGGAATAGAAAAAAAAGAACTTGAAAAATTCATCCTGGCCAACCGAAATGAGGTCTTGATTCTTTTGGATGGATTTGATGAAATGAAGATCAAACAACTTAATGCAGCCTCATTCGGTTCTATCCTAAAAGCACTCAATAGAAAAGTATACCAGAAATGTTGCATCTGTGTATCGACTCGCCCCTCTCATCTTGAGACACTGATGTCAGAATCACTTGTCCAAAATCCTTGCACACACGTAGAGGCTCTGGGGTTTACCGACGACGATGTTAAGGAATACGTTCGGAAGTTCTATGAAGAACTTGATCCTGATAGTGGCAAAGCATTAATCCAAACCATTCAAAGGTCCAACACGCTGCATGATTTTGCGACAAATCCAATGTTGCTACTTCTTATGTGCTTGTTGTGGAGGGAGAGTCAACAACTCCCAAAAACAACTTCACGCCTCTTCACTGAGGCAGTTAATTACATGTTCAGAAGAAAAGACGAGGACAAGAAGAGAGTATCTGATGCAAGCGTACCAGATGTATCAAAAACATTGAATAAAATTGGACAAACTGCGCTGCGTGGACTCATGAGTGCCAACCAGAATTTCTCATTTCAAAAAGATGAGTTTGAACCGAAGGCACTCGACTTAGCACTAAAATCAGGCATCCTAACCCAACAGAGAGTTATCAAAAACCTTGAATCCCACAAAAATGTACAGTTCATGCACAAGACTATGCAGGAGTACTGTGCTGCGACGTACTTACAGAGTATACATATGTCGAGCCAGGGACTTTTAAAGCGTGCGTTGTGCAAAGTTGCGCCATCTCGAGAATTTAAAAACAATTTAAGACAACTTTGTTTGACAACTGAGGGCGTCGTTTCAAATGAGTTTCTCTTTCGTTTTTGTTGTGGTGACAGTGAAAAATGCATGATCGACATCGTAAACTTGCTCGACCGTAAGTTCAATACGGATGAGTCCAGGTTCCAATCATATATTATACAAGCGATAAGTCGGAACTGCTTTTTTGAAAGCCAGTCAAGCAAGGTCCCTCGGTGTCTTACCAGTGACTCGCATATCCCATCAACTATCGATGTGAAAAACAATAATGATTTCCGCAGTCTCATGTACCTTCTAAAAATCGTCTGTAATTCCGACAGCCCCACGGCACAACTGGCACGTGTTGAAACTATTAATGTTTTTCGCGTGTCTCGATATTCGGTCAGTGATTTAACCGTCGCCCTGGGTTACATGGAAAACCTCAGGGATCTCAGGCTTCAGGAATGTCTTTCAAAGAAGGGTGCTCTTGAGAAAACCCTACCGTCGATATGCAGCCAAAACTTCACCAAGCTTATCATAGAGGATGGCAAAACACTGGGAGGTAGAGCTGCAGAGTGGGCCCCTCATATCAAACACTTGACAAACCTAGAAACACTTAAAATAAAAAGCTGCGAACTACAGGGAACAGATATTGAACACATCGCTTCGGCTGTGCGTGACATGCCAAAACTGTTTAACTTGAGCCTTGATGAAAACCAGACATTGAGCGGATCGGCTGACTTGTGGGACAAGGAAATGTCGACTCGGAAAATGACATACTTATGCAGCCTGGACCTCTGCAATTGCAATTTGACATGGAGAAACTTTGAATACATTGCCTCGGCTGCAGGTGACATGCCCAACCTGACTTACTTGCGCCTTGATTGCAACTGGCCATTGGGCGGATCGGCTGGCTCTGCTAAGAATTTGCCAAAAATGACGCACTTAAACAGGCTGAACCTGCGCCATTGCAATTTTACGGGCAAAGACTTTGCATACATTGCCTCCGTTGTTGGTGGCATGCCCGACCTGACTCGCTTGGACCTTTCTTACAACGGCAGACAAGTTGTCCATGCCAGTAGCTGGGACACACACACACGCCTCAATGTGCTCGACCTGAGCAATAGCAATTTTACGGGCAAAGATTTTGCATACATTGCCTCGGCTTTGGGTGACATGCCCAGACTGACTTACTTGACCCTTGCTCGCAACAAGAGTTTGAGATCTTCAGCTGAGTTGTTCGGCAATGAACTGCCAAAAATGAAGCACATAAATGTGCTAGACCTGAGCAGTTGCAATTTGAAATGGAAAGACTTTGAATACATTGCCTCGGCTGTAGGTAACATGCCCAACCTGACTGACTTGATCCTTCGTTTCAACAAGGCATTGGGTGGATCGGCTGGCTCTGCCAAGGAATTGCCAAAAATGTCGCACTTAAATAAGCTGGACCTGACCTATTGCAGTTTGACACCGACAGACATTGAACCCATTTTCTCGACTCTAGGTAACATGCCCAGACTGACTGAATTGATACTTTCTTTAAACATGGCATTGGCCTCCTCGGATTGGTTGTGGACCAAGGAATTGCCAAGAATAAAGCACTTAAATAAGCTGGACCTGAGCTTTTGCCATTTGAATGAGACGGGCATGAAACACATAGCCGCGGCTGTACGTGACATGCCCGGACTGACAGACTTGAACCTTAACGGCAGCTGGGTAAAAACTGATTTGAATGGGTTATTGTCCCGCTTTCCGTTGCTCCAGGGTCACGTAAAAAGGTACAGTACATACTATACAATGCAAAGTAAAAACGTTGGGTCGGCCTAATGAAACATTTGGAAAATAAAAATGACCTGAAAATGGTCAAAGTTTGTGAAACCGTCAGTCATTTCTCTTGTAAATTGATTAATACTGACGCACGAAATGTTTGAAGCTTTTGATGTCAGTCAGCCAAAGATGGGTTATATTTTACAATAGGATTATAATAACCCCAACTGAGTTGGTTATTATGAGTCTTGTTTGGTTGGGCACATTGTGAAGGTCCATTAGATTTCGTTGCAGCCCATCTCAACACAAGCCTATACAGATTGCGCAGTGTTAAAGGGAATATACAACATTTGCAAACATCGAAAAATAAAACTACCAAGTTTTTGCGAAATACCTTAATAGGATGTTGGTAAATGACAGTCTAAAGCATCCTGTAAAATTATGGCACCTGGTATACTGTCATTTTCAAGAAATGTGGTATTTTTGTATCAATTTCCAACGCTGATCGGCCGATCAGCGTTGGAAACAACTGGCTTTTTTTCAAATACTGGCCCCAATTGACCATTGCACTTGTTTGCAATCGATTACAAACCTATGAACGGGTACGGGCCAGCTAGACTGGTTCCCTGACCTTACAATTCCCCAATGTATGTTAACTGCTCTGTTTCTTCTTATATGGAGTCAGGGAACCAGACTACAGGAAAATGATCGTTTTTCTTGCTTTTTATAGCATTTTCGAACCCAAAACCTCCAAAAAGTCAGTGTAACGATATTTGCTATATATTTCCAACACCCCAATTCCATCCATTTCTGAAAATTACAGCAAAAGCAAATGATGTATACTCCCTTTAAGTTCGTTGAAGTTGGTCATTTCTGATAGCATTTTTGGTCATTCAATTATTGCTTAATTTATGTTTTAACACTTGACACTGTTCTAAATTAGTGAATTACGATTGGCCCTTTCAAACATTAGAAACAAATGAGTTTACTGTAATTACCCAATGAAGAGAAGTTTGTATTCTAGCTTGAATTGCCAATGAGAAGGCCATCCATTTCATTGTTGTCAGAAAAGCGAAAAAATGAGCACATTTTGATTTCCAGTTGTCCACCATGCAGCTAATTAGAGTGCTCAAAGTTGGGGTAAATATCACGCCAGCCACATTTTAATGCAATACTGTATTTTCCAATGCGCAAAAAACGAACGCCTTGTACCGTTGCTTTTGCTGATGTGAAAATAACAGCACGAAAGTAAATTTCTATATTTATCGAAATGCAATGAATATTTCCGACAAACATTCAACAGCCATTCTCGAAATCGAGTCAAGCACATCTTATTAACTCCTGGTGGCGCGCTTCTGGTTCCCTCGCATTGGAAAATTAACGTGTAAAAGTCTGATTTTTGATATGATTTTTTGGTATATCGATTTCTTAAGAAAATCACCTTCGAAAACAGCCTTTGGAAAATTGTTACCTAACATCTCAATTTATAGAAACTGAAAAAATCGCATGACGTGAAAGAGAAATATCGTGCCGAAAGTTGACCTCTCATGACCGAAATTCTAAAACACGTGTGGACTGGTGCAACTACTCGAAGCACTCGTACAAAGATGAACATTTGTGAAATAATTTTGTGGCGGTCATTAGGTAAAAATAACAGGCTAAAATGTCTTTTGGGACACTCATGTTTTTTTAACTTAATTTGAAGGAGTAATTCTCATTAACAAACAAATCTAAATTGACCGTTGATAAGAACTGTATTCAGTCAAGCCCGAGTAATTTAGAATCCATCGGATGAATAGGTATAGATAAAATCTTCGCGTCGTTATAATTTTTCGTTCTGACACAAATACGCGATGTGAAAACAAACTTGATCGAACAAGGAGACCTAGGTACAAAAATCCGGATGTAAAGGTCGTAAGTAGAATTCGTTGTTACTAATCTCCAACTGATTTCTCATCTTTTGTTTCCTTGTGGAAAGCCAAGATAAAAATCCAACTTGACTGTTTCTTGGGGATGATTGCGGTTAGAAATCATTCTGTCCCAGATCATAGCAAGAGAAGGGGCAACCGCGTGTACAATGCCCATCAGTTTTCAGTATGCTGAAACTACTAAATTATTGTTCATCTTCGTCAAAAAAATCACAGTTTTATTTTCGTCAAACTTTCAACCTTGTTTATGAAATCAGGGACTTGTCCCAAATTCCAAAAAACAAAACAGATCATTTAAAAACTGTGTCATTAGAGGATGCCTGTTTGTAAATTCAAACATGAACATCGTAACGCATTCTCGATTCAGATTGTCAGGAAAGTCACGCAGCGTGTAAGACAATTAGCTCAATTAGCTATTCAACACATAGTGTGTTATCCGAGTTGGAGTTACTCTCCTGAAATTTCCGGGTCAGATTTGACCCCCAATTCGGGTCAGATTGGACATGACACTCTTCTGGGTCAAAATGACACTTTACTGATCAAAACGACAATTGTCTGTGCCAAGTGACCGTAAATGTGACTCAGAGAAGTGTCATTTTGATCTGGAGGCGTGTCAGGTCAAATCTGGCCCGGATTCGTGTCCAATCTGACCCGGGGCTTTTTAGAGTGTATATGATTTGCCGATTGTGCATCTGCAAACATTTCAAATTGACAAACACAATTTTAAAGACTTCAAATCTCTACGCGTGTGCAAGAAAACCCCACAAAGTCGATACACAGGTGATGCATGGTACTCGTTGATTTCTTAAACACTGAGGCTGCATGGGTGGTTTGGTCCATTTCCTTCACAAGTTGAAAAAGGTTGGCCAGACAACAGTTTGTGTTTATGTATCACGTTAAAACTATGAGCGCTTTGGGGTTTTTTTTTGGGGGGGGGGGATTAATCCAACCACTGATGATACATGTACATTTTTGTAAATACCATTATATTTTTAAAGTCTGGTTGGCATGGAAATAATGGTATTATTTTGTGACAAAAATATTGAGAGCCAACCACCGACTATACAATACTGTAATAACACCGTAAATAATGTAAATATAATTTTTATTTTATTGTAGTGATTAGAAATAATTTATTTGTTTTGCCCATAAGGTCAAATGAGGGCGCTGTTTAAGTTAACTGGTCAAACTTCCGCGAATTTGTTGAGGGGTTATGAGGATATAGAAATAGTACGTTCATCAGCTAAGTAAGGGGATATTTTGAAGATAATAGATAACTAAGGGGTTCTATCTCTCATGAAGTGCTGTATTCTCAAAAGTAAATTTCTGTTATTGTAAAATATGTGAATGTAGGATAGAGCAGATGATGTTTTTATCGTGTGCGCCTTAATACTAAACAACTGTTTACGTAAGCGGGTTTGGCGGGCACTCTCTCCGAGGTCTGGGTTTCACTGCACTTGTGACAGCGGCAGATACCTTGTTCTTATCAATATCGGACCGAGTTATTCCTACAGCCGATGGCTGGAAGGTATTGCTAGACACCAGAGGAAGGAGAGGCAGCCCTGGAGCCTGTGCACTGGCTGGTATGGGATGAATTGAATTATTTTCATGTTATTTTGGGGGTTTTACTATCAACGAAAGTGTAATTTCCAAGACGCCGACCAGGTCAGAGGTCACATGTCATACATGTACATTATTGTGGGAAGGCTGCTGTATTTTCAATGGAGTTCTTTGTATCTGGGTTGAACTATATTATTTTCTAGGGTTAATTTATTACTTGTACACACATGTATTATGATTTATGGGATACATGCACATGTATGTGAAGTTATGTGGGTTTATATTGATTTATTTTTAATGTATTTGATTACTAGGTTTTTTGTGATGAATGGAAGATAGATGAATAAATTTGATGTGATTGAATCATCACCCCTGAACCTCGACTCCACACCGAGTTTCACTACATTATTTTAAAGAAGCATATTTATTTTATATTGTTAATAATTTGTATAAACCCTTTGGTGCTAAGATTTGCGTAAAGATCACTTTTAAATACCGCACAAGTGAAGCAGTAACTGTTGAAGGGGGATGAGGTTCCATTGGACAACTATATTCAGCATATTTGTTCTCACTGAACTACCAAAATGTGGATAAAGACACTTTTGACATAATTTGGATGAAATTAAGTGTGATGTCAAATGTATGTTTTGCAGAATGCAAAAACGTCGAATGTTTGACTTTATTTATGAAATTCTTTAAATTGAAGGATAAGTTACTCAAAGGTATCAAATTTCAAATAAGATTTGCTTTGCTGAAATTTTCAGAAGTGGATGGATTTGGGGGTTAGAGCTTTATAGTAAATATTGTTGCACTAACTTGTTTGACGTTTTGTGCTCGTAGATGTTGGACAAACCAAGAAAAAACAATCATGTTCCTGTAGTCTGGTTCCCTGACCCCACTAACGCAATTTATAGACTTAGGGAACGTGTAAGGTCAGGGCCAGTCTAACTGACTTGTTTCCGGTCATAGGTATGTAATCGATTGCAAACAATGCAGACTAACTAAATATTGCAAATTGGGGGCAGTATGAGAATAAAGTCAATTTTCCAAAAAAGAAAACACTTTTCTTGAACATAACCAGGTTCCATGATTTTACAGGATGCTTTAGACTGTCATTCACTAACAATCCAGTAAGGTATTTAATAATAATTTGGAAGTTTTGTTCGTTGATGTTTGCAAAATATTGTGTATTTTTTTCTTTGAGCATTTTCCGTTTATATCTCTCATCACACATTGATACTGAACAAAACTGGACAATTCTCTTTTTGCAGGAATGGAGTAAATGTATGGATTGCATCTGGTTCCATTAATCCAAATACATCATGTTTGTATCTCACGATTGTAGTGTGATCGATCATGTTGTGTCAATTGTATTCTGTTATGTTGCATGGTACCTTAAAGAGCTCATGCAATGTAATTTTGTAATGCAATCATTAAAAATGCACCTTTCACAGGAATATTGTGGTGCCTTTTGGCTTTTATGCTGATGCAAGTGTCCGTATTCATGAGCGAAAGTGTGATGCCATTTCATGCAGAAACTTTATGTTCCGACAAGTTTCAGCACCAAAAGTTGTCAATAAAGGAATCATTTCTTGAGTTATCGTCTAGAAACTAAGTGTGTTGTTTGTTCCAAATGTGAGTTGGCTTTAATTTGTTGTTTTTTTGTCAACAGAGGGCGCTACACAGATACTGGTCCCCTCCTAAAAAAAATTGTCACAAAAAGAAAAGCAAGTATTTCTCTGTATTTCTCGTTCTTTGTTTACATTTTCCTTACTTCTGACAAGCAAAGACATACAAGTAATATTGCCTAAAACCTAAATTGGATCTTAAGTTGAAAAAAGGGCTTGCACTGTCAGTATTGAAGTGCGCCCTCTAGTGACATTGCAGACTTCCTAAAGCATTGTGGGTATTACCGCCATCTTTTCAAGTCGTATGTCGCACGCACGAGGAAGTGTTTTGTCCCGGTCATTGCAAGTCGAGCAAAATCAGAACTCCTCGTCCTTCTCAATGTCCGAGTATCTGGAACGATATAAGGTAAGGTCTTTATAACACTCCTAGCGGGAAGTCACTATGGCAGAGTAAAATGAAAAACCCTCAAAAACCCTGCAGGCCAGTTTCAAGTGAAAGTAACTGTGTCACACATGAGAGTCACTGCACAAGAAACAGCACTGTAGGGCGCACTGAAGTGTGACTGAATCTGCCTGCTAACACTGACACAAAGGATTTGTGCAGCGATTCGAAGCGCCCACACTTCAAATTCCTTGATATAATCTTCAGTTTACGGAGTGGAGGAGCAACAACTCCATTAGCCCCATAAATGTGGTGGACTTCCTCTATATACCGCCCTGTTACGAAAATGTGTGGAAAGGTCCATTGCCAGGGAAGCAGAAAATCAAATCAAGATTGGATTGTTTTTCACTTGAAAATTACCCAATCCATACTACGATTGCCTTATTAGCAAAAACAAACATTAAATTCTGAACTTCGAAGCCGCGTGGCAGGCAGATTTAATTCACTGCAGATTTAATTACTTCAGGGGACCCACGTTACAAAATCAAGCAAAGCAGAAAATGTAATCCACGTGGGGTTTGGGTGGGTATCGAACCCGAGCCACAGAGGTGGAAGACGAGGAATGTACCATTAACCAATGCTCCCCACATGGAGATAGCAAATGTGGACATTAGTTACGCTCTCATAACATTGGTAGTGACATCCATCTTCGGATGTGCCTCATCAAAACCTAACTCTGTCCTGCTTTTGCGTCAAAGTTCCTACAGCTAGCCGTTAGTGGGTCTGTATATCGGTCTGACGGGGCCTGGGCCAATAACGCACAATGAACTTTTGCCGTATAGCCATATTCGCAAATAGAAGTACTCGTACTCGGAAGTACGAGTACTCGTACTCGGAGACCTGAACTTGTTCTTGGAAGTACAAGTACTCGTACTCGTACTCGGTATCCAAAGTACTCGGCAGTACTCGGTACTTGGGAAAAAAGTACTCGTGACGACTACAACACTGCCAGATGGTAAAAAGTTCAAAAGTGAACATATGCCATAAAACCCACTTTTGTAATGAGAAGCAGGCCAAAAGGTCGGGGCAAAGGTATTAAACAATGATAACATGGGTGAGGTTGATACAATATAGGGGCGGAGCAATGATGGGACTACAACTTCGCGGGGGGCGGGGTTCAAGAATCACATACAACGAAAGTGAGTTAAAGTTTTGTACAGGACTAGCGTTTGAACAAAAAATCGATAGACATGCAGTAAAAGATGGTGGGCATGGTTTGGTAGAGGTAGACCATGGTACAGCTAAAAGGGGTGACCTGTCCACGCAAAACAAAACATAAGAAATTACAGAAAACAAAAGGAACTGGTAGCGCTAAACCACATTGTACTTGTTAGTGGGTTGATTATTATATTTAAGAAACTGTCATCGATTTTTTTTCATTGACAAGGTTAAAATTTTGTTTCTCTACATTTTAAGGACGGGTTACCGAATGTAAACTTCAAACCAAATGAATGCTTTGTATCATGCCAATCTGTTTTCAGTGTCTGAAGTAAGTATTAATTATGTGTAAACTTATCGAACATTTTCCAATCGGCATATTACTGTCTGTGCGTGGAGTGGTGCATGCAGAGTGGGTATACAACTGACACATTGAAAATGATCCCTCTTGTATTGGATTGCCCCAAGAGTGGGGATGGTTTTGGTATTACTATGAACTCAATGTTTACCCAGGGATGAACTTTACTCTGACATTGACATCATTATCCCCCTCCCCCCCAAAAAAATAATAAAAATAATAGTTCTCACTGGTTTGACTGGAATCCTGCTGCTGCACAATTTTAGCGATCAAGTATAAGCTTTACGGGGCCTCTTTGGGCTCCCATATATATTTGCACTAAATTTAGTCGGGCACCATTTGCAAACGGTGTTGTAATTTTGTAATTGTGCGTCTGGAAGCCAGACTGAGGGAGCGATGGTCGTGTATCTGGAACCTGTAAACGCTTTTTAATTAGCGCAATTTGTATGGGAGCAGACTAATGACCAGCTTAGGAGCACATGCGCGATGTCGATGTCGCTGTATGGTCTGACGTTACTGTTAATGTTTGATCTTATTTTTGTCTTGACTATCCACATTTCCCAAAGAATGTTCGTGTCGGTCGAGATCGTAAGTGGGTGCAGAATTCTCAAGCCTTATGGCCTTAATGAGGTCACTCAAGCTCCAACCTGAAGGACATTATTAAGGCGATCGAAGCGTTATCTGCAACTTCAGCCGACATTTGAAGAAAAACAATAGGTCAAAAATGCCGCGTCGCCGCCAGTGGCGGTTCTATGGGGGGAGCCCCCCCCCTAAAAAAAATGTTGTCTAGGCCCCCCCCAAAAAAAAAAATTCCATGAAAAACAAAATGCACCAGCAAAATGTACCAATGTGACGTACATGCAAACGTTTTCCCCCTAAATAAATGGTCGTGAGAAGGTTGCATCTGGTGTGCATGATTGTAGGATTTTATCAGCACTCTCCCTCATGAGCCCCCCCTCCTCCCCCTACACACACACCTATTGATTTTTGGAGGCCTAAGTGTCTCGAGAAAATAACCGGTGTACATTTCAGCACGCCTCCCTGAAAAAAATCTGGAACCACCCTGCTATGTATACCCCCTCCCCCCCCCCCCCCCCAAAAAAAAAAGATTAAAAAATTGTTCTAGAACCGCGCCTGCGACTCGCCGCACCACTTTTTGGGCAAGCTCCATACCAGAAAACCGAAAACTTTATTTTGGCCTTAATTCTAGTTTCTCATAATGCCGGTGTCATATGAAAATTGGACTCCTCTGACAATCGGACTCCTTTATCCTATTATTGGTAACATCCTCTCTCGTGACCGGTCACACTCCTTATTATCATCACTTAGGCATGCAATACTACCAATGAGTCCGTATTTCATAGCTTCCTAAATTCACGCTCCACCGGTATTAAAATATCACTAGATATAAGTACAATTCTATCTATTTTTTGCATGATATACCAAGTTATGTAGGCCTAGGCCTATATTACGTACATTTTACTTAAGACTTAAAGGGTAATTAATTTGCATTGAATAGATGTTGAGCTGAGAATAACATTTGTAAACTATATTGTGCATGGACTTCAGATCATTAAGGAAAACCCAAATATCTTTGTTTAGGCCTACTTGGACAAATAAAATTTGGACCTTTCTCTCAGTCAGAAAATGAAAAATGCAAACACTTGCATTTTGCATGTAAAAACAAAGTCTGTAATAAAATGAATTCCCAAATTCCATAATTTTAATAGTTTCATTTTTAGTCTGTAAATTTATTCCCAAATTCCATAATTTTAATAGTTTTATTTTTACCACATTTAATCATATTCCATCTCACTGGTGGCACACCATATAAACGATCTTGTTGTTCCCTTTAATTTCATTTCATTACATTTTTCCACTTTCTTATTTGTCCACACTCCTATGGAACTGGGTAGATATAACAGCACTTCAATCTACCGTAGCTATATTGCACGTTTTAGCTTGCACATTATGCCAATTTATGCAGGCCTACACGTACGTGTTGACTAAAGGCTCAAAGGGCAATAAATCTGCATTGAATAGATGCAGAACCAACTGAGTCACGTACGACACGTACACCAAAACAAAAGACTTCATTGGGAACTTAGGAACACTTCGGGGAAAACCCAGATGTATTTGTTTGGAGGGTATAACATGGTATATAGCTTGGTATAACATGCTCCAATCATATAATTGTTTGGCGCCATATCTCATTCAACAGTTTACAATTATTTATAAAACAAATTCAGGGAACACGATCGAAAATGGTTGCAGATTTAAAACAAAGAGTGTTTTACTTTTGTGTTAAGATATAGGAACCTACTATGGTTATTATATTCATATATTTATTAGGACTCGTTAACCACTTTGAAAATGCATGCTTTTGATGCAAACTGCTTGCATGTGACAGATTGCCGGAGTCGCTTGTTTTGTTTTTTGTGAATCATTAACTCGAACAGTTTGGGACGACGCCACAATTAAATAATGTGATAGATCGAGGGATTAATTTGCCTAGTCAAGTAGTCACGAGATGGGTGTGCGTATACGCGTAGCAGCCGCAGTGTTTCAGCGCCATCTTGGAAATGTTGGATGTCTGTGAATCTAGCCGCTCCGAACTTGTAAGTTTGGCAACAAGAATGGTTCATTTCCTTTATTTCTGGGGTTGCTCTTTTGTTTCATGAATTGCAATAAATATTGCAGTAACCTGTGAAGAAATTTCAACCTATCTCACTGACTGACTGTCAGTTGTTACACTAAGTAGTACACTGGGCTGGAGGCTGCATTTGCGGGACTTACTCATTGTGATGCGCTGTCTACATCACATATGCATTAGGCCTAATCTGATAAACCGGGTTTTTCATCAAGTTCCGTCACATACAAATACAGAGCGTGAAAGTTGATCCATGGTGGAGGAATAGGAACATTATTAGCGTGTAAAAGTACAGTTGGAGTCAGTTTTGAAATTATTTTTGGTACATTGTCACCCACGGAAAAGGCCTTTCTAAAACTGTTAAAGCATCTCGATTTATGGAAACTGAGAAATCACATAATGCGAAAGAGAAATATCGTGCCTCTAACTTCCGAAAATTGTTGGGTGTGCCGATGGTAGCGGTCTCACATCCCGATTCACAACCTCCCGAAGCTGGAGAGGATGGACATGGCTGGATGAAGACTGCAAAGTCATCCTTGAGCCATTGTGGTCACTCGGTCAATACTTCTCCTTCACTCCATGGTGTGAAGAAGATAAGACGAAAATGATGAGCCGGTGCTGTCTGACTCTAACTATGATGATGTGCTAGATGACGATAACGATTGATTTCCCCGATATGACTAAATCAATACGATCTAAATGTAAAAGAGTGAAAAACCATTCAAAGTCGAAATTATAAAAAGAGTGCAAGTTAATTCACAGATCACTTTTTCCATGATTCACGATGAAAAAAAATAGAACACCAAAAGATGCAAATCTCACTAAAAGAGTGAAAAACCGATTGAAAGGAATATGGCTCCTTGATAATGCCACTCTTTTGCCAACTATTAGAATATGGTCAAAAGATAGAAATTCCTTCAATATTGCCGGAGATATAGGAGATTTGTATATTTTTGCATATTTCTTCAATGTTTTAAATAATTTTACCAATAGGGCATGCTTGAATCTTAAAACTGGGACTTCAAAACATGTTGTCATGTCAAAACTATATGGGAACAATGTGTTTATGTTCGAGACGGTTTTCAGTTGAAAGGATATGGTCAACTTTGGTTCTACCGTAACCACGAAGCCGAAATCCAAGATGGCCGCCATATTACCCCGTGGACAGTTTATTTTCATGGGAACATCAAAAAATGGTTATTAGACAACAAAAGGAATATAAAAATGTAGGCGTCGTAAAATTTTCCGGGTATTCATGAGAGGCCTACCTAGCAACAATACGATGGTTCCATGTTCTTATAGTGGGGGTAATTCACAAAAGCGATTCAGCTTTTTTACCGCAGAATCGAATCATGCGTATAGCTAAAGGACACCTTATCTAACCTGTCTTACCTCTGCGCTGAAACATTGCACCCCTACTAGGGTCTTGTAACTAATACTAGACACGTCGTCGTTCGGTGCATAATGCCATGCGGTGTGCTGTCAAGAAAGTGATCTGGAATTAAATCCTCTATGATCAAATCAGCTATACCAGTATACCGTGCAGCTTGCGAAAGAGTCACGTCCTGACTAGGTAACTTAGTTTTGCCGATCATTCATGGTCAATCAAACAATGTGTTCCAAACTGAGTCGATTTACTCCGATTAAGGAAAAAAATGAAGTCCCAATCTTGGCAGATTGTACGTGAACGATCTGATACAAATTGAAAGAGGTGCCGAGCGTCCTTGTCACCTCGACTTACAGCTCTATGTGTCACCCACATTAAAAAAAAATGTGTTTGTTTTTTTAGCTCATCTAAAAGTTTCAAATGCATTGAAAAGATGATATTCCCGCCACATCACATTTAGACCTGTTTTCCTACGTGTAGGCCTAGTTACACATCATGCGACAAGGATCAAGTACATATATGTCATTCTCGATACATGCTTCAGTACCAAAATATATTTTTTTCAGTGTTCCTTCAGGTGAGACTGGATGACGAGAAACATGAGTCAGAGTATTACACCACTGTGTACGGACACAGGGTATGTATCAAATGTTTATATGAAATATCTGTTTGCCTGATGGTTGAATTTATTTGAAACTGCTAATATACAACATTTGCAAGCGCACAAAAAAACTCAAGCTACAAAATTATCATGAAAAAAACTTACTTGACTGTACATGTACCGGGAACTGACCAATAGTATCAAGCTTCCTGTAAAATAATCGCCCCTGTAGAGTTTTGTAGCAAGTTCCTGACCTTTTTCCCCAATAATGCCTCTTTTGCTAGCACGCATATGTTTACAATTGGTTACACGTCCGCAAACATGTGCAAGCCAGCTGGACTTCTTCCCTGACCTTCACTCTTTTCAGGTCATTGTAATAATATTTGCCTTACTTCTGAAACTTAAAGAAAAACCAAAATGCTGTATATTACCTTTATGGTATAATGGAAAAGGTAAAAAATAAATGGGGGGAAGTGTCGATATGTTGGCCACCTTGTCAATGGTGATTTTTATTTTTACAGGTTCAAGACCCTGCGAGAATATCTACATGCCAGTAGACTGACTGAGGTGGAAGTGCCTAAAGATGGACTGTGCATACTTCACGCTGTTCATGGGGCTTTACAGTCATCACACACATCTACGAGTGCACAGGGGTTATCAAAGGAAAAAGTCAAGTGCATGGTACGCGATGAGTTCCTTCAGCATGTAGATGAGTACATGCCATATTCTGCTTTGAGTAAAGAAGATACACTTGCACAACTGGAGAGTTGGGCACAGACAGGGCAGTATGGCAGTGACTCTGTGGACCTAATTCTCCACATCCTCAGCCAGGTCTTGAATCTGCGCATCCTTGTAGTTGAAGAGACTATCAGCTGGGTCACGAGTCTTGAATTGTTGCCTCACAGGCAAGAAAAGTGCAGTTTCATCCCAACAATAACAAGTGTAATACTCATAAAACATGGCCAGCACTTCAATCATACTGTTTTCTCATTTGACAAGGAACGTTGCCCATTCAAGAAAGAAATTACACATCCCGGTACCACAAAACCAATCATCATCTCCAGCGCTGATGACGATGCATGGTGTTTTCCCAGGGCAGGGCCAATTTCCTCATCCGAGTAGGTGTCAGTGACTTTTTTGGTGTGTGTGTTTCTTTAAATAATAGTCATTCGTAATTTTTGAACTCACTACTTTTTTGTGAAATAGCAATGGCCTTTTTAATTCTATGCTCAGGCCAAAAACAAATATTCGATCTCTGGTCAGACCAAAGTTCCGGCATTGATGCGGCGACGCGTTTTGATTTTTGGGTTTTTTTGCTTTTTTTTTTTTTTTTTTTTGCTTTTTTTTTCAAGCTTGGATTGTACAGACAAGGTGGGGGTACTACTATTTTGCTTTTTTTGGTGTCCTCACGTACATTGGTGTCCTCTATAATTGGCCTTGGTGCCCTCGATCATTTACTTTGGTGCACTTTCCCATTCCTTGGTGCTCTTTGGTGAAACAAAAATTGAGGAGGTGCGGCAATAGAGGGCGCTGTTGGAGCTACCACGGAACATTTTGGAAAAAAGGATTGACGCGCATGATTATAATCGACGCGCGCTCTGACCAGAGACCGATTTTTTTTTTTTTTTTTTTTTTGGCGTAATACGAAATTTCATTTTCACGAGTGAAAGTGTGATGTCATTTTACGCAAAAACATCAATGCTAGAGCTATTTCAGCGCAAAACGTTGCCGGGAGGCGTAATTTTTATTTCTAGGAGGGTTAGGGGCAATGTCATGAATAATTCATGATTATCCATGAGAACGGACAATGACATCAACAACATTGTTGTTAGTTACTCAACTAGTTACAATACATTAATGCATTTTGAAGAACGGTTGTCGTCGAGCTACCACACAGTAGCCTAGTGGATAGCGAGATGAGCTATGGATACAAAGATCCCTGGTTCGAATCCACGTCCTCGCTGCTCATTTTCATCAGCAATTTTTCTTCTCCAAATTTATCACTGAGATAATTTTAAATTAAGGGGAAAATAGAACGAGAACCTAAGTCTTGCAATGATTCAAAGGAAAAACTGAATTATTCATGACATTGCCCCTAACCCTCCTAGGGGAAAAAATTACGCTGCCGGGAGTTGGTATATTTTGCTGTTATAAATTTTCTTTTCATTGTTACTTTGTGGTTCAGTCAGTAAGCCAGTGAGCAAATTTTTTCTCACAACTGTTTTCAATATGAAAATGTTGGGCTCACAATGAAAAAATAAACCTCCTAAGTGGGACAATTTTTTCTGTAAATGAAATACCGGCAACAACGCTATTAGTTGGCACTGACAATTTTTTTAAGTAAGTGCACATTTTCAGTGAAATACTCAACAGAATAGTTAAATAATTTTAAGAGGAGTATAAAGTTAAAATAGGTTCCTTACAATGAATGTAATTCATTCTACGGACAGTTTAAAAAATATTGAATATAAGAACGTACGTCACTGTCTAGATTGCTTAGGGCTCTGTCACACTTCTGCGTATCCTTATTCCTTATGAGGTGCGCATTGACATTTTTTTTCATACGCAGTCGTACGCACAATACGCACCTCATATGCATCTCTATCGTTTTGTGTAGGTTTTATGTACGCAGATATACGCATGGTGCGGCCCAGAACGCAGGATAGTTTTGGGCATGCACAAAACTACGCTGCGTACGCTGTTACGCAGGTCATAAGTTATAAATACGCAGCGCATTGGTTCCACATCGGTCGAGTGCGTTACGAGTACGCTATGTGTTCGTGACGCACCCAGTCAGCATATGAGCCGCCTGTATTGGACGTATACATAGTATACTTGCAGCGCAGATGCAAAGCACGCTGAACGGCGAGCGGCGGAAATGCGGAGGGAATACGCTCAGAAGTACGTCAAGCATGCGGTCGGCATAAGTCGGGTGCGTCCGAAATACGTTCGGCATGCGCACTGCATACTGACCTTTTCAGCCCAAAATATAATGTTGTGCACTGCATACGCAACTCATACGCATCTCATACGCAGTGGATGCGCTGAATTCGTTACTTGTACGCTAGATGTGCGTCGCACATGTATAAGTCAAAGTAATCAAAACATTTCGACATTAATTGAGCGTACGACTGCGTATTGAAAATTTTCGATAAGGAACTCATAAGGAATTATGATACGCAAAGGTGTGACAGGGGCTTTACAGTATCTTGGAGGTGTTGTCAGCTCGTGATAACATGTACGATGAGTTTGTGACATCCAAAATGCATGTTTTTTTCACTTAAAGGGTTTGCAAGGAATCGCCAATTGACTGCCAACGGACTGATGTCCCCACCACGATGAAACAATCTGAAGCAGCCTACCGACGCACCGATGTCCTTGCCTTGATACAGCAATTTGAAGCGGCCTGCCAACAACTGACTGATGTCCCTACCACGATGCAACAATCTGAAGCTACCTGGCAACGGACTGATGTCCCTACCACGATGCAACAATCTGAAGCAGCCTGCCAACGGACTGATGTCCCTACCACGATGCAACAATCTGCATCAGCCTACCAACGGACTGATGTCCCTACCACGATGCAACAATCTGAAGCAGCCTGCCAACGGACTGATGTCCCTACCACGATGCAACAATCTGAAGCTACCTGGCAACGGACTGATGTCCCTACCACGATGCAACAATCTGAAGCAGCCTGCCAACGGACTGATGTCCCTACCACGATGCAACAATCTGAAGCAGCCTGCCAACGGACTGATGTCCCTACCACGATGCAACAATCTGCAGCAGCCTGCCAACGGACTGATGTCCCCAGCACGATGCAACAATCTGAAGCAGCCTGCCAACGGACTGATGTCCCCACCACGAAGCAACAATCTGAAGCAGCCTGCCAACGGACTGATGTCCCCACCACGATGAAACAATCTGAAGCAGCCTACCGACGCACCGATGTCCTTGCCTTGATACAGCAATTTGAAGCGGCCTGCCAACAACTGACTGATGTCCCTACAACGATGCAACAATCTGAAGCTACCTGGCAACGGACTGATGTCCCTACCACGATGCAACAATCTGAAGCAGCCTGCCAACGGACTGATGTCCCTACCACGATGCAACAATCTGCAGCAGCCTACCAACGGACTGATGTCCCTACCACGATGCAACAATCTGAAGCAGCCTGCCAACGGACTGATGTCCCCACCACGATGCAACAATCTGAAGCAGCCTGCCAACGGACTGATGTCCCCACCACGATGCAACAGGAGGCTCAGGTACCCGGCACCTCAGCTGCAACAGGTGAGTAGTAGCTCGACCACTTGGGGTCAATTTTAAGGGAGGGGAGGGACATACACTGCACCTCCAACTCACCCACCCACTTGAGACCCACCCACCCACCTTCCTAACCCAATTTATTAGCAGTGGCGTGGTTTCAATTTAATTTTCACAGTTGTTAATCTTTGAGAAGTCACAGCTTTTCAAGCACAGACGACAACTAGAGATGAAATTTCGAGTAATGCATCTTTTTTGATCACCCGTTCGAAATCGTATTGTAATTTTTGCTTCTGATTGTAGATTCCCCACAACGAACTGGAAACATCGGAAACAGCGGCGTAGTCAGCGGTAGTCACAACCCTATCATTGCTGGGTCAGGTCCAGTTAATATCAGTTACAACTACAAGATGGAGGGGCCAGGTAAATATAATCTTGTTCGTTATGGTAAAAGTAGTTTGAGGTCTTTTATCAAATATTATAATTTTTGAGGGTAGTGTTGACTATATATTACATAAACGTGAACACAAAAGACAGATGGGCAGTTCAGCTGGAGAGTCGCCAATTCTTTGAAACAACTACATGTATAAGCAAGTTCGTGGTGGGCGTGATAGGAGGGCGCTATTTCTAGTTGGTAAAGGCTTGTAATTCTCTATGGGTACACCATAGTAAATGGACCAAAAATCTGTCCGCGATCCGCCGAGCTCATGGATAAAAGTTTTACACTCAAATAATTCTATATTGGAGAGTTGTGAGGGCCATGCAATTGGGGAATTGAAAACATATAGCACTGTACCTCTGGCCTGGACTTGGGGCTTCCACTTCTAAGTGGTGCTATTTAGCCATGTTACGGAGGGATCCTTTTTCAAAATGGCTACTTGTTCAGTTTGGGAAACATCATTCATTTTAGAGGTGGTCTTTGTAGGAGAATTTCTCGAAAAGTCATTTGTCAACCCACCACAAATAAGAAACTGACAGTTGACATATTGATCATCATGTTTCTGTACAGCCTGAACGCCTGTAAGCGTTCTGTAAGAGTATATGTAAAAGAATTTTGAAGTATGGGGATTTATCACTTGTGTCTATAGGAATTTTTGTATACTGGGGTGCTGCACGCATCCTTTGTACCCACGCCAAATAGCGCCCCCTGTTGTGTGTGTCACATTTGAAAAACAAGGCTAATAAAGCTTAAGGGCACGTTCATTTTGCATAAGTAAATAGAATAAAATGGGACTGTTGGAGACAAGATGTAATCTTCGTGGTTGGTAACGTGAGTTGCAGAGCAAAGTGACTTATACTTATTTTAAGTCATAATTGAAGGAACCAGAAATGGCTAAAATTGGAGTGTAGTGATTACCACGAAGATTATTGCTGTTACCTTAGTCTGTCTTGGGACAGTGATATCCAATCAACTTTTTTTGGTGCACCTGCAGTTACCAGCATTTTATCTTATATTTTTGTCGGTGTAAAAAAAGTGCATGCACTATAATGCAATATTTGACAAATTTGCGTCCGACAGCAGTATTAAAGCCCAAACATTCATTCATTTATTTATTGGGAAAATCCCAAAGGAAGGGAAATCCCAAGTAGTCACTTCCTATACATGTTTTTCTCCGCAAAGTACGACTTTTCAATCCTTTTCAGAAACACGGTTTTATTGAAAATTACATGTTTCTTGTTTTTATCTGAATAGGAGTTCCTGCACCCAGACCTCAGCTTAGTCAGAGACCAGACCAAGAACCAAAGCCGAGGGCTCCTAGCAAGCAAGATGTCGGTAACAAGACTAGAGAGACTTTAAAGGGAGTTTATCAAACAACAGGCAGTTACGTGCAGTTGTTGCCTGGGGTTGATAATGATCAAATGCACATAGCTGGTATATACACTAAAGTACAATTAAAAACTTGGGAAGGGGTAGCAGTTGTCACTGGCCAGAAAGAAGAAACTGCAAACTCAACAGAGTATGCCAAAATATTCAGATTAAGGACAAGAACTGATGAACTTATCAAACGCCTCATTTTTTTTGGCAAGGGAGGTGTGGGGAAGTCAACCATTTTCGACAAAATTGCATACGACTGGGCCGATGAGGCAAGTGAAATCCTGAAAACATTCAAGCTTGTCTTTCTTTTGAAGATGTGCGCCCTGTCACAAGAATCTGATCTTGTTGATTCAACTTTCGATCAACTTCTAGGCGAAAAGTCAGGAATAGAAAAAGATGAACTTGATGAATTCATCCTAGCCAACCCAAATGAGGTCTTGATTCTCTTGGATGGTTTTGATGAAATGAAGACCAAAATACTCAATTCAGGCTTATTCGGTTCTATTCTAAAAGCACTTAATAGGAAAGTATACCAGCAATGTATAATCTGTGTATCGACTCGCCCCTCTCATCTTGAGACTCTGATGTCAGAAAAACTTGTCCAAAATCCCTGCACACACGTAGAGGTTCTGGGGTTTACCGACGACGATGTTGAACATTACGTTCGGAAATTCTTTGAAAAACCAGATCCTGCTAGTGGCAAAGCATTAATCCAAACCATTCAAAAGTCCAACACGCTGCGTGATTTTGCAACAAATCCAATGTTGCTACTTCTTATGTGCTTATTGTGGAGGGAGAGTAAACAGCTCCCTGAAACAACTTCACGCCTCTTCACTGAGGCAGTTAATTACATGTTCACAAGAAAAGACAAAGACCAGAAGAGAGTATCAGATGCAAAAGTATCAAAAACATTGAATGCAATTGGACAAACTGCTCTGCGTGGACTCATGAGTGCCAACCAGAATTTTTCATTTCAAAACGATGAGTTTGAACCAAAGTCACTGGACTTAGCACTAAAAGCAGGCATTCTAACCAAGCAGAGAGTTATCAAAAGCCTTGAATCCCACAACAATATACAGTTCATGCACAAGACTATACAGGAATACTGTGCTGCGACATACTTACGGAGTATACATACGTCGAACCTGGGACGTGTAGAGCGTACGTTGTGCCAAGTTGTACCATATGGAAACTTTAAAAGAAAATTACGGCAACTTTGTCAAACACTTGAAGGCGTCGTTTCAAATGAGTTTCTCATTCGTTTTTGTTGCGGTGACAATGAGAAGTGCATGACAGACATCGTAAACTTGCTTGACCGTAAGTTCAATAAGGAAGAGCCCAGGTACCAATCTGATGTAGTACAAGCGATATGTCGAAATTGCTTTTTTGAAAGCCAATCAGCCGAGGTCCCACAGTGTCTCACCAGCGACACGCATATCCCGTCAACTATCGATGTGCGAAGCGATAATGATTTCCGCAGTCTCATATACCTTCTAGAAATCGTCTGTAAGTCCGACAGCCCCACGACACAACTGGCACGCGTTGAAATTATTAATGTTTCTTGCATGTCTCGATATGCGGTCAGTGATTTAGCCTTCGCCCTGCGTTACATGGAAAACCTCAGAGATCTGAGGATTGAGGGGGGTCCTTTAGTGAAGGGCGATTTTGAGAATCTGTCGTCGATATGCCACTTGACCATTCTTTACATAGCGGGTTGCAATACACTGGGAGGTAGAGCTGTAGAGTGGGCCCCTCATATCAAACACTTGGCAAGCCTAGAAAAACTTCAAATAAAAAACTGCCTACTGCAAGGAACAGATATTGAACACATTGCTTTGGCTGTAGGTGACATGCCAAAACTGACTGACTTGATCCTTGATGAAAACCAGACATTGAGCGGATCGGCTGACTTGTGGAACAAAGAAATGCCGACTCCGATAACGCAGCACTTAAAAAGGCTGAACCTCAGCAAATGCAATTTGACGTGGAAAGACTTTGAATACATTGCCTCGGCTGTAGGTGACATGCCCAACCTGACTGACTTGATCCTGTATGGCAACCGCCGATTGGGCGGATCGGCTGGGTCTGCCAAGAAATTGCCGAAAATGACGCACTTAAGGAGGCTGGACCTGGGCGACTCCAATTTGGAAACGACAGACATTGAACACATTGCCTCGGCTGTAGGTGACATGCCCGAACTAACTGACTTGGGCCTTACTTTCAACGGGACATTGGCCTCCTCGGCTTTATTGTGGGCCAAGGAACTGCCAAAAATGAAGCACTTAAATAGGCTGGACCTGACCTATTGCCATTTGAAAGAGACAGACATTGAACACATTGCCGTGGCTGTACGTGACATGCCCGGACTGACAGACTTGGACCTTAACGGCAACTGGGTATTTTCTGATTTGGATGGGTTATTGTCCCACTTTCCGTCGCTCCGGGGTCACGTGAAAACTTAAACTCTATTTCGTTTCATGTAAAACGTTGGGTAGGCCTAATGAAACATTTGGAAAATGCGAATGACCCTAAATTGGTCAAAGTTTGTGAAACTTTTGGTCAATTCTCTTGTAAATTGAATCAATACTAACGCACAAAATGCTTGAAATTTTTGACGTGTCAGTCAGCCAAATTTGGTTTTGTTTTTGGTTGGGCACATAAAAAGGTCTATTATCTTGTAGCCCACACAGGTCGCAAAGTGTTAAATTCATTGAAGTTGGGCATTTCTGGTAGCATTTTTGGTCATTCAATTGTTGTTTAAGTTATGTTTTAGCAATGCACACTGTCCTAAATTGGTGAATAAGGATTGGCCCCACCTTAAAACAAATGCGTTTACTGTAATTACCCAATTGTGATTAGTTTGTCTTCAAGCTTTGAATTGCCCATCAACAAGCCATCAATTTGAATGCCGACAGAAAAGCGAAAAATTGGCGAATTTAAAGTTTCAGTTGTCCACAATGCAGCTAATTAGAGTGCTCAAAGTTGAGATACATATCACCTTATCCATGAAGTATTAAAACAATACTCTATGTTTCAATGTGCACACAACGAGAGTCCGATACCATTGAGTTGGCTCATTCAAAATAATAGAACGAAATTAAGCTTTTATTTATATCGAATTAACATGAACATTTCCGAAACGAAGAAAAACACTCAACGGCCATTTTCGGAATCGAAAGGACAACGTCACGCATATCAATTGAAACTGTATGCAACTTGACGAATTTCGATGCTTTGCTCTCCTTTTGCCGCATAAGTATTCTTACTTTTTTGTAAATGGAGACACATTTCGCGCGTGGTGTTGTGCACATGGCAAAAACATTAACGCGTAGTCCGTCCAAGATGTCTAACCACCTACGGCGAGGCCTAATCTTTTCAGTTCCACTTTCGGCTGTTCTTTGTAAATGAAGACACATTTCGCGCGTGGTGTCACGCACATGGCAAAGCACCAACACATAGTATTCAGTCCAAGATGTCCAGCCACCGACTTCGTCAAAAACTCCTGGGTCGGATCGACCCACAATCTAATCTATATCTGCCCAGTCCTTTTCCCGGTCAAAAATGGCACTTTTCTGTGTCAAAATGAACAATAGACAAATGTCATTTCTGACCCGAAAAAGAGGCATTTTTGACCAGGAAAATGACTGGGCAGACATAGATTTAGAGTGTTTAGAACCGCTAGGTCTTATCTTGTCAGTTCCGCCTTCGGTATTTCGGCATGTATTTGAAACAGGTTGGAAATTTCGTTTTTAACGCGAATTAGTTTCTGTTTTGGATGTCATGGTCCTATTTTTATGTCTTCGGAAGACCACAGGTTAATATGTTCACCAGCAGGGTGTTGGGCAAACAGATTGTTACAAAAGGGTCAAAGCCCTTCCTCCAGCTTCTTAGTGAAATAGACCTTCTAAAATGCGGTTGGGCAATATTCACCAGAAGATGTGAAGTTGATATTTATACACCAAATTGTTTAGGGTGAAAAATTTGGCAAAACTTTCAAATACTCAAACTTGTGTAGAAAATCAGGGACTTGTACAAATTCCAAAGAACAAAATGGATCATTAAAACAAATGTGTCATTCAAGGATGCCTGTAAATTCAAACATAAACACCGTAACGCATTCTCGATTCAGATCGTCAGCAAAGTCACGCAGCGTGTTAGACAATTAACTCATTTAGCTGTTCGCCCTGTGGTTTGTTATCCATTTTAAAGTTGCTCTCATAAAAGTCCCGGGTCAGATTTGACCCCAGGTCAGATTGGACGTGACACTCTTCTGGGTCAAAATGACACTTTACTGATCAAAACGACAATTATCTGTGCCAAGTGACCGCAAATGTGACTCAGGGAAGTGTCATTTTGACCTGGATGCGTGTCAGGTCAAATCTGACCCGGATTCGTGTCCAATCTGACCCAGGACTTTTTAGAGTGTATATGATTTACCGATTGTTCATCTGCAAACATTTCAAATTAACACACAATTGTTAAAGACTTCAAATTTCTACGCGTGTGCAAGAAAACCCCACTCAGTCGATACACAGGTGATGCATGGTACTCGTTGATTTCTTATCAAACACTGAGGCTGCATGGGTGGTTTGGTCCATTTCCTTCACAAATTGAAAAAGGTTGGCCAGACAACAATTTGTATTTATGTATCACGTTAAAACAATGAGTGCGCTTTGGGTTTTTTTTTAGAGGGGGGGATTAATCCAACCACTGATGATACATGTACATTTTTGTGAATACAATTATATTTTTAAAAACTGGTTGGCATGAAAGTGATGGTATTATATATTTTGTGTACAAATATTCAGAGCCAACCACCGACTGTACAATACAGTAATAACACTGTCGATAATGTAAATATATATTTTATTTTATTTTAAAGAAGCATCTTTATTTTATATTGTTAATAATTTTGTATAAAACTTTTGGCGCTAATATTTGTGTGAAGATCACTTTTAAATACTGTACAAGTGAAGCAGTAACTGTTGAAGGGGGATGAGGTTTCATTAGACAACTGTATTCAGTATGATATCTGTTCTCACTGAACTACCAAAATGCGGATAAAGACACTTTTGACATAATTTGGATAAAATTAAGTGTCATGTCAAATGTATGTTTTGCAGAATGCAAAAACGTCGAATGTTTGACTTTATTTATGAAATTCTTTGAATTGAGGGATATGTTACTCAAAAGTATAAAATTTCAAATAACATTCGCTTTTGCTGAAATTTTCAGAAGTGGATGGATTTGGGGGTTAGAGTTTTATAGTAAATATTGTTACACTTACTTGTTTGACGTTTTGTGCTCGTAGATGCTGGAAAAACAAAAAACAAAACAGTCATGTTCCTGTAGTCTGGTTCCCTGACCCACTTAAGCAATTTATAGACTTCGGGAACTTATAAGGTCAGGGAACAGTCTAACTGGCTTGTACCCGGTCATAGGTATGTAATCGATTGCAAACAATGCAGACTAACTAAATATTGCAAATTGGGGGCAGTATGAGAATAAAGTCAATTTTTCCAAAAAAGAAACCACTTTTCTTGAACATAACCTGGTGCCATGATTTTACAGGATGCTTTAGACTGTCATTCACTAACAGTCCAGTAAGGTATTTAATAATAATTTGGAAGTTTTGTTCGTTGTTGTTTGCAAAATATTGTATATTTCTTTTTTGAGCATTTTCCGTTTATATCTCTCATCACACATTGATACTAAACAAAACTGGACAATTCTCTTTTTGCAAGAATGGAGTAAATGTATGGATTGCATCTGGTTCCATTAATCCAAATACATCATGTTTGTATCTCACAATTGTAGTGTGATCGATCATGTTGTGCCAATTGTATTCTGTTTTGTTGCATTATACCTTAAAGGGCTCATGCAATGTAATTTTGTAATGCAATCATTAAAAATGCACTTTTCACAAGAATATTTTGGTGCCTTTTGGCTTTTATGCTGATGCAAGTGTCCGTATTCATGAGCGACAGTGTGATGCCATTTCAGGCAGAAACTCTATGTTGCAACAGGTTTCAGAACCAAAAGTTGCAAGAATATTTTGATATTTCGCTGTTCTTCATTTCGTTAAATATTTGTTGTGTCAGTACCCGGAGTAGTACACAAGGGGACATTTTTCTCACAAATTTCAATGAGCTGGTTGTACTTTTTGCGCATACCACGAAAAATTTAACAATTTCTCTTGATAATCAACAGACTTTGTCTCATAGATATAAGACGGACGATAATTGGAAAAAATATTTCAATTTGTTACTACTGGCATTTCTCGAGTTGTCCGAAAATCAAGTACATTGTTGTCATTCAATGAAAGTTGACTTCAATTCGAGGTGCGTTTTTCGAGCTTAAAACACTTTTTTCTTCTGGTTGTGTTATTTTGCTAATTTCATGACTTCTCCCGATTTTCAACAGAATTGTGTTACACTTGACACTTAATCAATTTATGAAATTCTGAGTCAATAAAAGAATCTTTTTTTGAGTTATCGTCTGGAAACTAAGTTTGTTGTTTGTTCCAGATGTGAGTTGACTTTAATTTGTTTGTCAACAGAGGGCGCGCTACACAGATACTGGTCCCCTCCTAAAAAAAAAGTCACAAAAAGGAAAGCAAGCATTTCTCTGTATTTTCCAATTCTTTGTTTACTTTTTCCTTACTTCTGATAAGCAAAGACATATAATTCATGTTGAGTAAAACATAAATTGGTTCCTAAGCTGCACTTTCAGCAAATGGACGCCCTCTCGTGACAACGCAAACTTCCCACAGCATTGTGGGTATCATCCGATACCCGCCATCTTTTCAAGTCGTGTGTCGTACGCACGAGGAAGTACTTTGTCCCCGATCATTGCAAGTTGAACAAAATCGGAATTCGTCCTGCTCAATGTTCAAGTATCTGGAACGAGATAAGGTAAGGTCTTATTAACCCTCCTAGTGGGAAGTCACTATTAAGAGTAAAATGAAAAAGCCCCCAAAACCCTGAAGGTCAGTTTCACAAGTGAAAGTAACTGTGTCACACAGAGAGTGACTACACAAGAAACAGCACTGTAGGGAGCAATGAAGTGTGACTGAATCTGCCTGCTAACAATGAGTTTAATAACACAAAGGATTTGTGAGCGATTCGAAGTGTTGTTTATACTTTGTAGACAGAAGATTACATCAAGGAATTTAAGGTGTGGGCGCTACAACTCTATTGCTTTTAGCCCCATAAATGTGGCTGAACTACGTGCTGAAATATGTGTGGAAAGGTCCGTTATGCTAAAGGGTAGCAGAAAATCCGGAAATATTTCCATATACGAAGTTCACTCAACACCCTGTGTACAACCCTATGAGATTGGACTGAAAAATTCTAAGTGTTTTCTAAGAAAATGCTTGTATTTTCTCACTGCTCAAATTGACTTTGATGACATGAAATTGCTATCTGGGGGCTTGTTAGTCAATACAGAGGAAAATTAGTGAACTTCGTATATGGAAATCTTTCCATTATTAATGGTTGATTTATAAATTTGGTCAATAGAGGGCGCTAGCCCGGTCACATATTATTGCCAAATTGCTAGCCCCAAGCCCGGTTCATACTCGGTGCGAAAGCGAACGCGAATTTGTGACGTCATAGCAAGTATTTGCGCTGCGAATTTGTAAAGTTGAACATAATATTTCAACTCGGGCGAATTTCGCAGCGAATTTTTCATGATGTCAAATTCGCTTCGCATTCGCATTCGCATTCCCGTGAAGTATGAACCAGGTTTAGGTGCACTGAACTAAAAATGTATAACCAGGCAGTGGAGGGATCTGTCAGGAAAGACCGGCATTCGTTGTATGTGTAAGGATTTATAGGGCCACAGTTATTGTTGTTACATGCCTAGAAAGGGTATATTTGATATTCTCCAAACAGTTTACTCAGATTCTTTAGAGTAATACGGAAGTGTTTAATGTAAGGGAAGGGTGGAGGTAACCCAGGCGGCAGTGGCCAGGCTTCGTGCGGCAGCGCTCCGGAATGTCTGGGTTAGCGAAGAACTCGGTACGAGAAGACAAAATTCTTGTAATGGCGTCCGAAGTGGAAAGAATTGAGAGTTAATTCTCTTCCATATGGCTGGGAATCATGATTATTACATGTATGTTAGTCGTGCTTAGCTTGGTGCAGCCAGGTGTGTTTTATTTTACTCACCCCCAATGAGACACCAATTCACCCAAAAGCGCTACACCGCGCTTGTGACTACAAATAGTGAAGCACCATTTTTAATACATGCATGCATGGTATCTGCACTAACTCCCCTCCCCGACAGCCCTGCCACATTACCACCCCGACACGTCCATCCCTCTACGCTCAAATGCATGCGTCAATATAAAATTATTCAAACATCATAAACTTGCGAACAATACCTTTTTTTGATACTTAACTGCATTTGAAATTGCGATCTAAATTTTGGCCACCGTCACATATTTGTGAGTTAGAATGAATAAATGTAACAACAAGAGGGCGCTAGTTCATACCTGGAGCAAGTTTTGGCGGCCCTTGAACTGGAACATGTTTCTGACGCCACAGCTGTGACCTGAAACATGTTTCCTGTGCACCGCGAAAACGACTGACCGGAAAATTGTTCATGACGTCATGTTACTGCCTACGTGACTGCACAACCCCCCAAAAAAATCACGCGGCGACCGGACATGATTAACAATAACATTCAAGGCAGAAGTGGGAGGTTATTTTTTATAGCGTTTCCCCTAAAGTTCTAAAAAGAGTAGGCCTGATATTCTGTATCAACTTTCGTACTAATTGAAGGTAAAAACCCACTATTTAAACCCCATTTATTGTAAAAGGTAACGTCGTCTGCTAAGCTTGTTTACCTTTCCGCCATCTTGAAACATAATTGAACCGACCGGAAACCTCGGTTCAACTTTGGTCGAAACAATGACGTCATTTCAGTGTAACCGAAGAGCCAAAACTGCCGCGAACCAGAAACATGTTTACGGTCACAGCGCCAAAACGTGCTCCTGGTTAGAATACTAAAATGTTGAAGCTGAGGAATTTCATTTACGTCCACAATCAAGTGGTATTACTACGATTGGCCTCCTCAAAGCTGCGCCCTTCTTGCATGTTGCAGCAGTATATGGTGCAGCGTTGATCTAGCTGGAGTGGCATGACTGGCATGCCGGTGTGACAGGTAATTCTGTCCCCCTGGGAGATTTGTCCTCCTCCAGGTAAAAATGCCCCCCTGCCCAACAGTGAAAGTACCCTCCTGGTAAATGTGTCCCTATGTAGTAAAGAACAGCAGCGTGTCGCGTCGCGCTAGTACATGCTGCAAGATATGTGGCACTTTGATTATCTCCCTCCACAATGGAAATTCATCCAATAGGAAATTTCGTTACGCGCTATGATGGGAACACAGACCAATCCAAGTAGGCGTTGTATCAATGAGACGAGGGCCATCACCATGCATCGCCGCCGTATTGACCCACCTATCGCGGTAGAATCGCGATAGATTTCATCGTACACCAAATCGAAACAAGTTGTTCACATAATCATCTAATTAGACCGAATTACTAAATTGTATATTCATGAAAGGCAGACTAAAAGTCCAAAATGTATACCTTCTAGAGTAAATTCATAAAAACAATAAAGAGAACTGGCCTTCCGGGTTTCAAAAGAGGGGGACAAAAAACCTGGGGGACAGAATTACCTGGAGGGGGACACTTTTACCCAGATAATTCTGTCCCAGCGGACAGTTTTACCGGGGGACAGAATTACCTTCCACACCGGCGGAGAGCTTCCACGTTTCGCTTCGAACAATGTGCTATATAGTGGACACTTAATGTGCTCGACCTGTGCTTTCCTTTTGATTAGTGCGAGTACGAAAGACATCCGCCTTCATGCTCATTGGACTTCAAGTTCAACAACTCTCTGGAAAATTGTAATCAAAAGTTACAATTCCGAAGGTGCAGTGCTTGTACAGCTCGGCAAGACAGAAGTGTCGAGGACTGTTCAGCAAACTGTGGAGTGTGGTGAGTAAGAAGCTTAGTGTTATGTATGTGTATACATGTACATAGCCCAATTGATGGTCACGCACTGGACAAATGGGAGTTTGGTTCAGTGCTTGGCTACATATATGTACATATTTTATTGAAATCGTGACTTGTATCAGTGATTTAAATCAGCATGATTTAAATCAGCCAACATTGCAGTCTATGAATAAACCTCTGTCTGCAGTTTCCCTGTCCACCTTTGATTTCTATCTGTTGGACTACAGCTACTCGGACTCCGAACGGGCTGAATGTGTGGCCTGCTGATACAATTGAAATGTTCAGGAACAGGTTCCATATCCTTGTTTCTGATATCAAACCTGTGTCCATTCATACATTGTCTTAAGGACTGTCTAGTTTGTCCAATGTGGGGCATTGCTTGACAGGTGATTGCATAAATCACATTGCTAGAAGTAAGGCTGAATGATCCTTTAATGTGGCACTGTAATGTATGTAACAATGTTGGCACCAGTGATATGATATCTGTTGCATTGGAGGCATACAATTAATCGTTACGATCTGTGTGGGTTGTTTGTACACTGCGGTTGTGAGGAGGCCCCGTCAATCTTGACGATGGTGTCCTGAAAACTGAGAGTGTTCCAAAAAGTAAAGGAAAAAATCAGTCATTTTGAGTTTCCAAATATTATTATTTTTATAACTCTTAGTTCTCAAAACCTATCAAATTGTTAATATCATGGAATCCTTCCTAAATAAAAAGCTTTTTATCTCTCATAGTCTCATTACAAAAAAAATGTTGTGAGCTTTTTTCTTTTTTTTTTGAGCACCTGCACCATGTCGGGTACACACTTCGTGATGCGACGGCCCGCCGTGAGACACGGGCCAACTTCCAATCCCGCCACACACAATGCGGCAACACCGAACACGCGAACGGGTAATCGCTGTTTCAAGACTTTCCGTGTGCCAGACTAAGTCTGGCAACAGACCAATATCAGCCGCGCACAAAAATACATAATACCAGACTATCAGTGTGGTTGCCGCCAATCAAGAACAATCAAGGGACACATCACATGAGTTTTTGCTGGGGCCTTAGAAAGGATGGTTACTTCTGACGATTGCAGATTTTCCAATCAATTACATGGATACGCCAGATCCTATTCATTTCGCTAGCCTTTTAATTTCCGAACATCAATAGGCTTTAGCGGGCTACATTATCAACAAAGTCCATCAGGAATAAATAATCAATCCAGTGTCAGTCAATTGCTATTATGTTGTTTTCAGCCTACATGTATCACACTTCATGCTTTAACGGGGCTGATTAAGGTATTCCATTGTTCGATTGTGTGGTCTACCTATGCGATTTGGAATTAAGAAAAAAGGAACAGATTTTTGCTCTTGTTACATCATGTGTACAAGCCGAATGGTTTCCTTAATATGCGAAATAGATCTTCTAATGTTTTCACACACACAAAACATTTAGCTCTGCTTTTGGATGGTTTTTTTTTGGGGGGGGGGGCATAGATTGATTTGAACCAGCTAGATTTGGATTTAATCTGGGTATCACCACCTTGACATGGGAAATTACAATGGAACTGAGAATGGACATGAATTACACAGCCCATATTTTAGGCTCACAATACAATTATTTGTCAACAGTCTGAGAGAGTCTGTCCTGGGTCTGCCGATCCATTTTCTTTTCTATGCAAAAAGCACGGTAGCCTATTTTGTCGACGAGGACACATTTTAGATATGATGAGTGTCTTACCGTTTTATATTGTCATCATTATGAAATTCATTGGGTTATAAAATTGAGTTCAAGACATAAGCTAGTGAGAGTACATGCCATGCTATACCATTCGAAAACAAGACGCACAAATGTATCATGCTTCAGCAGATTGACGTTGTTTAAAAACTTGTTTATAGTTTGAAATCAATTAAATACTGAAATAATATACGACAGCCTTTGTAACTCAATTTATTAACTAAAAAATATGAAATAAAAGTGTTGAAAGATATTTAGATTTTTAAATAACATGCTACATGTACAGTGATGTATATTCTGCGGGTTTTTCAACAAGCTCTGTTTGTTTATTGTCACAACATATTTTTAAAGAAATGCACTTGTCTAGAAGATTAACTAAAAATGGATGTCAAATAGTTTTCATACATTCAAGAGGAGTAGAAATATGTTCCCTTTTAAACAGCACGGACGCTGATAGGCAAGATTTTTTTTATGGGTGTTTGTTTGATGACCTGTTCCACTTTCGACTAGTGAACTTTCTGGCACCGATTGCAACACATGGTACATGTACCAGGAAACAAACACCGATATTCATGGTAAAAGAAAAACCACAAGGCCACGGATGTCACAAGGGCCAAGGAAACTGATCCCGGATCCAAAAACATGCAATTTCACTCTCTCAACAAGAGTACCAGTACGTGTCTGTCTTACTTTCGATGGGCTTCAGGAAATTTCCCCTCCAACTGCAATGCTTGCAAAAACGAAAATCGAGGATTTTCTATTGTTGTGTTCCATATTTCATCAATCTTTTGTTCATACTCTATTTTTTGTTCAATAGACTTTTAAATCCACTTTAGATCTGTTTCCTTTGTTAAAGGGCCATTAGGTTTTGCCATTTAGTGCCAATTTTGGCCTGCAAAAATTCATTTGTTTACCTTATTTCCGAAGGCCATCCGGCCATTATTGCAAACTAATGCCAGCAAAGTACCATCTGTACCCTTTCAAGAAAAAAATGATATAAACGCTTTTTAAAATTCATTTTTAAAGTTATTTTTAGGCTCTGCAATACAGCATGTTTTTAAGAATTGACAATGGGACAGTTAGCGGATGCGCGCTGTGCTAGACTGTGAAAGTGAATTTGAACAGGGACATCCGTACGCAGGAAATAACATATCAACTCTGATCGACTTTCCTTGACCCAACTGACCTTAAAAATATCACTTTACATTCAACAAAATGGTGCAGTCAAGTTAAAACGCATACACAGACTCCCCCCCCCCAAAAAAAAAACCAGAGATCAATGAGAGTCTTTGCAGTAACTATTAATACCTTTTTGATGTGAATTATAAGAACCCCAAAACAGTGGCGGCGGAACGATTATTAAACTGAGGGGGGGGGGGCATCACCCAAAAGGGGCAGTAAAAGGCCTCTTCCGTCGGTGCAGCAGCGTAGCCTATCCAGCATTTTTGGCGGGCACATCTGTGCTGAAATGTCGACACTTTTTTTCACCAGACACTTGGCCTCCATAAAATCAAATTGGTGGGGGGGGGGGGGCTGTTACTGATACCATCGTCCGAAATAGGGGGCGCTCTTCAAAACCGCCCATTATGCAAGCTATGTGCCCATTTTTAGGGCGCATTCATTTTAAGGGTTTTGGGTCTTGGTTTTCATATGCCTCATTCATATCACAACTTTCTATCTCTAGGCCTATACCATTTTGGGAAATGGTTACTGAAAACAAATTATCGGACATTTTAGGCCAGTTTTATTTTCATCGCGAGTGGGCACACTAATGCTCGAGGGGGCACTTCATGTCCGCAAGAAAGGCACTTGGGTAAATTTGGGGGAGGGGGCAAGAGGCCCCCCCCCCCCATCCCCCGGTTCCTCCACCCCTGCCCCAAAAGTGGACAACCAAATTTAATTGGTGTTTTTTATTTTTAAGTCAGGCTACAGTACCTGTTCTATCTTTAAATGTCAAATTTCTGCTAAAAGATTGTAGAAATCGAAATACAAATGTCCTGTTTTGTGCCGCTGTGGATAATTTGCTCTACAAGTCAGTACATGACGTGCGTTTTGAAAGGCGTTATGACTCAATGGCCATATTTTTAACTTTGATAAAAATTTGATTAAATTTGATTCCCCTCAGACAACTATGCTGGGAGACATTGGGTTAGATTTTTTGTTGTCCTCACCTTGGCCAAGTGTCATGAACACGCCCCCGTGGAGAGTCAGAAAAGGATCTCTCTTTTAGGTGTCCATTTTCAGCCTCATGGTATCCTGCTTTGGTTTAAAACAATAGTTTCAGGTTACCAGCCTTCTGGTTAGCGCAGTGTCAATTTAAATGAAATGAGGATTTATATGTCCAGAAATCTGATTTGAAAAAGTGTGTCGTCGGGAGCTGTTTTTTCCTGTCTTTTTTACTTTTCCTGGAAAAAGCAATAAAATACAGTTGTTTATTGCAGACCCGAACAAAAAAAACCAGGTCAGCCACTGGGCGTCGTGGGGGAGGGGGTTGCAAGGTGGCGCTTCCCCACCCCCCCCCCACCCCCAGGAAATGCCAAAAAACGAGAAAAGACAAAGAATTGCGAAGCAATATTGCTGTTTAAGTCCCCAATTCGATTCTAAAGAAAACTTTTCATTTCTTTAACATTTTGCACCTGAGTCAAGCCAAGTTATGTCAATGTGAAGACCATAATAAGAAGAGCAGACGGAAGGAATGTAGTATCCAGACGCCACTTGTTGGGTTGTGAAGAGTCAAGAACATTTTCTAACAAGTACATTTTCTTACAAAAACGAAGGTTTTTCGGTCCCAGTTTCATGTTCCAACATTTTTTGCAGTGACTGACCTTCATTGATATAATAATGATGGAAAAATTGTGTCAGGATGCAACATTCTTTGCCAACTAGACTGGTACATGTCCAACTGTTTGAAAAGATGGACCCTTTACTTATTGGTCTGGTATCAGACTATGGAGAGATGTGTAGCAATAAGGACTGGTACGTGATGTTTCTTTGACACAATTGATTGTAGCAGCTATGAAACATATGACATAATGTCGACAGGTGCCGGTACGACATACATGTCGTGCATATGTCGAGTCGACAGGGTACGATATATGTGGCGTACGACAAAGTCGTATATAATTACGACTTAATATCTCGTGTGTATAAAATATGAATTGTAACTCGTATGTTCGACTGGTGTGTCGATATGTCGTACATACAACATATCTTGTGAGAACGACTTGTATCTCGCACGATTTACATCTACGACTTACATGTCGTACGTATGTCGTAGGTACGACATACGATTCATACATACGCGTTAAAATATGTGTGTCGTATGTATGAGGTGTATGTTGCACATGGTACGAATTCAGGGAGAGTTGGTTTTCTTCTGTACCTGACGTATTTCCATCCCAAAGTCAATAGCTCGTTTCTTGCAGTTAATTCATACGGGTGCTTATAGATACGAGTTAACCTGCATACGATTAAATGGGTACGATTTGACCTGGGTTCGAGTTGACCTGTTCCCTACATTCGCTGTCAGAATAGCAGGGGCAGTTAGCGGCGTGATAATGTACGCTGTACGTTGCACCGACAATAAACGTCAGCGGACTGTCTTGAACTGTCCAGTTCGCAATACATTGGAAATAGTATCATTTTGAACAATTGTTCACTCATATAGCGGCATATTTCATTTGTTTGTAATAAAACTGGAGAAATGGTTTAAAATGGGATTGAAATACCTGGACATACCATGGTTTGAGTGAACATACATGTACGTGGTGTATACAGTAATTTGCCGGATCATGAATATGTATGTTCCGGGTCAAAGTTAACGAGCTTTGATTGGATATCGTGTAATATATGCGCATCAGAAATTCTCGGCCGATTTCGGTCGAAACTACAAAGAAACACATAAGGAATTCGCCACGGTTGCGTCAAGGCTATCTTCCGCCTCGACCTACGTACTGTACGGCTGTTTGCGGAAGTGTGTGTGGGGAGTACGTACATGCACACAAAGCACACGCAAGGGTCGTTGGGGCTAACGGTATAGTACAACTAGTGATTGTGTCGCGGCGCGCGTGGTGTGCGGTAGCGGGAACAACCTCGTATGGGAACAAGCTGATAGCCTTGGTCAAAGCTACATCCGCGGTCGCGTATTGCATCCGGGCACTTCACAGAGCGCCAAAGATTTCAGCCACATATTTATGGGACTATACTAGCTCCAGCTCCAGAGAGTAAATCCAGTTCCAAATGCTTATCGCAGTTTGAATGTCTGTCACTTCGGCACATAGCCAACTCGGCACCTAGTCAGCACCTATCCAACTTGGCACCTGACCAACTCGGCACCCAGATTTTGCCTCTTTCGGAAAAAAAGTTGCAACCTGACACCACTTCAGTGGTTGTGTACAAATTCTATGGAGAGTCAAGAAAATTCATGTCTTATTGCAATGACTGACATTCATTGAGATGATAAACATATGTGAAGAAAAAAGTGGCGTCAGGTTGCAGCATTTTTCCCCCTCTTTCTCACAATTTCCATCTCGGCACCTGACCAACTCGGGACCTGACCTCCCCAAACCATGGACCATCCCTAAATAATGAGTCATTTTGGGAAAGAATGTAACAACCTGATGCCACTTCAGCGGTTAGGAAAAAATGCTGCAACCTAGCTGACGCCACTTTTTCGTTCATATCATCTCAATGAAGGTCAGTATTGCAAAAACGATGATAAGACATGAATCTGGGACTAAGAAACATTTCTAATTTTGTGAGGAAATACTTTTAGAAAAATTCTTGACGCTCCATAGAATTGGTAAACAAGCGCTGAAGTGTATTTTTTTTTAACTTATCATGTCTTTTTTATGTCTATACTGTCTAATATTTTTTATTACTTTTTTTACCCATTGTAAATTTGACCTGCGAAATAATAAGAGAAGTGAAATGAAGAGGCATCATGTTGCAACATTTTTCCAGCGGTTGTGTACAAAGTCTATGGAGAGTCAAAAAAATGTTCTAGGTATTTCCAAATATAATAACATTGGAAATGTTTCTCAGTCCCAAATTCATGTCTTATCATCATTAAATTGCAATGACTGACCTTCATTGAGATGATGTTTGAAGAAAAAAGCAGAGTCACGTTGTAACATTCTTTCCTTTATTTGTCCCATTTTTCTTTGGAAAAGTCCTTGGCATCTGGATACTACATTGTTTCCAAAAGGAGGTGCCGAGTTGGTCAGGTGCCGAGTCGGCTCGGTGCCGAGCTGGTCATCGCCTTTTTAACATTCGGACATGGTCTGGTGATAGTAGGGTCCAAGCAAAAGGGCTGTCATCGCGTGACACAATTCTGCCGTTGACCCAAAAAAAACCACAATGCCCAACAAAAACATCAGATTTCACCCTCAAAACGGCCTCCAAATTACTAGATACGCCACCTGAGGTACAAGTAGACATTGATGATTAAGATGGTTGTAGAATGTACTGAAGTTTACTTACGATCCGGATGAAAAGTGAAATTTCCCATTCAGTTCCAAGAGCTCCCCCTCGCAATCGTGAACGTGTTCAATTTCTGACTCGCTCGAGCAACGGAATGTGGTCGTGCCCAGCGTTCATTCGATGGTCCCGGTATCCCGGGCGCGATTCCATTAGCGAGCACGATGCATCGGTTATGATAATTTGCACAATTTTTTTGTGTACGATCATATGGAGGCTTCTGCGTGTAGTCAAGGGTAAAAGGTAGAAATTTGGGGTGTTATTTTCTCATTTTTCCAATAAAAAAATAGGGTAGGGGCTGTCAGAATAGGGTACCGGTAGGTTAGGGAAACCGGAAGCAGAACTAATTTTTTTTTTGGCCTGAGTGGACAGTAAGCACAAACTTATTTCAAATGATGATAGGGAGTCGGGAACTAGCTTGAACTGGTTTCCGCTCATAAAAGCTGACCTAGATCCGGACTCCCTATCATAGTTCGAAATGCACTTGTGTGTACAAATGAGATCCAGTCTACTCATTATCATAATCGATGCATCGCGCTCGGTAAAGGAATTGCACTCGGGATACGGGGAACTTCGAAGGACCGCTGGGCACGACTACATCGCATTTTTCAAACACCAGTCGGAAATTTAACATGTTCACGATTGCGAGGGGAGCTCTCGGATTTGAACGGGAAATTTCACTTTTCACCTGGATTGTAAGTAAACTTTAGTACCCCGATCTTAATCATCGATGTCTACTTGTACCTCAGGTGTGGTATCTAGTTTTTTTGGAGGCCGTTTTGAGTGTGAAATCTGATGTGTTTAATTTGTTGGGCAATGTTGGGTTTTTGGGTCAACGGCAGAATTGTCCGAACCATGTCGACCATGTCCCAATGTTAAAAAGGCGATAAGTTGGGTCCAAGTTACCTGGACTAGTTTTTGTACAGGTGCCGTGTTTGGAAGGTGCCGAAGTGACCGGTTACCTCGCATTTACAGCTGGAGCTACATCTACATTATAGAAACTAGATCATAACAGTCCCAAAAAACGCGACCGTATATCCCCAGTGTATTACAAAAATGGTCCGTTTTCCCTCTATTATCCCAACCCAGATTCCATAAAACATACTTCGTAGCATACAGCAGTCATTCGTGAAAATAGACTTCAAACAGAACAAGAAAGACTATGAAGTTTGTGGATGATTTTAGTGGCAATTCTCCAGAAAACGTGACATTGCCACGGCTGTCATGCATGTCTTCTGTATGTATTATGAAAGCAAGTCATCACAATAGAGTTTTGAAATCACTCCACCCACATGGTCGTGTGCATGTACCTTCATGTTAAAATAGTTACAAGATTACTACTTACGAACAAAATATGACAGAGCATTTTTCATTGATAATTGACACGCAGGACTGCCGTTTGTGGCCGAGTGATCTGAAGCAGCCTGCCAGCAGACTGTTTGTGTACTTACCACAATGGAACGGGAGGCTAAGGAACCCGCCCCCTCAGCTGCAACAGGTGAATATGTGTAGTAGCTAGTTGCTTGGAGTCAATTTACAACCTTACTGGGGAGTGGAGGGGCATTTTATACCGCCCTCCCTCTCTCCCAAATTTTGAGTCATTGCCTGGTTTTTCTTGGCCTTCTTTTCCTATGAACAAAAAAAAACAATATTCTTTTAAGGCCATGAGAATGAAGGTTTTAGATTTGCGTCCCAAAATTTTCCAGATGATATGACTGGAGGCTTTTTTTTTTATTGTTCATCATTCATTATTTTAGTGAAAAAAATCAATCTCTTGACCATCTTCTAAATCGTGGCGGTGTTGGATGCTGCCCACGCTGCGCCACGATTCTAGAACATGACAGCGGGTCCGACACGCCTACGGACCACCGTCGGATCCCATTCAATCGTTGAAAAATGTGGCACGCATTGCTCCACCCATCCAGTTCATTGTAAACAAAAGTAAACATGATAAACATGCAACGGAATGTTCTTAATGTGATCCATCCATCAGTTTCGGGCAAATCAGTAAAATATTAAGTGAAAATATCGATTGGAAATAGGCCTCCATGAGCCTACTCAATTCAAAAACATTGAGAACAGTGCGTGCAGAAATGCATATGGAAATTGAGATGAACGTTTCCATTGGTTGACTCAGTGAGTGCCACAATATTAGGACCAATCGGCTCAAGTGATAGATGTCAAAGTTCATATACACGTGATGTGTACTGTGCTATGCAGACAACTGACGATCGCGAAGTTGCGGTCTGGCCTCAGTTTCTAGCGTGGCGTCAAACATGCACACCATACACCATAGTATCTTGAAATATGCCTTAGGGCAATCCCATGGTTACTCACGTTACATTTTTGATGTACTTTTGAGTTTCCTTGGGCTGTAATTACCTTACTGAAAAGGTTTAATAACTGTTATCCCCATGGTAGATAGAGAGTAGACCTAGACCTACCTAAGCACCAAAGATGACATCCAGAAAATGTGTTATGTATGATAAACAAGACGAACAAAATCGGTTACTCACATTACGAAAATGTAATGTGAATTTGGTTACTCACGTTACGTTGTTTTTATGTTTTTGGATGTCTTTTGTAATATTGAGAATAGTTTTTTTTTTTTAGACAATAACAGTTTTGCAAAATTATGAAATTTTCGTGTGGCTGCCGTGGGGAGTTGCGGGTGGTGGATGCCAATGTTAAACTTTCTTTGTTATGGCCCAAATACAATGTGTCCAAGTACAGACGACAGTTCGAGATGGAATCAGGTACATGTATCATTTTATCGGCTGTTACTTTTTACAGGATATATTACTTTTTGCTTCTGTTTGTACTGTAGGTTCCCCACAAGCAACTGGAACCATCGGAAACAGCGGCACTATCAGCGGTAGCAACAACCCTACCATTGTTGGTTCAAGTGGAGTTAATATCAATTACAACTTCCCGTTGGAAGGACCAGGTAAATATAATCTCGTTTGTTGAGACAAAAGGAATTCTATATCCAATCAAGTGTAAATGATTTTTTGGGGGGCGGGGGTTCGGTGGGGGGATGTTGTACTACATAACGATGGAAACAAAAGACTGATTGTCAGGTAGAGAGTCGTCATTTTCTTTTATCTTCAAGTAAACTTGTATCCTCAATTCTGATTGGTCGATCCATGTCAACAACAGTGTGATATGAGGCTGTATTGCACGGTCCATATCGGACATGTCGGACCCTGCGTATTGCGCTATTCCAAGATGTGAGCGACACTCCCAGCTGCATGCGCTGAAACTGTTGAAATGTTCTTGTAAAGTGTGCTACTGCGTGTAAAGTTTGCTTAAAGATAAATTCGTTATCACGCTCGCGCTCATGGAACACGGAAAATGTAGTGCATCTGCATCACTGGGACACAGCAGACTACATTAGTCATTATTCTGTGTTCCACTCGCGCTCGTGGGATAACTAATATTGTACAACTATAAGCCAACCGATATATGGTGGATTCAATAGGAGGGCGCTGTTTATAGTGGTTAAGTCTTGTAATTTGTTCCTCTATGTACACAAGGCCACAACAGATAGCGCCCATATGTGTTACTCCTCGGAAAAGGGCTAAGTTTCTCATGAATATTGCATCTATACATGACTGACTATAATAAGCTATTACATAGCAAAACAGGAGTAATCATGGTTGGTAACGTGAGCCGAGTTCTTTTTTACAAAATTAAAATTGATATTGACTTCAACTTATCATCAGTTAGAATTGAAGGATTAGGAATTGTGGCGAACCAGATTTGACTAATTAATTTGGAGTGTAGTGATTACCACAAGGAGATTATTGCTGTTGTCTGAGTCAATATTTAGATAATGATGTCCAAATATTTAAACTTTTGTGTACATCTGCGGTTTGCCATTTTTTGGTCTGAATCTATTTTCGTCTGTGTAAAATTTTAAAAGTGAATGTACTACATGGCATTGAATAAGACAACACTTGACAAGGTTGTGTCTGTCGGTACAAAAGCCAAAACATATATTTATTTACTTTCATTTATTTATTTTACAAACTGCCTAACTAACGCACTTGAAATGCTAAGTCATAATTTCTTTTACATATATTCTACGTCTTTGAAGACATGTTTCTTGTTTTGATCTGAATAGGATTGCCTGCATCAAGACCTCAGCTTAGTGAGAGACCAGACCAAGAACCAAAGCTGGGGGCTCCTAGCTACCAAGATGTCGGTAACAAGACTAGGGACATTTTGAAGGACGTTTATACAACAACAGGCAGTTACGTGCAGTTGCTGCCTAGGGTTGCGAATGACCAAATGCACATAGATAGTATATATACCAAAGTACGGTTAGAAACACGGGAAGGGGTAGCAGTTGTCTGTACACCTACAGGGAAAACTGCTACAAAAAGTAGCCAAAGAGGAGAAATTGTAAACTCAATAGAGTATGACAAAATATTCAGATTAAGGAAAGGAACTAAGGAACTCATCAAACGCCTCATTTTCGTTGGCGAAGGAGGGGTAGGAAAGTCAACCATTTTTGATAAGATTGCATGCGACTGGGCTGAGGGTAAAAACGAATTCCTGAAAAGATTCGATCTCGTATTTCTTTTAAAGATGTGTGCCCTGCGTCAAGAATCCGATCTTGTTGAATCCATATTAAATCAACTTCTAGATGAAGATTCAGGAATAGAAAAAGATGAACTTGAAAAAGTCATCCAGGCCAACCCAAATGAGGTCTTGATTCTGTTGGATGGGTTTGATGAAATGATGACCAAAACACTCGATGCAGCCTCGTTCGGTTCCATCCTAAAAGCACTAAATAGAAAAAAATACCGTCATTGTTGCATTTGTGTCTCGACACGCCCCTCTCGTCTTGAGACACTGATGTCAACATCACTCGTCCAAAATCCTTGCACACACGTAGAGGTTCTGGGGTTTGCCAAGGAGGATGTTAATGAATACGTTCGGAAATTCTTTAACAAAGATTCTGATAGTGGCGAAGCACTAATCCAAAGCATTGAAAAGTCCAACACGCTGCGTGATTTTGCTAAGATACCTATGTTGCTGCTGCTTATGTGCTTGTTGTGGAGGGAGAATAAACAACTCCCCAAAACGACTTCTCGCCTCTTCAATAAGGCAGTTGATCACATGTTCTCAACAAAAGACGAGGACAGGGAAAGACCACCAGATGCAAAAAAGAGAAAGCCAAACATATCAAACGTATCCAAAACAGTACCGATTGAAATAGGACAAATTGCGCTACGTGGACTCATGAGTGACCAATTCTCATTTCAAGGAGATGAGTTTAAACCGGAGGCGCTAGACCTGGCACTAAAAGCAGGCATCCTAACCAAGCAGAGTGTTGTCAAAAACCTCAAATCCCACAACAGCATACAATTCATGCACACTATGCAACAATACTGTGCCGCGAAATACTTGCAGACTTTAGAGAAAGGCAAATTTCAGCGCAGTTTGAAGCCATTGTGTTCAACAATAGATCGCGTTGTTTCAAACGAGGACCTTTTGCGTTTTTGCTCTGGTGACAATAAGGAATGCATGACCGACATCGTAAACTTGCTTGGCCGTAGTAAGTTTGATGAGGATGAGCGCAGCTTCAAATCATACGTTATAAATACGATTTGTCGAAACTGCTTTTTTGAAAGCCAGTCAGAAAGGGTCCCACGGGGTCTCACAAGCAACACGCATATCCCATCAAGTATCGATGTGCGTAACAATAACGATTTCCACAGTCTTCTATACTTTCTTGAAGTCATCTGTAGGTCCGACAGCGGCAAAGCACAACTGACATGCGTTGAAGAGATTTATGTTTCTCGCGCATCTTCGGTCAGTGATTTGGCCTTCGCCCTGGGTTACATGGAAAACCTCAGCAGCTTGAGGCTCTATAAATGTCCCCTGGAAAATAGTTCTCTTGTGAAAATTCTGTCCGAACTGAAATGCAACCAACAGTTGACCCATCTTCAATTTGAGCACTGTGATGGACTGGGAGGTAGAGCTGTAGAATGGGCCCCACACATCAAACACTTGACAAGCCTCTTCAATCTTCAAATATGGGATTGCAAACTGCAGGCAGCAGACATTGAACACATTACCTCGTCTGTAACTGTAAGTGACATGCCCAGCCTGATTCACGTGAGTCTTACTGGAAACGAAGAATTGGGCGGAACGGCTCCATCGTGGTCCACAGAATTGCCAAATATGACGCACATAAATGGGCTGGACCTGAGCAATTGCGATTTGACACCGACAGACATTGAACACATCGCCACGGCTGTAGGTGACATGCCCACCTTGACCGACTTGAACCTTGGTTTAAACAAGAAATTGGGTGAATTGGCTGAGTCGTGGGCCAAGGAATTACCGAAAATGACGCACTTAAAGAAGCTGGACCTGAATTGTTGCGATTTGTCACCGACAGACATGAAACACATTGCCTCGGCTGTAGGTGACATGCCCAGTCTGACAGACTTGGACATCTTTTTCAACCCATTAGGCGGATCATTGTGGGCCAAGGAATTACCAAAAATGAAACACTTACATAAGCTGTTCCTGGGATCTTGCCACTTGTCACCGACAGACATGAAACACATTGCCACGGCTGTAAGTGACATGCCCAGACTGACTGAATTGGACATCCCTTTAAACACATTTGGTGGGCGCGGAATATTGTGGGCCAATGAATTACAAAAAATGAAACACTTAAATAAGCTGGACCTGGGAAACTGCAATTTGTCACCGACAGCCATGAAACACATTGCCACGGCTGTAAGTAAAATGCCCAGTCTGACTGACTTGGACATCTCTTTCAACACATTTGGTGGGCGCGGAATATTGTGGGCCAATGAATTACCGAAAATGAAACACTTAAATAAGCTGAACCTGGGAAACTGCAAGTTGTCACGGACAGACATGAAACACATTGCCACGGCTGTAAGTGACATGCCCAGGCTGACTGACTTGGACCTGAGAGGCAACGCCCGATTGGATGGATTGGATGGGTTTGGCCTGCAGTCCCGCAGCCCGTCACTTACGGTTCAAATGGGTGACTGGTACTAAAAACAAACTCCAAGTGTGGACATTTTCAACACAAGTGAAAAATTTCTACAAGAAAATATCAAAAAGTAAAAACAAAAAGAAATTTGAGAATATATAAGTGTGCTGAACAAAATTACAAAAGAAGGGATAGTCCTGGAAACTTGGACGAGTTGATATTCGACGTGTTATTTATTAACACTCTGAAATCGGGGACTAGGATTACTAAAAAATAATGTCTCAGTCCAGAATGCCTGCTTGCAATTCAAACATTAATATCGTACACTCTCGATTCAGATCGGCAGTACAGTACAGGGTCACGCTGCGTGTAAGACAATTAGCTGTTCACCCTCTACGTTTGACACAGTGGTTTGCCATCAAAGTCAAACTTACACTCTTATAAGTCCCGGGTCAGATTCGACCCGGAATCCGTGTCAGATTCGACCTGACACACTCCTGGGTCAAAATGACAGTTTTTAATGCATGTAAAAAGCAGAAAGCAGAATTTCTATGTCAAAATCACGATTATTTTAGTCGAAATTAGGATCATATCTGTGTCATATGGCTAGAAGGGTGGCCCTAGCTGGGAGGTAGTGTAATTTTGACCCGGAAAAGTGCCAGGTCAACTCTGACCTGGATTCAGGTCAAATCTGATTTGCCGATTGTGCATCTGCAAAACAGTTTAAATTAGCAAACAAAATTATAATAGGCTTCAAACCTGAACGTGTGTGCAAGAAAACATCGTTGATTTGAAAACCTAGTAGATGTATGGTACTCGTTGATTTGTTATCAAACACTGAGGCTGTATGGGTGGTTTGGTCCATTTCCTTCACAAGTTCAAACTTGTTGGCCAAATAACGTGCATGCAAGTATATAATTATGTATAACGTTAAAACATTGAGTATCCTTCGAGTACTTTTGGGATTCATCCAACCACTGATGGCAACTACGTGTATATTTTTGTAAATAAAATTGTATTTTTATAGACGCGTTGGCCAGACAATTGTATATTTGTGTAAATACCGCAGACAGAAATGGCTATTCGACTGGTTTTGGGATTACTAAAACCAAAATTGTTTATATTTTGTTGATAATTTGTGTAAACGGTGGTGCGAAGATCGATGTGAAGATCGATTAAAAAAAAACTGCGAGTGATGGAATCATTGTTTTGTCCCGGACCCAGCATCAAAGGGGGTGGGGATACCGGTTGCCTAAGCAACTGTATTCGGGATTATATCCGTTGAAAATCAAGACTACCCCCCAAAAAAGTACCAACTACTATTACACACCCCGATTCCACTAAATTTCTGGGATTGTATATTGACCAAGACCTTTCATGGAAAAAGCGCATTAATTATATCTGCTCAGTCATATCCAGAAATATGGGCATCATTATGTAAGCTAACAGCATTCTTCACACAGGATATTTATTGAATTTGTACAATGCCTTAGTCCTACCATACATATCATATTGTATGGGGCAATTGTGGCATTGGAATGATAATAGAATACTTAAAGGGAATGTACAACATTTGCTTTTGCTGCAATTTTCAGAAATAAATGGATTTGGAGGATTATGTTAGAGCAAATATTGTTAAACTGACTTTTTTCATGTTTTAGGCTTGTAGATGCTGGGAAAACCAAGAAAACCTATCATGTTCTTGTAGTCTGGTTTCCTGACCCCATTGAAGATGAAACGGAGCAATTTATAGACATTGGTGAATTGTAAGGTCAGGCAATCAGTCTAGCAGGCTTGTACCCCAATACAGGTGTGTAATAAATTGCAGCCACGATTTTACAGGATGCTTTAGACTGTCATTCCCTAACAATCCAGTAAGGTATTTCGTGATAATTTGATCATTTTGTTTTGTGATGTTTGCAAATGTGTTTTTTTTTAAATTCCTTTAAACTTCAAAAAAGGTTTTCTGTAAATTAAATGTTACCTCTTTTCAAGAACATACTAATCCTCTGATCTATCACTGTGAAACATTAAAAGTCAGTGATATTCTTCCCTCCCAGCTACCTACCCTCATGCATCAATACTAACTTCCTAAAATCTATTTGTTCAGTGTTCATAAAAAAAGGTGATACAATTCATCTTCATTTTACAAGACAGTTTAGTGAATTTCATCGTTCCTTTGCACCATCGAGCTTACAACCAAAACTAAGCATGAGGGTCCTAAGCTATGGAACTCATTGGACTCTTCCTTAAAAAGTGCATGCAGTCTGTCTCTATTTAAACGTAAATATAAGACATGTTTAATGAATAATTATTTGGAAACTGATTAAGCCTCACGGATTGCTGGTTACAGGTTTCGTTTATGTGTTCCTTATTCCTGTTACTAATCATATTGTTTTGTCTTGTCAATGTGTAAGTGTCATTGTGTCATGATCATGTGTCGAAACATGAATTAATATGAGTGCCCCAACTCGACAAGCTCTGCTTTTCGGAGGACCTCCATCCACATTTATCTTAAAATCAAAGATAAATGTATCTGAATGTTATCCGTTCAAATCTGTTGCACACTGTTACAAGGGCGGATCCAGAACACAATTTTTGTGGGGCCAAGAAAAATTGTTTTGGTCACCCAAAAAAGTGGGTCAAAAAAATTACGGCGTGGGGTTCGGGGCCCGCTTAAGGTCCCCGAAAAAATTTGGATTCTAGATGCTCTGTGGTGCGATCTGAGGCAATTTCTTACCACTTTAACCAATGTTTTTTGAGGAAGAGATGGTGGTGTACTCATTGCCAGCCTTTATTGCATAAAAAAAAAATTGGTTTCGTTTTTTTTGGGGGGGGGGCCATGGCCCCCTTTAGCCCCCCCCCCCCCGGATCCGCCCTTGTTGATTGATTGAAGTATAAATACAAAGAATATTCTAACATTTTCGATATCAGTCAGTAAGTTTGATGTCAAATTCACTGCAGTCTATGACAGTGTCTTGCATTGGCTAAGATGATGAAACATTCACTTTTTTTACAAAGTTTCTGAAGTGAAAGATTTAGTTTCAAATTACTCAAGCAGATCGACTAGTTATTTACCTGTTTTTCATTTATGTCTGTAAACACACGTTAAAATTCTTAAAAAGAAAAAACCTGGAAATTTTTCCTTTCAAGTTTTTGCAAGTAAAACCTGATACAGTAGACGTATTGACTGCATTCTGGTATTCATTAAGCCAAATACAATGGACATTATGGTTTTTGTCGTGATCGTTTTGTGTCAATTGTATATTCTATTATGTTGCATTAACCTTAAACTTGTTTTGACTTGTAAAAAAGAAGGCCGTTTGGAAGCAACACAATAAGCAAACCCAAACACAGTAATTGGTTACCTTTCTGTAACATAAATCGCGAACCTCGCTACTCGCCTTTTTTAAAATTTAAAATACACCTGATTAGTAACGATCCGTGTATGTACCAATCAATTAATGCCGTTATAAAATCGAATAAAGAAAACGGGAAAAACCAATCCTTTATTTTGTTACCGTTTGTAATAATGTCAAAAGAAAAAGCCGCCCTTTACTACGTTTTGCCGTCAGGTTCGGAATCTGTATTAAGAAAAAGGGAAAACGTATCGACTATCAAGTTACAGTATTAATAACATGATAATATAATAACAGTACTTCTTAAGATTAAAGCATTTTACATTATTATTACTAATCATTGGGCCAATTAAACATTCCACATACCATTTCAGTTAGCTCCCTGGGGAGTATATTAGGCGCATGGATGTATATGTCAATGTGTATGGCGAAGAAAACGAATAATAAACCGTTTTCCGTTTACATCACCGTTGAAATAAAAAAACGGACACTCGTATTTCGACAATATTTAATAATTTGCCTAACTTTTTGAAACAGAAACACGTAAACACGAATAGCTAAAAACTAAAAAAAAAAAAAAACCCGCCCTGCAAACAGGATGGCGGGGGGGGAGGGGGGGTACGAGCAAAAAATTGGTTGTGTAAATACATGTACTCCTCTCCCCTTCGGAACTCCAGCGGGCGCATCGGAAGGAGGGCTTCCCCAGAGGGCGCGCTTGCCGATTGTATTGGGTCCGGGGGGGTTCCCCGTTTATTTTTTGCTATGACGTAAGGCAAACCATTTACTGCGCGCCATGTTGGTTCGTAATCGTATTGCCGCCGACTTCCAAAATCTTGCTCAAATTCAGCAGGTCTATTCTTGCGGTAGGTTCGTGCAATAAATAGTCGTGTTCGTTCCCTAGCTAACGTGGCGCACTTCGAAGCTGTAAATCCAACTTTCCTCGTGTAGTGTTGCCAAAACTCTTTGTTGAAAAACCTCAAATTCATACAGTGAAATACTGGTACTTTTAGCCTTTTAATGCTTGCTATTAACGCAGTGGCTATTGTTACGGCAGCTGTAACGCATTTCCCATTTTCTATCGTTACGGTAGACTGCAGCTTTTATAAAAACATGACAAGAAAATTTAAAATGAGAAGGAAAAAAGTGAATTTGAACGTTATGAAATTCGGACTTTATTTCCCTTAAAAAAAAAGCCTCAGGTTAGAAAAGAAAAAAAATTCGAGTGCAAAACTTTGATTCGAACCCGCAACCTCGCTGTGCAAAATCCTACCCTCTATCGATTGAGCTGTTGCACTGCTCGCTAAAATGTGTGGAAACAAATAACTATATACCTGCGTGCGTATCAAAAAAGTATCGTAGAGGGCGCTAAACAACGACTGCCGTAACGATAGCCACTTCGTGCTATTAAACCTCTGTGAACAATTTCGGTTTCATAAAATTTAATCCAAAATGCAAAAACGGTCGCGTCCGGAAATTGGGCACAAATTGGCGGAGTGTTCCCTAATAAATCGCACTTGAATAAATCTCGGAAAATTCCAAATTAACGTTTAAGAATTTCTGTAAACTTGATAAATTCTGATAAATCATTATTATCTTTACTTACAAACCCAGCCAGATGTTTGTCAGAAAATAATTTTCTTATTTTTCGGGGCATTTTCAAAGGGTTCACTTTGCACTTGCAAATAAAATCGGAAAATCACGCCAAAATAATTTTTTCTTTTAACTTTGTAACGGGGAAATAAACTCGCAATTTATGAATGGGAGTGTTTAGAACTTGATGAAATTTCACTTTCTGTGAAATTTCAGTTCAAACTTTTGCTCGAGCTAGGCACTACAGGCGAAAAATCTAAGTGCGCCACGTTAGGAGCCGCGCCACGTTAGGGTACATCAACAACACTGCAATGACTGCATTGGTTGTTTGTTATCTAGCCCCACTTGTGTGGCCTCTGCGCTGTACGTTAGGCCACACGTCTGCTTTCCAAACCTATTGAGGAGTTTAGTCCAAACACTGGTGCATATGGACTCCAGAAAGATGCTAAATTTCTCAAAAAAATTGATGAAAGATTACCTAATCTACCCGGAGAGCAAAAGATGAGAAATCATAGAATACAAGTTTACAACCATATACAGTGGTATGTAAAACATGTAAAAAGGAAAGATTTCCATATACGAAGTTCACTCAACACTCTGTGTACAAACCCGATGAGAGTGGACTGAAAAATTCTAAGTGTTAGTGAACTTCGCATATGGTAATCTTGCCGTGGCGAGAGATACAGCGCAGCAATATCACGGCCACACTCGTGGGGCTATTTGTCATCCATACCTATGATACAATGCGAATATTCAATCAGGTTTATTAAGACTAAGAGTCCCACATTTTCAGACGAGGCTTGCCTTACCTTGGTCGTGGGTGTGTTTAAAAATCTGTTAAAATATTGAAAGTGGATTTATTGCCGGCGGCAATCCTTATCAACAGAGGGAGCTGTACTCTCAAAGATAGGGCTGAATTAGCTTGAGTAACTCCAGCTGACATGCTCCATATTCATTCACATGCTCTACATGTGAATGAATATGGAGCATGTCAGCTGGAGTTACTCAAGCTAGGGCTGAATTATAAGATATATTAAATTACCACCAATGGTTGTGTAGCACCTGTGGCCTAGTGGATTAACAATGGATTTCATGAGCGGGAAGATCCAGGTTTGATCCCCGCTGGCAAGGTTTTTTTCCCCATCAATAAAAAAGGAATATTCTTCTTTCATTATTTCAACATGTCCCAAACATTTTATTGCAGAGTATCACATTTTCTTTTTCAGATTGGTGGCTCTGGGGGATTTTTTTTTAAGGGAAATAAAGTCCGAAATTGTTAAATTGTCTGATTCCCATGTTGTGAATACGAAGTCACAACTATAAAGTTGGCATGGAGCCAGACTAAAATTTGTCACTGAAAATGTACCAAAACACAGTGACTGCGCATGTTCAGTGCATATCTGGCAAACTTACTTCTACTAAAGGTTTGCGATCTCTGGCTAAATACCCACTGCCTGAAATATTCCCAAGATTAATTCCAGTAACAAACAGAATGTGAAGAATTTTTAATTGATAATTGACACGCAGGACATCCGTTTGTGGCTGAGTGATCTGAAGCAGCCTGCCATCAGACTGTTACGCAGTGTCCCTACCACGATGCAACAGGAGGCTCAGGTACCCACCCCCTCTGATGCAACAGGTGAGTGCCTAGTAGATAGTTACTCCTTGAACTATGAGGCTCCTGGAGCCTCATAGGCAGCTTACCCCGCAAAACTGTTTGCCTCTACAAATCTTCAACTAAGTACAAAAACGTCCATCACAACCAAGCTACTTCCCACAAAACCGCTGCACAGTTTGCCTCTAAACTCGGTACAATACCTCATGACATACTCACGTTATGTGCACCCAACAAACATCGGTAGATTCTGTCGGTTTTTAGGCCAAAATGATGAAAAATATGCCCTTTCCGCACCGAGTCAACCTGATACTTGAAACGTGCTTGCAGCGATTATGATCAAGCGATGATTTTCGGTTCGCTCGGAATGCGCCGTGGGGGGTACGGTACTTGCAGTGGTACGCGTGTGCGTACTATCATTTCGCCTGTACCGTACCCCTCGCGGCGCGCTCCGAGCGAACGAACCAAAAATCATCGACTGATCATATCTGTGTGCACGTTTCAAGTGTCAGGTTGACTCAGTGCGGAAAGGGCATATTTTTCATCATTTTGGCCTAAAAACCGACAGAATCCACCGATGTTTGTTGGGTGCACATAACGTGAGTATGTCATGAGGTATTGTACGTTTAAAGGCAAACTGTTCAGCGGTTCTGTGGGAATTAGCTTGGTTGTGATGGACGTTTTTGTACTTAGTTGGTGTTTTGTAGAGGCACCAGTTTTATGGGGCTAAGCTGCCTATGAGGCTCCACGAGCCTCATAGTTCAAGGAGTAGTAGATAGTTGCTTGGAGTCAATTAATTACCTTACTGGGGAGTGGAGGGGCATTTACTACCCCCCCCCCCCTTGTTTTGAGTCATTGCCTGGTTTTTCATATACTTCTTTTTCTATGAAGTCAGATAAAAACAAATATCCTTTTAAATTTATAAGACAATGATTCCAAGTATAGAGGACAATTGGAGATGGAATCAAGTACATGTATCATTTTATCGGCCATTATTCTATTAAAGGATATTTTACTTTTTGCTTCTGCTTGTAGGTTCCCCACAACCAACTGGAACCATCGCAAACATGGGCACAGTCAGCGGGAGCAACAACCCTACCATTGCTGGCTCAAGTGGTATTAATATCACTTACAACTACCAGATGGAGGGACCAGGTAAATAATCTTGTTTGTTGAGATGAAAGGAATTCTATATCCAATTAAGTATAAATGATTTTTTTTTGTGGTCGGTGGGGGGATGTTATACTACATAACCATGGAAACAAAAAACTGATTGTCAGGTAGAGAGTTGTCATTTTCTTTCATCTTCAAGTAAACTTGTATCCTCAATTCTGATTGGTCGATCCATGTCAACAACAGTGTGCAATGAGGCTGTATTGCACGGTCCATATCGCACCCTGCGTATTGCGCTATTCCAAGATGCGAGCGACATTCCAGCTGCATGCGCTGAAACTGTTGAAATGTTCATGTAAAGCGTGCTACTGCACGTCAAGTTTGCTTGAAGATAAATTCGTTATCACGCTCGCGCTCGTGGAACACGGAAAATGTAGTGCATCTGTGTCCCACATTTTTGGCCTTGTGGTATGTGGGACACAGCTGACTACATTATTCTCTTTTCCACTCGCGCTCGTGGGATAACTAATTTTGTACAACTATAAGCCAGTTTGATATATGGTGGATTCAATAGGAGGGCGCTGTTTATAGTGGTCAAGTCTGGTCATGTGTAAGGTCTAAGTTGCACATGAATATTGCGTCTATACATGACTTACCATAATAAGCTATTACATAGCAAAACAGGAGTAATCATATTTGGTAACATGAGCGGATTTTTGTTTACAAAATTAAAAATTGATATTGACTTCAACCTATCATCAGTTAGAATTGAAGGATTAGGAACCGTGGCGAACCAGATTTGACTAATTAATTTGGAGTGTAGTGATTACCACAAGAAGATTATTGCTGTTGTCTGAGTCAATATTTAGATAATGATGTCCAATTAACTTTTGTGTACATCTGCGGTTTGCCATTTTTTGGTCTGAATCTATTTTCGTCTGTGTAAAATTTTAAAAGTGAATGTACTACATGGCATTGAATAAGACAACACTTGACAAGGTTGTGTCTATCAGTACAAAAGCCAAAACATATATTTATTTACTTTCATTTATTTATTTTATAAACTGCCTTACTAACGCACTTGAAATGCTAAGGCATAATTTCTTTTACATATATTCTACGTCTTTGAAGACATGTTTCTTGTTTTGATCTGAATAGGATTGCCTGCATCAAGACCTCAGCTTAGTCAGAGACCAGACCAAGACCCAAGGCTGGGGGCTCCTAGCTACCAAGATGTTGGTAACAAAACTAGGGACATTTTAAAGGACATTTATACAACAACAGGCAGTTATGTGCAGTTGCTGCCTAGGGTTGCTAATGACCAAATGCACATAGCTAGTATATACACCAAAGTACGGTTAGAAACACGGGAAGGGGTAGCAGTTGTCTGTACGCCTACAGGGAAAACTGCTACAAAAAGTAGCCAAAGAGGAGAAACTGTAAACTCAATAGAGTATGACAAAATATTCAGATTAAGGAAAGGAATTAAGGAACTCATCAAACGCCTCATTTTCGTTGGCGAAGGAGGGGTCGGGAAGTCAACCATTTTTGATAAGATTGTATACGACTGGGCTGAGGGTGAAAACGAATTCCTGAAAAGATTCAATCTCGTATTTCTTTTAAAGATGTGTGCCCTGCGTCAAGAATCCGATCTTGTTGAATCCATATTAAATCAACTTCTAGATGAAGATTCAGGAATAGAAAAAGATGAACTTGAAAAAGTCATCCAGGCCAACCCAAATGAGGTCTTGATTCTGTTGGATGGGTTTGATGAAATGATGACCAAAACACTCGATGAAGCCTTGTTCGGTTCCATCCTAAAAGCACTGAATAGAAAAAAATACCGTCAATGTTGCATTTGTGTAGCAACACGCCCGTCTCGTCTTGAGACACTGATGTCAACATCACTCGTCCAAAATCCTTGCACACACGTAGAGGTTTTGGGGTTTGCCAAGGAGGATATTAATGAATACGTTCGGAAATTCTTTAACGAAGATTCTGATAGTGGCGAAGCACTAATCCAAACCATCGGAAAGTCCAACACACTGCATGATTTTGCTAAGATACCTATGTTGCTGCTGCTTATGTGCTTGTTGTGGAGGGAGCATGAACAACTCCCCGAAACAACTTCACGCCTCTTCAATAAGGCAGTTGATTACATGTTCTCAACAAAAGACGAGGACAGGGAAAGACCACCAGATGCAAAAAAGAGAAAGCCAAACATATCAAACGTATCCAAAACAGTACCGATTGAAATAGGACAAATTGCGCTACGTGGACTCATGAGTGACCAATTCTCATTTCAAGGAGATGAGTTTAAACCGGAGGCGCTAGACCTGGCACTAAAAGCAGGCATCCTAACCAAGCAGAGTGTTGTCAAAAACCTCAAATCCCACAACAGCATACAATTCATGCATACTATGCAACAATACTGTGCCGGGAAATACTTGCAGACTTTAAAGAAAGGCAAATTTCAGCTCAGTTTGGAGCCATTGTGTTCAACAATAGATCGCGTTGTTTCAAACGAGTACCTTTTGCGTTTTTGCTCTGGTGACAATGAGAAATGCATGACGGACATGGTAAACTTGCTTGGCCGTAGTAAGTTCGATAAGGATGAGCACAGGTACAAATCATACCTTATAAATACGATTTGTCGAAACTGCTTTTTTGAAAGCCAGTCAGAAAGGGTCCCACGGGGTCTCACAAGCGACACGCATATCCCATCAACTATCAAAGTGCGTAACAATAACGATTTCCGCAGTCTCGTATACTTTCTTGAAATCATGTGCAGGTCCGACATCGGCACGGCACAACTGACATGCGTTAAACATATTAATGTTTCTCGCGCATCTTCGGTCAGTGATTTATCCTTCGCCCTGGGTTACATGGAAAACCTCAGCAGCTTGAGGCTCTATGAATGTCCTCTGGGAAATAGTGCTCTTGTGAAAATTCTGTCCGAACTGAAATGCAGCCAACAGTTGACCTACCTTGAATTATTCAATTGTGATGGAATGGGAGGTAGAGCTGTAGAATGGGCCCCTCTCATCAAACACTTGACAAGCCTTGACAAACTAATATTAGCTTACTGCAAACTAGAGGCAACAGACATTGAACACTTTTTCTCGTCTGTAAGTGACATGCCCAGCCTGACTGACTTGAGTCTTGCTTGGAACAACACATTGGGTGGAACGGCTCCATCGTGGTCCACAGAATTGCCAAAAATGACGAACATAATTACGCTGAGCCTGTGCGGTCCCGTTTTGCTACCGACAGACATTGAACACATCGCCTCGGCTGTTGGTGACATGCCCAGTCTGACTGTCTTGGACCTCACTTCCAACACATTTGGCGGATTATTGTGGGCCGAGGAATTACCGAAAATGAAACACTTACATAAGCTGAAGCTGAGGGCTTGCAATTTGTCACGGACAGACATGAAACACATTGCCACGGCTGTAGGTGACATGCCCAGTCTGACTGACTTGGACATCTCTTTCAACAGAATTGGCGGATTATTGTGGGCCGAGGAATTACCGAAAATGAAACACTTACATAAGCTGAAGCTGAGGGCTTGCAATTTGTCACCGACAGACATGAACGACATTGCCACGGCTGTAGGTGACATGCCCAGACTGACTGACTTGGACATCTCTGTCAACACATTTAGAGGATTATTGTGGGCCGAGGAATTACCGAAAATGAAACACTTAAAGAAGCTGAACCTGACTGCTTGCGATTTGTCACCGACAGACATGAACGACATTGCCACGGCTGTAGGTGACATGCCCAGACTGACTGTCTTGGACCTCACTTGCAACACATTTGGCGGATTATTGTGGGCCGAGGAATTACCGAAAATGAAACACTTACATAAGCTGAAGCTGAGGGCTTGCAATTTGTCACCGACAGACATGAACGACATTGCCACGGCTGTAGGTGACATGCCCAGTCTGACTGACTTGGACATCTCTTCCAACACATTTGGCGGATTATTGTGGGCCAAGGAATTACCGAAAATGAAACACTTAAATAAGCTGAAGCTGAGGGCTTGCAATTTGTCACCGACAGACATGAAACACATTGCCACGGCTGTAAGTGACATGCCCAGTCTGACTGACTTGGACCTAAGAGCCAACCCCCGATTGGATGGATTGGATGGGTTTGGCCTGCAGTCCCGCAGCCCGTCACTTACGGTTCAAATGGGTGACTGGTACTAAAAACAAACTCCAAGTGTGGACATTTTCAACACAAGTGAAAAATGTCTACAAGAAAATATCAAAAAGTAAAAACAAAAAGAAATTTGAGAATATATAAGTGTGCTGAACAAAATTACAAAAGAAGGGATAGTCCTGGAAACTTGGACGAGTTGATATTCGACGTGTTATTTATTAACACTCTGAAATCAGGGACTCGGATCACTAAAAATAATGTCTCAGTCCAGAATGCTTGCTTGCAATTTAAACATAAATATCGTACACTCTCGATTCAGATCGTCAGTACAGTACAGGGTCACGCTGCGTGTAAGACATAGCTGTTCACCCTCTACGTTTGACACAGTGGTTTGCCATCAAAGTCAAACTTACACTCTTATAAGTCCCGCGTCAAATTTGACCTGGAATGCGGGTCAGATTCGACCTGACACACTCCTGGGCCAAAATGACATGTCAAAATGACGATAACTTTAGGCCACAATTTCTATGTTAAAATCACGATTATTTTAGTCGATATGACGATTATCTGGGTCAAATGACCGGAACGGTTGCCCTAGCTGGGAAGTAGTGTAATTGTGACCCGGAAAAGTGCCAGGTAAACTCTGACCTGGATTCGAGTCAAATCTGATTTGCCGATTGTGCATCTACAAACGCTTTAAATTGGCAAACAAAATAATAATAGCCTTCATTAAAACAAATCTTTACGTGTGTGCAAGAAAACGTTGCTGATTTGAAATCCTAGTGGATGTATGGTACTCATCGATTTCTTGTCAAACCCTGAGGCTGTATGGGTGGTTTGGTCCATTTCCTTAACAAGTTCAAACTTGTTGGCCAAATAACGTGCATGCAAGTATATAATTATGTATAACGTTAAAATAGTGAGTATCCTTAATAGTATGTATAACGTTAAAATAGTGAGTATCCTTCGAGTACTTTTGGGATTAATCCAACCACTGATGGCAACTACGTGTATATTTTGTAAATAGAATTATATTTTTATAGACGCGTTGGCCTGATAATTTTATATTTGTGTAAAAACCGTTGAAAATATGAGTGTCTTTTCGACAAGTTTTGGGATTACTAAAACTAAAATTGTTTTATATTTTGTTAATAATTTGTATAAACGTTGGTGCGAAGATCGATGTGAAGATCGATTTAAAAAAAAAAATGCGAGTGATGGAATCATTGTTTTGTCCCGGACCCAGCATCAAAGGGGGTGGGGATACCGGTTGCCTAAGCAACTGTATTGGGGATTATATCCGTTGAAAATCAAGACTACTCAAAAAAAAAAGTACCAACTACTATTACCCTGATTCTACTAAATTTCTGGGATTGTATATTGACCAAGACCTTTCATGGAAAAAGCGCATTAATTATATCTGCTCAGTCGTATTCAGAAATATGGGCATCGTAAGCTAAAAGCATTCTTCACACAGGATATTTATTGAATTTGTACAATGCCTTAGTCTTACCATACATATCATATTGTATGGGGCAATCGTGGCGTGGAATGATAATAGAATACTTAAAGTAAATGTACAACATTTGCTTGTGCTGCCATTTTCAGAAATAAATGGGTTTGGAGGATTAGTATATGTTATAGCAAATATTGTTAAACTGACTTGTTTCATGATTTAGGCTTGTAAATGCTTGAAAAACCAAGAAAACCTATCATGTTCTTGTAGTCTGGTTTCCTGACCCCATTTAAGATGAAACGGAGCAATTCATAGACATTGGTGAATTGTAAGGTCAGAAAACCAGTCTAGCAGGCTTTTACCCCTATACAGGTGTGTAATTAATAATTGCAGCCATGATTTTACAGGATGATTTAGACTGTCATTCCCTAACAATCCAGGAAGGTATTATGTGATAATTTGATCATTTCGTTTTGTGATGTTTGCAAATGTTGTATTTTGAAGTTCCTTTAAACTTCAAAAAAGGTTTTGTGTAAATTAAATGTTACCTCTTTTCAAGAACATCCTCTGTTCTATCACTGTGAAACATTAAAAGCCAGTGATAATTTATTCTTCCCAGCTAGCTACCCTCATGCATCAATACTAACTTACCCAAATATATTTGTTCAATGTTCATAAAAAAGTGATACAATTCATCACCATTTTACAAGACAGTTTAGTGAATTTCATCGTTCCTTTGCACCATCGAGCTTACAACCAAAACTAAGCATGAGGGTCCTAAGCTGTGGAACTCATTGGACACTTCTTTAAAAAGCGCACCCAGTCTGTCTCTATTTAAACGTAAATATAAGACATGTTTAATGAATAATTATTTGGAAACTGATGAAATCTCACGGGTTACTGGTTACAGGTTTCGTTTATGTGTTCCTTATTTCTGTTACTAATCATATTGTTTAGTCTTACCAATGTGTAAGTGTCATTATGTCATAATCATGTGTCGAAACATGAATTAATTTGAGGGCCCCAACTCGACAAGCTCTGCTTTTCGGAGGACCTCCATCCACATTAATCTTAAAATCAAAGATAAATGTATCTTAATTGTATCCGTTCAAATCTGTTGCACAATGTTATGTGGAATATAGAGTTATTGATTGATTGATTGAAATATGGATTCAAAGAAAATTGAAAGAATTTTCTAACATTTTCGATAGCAGTCAAGTGTGATGTCAAACAGTCCATCACAGTGTCTTGCATCGGCGAAGATGATGAAAGATTCACTTTATTAAAGTTTCTGAATTGAAAGACTTTACGAGTTTCAAATTACTCAAGCAGATTAGATATTTTCCTGTTTTTCATTGATATTTGTAATCACACATTAAAACTCTTTAAAATACAAAACTGGAAATTCTCCATTTTTTGCAAGTAGTGACCGAGAGTAGACGTATGGAGTGCATTCTGATTTTCATTAAGCCAAATACATTACATTTGTATCTCACTATTGTTTCTGGTGTGATCGATCATTAATTTTTGTATCAATTATTGCACTGTAAAAAGGGACTCAACGTCATGCACGTGAATTTAACAAGTTGATGCACGTGAAGTGTCAACGTTGGGTGAAACACACGCCTGAGGTTAAGCCGACTGTCGCCCTATGTGCTTCAAGTACACCATGATACATATATACAGGCAACTTCCTAATATAACAACGCATGCACTTGAGCGTCACTTTTGTGTTGTTGCAAATATAACCTCAACGGCCTCAGTTTCCTGTCAAGAGCTTAAGTGTTCATGATTTGGGGACAAAAAATGTGCTAGCGCACAGATGCATGAGGTGCAGTCAGATTTTACAGTGTGTGTTATGTTGCATTCTACTGTACCTTAATTTGTTTTGTTTTGTAAACAAGAAATTGGAATTGAAGGCTGTTATATATGATGCAACGCAAGAGCGAATAATTCTCGCGCACTTCTGGGTTACCTATCAACGATGTTGCATAACTCTCGAACCTCGCTGTTCGCCATTTTGATTGTAAAATACAACTGTTTTGTAATGCAGTGATCGAGATCCCTCGCTTTATTTTTAGCTCTTCGCTAGCAGATATCAACATGCACGTCGCAATAGTAAACAGCCTTTTGTAATACGCGGTATGTGCGCTGGTTCCCCTCCAAGTAGTCCGTGGGACGAGGCCTTTTTTTCGCTCGTTACGCGATCTGGTTTTCCGAATTTTTTCTAATATTTCTCATTCCATTGATCAAAAATAGAAAGCGCTAACAAACCACGTTCCCGCATTCGTGGGTGGTTTGGGACTTCACAAATGAATTTTAATTAACATCAAATTCGAGGTTACAGCCAAAAAATCGTTAGACAAAATAACGCCCGAGAGAGGATAAAAATCAACCAATAACGTGCAAGGTTTGTGTTGTGTCGCCAAAGAACCAATCAAATTGCACGTTCTATATACGTCGACAAGAGGCGAGTCCAACATGGCGTCGTCCATGTCGTCGGAAGGAAGTACCGAGTCCGAGACCGCAGCGGAGACAGGTGAAGAAAATGCTCCAAAATCATCAGTTCAGTGTCTCATGCACTTTCCGACTGGAAAGGGTGAAGTGCAGTTATTTACGGGGCACAGCTGGTTACGTTTCCTTGAGTATACCGACGTCTGGAAGGCCTTCACACATGTCACAAAAGGACCGCAAGCCTAGCCCCACTAGTGTGGCCGTCGGTATGCTGCGCTGAACCAAAGGCCACACACCGTGGTACCGCGAGCTACTGAGGACGAAGTTTTCATAAAATCTGCGGTCCGTTTCTTACATTCTCAGTTTCTTACTTTCTTATGGTTGTATTCTATGATGTGTCACCTATCACTTCTGGGATGCTTAGGTTTAATGATGTTCCATTTTCTGAGATATTCTTCAATCTTTGTGGAGCCCATATCAATATGCACTCGTGAATCGTCTGGTGGTGATGGCAGCCATTTTGAAAGTGACAAGTGATGACCTCAAGCTGTGACGTCGCGTTTATGCAAATTGCTTGTCGAGCGAGGGCGCGAGTTGCAAATGCGACGGCTGTTTCCTGTGCCGTAAATCCTAAATAAAGATCCGTGCACGTGGCCCCCTGACGATAAATGCATGGTACAGGAAACAGCCGTCGCATTTGCAACTCGCGCCCTTGCGCGCTCGACAAGTAATTTGCATAAACGCGACGTCACAGCTTGAGGTCATCTCTTGTCACATTCAAAATGGCTGCCATCACCAGACGATTCACGAGTGCATGTGGGCTCCAGAAGATTGAAGAATATCTCGGAAATTGGAACACCATTAGACCTAAGCATCCCAGAAGTGATAGGTCAGACATCATAGAATATAACTATAAGAAAGTAAGAAACTGAGAATGTAAGAAACGGACCGCAGATTTTATGAAAACTTGTCCTCAGTAGCTCGCGGTACACGGTGTGTGGCCGTTGGTTCAGCGCAGCATACCGACGGCCACACTAGTGGGGCTACCGCAAGCCGAGATAGCAAGGGCCCGGGCCAAGGCAGTTCATCGCCAAAACATGCGCTACGTCAGCCGGCGCAAGTGTTGCTACGGATCAGCATGATCAGCCCGTCAGTATGCGGTTGCAATCTCACGATCCTAGACATGCTAGAGAATGCCGGTCATCATCGGTGAGATACAAATCATACACTTCCCTTCACTTCGAGATTGTGCAATATCTAGTAACCTACCATCATGTCCATGCAGATGACCATGATGACCTGATGACTTGACTATTTTATGATCATGATGATCGAGATAAAATAAGGGCAAGGGCATTAAGGGGGGGGGGAGGGGCTCTGAAAATTCATGGCATAGGGGGCCTGAATGCAGTACATGTAGATTTGTATGCCTTCCTAAAACTACTTAAACTGTTAAATGCAGTCAATGATTGTGTATAAACGTTAGTCAACATGTTCTGATGTTAGTGCCTTGCAATTGTGTAGTCATGGTAGGCTTATTGGTCATGTTGGTACTATGTAAATGTAAACCTCCACATTTTTTTTCTGTATAGGTCATGCTACAGTCTGTACACTGACAAGTCCAAGGTGAAGAGAGCAGTTCAAGCCCAGCAAAAAGAGAAGTCTAAAATTGCAGGTACATTTTATTTGTATAGAAACTGTTGCTTCCATTTCTATTCATTAACAAATTGGGTAACCTTCATGAAAAAAAAACTGCAGGGAGATGATGGTGTGATAAACTTATACAAGTATATTTGTGAGGTGCTGTTGATAATCTCCCTGAATGTCGGACAAGTCGACCGTTGAGACAACTCGACTCGGGACTAGTCGACCGTTGAGACAACTCGACTCGGGACAACTCGACCGTTGAGACTGCTCGACTTAATGGAAATGAATACACGTGGAACAGAAAAAGTTGCACAAATCTTCTGCAAGACCTATCACGGATGCGGCGCAGGCATACTCGATGTACAGAGGGCGTCGCGTCCATATGATGCAACATTTGAGACCAGATTCACAGACCGCATGTCATGTAGATACACTACACGCGGGCACGTCGACTGGCGCGGCAAATGGGCGTACAGGCCCGGCAAAAACGATGCCACCGTGCACGGTACGGCCACGTTGACCGGGGATGCGCGCACGTGGCCTTGAGAAAAACGAACGATGTGCACGGACAATCACGCTGTGCTATATCAGCTCTGTTATATGCAAAAAAAACACCTCATGTGTCATCACTCCCAAACGGCGATCAGCCGCTGTCAAAATCCCCGGTACTATCCCCGAAACTAGGCCCAAAACTTGCGAGGCGACTTGTCTCAATGGTCGACTTGTCTTTCCATTTATCGCACAGTTGGTCCAGTTGTCTCAACGGTCGAGTTGTCTCAACGGTCGACCTGTCCCGAGTCGAGTTGTCTCAACGGTCGACTTGTCTGACCCCCATCTCCCTCCCCCCAGTATTTATCTGATGTCTGTAACTAAGTTACACTGGAAAACTGTTGTCATATAGTTCAGTTCACCCAGTGTCCATGTGAAATGTATTTTGTTTATGAAAAGACAGTCCAAAGAGTTTAATGTATCTTTTGAAATTTTTACTTTTAGCTATAAAAACGCAATGTACGTGTAACGTAGGGAGGAAAGGGAGTCCACCTGGGCTAGTGTACCATCCACAAATATATACATGGCCATGTACATGCACATGTGTATACCAGTATTAGGCCCAAGAACTGATAACTTTCTTTCCATTTATTTGTAATTTGGAAGAAGGGGAAGGTTTTAATGTATACTGTTGTTTACCCTCCCCATCCGACACCCCCCCCCCCCCAAAAAGATAATCTCACAAATTTAAGGAAGAAACATGACATATACCCTCCTGATTTTGTTTATTTGACAGCAGCACAACATTATCATTGAAAAGAAATGGCCTTATTTCAATAAATACAACCAAATAAATGTTAATTACATGTAAACAATTGATAAAGATTGTATTTTCTGTTTCTCACCTGTATTCTAGAAACTGAAACAGCCGGAAAGGTTCCGCACCCCCCTATGAAAACGAGAAGACTCCGTTCAGCCATGCAAACGGTTTCCAAGCCTGTAGCACGATCACAACACGTTTTGCCCAAACAGTGCATCCTTTGCAGGAAGGAGAAGTGTGTGACCTGCCGAGTCACAAGGAAGAGGAGGCAAGAACCCCTGGTGACGTGTACTACCCTACAGGCTGAAAGATTGCTACAGGCGGCGGAAAAACAACAATGAAGAACTTCTTATGCACATTGTCAAATCCAAAATGGATGTGCTCAGAATTGTTTCGGTGCATTTGTGTAATTGCTCTTATTGTTTCTTGTATTTGACACTTATACATGTACTGTAATTGCAGAAATTCAACTGAGGAAGTACCATTGCATTGGTGTGGTCAGAATAATTGATATCTGTGAAAACACATTTGTGTTTGTTTACAAACTGGCATTTAGAAAACTTATTTTTGTTTTAATTTCTTTTCATGAAGGCTGTTAACCAAATTGGCAAACAGATACATGTAACACTGCATAAGGTGTGTTTGAAGTTGTATTAAACCCTTATGAATGTTTGATGTGGTGTATATTGGGATTTGGGAAATGGATAGGGCCAAAAAGGAAATAATTGGTTGTATCGTCGTTTAAAACAGAAGTTCAAGAAACAAATGTATACTAGATGGTTTTGAATCCAGGTTTTTACTTAAAGTGGAATGCCTGCACACCTTAAACAACTTTTGTAAAGTTATCTGCTACTGAAAGCTGTTCTTTGGGGCTCTTTCTTCTGGGGAGGATCTTTGTCATTTAATTTGGAATGCATGAACTCATCTCACTCAAATTGTTCATTCAAGAAAAACACTAACTGATTAAGATTTTTCCATCTGTGTATTTCTTTTGGCTGAATGCAGTATGTCATGTACATCACATCAAAGTTGGAATAAAAAAGTTATAGAAACAGTATTTGGATCGTATTTGTTATTTATTGTTTCAAATCGCTCTTATCAAATTTAATCTAAATTTAAATCAATTTAAGTATGACACCTGCCCCATATTAATGATGATCATGCGTTTCAGCTAACTAGCAGCCATTTTGAGAAGATTGACTGATTTACAGTTTTTGTTGGATATAACGAAGCAACTTGCAAGTTCTGGGGCTCATGGGTTTTACACATTATTCTTTCATAAAGGCTTGTCATTTACAAGATATTTTATAATATAAGGAACTCCCTGGTTATTTCAAATTGAAATTAACTGTAATAAGCATCTTGCTTTAGAAATAATTACAAATAAAAATGCTAGAATCTAACATTAAACAAATGTTCAGCACGACGGGCGAACCCGCCTCGTGCGCGCATGCATTGCGTGTAAAATGTATATTTGCTGTGTCAAAAGAGGGCGCCATTTCTTTCTTTTTTCTCATGCACAATTCGTGCGTGTTTTTGTCGTAGAATTTCTCATTCCCAAACAATTCGTGGACCGGGGAACAACGTTTTTCTGATATGGTACACCATAATCTACATATCTGGCAAGTTTTATAAAATTCGGTGAACCAGATCGCCTATCTCGAAAACTAAAGCGTTTTCGGGCTCTCGTCCCACGGACTAAAGACAGCGCCAACATAATTAAGAGCAAATAGGCAAAGCATGACAGACTAAACAATCCGTGTACATACCAATCATTTAATACGTTTCCTTTTAAAATCGAATAAAGAAAAAGGAAACAAGAACCCTTTACCGTTTTACCAATTCGGAATCTGCATTAAAGACTAAGAAGAAGGGAAAACGTATCGACTTTTGACTAACAGTATAACTTTGTCCGGTTCATCGAATTCAAAGGAAATTAATAATAAACTGTTTTCCGTTTACAGAGGTGAAATATGTAAATAAGACGAAATAGCACACTTACATTTCGACAATATTTAATTATTTGCTTTACTGTAACAGAAACCCAATACTACTTTAAGCGCAACAAACCCCGAATGCGGGATCCTATAAAATAAACTGATTTAAGACTATTTTCTATTGGATTATTTTTGTTGTTGGACTACTTCTCACTATTTTCAACAGAATTGTGTTACACTTCACACTTGATTGATTTGTAAAATTTGGAGTCAATAAAACAAGTTTTTCTTGAGTTATCGTCTGGTAACTGGTGTGAAGCAAATATTTCCATATGAAGTTGATTTTAATTTGTTGTTTGTTTTTCAATCAACAGAGGGCGGGCGAGCTACACAAATAGCGGTCCCCTCCTAAAGAGTTTTTGTCAAACTGTGAAAAACAGGCATTTCTCTGCATTTCTCGTTGTGTAAGCATAATTCAAATTGTTTGATAAAAAAATCCTAAATTGGATCTGAAGCTGCTCATGCTGCTCGCACTGTCATTATTGAATAGCGCCCTCTCGTGACTACGCAGATTTCCCATAGCATTGTGGGCATTACCGCCATCTTTTCAAGTCGTGTGTCGTACGCACGAGGAAGTGTTCTGTCCCCGGTCATTGCAAGTTGAACAAAATTCGGAACGAGATAAGGTAAGGTCTTATTAACCCTCCTAGTGGAAAGTCACTATTCAGAGTGAAATATAAAAAAAAACTTAAAACCCTGCAGTCCAGTTTCAAGTGAAAGTAAGTGTGTCACACAGAGAGTCACTGCACAAGAAACGGCACTGTATTGTAGTGTAGGGCGCAGTGAAGTGTGACTGAATCTGCCTGCTGACGCTGAGTTTAATAACACAAGGATTTGTGCAGCGATTCGAACTTATACTTCGTAGACTAAAGATTACATCAAGGAATTTAAAGGGTGACGCTACAACTCTATAGCCCCATAAATGTGGCTTAGATACTGGACTTCCTTCGTATTAGTATGCCACACCGCCATGATACAAACATTTGTGGAAAAAATCCGTTGCTAGGGTAGCAGAAAATCAAATCAAGATAGGATTTTTTTCACTTGATAATCACCCAATCCATGCTTATTAGCCAACTAACACATTGAATTCTGAACTGCGAAGCAACGTGACATGCAGATAAGGAAACTCTCAGAGAAGGATAGTTACTTCAGGAAACCCACAGCACAGAATCAGGCAGAGCAGAATATGTAACCCACATGGGGTTTGGGTGGGTATCGAACCCGAGACTAAGAGGTGGAATACAAGGAAAGTACCACTGCACCGAGCTGACTCCCCACATGGAGATAGCAAATGTGGATATTAGTTACGCTTTTGTTGGTGGTATCATTCATTTTAGGATGTGCCTCATCCAAAAACCTAACTCTGTCCTGCTTTCCAAATTACCATTTTTCTTAACCGTATATCATACCAGGTCTGGCCCAGGGTGTCGGGACAAGCCGGCCAAACTCGTTAGCTTGTGGTCGCCACCAGAATGGTCGCCAGTCTCTCTGTGCTGGTCTGCTGTCAATCTGCGGTCAGTTGAGTGGTCTGTGGTCAAGCCAGGTAAGCCTTTTCGGGTTTTCACTGTGTGCTGCTTGTTACAAAAAACATCCATATTGGTGGGATTTGAAGGTTTGCATGGTGGAAAGATACTAAGACAAGATAAGTTTGCGGTAGCACCATGGGAATAAATCTCTTTTGTGAGTATGTGTGGTTCTGGAAAAAAGCGGTTCGTTTCATCAGAACCACACATACTCACAAAAGAGTTTATTCACATAGTGCTACCGCAAACTTAACATCCATATTGAACAAATATTACTCAAATAGGCCTAAAGTTATCAGCTAGCTGTCAATCAAAACAGTTTTCTATAAATACAGGTTTGACACTGATTCCCCTCCCCGACAGCCCCTCCCCATAACCACCCCGATACGTTTATCCCTCTATATTAGCCTTTCACTAAGGCCATCGTGGCTTAACTTGCCCACATTCAAAGCGGCAAAAAAGCGAATCGACTGGAGAGGGAGACCACACATGCGAGTGGCGAAGCCACGAGGACCTTCAGTAACTTATCGATACATTCTTATGTTTTTCTTTATAATCTCCATTTTTGCTACCCCAAAAGGGTAGCAAAACTCCAACCAATCATCAGCCTTTTCGTGCGTGCGTGGCTACTACCCGGACGCGTCCACTCCACGCGCCCGGATGCTTGCACAAAATTTAAAAACAAAAAAATGCAAGTCTAGTTTTCCACGAGATCTTGACCGCGTAATAGTTCTTACATTATCATATTTTAACTTTACTTAAAAAGGTATCTCAAGAAACTATTTCAGGGTGTGAACTTATTTTTCATCTGAACTTACAGTTATGTGCTCTTACGTTTTCCTTACTCACCCTTCTTTAAAATGGAAGCGACTAGGCAAAATTTGCGTTGTGATAGGTTAACCTTCGGCACGCTTCTTATTTGCATAAAAACTATGAACATTTCAACAAAATCAAGTTGCTAAAGGCCTCGTGGCATTGCCCCTCGTACCAGTGGCGTAGCCACGGGGAACGTGGGGGGCGACCGCCCCCATGAAACCTTGTCGCCCCCCAGTCGTTTCTAAAAAAAATTATCATTGATCTACATGACCCCCCCCCCCATGAAATGTTCCAGCGCCCCCCCCCCCCTCCCCCTGAAAAATTCCTTGCTACGCCACTCACTCGTACGTGCTGACTTAATCTTTGCTCCAGTCGCTTTTGGTCTTCGCAACTCCACCGCTCTAAGCCACGATGGCCTGGGCGAAAGGCTACTCTATATACGATCAAATACATGCATCGATATCAAATACCTATGAATCATAACAATATAAACTGGCGGACATGAAATCTTTTGCGCGCTTAACTACATGTGAACTCGTAATGTTAATTTTGGGGCCACCGTAGGATCCACCGAAGTAAATAGGCCAAAACTCCGTCCGCCGAGATCATGAATAAAGGATATACACGCAAATCGTTCTATTCTAGAAAGTTCTGAGAGCTATGGAATTGGGGAATTTCATGAGATATAGTGATGCACCTCTGGCCCAGACTTTGGGCTTCCAATTCCGAGCATTTTTAAAAATGTATTTGGGCCCGAAAGTGGCGCTATTTATCCATGTTTACCATGGCTACTTTTCCACTTTGGGAAACATCACTCGTAAAAGGTGTCGTCTTCTTTGGTGAGAATTTCTCAAAAAGGAAATGGTCAATGCACCAAAAATTAAAAAGAAAATGATAGGTGAGATGTTGACCATAATTTTTCTGTGCGGCTTAAACACCTGTGAGAGTTCTGAGTACTTGTAAAAGTATTTTTGAAGTATGGGCATTTAGCACTGGTGTCTATGGGAATGTCCATGGGAGCCCTATAGCATATCAAAATATTAACCTTGTCCGCAGGGTCTCCTTGATTGCCAACCTGGATTCCATGAGAGAGGTAGTGGTGAGAGCGTACACGTACTGCTGGATACCCTGAGGACGAAGTTGGAGTCGGAATAAATAAATGTGACAAAAAGAGGGCGCTGTTTCATCTACCCGACTTGTATGAAAATAAGGTTATTTCCATAATGCATTGCAAAACAGGCATTGCGCAACAGGAAATAACTTGCATTTATTGTTTGGACTTGAACATCTCCCTTGAAAACTGTAATTAAAAGTTACACATTTGACTGTGCAGTGCTCACAACGAAAGCTCGGCAAGACTGAAGTTTGACTGTTTTTCAGCAAATTGTAGTGAGTATAGAAACTGAGATACAAAATTTTTTTGCAACAAAAGTTTTTGCCAACTTTTAGTCATAATTATTAGTTCGCGCAAGTTGACGTAAGCCCATGAGTAGACCTATGACTATGAGTCATAGGCATAGGCCCAAGGGCACATCCAGGGGACGAGCCCCGTATTTTACATTTACGTGACGTCGCAAAACAGGCAGCCACTTCGTACACCATCATCTTTTGCTCAAAATAATAGTTAAAGGGGTCACAAATTGTCTCAATTCGCACCACAGAGCATCTAAAATACAAAAAAAAATGGGTTCTTAAGCGGGTCTCGAAACCACGCAGTACAATTTTTGACCCATTTATTTTTGGGGAAAATGTTTCCCCTGGCAAACATTGTGTTCTGGATCCGCCCATGCATAGGTCTACACAATATTGCATTGTGGATGTGGATAACAAACCAGGCAATCTGTGTACAAACCTATGGGGCAGTGCACCAGTTGAAAACAACCATATTGATTCCTTCTCACTGCATAACGTATTTGAGCGATCGTCTTTTCTTCGTACATTATTGGATGTGTATAACTTAACACTAAACATAGCTCTTAGTGTTACGCCCCAACTTAATTGACCATGCTCCCAACTTTGGCTGGGATCGTCCCAACCGTGTGTTCCAGTTCAGGTGAGACACTTTAGATAGGATGGGACCAGACTGGGACTTTGAGTGCAGAAAAACATACAAAATAGTTCAGGCCAGCTTGACGCACTCTATGATAGCTGATAAAATTCACCATACATTTCACGGGGCAAATGCAAGGTCCTCAGTATCTTCAAACAGTAGTCTGGTGGCATGACTGATGGAGAAAATGTGCCACTGAGATTGGGAACGACATGTTTCTATTGACCCAGTTGATTGATGCATTTAAGTTTGAGGTCTCAATTCAATTTTTGAAGGACACTCTTCTTCAAAATTGTGCACTTGAAAAGTAAAATGATTAGATTTGAAGCCTGAAAGTAGACTGGTACATGTCCTAGTGTTTTAAGAGACCGATCCCATCAGTAGTCTGGGGGCATGACTGATGGCGGAAATGTGCCACAGAGATTGGGAACTACTTGGTGTTTTTATGACTTAGTGTTGATTGATGTAGTACTAAAACCTGGCTGAAGGTACAATGTAGCAGAGTCGACAAATCTAGAACACATACAGCAACAGATTTGTTTTCTCGACAAGTATGCGTCATTTATCTAACCATTTTCAAACTAACAACAAAATGCAACACTTTTTTTTATTTATGCCAGATTAAAACTCACGATGTTAGCCACAACTTTATAAACAATTCTTGTGTTGTTGATGCAATGAGTGTTAAATTAGCTGCTGAATGAAAAGCCTCAATTTTTGTGATTTTTTAAAAAATGTCTTTAATAATCACAATCATAATGGCCATTCATAGTGCGCCATGATGTCTGTCAGATTTAGCACTCCTTGCGCAATTGTGGGTGATAAGCAGTATCGCAAAGTTGGAATAAACATGTACGATTGTATTACTACAAGAGTCAACGAAATTTTGGGATATTATTGAGATGGGAATGTGACATTCAGTGTACACACATGGAGTCAAAATTCCCAATTGTATTTCAAAATCTAGGAGATCTTTCACCTAGGCACACCAATTTTCAGTAGAGGCTTCAGCCGAACACTAATTATTCCTATATGAGCGCGTTTAGGTGATTCACTGCACTGTATAATTTGTTATTTTTGGCTGAGTGTACCACTACCTCTTTAAAAGAACGTGTTCCATGCACACCTGTAAAAACTCATGATATCATTTCTCTAAAAGAACCTACCATCTACAAGAAAACATCACCCGTCATTTGCAGGAGTCATTCTTTTCTTTCTCTTTGAGTATCTCAATCTAAACTTGGAGTGAATTTCCACACTAGGATGTCTGTCCCCTTGATGCACTCTTTAAAACCAATTCAGTAGCCACAATGACTAAAACGTCAGCCCCCAATCTGATTTCTGGCTCCGCCCCTGTTGTGGCACATGTAACTAAAAAAAATATTACATGCGTCATTGCAATGTACCAAAATGTATTTTATTTTTTAAAGATGGCTTCCATAAAGTGAATGGAACGGTGCAACCCATTATCAAAATTCCCATGGACACCAGAGATGAATGCCCATACTTCAAAATACTTTTAAAAATACTCAGAACTCTCACAGGTATTTAAGCTGCACAGAAAAGTGATGGTCAACATGCCATCTTTCATTTTCTTTTCATTTCTTGGTGGGTTGACAATTTACTTTTCGAGATATCCTCACCCAAAAAAGACTACTTTTCCCAAAGCGGAAAAGTATTCATCTTGAAAAACGATCTCTCCACAACATGGACAAATAGCGCCAGTTTCGAGCCCAGTTGCATCCGAAATGCTCAGAATTTGAAGCCCAAGTCCGGGCCAGAGGCTCATTGCCATTTCTCTTCAATTCCTTTATTTTATGGCTCACTTTGTTAGAATATTTTGAGGTATAACTTTTATTCATGAGCTCGGCGGATGAATTTATAGGCCTATTTACCGGTGTGCACCCGGAACGGGCGCAGGTATCACAGGACTGTGTATACACTGTACTCAAACATCCGCCATTAAACTCCATTATATTTGACATGTAACCCTGCTATATCACTCCTAGTGAAATGTGTAGCAGAAATGTCGTTTGCCAAACTTGCTTTTTTTACTTTTGTACAATACAACATCTATATTTAGAGCGCTAACTCGACTCCAGCTATATGCGTATTATGCTTGTGTAGCGACCTATGATCTATGGCAAGCGTGTGACGGTGATCTTTTCTTATGGCCATTTGCATAATAAATGCGTTTGTGTTCCATAAAGGTGTGCTATCAAAGCCCCAAATCCAAGGCCAAAGGCAGAGCTCTAGTTCATAGCTACACAGCAGGTAGTTTGCAAGGATCCTGTTTAAACCGTATGCACCAGTAGTTTCTTTTTTGTTTATTGATTAATTAAAATCAACTTCGTTGAGTCCCAGTCCTAAAGTCAATATGGGAGCTCGAGTCTACCAAGTACGAGTCTGTGTGCCATATCCTAGTCTCTGCCTGGGTAATTGGAGATTGAGTTTTGATTGAGAAAATAATTATTTACATGATTTGCTTATTGCGATCTCATAATAAAGACCCAAATGCTGTATCCTGATGCTATCATCTGAAACTTAATAATTAATTGATAGGTTGATATCGTCAGCCCCAGAATAAAATGTCGTAGCATATAGACACATTTTTTCCATGCAAGTTAGGAAATCTTTTTTTTTTCCTTTTATATTAAGTATGTTCATTCATTTGTTGCATGGTAAGACATCTGCACCAGAAAGCAGGAGGTCGTGGGTTCGAGTCCCGCCCGAGTGATTTTTTCCAACTTTCACTGGGGAGGTATAATATGGAATTTTGCATCGGGGTGATGAAAATCAAATTAGGTTTTGCCCTTCACCGACGTGTAAAAAATTCGCGGCCCGGGCGGGCAAAAAACAATGCACAATCTCCAGTCAACGTGTTCGTCCGTTGCATGGTGAAATCATTTGCGCCGGCGTGGATGGTACCCCAAAGCACAAGGTTATTTCTTGTCACTTGTACAGAAAGGAGCCCTGCTGGTTTCCTTGGACCTCGTACACACGGCACGAAAGCATTTTTTAAAGATTTTTATTGTGTAGCAAAAAAAAAACACTTAGACAGGGTGACAGTTGTAGCCGTTTTTCGGCTAACTTTGACAGATTTTTTGTTGAAAAAAAAGAGTTTGACAGAATTCTGCAAAAATGGTTATTTGACAAAAAAACCATAGCAAATTTGAAAAAAAAATCGTACATTTTTTATAAAAAAGCTTCAATCTTTTCAAACAAAGCCGTGCATAGTGGGACAGGTAGGCTGGTCTACATGTAGGTGATAAGGGTCACTTGGAACCGGACTTCGTCTTGACGAGCGTTTTGCCTGAAATTTACGCAATAATTTTGTAACATCTTTGTGTGACTATAGATTGTTTATAATGTAATTTGAACCTTAACTAAGGAAATACTACAACATCTGCATGTGATTTTAAGTGTTTACAGTGTATTTCGAGTAATTCTGGGGAATTTGGCAGATTTTTAAAATCCTGACAGTTTTTTGAAGTGCATTTAGCAGAATTTTGCCATGACCTTACTGTCACCCTGGACTTAGACCAGAAAGTAATACGTATGATGTTTTCAGGGACCTTCCCAACATCAAATGGGACATATCCTGGAGAAATTGAGAGAAAATGACAAAACTGTTTGGACCCCTGTACATTTTCAATGGGCCGTTTTTGCTTTTTGCCTTCAGGTCCAACCTTTTGTTGTTAATAAGCAGTTGTAGAATGGATTGAGTGATTATAAAGAGACAAAATAATTCCAAACTTAATTTGATTCTCTGCTCCCAGCAACGGGACGTTCCACGCATGTGTGTATCATAGTTTTGTGACGGATAATAGTATACGGAGATGAGTATTTCAGCCACATTAATAGGGCTAGTTCCATATAAGACAATAAAAAGACTGACTTACGGCTAAGAAAATACCATTTTCTTCCAAAGTACTGAGGAAAAAAACACATTAAAACTTAAGAGGTAAACTGATTAAAAATGACTGCTTGAGGCTGCACAATTCATTGACAATCATTTATACAAATTTAAACATTGTTGCATTTGACAGGCCTTACTTGAAACATGATTAGGCCCAGAATTAAAAAAAATATATATCAGATTATAGATCGGAATGAAAAAAATTAAGGGAATCCATTTTAGACACCAGTTTCATTACTCTATGAATAATTATGACCCTGCCAATATTGGCCAGTCAGAACATGTATGAAGGAATACTCCCTCCCATAATCACAATCAACCTTTCAAGCTCACAGCTCCAACACTGACCAATCACAACTGTTCCCACTGTGCCTGATGTTTGAGCCTACCTGGAAAGAAATTTCAATATTATTTCTTGTATTTCTAAAGTTTAAAAAGTGAATTTTGTTTACAACTTACTGGCCTGTTTCTAATTTCTGTGCGTTAATGGCTGAATTGACGATCAGTTTGGGAAACTATTAAAAAAAACCTTGTAGGTTTGTTCATGAACTGCATTGGTTGTTTGTCATCCATACCCATGACCCAATGTATAATAAGAATAGTTTGTGAGGCTAATCATCCTTACTCGCAGCTCAGAATCTGCATTGCAAAGGACGCGGCTACAACATGGTCGAGCCGAAGGCATGTAAATGTGCCTAAGGCAGCCTCCATAGGACCCATGTACATGTATGACCACGGAGCACAGCCAGAGATCAAAAGTGTTGATTTTTGCGGAGGGAAGAAAACCGGACAGCCCGGAAAAAAACCCTCGTGGCACAGAAGAGAATCAACGCACAACTCTACTCACATGTGGTCCGAGCCGGGAATCGAACCCGGGCTACAGTGGTGAGAGACAAGCGCCTTAACTTTACCTATGATGCGAATGCCAATCGGGTTTATTGAGAGTCCCAAGCAGCCAATCTAGGCTTGCCTTGCCTTTCACGTTCTTAGTGGTTTTGGATGTGTTTAAGCATCCGTAAATATTATTCACGAGTTTACCTACCAAAGAACCACATATGTGACACAGCTTTTCATTAATCATTGACAAAAAGGACTTCCTCTTGAGGCCAGGCTATCCAAAGAACCATGGGTAACACACGCTCTAAAAAACCCCGCCCACCGATTGATATCCATACCATGTTGCAAGAATCTGAAGCAGCCGACCAGTGGACCATGACGCAACAGGAGGCTTACGTACCCTCAGCTGCAACAGGTGAGTACGTTGTAGCTGGTTGCTAGGATTCATTTATAAACGTATCTGAACTTTTTTTGAGTAATAGCCTGATTTTGTTCATGTACTTCCTTTTAAAGGGAATAATTATACACCATGAACTGGTATTTTTTTTTGCGTCGGAGTGATGTAAATCAACATTAGGTTTTGCCCTTCACCGACGTTTAAACACTGTATACTCAGTGTGTTACCTCCCAAGTAAAAGTTGGAAAAAATCACTCGGGTGGGACTCGAACCCACGACCTCCTGCTTTCTAGTGCAGATGTCTTACCACTCAACCACCGAGCTAACGGGATCAGTTGGCCGGTTCGAATCTGATGTACATAGCAGCGGGTACCGCATAAACTATTTGATTTACATCACCCCGACGCAAAATTCCATATTATAATAGTTTATGAGGTACCCGCTGCTATGTACATCAGATTCAAACCGGCCAACCGATCCTGTTAGCTCGGTGGTCGAGTAGTAAGACATCTGCACTAGAAAGCAGGAGGTCGTGGGTTTGAGTCCTACCCGAGTGATTTTTTTTCCAACTTTCACGCGGGAGGTAACACACTGAGTATACAGTGTTTAAACGTCGGTGAAGGGCAAAACCTAATTTAATTTGATTTCAATGCTGATCGCAACATGAGACGAATTTACCGAATGAAGGACGAATAAGATTGGTACAAATTTGAATACACGGGTTCACTTCGGCGGCCACTCGATAGATTGCATGCCAACGCACGAACTGCGATCGTCATTATCACTGAATTCAGTATTTTGGCAGATTGCTTGAAACAAGTGAGATCTAAATGCGACTTTTTTTAAGTTTAATTTTAAAATTCCTTGCACCTCGTGCAACAGTTAGGTAATATGGCATTTTAACGTTACTTTCTGAATTTTTTGACGTAGGTTGACAATTACAACCGGCCACGTTCCAGAGTCGTCAAAAAATACTCGAAATATATCCGCATACGGTGAGGACGACTCCTACCTTTTCGTGCGCACATGACTCGGAGTACCAGCGTACCGTGGGTGACCGGCCTCAGAAAATCAAAAGCTGTGCTCGTACGTTTGTTGTGTTGAGGCCGTTTTTTCCCCTCAAATTTCTCGGCAATGCCAGATCCTACGCTCGCGTAAATATACAGAATGCTTCATGTGTAAGTACTTCAAATACAGAGGGAAATGACATGTCGCATAAACATTTCCAGTGTTTTTACGCCACTCCGGAACCGTTGCTTTGTTATTGACGCCACGTTTACGGGTCTAGAGCCTATACCTTAGCGTACCTTGACGACTGATTCAAAAATGATTATGGAAGGAAACTAAAGGATTTCACTATTGAAATGAACTACAGGAAGAAAAGATACAGTGTAACAACCTCATTAATATGAGGACACAGACTTTTGATCTTGTCTGATTTGCTGTGAAATTGCTTTCGAAATTGAGCAGCGCTTATCTTACTATATAATCACATTTCGCCGCCATTTTGATACTTTTGATCGCAACATCACAACAAAGCTCTTTCACGAATGGAAGTGTAAACCTGTGTATTATTCTGCACCTTAAATGAAGTTCATAGGTGACTTTTTGAAATTGAAATCGATAATTGAGCTCGACGATGTTGGGAGACCAAATTAAAGAACAATCGTAACAAACGTATCAGAAACATTGAATGACTGCGCCGCGTGGACTCATGAGTGCCAACCAGAATTTCTCTATCTCATTTGTTTTCATTTGTATTTGAATATCTGTGTGTACAGCGTTATACTTTAAAGTGGCATTCCATAGACACGTTTAAAAAAAAAGGTTCTTTTACGATTTATAAGTTTGGATAGCGTCGATCGATCTCATTATTTTTTGGATGAGTAGAACAACATGCTCTTGCCAGACATGCTTCGTTTGTGTATCTAAATAATTTGATTGCTTTTAAGAAAAGAATCGGAGTTAATTTTATTTTCATTTTGACTCACTCTGGCTTCGTTAAAATCCACGGTTTTCCCAAGAACATGACAACTAAAGATGATATTCGTACTTCTGATTTTAGAAACCTCACAACAAACTGGAACCATTGGAAACATTGGTGCAGTCGGCGGTAGCCACAATCCTCTCTTTGTTGGTACAAGTGGAGTTACTATCACTAACATCTTCCCATTAGAGGGACCAGGTACTCAAATCTGATTTGTTTTATTAAATTGTTTTGGTTGATATCTTGAATCAAATGCTAATGTGTAAACAAAAGAGACTGCAAGTGTCGTCAATTTATTTGATAGATGTATTAGCCTGTTCAAGGTATGGTGGGCAAAATAGGAAGAGGTAACAGTCTTAGAATTATGACCGGTATTCTGTTCTTCTATATTAATGTACCCGCGCCAAATAGCGCCCCCTATTGTTTGTCAAAGTGCCACATCTAAAAAAAAATACCAGATATCGCACATTGACTTTGATTAAGACATGAACAAATGGAATAATGATACTGCTAGGCAAAAACATATGGATAAAGATGGTTAGTATAAGTGAACAACATAAGGGGTCATTTATTGCGATTGACTAAGTAAATTTTCAATAAGAATCCAATATGACTAATTTGGAGTTTTAAACATGTAGTGATCACCACAAGAAGATGATGTTGATGATTTTTATTATTATCATCTTAGTCAATCGTGGGATAGTGGTGTCTAATCAAGTTTTTGAACACCTGCGGTTACCGGCTTTAATTGTGTCTGAATGTTACTTTAAGACAACATTTAGCAAGGATACAACAGAGAATACCACTGCGCCAACGGTAGTGCAAAAATAAAAGTCAACACATTCACAATATATTTCCATCTCAAACCATACTGGACTCCCCAATGACGTAAATCTGTGCCGGCGAGTGGGGGAAGGGAGATGGGGGATGACAAAATTTTACATAATTGCCCACCTGAGTAGTGTAGGTAGACTGTTCAGCACACTTTGACGTTTGGCCTAGAAATATGTAAAGGTCACATAAATATGTAAATATGTAGATACAGATATAAATATGAATGAATGGGGTTAAAAAATTTTGGCACAGTTTGACCTTTTGAATGGATGGGATGAATAAGGAATAGGTGTGGGTATAAGGAATTGGGTACAGTTTGACCTATTCTATGGAAAAGATTGCATATATGTATGGGGAAATATAAAAATTTCAATACAGTATACAATGTACATGTAGTTATGTATTTACACGTGTATTACATGCGGTTTACGCAATCCGAACACGGCCACCTGTGGCCGGCAGTAATCCTTTCGGACAATAGAGTGTTGACGTAGGTGGCCGAAAATGAGCATCGATCTCATAATCCTTTCGGACAATGGACTGTTGATGCACGTGCGCTCTCGTGTGGCGAGTATGTAATCTGTCGGACAATAGGACTTTAAGTGGCCGGAAGTACTTATTGATCACTCCGTGGGGGTAAGCCGGAACAGATCGATATTTCTTGAAAGGGGCCATCGTAGGCCGTGGCGTGAGGCATAGTTTTTGATAAATCGAAGGTCCAAGATAGCTAATAATCCATGTGTATGTACGGAGACTGGTCGTCGTTCCATGATGATACGCAATTCATTATCTCAGTGCACCAATATTCCTCTTGTTATTCGATACAATACCAATGGCACTCTTCTACACTGCCACCAGAATCATCCAAGTAAAATATATCTGTGCGTGGTGATCGTAGAAATGGAACGTTTTGACTTTAGCCAGAGCGAATGCAAGTACACATGCACCTGTATGTGACATCCTACTGCATCTTCACACTCGTCCGATCAGATGGCGCTTAATCCACTAAGGCTTAATTATTAATTAGGCTCTATATCTTTAAGTCTGTAGATGCGCGTACAATAAGGAGTGGATTTTGTTGAAAAAGCATCATTATAGCCATAACAAAACGTACTTGCCTGTGGTTTTTAAAGGGACACTACGGCCTGGACAGTGCTCAATTGAGCAATGCTTCTCGAAAGATGATTTATTGGAAAGAGAATAACACAACCATTCTTTTACAACTGTGCATTATGTGATATTTCGAGCAAGAACGAAGTTTAGGGTTCTCCATTTGCGACCCCATCCCCAAAAAACAACCCAATTAGCAATAGCCTATGCACAGTTGAGATTTCAATCGCAAAGTGCTCGCCTTTTGCGGACGTATGAAAAACACATTGGCGTTCGACAGGGAAAACGTATGCGTACATACACCGTCGCGCATCTGATGTGAAGAACCGTGTTTTTTTTTCCATCCTTTCTCAGGAACGATAAGACATTATGGTTTTATTAAAGGTAGTGTATATTTTGCCGGAGGTAACGCCGGCAAATTAAGGTTTACTAAAGGTTTGCCGGCGGCAATCCATATCAACAGAGGGCGCTGTACTCTTTAAGATAGGGCTGAATTATAACATGTATTAAATTCCCAGTCATGTAGCACAATCGGTGCAGTGGTTAAGCAATTGCTCTAGTGAGTGGGATGTCCCATGTTCGAATCCTGATCCCCGCCACATTTTTAAGGTTTTTTCCCCATCCCTAAATAAATAAGAATATTCTTCTTTTATTATTTTAATATGTCTCAAACATTTCATTGCAGATTTTACTTTTTCTTTTTCAGATTTGTGGCTCTGGAGGATTTTTTCTTAAAGGGAAATAAAGTCCGAAATTATAAAATGGTCTGATTCCCAATAAATACAAAGTTACAACGATAATATTGGCATGGAGCCAGACTAAAATTTGTCACCGGAAAATGTTTTAAGTACAAAAAAACACCAGTAGCTGCGCATGTTCAGTGCATATCCGGCAAACTAACGTTTACTGAAGGTTTGCCCTCTCCGGCAAAATATCCACTGCCTTTATTAAATGTTTGAAAATAAGAATTAAAACATGAAATTTTCCGGGATTTAATGAGTCTTTAAGCCTTGATGCCCCTTTACCGCTGTCTGTACAGGAATGCACCGAACCCTAGTTGTACCACCGGGCCGGACTTGTTTACAAAATCAAGGATATATATAACTTGGTCTTTTTGTGTTAAAGCAATGGTATGTACTTCTATTGTATATTGAAGATTTAGAGTGTCATAAGGCAACTAAATTTTTTACCTCCAACAAAAACCCAAAGTTGGACACGGTGCGTGATAAAGCCATACATGAAGCATTAAAGACCGTAAATATTTCGGGGATTATCAACAGGGCGTGTCCAAACACTAATAATATGACTGCGTGACAGTAGGGCTTTCCCGATTGTTTAACTGTAAGACAACACTAACAAAGAAAAATACAACTGCAGAAAGTGTATACGTTATAACATTATTGCTTTATTGACGTCATTTCTCATTAAAACACTAGTGTTTTTTAATTTGTTTTTAAATGTATTCTTTGCAATTAAGTCATCAGTGATCTTAATGTAACGTTGACTAGTCTTTAATCGTCACTGTCTTCCTCGTTAACGTCATCTTCATCTTGATGGAACAGGCCGTCAAATTTGGCCTGGTGTTTAGATATGACCCTGCTGAGAGCTGTGGGCACTCATTTCTGCAATTTCTCATAAGTGAAATTGCAGAAATGGGTACAATGAGCAAGAAAAATCAAGGAATGAGTGAATGAGTAATCGAAAAGTTTGAAATGAGTAAATGAGTAACGAAATGAGTAAATGAGTAACGAAATGAGTAACCAAATGAGTAGCAAATGAGTAAATGAGTAACGAAATGAGTAACCAAATGAGTAGCAAATGAGTAAATTAGTAACGAAATGAGTAAATGAGTAACCAAATGAGTAAATGAGTAACCAAATGAGTAAATGAGTAACGAGATGAGTAGAAAATGAGTAACCAAATGAGTAAATGAGTAACCAAATGAGTAGCAAATGAGTGAATGAGTAATCAAATGAGTGAATGAGTAATCAAATGAGTAAATGAGTAACGAATTGAGTAAATGAGTAACGCCATGAGTGAATGAGTAATCAAATGAGTAAATGAGTAGCTCCATGAGTAGATATATATTAAATGATTTCATCCGTTCCTTACCATTCGGAGATTAACCGTCAAAGCTTCAACATGAATACTATTTCTGCAGTCAAACCCTATGCTTGTCACCAGTGTGACAAACGCTTTGGACGGAGATATAGCCTCTTGAGACATACCAAATTTAAAAGCAGTAGATTTGAAGATCCGGAAATGGAAAACTATGAAACTGAATCTTCGTATAATGAAGACGAAGATCTTGAGGAAAATGATTCCGAATCCGTCACGGGAGGTGGAAGATGACGAATCATCTGATGAAGATGAATCTAGTTCTGATTTGGAAGACAATGCAGCCTATTTAGACTGGTTTAATGAGGCCATAGAAGCCACCAATGAGATGTGGAGTGAAAAACATGAAAAGCACATCAAAGAGGGCATGAGTGAAGATCAGGCCACGGAAAAGGACGCCAGGAAGACCTTGTGGGCAGTCAAGCGAATCTTTTTCTACAAATACAAAGATTTTCTGTCAAGTTACATACATCTGAAAGATAATGATACTCATCAAGAAATTGTCGACGAGATCGAAGACAGATTGAATTCTGGCATTCTGATGCCCTCAGCTCTCAGCAGGGTCATATCTAAACACCAGGCCAAATTTGACGGCCTGTTCCATCAAGATGAAGATGACGTTAACGAGGAAGACAGTGACGATTAAAGACTAGTCAACGTTACATTAAGATCACTGATGATTTAATTGCAAAGAATACATTTAAAAACAAATAAAAAACACGAGTGTTTTAATGAAAAATGACGTCAATAAAGCAATAATATTTTAACGTATACACTTTCTGCAGTTGTATTTTTATTTGTTGGTGTTGTCTTACAGTTAAACAATCGGGAAAGCCCTACTGTCACGCAGTCATATAATTAGTGTTTGGACACGCCCTGTTGATAATCCCCGAAATATTTACGGTCTTGCTTCATGTATGGCTTTATCACGCACCGTGTCCAACTTTGGGTTTTTGTTGGAGGTAAAAAATTTAGTTGCCTTATGACACTCTAAATCTTCAATATACAATAGAAGTACATACCATTGCTTTAACACAAAAAGACCAAGTTATATATATCCTTGATTTTGTAAACAAGTCCGGCCCGGTGGTACAACTAGGGTTCGGTGCATTCCTGTACAGACAGCGGTAAAGGGGCATCGAGGCTTAAAGACTCATTAAATCCCGGAAAATTTCATGTTTTAATTCTTATTTTCAAACATTTAATAAAGGCAGTGGATATTTTGCCGGAGAGGGCAAACCTTCAGTAAACGTTAGTTTGCCGGATATGCACTGAACATGCGCAGCTACTGGTGTTTTTTTGTACTTAAAACATTTTCCGGTGACAAATTTTAGTCTGGCTTCTTGCCAATATTATCGTTGTAACTTTGTATTTACAAGATGGGAATCAGACCATTTTATAATTTCGGACTTTATTTCCCTTTAAGAAAAAATCCTCCAGAGCCACAAATCTGAAAAAGAAAAAGTAAAATCTGCAATGAAATGTTTGAGACATATTAACATAATAAAAGAAGAATATTCTTATTTATTTAGGGATGGGGAAAAAACCTTAAAAATGTGGCGGGGATCAGGATTCGAACATGGGACATCCCACTCACTAGAGCAATTGCTTAACCACTGCACCGATTGTGCTACATGACTGGGAATTTAATACATGTTATAATTAACCTTTAGTAAACCTTTAGTAAACCTTAATTTGCCGGCGTTACCTCCGGCAAAATATACACTACCTTTAATAAAACCATAATGTCTTATCGTTCCTGAGAAAGGATGAAAAAAAAAACCACGGTTCTTCACATCAGATGCGCGACGGTGTATGTACGCATACGTTTTCCCTGTCGAACGCCAATGTGTTTTTCATACGTCCGCAAAAGGCGAGCACTTTGCGATTGAAATCTCAACTGTGGATAGGCTATTGCTAATTGGGTTGTTTTTTGGGGATGGGGTCGCAAATGGAGAACCCTAAACTTCGTTCTTGCTCGAAATATCACATAATGCACAGTTGTAAAAGAATGGTTGTGTTATTCTCTTTCCTATAAATCATCTTTCGAGAAGCATTGCTCAATTGAGCACTGTCCAGGCCGTAGTGTCCCTTTAAAAACCACAGGCAAGTACGTTTTGTTATGGCTATAATGATGCTTTTTCAACAAAATCCACTCCTTATTGTACGCGCATCTACAGACTTAAAGATATAGAGCCTAATTAATAATTAAGCCTTAGTGGATTAAGCGCCATCTGATCGGACGAGTGTGAAGATGCAGTAGGATGTCACATACAGGTGCATGTGTACTTGCATTCGCTCTGGCTTAAGTCAAAATCTTCCATTTCTACGATAACCGCGCACAGATATATTTTACTTGGATGATTCTGGTGGCAGTGTAGAAGAGTGCCATTGGTATTGTATCGAATAACAAGAGGAATATTGGTGCACTGAGATAATGAATTGCGTATCATCATGGAACGACGACCAGTCTCCGTACATACACATGGATTATTAGCTATCTTGGACCTTCGATTTATCAAAAACTATGCCTCACACCACGGCCTACGATGGCCCCTTTCAAGAAATATCGATCTGTTCCGGCTTACCCCCACGGAGTGATCAATAAGTACTTCCGGCCACTTAAAGTCCTATTGTCCGACAGATTACATACTCGCCACACGAGAGCGCACGTGCATCAACAGTCCATTGTCCGAAAGGATTATGAGATCGATGCTCATTTTCGGCCACCTACGTCAACACTCTATTGTCCGAGAGGATTACTGCCGGCCACAGGTGGCCGTGTTCGGATTGCGTAAACCGCATGTAATACACGTGTAAATACATAACTACATGTACATTGTATACTGTATTGAAATTTTTATATTTCCCCATACATATATGCAATCTTTCCCATAGAATAGGTCAAACTGTACCCAATTCCTTATACCCACACCTATTCCTTATTCATCCCATCCATTCAAAAGGTCAAACTGTGCCAAAATTTTCTAACCCCATTCATTCATATTTATATCTGTATCTACATATTTACATATTTATGTGACCTTTACATATTTCTAGGCCAAACGTCAAAGTGTGCTGAACAGTCTACCTACACTACTCACCTGTGGAAATTCGAAATGGGGGCTGGGGCCGGGCACCACATTACACTAGGCTGGCGCTCTTCAAGATATAGATATAGATTTATATCAATATATACACTCACGCTTATACGTCGAAAACGGCGCTTTTTAAAAGCTTTATTACTTTGTTTCTCCACATTTCAGTGCTATTGAATACTTTTGGGTTGTTGGGATGTTCAAATCAACAAATCCACATTTTTTTTCTCATCACGAAAAAGTTTGGGGAATGATTCGGTAGCCCATCCCCCCCCCCTCCGGTCAAAAGTGGGGGTATTATACCCCCATCCCCCCGGATTTTACGCCCCTGGGAATCCCAATGGAAAGCCTTTTGAGTTATGTTCTATGTTTTGGAAGACTATTCGTTCCATTTCAGGAACAAATTTATTGAACCAATTCATGTTGCTTGTTTTGATCTGAATAGGAGTGCCTGCACACAGACCTCAGCACAGTCAGAGCCCAGACCAAGAACCAAGGCTTGGGGCTCCTAGCTACCAAGATGTCGGTAACAAGACTAGGTACATTTTGAAGAGAGTTTATCAAACAACAGGCAGTTACGTGCAGTTGCTGCCTAGGGTTGCTAATGACCAAATGCACATAGCTAGTATTTACACCAAAGTACGGTTAGAAACACGGGAAGGGGTAGCAGTTGTCTGTAAGCCTACAGGGAAAACTGCTAAAAAAAGTAGCCAAAGAGGAGAAGCTGTAAACTCACTAGAGTATGACAAAATATTCAGATTAAGGAAAGGAACTGAGGAACTCATCAAACGCCTCATTTTCGTTGGCGAAGGAGGGGTAGGGAAGTCAACCATTTTTGATAAGATTGCATACGACTGGGCCGAGGGCGAAAACGAATTCCTGAAAAGATTCGATCTCGTTTTTCTTTTAAAGATGTGTGCCCTGCGTCAAGAATCCGATCTTGTTGATTCCATATTAAATCAACTTCTAGACGAAGATTCAGGAATAGCAAGAGATGAACTTGAAAGAGTCATCCAGGCCAAACCAAATAAGGTCTTGATTCTGTTGGATGGGTTTGATGAAATGATGACCAAAGCACTCGATAAAGCCTCGTTCGGTTCTATCCTAAAAACACTCAATAGAAAAAAATACCGTCTATGTTGCATTTGTGTAGCAACCCGCCCCTCTCATCTTGAGACACTGACGTCACCATCACTTGTCCAAAATCCTTGCACACACGTAGAGGTTCAGGGGTTTAAAAAGGGGGATGTTGAAGAATACGTTCGGAAATTCTTTAACGAAGATTCTGATAGTGGCGAAGCACTAATCCAAAGCATTGAAAAGTCCAACACGCTGCGTGATTTTGCTAAGATACCTATGTTGCTGCTGCTTATGTGCTTGTTGTGGAGGGAGAATAAACAACTCCCCAAAACGACTTCTCGCCTCTTCAATAAGGCAGTTGATCACATGTTCTCAACAAAAGACGAGGACAGGGAAAGACCACCAGATGCAAAAAAGAGAAAGCCAAACATATCAAACGTATCCAAAACAGTTCAGATCGAAATAGGACAAACTGCGCTGCGTGGACTCATAAGTGGCCAATTCTCATTTCAAGAAGATGAGTTTAAACCGGAGGCGCTGAACCTGGCACTAAAAGCAGGCATCCTAACAAAGCAGAGTGGTATCAAAAATCTCAAATCCCACAACAGCATACAATTCATGCACACTATGCAACAATACTGTGCCGCGAAATACTTGCAGAGTTTAAAGAAAGGCGAATTTCAGCGCAGTTTGGAGCCATTGTGTTCAACAATAGATCGCGTTGTTTCAAATGAGTACCTTTTGCGTTTTTGCTCTGGTGACAATGAGGAATGCATGACAGACATCGTAAACTTGCTTGGCCGTAGTAAGTTCGATGAGGATGAGCGCAGCTACAAATCATACGTTATAAATACGATTTGTCGAAACTGCTTTTTTGAAAGCCAGTCAGAATGGGTCCCACGGGGTCTCACAAGCGACACGCATATCCCATCAACTATCAAAGTGCGTAACAATAATGATTTCCACAGTCTTGTATACTTTCTTGAAATCATCTGCAGGTCCGACAGCGGCACAGCACAACTGACACGCGTTGAAAATATTAATGTTTCTAGCGCGTCTTCGGTCAGTGATTTAGCCTTCGCCCTGGGTTACATGGAAAACCTCAGCAGCTTGATGCTCTATGAATGTCCTCTGGGAAATAGTGCTCTTACAAAAATTCTGTCCGAACTGAAATGCAACCAACAGTTGACCCATCTTGAATTACAGGACTGTGATGGGCTGGGAGGTAGAGCTGTAGAATGGGCCCCTCACATCAAACACTTGACAAGCGTCGAGAAACTTGAAATACATAAATGCGAACTAGAGGCAAAAGACATTGAACACATTACCTCGTCTGTAAGTGACATGCCCAGCGTGGCTGATTTGGATCTTGCTTTTAACGATAAATTGGGCGGAACGGCTTCATCGTGGTCCACAGAATTGCCCAAAATGACGCACATAAATAAGCTGAAGCTGAGCTTTTGTGATTTGACACCGACAGACATTGAACACATCGCCTCGGCTGGAGGTGACATGCCCAGTCTAACTGTCTTGGACCTCTCTTGCAACGGAAAAATTGGTAGTTTGGCTCACTTGTGGGCCAAGGAATTACCGAAAATGAAACACTTAAATAAGCTGGACCTGACCTGTTGTTATTTGTCAGAGACAGACATGAAACACATTGCCTCGGCTGTAGGTGACATGCCAAACCTGACTGACTTGAACGTCTATTACAACTTCACTTTTCATAAATTATGGTGGGTCAAGGAATTTCCGAAAATGAAACACTTAAATAAGCTGAGCCTGGGACCTTGCGAATTGTCAAAGACAGAAATGGAATTCATTGCCTCGGCTGTAAGTGACATGCCCAGACTGACTGACTTGGACATCTCTTGCAACCCATTTTGCGGATCTTTGTGGGCCAAGGAATTACCAAAAATGAAACACTTAAATAAGCTGAACCTGAGTGATTGCCATTTGTTACAGACAGACATGACAAAAATTGCCTCGGTTGCAGGTAACATGCCCAGACTGACTGACTTGAACATCTCTTGGAACACATTTGGCGGAATATTGTGGGCCAATGAATTACCGAAAATGAAACACTTAAATAAGCTGAACCTGGAACGTTGCGATTTGTCACCGACAGACATGAAACACATTGCCTCGGCTGCAGGTGACATGCCAAGACTGACTGACTTGAACATCTCTTGGAACACATTTGGCGGATTATTGTGGGCCAATGAATTACCGAAAATGAAACACCTAAATAAGCTGAACCTGAGAAAATGCAAGTTGTCACGGACAGACATGGAGCACATAATTGTCTCGGCTATAAGTGACATGCCCAGCCTGACTGACCTGGACCTAAGAGGCAACCCCCGATTGGATGGATTGGATGGGTTTGGCCTACAGTCCCGCAGTCCGTCACTTTCGGTTCATATGGGTGGCTGGTAAAAACAAACTCCAAGTGTGAACATTTTCAACACAAGGGAATAGTTTCTACAAGAAAATATCAAGAATTAAAAACAAACTGAAATTCGCGAATATTTGAGTGTGCTGAACAAAATTACAAAAGAAGGGATAGTCCTGGAAACTTGGACGAGTTGATATTCGACGTGTTATTTATTAACACTCTGAAATTGGGAACTTGTGGAACTTTAAACAGATGAAACAGAATAAAAAAAAGATCACTAAAAATAATGTCTCACTCCAGAATGCCTGTTTGCAATTTAAACATAAACATCGTACATTCTCGATTCAGATCGTCAGTAGGGTCACGCTGCGTGTAAGACAATTAGCTGTTTGCCCTCTATGTACGCCACAGTGGTTTGTCTTCAAATTCAAACTATGGCTCTTATAAGGCCCTGGGTCAGATTCGACGCGGAATCCGGGTCAGATATGACCTGACACGTCTGGGTCAAAATGACACATTTTTCATGTAAAATGCACAATTTATATGTCAAAATCACGATTATTTTAGTCGAATTTAGGATCATATCTGGGTAATATGGCTAGAAGGGTTGCACTAGCTGGAAAGTAGTGTAATTTTGACCAGGAAAAGTGCCAGGTCAACTCTGACCTTCATTCGGGTCAAATCTGATTTGCCGATTGTGCATCTGCAAAACATTTGAAATTGGCAAACAAAATTATAATAGGCTATGAACCTGTACGTACGTGTGTGCAAGAAAACATCGCTGATTTGAAAACCTAGTGGATGTATGGTACTCTTTGATTTCTTATCAAACACTGAGGCTGTATGGGTGGTTTGGTCCATTTCCTTCACAAGTTCAAACTTGTTGGCCAAATAACGTACATGCAAGTATATAATTATGTATAACGTTAAAACAGTGAGTATCCTTCGAGTACTTTTGGAATTCATTCAACCACTGATGGCAACTACGTGTAAATTTTTGTAAATAGAATTATATTTTTTTATAGACGCGTTGGCCTGACAATTGTACATTTGTGTAAATACCGTAGAAAGAATTAGCTATTCGACTGGTTTTGGGATTACTAAAACCAAAATCGTTGATATTTTGTTCATAATTGGTATAAACGTTGGTGCGAAGATCGATGTGAAGATCGATTTAAAAAAACAAACTGCGAGTGATGGAATCATTGTTTTGTCCCGGACCCAGCATCAAAGGGGGCGGGGATACCGGTTGCCTAAGCAACTGTATTTGGGATTATATCCGTTGAAAATCAAGACTACCCAAAAAAAAGTACCAACCCCTATTACACACCCTGATTCCACTAAATTTCTGGGATTGTATATTGACTAAGATTTTTCTTGGAAAAAGCGCATTAATTATATCTGCTCAGTCGTATCCAGAAATATGGGCATCATATGTAAGCTAGCAGCATTCTTCACACATGATATTTATTGAATTTGTACAATGCCTTAGTCTTACTATACATATCATATTGTATGGGGAAATTGTGGCATTGGAATGATAATAGAATACTTAAAGTGAATGTACAACATTTGCTTTTGCTGCAATTTTCAGAAATGAATGGATTTGGAGGATTGGTATGTTATATAAAATATTGTTAAACTGACTTGTTTCATGTTTTAGGCTTGTAGATGCTGGAAAAAACAAGAATACCTATCATGTTCTTGTAGTCTGGTTTCCTTACCCCACTTAAGATGAAACGGAGCTATTTATAGACTGGTGAATTGTAAGGTCAGAGAATCAGTCTAGCAGGCTTGTATATATATACCCCTATACAGGTGTGTAATCAATTGCAGCCACGATTTTGCTTTAGACTGTCATTCCCTAACAATCCAGTAAGGTATTTTGTGATTATTTGATCATTTTGTTTTGTGATGTTTGCAAATGTTGTATTTTGAAGTTCCTTTAAACTTCAAAAAAGGGTTTGTGTAAATTAAATGTGACCTCTTTTCAGGAACATAGTAATCCTCTGTTCTATCACTGTAAAACATTAAAAGTCAGTGATATTCTTCCCAGCTAGCTACCCTCATGCATCAATACTAAGTTACCCAAATCTATTTGTTCAATGTTCATAAAAAAAAGTGATACAATTCATCATCATTTTACAAGACAGTTTAGTGAATTTAATCGTTCCTTTGCACCATCGAGCTTACAACCAAAACTAAGCATGAGGGGCATAAGCTATGGAACTCATTGGACACTTCCTTAAAAAGTGCACCCAGTCTGTCTCTATTTAAACGTAAATATAAGACTTGTTTAATGAATAATTATTTGGAAAATGATGAAATCTCACGGGTTACTGGTTACAGGTTTCGTTTATGTGTTCCTGATTTCTGTTACTAATCATATTGTTAAGTCTTACCAATGTGTAAGTGTCATTATTTCATAATCATGTGTCGAAACATGAATAAATATGAGGGCCCCAACTCAACAAGTTCTGCTTTTCGGAGGACCTCCATCCACATTTATCTTAAAATCAAAGATAAATGTATCTTAATTGTATCCGTTCAAATCTGTTGCACAATGTTATGTGGAATATAGAGTTATTGATTGATTGATTGATTGAAATATGGATTTAAAGAAAATTTAAAGAATTTTCTAACATTTTCGATAGCAGTCAAGTGTGATGTCAAACAGTCTAAGTCTTGCATTGGCTAAGGTGATGAAAGATTCACTTTATTTACAAAGTTTCTGAATTGGAGGACTTTTAGAGTTTCAAATTACTTAAATAAGCGGATTAGATATTTTCCTGTTTTTCACTGATATTTGTAATCACACATTAAAAACTCTTTAAAATACAAAACTGGAAATTCTCCATTTTTTTGCAAGTAGTAACCGAGAGTAGACGTATGGAGTGCATTCTGATTTTCATTAAGCCAAATACATTATCTTTGTATCTCACTATTGTTTCTGGTGTGATCGATCATTAATTTTTGTATCAATTATTGCACTGTAAAAATTGACTCAACGTCATGCACGTGAATTGAACAAGTTGATGCACGTGAAGTGTCAACGTTGGGTGAAACACGCGCCTGAGGTTAAGCCGACTGTCCCCCTATGTGCTTCAAGTACACCATGTGATACATAGCTGGCAACCTCCTAATAATAACAACGCATGCACTTGAGCGTCACTTTTGTGTTGTTGCAATTATAACCTCAACGGCCTCAGTTTCCTGTCAAGTGCCACAAGTGTTCATGATTTGGGGACAAAAATGTGCTAGTGCACAGATGCATGAGGTGCAGTCAGTTTTTACAGTGTGTGTTATGTTGCATTGTACTGTACCTTAATTTATTTTGTTTTGTAAACAAGAAATTGGAATTGAAGGCTGTTATATGATGCAACGCATGAGCGAATAATTCTCGCGCACTTCTGGGTTACCTATCAACGATGTTGCATAATTCACGAACCTCGCTGTTCGCCATTTTGATTGTAAAATACACCTGTTTAGTAATGCAATGAGTTCCCTCGTTTTATTTTTAGCTCCCCGCGAGCAGAATATCAACATGCACGTCGCAATAGTAAACAGCCTTTTGTAATACGCGGTATGTGCGCTGGGTCCCCTCCAAGACAGCGCCAACATAATTAAGAGCAAATTGGCAAAGCATGACAGACTAAACAATCCGTGTACATACCAATCATTTAATACCGTTTACTTTTAAAATCGAATACAGAAAAAGGAAACAAGAACCCTTTACCGTTTTGCCAATTCGGAATCTACATTAATGACTAAAAAGAAGGGAAAACGTATCGACTTTTGACTAACAGTATCACTTTGTCCGGTTCATCGAATTCGAAGAAAATTAATATTAAACTGTTTTCCGTTTACAGAGTTGAAAAATGTAAATAAGAACAAATAGCACACTCACATTTCGACAATATTTAATTATTTGCTTTACTGGAACTGAAACCTTATACTAAATTAAGCGCAACGAAACCGGAATGCGGCATCCTATAAAATAAACTGATTTCAGACTATTTTCTTTTGGATTATTTTTGTTGTTGGACTACATCTCCCTATTTTCAACAGAATTGTGTTACACATCACATTTGATTAATTTGTAAAATTTGAAGTCAATTAAACAAGTTTTTCTTGAGTTATCGTCTGGGAACTGAGTGTATTGTTTTTGTTCCATATTAAGTTGATTTTAATTTGTTGTTTGTTTTTTAATCAACAGAGGGCGAGCTACACAAATAGCGGTCCCCTCCTAAAGAGTTTTTGTCAAACTGTGAAAAACAGGCATTTCTCTGCATTTCTCGTTGTAAGCATAATTCAAATTGTTTGATAAAAAAAAACTAAATTGGATCTGAAGCTGCTCATGCTGCTCGCACTGTCATTATTGAAGAGCGCCCTCACGTGACTACGCAGATTTCCCAAAGCATGCATTGTGGGCATTACCGCCATCTTTTCAAGTCGTGTGTCGTACGCACGAGGAAGTGTTTTGTCCCCGGTCATTGCAAGTTGAACAAAATTCGGAACGAGATAAGGTAAGGTCTTATTAACCTTCCTAGTGGGAAGTCACTATTCAGAGTAAAATTTAAAAAAAAACTTAAAACCCTGCAGTCCAGTTTCAAGTGAAAGTAGCTGTGTCACACAGAGAGTCACTGCACAAGAAACGGCACTGTACTGACCGTAGTGTTAGGGCGCAGTGAAGTGTGACTGAATCTGCCTGCTGACGCTGAGTTTAATAGCACAAAGGATTTGTGCAGCGACTCGAACTTATACTTCGTAGACTGAAGATTACATCAAGGAATTTAAAGGATGGCGCTACAACTCTATTAGCCCCATAAATGTGGCTGATTAGATACCGGACTTCCTTCGTATGAGTAAACCACACCGCCATGATACAAACATTTGTGGAAAAAATCCGTTGCTAGGGTAGCAGAAAATCAAATCAAGATAGGATTTTTTTCACTTGATAATCACCCAATCTATGCTTATTAGCCAACTAACACATTGAATTCTGAACTGCGAAGCAACGTGACATGCAGATAAGGAAACTCTCAGAGAAGGATAGTTACTTCAGGAAACCCACAGCACAGAATCAGGCAGAGCAGAATATGTAACCCACATGGGGTTTGGGTGGGTATCGAACCCGAGACTAAGAGGTGGAATACAAGGAAAGTACCACTGCACCGAGCTGACTCCCCACATGGAGATAGCAAATGTGGATATTAGTTACGCTTTCGTTGGTGGTATCATTCATTTTAGGATGTGCCTCATCCAAAAACCTAACTCTGTCCTGCTTTCCAAATTACCATTTTTCTTACCCGTAATCATACCAGGTCTGGCCCAGGGTGTCGGGACAAGCCGGCCAAACTCGTTAGCTTGTGGTCGCCACCAGAATGGTCGCCAGTCTCTCTGTGCTGGTCTGCTGTCAATCTGCGGTCAGTTGAGTGGTCTGTGGTCAAGCCATGTAAGCCTTTTCTGGTTTTCACTGTGTGCTGCTTGTTACAAACACCATCCATATTGATGAGATTTGAAGGTTTGCATGGTGGAAAGACACTAAGACAAGATAAGTTTGCGGTAGCACCATGGGAATAAATCTCTTTTATGAGTAGGCCTATGTGTGGTTCTGGAAAAAAGTGGTTCGTTTCAGAACCACACATACTCACAAAAGAGATTTATTCACATAGTGCTACCGCAAACTTAACATCCATATTGAACAAATATTACTCAAATAGGCCTAAAGTTGTCAGCTAGCTGTCAATCAAAACAGTTTCCTATACATACAGGTTTGACACTGATGCCCCTCCCCGACAGCCCCTCCCCATAACCACCCCGATACGTTTATCCCTCTTTATTAGCCTTTCACCAAGGCCATCGTGGCTTAACTTGCCCGCATTCAAAGCGGCGAAAAGCCAATCGACTGGAGAGGGAGACCACATTTTTCATCTAACGAGTGGCGAAGCCACCCTTCTTTAATATGGGAGCGACTAGGCAAAATTCTTATGTTTTTCTTTATAATCTCCATTTTTGCTACCCCAAAGGTAGCAAAACTCAACCAATCATCAGCCTGGCTTTGCCATGCGTGCGTGGCTACTACCCAGACGCTTTTGGTCCACTCCACGCGCCCGGATGCTTGCACAAAATTTAAAAACAAAAAAATGCAAGTCTAGTTTTCCACGAGATCTTGACCGCGTAATAGTTCTTACATTATCATATTTTAACTTTACTTAAAAAGGTATCTCAAGAAACTATTGCAGGGTGTGAACTTATTTTTCATCTGAACTTACAGTTATGTGCTCTTACGTTTTCAAATATTCAAGAAACGATGTAAACTCAAAAGAGGGACTTACTCACCCTTCTTTAAAATGGAAGCGACTAGGCAAAATTTGCGTTGTGATAGGTTAACCTTCGGCACGCTTCTTATTTGCATAAAAACTACGAACATTTCAACAAAATCAAGTTGTTAAAGGCCTCGTGGCATTGCCACTCGTACCAGTGGCGTAGCCACGGGGAACGTGGGGGGCGACCGCCCCCATGAAACCTTGTCGCCCCCCAGTCGTTTCTAAAAAAAATTATCATTGATCTACATTACCCCCCATGAAATGTTCCAGCTCCCCCTCCCCCTGAAAAATTCCTTGCTACGCCACTCACTCGTATGTGCTGACTTAAACTTTGCTCCAGTCGCTTTTGGTCTTCGCAACTCCGCCGCTTTAAGCTACGATGGCCTGGGCGAAAGGCTACTCTATATACGATCAAATACATGCATCAATATCAAATACCGATGAATCATAACAATAAACTGGCGGACATGAACACTTTTGCGCGCTTAACTACATGTGAACTCGTAATGTTAATTTTGGGGCTGCCTTAGGATCCACCCAAGTAAATAGGCCAAAACTCCGGCCACCGAGATCATGAATAAAGGAATATTCACGCAAATTATTCTATTCTAGAAAGTTCTGAGAGCTATGGAATTGGGGAATTTCATGAGATATGGTGATGCACCTGTGGCCCGGACTTTGGGCTTCCTATTCCGAGCATTTTAAAAATATGTATTTGGGCCTGAAAGTGGCGCTATTTACCATGTTTACCATGGCTACTGTTTGACTTCGGAAACATTACTCGTAAAAGGGGTCGTCTTCTTTGGTGAGAATTTCTCGAAAAGTAAATGGTCAACGCACCAAAAATTAAAAAGAAAATGATAGGTGAGATGTTGACCATATATTTTTCTGTGCGGCTTAAACACCTGTGAGAGTTCTGAGTATTTGTAAAAGTATTTTTGAAGTATGGGCATTGCACTGGTGTCTATGGGAATGTCCATGGGAGCCCTAGCTATAGCATATCAAAATAACCTTGTCCGCAGGATCTCCTTGATTGCCAACCTGGATTCCATGAGAGAGCAGGTAGTGGTGAGAGCGTACACGTACTGCTGGAGACCCTGAAAACGAAGTTGGAGTCGGAATAAATATATGAAACAAAAAGAGGGCGCTGTTTCATCTACACGACTTGAATGAAAATAAGGTTATTTCCATAATGCATTGCGAAACAGGCTTTGCGAAACAGGAAATAACTTGCATTTATTATTTGGACTTGAACATCTCCATTGAAAACTGCAATTAAAAGTTATACATTTGAAGGTGCAGTGCTCACAACGACAGCTCGGCAAGACTGAAGTTTGACTGTTTTTCAGCAAATTGTAGTGAGTATAGAAACTGAGATACAATCATTTTTAATTTTATTGCAACAAAAGTTTTTGCCAACGTTTAGTTATGTTAGTTCGCGCAAGTTGACGTAAGCCTATGAGTAGACCTATGGCTATGGCCCAAGGGCGCATCCAGGGGACGAGCCCCATATTTTACATTTACGTGACGTCGCAAAACACAATATTGCATCGTGGTTGTGGATAACAAACCAGGCAATTTGTGCACAAACCTATGGGGCTGTGTACCAGTTGAGACAACGATATTGATTCCTTCTCACTGCATAACGAATTGAGCGATCATCTTTTCATCATGTTCGTACATAATTGCATGTGTATAACTTAACACTAAACAGAGCTGTTAATGTTACACCCTAACTTAATTGACCATGCTCCCAACTTTGGCTGGGATCGTTCCAACCGTGTGTTCCAGTTCAGTTGAGACACGTTAGATAGGATGGGCCCAGACTGGGACCTTGAGTGCAGAACAACATAAGGATGCATACCTGCAAATAAACTCCCATAGACACTAATGCTAAATGCCCATAATTCAAAATTCTTTTAAAAATACTCAAACTTTCACAGGTATTCAAGCTGCACAGAAAAATGATGATCAATGTGTCATCTTTCATTTTCTTTTCAATTTTTGGTGGGTTGACCATTGACTTTTCGAGATATTTTCACGCAAAGAAGACGACCCCTATTTTCCCCAAAGCGGAAAAGTAGCCATCTTGAAAAACGATCCCTCCACAACATGGCAAAATAGCGCCACTTTCGAGCCCAATAGCATCCAAAATGCTCAGAATTGGAAGCCCCAAGTCTGGGCCAGAGGTTCATTACCATATCTCTTCAATTCCCCAATTTTACGGCGCTCAGAACTCTCTAATATAGAATATTATGAGAGTATAACTTTTATTCATGAGCTTGGCGGATCGATTTACCGGTGTGCACCCTATAATAGCAGGCAACTTTTAAATTTTAACACAAAACCACATTCAGGACAAGCAGAATATCTCCAAAGTCAATATTTTGAAAAAAAAAATTAAAGAAAAATATTATCCGAGGTCGATATTAAGCATGAAAATAGTGATTGTTTTGCCCCTGCTAAGCTGTAGAGCGCTCCCAGCGACAATAAATTGAGTTTCAACTACTTTTAAGCTCAAATGCCCCCCCCCCCCCTTTTCAACTATCAATTTTTGTAATCGGGTGATAGCCTACTGCTCCCTTAAGATTTGGAAACATCCGTTACGGGAAAAAAAAACCTTGTTGATACCTTTCAAACACTTTTTCCCCCTCCCCGTACATGTAGGTTCCGCCCACTGAAAAAAAGTGCTAAATGCCAATTATTCCTTATCACCAGGCATAGATATGGGAACTACTTTGTCTTCATTGTCTGGACCATTTTGGGATCATTGGAATAATGTCGGTCCCTCCTATTGTTTGATCATTCAGTCAAAGACAGTCAAAAATAAATGTGTTCCCTTTGCCCTGCCATGCATTTGTATAGCGGCTATAGTATATTTATAAAAACCGAATCTGATCACATACGTGAAACACTGTGAGTATTGTAGTCAAATATTAACAGACGAAAGAGGCAGGTCATGTACAGCTGGCATACCGGTATCAATCATCTCCAGTCAAAGCATAGCTCAATTTAAACAAGGGAATTCACTGTTTAAAAAAACGGTCACTTGATTGATTGTGAGTTTGTGAACGGAGCGGATAGTGCTGGCAGCTTCAAAACACAAACATGACTGAAGTTTTATTTCCTCATTTTAAGGTACTCAAATAATAATATATATGTGCACCATGTGATTTTAATTTTGCATGCAAGGGGTTTTCCTTTGTAATTTTAAGCAGTGGTCATTGATCGTCAGTTAGTTTTGGAGTCGTGTCAAACTGAACATAGACCCAAAATGTCCATACATTTCCTTGTTGAGTTTCTTTTTCAGCACCTAATAATTTTAAAACTGAAACATGTTACATGTAAACATACATGTTTGTATATAAGTACATGCATAGCCTTTGTATTTTGTATGTTTGATTAAAACACTATGCAAATAAGGAAAAGCGGTTAAGACAAAATAATATGCAAAGGTACTGGTATGTGGGAGTTTTTAGTATGTGTGTGTGTGTTTTTTTGTAAATTTTTCTTTTTGAATTGCGTGTTTTCGTACGTGTCTGTCTGTTTTGACAGGTTTCTGTTAAGCTCTATGGCCTTCATAGGGGGACCGTTTTAAGCCGCTCCACACCCACCCCTATTCACACCCCCATCCCCCACCCCTACCCCCCACTCCCATGTACTTCATTTAATACAAAAGGGGCGTGTTATAAAAGGACACGTTTGTTCATGATCAACAATCTACATTGATGCTGTGTAATAAATCAATTTTCTCTTACTGTTTATTTTTGTTTTACTTTACGTTCTGTACAAAATTTTCCAGGGCTAGGAAAAGTGCAGGTCTGCACTTAAAAAAAAAAAAAAATTTTCACTGAAAAAAAAAAGTGATGCACAAGTAGTCAGCAATTCGTAAAGTTGAAATCTTGTGAGTTGGGCACAAACACGGTCATTGTGGGGATCTTGATCAAAACTGAATGGAAAAAAATGCAATATAAAATATGAAATTTAAACCCATGGCTTTGGGTTCTTTTCTTTTGAATGCAAATGGAAGTCTATTAAAACCTTCCTCGGGCATACCAAAAGAAACCCAAAGCCAGTGAAAAGTCTCATGTAGTTTACAATTTCCGTGTTTCATGTGACTTCCCAGTAGAATGTTTGTTATTCTAGCAAACTACCACATCAGCACTATCATGGCAAACATTACATGTACTTTGACATGCTTTTCTTTTAATCTCCCTCGTGTTAAACTTAAGCTTAACCATGTCACAGAGAGAGACACTGCACAAGAAAGCACTGTTGGGCGCAGTGAAGTGTGACTGAATCTGCCTGCTTACACTGAGTTTAATAACACAAAGGATTTGTGCAGCGATTCGAAGTGTTATTTATACTTCGTAGACTGAAGATTACCTCAAGGAATTTGAAGTGTGGGCGCTACAACTCTATTGGCCCCATAAGTCAGGATTAAATACTGGAGTTCCTCCGTATTAGTAAGCCACACCGCCATGATACAAACATGTGTGGAAAGGTTCGTTGCCAGGGTAGCAAAAAATCTAATCAAGGTGGGAATTTGTTTCACTTGGTGATAATCCCCATCCATACTACGAAAGCTTATTAACAAAATAAAACATTGAATTCTGAACTGCGAAGCAATGTGACATGCAGATTTAACTCTCCACGGAAAACTCTCAGAGAAGGATAATTACTTCAGGGAAACCCACAGCACAGAATCAGGCAGAGCAGAAAATGTAACCCACATGGGGTTCGGGTGGGTATCGAACCCGAGCCACAGAGGCGGAAGAAAAGGAAAGTACCACTGCACCAATCCGACTCCCCGCATGGAGATAGCAAATGTGGATATTAGTTACGCTCTCGTTACATTGGTGGTGTCATCCATTTTCGGATGTGCCTCGTCAAAGCCTATAACTCTGTTTTGCTTTTACCTGAAATTTCCCATGCAGTTACCAACTTCCTCACACGTACACGTACATAGCAGGGCTAGCCCGGGTTCGTTGGGACAAGCCGTCCAAAGTCGTTGGCCTGTGGCCGCCACCTGAATAATCGCCGGTCTCTCTGTGTTGGGTCTGCTGTCAATCTGCGGTCAGCTGAGTGGTCTGTGGTCAAGCCAGGTAAGCCTTTTATACGGTTTTCACTTTTTGCTGCTTGTTAAAAAACACACAACTATATTGAACAAATATTACTCAAATAGGCCTAATAACTTATCAGCTAGCCGTCAATCAAAACAGTTTTCTATACATACAGGTTTGACACTGAGTCCCCTCCCCGACAGCCCCTCCCCATAACCACCCCAATACGTTTATCCCTCTATACGATCAAATGCATGCATCAATGTCAAATACCGATGAATCATAACAATAACTGGCAGACATGAAGACTTAACTTCATGTGAACTCGTGATGGTAATTTTGGGGCCGCCTTAGGATCCACCCAAGTAAATAGGCCAAAACTCCGTCCACCGAGATCATGAATAAAGGATATACACGCAAATTATTCTATTCTAGAGGGTTTTCCGAGCTATGGAATTGGGGAGTTTCATAAGATATGATGATGCACCTCTGGCCCAGACTTTAGGCTTCCAATTCCGAGCCTTTTTTAAAATGTATTTGGGCCCGAAAGTGGCGCTATTTAACCATGTTTACCATGGTTACTTTTCCACTTTGGGAAACATCACTCGTAAAAGGTGTTGTCGTCTTAGGGTGAGAATTTCTAGAAAAGTCAGTGGTTAACGCATTGAAAACAAAATGAAAGGTAACATATTGACCATCATTTTTCTTTGCAGCCGGAACACCTGTGAGAGTTCTGAGTATTGTTTTAAGTATTTTAAAGTACGAGCATTTAGCACTGGTGTCTATGGGAATGTCCATGGGAGCCCTATAGCATATCAACATAACTTCGTCCCGCATCAGGGTCTCCTTGATTGCCAACCTGGATTCCATGAGAGAGCAGGTAGTGGTGGGAGCGTATTCGTACTGCTGGAGACCCTGAGGACGAAGTTGGAGTCGGAATAAATATATGAAACAAAAGAGGGCGCTGTTTCATCTACCCGACTAATAGAAAATAAGGTTATTTCCACAATGCATTGCGAAACAGGCATTGTGAAACAGGAAATACCTGACATTAATTGTTTGGACTTCAATAACTCTCTTGAAAACTGCAATTAAAAGTTACACATTTGAAGGTGCAGTGCTCACAGCGACAGCTCGGCAAGACAGAAGTTTGACTGTTTTTCAGCAAATTGTTGTGAGTATAGAAACTGAGATACAATTATTTTTTTTTGCAACAAAAGTTTTTGCCAACTTTTAGTCATGTTAGTGTTAGTTCGCGCAAGTTGACGTAAGCCTATGAGTAGACCTATGGCTATGAGTCATGGCCATAGGCCCAAGGGCGCATCCAGGGGACAAGCCCCATATTTTACACCATCATCTTTTGCCCAAAAAAATTGTTAAAGGGGTCACAAATTGTCTCAGATCGCACCACAGAGCATCTAAAATACATTTTAAAAATTGGGGTTCTTAAGCGGGTCCCAAACCCACGGAGTACAATTTTTGACCCACGTATTTTGGGGGGAAAATGTTTCCCCCAGCAAACATTGTGTTCTGGATCCACCCATGCATAGATCTACACAATATTGCATCGTGGATGTGGATAACAAACCAGGCTATTTGTGCACAAACCTATGGGGCTGTGCACCAGTTGAATTCCTTCTCACTGCATAACGAATTGAGCGATCATCTTTTCTTTATGTTCGTACATACATGTGTGTAACTTAACACTAAACGTAGCTGTTAGTGTTACGCCCCAACTTGACCATGCTCCCTTCATTTGGCTGGGATCGTCCCAACCGTGTGTTCCAGTTCAGTTGAGACACTTTAGATAGGATGGGCCCAGACTGGGACCTTGAGTGCAGAAAAACATAAGGATGTATACCTGCAAATAAACTCCCATAGACACTAGTGCTAAATGCCCAACTTCGTCCTCAGGGTCTCCAGCAGTACGTGTACGTTCTCACCACTACCTGCTCTCTCATGGAATCCAGGTTGGCAATCAAGGAGACCCTGTGGACAAGGTTAATATTTTGATATGCTATAGGGCTCCCATGGACATTCCCATAGACACCAGTGCTAAATGCCCATACTTCAAAATACTTTTAAAAATACTCAAAACTCTCACAGGTATTCAAGCTGCACAGAAAAATGATGATCAATGTGTCATCTTTCATTTTCTTTTCAATTTTTGGTGGGTTGACCATTGACTTTTGGAGAAATTCTCACCAAAGAAGACGACCCCTTTTACGAGTGATGTTTCCCTAGTGGAAAACTCAGCCATGGTAAACATGGCTAAATAGCGCCACTCTCGGGCCCAAACACATTTTTAAAAATGCTCGGAATTGGAAGCCCAAAGTCCGGGCCAGAGGTGCATCACCGAGATATTTTCACGCAAAGAAGACGACCCCTATTTTTCCCAAAGCGGAAAAGTAGCCATCTTGAAAAATGATCCCTCCACAACATGGCAAAATAGTGCCACTTTCGAGCCCAATAGCATCCAAAATGCTCAAAATTGGAAGCCCCAAGTCCGGGCCAGAGGTTCATTACCATATCTCTTCAATTCCCCAATTTTACGGCGCTCAGAACTCTCTTATATAGAATATTTGAGGGTATAACTTTTATTCATGAGCTTGGCGGATCGATTTACCGGTGTGCACCCTATAATAGCAGGCAACTTTTAAATTTTAACACAAAACCACATTCAGGACAAGCAGAATATCTCCAAAGTCAATATTTTGAAGAAAAAAAAAATTAAAGAAAAATATTATCCGAGGTCGATATTAAGCCCGAAAATAGTGATTGTGTTGCCCCTTCTAAGCTGTAGAGTGTTCCCAGCGACAATAAATTGAGTTTCAGCTACTTTTAAGCTCAAAATGCCCCCCCCCCCTTTTTCAACTATCAATTGTTGTAATCGGGTGATAGCCTACTGCTCCCTTATGATTTGGAACCATCCGTTACGGAAAAAAACCCTTGTTGATACCTTTAAATCACTTTTTCCCCCTCCCCGTAGGTTCCGCCCACTGAAAAGACCACTGCCACGGCACAGCGCATGCATGAAACGGCCATCTTTGTGATTCTTTATAGGATGCATACATGTACCTGCAGATAAACTCCCATAGACACTAGTGCTAAATGCCAATTATTCCTTATCACCAGGCATAGATATGGGAACTACTTTGTCTTCATTGTCTGGACCATTTTTAGATCATTGGAATAATGTCGGTCCCTCCTATTGTTTGATCATTCGGTCAAAGACAGTCAACAATAAATTTGTTCCCTTTGCCCTGCCATGCATTTGTATAGCGGCTATAGTATATTTATAAAAACTGTTAAAAAAAAAACGGTCACTTAATTGATTGTGAGTTTGTGAACGGAGCGGATAGTGCCGGCAGCTTGAAAACACAAACATGACTGAAGTTTTATTTCCTCATTTTAAGGTACTCAAATAATAATATACATGTGCACCATGTGATTTTAATTTTGCATGCAAGGGGTTTTCCTTTGTAATTTTAAGCAGTGGTCATTGATCGTCAGTTAGTTTTGGAGTCGTGTCAAACTGAACATAGACCCAAAATGTCCATACATTTCCTTGTAGAGTTTCTCTTTCAGCACCTAATAATTTCAAAACTGAAACATGTTCGTGTATATAAGTACATGCATAGCCTTTGTATTTTGTATGTTTGATTAAAACACTTTGCAAATAAGGAAAAGCGGTTAAAACAAAATAATATGCAAAGGTACCAGATGTGGGAGTTAAGTATGTGTGTGTTTTTTTGTAAGTGTTTTCGTACGTGTCTGTCTGTTTTGACAGGTTTCTGTTATTGCTCTATGGCCTTCATAGGGGGACTGATTTAAGCCGCTCCACCCCACCCCTATTCACACCCCCATCCCCCACCCCTACCCCCACCCCCATGTACTTCATTTAATACAAAAGGGGCTGTTATTAAACTTAAAGAACACGTTTGTTCATGATCAACAATCTGCATTGATGCTGTGTAATAAATCAATTTTTTCTTACTGTTTATTTTTGTTTTACTTTACGTTCTGTACAAAATTTTCCAGGGCTAGGAAAAGTGCAGGTCTGCACTTTTAAAAAAAAAATATTTTTCACTGAAAAAAAAAAGTAATGCACAAGTAGTCAGCAATTCGTAAAGTTGAAATCTTGTGAGTTGGGCACAAACACGGTCATTGTGGGGATCTTGATCAAAACTGAATGGAAAAAAATGCAATATAAAATATGAAATTTAAACCCATGGCTTTGGGTTCTTTTCTTTTGAATGCAAATGGAAGTCTATAAAACCTTCCTCGGGCATACCAAAAGAAACCCAAAGCCAGTGAAAAGTCTCATGTAGTTTACAATTTCCGTGTTTCATGTGACTTCCCAGTAGAATGTTTGTTATTCTAGCAAACTACCACATCAGCACTATCATGGCAAACATTACATGTACTTTGACATGCTTTTCTTTTAATCTCCCTCGTGTTAAACTTAAGCTTAACCGTGTCACAGAGAGAGACACTGCACAAGAAAGCACTGTTGGGCGCAGTGAAGTGTGACTGAATCTGCCTGCTTACACTGAGTTTAATAACACAAAGGATTTGTGCAGCGATTCGAAGTGTTATTTATACTTTGTAGACTGAAGATTACCTCAAGGAATTTGAAGTGTGGGCGCTACAACTCTATTAGCCCCATAAATCTGGCTTAAATACTGGAGTTCCTCCGTATTAGTAAGCCACACCGCCATGATACAAACATGTGTGGAAAGGTTCGTTGCCAGGGTAGCAAAAAATCTTATCAAGGTGGGAATTTGTTTCACTTGGTGATAATCCCCATCCATAATACGAAAGCTTATTAACAAAATAAAACATTGAATTCTGAACTGCGAAGCAATGTGACATGCAGATTTAACTCTCCACGGAAAACTCTCAGAGAAGGATAATTACTTCAGGGAAACCCACAGCACAGAATCAGGCAGAGCAAAAAATGTAACCCACATGCGGTTCGGGTGGGTATCGAACCCGAGCCACAGAGGCGGAAGAAAAGGAAAGTACCACTGCACCAATCCGACTCCCCGCATGGAGATAGCAAATGTGGATATTAGTTACGCTCTCGTTACATTAGTGGTGTCATCCATTTTCGGATGTGCCTCGTCAAAGCCTATAACTCTGTTTTGCTTTTACCTGAAATTTCCCATGCAGTTACCAACTTCCTCACACGTACGTACATAGCAGGGCTAGCCCGGGTTCGTTGGGACAAGCCGTCCAAACTCGTTGGCCTGTGGCCGCCACCTGAATAATCGCCAGTCTCTCTGTGTTGGTCTGCTGTCAATCTGCGGTCAGCTGAGTGGTCTGTGGTCAAGCCAGGTAAGCCTTTTATACGGTTTTCACTTTTTGCTGCTTGTTAAAAAACACACAACTATATTGAACAAATATTACTCAAATAGGCCTAATAACTTATCAGCTAGCCGTCAATCAAAACAGTTTTCTATACATACAGGTTTGACACTGAGTCCCCTCCCCGACAGCCCCTCCCCATAACCACCCCAATACGTTTATCCCTCTATACGATCAAATGCATGCATCAATGTCAAATACCGATGAATCATAACAATAACTGGCAGACATGAAGACTTAACTTCATGTGAACTCGTGATGGTAATTTTGGGGCCGCCTTAGGATCCACCCAAGTAAATAGGCCAAAACTCTGTCCACCGAGATCATGAATAAAGGATATACACGCAAATTATTCTATTCTAGAGGGTTTTGAGAGCTATGGAATTGGGGAGTTTCATAAGATATGATGATGCACCTCTGGCCCAGACTTTAGGCTTCCAATTCCGAGCCTTTTTTAAAATGTATTCGGGCCCGAAAGTGGCGCTATTTAACCATGTTTACCATGGCTACTTTTCCACTTTGGGAAACATCACTCGTAAAAGGTGTTGTCGACGGGGGTGAGAATTTCTAGAAAAGTCAGTGGTTAACGCATTGAAAACAAAATGAAAGGTAACATATTGACCATCATTTTTCTTTGCAGCCGGAACACCTGTGAGAGTTCTGAGTATTTTTTTAAGTATTTTTGAAGTACGGGCATTTAGCACTGGTGTCTATGGGAATGTCCATGGGAACCCTATAGCATATCAACATAACCTCGTCCCGCATCAGGGTCTCCTTGATTGCCAACCTGGATTCCATGAGAGAGCAGGTAGTGGTGGGAGCGTATTCGTACTGCTGGAGACCCTGAGGACGAAGTTGGAGTCGGAATAAATAAATGTGACAAAAAGAGGGCGCTGTTTCATCTATCTGACTTGTATGAAAATAAGGTTATTTCCACAATGCATTGCGAAACAGGCATTGCGAAACAGGAAATACCTGACATTAATTGTTTGGACTTCAATAACTCTCTTGAAAACTGCAATTAAAAGTTACACATTTGAAGGTGCAGTGCTCACAGCGACAGCTCGGCAAGACTGAAGTTTGACTGTTTTTCAGCAAATTGTTGTGAGTATAGAAACTGAGATACAATTATTTTTTTTTTGCAACAAAAGTTTTTGCCAACTTTTAGTCATGTTAGTGTTAGTTCGCGCAAGTTGACGTAAGCCTATGAGTAGACCTATGGCTATGAGTCATGGCCATAGGCCCAAGGGCGCATCCAGGGGACGAGCCCCATATTTTACATTTACGTGACGTCGCAAATTAGGCAGCCACTTTATACACCATCATCTGTTGCTCAAAAAATGGTTAAAGGGGTGACAAATTGTCTCAGATCGCACCATAGAGCATCTAAAATACATTTTAAAAATTGGGGTTCTTAAGCGGGTCCCAAACCCACGGAGAACAATTTTTTACCCGCGTATTTTGGGGGAAAAATGTTTCCCCCAGCAAACATTGTGTTCTGGATCCGCCCATGCATAGGTCTACACAATATTGCATCGTGGATGTGGATAACAAACCAGGCAATTTGTGCACAAACCTACGGGGCTGTGCACCAGTTAAAACAACCATATTGATTCCTTCTCACTGCATAACGAATTGAGCGATCATCTTTTCATCATGTTCGTACATAATTGCATGTGTATAACTTAACACTAAACAGAGCTGTTAATGTTACACCCTAACTTAATTCACCATGCTCCCAACTTTGGCTGGGATCGTCCCAACCGTGTGTTCCAGTTCAGTTGAGACACTTTAGATAGGATGGGCCCAGAGTGGGACCTTGAGTGCAGAAAAACATAAGGATGTATACCGGTACCTGCAAATAAACTCCCATAGACACTAGTGCTAAATGCCCATACTTCAAAATTCTTTTAAACATACTCAAAACTCTCACAGGTATTCAAGCTGCACAGAAAAATGATGATCAATGTGTGGGGGGGGGGGGCTGTTTGGTTAGCTGTGGTGATTTGGTGAAGAACACACAGCGAACACCCAGGATTCGGATCTCTATGATGGTTTATTTCAGCCACTGAAAGTTGGTGTGCAGCGGACAGGCCAACTGCGGAGGCGATGGCAACGTGAGGAATGCAAAGGCCGCCGCAAGGTGGCGCTGTTGCCGCACACCGGTAAACTTACAAGTGCATCGTAACTTACAAGTACGTCCGACGTCCCTCACAAATGTGTCATCTTTCATTTTCTTTTCAATTTTTCGTGGGTTGACCATTGACTTTTCGAGATATTTTCACGCAAGGAAGACGACCCCTATTTTTCCCAAAGCGGAAAAGTAGCCATCTTGAAAAACGATCCCTCCACAACATGGCAAAATAGCGCCACTTTCGAGCCCAATAGCATCCAAAATGCTCAAAATTGGAAGCCCCAAGTCCGGGCCAGAGGTTCATTACCATATCTCTTCAATTCCCCAATTTTACGGCGCTCAGAACTCTCTAATATAGAATATTTGAGGGTATAACTTTTATTCATGAGCTTGGCGGATCGATTTACCGGTGTGCACCCTATAATAGCAGGCAACTTTTAAATTTTAACACAAAACTACATTCAGGACAAGCAGAATATCTCCAAAGTCAATATTTTGAGGAAAAAAATTAAAGAAAAATACAGGACTTGGAGCTTGCAGTTCTGTGTAATTTGGATGTAATTTGGACCCTAAAAGCACTCTACTTTGCAATGGAGTGTAGGCATCATTTTTTCAAAATGGCGATGGGCTTCAGGACTATTTCCAGGGGTGATCATCTTCAGATGGAAATTTCTCCTAAAAAACATCAGTTGACCCCCCGAAAATTGAAAAGAAAATGAAAGATGATGAAATAAGCTTTAATTTGATGTGTGTCTCGAACACCTTGGAGAGTTGTGAGTATTTTTCCCAAATTTTTGAAGTGGGAGCATGTACCATTGGGGTCAATGGAAGTTTATTTACTGGTCTGCTACCTGTATTTTCGAAATGGCGCCTTCCACCGTTTGTTGTCAAATGTTTGCAGAGTGGTTTTTTTTCAGGGGGGCGGAACCTGGGGGGGGGGGCAGCGTTTCAAAAGGGGTCACCAATGGCGGTTCCGCAACAAATGCGCCCAAAATCTGAATAGGGCCGATGGACCGTCGTCCGATCACAGCAATTTCGAGCGAACAAGGGGGGGGGGGGTAATTTGGGGTCGGAAGGAGCAAAAACTCAATTCACGCCCGTTGGGGGCGCCCTACAGTAAGGTAGCCGCAAACAGAGGGCTTGTTTTCAGGCCAGAAATCGCAGTCAGAGATTTTTTTTCTCCCATTTCTTTGATGAAATATGAGTCATCCATCCTTCCTCGTGCCGTACAAGTGGTTTGGAGAAATTTTTCAAAACCTCGCTTCTCTATAGGGTGCAGACCAGTAAATCGGTCCGAATTGCCTGCGCCGGCCAAATCACGATTTGCATGCCCTCAAAATCTTTGGTATTTGAGCATGCTGTGGGCCATGAACTTGAGGGTTTGTAAAAAATATGGGTGGAAACCGTGCACAGGACTTGGAGCTTGCAGTTCTGTGTAATTTGGATGTAATTTGGACCCTAAAAGCGCTCTACTTTGCAATGGAGTGTAGGCATCGTTTTTCAAAATGGCGATGGGCTTCAGGACTATTTTCAGGGGTGATCATCTTCAGATGGAAATTTCTCCTAAAAGTCATCAGTTGACCCCCCGAAAATTGAAAAGAAAATGAAAGATGATAAGCTTTAATTTGATGTGTGTCTCGAACACCTTGGAGAGTTGTGAGTATTTTTCCCGAATTTTTGAAGTGGGAGCATTTACCATTGGGGTCAATGGAAGTTTATTTACTGGTCTGCTACCTTATAGGATGCATACATGTACCTGCAGATAAACTCCCATAGACACTAGTGCTAAATGCCAATTATTCCTTATCACCAGGCATAGATATGGGAACTACTTTGTCTTCATTGTCTGGACCATTTTTAGATCATTGGAATAATGTCGGTCCCTCCTATTGTTTGATCATTCAGTCAAAGACAGTCAAAAATAAATTTGTTCCCTTTGCCCTGCCATGCATTTGTATAGAGGCTATAGTATATTTATAAAAACCGAATCTGATCGCATACGTTAAACACTGTGAGTATTGTAGTCAAATATTAACAGACGAAAGAGGCAGGTCATGTACAGCTGGCATACCGGTATCAATCATCTTCAGTCAAAGCATAGCTCAATTTAAACAAGGGAATTCACTGTTAAAAAAAACGGTCACTTGATTGATTGTGAGTTTGTGAACGGAGCGGATAGTGCTGGCAGCTTGAAAACACAAACATGACTGAAGTTTTATTTCCTCATTTTAAGGCACTCAAATAATAATATACATGTGCACCATGTTTAATTTTGCATGCAAGGGGTTTTCCTTTGTAATTTTAAGCAGTGGTCATTGATCGTCAGTTAGTTTTGGAGTCGTGTCAAACTGAACATAGACCCAAAAGTTCCATACATTTCCTTGTTGAGTTTCTCTTTCAGCACCTAATAATTTCAAAACTGAAACATGTTACATGTAAGCATACTCAGTTTTCCAGGGGGGGCACGTGCCCCCCCTGGAAAACTTAGTGCCCCGAGTGCCCCCCATCTGAGATTTGGGTTGGTAAAAAAAAAATTCTGCGCGTTGTTAAAATCATTACCTCAAAAATAGCAATTTCTGGAGATATCTTCAGATCGAATTTAGCATCAAATGTGGCACCATTTTGCGTCTAGCCCATCCTCCGTTTGCGAAAATTTTCCAAAGGGGAGCCCCTCCCCCAGGACGGCGATACGTATCCACCTAAGTGCCCCCCCCCCCCATCAAATGCTGGTGCCCCCCCCCCTGTGCCCCCCCAGACTGAAAAGTCTGGCGACGCCACTGAACATGTATACATGTATGTATATAAGTACATGCATAGCATTTGTATTTTGTATGTTTGATTAAAACACTTTGCAAATAAGGAAAAACGGTTAAGACAAAATAATATGCAAAGGTACCGGTATGTGGAAGTTAAGTATGTGTGTGTGTTTTTTTGTAAGTTTTTCTTTTTGAATTGCGTGTTTTCGTACGTGTCTGTCTGTTTTGACAGGTTTCTGTTAAGCTCTATGGCCTTCACAGGGGGACCGATTTATGCCGCTCCACATCCACCCCTATTCACACCCCCATCCCCCACCCCTACCCCCCACTCCCATGTACTTCATTTAAAACAAAAGGGGCGTGTTATTAAAAGGACACGTTTGTTCATGATCAACAATCTGCATTGATGCTGTGTAATAAATCAATTTTTTCTTACTGTTTATTTTTGTTTTACTTTACGTTCTGTACTAAATTTTCCAGGGCCAGGAAAAGTGCAAGTCTGCACTTTTAAAAAAAAAATATTTTCCACTGAAAAAAAAAAAGTCATGCATAAGTAGTCAGCAATTCGTAAAGTTCAAATCTTGTGAGTTGGGCACAGACACGGTCATTGTGGGGATCTTGATCAAAACTGAATGGAAAAAATGCAATACAAAATATGGAATTTAAACCCATGGCTTTGGGTCCGAAAGAGGCGCTATTTAACCATGTTTACCATGGCTACTGTTCGACTTTGGAAACATTACTTGTAAAAGGTGTCGTCGTCTTAGGGTGAGAATTTCTCGAAAAGTCAATGGTTAACGCATTGAAAAATTGAAAAGAAAATGAAAGGTAACATATTGACCATCATTTTTCTTTGCAACCGGAACACCTGTGAGAGTTCTGAGTATTTTTTAAAGTATTTTTGAAGTACGGGCATTTAGCACTGGTGTCTATGGGAATGTCCATGGGAGCCCTATAGCATATCAACATAACCTCGTCCCGCATCAGGGTCTCCTTGATTGCCAACCTGGATTCTATGAGAGAGCAGGTAGTGGTGGGAGCGTATTCGTACTGCTGGAGACCCTGAGGACGAAGTTGGAGTCGGAATAAATAAATGTGACAAAAAGAGGGCGCTGTTTCATCTATCTGACTTGTATGTGAAAATAAGGTTATTTCCATAATGCATTGCGAAACAGGCATTGCGAAACAGGCATTGCGAAACAGGCATTGCGAAACAGGAAATAACTTTAATTGTTTGGACTTCAACATCTCTCTTGAAAACTATTATTAAAAGTTACACATTTGAAGGTGCAGTGCTCACAACGACAGCTCGGCAAGACTGACGTTTGACTGTTTTTCAGCAAATTGTAGTGAGTATAGAAACTGAGATACAATTTTTTTGGCAACAGACGTTTTTGCCAACTTTTAGTAGTGTTAGTTCACGCAAGTTGGGATTATGAATGATGACTCATGGTATGAGTGCATTTCAGCAGTTTGTTCACAAAATTATGGGGCTGTGAACCAGTTGAAACTTTCATACGATTCCTCCTCATTGAGCAATCATCTTTTCTTCATGTTCGCACATTATTACATGTGTGTAACATAACACTGAACATAGTGTTACGCCCCAACTTAATTGACCATGCTCCCAACTTTGGCTGGGATCGTCCCAACCGTGTGTTCCAGTTCAGTTGAGACACTTTAGATAGGATGGGCCCAGACTGGGACCTTGAGTGCAGAAAAACATGCAAAATAAGTTCAGGCCAGCTTGACGCACTCTTATGAATTGACGAAATTCTCTAAACACTTTCAGGTCCTCAGTATCTTCAAACATAGCCCGACTGTGTCTGGCCGTACAGTACTAACGCAAGCTCTGTAGTACGGCCAGACGCCCGATGCTTCCATTAATTTTGTTGGCCGCAGATGTAGCGATTTTGCTACATCTTTCGATCGCGATTGTCTTTTCATCCAGAACGCAAATTTCCAAAGTTAAGGTTCGTAGTCGTAGAGCAACTCATACCTTTTCGAAAAAACGTTGTTTGGTCTCAATATTTTCATTCATCTGGCCACAAGACGACTTTCAGTCGTCATCTTCCACAAATATCATCCCCAATGCGATCCCCCATGCGATTTCAAAATGGCGGCCGCGCTGTAATGTATGCAATATGCAGGCGCGCCCGCGCAAACTCATGAATATGCATGAACAGTCTGTGACGTATAACCTCGTGTTTTTGGACGTACGGCCCCGCCGCATGCACGTCCAAAAACACGAGGTCATACGTCACAGACTTTTTATGCATATTCATGAGTTTGCGCGGGCGCGCCTGCATATTGCATACATTACAGCGCGGCCGCCATTTTGAAATCGCATGGGGGATCGCATGGGGGACGATATTTGTGGAATCTGATGACTGAAATTCGTCTTGTGGCCAGATGGATATATTGAGACCAAACAACGTTTTTTCGAAAAGGTATGAGTTGCTCTACGACTACGAACCTTAACTTTGGAAATTTGTGTCCTGGATGAAAAGATAATCGCGATCGAAAGATGTAGCAAAATCGCTACATCAGCGGCCAACAAAATTCAGTCTCTGTGGAAGCATCGGGCGTCTGGCCGTACTACAGAGCTTGCGATAGTACTGTACGGCCAGACGCAGTCAGGCTACTTCAAACAGTACTCTGGTGGCATGACTGATGGAGAAAATGTGCCATTTAGATTGGGAACTACATGCACTCTTTCAAAAAAATCAAAAGCCACAATGACTAAAACTTCAGCCCCCTCCATTTGATTCCTAGCTCCGCCCCTGCTGTAGCACATGAAACTAATTACCAGCGTCATTGCAATGTATCAAAATGTATTATACACCGTATTTTATAATACGGCTTCCATGCAGTGAATGGAAGGGTGCAACCATTATTAAAATTCCCAAGGACACTAGTGCTAAATGTCCATACTTCAAAATTCTCTTAAAAATAAACTCTCACATGTATTTAAGCTGCAAAGAACAAATGATGATCAACACGTCATCCTCCATTTTCATATCATTTCTTGGTAAGTTGACAATTTGCTTTTCGAGATATTCTCACCCAAAAAGACTACCGGTACTTTTCCCAAAGTGGAAAAGTATTCATCTTGAAAATTGATCTCTCCACAACATGGTAAAATAGCGCCACTTTCGAGCCCAGTTGCATCCGAAAAGCTCAGAATTTAAAGCCCAAGTCCGGGCCAGAGGTTCATTGCCATTTCTCTTCAACTCCCCAATTTTATGGCTCACTAGAACTCTGTTATAAATATAGAATATTTTGAGGTATAACTTTTAATTATGAGCGGATGGATTTAGGCCAATTTACCGGTGTGCACCCGGAACGGGCGCAGGTATCACAGGTACTGTGTATACACCGTACTCAAACATCCGCATTTTACATGTAACCCTGCTATATCACTCCTAGTGAAATGTGAAGCAGACATGTCGTTTGCCAAACTTGTTTTTTAACTTTATTCATGTTAATAATACAATACAATTTCTATATTGGGAGCGCTAACTCGACCCCAGCTTTATGCGCATTATGCTTGTACAGCGACCTATGATCTACTTGTATGGCAAGCGTGTGATGGTGATCTTTTCTTATGGTCATTTGCATAATCAATGCGTTTGTATTCCATAAAGGTGTGCTATCAAAGCCTCAAATCCAAGGCCACAGGTAGAGCTCCAGTTCATAGCTGTACAGCAGGTGGCTTGTAAGGATCCCATTAAAGCTGTATGAACTATTTTTCCTTGAGTTTTTCATGATTAATTAAAATCAACTTAATTCTTTGAGTCCCAGTCCTAATTAGTCCGTATGGAAGATACCAATACGAGTCTGTGAGCCCTATAGGCCTATCCGAGTCTCGGTCTTAATAGGAGGTTGCAATTGAGTTTTGATTGAGAGGGGAAAAAGATATATTGATGTTATGTGTTCTGTCCAGTGATGTAGTGCCTTGATGCTGGGCCTTGGCCTTAAGGCTGCCTTAAGGCTGGATTTTAGGGCCTTGGCCTTGGCCTCGAGGCTTGAGGGCAAAAGCCTTGGCCTTGGCCTTGAGGGTTCAGGGCCTTGCAATTTTGAGTCAAGGCTCTTCAAGGCCCATAGATTTTTGCATTTTCCAGATAAATCTGTTCTAAATTTTGCTGTTACCATTTTAATCGTATTACCATGGAGGAGGGAAGCACCCTATAGATTTGTGTGTTGGGCACACTTCCACTTTTATAGCATCATATTTTGTTACCATTGTAGTAGATTTGCAGCAAAAATATTCCATACACTTGTGGGGCTCATGAGATGATCACATTAATTGCATATAACTATGGAATAGATCTGATTGGTTGTATATGTCTCCCTGATAAGTGCTAAAGATTTGCATGTATCTGTTTTAGAAAATGCTGATATTTCTGACCATGTTGGGCCAGCAAATAAAAATTTCCAAAATCAGTTTCTTGGATCCCCCTTTTGTAACACTTGGGAGAATTGTGTGTCAATATAGAAGTAAATCATTGTTTTGTTTAATTAAACCATATTGAAGACCTGAACTTATACTTTAATAGATATATACAGTGCAGTCATAAAACGGTGTAGGCCTATGCGAGCATGTTGATTGCAATTAAAGAAATGTTGTTCTTCGTAACGAGCAATTCGTGATGATAAGGGCAGATCCAGAGGGGCCAAAAGGGGCCATGCCCCCCCCCCCCCCGAAAAAAACGAAACATTTTTTTTTTTATGTGACGTCGTAATAAAGGCAGGCAATAAGAACACCACTATCTTTTTTTTCCTCAAAAAACATCGGTTAAAATGGTCAGAAATTGCCTCAAATCGCACCACAGCGCATCTCGATTCCAAAAGTTTTTCGGGGCCCTTAAGCGGGCCCCGAAGCCCAAGCCATAATTTTTTGACCCACTTTTTTTGGGGGGGACCAAAATTTCTTTGCCCCCCCCCATTGTGTTCTGGATTCGCCCTTGCGTGTTGATGTGTCACTCATGTGACTATAATTAGTTCTATATCAGTGGTCATTTCATAAAACAGGGCCTTGGCCTTGGCCTTGACCTTGAGGGTTAAGCCTTGGCCTTGGCCTCGAGGCTTGAGGGTCAAAGCCTTGCCCTTGAGGGTCAAAGCCTTGGCCTTGGCCTTGGCCTTGAGGGTCAAAGCCTTTGCTCCAACACTGGTTCTGTCATGCATTGTGACCTCATATACCCGAATGTTGTGTCCTAATGTTATCATCTCAAACGTATTTGATTGATATCGAGAGCCCCAGGGAAAATGTTGTAGCCTTGGGAAATCTGTTTTTATTTTAAATAGGCCATGTGGTTTTTTCGGGGGATTTTAAGGAAACTTAACAAAAAGGTTAACTCAATGAAAGCAACTGATCGAGTGTAGTCACCTTACCAAACATAATTTAGGTTTTCCCGGCTATTTTAAAACATTTTTCATTCAACTTCACCAACTCTAATTTTCACTGTCGTCCGAGAAACAAATTCACACGCTTTTACCAAAAAAAACGCAATTTAGTCAAACTAAACCGTCGGACTGCATGCACAGAATACGTCGCATCTGAGTACTCTTGCTGACTTGGCAATATGCATACCGAACTTGACCTCTAGCCTAGGTCATGACCAACGGTCAGTACTACATATCTACCTTCTGTTAGACTACATGTATATTGTTTTATTACCCGATGCAAATTTTGTTACCACGAATGAGGATACTAATTCTCTCCATTACATTATTTTATTAGTGTGCCCAGAATAATTGTCAGAAAAATGGCGGTTTGTCTTTGTGCCGCGTAATTAACTGGCCCGATTATGTCAGCGCGCAATCAGATTTAATCCTTTTGGTTAAGACCTAACATCACGTGGTCATATTTAAACAATGTGACGTGTACCGTGTTTATTAGGTGTTGAACACAAACAGCTAAATTAATAACTTTGAGTTATTATTAGTGTCCTAATTAGTTCATAAGCCTTTTTTAAACAAAGTGTTATTCTTTGGGAATAAACAAAATGCTAACTAGTGAAATTGAACAGTTAAAACATTTTCTAAAACCGATCTCATAATAAACACCCTAAAGCACTGTTGACATTAAACACTAACTGTTTTGTTTAAAAACACAAGATGTGTTTAATTTTGTCACATAGTGCTTAAATTTAAAACATGTACTGCGTTTATTTTTTAAATGTGTCACATGTTCTCATGTATTATGAAAGCGTCACGTCATCACAATAGATTTTTGAAATCACTCCACTCACTGGTCGTGTGCATGTACCTTCATGTTAAAATATTCAAAAGATTACTACTAACAAACAAAATGTAACAGAGCATTTTTCATTGATAATTGACATGCAGGACTTACGTATGTGGCTGAGTGATCTGAAGCAGCCTGCCAGCAGACTATTTGTGTACTTACCACAATGGAACGGGAGGCTCAGGTACCCTCCCCCTCAGCTGCAACAGGTGAATATGTGTACTAGCTAGTTGCTTGGAGTCAATTTATAACCTTACTGGGGAGTGGAGGGGCATTTACCGCCCTCCCCCTCTCCCAAATTTTGAGTCATTGCCTGGTTTTTCTTGGCCTTCTTTTTCTATGAACATGAACAAAAAAACAATATTCTTTTAAGGCCATGAGAATGAAGGTTTTAGATTTGCGTCCCAAAATTTTCCAGATGATATGACTGGAGGCTTTTTTTTTCATTGTTCATCATTCATTATTTTAGTGAAAAAATCAATCTGTTGGCCGTCTTCTAAATCGTGGCGGTGTTGGATGCTGCCCACGCCGCGCCACGATTCTAGAACATGACAGCGGGTCTGACAGGACAACGGACCACCGTCGGATCCCATTCAATCGTTGAAAAATGTGGCACGCATTGCTCCACCCATCCAGTTCATCTCAAACAATAGTAAGCATGATAAACATGCAACAAAATGTTCTTAATGTGATCCAACAGTTTCAGGCAAATCAGTAAAATATTAAGTGAAAATATCGATAGGAAATAGGCCTCATTGAGCCTACTCAATTCAATCATGAAAAAAATCGAGAACAGTTTCCATTGGTTGACTCAGTGAGTACCACAATCATAGGACCAATTGGCTCAAGTGATAAAAGCAGCACTTTGTAAAATGACAAAGTTCGTATGCACGTGATGTGTACTGTGCTATGCAGACAACTGACGATCCCGAAGTTGCGGTCTGGCCTCAGTCACTAGCGTGTCGTCAAACTTGCACACCATACACCATAGTATCTTGAAATATGCCTTAGGGCAATCCCACGGTTACTCACGTTACATTTTTTATGTACTTAGTTTGAGTTTCCTTGGGCTGTAATTACTTTACTGAAAAGGTTAGATAACTGTCATCCCCATGGCAGATATAGTAGACCTAGACCTACCTAAGCACCAAAGATGACATCCAGAAAAATGTGTTATGTGTGATAAACAAGACGAACAAAATCGGTTACTCACGTTACGAAAATGTAACGTGAGTAACCAAATTTGGTTGTCGTGTTTATCATACATAACACATTTTTCTGGATGTCATCTTTGGTGCTTAGGTAGGTCTAAGTCTACTCTATCTACCATGGGGATAACAGTTATTAAACCTTTTCAGTAAGGTAATTACAGCCCAAGGAAACCCAAAAGTACATCAAAAATGTAACGTGTGTAACCGTGGAATTGCCCATTAGTATCTCATTTTTATGCAACTAAAATATGTTTCTAGGTGTCGTTTGTAATATTGAGAATAGTATTTTATTTAGACAATGACAGTTTTGCGAAATTATAAAATTTTTGTGCGGCTGCCGTGGGGAGTTGCGGGTGGTGGATGCCAATGTTGAACTTCCTTTGTTATGGCCCAAAGACAGTGTATCCAAGTACAGACGACAGTTCCAGATGGAATCAAGTACATGTATCATTTTATCGGCTGGTACTTTTTACAGGATATATTACTTTTTGCTTCTGTTTGTACTGTAGGTTCCCCACAACCAACTGGAAACATCGGAAACAGCGGCACAGTCAGCGGAAGCAACAACACTATCATTGCTGGTTCAAGTGGAGTGAATTTCACTATTAACAACTACCAGATGGAGGGACCAGGTAAATAATCTTTTTGTTGAGATGAAAGGAATTCTATATCCAATCAAGTGTAAATGATTTTTTTTTTTGGGGGGGGGGGGGTTCGGGGGGGGATGTTATACTACATAACCATGGAAACAAAAGACTGATTGTCAGCTCCGTTAGGTAGAGAGTCGTCATTTTCTTTTATCTTCAAGTAAACTTGTATCCTCAATTTTGATTGGTCGATCCATGTCAACAACAGTGTGCTATGAGGCTGTGCTACGGTCCATATTGCACCCTGCGTATTGCGCTATTCCAAGATGCGAGTGACACTCGCAGCTGCATGCGCTGAAACTGTTTAAATATTCATGTAAAGCGTGCTACTGCGTGTAAAGTTTGCTTGAAGATAAATTCGTTATCACGCTCGCACTCATGGAACACGGAAAATGTAGTGCATCTGTGTCCCACTAATCGGCCTCGTGGTATGTGGGACACAGCAGACGACATTATTCTGAGTTTATACCTCTGGTTCTCTTCAGAACCATTCTCTTAGTTGAGAAATTATTCGCACATGGTGTTTCCGTAAACCCTTCATTATTTAGTATCTCCACCATGCAAAGCCTCAAATCTTACTTAACTATAAGCCAGTTCGATATATGGTGGATTCAATAGGAGGGCGCTGTTTATAGTGGTCAAGTCTGGTCATGTGTAAGGTCTGATGAATATTGCGTCTATACATGACTTACCATAATAAGCTATTACATAGCAAAACAGGAGTAATCATGGTTGGTAACATGAGCGGATTTTTTTTACAAAATTAAAAATTGATATTGACTTCAACTTATCATCAGTTAGAATTGAAGGATTAGGCCCAAAAAAATAGTTCTGCTTCTGATTACATGCCTTTCAAAAATAGGGTCGGTTGGTCGGAATTTTTTTTTTTTTTGCCAAGTTTTTTATGCAGATTGAATGGGGTATTCAATTATATGCGAAGTTTTAGCCTGAACTATTTCCATTGCACAACAAAAGCTATACACAAAATGGCCACAAAAAGTGAATAAAACCTGCATTAATTATTGTCAATATATTTACGTTAGATATTCGTAAAAAAAATTGTGGGAAATTCAGGTCGTTCGCACCATAGGCACAACGCTAGTCAAGAAGGGGAGCTGGCCAAAACTCCGAAGTGTGTGATGCATTGTACATGTACATATGTGTGGCCCGCGGCCAACGGGTCAAACAATTAGGAAACACGCTGCATTGTATCTATACTACAATTACGAAAATGATGGGGGCGCTGCCATTTTCCCGACCGGTCTCCCGTCCTCATCGCGCGCGTTGGCTACGGGGGAAGCGGAACGGGGCCCGGCTATTTTCCACCCTATTTCCCATAACTCCCTTCCCCATTGGGCCTCGCCGGCCATCTTGCGTACGGGCCGGATAATTGACGTGCCACGTATAGTTCGTTATGAGCGCTGAGCATGCAGCGCATGCAACTTGCATGCCCCACATTTCTTCAGCACAGCGTTGTTGACATGGTTGATGTATATCTGTTCCTTGCTCCAGTTTTCTCTTTGAACGGTAAGTCTCACTTATGATATGTATTGTTGTTTGTGAAAAGTGGTATTCTTTCGAACGCCACTGGCAATGAGAAGCATTGTTGTTTGTGAAAAGTGTGACTGTGAGTTTCAGTTTGTGAGTACGGGGAGGGTTGTACGGGGAGGGTTGTACGTACGGGGGGAGGCCTCGGACATCGAGAGTTTGGCCGTGGCGTGGGTTAACTTACTAGGCTTAATGTTGCCAATTTACTGCATGACCTCCGTAAATACAGGCCTCACTTGGAACATGTACCCGAACACGTTTGTAGAACTTTGCCAACTCTTGATTTCACAATTGGGCTTTGTTTGTAGTTTATTTTTGGATTTTGCTTTAGTTTGTTTTAGGCCTAGGCCTATAGGCCTACTACTAGCTAGAAAAAATTGCTGCATTTGTATATAGGCCATGAAATGTACATTCATTCCATACAAATTATGCACACTAAATCTTTGTGGTAATCTTAGAACACGGCAAATCATACGCAAAACTTCCTTTAAAGAAATGACTTTCATACTCATAAGTCATAGGCAAAACAAAATTAATTTACTGCAAATCAAAGACCAATAACCAACTTAATAAAGAAACCCTAAAATCAAAATTAAAGACGTGATCAAGTTCAAACCTCAGGCCAAAAACCAAAAAATACAGGCAAAGACTAAAACCTGAAACCAACACAGTTAGAATAGTGGATATTAGAGAATACACTCTGGCAGAAAATCAAATGACTCGACAACAGACATGAACCCAAGCAGGATAAAGAGCTATTGTTAGTCGATGTATTTTTGTTTACAAGTTTTCTTCACCTTAGTCGTTATTCTTTTCTTTCTAACTCCTTTACACAGGACTCTCGATGACACCCACATCACATGACCAGCTCCAACCATGCTCCAAGCATGCTCCAGTGCATGCTTCAACCAGTTCTCAAAGCAAGAATCTCAACTCAAGACGAAGACGTGACACACCTATTCTTTCCAGTTCAACTGCAAGATTCCTGGTTTTTCTATTTACCCATTCAAAACACATTTTCCTTCTAGCCATAATTTTATTTTTAGAAGTCATGAAATAGTGCAAAAAAAATCACTCTTTTCTGCTGTTTTATGTCCATCCTTTTTTTAAATTATATCCTTGGCTTAGTTGTACCCAAGAATAATGATGGAATGATTACCCGATAATTACTGGCCAAGCAGACTTATTTGATAACAAAACAATGTCTTTGATTACCGAGTTACATAATCACTCTTAAAATTTCACAACAAAATTTTCATACTCGCATACCCCTCCATTTCTCATGAGTTTTCACCAACACTCATTAAAAAAATGTTGTCCTGTAACTTACAATGCCACTGTCATTATTTATGATTACAGCTTTTAACAAAAAAAAATGCAATTGCACAATAACCTTTGGCCGTCTTGCTTGAAAGTCTTTCATGGAATGTTTGTGCCTATGGTAAACAAGCCTGGACTTGCGAAAATTGCTCCGAAAACTGACAACAATTAAATCCCCTGAGTTTTGTCGAAGTACTACCCTGTACAGTAATGAATGCTGCAAATACATTATTACTAAAAAAATTCTGATTGTTTACCTGATTTCATTTTCACAGTTTTGTAATAAACACATTTAACATGTGGTGCTTGACATAATTATGAAGTGCTCCAATATGTCCTTTCTTTTAGTTTTACTCTCTTCTGCAAATGAACGTGTTACAGTACTTTGCTGTACAACCCCACCACCATAATAAAAACACCAACTGCTATAATGACATTAACTTCTACTTTAATAAGAAACACCCCCTTCACCATAACAAATATAAATTGTTGCCCACTTCCCCGGAAATATAATATGTGACCATTCACAGTTGTAACATAAATAGGCATGGGCGTCGCGAGGAGGCACTCCCGAAAAGCAAAAAAAACAATAATTAAAAGAGGCATAGTAGTGTGAATTTAATGGGTTTGGGTTGGGGGTGCAAAATGTTCCTGCCCCCCTCTAAAACTGATAAATCGAGAATGTGTTGAGAATACCAGGAATTTCTTGGGCCAAAATATGTTTTGCCCCCTCTAGAAAAATCCTGGCGACGCCCACACAATATCCAACCCCCACCCCCACTGGCTGCCCCCTCCTCTCCTCTGTAGTGAGAACGATGGATACGATTTTGTATAGGCCAATGTTCTTTCTCCATCGGTGTTTTCTTGGCATTTTTACGATGTCTTTCTCAGCATTTTTACGATGTCGAGTCCGACCAGTTGACAGAGCACGTGCCTGCGCCTGCATATAGCCATGCTAGCGCTAACGATCGCATAGCCGTGCACAGACTAGTTACCGCATTTTCATAATTGGCCCCTGCGCGGCGCGGCGGGAACCAGTCGTCGGCGCATTGCGCTTATTACGCACGTGATTATAGACATCGAATTGCGAAGTAGTTGAATTGCGCAGCGAATTTGTAAAAATAACGGAGGTTTCTTTTTAAAATAGCGAATGTAAGTAAGAAAACATTAAATGCAAGCATTTTTTGATGCAAAAGGGTTGTTGAGAGGTATTTTGTGAAGACAGACAAGACATAAGGTTTTTATTTTTATTTATTCAATCCTTTTTTTTATATTTTTTTGGAATTGCCGATAAAATTTTTAGGGTCGCAGCCTTAAAATAGGGTCGGTTGGGTAACCGGAAGCAGAACTATTCTTTTTTTTGGCCTTAGGAACCGTGGCGAACCAGATTTGACTAATTAAGTTGGAGTGTAGTGATTACCACATGAAGATTATTGCTGTTGTCGGAGTCAATATTTTAATGTCCAATTAACTTTTGTTTACATCTGCGGTTTGACATTTTTTTGGTCTGAATCTATTTTCGTCTGTGTAAAATTTTAAAAGTGAATGTACTACATGGCATTGAATTAACACTTGACAAGGTTGTGTCTATCAGTACAAATGCCAAAACATATATTTATTTACTTTCATTTATTTATTTTATAAACTGCCTTACTAACGCACCTGAAATGCTAAGTCAATTTCTTTTGCATATATTCTACGTCTTTGAAGACATTTTTCTTGTTTTGATCTGAATAGGATTGCCTGCATCAAGACATCAGCCTGGTCAGAGACCAGACCAAGAACCAAGGCTGGGGGCTCCTAGCTACCAAGATGTCGGTAACAAGACTAGGGATATTTTGAAGGAAGTTTATACAACAACAGGCAGTTACGTGCAGTTGCTGCCTAGGGTTGCTAATGACCAAATGCACATAGATAGTATATACACCAAAGTACGGTTAGAAACACGGGAAGGGGTAGCAGTTGTCTGTATGCCTACAGGGAAAACTGCTACAAAAAGTAGCCAAAGAGGAGAAACTGTAAACTCAATAGAGTATGACAAAATATTCAGATTAAGGAAAGGAACTAAGGAACTCATCAAACGCCTCATTTTCGTTGGCGAAGGAGGGGTCGGGAAGTCAACCATTTTTGATAAGGTAGTATACGACTGGGCTGAGGGTGAAAACGAATTCCTGAAAAGATTCGATCTCGTATTTCTTTTAAAGATGTGTGCCCTGCTTCAAGAATCCGATCTTGTTGAATCTATGTTAAATCAACTTCTAGATAAAGATTCAGGAATAGAAAAAGATGACCTTGAAAAAGTCATCCAGGCCAACCCAAATAAGGTCTTGATTCTGTTGGATGGGTTTGATGAAATGATGACCGAAACACTCGATGAAGCCTTGTTCGGTTCCATCCTACTAGCACTGAATAGAAAAAAATACCGTCAATGTTGCATTTGTGTCGCGACACGCCCCTCTCATCTTGAGACACTGATGTCAACATCACTCGTCCAAAATCCTTGCATACACGTAGAGGTTCTGGGATTTGCCAAGGAGGATATTAATGAATACGTTCGGAAATTCTTTAACGAAGATTCTGATAATGGTGAAGCACTAATCCAAACCATCGGAGAGTCCAACACGCTGAATGATTTTGCTAAGATACCTATCTTGCTGCTGCTTATGTGCTTGTTGTGGAGGGAGCATAAACAACTCCCCGAAACAACTTCACGCCTCTTCAATAAGGCAGTTGATCACATGTTCTCAACAAAAGACGAGGACAGGGAAAGACCACCAGATGCAAAAAAGACAAAGCCAAACATATCAAACGTATCCAAAACAGTACCGATCGAAATAGGACAAATTGCGCTGCGTGGACTCATGAGTGACCAGTTCTCATTTCAAGAAGATGAGTTTAAACCGGAGGCGCTAGACCTGGCACTAAAAGCAGGCATCCTAACCAAGCAGAGTGTTGTCAAAAACCTCAAATCCCACAACAGCATACAATTCATGCACACTATGCAACAATACTGTGCCGCGAAATACTTGCAGACTTTAGAGAAAGGCAAATTTCAGCGCAGTTTGAAGCCATTGTGTTCAACAATAGATCGCGTTGTTTCAAACGAGGACCTTTTGCGTTTTTGCTCTGGTGACAATAAGGAATGCATGACCGACATCGTAAACTTGCTTGGCCGTAGTAAGTTTGATGAGGATGAGCGCAGCTTCAAATCATACGTTATAAATACGATTTGTCGAAACTGCTTTTTTGAAAGCCAGTCAGAAAGGGTCCCACGGGGTCTCACAAGCAACACGCATATCCCATCAAGTATCGATGTGCGTAACAATAACGATTTCCACAGTCTTCTATACTTTCTTGAAATCATCTGTAGGTCCGACAGCGGCAAAGCACAACTGACATGCGTTGAAGTTATTAATGTTGAACGCGCATCTTCGGTCAGTGATTTGGCCTTCGCCCTGGGTTACATGAAAAACCTCGGCAACTTGATGCTCGAAGGATGTCCCCTGGGAAATAGTGCTCTTGTGAAAATTCTGTCCGAACTGAAATGCAACAAACAGTTGACCGATCTTGAATTACTGCAATGTGATGGAATGGGAGGTAGAGCTGTAGAATGGGCCCCACACATCAAACACTTGACAAGCCTCGACAAACTTAAAATATTGGAATGCAAACTTCAGGCAGCAGACATTGAACACATTACCTCGTCTGTAAGTGACATGCCCAGCCTGACTTACTTGAGTCTTGCTGTGAACAATGAATTGGGCGGAACAGCTCCATCGTGGGCCACAGAATTGCCAAATATGACGCACATAAATTGGCTGGACCTGAGCAATTGCGATTTCACACCGACAGACATTGAACACATCGCCACGGCTGTAGGGAACATGCCCACCTTGACCCACTTGACCCTTGGTGTAAACCAGAAATTGGGTGAATTGGCTGAGTCGTGGGCCAAGGAATTACCGAAAATGACGAACTTAAAGACGCTGGACCTGCATTATTGCGATATGTCAAAGACAGACATGAAACACATTGCCTCGGCTGTAGGTGACATGCCCAGTCTGACTGACTTGAACATCTCTCACAACACATTACGCGGATTATTGTGGGCCAATGAATTACCGAAAATGAAAGACTTAAATAAGCTGGACCTGGGAAGTTGCGATTTGTCACAGACGGACATGAAACACATTGCCACGGCTGTAGGTGACATGCCCAGTCTGACTGACTTGGACATCTCTGGTAACACATTTGACGGATTATTGTGGGCCGAGGAACTACCGAAAATGAAACACTTAAATAAGCTGGACCTGGGAAACTGCAATTTGTCACCGACAGACATGAGACACATTGCCACGGCTGTAAGTGACATGCCCAGTCTGACTGACTTGGACCTAAGAGGCAACCCCCTATTGGATGGATTGGATGGGTTTGGCCTACAGTCCCGCAACCCGTCACTTACGGTTCATATGGGTCGCTGTTACTAAAAACAAACTCCAAGTGTGGACATTTTCAACAAGTTAAAAATTTCTACAGGAAAATATCAAAAAGTAAAAACAAAAAGAAATTTGAGAATATATAAGTGTGCTGAACAAAATTACAAAAGAAGGGATAGTCCTGGAAACTTGGACGAGTTGATATTCAACGTGTTATTTATTAACACTCTGAAATCGGGGACTCGGATTACTAAAAAATAATGTCTCAGTCCAGAATGCCTGCTTGCAATTCAAACATTAATATCGTACACTCTCGATTCAGATCGGCAGTACAGTGCAGGGTCACGCTGCGTGTAAGACATAGCTGTTCACCTTCTACATAATGACACAGTGGTTTGCCATCAAAGTCAAACTTACACTCTTATAAGTCCCGGGTCAGATTCGACCCGGAATCCGTGTCAGATTCGACCTGACACACTCCTGGGTCAAAATGACAGTTTTTAATGCATGTAAAAAGCAGAAAGCAGAATTTCTATGTCAAAATCACGATTATTTTAGTCGAAATTAGGATCATATCTGGGTCATATGGCTAGAAGGGTGGCCCTAGCTGGGAGGTAGTGTAATTTTGACCCGGAAAAGTGCCAGGTCAACTCTGACCTTGATTCAGGTCAAATCTGATTTGCCGATTGTGCATCTGCAAAACATTTTAAATTGGCAAACAAAATTATAATAGGCTTCAAACCTGAACGTGTGTGCAAGAAAACATCGTTGATTTGAAAACCGAGTGGATGTATGGTACTCGTTGATTTCTTATCAAACTCTGAGGCTGTTTGGGTGTTTTAGTCCATTTCCTTAACAAGTTCAAACTTGTTGGCCAAATAACATGTATGCAAGTATATAATTATGTATAACGTTAAAACAGTGAGTATCCTTCGAGTACTTTTGGAATTAATCCAACCACTGATGGCAACTACGTGTATATTTTTGTAAATAAAATTATATTTTTATAGATGCGTTGGCCAGACAATTGTATATTTGTGTAAATACCGTTGAAAAATATGAGTATCTTTTCGACTAGTTTTGGGATTACTTAAACCAAAATTGTTGTTATTTTGTTAATAATTTGTATAAACATTGGTGCAAAGATCGATGTGAAGATCGATTTTAAAAACTGCGAGTGATGGAATCATTGTTTTGTCCCGGACCCAGCATCAAAGGGGGCGGGGATACCAGTTGCCTTAGCACCTGTATTCGGGATTATATCCGTTGAAAATCAAGACTACCCAAAAAAGTACCAACTACTATTACACACCCTGATTCTACTAAATTTCTGGGATTGTATATAAACCAAGACCTTTCATGGAAAAAAGCGCATGAATTATATCTGCTCAGTCGTATCCAGAAATATGGGCATCATATGTAAGCTAGCAGCATTCTTCACACATGATATTTATTGAATTTGTACAATGCCTTAGTCTTACCATACATATCATATTGTATGGGGCAATTGTGGCATTGGAATGATAATAGAATACTTAAAGGGAATGTACAACATTTGCTTTTGCTGCAATTTTCAGAAATAAATGGATTTGGAGGATTATGTTAGAGCAAATATTGTTAAACTGACTTGTTTCATGTTTTAGGCTTGTAGATGCTGGGAAAACCAAGAATACCTATCATGTTTTCGTAGTCTGGTTTCCTGATCCCACTTAAGATGAAACGGAGCAATTTATAGACTTTGGTGAATTGTAAGGTCAGAGAATCAGTCTAGCAGGCTTGTACATACCCCTATACAGGTGTGTAATCAATTGCAGCCACGATTTTACAGGATGATTTAGACTGTCATTCCCTAACAATCCAGTAAGGTATTTTGTGGTAATTTGATCATTTCGTTTTGTGATGTTTACAAATGTTGTATTTTGAAGTTCCTTTAAACTTCAAAAAAAGTTTTGTGTAAATTTAATGTGACCTCTTTTCAAAAACATAGTAATCCTCTGTTCTATCTCTGTAAAACATTAAAAGTCAGTGATATTCTTCCCAGCTAGCTACCCTCATGCATCAATACTAACTTACCCAAATATATTTGTTCAATGTTCATAAAAGAGTGATATAATTCATCACCATTTTACAAGACAGTTTAGTGAATTTCATCGTTCCTTTGCACCATCAAGCTTACAACCAAAACTAAGCATGAGGGTCCTAAGCTATGGAACTCATTGGACACTTCCTTAAAAAGTGCATCCAGTCTGTCTCTATTTAAACGTAAATATAAGACTTGTTTAATGAATAATTATTTGGAAACTGATGAAGTCTCACGAGTTACTGGTTACAGGTTTCGTTTATGTGTTCCTTATTTCTGTTACTAATCATATTGTTTTGTCTTGCTAATGTGTAAGTGTCATTATGTCATAATCATGTGTCGAAACATGAATTAATGTGAGAGCCCCAACTCGACAAGTTCTGCTTTTCGGAGGACCTCCATCCACATTTATCTTAAAATCAAAGATAAATGTATCTTCATTGTATCCGTTCAAATCTGTTACACACTGTTATGTAGAATATAGTGTTATTGGTTGATTGATTGATTGATTGATTGATTGAAATATGGATACAAAGAAACTTCTAACATTTTCGATATAAATCAAGTGCGATGTCAACTTGAATTCACCGCAGTCTATGACAGTGTCTTGCACCAGCTAAGATGATGAAAGATTCACTTTGTTAACACTGATTTACTGAATCGAAAGATTTTATAATTTCAATTTACTGAAGCAGATTAGCTATTTACCTGTTTTTCATTTATATCTGAATCACTCATTAAAACTCTTCCAAATAAAAAAAACTGCAAGTAATAATCTGATGGAATAGACGTTTAGACTGCATTCAGGTTCAATTTAGATATATGTTGTATCTTACAGTTGTTTTTGGCGTGATCGTTTCGTGTGAATTGTATATTCTAATATGTTGTATTAACATTCAAAGTTGTTTTGACTTGTAAAAAGAAGGCCGTTGGGATGCAACACAATAAGCAACCCGTAAATTTCAAAATTACCACGCAATTTGCATATCTGAGTTGCATTTCTGAAAGATAATTCACGAACCTCGCTTTTCGCCCTTTTGATTTTAAAATACTGATTAGTAACGTTTAAACTGTTTTAAAATCGAATAAAGAAAATGGAAAAACGAATCCTTTAGTACTTTTGTATCGTTTGTGATACATGTACGTCAAAGGAAAAAGAAAAACCCTTTTACTCCTTTCTTAAGAAAAAGGGAAAACTATCGATTATCAAGTTTCAGTAGGCCCTATTGCTTTTTAAAATGGGTTTGTCAAAGAAAACGAATTATAACTTTCGTTTTGCGTTCACAGTTGGAAATATGCACTCGTATATTAACAATAATTATTTGCTTTACTTTTGTACTAACAGAAACACCGTAAACACGAACAACTATAAACTTTCAGAAACACTTTTTGCCAAAAGAAAAAAAAAGAAAAAAAAAGGGTAACAGGAAAAGGAAAAAAACGAAGCCCAATAAAAGCACAATGAATTATGAAACCCGAATGCGGCATATGCAAATACGTACTCTTCTCCGCGGCCCGCCCCCCCCCCTCCCTTTTTCAGAACTACTCCACTTCAACCTCGTCCCCAGGGTGTCGAGCAGTACGCGCTCACCACTACAACGCGGTTGGAAATAAAGTAAGCACTGGGGACGAGGTTGACTCCACACGTCATAAGCGGGCGCAGAGGGCGCCCTTGCTGATTGGCTTTGGGGGGGTTCCCCGTATATTTTTTAGCTATGACGTAAGGGAAATCCCATTCACTGCTGGGATTTCGCAATCGCGAAGTGAGTCAGAATAGTAAATTCCGTTCACAGTACTATCATATTTTTTTTTTTTAGAGAAGAACACTTTCAAAATTTTGCTCAAATTCGCCAGACACCAGTTCTAGTCTCACAGATAAACACTGCAGACGCTTCTCTGAGGTAAGTGGACATTACAAACTGACAAAGTTTTGTGAACAATGATGAACGGATGAATGTATGAACGATTTTGGTTTTATAAAATTTAGCCTAATCCGAAATTCAAAAACGGTGGCGTCCGGAAATTGGGCACAAATTGGTGGAGTGTTCTCTAACGTGGCACACTTCAATAAATCTCGGGAAAATTCCAATTCCAAATTAACATTTAAGAATTTCTGTAAATTTGATAAATTCTGATAAACAATTATTAATATTAGATATTAATAAATACCTTGGAGAGTTGATGGTTTCTGATTGGTCGAGACTCGATCACGTGGCCGGTCATTAACGGTGATAATGGACCGGCTTCAAAGATCAAGCGAATACATGGCCCCTGAACCAGCATTGATCAAGCCCCGTTCAGCCCCATGCAAGCCAATGATTGGTCAAAATATAGTAACAGTCCTACGGTAGCTTTTAACAATTGAGCACAGCACATGCGCTCAACCCCCATCGCGTGAGACTGACGCGCGCGTACGCTCTACAGTTGCTAAGGATGCGTGCGTGCGCGCGCGTAAGGAAGTTTTGAAACGACATCGTACAGAAGTGCAGTATATACTGAGGATGTTTACGACGAAAGCGTAGATCCGATTTATTTTCTTTGAAACACTTCACCCACCGACATATTTACCTTTCCTAAACCGAGCATCTTTGTAATTCCGGACACAAAGAATGTGTAAACGAGATTTCAGCTTCCTCCATCAGGTAAAGATATGAAAACATTGTTATAATTTGTTTCGCTACGGCAGCAGTTTCTGTTGAGTTTACGTCGTTATAGCTGTTAAGCTAAAATATGGCCCATGAACATGAACACAAAAAAGTCTGGAAATATCGCCGGAAAAAAGTCACAAAATTGGAGCATTTTAACTGTTTATTTCGTCATAAAGGTATTTATTAATGGGAATAACAGTGTGAGGATCCGGTCTTCACTGTGTGATAATGACCGGGTGTGGGGTTGACCGCTGTTAATGGACCTCGACTTCGTCTCGGTCCATTAACAGCGGTCACCCCCACACCCGGTCATTATCACGCAGTGAAGACCGGCTCCTCACACTGTTATTCCCTTAGTAACATACTATTACTCGGAAAATTTGGGACTCTCCTCAATACTGTGCCCAGCCCGATGTTTGTCAGAATTGTTTTTTTCTTATTTTTCGCAAGGCTTGCAGATGAATTCGCACGGCACCAACCGTAAGCTGCTTAGGAAAAATAGTAATTTGTACCCCTACTAGTAGAAACTGTTCAAAAATTACAAGAAAAGGTGTCAAATATTGGGCGATCGTGAAGTGAAGGACCCCTGTTTTATTTTGATCAAATTAGAGTCAAAAATATTTTTGTTTGCTCAAAAATCACCTTTACAATCAAAAGCAGACTTTTCCCAATTCTAATGACACCCGTTTTGCAATTTTGAACAGATTATAGGGGTAGAAAACATGATTTTCCTGCGTGGTTTGTGCCTTGCGATTCAGTGCGCAGTGCGTGCTTGGTACATCACGCGGTGACCGCCATCTTTATTTTCGGGTCGCGTGTTGTGTCGCGCTGTCATCGTCATTTTACCCCCAAATTCCCCCCCCCCAAAAAAAAATCAAAACCCTGCCCTCTATCTATGACATACATGTACCTGTTTATTGAGAATGTCGCCAACTAGTTTGGTAGGTCTTATAATTTTTAAAGTGGATTTTGTTCCCTTATAGGGAACCGGGCCCTTCACTTCACGATCGCCAAATATTTGGAGAAGTCTGCTTTAGAATGAAAAGGTCATTCTGACTAATAAAAAAACACCCTTGACTCTAATTTAAAACTAAACAGGGGCCCAACACTACACGATCGCCAAAATATTCACAAGATTACAACTAACAAACAAAATGTGACAGAGAATTTTTTTCATTCTGACACGCAGGACGTCCACGTGGCTGAGTGGTCTGAAGCAGCCTGCCAACGAACTAGTCATATAGTGTACTTACATTACCATGATGCAACAGGAGGCAGGTGAGTATCTGCAGTAGCTAGCCCCATAAATGTGGCCAATTTACTGGACTACCTCCATAAATAAAGGCCACACTTCCACCATGTACAAAAAACATGTCGAACTTTGGTAAATTTACATTTTCACATTTAGGCTTAGTTTGTAATTTGTTTTTGCTTTAGAAGCATACTCGCCCTCTTTATAGGCTAATCAGAAAGTGCTGCCTTTTTCAGATGTCTATTTTTCGTGAAATTTCCAGATTCGTTTGCACACGTTTGCGTATCCAAATTTCAACATGAAATTTCACGAAAACTAGACATCTGAAAAGGCAGCACTTTCTGATTAGCCTATAAAGAGGGTGAGTACATGTTTGCTTCTAAAGCAAAAATAAACTAAAGCCTAAATGTGAAAATAAAAATTTGACAAAGTTTGACATGTTTTTGTACATAGTGGAAGTGTGGCCTTTATTCACGGAGGTATATCTAGTAAATTGGCCACATTTATGGGGCTAGTGTGTAGCTAGTTGCAGTTGGAGTCAATTTGTAACTTTACTTGGGAGTGAAGGGGGATTTGCCGCCCTTCACCTCTCCAAAAAATTTGTTCTGAGTCATTGCCTGTTTTTTTCCCCCATTTTTTCTTTTTCTATGAACGGTCAAATTAAAAAAAAAATGGGAAGATTTCTGTACTAGGCCACCACTTACCTGTCGTCAAACACATTTATTTTCACGTCACCTTGTGATTTCACCCAAGATGAATCTAGGAAGCTCTGGCAATGCGACAAAAATTTAGGACAAATGTGTTTTTATAGCACATTTTTGGACGCACTCGTCGTGCAGAACTACAGTTGGAGGCAGCCTGTCATTTTGATTGAAGTGTCCGGAAGACAGCGGTGTGTTATACGCATGACATTGACAACCATGACAACGCATGAGCCGGCCAATGACAGTGCAGTACGTCATTATGAATATTTAATTTCTCATGAATATTTAGTTGATTTCAATGAATACTTAAAGGGAATATACATCATTTGCTTTTGCTGTAATTTTCCGAAATGGATGGAATTGGGGGGTTGGAAATATATAGCAAATATAGTTACACTGACTTTTTTGAGGTTTTGGGTTCGAAAATGCTATAAAAACCAAGAAAAACAATCATTTTCCTGTAGACTGGTTCCCTGACTCCATATAAGAAGAAACAGCAGTTTACATACATTGGGGAATTGTAAGGTCAGGGAACCAGTCTAGCTGGCTTGTACCCGTTCATAGGTGTGTAATCGATTGCAAACAAGTGCGATGGTCAATTGGGGCCAGTGTTTGAAAAAAAAGCCAGTTTTTTCCAACGCTGGTCGGCCGACCAGCGTTGGAAAATGATACAAAAGTACCACTTTTCTTGACAATGACAGTAAACCAGGTGCCATGATTTTACAGGATGCTTAACACTGTCATTCACTAACAGTCCGGTAAGGTATTTCAAAATGATTTGGTAGTTTTATTTTTTGATGTTTGCAAATGTTGTATTTTCCCTTTAAAATACATCCAAAGATTGATCATTGCAACAAGTGATCGTGCGCAGTCTAGCGTTAAAATGTCGTGTTTCAAACAAGAGTCCGAGGTTCAAATCTCGATGAAGTAAGTGACTGATTAATAAATAGGAATAAAGGAAAGGAGAGGGTGAGAGTAGAGGAGGGAAAGTGGAGGAAATAACCATGAAGGATGCAACTTTTTGGCACTTGAAAAAAGATGTGGCCTAGTACGGAAATCTTAAAAAAAAAAATTTTTAATCTTCTTTTAAAGACAATGTTTCTAAGTACAGATGACAATTGGAGATGGAATCAAGTGCATGTATCATTTTATTGACTGTTATTTTTTTAAAAGGATATTTTGCTTTTTGCGTCTGCTTGTAGGTTCCCCACAACCAACTGGATACATAGGAAATATCGGCAATATCAGCGGTAGCAACAACCCTACTGTTGTTGGTTCAAGTGCAGTTAATATCAATTACAACTTCCCAATGGCGGGACCAGGTAAATACATGTATAATTTTGTTAAGATGAAACCAATCGAGTATACTACATTAACATGGACACAAAAGACTGGTTGCCAGTTCCGCGAGCTGGCACGTCGCCAATTTTGTTTGGGCACAACAATTTCGCTCGTATCCCCTGCCCTGCAAACAGGGCGCTAGGAAAGGCTGATGAGCTTCACAGAATCTTGTGAAGGAAGTGGGGTGGCATTGTGGGTAATTTATCATGAGCTATATAATGTAGCATCCAGCTGCAGCTGTTTAAGACTGCGGTTAGCTAAGGCCAAAAAAAAAAGTTTCCGGTTTCTGGTATGGATCGAGCTTGCCCAAAAAGTGGTGCGGCGACGCGGCTTTTTTTTTTTTACCTGTTTTTTTTTGCTACAAATGTTGGCTGATGACTGCAAATGGTGCCCAACTAAACTTAGTGCAAATATATGGGAGTCCAGAGAGGCCACATAAAGCTTATTCTCGATCATAACCCCATCTAAAAACACGTTAAAATTGTGCAGCAGCAGGATTCCAGTCAAAACCAGTGAGTTTGGCGGTTTTGAGACATTATTGAAAAAAAACTTTTTCATTTTGCCGACACGTATGGCTACGGCGACGCGTGCGCATACCAGAAACCGGAGACTTTGGGGGGCCTAATGCACGCAAATGCTATCCGAAAACTTTCTCATAGCAATGCATGCATTCCATACTAGTTGTGATTTCTTTTTCACTGCAGACCATGTGGACAACATTTAAGCATTGCATGATCCTTCATTAATTCGAAACGCAATGGAGCCTGAGCAAGTGACAGGAAATGAAAATTTACAAAACAGTTTTACAAATTTTTACTAAATTATTACGCTTTTCAACAAAAAATGAGCATTAAGAATGGGAATAAAAAGAGTAGTGACTTGGTCTAAGCAGCCATTTCAAACCTTGCAGGGTCGTGGCCGTGATGACTTGCAGGTCACAGGTCACACAAAATCTATCCAATCAGAGCGTGAATTCATCAGCCCTTCCCAGCCAATAGTTTGTACATTGCGATTGACTTGAACTTGCCTTCAGTAACAATTTAAGGAACCAGATAAATGTATGGCTTATTCGGAGTGAAGTGATAACCACAAGAAGGTTATTGCTAAAATCTTAGTCAATCTTATTACAATGTCCAATCAATTATTTTTTTTTGTACACCTGCAGTTTTGAATTTTTTTGTCTGAATCTGTTTTTGTCGGTGTAATAAAAAGTAAATGACGTTGTACACAATGTATAAGGCAACCCTTGATAAGTTTGTGTCCAACAGCAGTACAAAAGCGAAAACGTTCGTTTATTCACTTTTTGGCAAATTTATTTTGGTGCAATATGCCATACTAAAGCACTGGAAATCCCAAGTCACATTTTTCTTGTTACATATTTTCTACGTCTTGGAAGACATTCAATCTGTTTCATAAACAGGGTTTAATTGAGGCAACACATTGTTTCTTGTTTTGTTAGGAATGGGGGCACCCGGACCTCAGCAAAATCAGCCGGCAGCAGACCAACAAGCAAGAGGTGAGGATCCCTACCAAGAAGCTGGTAACAAGACTAGGGACATTTTGAAGGAAGTTTATAAATGAACAGGCAGTTACGTGCAGTTGTTGCCTGGGGTTGATAATGACCAAATGCACATAGCTGGTATATACACTTAAGTACAGTTAGAAATGCAGTAAGGGGTAGCAGTGACTGGCCAGAAAGGAGAAACTGTAAACTCAACAGAGTATGCCAAAATATTCAGATTAAGGACAAGAGCTGGTGAACTCATCACACTCCTCGTTTTCCTTGGCCTCAGAGGAAAGTCAACCAAGAGGTTCAAGCTTGCCTTTCTTTTCAAGATGTGATCAACTTCTTGGCGAATAGTTGGGATTTGAAAAAAATGAACTTCATAAATTCATCCTGGCCAACCCAAATGAGGTCTTGATTCTTTTGGATGTGTGTCTTTGATGAAATGAAGACCAAAACACTTGATGCAGCCAGCCTCATTTGGTTCTATAAAAAAAAAAACCATTAGAGAAAACTTACTGTGAGCGTATTTTTGGTGTATCAACCCACCTCTCTAATCTTGAGACACTGATGTCAAAATCACTCGTCAAATATCCTTGTACACACGTAGAGGTTCTGGGTTTACTGACGAGGATGTTAATGAATATGCTGGGAAATTCTGTGACAAAGATCCTGAAAGTGGCAATGCACTAATCCAAACCATTGGGAAGTCCAACACGCTGCGTGATTTTGCTACGCATCAAATGTTTTTGCATCTAACAATTGGCAGCAAAACTGTTGAGGTCAGCAATTAGGCAGCAATTATTTGTTGGCCTATATTGGGCGTGGATTATTCATAGTATTACTTAATATGCCTATTGTTATTTGTTTTTCCTCAGAACCCCCACCTTTAGATGCCAAACTTCTGAACCAGGTCGCTAAGATGCTTGGTCCTAATTGGACAACAGTGGCATTTCAGCTGGACTTTACAATGGTAGAGGTTCAGACTATTGAGAAAAATCATGAAAAGGATATTGCAAGGCAAGGTCTGGAAATGCTTGTAAAATGGAAACAGGCCCAGTCCACCACTGATGAACAGCAGAGGACCACGTTGTGCAACGCACTGAGGAAGGACGGAAGAGCAGATGTTGCCAAATTTCTGCAGGGTTAATACAGGTACGTGTCTTTTGTCGTAGCATGGGTAATAAGTTACTGCATAAATTAAATTTTAAACATGTGTCCGCACATTGTATGCATAACGACATTTGTATGTCAAAAATGACAATTGTCTATGTCAACATGACGATTATGTCAGATCGATTCTCTTCAGCTTCTACACAAATGACACAGTGGTTTGTCGTCGTAGTTGAACTCTTATAAGTCCTAGTCAGATTCGACCCAGAATCTGGGTCAGATATGACTTAACACACTTCCTGGTCAAAATGACACTTTTTTGGTCGAATGACAATTAGTCCTTGGGTCAAATAGCTGGTAAACGACAATTCAGCGTTATTTTGACTCGGGGGAAAAGAGCAGGGGCCAATTTCATAGAGCTGCTTAAGCACAAAATTTGCTTAAGCACAAAAATGTCTTGCTTAATAAAATCAGGTTACCGGCCAAAACTCCATGCAATTGTTATGCTAAGTAAACAACAGCTAAATACCAGTCACAAGCAATGTACATCACATGGAGTTTTGGCCGGTAACCTAATTTTACTAAGCAATGTTTTTTCGTGCTTAAGCAAATTTTCTGCTTAAGCAGCTCTATGAAATTGGGCCCAGGTCCAATCTGACCTGGGTTCGGGTCGAATTTGATCTGGGACCTTATTTTTTTAATGTGTGTAAAGAAATATTAGGTTTTGCTTTTTCCCCGATGTATAAAAAAAGCAGGAAGTTGTGGGTTCAAGTTCCACCCGAGTGATTTTCCCAACTTTCACTCGGGAGGTAACACACTGAGTATACAGTGTTAATACGTCGGTGAAGGGCAAAAACCTAACGTTGATTTACATCACCCCGACGTAAATTCCATTATAACTAGTTTGCTGCGGTACCCGCTGCTACATGTACGTCAGATTGGGACTAGCCAACCGATCTTGTTAGCTCGGTGGTCGAGTGGTAAGACACCTGCACTAGAAAGCAGGAGGTCGTGGGTTCGAGTCCCACCTGAGTGATTTTTTGTTTCAACTTTCACTTGGGAGTTATCACACTGAGTATTGTTTATACGTCGCTGAATGGTTAAAGGTATAGTCCATCATTTGCAGCTATCCCAAAAGTAACTTGCGTAATTATTGTTGAAAAACATACTTGGTTGAAAGATAGTAAGGGGCCTAAACTCCCTGTGAAATTATTCTTTCTGGCAAGCTGTGATTTTGAAGTAATCTGCAATGAAAGAAGGCCTTTCCAACGGTGCTTCTTAACATGCACTGTAGGAAATTTAAATTAGTAGTTCGTTTTGCAAAGCGCGCGCAAGCATTGGCATGACGCACGCGCGGTTGCTATGATTCGTGGGATCAGTGCGCGACATCGCGTAGCTGCAATCGGCTCAGTGAGAACTTGTCTTGGACGCTGAATTCAGGCCCAATTCAAAACATGATTCAGCAACTTTTGATTTGAAATTGAGGTCCTAGAATGCTGTTTTTCTCGGAATATACAGCTGAAGCTGTGCTGAAACTTCATCAGGTTAGTTGTTCAGTACCCTTCTTTAGATTTTGAGCACTTTTGTTGCTTCAAACGAACAAAATGCACAAATTACAAATGATGGACTTTACCTTTAAACTTAATATTGATCCTCTGTTTTACTGTCTCTATTTTCTCCAATTAAACCTGCCACGCTTATCAGTTCATTCTCTTAATTGACCTGTTCTAGGCACCACAGCAAAAGCAACTCAGAAATTTGAGACTGGGTAGTGGCTGGCTTTCACGTGGTCAACGTCCCCCTTGCATCCAGCCCGTGAATCCCGCCGAGTCTACAGTTCCCGACAAGTTCCAGCAGTCTACAATTCTGACATTCCATCCAGGTGACCAATGAGGCCAGGCCAGGCCCAACCAAGTCCAGCCCAAAGCTCCCATCAAAATGGGCAGTTGTAGTACCGGTACTAGTTTTTTCATGAATTTTGTTATACTACTTAATAATTTTTTTACTAAAATCAAGTGTGGCATTTTCGTTATGGATTCGCTGTTTTTGTGAGAGTACTGGTATTTGATGTACAGCTTGTAATTTTTGTTCATAAGCTAACCGTAAAAGAGTAGAATCTCACTGGATTAGCAAATGCGACAAAGGCATAAACTTAAATGTTATTTAGTTGGCATGTGCTCATTATCGACTCTCACCCACGACTTAATCACCTGATGTGTGGTGTACCCTATATTTTTCTCTGCATTTGTGTGTGATTGTTCACAAAGACTGCCTTTTTCCATTCAAATGCCTTTTTTTCAATGGGCTTACCCCCGAAAATATTTGTAAAGAGTGCCCTGTTTTTACGAAGTGCCCTTTTTTTCTGAACAAGTGCCCTTTTCAAAAAAGAAGTGGTGCCCTTTTTTGTGGCATTTGGCAGGCGCGGTTCTAGAACCCATATTTTGTGGGGGCTAGCACGGTGGATCCAGAATTTTTTCAGGGAGGCGTGCTGAAATGTTGACTGGTTATTTTTTCCAGACACTTATAATAGGCCTCCAAAAATCAATAGGGGGGGGGGGGGCGGCTCATGCCATATTTTCAATGGGGAGCACCAATAAAATCCTAAAATAATTCACACTATATTAACTAATGCACCCTCGTCACGGCTATTTCTTCTTTAGGGGGCTGGGGAGACCGTTCGCATGTACATCACAATCCTTCTTTTTGCTAATGATATATTTTTTTTTTACGGAATTTATTTTTGGGGGGCAAGACCAAATTTAGGGGGGGGGGGCTACAGCCCCCCCTAGCCCCCCCCTAGCCCCCTGCCATGTACTGAAATGTGTATCCTTGTGGAGATATCTCTTTGTCCTTATGTACCAACATTTTAGAGTGTGAAAATGCTAGTTTCAAAATGCTCCTATAAATTAGAATTAATTTCCTAAACTGTAATTCGGACCAAATATGCCTTTCATACATAATATTTTTATGTATAAACGCACCTTGAGAATTCCTATTTTTAGTCAAATCCAATAAAAATGTGTGAATAAAATCACACTCTTTTACGTAACATTGTTTCACAGTTTGCTCTTCTGTATGTTTATTACTTGATGGAAGTTTAACCTTTAAGGGTGGGCGTCAACCAATTCTCAAAAATGGGGGGGGGGGGCATACCTTGAACAGGACTAATGCGAGCTTGAAGCACGCTCAAAGCCTAAACGGATACTACAAGTTCTGTGGTGCGATCTGAGGCGCAATTTCTGACCACTAAAACCATTTTTTTTTTTTTTTTTGCCGTAGATCATCTTTAAAACATTTTTGAGTACGAGTCATTGAAGCAGCTATTGCGAGCTACATTAAGAATCATTATAGAAGGCTACAATTTTTATTCGGGGATGAAAAAGTGAGGGGGGGGGAAACAATATGATATCCCCGCCCCCCCCCCCCTTAAAAGTGGGGGTACCCCCCCCCCCCCTGTACCCCAACGATTGCAATGACGCCCACCTTTGAAGCAATTTGCTAGAAGCACCCAATAATCATATTCAAGCCACTGCAGTATAAGTACAGAGGCGAGTAAAGTGCAGAATGAAATAGCTCATTAATCCTAGTTAGTTCAATCAGTCGAGGGGGGGGGGGCTCAACAATTAAATCTGAAATCTGCTGCTTGCATGTATTAAGAAAGTGCATGTTTAAAGTTGTTTTTTTTTTGTTACTAAAGCAATGAGGAATCTAAATGGCTATTTGTGACTTTCCTTAAGCGTATATACAGCTTTATGAAATGCAAATAAATTGATAAAAAAAAGAGCGCCCTCATATCAAAAAGTGGTGCCCCCCCCCCTTTTTTTTTTTAAATTGCAGCACTTCCGTCGACCTGGAAATTAGGGGAAATGTTGTTTTGGATCTAGCTATAATTGGTGCCCCTTATAACATATATCCTCCCCCCGGCCCCTTCCCCCATAGTGAAAAAAATCCTGGCTTTAGTGTGCCCCACTGATGATAATCCGATACGAAAGAACAAATGAATACGTCTTGCAGCGATAATTGATCATTAAAGGCGGAACAATTGATTGCCATACATGCAGAATAGAGTTGAAGGTGCACTAGCTGGCAAAATAATATGAAATATTCATTTCATATTTTGTGTTCATTTTATAGAACTTTAGTGTGATTCTGAAGACCACTTAAACTGCAAGCGAAGTATAGATGTACAACAGCATTCAGGCTTAAATCCATTCCGAGTGAAAATGAAGACTACCAAATGTGGATAAAGAAACTTTTGTCTTTCTTATTTAAATGAAATTGCAAGTGAAATCGCGTGTTGATTTGGGGCCACCGTAGTGCATTCATGGAGTCCGAATAAATAAATGGTGCGCAACATCAAGAGAGGGCGCCATTTCGTCTATGGACACAGATCGATCGATGGATCATGCATCAGGAACAGGAAGCAGTGCCTTTTGTAAACAGGTGAAGTGGTTTTGGGCTTGGCTTCGACAACTGTTGAAAATTGTAATTAAAACAGTTACAGTTTCGCATATTGCTTACAACAGAAGCTCAGCAAGAAAGAAGTGCGGAGGGCTGTCAGCGAATTGTAGTGAGAAAGCTGACAGTGAGTGACACATCTTTTGAAAAAAATGTTGCAACCAAGTTGAAGTGAACTAGACCATGTAGACCGTGTAGACAGTAGACGCCATCTTCCGCGAATAAAATTGGAGAGTCAAGAAAATGTTCTAACTTCTAAGTAATTCCTAATAACAAAATTGGAAGTATTTCCCAGTCCCAGATTCATGTCGTATCATCATTTTGCAATAAATGATCTTCATCATGTTCATTGAGATTATTTAGAAAAGAGTGGGCGTCAGGTTGCAACATTTTTTTCCTCTTCTTACTAAAGTAAGTCTTACTATTCTATACTTATTGGCCCTATAGTCCGAAAATTTGGGACTCTCAAAATTGTTGAGAAATTTAGACATCTTTCTGGAGTCCATATGTGCCACTTTCGGACTAAACTCCTCAGTACGTTGGGAAACCAGACGTGTGGCCTGACGTACGGCGCAGCAATACTGAGGCCACACAAGTGGGGCTAAGTATTCAATGGGCATTTTTTTTTTATTTTAGTCATCCCCCATCCCCCTCAGTCCTTGGAAAAGATTGGCAAAAGACCTTAAAATTATCAGACCTTTGTTTGCATATATTTATTTATTTTTTCGTACGAAACGAGTTGACTTGGGACTGAGTTGGCATGCACTTGTTATCTGCTCCCATAGGTGCTGCCACGCTGCAATAATCTGCAGCAGCCTGCCAATGGACTGATGTCCCTACCACGATGCAACAATCTGAAGCAGCCTGCCAACGGACTGATGTCCCTACCACGATGCAACCATCTGCAGCAGCCTGCCAATGGACTGATGTCCCTACCATGATGCAACAATCTGAAGCAGCCTACCAACGGACTGATGTCCCTACCACGATGCAACAATCTGAAGCAGCCTACCAACGGACTGATGTCCCTACCATGATGCAACAGGAGGCTCGGGTACTCGCCCCCTCATTTGCAACAGGTGAGTACGCAGTACATGTAGTTGCTTGGAGTCAATTTACAACCTTACTTGGGCATGGAGGGGCATTTACCACCCTCCCCCTCCCCACCTGACCCCAAGATTTGTTTAGTTATAGCCTAGATTTTTCATGTACTTCTTTTTCTATAAACAGTCAGTTAAGAAAAAATCTTCTTTTAAAGACGTTTTCCAAGTACGGACGACCGAGTTGGAATCGAGTACATGTACATGCAACATTTTGTTGGCCGTTATATTTTTTAGGGATATTATACTTTTTGCTTCGGATTGTAGATTCCCCACAACAAACTGGAACCATCGAAGACCTTGGCGCAGTCGGCGGTAGCAACTACCCTACCGTTTCTGGTTCTAGTGGAGTAAACGTCACTTACAACTTCCCGTTGGAGGGACCAGGTAAATATAATCTAGTTTGTTGAGATTGAGATTCATTAGTAAAACATTTGCAATTATTAGATTTATGTGCTCGTCAGTTTGCAAATACAGTCATTACAGCGGCCGCTTGTCGTATACAAACATACTACGTGTCACAGACTCCCACCTCATGGTTCTGGAACGCAAAAAATACTAAGCAGGAACCGGATTTTAAACACATTTTTGCAATTTGTTATTTCATCATTGGCTTTGGGCAAAGCACTTGGATTCGAAGGCCGGCTAAATTTATACCCTCTTTTTAAAGGGAATGTACAACATTTGCTCTTGCTGCAATTTTCAGTAGTTAATGGATTTGGGGGATTAGAATGTTATAGCAAGTATTGTTAAACTGACTTGTTTCACGCTTTGGGCTTGAAGATGCTGGAAAATCCAAGAAAAACATCATGTTCTTGTAGTCTGGTTCCCTGACCGCACTTAAGATGAAACAGAGCAGTTTGTCGACTTTGGGGAATTGTAATGTTAGAGAATCAGTCCAACAGGCTTGTACCCCTTCACATGTGTGTAATCAATTGCAAAGATAATGCGGGAAAACTTTTTGTGAAAAATTAAGAGCAGAAAAAAAAAACCAGATTACTCCAACGCTGGTCGGCCAACCAGCGTTGGAAAAATACCAGTTTTCTTGAAAATATCAGCACACCAGGAGCCACGATTTTACAGGGTGCTTTAGAATGTCATCCCCTAACAATCCAGTAAAATATTTTGATCATATTGGTAATTTGATCATATTGCAGGCCTTGAATTTGGGAATTTTTAGGGCAAGGCCACTTTGGCCTTGAATGGAGCAAAATTATATAGGGCACCAAGGCCAGTTGGGAGGGCACCAAGGCCATATATCTGCAGAAGGGGCACAGAGGCCGGCTAAAAAAAAATGCAAATTTATATCGGCGATCATGTACTTTAGGGCCCCCCTTTAGTTTCGATCAAATTTGAGCCAAAGGTACTTTTATCATTCAAAAAATTACCTTTTCAACCTAAAGCAGACTTCTCTCAGCTTATATTGCACCTGTTTTGTAATTTTGAACAGTTTTTGGGGATAGAAATTACGTTTTTGTAAGTAGTTTTATGGTTTGTGACATGCGATCGCCATCTCTATTTTCGTGTTGCGTTTTTTCGTTGTCGTTTTCCCTCCAAATTCCCCTCAAAATTCGAAACCCTTCCCTCTATCTATAACCTACCTGCATGTTCTTAATGTGGATTAAAAGTTGATTTTGTTCTCTTAGGGAATCAGGCCCATAATTAATACACGATCGCCATTTACAATGTCCGCTTTTGACAATCGGAATTTGAAACGCCATGTGCACGCGTGTTGTATGCCCCAAGCTAGTTTGCCTCGTACACGAACATCAATGCGTTCTGTACCGCGCATGCAATTCGCAAGCACTGAGAAAAAGAAAGTCGGTTGACTGCACGTAAGATCTGCCGTACGTACTCCTGCTGGTATGTGTGTGTACGAATACAGACATATACTTTTGCGGCGGGGGTGTCGTTTCTTGAAGTATCGGCACATACAGGAACTGGAGATTCAGTTGTCAGTGTACATGTACGTACGTACGTGTACGTGTGTGTACATCATACAGTGGGCAATCGCGGGCGTTTGGCCGGCCGGCCACGGCCGGCCGTACTGCGCGCGTGATTGATTCAGCGAGATATTAAGACAACTGATCGGGCTGGCATGGCATCGAAATACATTGTCAATGTGTGGAAAAACAACTGGAATCAAGGATTGTAGTGGTTTTAATAGGCTGATGGATGTTTTTGCAAAAAGGGCACGACGGCCAAGGTAATTATGGGGCAAGGCAAAACTGGCCGTGAAGACGGGGATTTTTTGTGGGGCACCTCGGCCAGTAAGAAGGCAACGACGGCACTGGCCGTCGTGGCCGTCGTTCAATTCAAGCCCTGATATTGGGTTTTTTTTTATATTTGCAAGTGTTGTATCTTCCCTTTAAAAGCTAGCACTTTTAAATAATCAGAAACAGTATTGTACAGAGTGAGTCAAAAAGGGGTCATCTAAAAGTAGTTTATGAAATTGGCTTTCCACTTATTATTATTTTTTGGTGCTACATATTTATTAAGATTTGAGATATATTTTTTTGAGGTTTGGGTTCCGCTTTTTTTACTCGCCCTGTATAACACAATTAGGTTTTGATGTCGGAGATCAGTGAAAACAAATTCTAGACCCAAAGCCACACCAGATGGCGTATGTAAGATCATATTTTCACTTTTTCACTTTTCGTTGACACTGATACAAATGACATTCTCTCTTGTCTAGTTGTTATATAGTGTTCAAACATTCATGACTCTAAATTGACTCTAGCTAAATATTTGCTCACCTGGATTCGAATTGACATTCTAGACCTAATGAACTCGACTTGAGTCACTTCTTTAAGATGACTCGACTTGACTCAAGTCACTTCTGTAATAGTAGTTCATCTTGGGTTAACACTGTCCAGTTAACTTGTTTGTACACCTACTGCAGTACCATGTTGTTGATCTGAATCTATTTTTGTTGGTGTAAAAAATAGTGAATACATATAGTACATGACATTGTAGGTTAGTTCATACTTCGAGCGAAAGCAAGTGCAAAAGCGAAATTTGTTCTCTGAAATTTCGCTTTGTTTTTGCTTTTGCACAAAGTGTGAATCTATGGAATCAATCCTAAAGGGCCGGGGTTCCGCCCCCCCCCCAACTGTTTTCGCGATACGGGTACATTAAAAAACATTTCGCGATCCAGGAAAACTGTATTTCTGCATTTATGTAGTGTACACAGAGCAGAATTACAATTCATGCATATTGTAACGTCATCCGGATCCTGGGTATTCACACGCCAGACGAAGGAAACCACAGATACTATTCTCCAGGGTTTCGGGGCTAACGGCCATTTATTCTTGCCACTCTCTTACATGAAGCTCTCTTTTTATACAACTCACTACCAAGACAACGTTATATGAAAATGTCCACTACTGAGTCGGTGCAGTCCAGCAACGGGTCGCCCTGGCCAAGCGCAGGGGCTCCGACGCTACGTTTACACTTTGAGTCCGTGCTGGCGCCCTCTGCTGGCGGCCAAGGACCCCATTACACAGGAGGACCCTTGTTCGTCTCCGAACAAGCAGCGCCTCTGCTGGGGTCTCCTGGTCTCCGTTGTGGTCACCTCTGGGGTCACCTCTGGGGTCACCTCTGGGGTCTCCTCTGGGGTCTCCTCTGGGGTCTCCTCTGGGGTCTCCTCTGGGGTCTCCTCTTGGGTCTCCTCTGGGGTCTCCTCTGGGGTCACCTCTGGGGTCTCCTCTGGGGTCTCCTCTGTGGTCTCCTCTTGGGTCTCCTCTTGGGTCTCCTCTAGGGTCTACTCTTGGGACTCCTCTGAGGCTTCTTCTGGGGTTTCCTCTAGGGTATCCGCTGGGGTCTCCTCCGGGGTCTCCTCTGGGGTCTCCTCCGGGGTCTCCTCTGGGTTCTTCTTTATTGACTTTATATAGAGCAACTCCACCAGCTCCCCTCCATTGACTCCCATGCGGAGCAGCTCCATCCACTCCGCTCCATTTACTCCCATCCAGAGCAACTGCTCCAGCTTTGCTCCATTGACTCCTGTGCGAAGCAACTCCATTGGCTCCACTTCATTGACTCCTGTGCAGAGCAACTACCCGGCTCCGCTCAATTGACTCCCGTTTGGAGCAATTGCCTGGCTCTGCTCCATTGACTCCTGTGCAAAGCAACTGCACCGGCTCCGCTCCATTGACTCCCGTGCAGAGTTACTGCCGGGCTCTGTCCCATTGACTCCTGTGCGGAGCAACTGTGCCGGCTCCGCTCCATTGACTTCCATGCGGAGTAACTCCATTGGCTCCGCTCCATTGACTCCTGTGCGGAGCAACCGTGCGACTCCGCTCCATTGACTCCTGTGCGGAGCAACTGCACCGGCTCTGCTCCATTGACTCCCACGCGGAGCAACTCACCGGCTCCGCTCTGTAGACTCCCGTGCGGAGCAACTGCACTGGCTCCGCTACATTAACTCCTGTGCGGAGCAACTCCATCGGCTACACTTCATTAACTCCCGTGCAGAGCAACTGCCCGGCTCGGCTCCATTGACTCCCGTGCGGAGCAACTGCGCCGGCTCCGCTCCATTGACTCCTGTGTGGAGCAGCTCCACTCCATTTACTCCCACGCAGAGCAACTCCACCGGTTCCGCTCCGTAGACTCCCGTGCGGAACAACTGCGCCGGCTCCGCTCCATTGACTCCCGTGTGGAGCAACTGAGCTGGCTCCGCTCTGTAGACTCCCGTGCGGAGCAACTGTGCCAGCTGTGCTACATTAACTCCCGTGCAGAACAACTGTGCTTGCTCCACTCCATTGACTCCCGTGCGGAACAACTGCGCCGACTCCGCTCCATTGACTCTTGTGCGGAGCAACTCCATCAGCTCCGCTCAATTGACTCCCACGGGGAGCAACTCCTTCAGCTCCTGTGTGGAGCAATTCCATGTGCTCCGCTCCATTGACTCCCTTGCGGAGCAACTCCACCGGCTTCGCTCCATTGACTCCCGTGCGGAACAACTGCACTGACTCTGCTCCATTGACTCTTGTGCGGAGCAACTCCATCAGCTCCGCTCCATTGACTCCCACGTGGAGCAACTCCTTCAGCTCCGCTCCTGTGTGGAGCAATTCCATGTGCCCCACTCCATTGACTCCCTTGCGGAGCAACTCCACCGGCTCCGCTCTATTGACCCCCGTGCGGAGCAATTGCCCGGCTCTGCTCTATTGACTCCTGTGCAGAGCAACTGCGCCGGCTCCACTCCAAAGACTCCTGTGCTGAGCAACTGTGCCGGCTCCACTCTATTGACTCCTATGCGGACCAACTGCACCGGCTCCACTCCATTGACTCCTGTGCGGAGCAACTCCATCAGCTCCACTCCATTGACTCCCATGCAGAGCAACTCCAACGGTTCCGCGCCGTAGACTCCCGTGCGGAGCAACTGCGCCGACTCCGCTTTATTGACTCCTGTGTGGAGCAACTGCGCCGGCACCGCTCCATTGACTCCCGCGTGGTGCAACTCCACCGGCTCGGCTCCGTAGACTCCCATGCGGAGCAACTGCGCCAGCTATGCTACATTGACTCCTGTTCAGAGCAACTCCATCGGCTACACTTCATTAACTCCCGTGCAGGGCAACTGCGCTGGCTCCTTCTCCATTGACTCCCGTGCAGAGCAACTGCGCCGACTTCTCTCCAATGACTTCTGTGTGGAGCAACTCCATTAGCTCCGCTCCATAGACTCATGTGGGGAGCAACTCCATCGGCTGCACTCCACTCCCTTGACTCCCGTGCAGAGCAACTGCGCCGGCTCCACTCCCTTGACTCCCGTGCAGAGCAACTGCGCTGACTCCACTCCATTGACTCCCGTGCAGAGCAACTGCGCTGGCTCCGCTCCATTGACTCCCCTGCAGAGCAACTGCGCTGGCTTCGCTCCATTCACTCCCATGCGGAGCACCTGCACCAGCTCCGCTCCGCTCCATTGACTCTTGTGTGGAGCACCTCCATCAGCTCCACTCCATTGACTCCCATGCAGAGCAACTCCACCGGCTCCGCTCTGTAGACTCTCATGCGGAGCAACTGCGCCGGCTCCGCTCCATTGACTCCCGTGCGGAGCAACTGAGCCCGCTCCGCTCTGTAGACTCCCGTGCGGAGCAACTGCGCCAGCTGTGCTACATTGACTCCTGTGCGGAGTAAGTCCATCCGCTAAACTTCATTAACTCCCGTGCAGAGCAACTGCGCTTGCTCCGCTCCATTGACTCCCGTGCAGAGCAACTGCGCCGACTCCGCTCCATTGACTTTTGTGCGGAGCAACTCCTTCAGCTCCGCTCCATAGACTCCTGTGTGAAGCAACTCCATTGGCTCCACTCCGTTGACTCTGTGCGGGGTAACTGCGCCGGCTCTGGTCCACTGACTCCTGTGCGGAGCAACTGTGCTGGCTCCGCTCCATTGACTCCCGTGCAGAGCAACTGTGCTGGCTCTGCTCCATTGACTTCTGTGCGGAGCAACTGTGCCAGCTCTGCTCCATTGACTTCTACGCCGAGCAACTGCGCTGGCTCCGCTCCATTGACTCCCGTGTGGAGCAACTCCATTGGCTCCGCTCCATTTACTCCCTCGCGAAGCAACTCCATCGACTCCGCTCCATAGACTCCTGTGCGGAGCAACTTCACCGGCTCCACTCCATTGACTCCCATCAGAAGCAACTCCACCGGCTCCTCTCCATAGACTCCCGTGTGGAGCAACTGCGCCAGCTCCACTCCATTAACTCTTGTGCAGAGCAACTGCGCCGGCTCTGCTCCATTGACTCCTGCGCGGAGCAACTGCGCCGCCTCCGCTCCATTGACTCCCGCTCGGAGCAACTCCATCGGCTTTGCTCCATTGACTCCCTTGCAGAGCAACTCCACCTTCTCTGCTCCTTAGACTCCCATACGGAGCAACTGAGCCCTCTCTGCTCCATGGACTCCCGCACGGAGCAACTCCATCAGCTCCACTCTATTGACTCCGTGCGGAGCAACTGCCCTGCTCTGCTCCATTGACTCCTGTGCGGAGCAACTTCATCGGCTGCACTCCATTGACTCTGTCGCATAGCAACTCCACCTGCTCCGCTCCATAGACTCCCGTGGGCAGTAACTGTGCCGGCTCCACTCCATTGATTGTGTGGAAGGGAGCTGTTCCGGAGGGAAACATGCGTCCGTTGTATGTGTGTTACGGGGCTGTTCTGGAGAGAAGCATGCACCTGTTATATTGATGTGTGTGGATTGGAACTGTCCATTGTATGAATGTGTGTGTAACAAAGCTGTTCCAGAAGGAAACATGCTTTTCGGTGTATGAATGTTATGTGGAACAGAGCTGTTTCGGAGGGAAACAGGCATCCGTTGTATGAATGTGTGTGTTGAGGGGCTGTTCCCTTTGTGGGCCCTGGCACTTGTGTTGATGCAGAAGACGCAGGGCATCTCCTGACAATCAAGCCCGGCCAGCTGTTCTGCATCAACAGGCGCAACTCAGCAGTGATCCGAATGGAACGGAGCATCTGTTGCGCCGCCGTACACAGACTGGGTCGATTCCCCATGGGACTTACTAGGCGTACTGGAAAAATCATCCTATGGCATCCCAAAACAAAGCCCTGCCCCTGCCTCATCGACAGGCACAGCCTAACAACGTTCCGAGTGGAACGGAGCATCTGCTATGCCGCCATGTACAGACGGGACGGTTCCCGACTCCGAGTCATCCAATGTGATGAACGTCTTGCTGGCTATCTCATGAGGTTGGCCTACACACTGCGAGGCCAAGATCCAGCCTGCGTACGCGCCGTGTGGCGAGTCGGACGTCAGACTATGTTGACTTGTGTATCCATGAGACGAAGGAAACCACAGACACCATCCTCCAGGGTTTCGGGACTCACTGCCATTTATTCTTGCCACTATCTCTACGAGGCTCTCTTTGTATACAACTCACCACCAAGGCAACGTTATACAAAAATGTCCACTCCTGAGTCGGCACAGTCTGGTAATGGGTCTCCCTGGCCAAGCGCAGGGGTCCTGACGCTACGGTTGCACCGTGAGTCTGTAATGGCGCCCTCTGTCAGTGGCCTGGCACAGACGATACGATATGAATAATAAATTAGCCATTAATAAGCCACCGGCTGAGAGGTGAAGAAAATAGCCCGGCCCTTCTAGGGTTGAGGCAAAACTTGACAAGTTTGTGTCTAATAGCTCAGTACAAACTTGCATTCATTTATTAACTTTTTTGGCAAATTTATTTGTGCAATTTCTTACTATTTTGCGCAGAAAATCCCAAAGTTCTGTTGCATATTTTCTAAGTCTTGTATGGAAGACAATTCAATCCATTTCATAAACATTATATTGAAGCAAGGCATGGTTCTTGTATTTCTATCTGAATAGGAGTGCCTGCACCCAGACTTCTGCAAAGTCAGAGACCAGACCAAGATCCAAAGTTGACAGATCCCTGCCAAGAAGCTGGTAAAAAGATTAGGGATGTTTTGAAAGGAGTTTATAAAACAACGTGCAGTTCTGGGAAATTGTTGCCTGGTGTTGATATTGAACAAATGCACATAGAAGGTATAAACATTAAAGTACAATTCAAAACACATGAAGGGGAACCATTTGTCACTGGCCAAGAAGACATTATTACCTCAACGGAATATTCCGAAATATTCAGAAGGAGGGCAAGATTTGGGGAACTCATCAAACGCCTCATTTTCTCTGGCATGGAAACTGTCGGTCAGTCAACCATGTTTGATAAGATTGCATACGACTGGGCCGATGAGACAAGCGAAATCCTGAACGGATTCAAACTTGTCTTTCTTTTAAAGATGTGTGCCCTGTCGCAAAAATCTGATCTTGTCGATTCAACTTTTGATCAACTTCTTGGCAAAAAGTCTGGAATAAAAAAGGATATACTTGATCAATTTATCCTGGCCAACCCAAATGAGGTCTTGATTCTGTTGGATGGTTTTGATGAAGTGAAGACCAAAAAACTCAATGCAGCCTCATTTGGTTCTATCCTGAAAGCACTCAATAGAACAGTGTACAAGGAATGTTTCGTATGTATCTCCACTCGCCCCTCTCATCTTAAGATACTGATGTCACTGATGTCACTGATATTAGAACCACTTGTCCAAGATCCTTGCACACATGTAGAGGTTCTGGGGTTTACTGACGAGGATGTTAATGGCTACGTTCAGAAATTCTATGACAAAGATCCTGATATTGGCAAAGCACTAATCCAAACCATCAAAAAGTCCAACACACTGCATTATTTTGCTAAGACACCTGTGTTGCTCTTTCTCATGTGTTTATTGTGGAGGAAGAGTAAACAACTCCCCAAAATAGTCAGGTGGCTTAGTGAAATTACCGTTACTCGGTGGATAAAAGCACCATATTTGGCACAAGGGTCCCTTGCGGCTTATTAATTAATGTTAGCCTAGGAGCCCTCCGGAATTTAAAAAAAAAATCATGTAAAACACATAATTTCAAAATGGCCGACATCCATGACAAAATATCGCTTTTCTCGAGTCCTGGGAGTCATAAAAAGCACAGGGTGGTTGCCAAATTTATGATTTTTAGGCAGTTGAAGGTTACTTTGGACATTGTAATAGTACCAGTATATTTTTAAAATATTATTAATATCAATATTCCAAGAACAGGAAAATTTTCAATAAACGTCGACCTTCATCTGGTTGGAAGGGAAATGTTATCAACCCCCCCCCCCCCCAAAAGTGAATAATCGTGAATCATGCATTTCAGTAACTAGACATCACTCTTTTTTGAAGCAACTAACACCACTGCTTTATTTGTAGGCCACCAAGTAGTTTTCAATTTTCATTACAACATGCATCTTACATCACAGAGACTAGGCCATTGCAGGCATTTGAGTTGAAATGCAATGTATACAAAATTCTTTTAGTTACTTACAATGTATGTGGCATTGTTCTGTAATGTCTAACACACACTTTACAATGTTACAACTTGCAAAGTGGTGAGCAATCAAGATTTGCTTTGCCGCATTTGCGGCAAAAGCAGTCTCCTTTGCAGGAGCGTATTTGATAAGCTCTCTGCACGATCTGGAAATTTCTGAAATTTTCATCTTTACTGGTACCCACGACTGATATCTTGGGCCAGGCAAACTCCTGCGGAGATGGAACCAATAGCTGTGTTTGTGAGCTATACGTCTGACATGCTGGAGTACCCCATCCTTGGTGGGTTGCAGTTTGTTCATTGCTCGATTCTTATGTCAGAAGAGTTCCCTTCTTATCCCATTGACAGAGCTCATAGGACTGGTTTTGTCAAATAGGATTACAGTCAGTCTCTCGATCCTTAGAAAATGGTCATCGTTGAGATCCAGCATCTGGAAAGGATGACCAGCCAGATACATGTCTCTGTGACATCTTCATTGTCTGCCACTGAGGCCTGCCCAACCGACCTCTTATACCCTTGAAGTTAAAAGCAAAGGTAGTGTCGCAACCTGAAAATGCGTGGAACACAGGTAATGCTCATGATTGAGGCTCCCCCAGGTTTGCGCAGATGGCCTTGATGTGGTAAAACTTGTAATTTTTACCCATGCCAAAGACCACCAAGATGTCGGCCAAAGGTTGAGTCGCAATCAGACTTGGAATGTACCAACAAGGATGACTACATCATCTGTGTCCCCAGTACGCACATAGTCTTTCCGCCCTGTTTCAGTGTATGTAGCACATGAACCACAACACAGGTGTCATCATGATTACAGTTTTGCATGGGGGATGCTGCCACCAATGGATGCCACAGCTTGTTCTGATGTGACATGTACAGCTTTGGCTGATGGCCAGTTCAACTCTTCAACCTTGGATGTCAAAAAGCAAACAGCTCCTTCTAGTTGATTTGGTCACGGAGGAAGTCCATCCAATTGCCTAGCACTGAGTTTGGTCTCACCCGACAATTTCCTGCGTACACCCTTACATCTTTCCCCCCGGATTGACTCCTTTAAACTGTCTGGGATGCATGTGTCCCACACAACATCCAACCTCGAGGTATCCTGCAGCTGCTTCCCCAGGTAAGGGACGAAGACCCTGTCTGCATACTCATTGAAGGTGCTGACGCCGATAGTGGGCAGGCGGTGTACGATGACGGCACCATCCAGGACTTTGCAGTCATAGGTTGAAAGTGGCTGTGATTGACGTGGCTGCTCAAGACATTTCAGCAGGTCAGACTTCGTACTTGGCAAATGAAGCTTGTCAAAGTCTGATAGGTAAGGAGGGAAGGACTGTATCTCATGTGCAAATAATTCGGCCAAGTCACCATCGCGGTTCTGCGTAGAATAATGTATAGCTGACCAAAGAGTGCCAGATTGTGCTGAAGCACTTTGATCTTCTTCACCTGCTTAGATGTTGCCTTGCGTTCAGGTTCCCTGAATAGTGCTATAGACAATTGTTCTTGACTGGATTATGAATAGAGTGGCTGCGCACATCAAGCACATTCTTGACGAAGCCTTGAACTGTTTCTTGCCTTTGTCGTCCATGGTTCGTAATGCGGCCACCACTGATTCATCCGTGCAGTTGCGACTGTCCAGAGTTACAAGAAGGGATTGATCATTTGTCTGATGGTATCAGCGAGGCTGGCAACCTGTCTGTTGAAACTCATCTGTGTTGAGAGACCCTGCTCATGGTGCTGGAAGTTCTCTGGGATCCCTGTGTCATCATTGGGAAGGTATTCTTCTTTAAATTGCTTCAGCAGTCTAGCCATCTCTGGTCCCGATATCATCCATCGTCGAAAAGCAACAGGATTTGCTGTGAGCCCAACAGCACCTCCCAAAACTTTCACAATCTTGTTCTCAAACTCATCCTTGATAGTGTCTGGAAAGGACTTCATAACCTTGATGTGGATAGGCATCCACATCAATGGACCCTGATGAAGATGAGAATGAGGGTTTCATATCTCATGATCAGGTCCCAGAACATGGAAGTACGACTCTTCTTCTGCATGTCGTTGCTCCAAGCCGTGGCCGACTCTTCATCTTTGGCGCCCTCGCTGCGCATGAAGGCCTCCACGTGTTCCTCGGCTCCGACCTCAGCTAAGCACATCTCAACTGTAAATTCGTCACATTCTGGCACCGCAACACAGTAGTTTTCAAAGCTAGGGCTGGTACACAGGTGAGCTGTCAGAAAGAGTGTGCTTTTCATTTCCAGAAGATGGTATCGTAATAGGTGGTCAGCTCTCACAAGTTTGGTCTTGGTAGGCAACTGGAAAAGGCTGATTCCAGTCCCGTGGAATGAGGTTATTGGTTATACCTCTCTTCCTCTTTTTAACATCCCCCCACTTGTTCAGGTATTTTTGTAACAATAACCAAAATGTATTCAATAGCACTGAAAAAATTGAGATAAACAGGGGCGGATCTAGGAGTTTTTTGCAAGGGGGGTTCATCAGCAAATCAGTGCCGAACCATAGACAGGTTGTTTTTGTTCAAACACTTTGCTCCGTTATATCAATAGGTGGGTGTGCGGGGTGGTGGTGGTGGTGGGGGGGGGGGGGCTCGCTCGTGCCGGTACCATACTTTCCACGGGGCGCTTATTGTCCGACGATTATTAAGACTATATTACAGAATAGTGCACAATACCCCCTAACCAAGCTGGCTCTGTCCGTATTTTGTGCACAGGCGGACATAACACCAGTATAATTTGTTTCGGGTGTCATAATGTTTTTTTGACAGAGCTGAGGGGGGGGGGGCCCAAACCTCCCGACCCCCGGATCCGCGACATTATCGGTATATAATGAATAGTGCCAATAGTGTAATATGAAGCAGCCCCCGCTTGAACTTCTTATGATTCTCAGGACTCAACAAAAGTGATATTTTGTCATAGATGTCGGCCATCTTGAAATTTAGTGTTTTACATGAGTTATTTTTTAAACCTCCAGAGGGCTCCTAGGCTAACATTAATTAATAGGTCCTAAGGGAGATTCATGCCAAATTTGGTGCTTTTATCCGCCAAGTAACGGTAATGTCAAAATATGACACTAAGCCACCTGACTAAAACAACTTCACGCCTCTTCACTGAGGCAATCGATCACATGTTCACAAGAAAACATCTCTCTGGATACTATGCATCAAACACAGTGATTGCCATAGGAAAAATTGCGCTGCATGGACTCACAAGTGCCAACAAGAAATTCTCATTTCAAGTAGATGAGTTTGAACCGAAGGCGCTGGAGCTGGCACTAAAAGTAGGCATCCTGACCCAACAGAGAGTTATCAAAAACAAGTCCAATAACAACATCCAATTCATGCACAAGACTGTGCAGGAATACTGTGCAGCAAAATACTTGCAGAGTCTGAACCTTTCATCAACCATTGGATTGTTGACGCGTGTGAAGAACAAATTGAACATGTTTAAATATCAGAGGATTTTGAATCAACTGTGTTCAACATTTGAGGGTGTTGTTTCGAATGAGTTTCTCTTTCGTTTTTGTTGCGGTGACAACGAGAAGTGCATGATGGACATCGTAAACTTGCTTGACCGTAAGTTCAATAAGGATGAGCCCAGGTACCAATCAAATGTCATACAAGCGATTAGTCGCAATTGCTTTCTTGAAAGCCAGTCAGCAAAGGTCCCACTCAGTCTCACCAGCGACTCACTAATCCCATCAACTATCGAGGTGCATAAAGATAGTGAATTCCAAAGTCTCATGTACCTTCTTGAAATCATCTGTAGGTCAGACAGCCGCAAGACGCAGCTGGCACGTGTTACAGCTATTTCTATTTCTCGTGTTACAGCTATTTCTATTTCTCGTGTGTCTGGGGTCAGTGATCTAGCATTCGCCCTGGGTTACATGGAAAACCTCAGGAGTCTGAGGCTTAACAGATGTCATTCATGGAATGGTGGCCATAGGAAGATCCTGTTGTCGCTGAAAGGCAACCAACACTTGACCGAACTGGGCTTAAATATCGCTTCAAGGAGAGCTGTAGAATGGGCCCCTCATATCAAACACTTGACAAGCCTCAACAGACTTGAGTTGGCTTGTTATGCACTGGGGTGGGACAGCATGGAACACATTGCCTCAGCTGTAGCCAACATGCCCAATCTGACCGACTTGAGCCTTGCTACCAACATGAGATTGGGCGAAACGGTTGATTTGTGGACCACGGAATTGCTGAAAATGAGGCACTTAAATAGGCTGGACCTGAGTGATTGCAGCTATACAGTATCAGATGCTGAACACATTATCGCTACTGTAGCTGACATGCCCAGACTGACTGACTTGATCCTTGCTGGCAACGGGAATTTGGGTGGAAATGCTAAGTTGTGGGCCAAGGAATTGCCGAAAGTGACGCACTTAAATAGGCTGGACCTGGGCAATTTTGTTGCGAATTCTACAGACATTGAACACATTGCCTCGGCTGTAGGTGACATGCCCAGACTGACTGACTTGATCCTGGCTGGCAACCGTAGATTGGGCGGATCAGCTGAGCTGTGGGCCAAGGAATTACCGAAAATGATGCACATAAGTAAGCTGGATCTGAAACATTGTTCTTTGTTACCAACAGACATGGAACACATTGCCTCGGCTGTAGGCAACATGCCCAAACTGACCGACTTGATACTTGCCCCAAACTGGAAATTGGCTGAATTGGCTCAGTTGTGGGCCAAGGAATTGCCCAAAATGGTCCACTTAAAAAGACTGGTCCTGAGAGAATGCAAATTGACACCGTCGGACTTTGAACACATTGCCTCGGCTGTACGCAACATGCCCAGACTGACTGACTTGATCCTGGATAAGAACAAAGCCTTGGGCGCGTCGGCCCAGTTGTGGGCCACGGCATTGCCAAAAATGAGGCACTTAAGTAGGCTGGACTTGAGCCATTGCAACTTGACACCGTCAGACATTGGACATGTCACCTCGGCGGTAGGTGACATGCCAAGCCTGACCGACTTGTACCTTGCTGGCAACCCGGGATTGGATGGATTGGATGAGTTACAGTCCGGGTTCCCGTCGCTTAATGTTCACGTGGAAACTCACTTGCCTTGAGTTACTACTTATCACGTGATCCAAGTGTTAACATTCTCAATAATTGATAGCAATCAGTTAACAAGACGAGATTAAAGAGCTGGGGGAAAATAAGAATATTTGGGTATGCTGAACATAACTACGAAACTGAACTTTAGGCGAAGGTTTGGTGAAAATGGGGATATGTTGCTCTTGGCCACGTTTGACATAAAAACAGTTTTGTTTTTTTCTAGCTATGATGACAGTTTTGTTTCGGGAAAATCTCAACTGTGTGTCCTACAAAAACAATAATTAACACTGTACATGTGAAATTGGAGACTTATGCACATTCCACAGAACAAAACAGATCACTAATAAGTGTCATTCCAGGATGCCTGTTTGCAATTTTGACACAAACCTCGGAACACATGGTTGATTCAGATCGTCAGTAGGTTCGCATTGCGTGTAAGACAATTAGCTGTGCACCCCCTACGTACGACACAGTGGTTTGCCATCAAAGTCAAACTTACACTCTTACAAGTTCCGAGTCAGAATCCCGGTCACATGGGACCTGACACTCTTCTGGGTCAAAAGGACACTTTTGTCCTGCAAAATATAAAAACCCAATAATTTTGAATGTCATTATGATGATTATCTGGCTCAAACTACTGCAAATGGGACTCACAGAATTGTCTGAATCTATTTTTGTTGGGGTGAACAAAATTGAATGTACAACAATGACAACGTATAAAGGCAATCAATCCTTGACAAGTTTGTGTACAAAATCCTAAACATTTAGTAATTAACTTTTTGGCAAATGTATTTTGTGCAACGCATTACTGATCTTCTGATATTCCCAAGTCATAATTTCTTTTATATGTTTTTTTGTATGAAAGACAATTCAATCTGTTTCATAAACATTGTTTAATTCAAGCAATACATATTGCTTGTTTTGATCTGAATAGGAGTGCCTGCACCCAGACCTCAGCAAAGTCAGAGACCAGACCAAGATCCAAGGTTGACGGATCCCTGCCAAGAAGCTGGTAAAAAGACTAGGGATGTTTTGAAAGGAGTTTATAAAACAACGTGCAGTTCTGTGAAGTTGTTGCCTGGTGTTAATAATGACCAAATGCACATAGCTGGTATAAACACTAAAGTACAATTTAAAACACGTGAAGGGAGGGCATTTGTCACTGGCCAAGAAGACATTATTACCTCAACGGAATATTCCCAAATATTCAGAAGGAGAGCAGGATTTGGGGAACTCATCAAACGCCTCATTTTCTTTGGCATGGGAATAGTCGGAGTGTTAACCATGTTTGATAAGATTGCATACGACTGGGCCGATGAGACAAGCGAAATCCTGAACGGATTCAAGCTTGTCTTTCTTTTAAAGATGTGTTCCCTGTCGCAAAAATCTGATCTTGTTGATTCAACTTTTGATCAACTTCTTGGCAAAAAGTCTGAAATAAAAAAGGATGAACTTGATCAATTCATCCTGGCCAACCCAAATGAGGTCTTGATTCTTTTGGATGGTTTTGATGAAATGAAGACCAAAAAGCTCAATGCAGCCTCATTCGGTTCTATCCTAAAAGCACTCAATAGAACGGTGTACAAGGAATGTTTCGTATGTATCTCCACTCGCCCCTCTCATCTTAAGATACTAATGCCACTGATGTCACTGATGTCAGAAACACTTGTCCAAGATCCTTGCACACATGTAGAGGTTCTGGGGTTTACTGACGAGGATGTTAATGACTACGTTCAGAAATTCTATGACAAAGATCCTGATATTGGCAAAGCACTAATCCAAACCATCGAAAAGTCCAACACACTGCGTTATTTTGCTAAGATGCCTGTGTTGCTTTTTCTCATGTGTTTGTTGTGGAGGAAGAGTAAACAACTCCCCAAAACAACTTCACGCCTCTTCACTGAGGCAATCGATCACATGTTCACAAGAAAACATCTCTCTGGATGCTATGTATCAAACACAGTGATTGCCATAGGAAAAATTGCGCTACATGGACTTACAAGTGCCAACCAAAAATTCTCATTTCAAGAAGATGAGTTTGAACCTAAGGCGCTGGAGCTGGCACTAAAAGCAGGCATCCTGACCCAACAGAGAGTTATCAAAAACAACAAGTCCAATAACAACATACAATTCATGCACAAGACTGTGCAGGAATACTGCGCAGCAAAATACTTGCAGAGTCTGAACCTTTCATCAACCGTTGGATTGTTGACGCGTGTGAAGAACAAATTGAACATGTTTAAATATCAGAGGATTTTGAAACAATTGTGTTCAACATTTGAGGGTGTTGTTTCGAATGAGTTTCTCTTTCGTTTTTGTTGCGGTGACAACGAGAAGTGCATGATGGACATCGTAAACTTGCTTGACCGTAAGTTCAATAAGGATAGGCCCAGGTACCAATCAAGTGTCATACAAGCGATTAGTCGCAATTGCTTTCTTGAAAGCCAGTCAGCAAAGGTCCCACTCAGTCTCACCAGCGACTCACTCATCCCATCAACTATCGAGGTGTTTAAAAATGATGATTTCCAAAGTCTTATGTACCTTCTTGAAATCATCTGTAGGTCAGACAGCCGCAAGATGCAGCTGGCACGAGTTACAGCTGTTTCTATTTCCCGTGTGTCTGCCGTCAGTGATCTAGCATTCGTCCTGGGTTACATGGAAAACCTCAGGAGTCTGAGGCTGTACAGATGTTATTCATGTAATGGTAGTCATGGGAAGATCCTGTCATCGCTGAAAGGCAACCAACACTTGACTGATCTGGGCTTGAATATCTTTTCAAGGAGAGCTGTAGAATGGGCCCCTCATATCAAACACTTGACAAGCCTCAACAGACTTGAGTTGGCTTGCCAGGCACTGGGCTGGGACAGCATGGAACACATTGCCTCAGCTGTAGCCAACATGCCCAAACTGACCGACTTGAGCCTTGCTACCAACGTGAGATTGGGTGGAACGGTTGATTTGTGGACCATGGAATTGCTAAAAATGAGGCACTTAAACAGGCTGGACCTGAGTGATTGCGGCTATACAGTATCAGACGCTGAATACATTATCGCTACTGTAGCTGACATGCCCAGACTGACTGACTTGATCCTTGCTGGCAACTGGAATTTGGGCGGAAATGCTAAGTTGTGGGCCAAGGAATTGCCGAAAGTGATACACTTAAATAGGCTGGACCTGGGCAATTATGTTTTGGATCCTACAGATGTTGAACACATTGCCTCGGCTGTAGGTAACATGCCCGGACTGACGGACTTGATCCTGGCTGGCAACCGTAGATTGGGCGGATCGGCTGAGCTGTGGGCGAAGGAATTGCCAAAAATGATGCACTTAAATAAGCTGGATCTGAAACATTGTTCTTTGTTACCAACAGACATTGAACACATTGCCTCGGCTGTAGGCAACATGCCCAGATTAACCCACTTGATACTTGCCCCCAGCTGGAAATTGGCTGAATCGGCTCAGTTGTGGGCCAAGGAATTGCCCAAAATGGTCCACTTAAAAAGACTGGTCCTGAGAGAATGCAAATTGACACCATCGAACTTTGAACACATCGCCTCGGCTGTATGCAACATGCCCAGACTGACTGACTTGATCCTGGATAAGAACAAAGCTTTGGGCGCGTCGGCCCAGTTGTGGGCCACAGCATTGCCGAAAATGAGGCACCTAAGTAGGCTGGACTTGAGCAGTTGCAACTTGACACCGTCAGACATTGGACGTGTCACCTCGGCGGTAGGTGACATGCCAAGCCTGACTGACTTGTACCTTGCTGGCAACCCGGGATTGGATGGATTGGATGAGTTACAGTCCGGGTTCCCGTCGCTTAGTGTTCACATGGAAACTCAGATGCCTTGAATGTCTGCCTGTCTGTCGGGCTGTCGGGCTGTCTGTCTAGCCTATTTTGCTCCACAGCAGGAGGAAAGCCTCTTCACCAATGTACCATCTCACTTTATCTTGAGCTGTCTGTTGCCATGCAACGCCACTATGTGTTCTTAGTTCATTCCTCCCTCCATCTTATGTTTTGTCTCCCTCTTTTCCTGGTTTGGTTTCTTGGAGTCCAATTGTCATACCTTCTTGAATAACTTTTCATAACAAAATCCAAAATGTTATCATTCTCAATCAAAGGGAGCAATTATTTTAGAAGACGATGAGCCCGGAAAATAATCAAGTTTAAGTGACGTTTTTTGAAAACTGGGATATATGTGTTGATCTTCACTACGTTTGCCATAAAACGGTATACTTTTTTCCAGCCACATTTACAGTTGTGAGGTTTTTTGGCAAAATGTCAATCATGTGACCTACAAAAACAATAATTGACACGTTGAAATCAGATACTTTTCAAATTCCAAAGAACAAAACATCACTAAAAGTGTGACATTCCAGGATGCCCATTTGCATGGCACCATTCTCATCGTCAGTTGGGTCAAGCTGCATGTAAGACAAGTACATGTCACTGTTCACCCTTTACATTATTACACAGTAGTTTGCCATCAAAGTCAAACTGACACTCTTATAAGTCCCGGGTCAGATTCGACCCGGAATCCGGGTCAGATTGAACCTGGCACACTGTTGGGTCAAATGACATTTTGCCCTGCAAAACTGACAAGAAGTTTGTATGTCATAATGACAATAATCTGGGTCAAATGACCCCAAATTACATGTAAAGGTGGCTCAGAGAAGTTGACCCGGAAAAGTGTCGGGTCAAATCTGACCCGGATTCGGGTCCAATCTGACCCGGGATGTTTCTAGAGTGTATATGATTTGCCGATTGTGCATCTGCAAACATTTCAAATTGGCAAATTATAATACTTAATAGACTTCAAATCTTTACGCGTGTGCAAGAAAACCTTGAAAGCCTATTTGATGTATGGTATTCATTGAATTCTTATCAAACACTGAGGCTGTATGGGTGGTTTGGTCCATTTCCTTCACAAGTTGAAACTTCTTGTCCAGATAATTGTATTTTATTATGTATAACGTTAAAACACCAAATATCCTTTGAGTAGTTTTGGGATTCGGGATACATCCATCCACTGATGGAAACTATATGTACATTTTTGTAAATAAAATTATATTTTTGTTGACTTGTTAGCCTGACAATCATTGTATAATGTGAAACATTAATGTATTGAGTTTTGCCAACTCCTTTTAGAAATTCACACACTCACTTAAGAAATCTGTTACATGGTACAACTAAGGCCAAGTTCAGGCAACGACCATTAGTCGACTAGTGGTTGATTTGTGACGTACTTTACGCCTGCGCACTAATAGCAAAGTGCGAACGTCTCTAGTCGAACGCTGGTCAAAATGTCATTGCAAAACGTCTGGATCCTGGCTCCTTGCTGTACATTATGAACGCGCGCGGCTATGGTTACCAGCGAAGCAACCAACCCCAGTAGGTTGGTTCCAAATAGTCGACTAACGTAGTTAACCATCGTCGACTAGACAGAGTTCGGGCAAGCGTTAGTCGACCAATGGTTAACTATAGTCCTTGCGCGAACTTGCCCTTAATTGTAAAGTTTATCTAATTACACGAAACTGTAATATCTTGAATAATTTTTATTACTCTAATCATGATTTATGACAGGTTGTAAAAAAAATTAAGACTTATGATTTCATAAGTATTTTTTTTATGTATTGTCTAAACTTTGGTGCCAAGATTGGTATGATCGGACTTATAACTGCAAAAAGAGGAAGGAATAAGTGATTGGACCTTACATTGAAGGGGGAACATGATTCCCTCACGTAATGCATTCCGCGAAATTTAGTATGCGCACGCGCAAAATGGCGGCTGTACGCGCGCGTACACACGTGCCTCATTATCGGATTATGAATATTCATTTATCAAAACGCGAAGTTACTCACCAATTAAACTACCCTATATCAGTGACGACATCGCCCCTGGCGGTTTCTATGCACCCCAGTTGGTAAGGAGGCTTCATCAACATGATAAATATTTTTTTAATTATGAAAATATCAGCTTGCAAAATTGTTTTATGAAAGTTTGAATTTTAGTATGATTTTGCACGAAAATCTTACTTTTTTCTGATATCACATCAATTTTTGGTATTTTTATAAAAACCGGATTTTTTAGGGAATTCTCACTTCTTAAATGTAGTGAACGAGGGTGTACACTTCATTGTTTTCCATACGGGAAAGAAGCTAATATTTTTTTTAATCATCAAAATTCGTCCTTGAATATCGCATTTTCGGCGACATTTTGACTCAAAAACGCATGTGACTCGCGGTTAGCATCAGGAAATGTACACTGGGAAGTGGCTGAATGAGTACGAAATGTTGAATCTTTCAGGAAATAGAGGATTTTGTGCCTCTATTATGTCTTGTGGAAGTCAAGAAACCTCGGATCTGCCATTCTAAACCACGTACAACGACATGTCATGACTTGCATGCAAACCGATACTCGTGGGAAGAAATTTGACACCGCACGGACCACGCGGTGAAGTCGCCAGGCATCACGGGCACCGTGCAGTCTGCAACAGCGTGCCGGGAGTTGGAGCTCGCGCCCCCACAACACACATCGCTTTTGACTGGTGGTTATACCGTCGCTTTGGAGTCGAGTTTTGAGAGCTATACGGGTAAAAGGGGATTTGGGTCTGTTCAGTCAAATACGAAAACTGATTCAATTGCAAGTTGCCTTTGGAAATTGGAGACTAAGAAGTATAAGTTAACATACAATTCATGTAATTCCAACGGCCATGACGGCAACACTACTATTTTTCCCCCTTTTTTATAAATTTAAAGGCCAGAAAAAAAGGGGGGGGGGCTCAATGAATTAAGTTTTTGTTGTAGAAGTCGTGTCTAGGTCTACACTAGGCCTACACGATTTTTACCCACAACTTTACAGACAAAATATACAAATAAATTCATGTTTTTGACCAAGTCGTTTTTCACTGGGAAAAAAAAGAATAATATTGAATTTTTTTAAAGGTTATAAAGAATGGAAAGAGACCAAAGCAAATAATTGTAAGTGGTCATACATGAGGCCCAAAAAATATAGGCTAGGGTTCTTTTCTCCATGCCAAACTCAAATCTGTCAAATTGTTTCTGATATCTATTATTTATTATGTTGCGTTTTGAAATATTTTAACATTGCTTATTTTTCCTTATATGTGTACGGTTTTTTTTAGCTGTATGGAGATGCTTTGAGTGTCGTCCGGGGACTGTCGTTCCTTCTGATGATGAAGATGCAGACTTCTACAAGGAATCTACAATGCCTGAATCTACAAGATGACATGATGAAGGACACTATGAAGAAAAGAACTATGACCAGCCTTTAAAAAAATTAATTCAAAAATAACCCTTTTATATAATTGAAATATATTTTTAACTGGTTCCTATTGTAATCATAATAAAGACCTTTATAAATTAAAATAAAATGTAAATTTTAACAAACATCTTGGGTCTAGCCTCTTCAAACGCTGGCATTGGAGTTAATTTAAAGATTGTAGTAAGAGTTTAATATTAAATTCCAGTGATTTACTAATAAAAAATTGATTTGTTAATTATTTGCGAATTCTGAGGGTAGGAGATTCATGAACTATGCCCAAAAAGGCAAAATACTCAAACAGGAGAGAGTTTGAAACTGAAAATTGCAATGGTGGACAAAGTTTGGCTTAATGTAAAGAAGGGGAAAATGGCAAATTTTACTTTAAAAATGGTAGCAATTAAAATAAAAAGCTTATAATCTAATAATTACTATTTGTACTTCTCAATTGGAATGGATTATCTTGTGATTTAAAAGACCCCCAGCTGCAATAAACAAGATTCTCACGGAACTGGTTAAGCACTCGTCAATCTGCCTATACTTTTGCACGCAGGTAAGTTCCCTATACAATTACACGTAAACATGACATGGAAAGCGTGAAATACGCGAACGAGATGAACCTATCTTTCATTGCAAAAAATATTAGCTCGGTTCTCGCAAAATTGGAAAATTACAATAATTCATGGAGTATTATAATAGCCAAGGGAAAATCGCCAAAAAAATCCGGATTATGAGAGAGAAAGCAGAATTATGGGGCTCGTTTTTGCGCGCTCAAAGTTCATGCGCGTTTTTGCATAGAGACGTCACAAACGCGTGCGTAATGCGTCTTCTCGCGTGGTTTCGGATTACAATTATAATAATTAATGTGCGCATGCTCAGACTAAGTTTCCGCGGGTGTCATATTTCATTAACGTACGTGCCCTAAGCAACTACATGTATATTTGGGGTTATATCTGTGGAAAATGAAGACTACACAATGAAATATGGGTACAAAGAAACTTCCGACATTTTATTTGGATGTACAGCAACTGTGATGTTAAATGCAGTTTATGTGTTGCATTTTTTAAAAAAAATAACTTGAAATTTGGGCTTTGTTTATAACGAAGTTCTTTAAATGAAAGATGATTTATTCGAGAGAATAAAACTACTCAAAAGCAGATTATATTTATTAACCTGTTTTTCATTTATATCTGCAATTACGGAGGAATAAGATTCGTCCTCTTGTGGGGTGCTGTGGGCCAATGGTTACGGTGTTCGACTCGTGTGCCGTGGTGCACGGGTTCGAATCCTGGCCGTGGGAACATGGTGCTTGTGCTCTTGAGCAAGGCACTTAACCACTATTGTTTCGTCCTTCAGATGGGACGTAAAGCCGTAGGTCCCGTGTGTTGTGTAATGCACGCTAAAGAACCCAGTAACACTTGTCCCTAAGAGAAGGGGTTCGCCCCGGTGTTTCTGGCAATGGCCGCAGCACCTTGCCACACTAGTTTAAATTCCCTAGATGGAATATATTGGAGGACCACCAACCAAGTACCAAGTATGTTATCACTCAGTAAGACTGTTAGAAAATATTAACTAGAAATTCTCCGTTTTTGCACGTAATAATGAAATGGAGTAGACGTAAATAAAAATGCATTGTTACTTTGTATCTCACAATTGTATCTGGTGTGATCAATTAGTGTATATTGTACTCCGTCATAATTGCATTGTATCTTGAGGATGAGTGACAATGACTGAAAAATAGCGTGTCACTTCCCGCTTTCCTTAAGATCAAACATCATTTTGGAAAGGAAATGATTGCCTTCATGACAAAAAACTTATGTCCATGCCCTTTATACTTCAATAATCGCCTCAATAATCAGTGGCGGTGTTGCATAATTTAGGTTTTATGAAATATGGACTCATTGGTGGTATTGCGCATGCTCATGCATAGATAATGAGGAGAGGGACTGGTCACGTGAGAGGGTTTAACCAATAAAAGGGAAATAGAGTTTGATATTCATACGAGTCCGATTTTCATACGAGTCCGATTTTCATATGACAGCGGCGGTAGTTGCCCCTTTCCAATTGTCTTCCTTGCCCCCCCCCCCCCATACCCCAGCCCCTCCCAAAAAAATTAAAGAAATGAAAAAAAGGAAGGAAAATAAGGTAAAAGAAGAGCAAAAAAGAAAAGTTGCGACTCGAAGTCAATTTGTATTTAAAGGGGCTATGAAGTGAATTTTTCTGAGGAATGTCATTTGTGCATTTTTCAACTTTACTTAAAATGTATGAAAACTATTTGGCATCCCTTTTTGGTTAATTTTATTGAAAAGTGCACTTCAATTTTTTTTTTAATCCATGCTTTTCCGGACAAATGAGGGTGCTGTTCATGCGATGTCATTTTAGAAAGACACTGTTCAGTTGTTAATTTTCTCATTGGTTTACTGCCACAAAAGAAGCAATTACAACAGCAAATTATACTTCTGGAAACTTTTAGCCCTGAAATAACTTAACTATATAGGTCCAATGGAAGTTTCCGTCTGAAACATAAAGTTGGATTTATTATATTAACTCTGTGGCCTGAAATGACATCACACATTTGTCATTTGTATAAAAACGAAAAGGGCACCAAACTACCCTTGAAGTTGAAAGTGGCATACTGACAAAACGAAAATTGAAAACAAGGTTATGTATGACACACAAAGGCTGGGACGCCCTCTAAAAATTAGAAACTTTTTTTATGCCACCACAAAAGTGAAACGCCGCCCTCATGCGATTCAAATGATGTTGCGATTTTACACGTGCACGGACACTGTTTTAAACAACTTCATGATTACGTCACGGCACTGCCACATGTACTAGAAAAGCCCGTAAATTAATAAGTTCTTGGCCTGCTTTGCTCATGTGAAGGAATACAAATGTAGCAGAGTTCAGCAAAGTGAAAATCTGGACGATTTCTGGCATGCACCATCGTCAAGAGTCTAAAGTTAAGGGTGTGAACATCAGTGGCAGTGCGCGCCCACTTCGCACTTCGCCACGTACGTAATGGGAATTCATGGAGTGACGACCAAGTCATTGAACACCACATCAGAGTAGAAGCAGAACTTCAAGTGCGAGTAAAATGCACGAAAAGGTTAGAAATTATTCCATATACCGTACGCCACTTGATGTACAAACCCTATAGTGAGATTGGTCTTTGGAAAGAATGTTGCAACCTCAACCTGACGTTGTACAAGATGCAGACTGACTAGCTGGAGTTACCCAGCCCTAAATTGTATCATTTGGTATGACAACCCAATGATACAATTTAGGGCTGGGTAACTCCAGCTGCGGACTGCCATTGCCAGAAATTCTACACATAGAATTCTTGACCTCAGGGCTGTTTTAGCTTTAAAATTATTTTATTTTATTCATTGCCATTGGTTTAATACACTAATGTATAGTTTGTGGGTAATCCTTATCTTAAGGACAACTCTATTTTTATGCGTTCTGTTCAAAAACTGACTTTTGCAGATGACTGTCCACAACATAGGCGTATCCATGGTTTAAAGAAGTACAAGTAGTGTCCAGACAGTTCATACGTGTAGCAATCAGCAAACTCATCGTTTGAAAAAAAATCACACTGAAACAGATTATTATTATTATTTTTTTTTTGACCAACCTTTCTTCCACAGTGGGTCCATTACTCATGTTTTTAGCCCCATAAATGTGGCCTATTTACTGGACTGCCTCCGTAAACATAGGCCACACATCCACATGTACAAAAATCGTGTCGACTTTGCCAAATTTTGATTTTCACATTTAGGCTTAGTTTGTAGGATTTTTTTGCTTTGGAAGCAAACTCACCCTCTTTATAGGCTAGTCAGAAAGTGCTGCCTTGTTCAGATGTCTAATTTTTGTGAAATTTCATGTTCAAATTTTGATACGCAAACGTGTAAAAATGAATCTGGAAATTTCACGAAAAATATACATCTGAAAAGGCAGCACTTTCTGATTAGCCTATAAAGAGGTTGAGTATGCTTCTAAAGCAAAAAAAACCCTGCAAACTAAGCCTAAATGTGAAAATCAAAATTTGGCAAAGTCGACACGATTTTTGTACATGTGGATGTGTGGCGGCTGGCCTATGTTTACGGAGGCAGTCCAGTAAATAGGCCACATTTATAGGGCTATCATGTTTTGAGTTCCATAGTTTCATAAATCCCTTGAATATAGTTAAGCTAGTGATAACTCTTTAGCAAAGAACACTTTAAAATAAAAACAAACCTGACTTACTTTCTTTTTAAATCCGATCATTTTTTTTTAAAATTTTTATTTAAAAAATGTGTATTTTTAACAACCCTGCCTAACCTTATTCTGCCACCACCTGTCGTTCTTAAGTTTCCCTCTTAAAAAGCTTGAACCCCCCCCCCCTCATTAACATGCAACCCTACTCCTCACTCCTCAGCCCCAAATTAAAACCAAGCTACCGGTACATACCAAGCTATGTAGCCTATACAACTACGTGTTTTGCATTGCAGGCGCGGATCCATCTCTGTCCCCCCCAGAAATTCTCTTACAAATTCCTAAAAAATAAGTCGAAACCTCCCCCCCCCACCCCTCACCCCTGCTGTGACACCCCCCAAAAAAATTACAAAATTCTGTAATGAGTGTTAATAATCGTCGAATTTGAACAGCGCCCCCTATTGAAATTGGTACCCCAGTTTTTATTTTACGGAGGCCAAGTGTCCGGAATAAAACATGTGTACATTTTCAGATTTTTGGGCTGATGAAAAAAAAAACCTGCAAAAATTCCTGGATCAGCCCCTGCATTGAATAGCAGCTCTAGCCAAGAATAACACTAAAAGAGATTGTGGGAAAACCCAGGTGTATTTGTGTAGGCCTATTTGCTGGGACAAAGGTTGTTTTTGTATACATGTATATCGATGAATCATTAACTCGTAAATTTATAAATGTACGCCATGCATAAGGAGCTTGAACCAGAGACTAATTTGCATAGTGTAGTTACGTCAAGTGGTCATGATTGGTGGGGCACTCGTAGCAGCTACAGTGTTTCAGCGCCATCTTGGATGTCTCTGAAGCAACCCACTCTCAACAGTAAAGTGTAAGTTTGACTACAGCCATGGCTCATTCCTTGGGTTCATTTTTTGACTTCTGTTGCTTTCATGGATTATACTAAATGTTGGGGTATCCTTTGAAGATGGAGCAGCTTGATGAGGCTTGTTTATTCATGTGATGCGGCATCTACACCACAGTAAGTGCATTAGTCTGGCACAGTTTCTACTTTCATGGTGCAACTTTAGCCCAAATATTAAATTGCTTTGTAAACATTGAAATGGGGTTTTTCATTTGCGTCACGTTACCACAACAACCTAAGTTTGTTTTAGCCTTTCTTAATTAATTTGATAGGATTGTGTGCACTCTGGGACCAGCTTTACTATGCTTGCCTTGCTTTGCCTTGTCACAATGTCAGTGGTCGTGGGTGTGTTGAAAAATCTGTTAAAACTATTCACAACTTAAGATACATGTACCAAAGAATACTAAAAATGTGGCACTGCTTTTTGACAAACAGGATTTCCATTTGTCGCCGCGTGATCCCAAGTACCTACATGAACCATGGTACCCGCACCGTCAGCTGCAACGGGTGAGTAGTTAGATCAGTTGCTCTTAGGCAATTTGTAGATCAGTTGCTCTTAGTCAATTTATGAGGGAGGGGAGGGTCCGAAGGTTTTGTTTTAGTCATGTCCTGTACTTTCATATAATTTTTCTATAAACGGTCTGTTACTAGCTAGTTGCCGTTTTGAAAATGTTGGATGATGGGGTGGTCCCAGGCACTCTCTGTTTCTGTACAGTTGGTTATGTTTTTTCTGTTCTATATAATTCTTCATGACCTATCTTCTATATGGTGCACAGCATGGAGAAGAAACTTGGAACATACATACCCCCTGATCCTAAGGTGAACATTATTACCGTGATGTAATGATGATGTCATCAGGGATCAAATAACATGATATTTTTTTTCCTATTTTTTTTTTTTTTGTCTTCCATCATTCATAACTCTCAAACAAAATTGACAAAAATATTTTCACTTTGTTTTTTTTTTTTCTCAGGCACAAAAGTTTTGTGATTTTTGAAAACCCTCCGTCAAACTGTTGCCAATAGCCCATAAACATTCTTTGGACTAGAAATGTAGTGTCAACAAATCAGAAATTGTTGTAGGAAGAAATCAGAATTTGAAAATGATAACTTTTCTTTTTATTTCAAATTCGTCATTTAATCCAAATGCAGTGACGGTGGTCGTGGTAGGAGTAATATCAATTACGTTGGTTGGCTACATATTGCTGAGACGTCGTCGAAGTGGAGGTAAGATGATATTGATATACATGCATTTATTCATTTGTGTAATTATTATATTTTCAGAAGTGCATTTCACTTTATGTTTCAAACGTCTCCTATCTTCACTTTAAGTTCATTCTGCACATTTCATCTGATGAAGTCATCAAAGTGAATGTAACGTTTAAAGGGACACTGCATCCTGGAACAGCCCAATTGGTCGTGCTACAAAACGCACTAATTTGACCAATATGATGTTGATTGGAAAGAACATTTGATAGTAGGACTGATATAAACATCAACACAATTATCCTATAAAAACTGGGCATTTTTGTTTTATTCCTGTATTCTGCATGCAAAACCGACTTTTGGGGTCCACTTTTGCGACCCCTAAAAGTCAAACTGTTAGGGTGCTAGTTGTGATTTCATCCATGAACTTGTTCGCCTTTTGTGGACGTGTAAGAAACCACATTTTGTGCATCGGTGGTTGGTCACTGCTCATCTTCATTATAATAGACACACACACGCAACGTGCATATCGTACATTAAACGACAGGAAAAACGTATTCGTACCACGACATGTTCGATGTAAACAACCAGGTGTTTTTTTTCGTCGTTTCTCGAGAATGGTAAGACATTAGGTTGGTTTCCTTTCAACCAGATGTTTGAAATAGGCTAAGTAAACAATCCAAAACATGACATTTTCTGGGATTACGACCTAGTGTCCCTCTAATCGTTAAAATAAAATGTGTAACGAAACCTATCAGAACCAAACCATGCATTTTTTCCAAATTAAAATAAATTACTACACTGGAAAAAGGGAATATAATTTTTTTCTGTTATGACCAAAAATATTCATACCAAACTGGGCATCATGTTCAATGAAAACATTGCCCATCCAATTACCTTGCATTTGTACATGTTGTAACTCAACAAATGCACTAGCTCTACCCATTGGCGTCGCGAGGGGGGGGGGGGGGGCAAGGGGGGGGCACTTGCCCCCCCCCCTGGAAAAGCAACACACACAAAAAGAAGAAAAAAAGAAAAGAAAAAAAAGAAAAGAAAAAGAGGCGCGAAGGCAAAGTGGTGAAATTAAATGAGTTTGGGGGGGGGGGCAAAATGTCCCTGCCCCCCTCTAAAACTGATAAATCGAGAATGTGTTGAGAAATACAAGCATTTTTTTGGCAAAAATTGTTTTGCCCCCCTCTAGAAAAAATCCTGGCGACGCCCATGGCTCTACCTGGTAGTTGGACATTATTTATCTTATTTCTGATAACTTACATCTAAAGATGGGTATACTTTTGTGGAGACACCACTTAGAGATGACTTATTTGGAAAATAGGGATTACAAAAAGGGCATTTGCTATATCTTTGTCAGTCTTGGTTTTAGGATGGCCATGCGATAAACTTGTATTTACACCTGCAGTTACCAGCTTTTTGTCTGACTTTATTTATTCAGCTGCTACTGGACAAGGGGACGTTGTCACGTCTTCACCAAGTACCAAGTTAACAAGTCAAAGTCCCTCACCGATTCCTTCCACACAAGATTCAGGTATTGATAACTTAACAGATTATCTGCTCCGTTCACAAGTACCCCTCACCGGCAAAGAGAGTACAGTTGGGGGTGACGGACCGACGCCATCTTGCCTGACTGCAATTCATGTCCACTGCGTGGACATAGTACAAATCCCCTGGTGTAGGTGCGTTGTACACACAGGGAACGGTGCGCGTCAACCAGTGAAATGTCCCGCCCATGGGACGTCGTTGCTAGGTAAAAGGGCGCTCTCTTTTGGTAGCGCACGGAGCTCAATAGCCAATGTTTTTAAAGTTTTTTTTATCTTCATGCAAAGGTATCTTCATAGCAAAGCTTTAAGGATGTTTTAATTTGTGCTTCTGATCTTAGATTCCAGTCAAGGAACTGATGGAGTCATAGGAACCAACCATGGAGTGGATGGTAGAAACCAGGCTACCATTGATGCTTCAGATCAAGATGAAGGTATAATCTTGCTAGTTCAGGATAAGCATTTTGATATCTTGAATAATGTTGTGCAAACCCGACCCGAAACTGAAACCGTCCCAACCCAAAACCCACTCTGGGTCGGTTCGATCGGGTCAGTGTGTCCATCATTTTAGTTGGGTCGGGTCAGTTTCGGTTTTGCGTTTGCGATTTTCGGGTCGGGTCAGGTCGGTTAAGCAATTTTGGAAGAAACCAAAAGAATGGAAATTCACATGGTGCACTATTTAGTGCAGAGTCACTGCGCGTGGTGCGACTAAAAGTGGTTTGTGTTCTGTCTCGATTGGTCTGTGACATGTAGTGCCGCACGGCATGATTCAGTTACTGAAAGCCGACATTATTTACGTGAAGCGGGTCAGATCAGGCGCATAAAGCTAAACCAACCTGAGACACCATGTAGTTTGGCTTCGGTTCGGATTTGTTTTATAAATAAATGTTTCGGGTCGGATTGACCTCGTCTGATGCACATCACCAGTTGAGACACCATGTAGAGATGACTTATTCTGAGTATTCTGAAATTCTGAAATGTGCTATTATCTTAGTCAATCTTGGGTCTATGATGGCCAATAAACAAAAGCTGCAGTTACCAGTTTTTGTCTGACTTTATTTATTCAGCCGCTACCGGACAAGGGGATGACGCAGTGTCTTTACCAAATGCTAAGTCAACTAGTCGTAGTCCCTCACCGAGTCCTTCCACACAAGATTCAGGTATTGATAACTTAAACAAAAATAGCCAATGTTTTTTAAGTTTGTTTATCGTCATACAAAGGCAAAGCTCTCCAAGCACCTTTAAGGATGTTTTAATTTGTGCTTCTGATTTTAGATTCCAATCAAGGAACTGATGGAGTTTTAGAAACCAACCATGGAGTGGATGATAGCAACGAGCCTACCGTTGATGCTTCAGATCAAGATGAAGGTATAATGTTGTTAGTTCAGGATAAGCATTTTGATATCTTGAATAATGTACAGTAATTACAACAACTATTTGTTTTTACACTGTCTGACTTTATTTATTCAGCCGCTACCAGACAAGGGGATGATGCCACGTCTTCACCAAATGCCAAGCCAACAATTCCAAGTCCCTCACCGATTCCCTCCACACAAGCTTCAGGTATTGATAACTTAACCAATTTGACACAGTGGCGACAAAACATTACTAAAAATGAAGGGATGGAAATTCCTTGATAACAAACTTCCGCTAAATGTCCAGCTGTGAAATTATTCCCGCCTGTTTGAGAAATGGTACTCACATTAGGAGGATGCTGTTTGGAGTTTTATCTTCTTTTAAAGTCAAAGTTTCTCGAGCACAGATGCCAGGAAGAGTGCATGTACCATTTTGTCTTTTGTTTTAATGGATGTTATGATTTGTGCTTCTGATTTTATATTCCCCACAACGAACTGAAGCCAGCATAGGAGACATTGGCTCAGTCAGTGGAAACAACCCTATCATTGTTGGTTCACGTGAAGTTACTATCACCCAGATATATTTGCCACCAGAAAAAGAAGGTATATTTGATGTTGTTATGCGATATCTTAGATCAAATATTTATGTGTTCTTTTGGGGGGGGTCTAATTTATTCTCCTGTGTTTCCATGCAAACAAAAATTCTTTCAGTGTGTTTGCCACATTTGATAAAAAGTGAAAAGAACTTTTATTCAAGTCTCACATTAATTTTGCATTGATACATGTATGAATGGATAAATTGGACTTTTGGGAACAAATCTGATCATTCATCAATGATATCAGATTTCTTGACACGTTCGTACATTGCGAGTGACTTCAACTAATCTTCAGTTTGAATTGAAGGAACCAGATATGACTTATTTGGAGTAAAGGGATTAAAACAAGCAGACTATCGCAATTATCTTTCGGATTTGTTTTATAAAATAAATGTTTCGGGTCGGATTGACCTCGTCTGATGCACATCACCAGTTGAGACACCATATTGAGATGACTTATTCTGAGTAATCTGAAATTCTGAAATGTGCTATTATCTTAGTCAATCTTGGGTTTATGATGGCCAATCAACTTGTGTTGACACCTGCAGTTACCAGCTTTTTGATTGACTTCATTTATTTAGCTGCTACCGGACAAGGGGAGGTCGCCACATCTTCACCAAATGCCAAGCCAACAAGTCGAAGTCCCTCGCCGATTCCTTCCTTATCAGGTAGTGATAACTTAACAGGTTATAGCAAGTATTTTTTTGTTTTAGGTTGTTTTTTTAACTTTATACAAAGGCAAAACTTTCCCAAGCACCGACGTCCGCCAGAGATGACATTAAGCATGTCGTTTAGTCAGCGCCCTTTTCAGTATATTTTAATTCTTGCTTCTGATGTAGATTCCCCTGAAGGAGCTGGAGCCACAGAAACCAATCAAAGAGTCGATGGAAGTAAGAAGCCTACTGTTGATGCTTCAGATAAAGTCAAGAGTGCAGGTATAATAGCTGCTACTGGACAAGGGGATGATGCCATGCCTTCTCCAAATGCCCAGGCAAGAAGTCCAAGTCCCTCACCGATTCCTTCCACACAAGCTTCAGGTATTGATAACTTACCAATGCTAGACCACTGTTAACCAGTTTGACACAGAATTAACAAAACATAGCTAGACCTGTTGTTTGGGGTCTCTTGACGATTTATTTAAGGGAAGGGAGGGACAATTAGCACCCCCACCTCACCCCTTGATGTTTTTGAGCTATGGTTTGGTTTGATGAACAGCTCAAGTTACCAACCATGGCCAATCAATTTTTGTACACCTGCAGTTACCAGCTTTTTGTCTGACTTTATTTATTCAGCCGCTACCGGACAAGAAGACGTTGTCACGTCTTCACCAAGTACCAAGCCAACTAGTCCAAGTCCCTCACCGACTCCTTCCGCACAAGCTTCAGGTATTGATAACTTCTAATGCTAGACCACTGTTAACTTTAGCAATTTGACAAAGTAGCAACAAAACGTTACTAAAAGTGAAGGGGATGGAAATACCTTGATTTAAAAATTCCAGAAAATGTCCACCTGTGAATCAGTTGCAACAGGTCAGTAGTAGCTGTAGACCCGTTGCTCAGGGTCAAAGCCAATGTATTATTTGCGGAAGGGGAGTATACTACGGAAACACAGACAGGAAGGACTCTGGTGGAGAGAACAAATTGTTTGGTCAACGTATAGGCCTGTTTGAGATGGATATATTGTGGACACAATAGGAGGATGCTATTTGGAGTCGATAAATGTCTTGACAATAAGGCTCGCTCAATGACGGACATCTCTGTAGGAGAACTGCAACTGCATATTTTACGCAATCAAGCACGCTTTGCGCAGTGTTGAAATGTTCCAAACGCGCTCGAAATGTGTCTGCAATATGATGCAGACGATGCGCGTTATGCAAATTGATGCTCAAAATGGTAATGCACGTGGATGGTCTGTAGGAAATGACATAATTTGAACTAAAACTATTAATATCCGCAATGTACCAATAGCGGTTCTAAAACAACAAGTACCACGTGGTACAACCCACGGCGGTTCCACAATCTGTACAACCGCAAATTTTGCAATGCAGTGTGGCGTGATCTAATGTGCAAATAAGAGGCATGCGCATCAGTGTCACAAAACTGCAGGTTTTCCATAGAAACTCACTGGCAAAGCTGTGATACACGCGTTGCTTGGAAACAGTACAATGGGCCGAGTAAACTGTCCACCAACCGACCCACCCACCAACCAACATAAGCAGCTCAAGCCCACGGCGTGTTTCACACACCGCTGTGGGAATAAGGCTAATAAAGCTTTGTTGAAGCACATTAAAATTCCCATTGTATGAATGAATAGATGGATCAGTGGATGGCTGATATTGTTGTAAAAAAAAACCTGATCATTGTAGGTAACATGAGCGTTGGACAAAGATAATATTTTTTATGGGTTTGTATGTTGCGATTGACTTCAACTGGTCTTAAAATATTTTACTTTTTGTTTCTGATTGTAGGTTCCCCACAACGTACTGGAACCATCGGAAACAGCGGCACAGTCAGCGGTAGCCAGAACCCTAACATTGTACGTTCAAGTGGAGTTGATTACTGCTTCCCGTTGGAGGGACCAGGTAAATATAACCTTGTTTATTAAGATGAAAGTAATTGATTTCTTAGAAAAAATATTAATGTATTTTTTTTGGGGGGGGGATGCAAGTATAGATAATTTAGTGAAATAAAGCCAATATGAGACCACTTTTAATTTATTAATAAGTTAATGTGGCCCACCTGGTTTTGAGAAAGAAATTCTAAACATGAAAGTAAAGGAATTCTTTAAAACACAACTTCCAGAAAATGGCTACGCGAAATAGTTCATAAAACAGGAATTTGGGCAGATTGCTATTAGCACTGTTTGCATGTATGATATGCATACTAGTATCTGTGCGGTACATCTATATTTGTATATTTTATTGTGATTCAGTGCAATTTATAAATAATGACCGATTTTTTTTCCCTGCAACCTCTTTCTATTTTGGGAAGGGTGGAGTAAAATAAATGAGTTGGAAAAAAAATAAGTGGTTAGGATGCCACTGATATCTGCGGATTATTACAGATGGGTGCTGCTTTTGATCTAAATGTTTTTATGTACGTCTCTCCTTCCAAAAATTTTGTCAGCTTTTTGTCGAATTTTGGTCTAATTGCAGTACAAATGCTAAAAAAATTATTGATTGATTAATTTTTTTAGCAAAGTTTTTGTATCGAGTAAAAAATCCTATGTCATCACTTCCTATACAGGATTTCCTCCGTAGAGGAGACTATTCATTCTGTTTTAGAAACAATGGTTTATTGAAGCAATGCATGTTGCTTGTTTTGATCTGAATAGGAGTCCCTGCACCAAGACCTCAGCTTAGCCAGAGACCATACCAAGAGCCAAGGTTGACGGATTCCTGCAAAGAAGCTGGTAACAAGACTAGGGACATTTTGAAGAGAGTTTATAAAACAACAGGCAGTTACGTGCAGTTGAACCCCTGGGATCCTGACGATGAAAGACCCATTGTTGGCATTTACACTAAATTGCGGGTTAGAACAAAGAAAGGCTCTGTAGAAGAAGAATACTCTGATGAAAATGTTTATTCCACAGAGTATGAGAAAATATTGAATGATTGGCCTGAGACTGAGTTCAATCGTGTTGTTTTTTTTGGCATTGGTGGTGTCGGGAAGTCAACCATTTTTGACAAGATTGCATATGACTGGACTGATGAGACATGTGAAATCCTGAATAGATTCAAGCTTGTCTTTCGTTTAAAGATGTGTGCCTTGTTGCAAGGATCTGATCTTGTGGATTCCATATTTGATCAACTACTAGGCGAAACATCTAGAGTAACCAAAGTTGAACTTGATAAATTCATTCAGGACAACTCAAATAAGGTCTTGATTCTTTTGGATGGTTTTGATGAAATGAGGACCAAAACACTTGATGCAGCCTCATTCGGTTCTATCCTGAAAGCACTCAATAGAACAGCGTACAAGGAATGTCTCATATGTATCGCCACCCGCCCCTCTCATCTTGAGACACTGATGTCACAATCACTTGTCCAAAATCCTTGCACATATGTAGAGGTTCTGGGGTTTACCGATGAGGATGTTCATGAATACGTTCAGAAATTCTATTACAAAGATCCTGATAGTGGCCATGCACTAATCCAAACCGTTGACAAGTCCAACACGCTGCGTGATTTTGCAACCACTCCAATGTTGCTACTTCTTATGTGCTCATTGTGGAGGGAGAGAAAACAACTCCCAGAAACAACTTCACGCTTCTTCACTGAGGCAGTTGATTACATGTTCACAAGAAAAGGATATAGCTCCGAAGATGCATCAAAAACATTAATTGCCATAGGGAAAACTGCACTGCGTGGACTCGTGAGTGCCAACCAGAAATTCCCATTTCCAAAAGATGAGTTTGAACCCGAGGCGCTGGAGCTGGCACTAAAAGCGGGCATCCTAACCCAGCAGAGAGTTATCAAAAACCTGAAATCCCACAACAACATACAATTCGTGCACAAGGTAATGCAAGAATATTGTGCAGGGAAATACTTGCAGAGTGTACATAAGTCGAACCTGGGACTTGCATATCGTTTTGTGTACCAATTTGGTGCATACAGAGAATTTCAAAACAGTTTAATGCAACTTTGTCAGACAATTGAGGGGGTTGTTTCAAACGAGTTCGTTTTACATTTTTGTTGTGGTGACAATGAGAAGTGCATGACAGACATCGTAAACTTGCTTGACCGCGAGTTCAATAAGGATGAGCCCAGGTACCAATCAAATGTTGTACAAGCGATTAGTCGAAACTGCTTTTTTGAAAGCCGGTCAAGCAAGGCCCCACGGTGTCTCACCAGCGACTCACATATCCCATCAACTATCGAAGTGCGTAACAAAAATGATTTCCGTAGTCTCTTGTACCTTCTTCAAATCATCTGTAGGTCTGACAGCCGCACAGCACAACTGGCACGCGTTGAAACTATTCAGGTTTCTTCGGTGTCTTCAGTCAGTGATGTAGCCTTCGCCCTTGGCCACATGGAAAACCTCAGGGCTCTGAGGCTTGACAAATGTCCTTTAGTGAACGGCGATCTTGAGAAAACCCTGTCGTCACTGAAATGCAACCAACACTTGACCAGTCTTGACATAGAGGGTTGCAATACACTGGGAGGTAGAGCTGTAGAGTGGGCCCCTCATATCAAACACTTGGCAAGCCTCAACAAACTTGAAATAAGTTTCTGCGGATTGCAGGGGTCGGACATTGAACACATTGCCTCGGCTGTGCGTGACATGCCCAAACTGACTGACTTGTACCTACATGGCCACCGGTTGGGTGGATTACAATCTCTCTTCCCTTCACACATTAAGGTTCACTCATCTTGAGTTTATTACTCATAACAAACCTCAAGTGTTGACATTCTCGATAACAGCAAATAATTTGTACAAGGAACCATAATGTTATTTAATTAAAAAGACGAAATTTCAGAATATTTGAGTAAACATATTTACGAATTTAATGTTAACGTGAAGGTTTTATGGAGGCTGGGACATTTTGATCTCAGCAACATTTGTTGTAAAAAATAATTGTTTTCTCCATTTTCTCAACCTTGTATCCTAAAACAATAATTACCACCGTCATATCGGAAACTTATTCCAAAGAATAAAACAGATCATTAAAGATGTGTCACTCCTGTTTGCAAGTTAAGCACAAATTTAAACATCTAACACATTCTTGATTCAGATGGTCAGCAGGGTCACGCTGCGTGTTGGACAATTAGCTGTTCACCCTCTACCTACGACACAGTGGTTTGTCCTCAAAGTCAAACTGACCTCTTATAAGTTCCGGGTCAGATTCAACCCGGAATCCAGGTCAGTGACCTGACACACTTCTGGGTCGAAATGACAATTTCTAGGTCAAATGGCCGTAAGGGTGACCTTAACTGGGAAGTGTAATTTTGACCCAGAAAAGTGTCAGGTCAAATCTGACCCGGATTGGGGTCCAATCTGACCTTTTTAGAGTGTATGTGATTTGCTGATTGTGCATCTGCAAACATTTGAAATTGGCAAACAAAATTATCAGTACTAGACTTCAGATCTGTATGTGTGTGCAAGAAAACCCCACTGATTTAAAAACCTAATAGATGAATGGTACTCGTTGATTTCTTATCACACACTGAGGCTGTACGGGTGGTTTGGTCCATTTCCTTCACACGTTGAAACTTGTTAACCAGACTATAGTGGATGTATGGCACTCGTTGATTTCTTATCAAACACTGAGGCTGTATGGGTGGTTTGGTCCATTTCCTTCACAAGTTGTTTGTTTATTTCCATTTGTACAACAAAGATAAAATGAGAAATTACAAGAAGTTGATCAATATAAATCAATAAAATTAGATAAGTACAAATGGGGGCTACATCCAGAGTAGGTCAAACCCTCCTGTAGCGGAGCACCCAGACTGCTGGTAAGTGCTGCATTGGGTTTGAATGATGATGTTTATTTAGTGATGCAGTTACATTAACTTAAGCACAGTTATCAAGATTAGATGAAGATATATATGAGAGAAATAAATGAGATATATGAGAGAAATAAATGAGATTTATTTATGGCCTGCTACTTCAAGACGCGTATAACCGTTAAAGTTAGTACAGATGAAATCACTATATTTAATTAAATGAAACTCTTTGAGAGGTTTTATCAAGCGCTTCCTTGTAAAACTAGTGAACTTTTCTTTAAGACAAGTAGGAAACGAGTTGACAAGTTTTGGAAAAAAATTAGGATAATTGGATGAAGCAACATCAACTCTGGTTATTCAATAATGAACGAGACTATCTTGTCTTGTGGAGAGAATGGAATTCTCGGTTCAAGGGAGAAAAAATGGTTGACTTAAATTTTCTGGAAGCAAACAAAGATAATCAAAATAATGAATTGCAATTTGCACACTGTAAATATCTTCCAACTTAAGAATTATATGTCTAGAACAGAGAGGTGTAGTATGTGGATTGTACTTAATACATTTTTTTTTGTAACTTCATAAGCCTTTTTATAAAAAGAGGGGTAAACTTTATTCATGCCACCCCACGCCAAGATACCATAATTTAAATGTGAGTTAACCAACGGTGTTATAAATTGCCAAATTGTCTCTCTGTCTCAAAGTTTTCTTGGTCCTATTAATAATATAGTTGGCTTTAGAAATGTTATTACAGACTAAATTAACTTGTTCTTTCCAGAGCATGTTCTTATCAGTTACAAGGCCAAGGAAAACAGTAGAAGGAACTTTTTTTAAGAGTAAAATTTTCTAAACTTAGTGTAACATCTGGTAAAAAGCGTTCTCTTTGTTTCAAAGAATAGAAGATATAATGGTCTTATCGGGATGTATTTTCAATCTATTAGCTCGAAACCAGTCTTGCAAAACTAATATTTCAGAACAAGTTGAAACTTATTGGCCAGACAACAATTGTGTTTATATGAAGTTGAAAGAGTATGAGTATCCTTCGAGTAGATTTGGGATTCATCCAACCACTGATGGAAAATACATGTACATTTTTGTAAATAGAATTATATTTTTGTAGACTCGATTGCCTGACAATCATTGTATAATGTCAAACATTAATGCATTGACTTTGCCAAGTCTTTTTAGAACTTGACAAACTCACTAAACGGAGATTTGTTACATGGTGCAACCATAAACTTTATCTTATTACATGTACATGTACAGAGAACCATTCTCTTAGTTGAGAAATTATTTGCACGTGGTGTTTCTGCAAACCTTTTATTATTTAGTATCTCCACCGTGCAAAGCCTCAAATCTTACTTACATGTACATCATTAGTCGTGACAGTTTTTGTAAATAATGTGTGTTTTTTAAAAAGAATTTTAACTGTATATTTTGTCCAAACTTTGGTGCCAAGAGTTGTGCTAAGATCAGTTTTAAAAACTGCAAAAAGATGAAGGAATAACTGATTTAAACTTACATTGAAAGGGGGTCGTGATTTCCTAAGCAACTGTATTTGGGGTTATATTATGAAATGAAGAATACAAAATGAAATATGGATACAAAAATTGTTCTGACATTTCATTTGGATGTAAATGAACTGTGATGTGAAATGCAGTTAATGTGTTGCAGAAGCAAATAAAACTTGAAAATATGACTTTGTTAATGAAGTTCTTTTAATTGAAAGATGATTTACTCGAGAGAATAAAATTACTAAAGAGTAGATTATGTTTATTAACCTGTTTTTCATTTATATCTGCAATCATGGAGGAATAAGATTCATCTATGCTATTATCACTCAGTAAGACTGTAAGAAAATAACAATAAATGGAAAATGCTCCTTTGGAACATTCACACAATTGTCATGAATATGGAATCGTCATTTGTATAAAAACGAAAAGGGCACCAAACTATACCCTTGAAGTTGAAAGTGGCAAAACGAAAATTGAAAACAAGGTTAGATATGAGACACAAAGGTGCATTTTCAAGGATTGCCGCGCATTAAAAAAAAAAATTGGATGGTCCTTTAAAAATTAAAAACTTTTTTATGCTGCCACAAAAGTGAAATGCCGCCCTCGTGCGACACAAAATGATGTTGCGATTCTTCAATTTCTTTCAAACATGTCAAAGTGACACTGGAATTAATTTCATGTTTAAGGGTACTTCTACAAGAAATGCCCGTAAAATAGAAATAAGTTCTTGGCCAGCTTTTGCTCATTATGGAGGAACAGAAATTTAGCCGAGTTCGGCAAGTGAAAAGCTGGATGATTTCGGGCACCATCATCAAGACTCGAGTCAAGGTTTATACGGACACAACATGGTGGGGAAGAGGAGTGACCATGGAGGAAGGAACACAAACGACCAAGTCATGGAACACCAGAGTAGTGTGAGTTAAATCATGAAAAGGTCATTGTTTACGTCGTTTCCTACATGGCCTACCTCTACTTCTGAAATCAGAAGGCTTCCTCCGTCTGCAAAAGGAGGAAGCCCTTGATTTCAGAAGTAGCCTACCTCATACGGTAATCCTTACTTTTTGGACCCCTTTCCTATATAAGGTTAAAAGACTCACCAAAACAGCTGACTAAATGACACTCAAAAGTGACATTCTGATATTTATTGACACATTTGAACATTTGGCAATGACACCTTGAATATCAGCAGGTTTGATTTTGTAGAAAGAGGGCAGGGTTTTGATTTGTGAGGGGTTAAAGACGACGATGACAAACAGAAAATAAATTTAAAAAGCAAGATGGCGAACTGCAAAAAAAGGTAGGAAAGTCACATTTTCTTTGAAAGTGCTTTCAAAATTATAACTAACATGAGTTTGTCTGAAGAAAAAAGGCTTCTTTAGCCTGCAAAAGTCACTTTGGTACTGGACAGTCATCTGCAAATGTCAGTTTTGAACAGAACTCGTACAAAATAGAGGTGTCCTAAAAGTAAGGATTACCCCTCGTACCATCAATCGATTTTCCTTGAAATCGCAATCGCATGAGTTTGTTTTTGACATGCCTTTCTGGCCTAGCTTGAGTAACTCCACCTGACACATGCGTATTCATTCACTTTACTTTACTTTACTCATTCCACCTCATGGTACAATGCAAAAATATAAATATTTATAATTCTTCAGCATAACTTAGGTATGTTATTTGTTAAAACAAAAACAGTGGATATTTTGCCGGCGAAGTGGCTATCGTTATGGCAGTCGTTGTTTAGCGCCCTCTACGATACTTTTTTGATACGCACGCAGGTATAAGTATTTGTTTCCACTCGTTTTAGCGAGCAGTATGACAGCTCAGTCGATACAGGGTAAGATTTTACACCGCAAGGTTGTGGGTTCGAATCTCAGTTTTGCACTTGAATTTTTTTCCTTTTCTAACCTGAGGCTTTGGAGGATTTTTTTTAAAAGGGAAATAAAGTCCGAATTTCATAACGTTCAAATTCACTTTTGTCCTTCTTATTTTATATTTTCTTGTCATGTTTTTATAAAAGTTGCAGTCTAGGCAAGATTACCGTATGCGAATGTTCACTAATTTTCCTCTGTATTGACTAACAAGCCCCCAGATAGCAATTTTATGTCATCAAAGTCAATTTGAGCAGTGAAAAAATACAAGCATTTTCTTAGAAAACACTTAGAATTTTTCAGTCCAATCTCATAGGGTTTGTACCCAGGGTGTTGAGTGAACTTCGTATATATGGAAATCTTTCCGCAGTCTATACCGTAACGATAGAAAATGGGAAATGCGTTACGGCTCCCGTAACAATAGCCACTGCGTTTTGCCGGAGATGGCAAACCTTTGGTAAACGTTAGCTTGCCGGATATGCACTGAACATGCGCAGTTAGTCTGGCTCCATGCCAACATTATCGTTGTAACTTCGTATTCACAAGATGGGAATCAGACCATTTCACAATTTCAGACTTTATTTTCCTTAAAAATAAAAATCCTCCAGAGCCACAAATCTAAAAAAGAAAAAGTAATACTCTGCAATAAAATGTTTGAGACATGTTAAAATAATAAAAGAAGAATATTCTTATTTTGGGGGAATTGGGAAAAAAACCTCCAATATGGCGCTAGCCGGGATTGAACCCGGATCTTCCCGCTCATAAGATTTGTTAATTGCTTAACCATTAGGCCACAGCTGCTTCACAATCCTAGGTGGTAATTTAATATGTCTTATAATTCAGCCCTATCTTAGAGAGTACAGCGCCCTCTGTTGATATGGACTGCCGCCGGCAAACCTTTAGTAATAAACGTTAGCTTGCCGGCATTACCTCCGGCAATATATCCACTATCTAAAACAAATAAGATAAGAAATAATGTACTACTTTAGTATTAATACCAAGAGATGCAGGGGACCCACAAAAAGCAGGCTTGTCGAGTGCGAGTCCCATGCCCTGAACAACAAAAACAATAACACAATTAAAGCTACCGGTACAGTCCATCATTTGCAGCCATCCGAAAAGTAACTGACGTAATTATTGTTGAAAAACAAACTTGGTTGAGAGATAGTAAGGGAACTAAACTCCCTGTGAAATTATTCTTTCAGCAGGCATGCAACTTTTCCTCGGATCAGCTGATTTCCTCTTTTTGTACTTCCCATGTGTGCCATTAAAAATAGAAAAACACTGTACAAAGTCTTGGAAAGATTTGATTTTCCTCTTTTTTGTGTGACTTCCTAGTTGCATGCCTGTTTCTGGGAAGCTGTCATTTTGAAGTAATCAATGAAAGAAGGCCTTCCTAACGGTGCTTCTTAATTAAGACGCACCGTAGGAAAATTTTAATTAGTAGTTCATTTTGTTATTCGGCGAAGTGAGCGCAATTCAAAACAATTCAAAACATGATTCAGTAACTTTTGATTTGAAATTAAGATCCTAGAATGCTGTTTTTCTCGGAGTATACAGCTGAAGTTTAGATGAAACTTCATCAGGTTAGTTGTTCAGCACCCTTCATTAGATTTTGAACACTTTTGTTACTTAAAACGAACAAAATGCACAAATTACAAATGATGGACTATATCTTTAACAAAGTACATAATAACAACAAAAACAGACTCCGTTTAAACAGACAATACAAGAATGTAAATGACAGGGACAATGAGTGTGATTGGAAAGAAGCGTTAAAAAAAATAATTTAATTTAATTTAATTTGGAAGTAAGCTAGGGCTATTATGACAAGTAAGGCCAAGTTCGGGCTAGGACCATTAGTGGACTAGTGGTTGATTTGTGCCGTACCTTACGCCTGCGCACTGATAGCAACGTGCGAACGTCTCTAGTCAAACGCTGGTCAAAATGTCATCGCAAAACTTCTGGATCCTGGCTCTCTGCTAGCATTATGAATGCGCGGGGCTATTGGTTACCAGCGAAGCAACCAACCCCAGTAGGCTGGTTCCAGATAGTCGACTAGCATAGTCAACCACTGTCAACTAGACAGAGTTCGGGCAAACGTTAGTTAACCATTGGTCAACTATAGTCCTTGCACGAACTTGGCCCGAGCTTGTCATGATAGACAAATAATGCAAAATGGCGTTAAAGAAAATGGCAATGGAGAAAAAATTGCATGCTTAAAGCAATAGTACATGCATAAAGAAATAAACTGAATGACAAAGACGATGAATTTAACAGTGAACTGAAAGGTGAGTATTACCTGCATTTTGTGTACGGGGCTCTATAGCAATACAGAAAATGGCAATAAAGAAAAATGGCATGCTTAAAGCAATAGTAGAAGCATAAAGAAATAAACTGAATGACAAGACGATGAATTTAACAGAATATTAAAGAAAATTAGAATAATGATATAAAGCCACATTTTTGTATGGGGCTCAAATAGACCATGGCGTTTTGCGAGAAAATAGAAACAAATAAATTAAATTAATGATATGGCTTACAGCATTACTAGAAGCACAGAGTAACTTAAATAAATAAATCAAAAGAAAGAATTTATACCAACAAGGGATAATAATAGGGCTCACGATCATGAATATCTGTTGAAAATAAGTTGTTTGATCTTAACTTTGAATGTAGAAATGGATGGTGATTTCTTAATAGATTTGGCAAGGGAATTCCAAAGTATAAGGCCTTCAAATGTAACACTTTTCTTTGCAATGGATGTCCTTACTGAAGGCAAATGGAAGTCATTGGCCTGTCTAGTTCAGTAAAAATGGGTATGTAAATTCTATTACTGTAAAACATCGATGAAATGGATTCTGGAAGATTGTTTTTTTTGTTAGCTGAACCATAAAAATACCAAGTTGATAATAAGGCCACAAAAAAATACTTAGTCTCTGGTCAGACCAAAGTTCCGGAATTGATGCAGCGATGCGGCTTTTTTTTTTTTTTTTTTTGGCTTTTTTTTTTTTTTTTAAAGTTTGGATTGTACAGACAAGGTGGAGTACTATTTTGCTTTTTTTGTGTCCTCATGTACATTGGTATCCTCCATAATTTGCCTTGGTGCCCTCGATCATTTGCCTTGGTGCAATTTCCCATTCCTTGGTGCTCTTTGGTAAAAAAATTATGAGGAGAGGCAGCAATAGAGGGCGCTGTTGGAGTTTCCACGGAACGTTTTGTGGAAAAAAGGATTGACGTGCATGATTAAAATCGACGCGCGCGCTGACCAGAGACCGAACAATTTTTTGGGGGGGGAGGGGCCTAATATAAATCATTCATTTTCATTATCCTATCTTGTAGAAAAAGTGGATCTGTATGGGCAAGGTAGCTAGTATGATTAATAATTCGTAGACCTTTTTTTTTGTGGTAACAATAATCGGTTAATTTTTGTGAAGTGTTCCCCCACGCTAAAATTCCATAATTGATGTAAGACAAAATTTAGAGTGTTGTACAGAGATAAGAGAATATACTTAAACTAGTTAAAGGGAATATACATCATTTGCTTTTGCTGTAATTTTCAGAAATGGATGGAATTGGGGGGTTGGAAATATATAGCAAATATAGTTACACTGACTTTTTTGAGGTTTTGGGTTCGAAAATGCCATAAAAACCAAGAAAAAAAGTCATTTTCCTGTAGTCTGGTTCCCTGACTCCATATAAGAAGAAACAGAGCAGTTTACATACATTAGCGAATTGTAAGGTCAGGGAACCAGTCTAGCTGGCTCGTACCCGTTCATAGGTTTGTAATCGATTGCAAACAAGTGCGATGGTCAATTGGGGCCAGTATTTGAAAAAAAGCCAGTTTTTTTCCAACGCTGATTGGCCGATCAGCGTAGGAAATTGATACAAAAATACCACTTTTCTTGAAAATGACAGTATACCAGGTGCCATGATTTTACAGGATGCTTTACACTGTCATTCACTAACAGTCCAGCAAGGTATTTCAAAATGATTCGGTAGTTTTATTTTTTGATGTTTGCAAATGTTGTATTTTCCTTTAAGGACATAGAACTTGATTCCATTGTGAATGAATACTATGAGCATGTCAGCTGGAGTTACTCAAGCTATATCTGGCCATCAGTAATTTGTCCCTATCAGTGACCTAGTAGTATCAGCCATCAGAAAGTGATAATAATATATGTCCTAAAAAGTCAAATTTAGCAGGGAAAATATTGAAGTATTTACTGAGAAAACACTTAAAAATTTTCAGACCAGTCTCATATCATTTGTTCACGGGGTGAAAAGTGATGGCCAAATGCGGGAATCTTTCCGTTATTGGCCGAGCACTGATAATGACAAATTTCATTCCTAATAGAAAGCTGAAGATGTCTTCTTTCATGTTCTGATCACCCCAGATTTATCGTTGCCTGGTTTAAAGATATGCCTGTTTTGGTATCGTAACATTAGGCACGCGCACACACTGAGCGTGTACAAGCAGTGTTATGAGGAGCAAATGTCCTAAACTTTTCATTATACAGCGTGGTCCAAAAAAACGAAGCACGTTCTTCCACTACACCATGAGACTCAAACCAATGCATGGAGAATCTTTTTAGACAAAAAATGAAACCAAGATTGCCTGATTCAGTCCAGTAGTTTTTGTTCTAGAGCCTTTTTTTGTGAAGCAAGGTGGGGGTCATTTTTGTCCCGATGAATTAGGCCTACTAAACCGCGCTCGGGAATTTAATTGATAGAGGGATTATAAAGTAATACCCACATGAAAGAAGTGTGCTTCACAAAATAGGCTCTGCAGCAAAAACTACTGCCGAATCAGGATATTTGGGTATGATAATTCTTCTCAAAGGATTCTCCATCATCAATTGGTACCAGAGTTGTAACGAGTCACTGATTTTTGTGACTCGAGTCGAGTCATTTTAAAGAAGTGACTCGAGTCGAGTCGAGTCATTAGGTCAAAAGGTCGAGTCAAGTCGAGTCGAGTCGAGTCAAATATTTAGCTCGAGTCAATTGAGTTACGAATATTTGAACACTATATACCAAAATTTATAAAAGGATGCCATAAGTTAGCCAGCGTTCAAATCCAAGAGCTTTATAAGAAATTGCCCAAAAACAATGATGAAACAGCGAATTAGAAACTTTGTTTAACAATCTGGTTCCTGGATAGTATTTTGTGCGTTCTAGAACCATTAGGCCTTGGTGGGATCTGTGACATGTTGTATATTTGTACATGACTGCTATTCGCAAAGCGAAGTGAGCATAAATTTTGCACCGTAAGTCATTGCAAATACTTTTCGCAAAGTTGTGCCTTTATTTTTGGGACTCGAGTCTTATTTGCCTTCGCTCGAGTCGAGTTGAGTCTTCTGATGAGGGACTCGAGTCGAGTCGAGTCATTTGCTCGCAGTGACTCGAGTTGAGTCGAGTCATTTACCCTTAGGGACTCGAGTCTAGTCGAGTCACCAAAAATTGTAACTCGAGTCGGACTCGAGTCGAGTCATTGACTCGAGTCATTACAACTCTGATTAGTACAGGTGGTTTGAGTCTCAAGCATGTCAAGGTAGTGGAAGTTTGCAGTTCCGTTTTTTGGGGCCCACGTATCGCGTGCCGAATGCGGAGTGTGCGCATGATAGTGTTTTGTGCTGGCGCGTGCCGGCCGCACAAATGGGCCCTATACCCAGTGGATGTAACAAAATGTATACATTTTTGTTCTGCGGGCAGCGTACGCAGCATGTGCTGCTATCCGGTTCGTTAGTGTGATTTCAGTTTATAGTTTAAACCACGCCCACTTGCCATTAAGTAGCATTGGAACCACATGGAAGTGGAACCGGAAGCTGATTGCAGCTTGAGTGGTTATCCAATGGGCGCTATCAATCAGTGGTGCGCACGCTTGTGTGCAGTAAGTTTTTACTAACGAACCGGTGTCACGGTCTCACTTCTCCGGCGTGCTAGCTTCTCCGGGTCGATTTGGCGGATAACTGAGCACGTTACAGTGCACGTTACATGAGCACAATTCATGCTCATGTGTCCGCTGTGCTTTCTTTTCCTCGGGCTGTTTTCTGAAGTCTACCAAGCCCATTAATAACACAGTGAGGGACACCCAAGAATGTGTCATGTAACACTTCCTGTGGGTCAAGTCATTCCATGGTCTTGCAAGCATTCTGATTTGTGTTTCCAGCGCCATGCATGTGTGTGTTCATGGAAAAATAATTAAGAACGAACTCCTTGGTCCTTGTTCCTTGCTTGTTTGTGGTCCATTTTGTCCTTATTTTTGCAACCACGGCTTAAAATAAATGTGCATTTCAAATTCAAGTCATTAATATTGGGAGTTAATAGTGGGCGCCACAAAAATTCTATGCATACAATATCTTACGTACTCAAGTACAGCCCCGAAAAACTCAGCACTAGTGTGCTGAGTTTTTACAGTGACGAAAATGTACACTACTGTGCAATTTTGTGCATGCGTGTTGAAGCGAAATTTCCATTTTGGAGAAGCTAGCACGCCGGAGAAGTGAGACCGTGACACCGGATACATGTATTTTGCATGGCGCACACATGTACATTGTACACGTGCGCATACAATGATCGCTAGTATGGTCTGATCGTGCGCATCATAACACCGTGCCCGGTCACTGCAGATGATGCTCAACTTTTTTGTTTACAAACACTAAGCGCCAGTTTGTATGGGCGGCAACAGTTTGCTCCCCCCCCCCCCCACCGATATCGTCTGATATAAGATTGCAAGGAAAAAATGTTGCAACCGACGCCACTTTTTATTTATAATTATATCATCTCAATGATGGTTAGTCATTGCAAAAATATATTTCAACTCTAGCATTGCAACAAGTAAATGCACGGTACTGGTAAATAAACATTATTCCTAACATCATAAACATGTTCATTTAAAGAAAACTTTTCAAGGCTCATATCTAATAGAATCTTCCCTCTAATTTTCCTGTGGATTTGTTGTTTGTATCATTCCAGCATGTGACATATACCCGGAGGTCCTATTGGAGGTCAAACAAAGGTCACCCTGCGAAATGAGCACTTGCAATACATCGTTACATGGTGAGCATAAAATACAGCTGCATATAGATTAACAATTGGTGTATCCTCAAACAAGTGAACACGTATACTAAATATTAACTTGAAATTAACAAAGGTGAAAATGGAAGCATGTCCCGGTAAGCCTTTGCTTGAGCTGGGGATGCCATACAAGACAAAACGGACAGACGGACAGCAACAGACAAAAACATTCGGACAAACTAAACATTGAGTCAAGAAGAAAAAAAACCACAAAATATTAAAGGGAATATACATCATTTGCTTTTGCTGTAATTTTCAGAAATGGATGGAATTGGGGGGTTGGAAATATATAGCAAATATAGTTACACTGACTTTTTTGATGTTTTGGGTTCAAAAATGCTATAAAAACCAAGAAAAAAACAATCATTTTCCTGTAGTCTGGTTCCCTGATTCCATATAAGAAGAAACAGAGCAGTTTACATACATTGGGGAATTGTAAGGTCAGGGAACCAGTCTAGCTGGCTTGTACCCGTTCATAGGTTTGTAATTGATTGCAAACAAGTGCGATGGTCAATTGGGGCCAGTATTTGAAAAAAAAGCCAGTTTTTTCCAACGCTGATCGGCCGATCAGCGTTGGAAATTGATACAAAAATACCACTTTTCTTGAAAATGACAGTATACCAGGTGCCATGATTTTACAGGATGCTTTACACTGTCATTCACTAACAGTCCAGCAAGGTATTTCAAAATGATTTGGTAGTTTTATTTTTTGATGTTTGCAAATGTTGTATTTTCCCTTTAAACTATTGCGGGCCTAAATAGGGTACTATACAATAACATAACATAATAAGGATTAAACAAACTCAGTAAGGTAATACAGATAGGTAATTTACACAGAGCAGTTGTACAGGTACATTTTAATTTTAGGTTTGAATATATTAAGTGTAGTTGAGTTTCTGATATGATTGGGAAGATTGTTCCAGTTGATTGCGCCAGTATATCGAATTGTGTGTTGAAAAAGTTAAGTCCTATGTTTAGGAAGATGAATGTTAGTAGAAGTCCTTGTGTTGTAGTTATGGATGTTGTAATTAAGTTGAAAGAGTGTTTGGAAGTGGGCGGGGAGGTGTTTGTTGAAGCATTTGTACATTTATAAGATGTCCTGATGATACATGTTTCTAAGGTTGAGTAGTTTGAGTTGTTTGAACAGAGGAGCTGTGTGAGCAGTGATGAGCTTTAGAGGCTAAACGAATGGCTTTCTCTTGAAGAATGAACAGTTTGTTTTTGGCCAATTTTTTTGGTGTACCATCATATGGAGGTGTATGCGTGTATTCAAGGGTAAAAGGTAGAAATTGATGGTTTTAAGTGTTTTTTTACTCATTTTTTCCATAAAAAAAATTAGGGTAGGGGCTGTCAGAATAGGGTAGGTAGGGAAACTGGAAGCAGAACTATTATTTTGTTTTGCCTAATGTGTGCATGAAATGTGTTTCCCCAGACTATATTACAATAATTTAGGTAGGGGAGAATGAGAGAGCAATAAAGTGTACGAAGAATTCTAGTGGGAAAAATGTGTTTGAGTCTATGAATAATACCAATGTATGAGTCGGTTGGCTGAGTAATGGCACTGCAACTCCCGAGGGGGGATGTCAAGAATCTCATTCAGTAAAACCAAATCAAAGTTTTGTACAGTTGAGTTTGAACAGAATTATAGAATAATCACTAAAAAGTTGAGTTTGAACAGAATTATCAACACACAAAAAAGTGGGAAGGATTGGGTAGAGGGTAGAACATGGTACAGCTGAAAGGAAGGCCCTGTAAAAAAAAAAGTACATTTAAAAACGAGAATTTTGCAAAAATGAGTTTGTATCAGTCACATTGCACTTGTCAGTTGGTTAGTAACTTTTGTAAAGAGCCTTTTTTATTTATTCATTTATTTATTTGTTTGTTTATTTATTGTTTTGGGGGGATAATAGTTTATTCATAGACATTAGTGCCAGTTTTAGGATGTACAATAGCCCTGCTTCCACATACATGTAGTTATTCCAGCAGTTTTTAATTGCATTTAATTCTAGTTTCTAATAATGCTGTTATTAGAAAAACAGTAGATGTTTTTTACCATTGCCGTATGGCACGTTTTATTATAAATACCAAGCTACCGGTATGTAGGCCCATACGTGTACATACGTGTTGACTAAAGGTTCAGAGGTGAATTTATTTGCCATGAATAGATGCAGAGCTAAGAATAACACTTGTAAACACTTGAATCGTGTCATTGACTCGTCAACAATAAGTTGCAGATCTTTGCAGCACGGCAGACCAAACAAACACTTAAGTCTGCACTTTGAAACATTTTGGGAAACCCACTAACCCAGACGTATTTGTGTATAGGCCTAGTGGGACAAATGTCATTTACATACCATGCACGATTTGCCAGAATTTAGAACAGCTTTTTATTTTCATTAAATAACTACCTGTATGATTACCATAATCATTTAGAGACTAGTTAAAAGTATTGAAAATGCATGCATTGTTTTGTTCATTTTGTGTGCATTTTGCTTTCATGTGACAGAATGTCAAAGTCGCTTGTAAATCATTAACTCGTAAAGTGTGTCGACGCCATTATTGTAAGGAGATTGATTAATTTGCATAACGTTGTTCTGTCAAGTGGTCATGAGATCGGTGGGCGTAGCAGCTGCAGTGCTTATGTGTTGTCTTGGATGTCTCTGAACTTTACTGTAAGTTTGACCATCATTGTACATTTCTTTTTTTAGTTGCTGTTGTTTATTTTACCTAGCTTGTGACTGTCGCGTGTGGTGACTGACTGCTTGGTCTTTGGCCAGCTTCACGAGGGGTGTGTGTAATTTTTGTCATGCATTGGCAGCATACCGGTACCAGCATTGGTGCCACAAGTGCATTAAATAGTCTGGCACCGCTTATTTCATCATGTGTACATATAGACGGTAATTCAAGTCGCCATGCAAAGTGCATGGTCACGTCACCAATTGTTTTACACTTTGTTTAGCCACTTTGAATCAAGTGAATAGAATTGTGTGCACTCTGGGACCTTGCCTTCAGTGGCCTGGAGTCATTGTTGTAGTCAAGACCGGATAGTCCCAAGACCAAGACCAAGACCGAGACCCGATGTTTTCGAGACCGAGACCAGCCCCTCCAAGGCGGACCAAGACTGAGACCGAGACCGATATGGTCTGAGACCAAGGAAACAACTCCATATATCGTTGCCACTATTTAAAAAATATTTTAAAAAATATTTTTTAAGTACTATAAAGTGTATTAAAATCTGATGAAGAAGCTCTAACTTTAAGAGTACGAAAATTTTTACTTATTTTTTGCAATGTTAAAACTTGACAAAAGTAATAAGTGAAAAGTGGATGTTTGATCCAAGGAACTCGGACCCTAAACTCCACAGCGACATCTATAGATGCAACTTTAATTTTACATTAGGCCTCCTTGTAAACCTGATTTCAAAAATATGCCAGCTGGAAAATATCGATTTATTTTTTTAAATTTCCGTCATGGAATATAGACTTGTACATGTAGACCCAAAAGTTGCGAGGTGGTTGCCAGATATGCATTTTTATTTTTTATGCCCCGCCGGCAAAGCCGAAGAGGCATACTGTTTCCGCCTTGTCCGTCTGTATATGTGTGCGTGCTTTGTATTGTATTACGCTCGAGGACAGACTACAAAAGGAGCACAAAGGGGCCAATTGATCCTCGGACGACGGTGCCTATTTTTAAAGGGAAAATACAACATTTGCAAACATCAAAAAATAAAACTATCAAATCGTTTTGAAATACCTTGCTGGAGTGTTAGTGAATGACATTGTAAAGCATCCTGTAAAATCATGGCACCTGGTATACTTTCATTTTCAAGAAAAGTGGTATTATTAGTCCGTGGGACGAGAGCCCGAAAACGCTTTAGTTTTCGAGATAGGCGATCTGGTTCACCGAATTTTATAAAACTTGCCAGATATGTAGATTATGGTGTACCATATCAGAAAAACGTTGTTCCCCGGTCCACGAATTGTTTGGGAATGAGAAATTCTACGACAAAAACACGCACGAATTGTGCATGAGAAAAAAGAAAGAAATGGCGCCCTCTTTTGACACAGCAAATATACATTTTACACGCAATGCATGCGCGCGCGCGAGGCGGGTTCGCCCGTCTTGCTGAACATTTGTTTAATGTTAGATTCTAGCCTTTTTATTTGTAATTATTTCTAAAGCAAAATGCTTATTACAGTTAATTTCAATTTGAAATAACCAGGGAGTTCCTTATATTATAAAATATCTTGTAAATGACAAGCCTTTATGAAAGAATAATGTGTAAAACCCATGAGCCCCAGAACTTACAAGTTGCTTCGTTATGATATCCAACAAAAACTGTAAATCAGTCAATCTTCTCTAAATGGCTGCTAGTTAGCTGAAACGCATGATCATCATTAATATGGGGCAGGTGTCATACTTAAATTAATTTAAATTTAGATTAAATTTGATAAGAACGATTTGAAACAATAAATAACAAATACGATCCAAATACTGTTTCTATAACTTTTTTATTCCAACTTTGATGTGCTGTACATGACATACTGCATTCAGCCAAAAGAAATACACAGATGGAAAAATCTTAATCAGTTAGTGTTGTTTTCTTGAATGAACAATTTGAGTAAAGACGGCAGGTACCTCAAACAGGATGAGTTCATGTATTCCAAATTAAATGACAAAGATCCTCCCCAGAAGAAAGAGCCCCAAAAGAACAGCTTCCAGTAGCAGATTTTACAAAAGTTGTTTAAGGTGTGCAGGCATTCCACTTTAAGTAAAAACTTGGATTCAAAACCATCTAGTATACATTTGTTTCTTGAACTTCTGTTTTAAACGACGATACAACCAATTATTTCCTTTTTGGCCCTATCCATTTCCCAAATCCCAATATACACCACATCAAACAGTCATAAGGGTTTAATACATCTTCAAACACACCTTATGCAGTGTTACATGTATCTTTTTGCCAATTTGGTTAACAGCCTTCATGAAAAAGAAATTAAAACAAAAATAAGTTTTCTAAATGCCAGTTTGTAAACAAACACAAATGTGTTTTCACAGATATCAATTATTCTGACCACACCAATGCAATGGCACTTCCTCAGTTGAATTTCTGCAATTACAGTACATGTATAAGTGTCAAATACAAGAAACAATAAGAGCAATTACACAAATGCACCGAAACAATTCTGAGCACATCCATTTTGGAATTGACAATGTGCATAAGAAGTTCTTCATTGTTGTTGTCTTCCGCCGCCTGTAGCAATCTTTCAGCCTGTAGGGTAGTACATGTGACCAGGGGTTCTTGCCTCCTCTTCCTTGTGACTCGGCAGGTCACACACTTCTCCTTCCTGCAAAGGATGCACTGTTGGGGAAAAACATGTTGTGATCTTGCTGCAGTCTTGGAAACCGTTTGCGTGGCTGAACGGAGTCTTCTCTTTTTCACAGGGGGGTGGGGAACCTTTTTGGCTGTTTCAGTTTCTAGAATACAGTAGAGAAACAGAAAATACAATCTTATTCAACTGTTTACATGTAATTACATGTAATTAACATTTATTTGGTTGTATTTATTGAAATAAGGCCATTTTTTCAATGAAAATGTTGTGTTGCTCTCAAATAAACAAAATCAGGAGGGTATATGTCATGTTTCTTCCTTAAATTTGTGAGATTATTTTTTTGGGGGGGGGTGTCGGATGGGGAGGGTAAACAACAGTATACATTAAAACCTTCCCCTTCTTCCAAATTACAAATAAATGGAAAGAAAGTTATCAGTTCTTGGGCCTAATACTGGTATACACATGTGCATGTACATGGCCATGTATATATTTGTGGATGGTACACTAGCCCAGTTGGACTCCCTTTCCTCCCTACGTTACATGTACATTGCGTTTTTATAGCTAAAAGTAAAAGTTTCAAAAGATACATTAAACTCTTTGGACTGTCTTTTCATAAACAAAATACATTTCACATGGACACTGGGTGAACTGAACTATATGACAACAGTTTTCCAGTGTAACTTAGTTACAGACATCAGATAAATACTGGGGGGAGGGAGATGGGGGTCAGACAAGTCGACCGTTGAGACAACTCGACTCGGGACAAGTCGACCGTTGAGACAACTCGACCGTTGAGACAACTGGACCAACTGTGCGATAAATGGAAAGACAAGTCGACCGTTGAGACAAGTCGCCTCGCAAGTTTTGGGCCTAGTTTCGGGGATAGTACCGGGGATTTTGACGGCGGCTGATCGCCGTTTGGGAGTGATGACACATGAGGTGTTTTTTTTGCATATAACAGAGCCGATATAGCGCGGCGTGATTGTCCGTGCACATCGTTCGTTTTTCTCAAGGCCACGTGCGCGCATCCCCGGTCAACGTGGCCGTACCGTGCACGGTGGCATCGTTTTTGCCGGGCCTGTACGCCCATTTGCCGTGCCGGTCGACTTGCCTGCGTGCCAGGCCCGGCCCGGTCCTCGCGGGCGGGCAGGGCACACCGGCCCGACGCGACGCCCTCTGTACATCGAGTATGCCTGCGCCGCACAGGTCTTGCCACAGATTTGTGCAACTTTTTCTGCTCCACGTGTATTCATTTCCATTAAGTCGAGCAGTCTCAACGGTTGAGTTGTCCCGAGTCGAGTTGTCTCAACGGTCGACTTGTCCCGAGTCGAGTTGTCTCAACGGTCAACTTGTCTGACACTCAGGGAGATTATCAACAGCACCTCACAAATATACTTGTATAAGTTTATTACACCATCATCTCCCTGCAGTTTTTTTTTTCATGAAGGTTACCAAATTTGTTAATGAATAGAAATGGAAGCAACAGTTTCTATACAAATAAAATGTACCTGCAACTTTAGACTTCTCTTTTTGCTGGGCTTGAACTGCTCTCTTCACCTTGGACTTGTCAGTGTACAGACTGTAGCATGACCTATACAGAAAAAAAATGTGGAGGTTTACATTTACATAATACCAACATGACCAATAGGCCTACCATGACTACACAATTGCAAGGCACTAACATCTGAACATCAGAACATGTTGACTAACGTTTATACACAATCATTGACTGCATTTAAGTAGTTTTAGGAAGGCATACAAATCTACATGTACTGCATTCAGGCCCCCCTATGCCATGAATTTTCAGAGCCCCCCCCCCCTTAATGCCCTTGCCCTATGCTTATTTTATCTCGATCATCATGATCATTAAATAGTCAAGTCATCATGGTCATCTGGTCATGGACATGATGGTAGGTTACTAGATATTACACAATCTCGAAGCTTGAAGGGAAGTGTATGATTTGTATCTCACCGATGATGACCGGCATTCTCTAGGATCGTGAGATTGCAACCGCATACTGACGGGCTGATCATGCTGATCCGTAGCAACACTTGCGCCGGCTGACGTGGCGCATGTTTTGGCGATGAACTGCCTTGGCCCTGTCTAACGATTTTTTGGCTGTAACCTCGAATTTGATGTTAATTAAAATTCATTTGTGAAGTCCCAAACCACCCACGAATGCGGGAACGTGGTTTGTTAGCGCTTTCTATTTTTGATCAATGGAATGAGAAATATTAGAAAATATTCGGAAAAACCAGATCGCGTAACGAGCGAAAAAAAGGCCTCGTCCCACGGACTATATTGTATCAATTTTCAACACTGGTCAGCTGACCAACGTTGGAAAAAACTGGCTTTTTTTCAAATACTGGCCCCAATTTACCATCGCACTTGTTTGCAATCAGTTACACACCTATGAACGGGTACAAGCCAGCTAGACTGGTTCCCTGACCTTACAATTCCTTCAATGTATGTAAACTGCTCTGTTTCTTCTTATATGGAGTCAGGGAACCAGACTACAGGAAAATGATTGTTTTTCTTGGTTTTTTATAGCATTTTCGAACCCAAAACTTCAAAAAAGTCAGTGTAACTATATTTGCTATATATTTCCTACCCCCCAATTCCATTCATTTCTGAAATACAGCAAAAGCAAATGATGTATATTCCCTTTAAAACCGGTCCTCGATCGTACGGTAATGTGCTTAGTCTATGGGAAAGTGTTATATTAGAGGGACAAAGGAAAACACAATAGTTGACCTCAGGCGTATAGTAAAAAAAGACGGTGGGTACGTGCGTGTGTGTGTGCTCTTGTATTGTATTACGCTTGAGGACAGACAACAAAAGAAGCACAAATGGGCCTTTGATCCTCGGATGACGGTGCCTATAGTTAAAACCAGTCTTCGATCGTACGGTTATGTGCTTAGTCTATGGGAAAGTGTTATACTAGAGGGACAAAGGGAAACACAATAGGTTGTCCTCGGCCGTATAGTAAAACACGACGGTGGGTGCGTGTATGCATTTATGCCTGTTAATTGCAGTTCTATGTGGGGTGTGCGTGCGTGTGTTTCTGTCTTGTATTACGCTCAAGGACAGACCCACAAAAGGATAACAAAAGATCCTTTCAGTCCTCGAACGACGGTGCTTTTGTTCGAAACTGTCCTCGATCGTACGTTTTCGTGCTTAGTCTATGGGAAAGTACAGGAACAAAGGAAACACAATACCGGTAGGTTGTCCTCAGGCATATAGTAAAACACGACTAGGTGTGCATGCGTGTGTGCCTTTGGTTCCACAGTGATATCTGGATTGTATGTCCATGTATGTCTTGAACCTTGATACAATGAAGGTAGCTTGCTGGTATAACTTATAGAAAATGAATAAAGTTGAACCTCATAAGACAAAGGCCAAAGTCATGAGGATTAAAACAATAGGATTTTATTTATTTTAATTTTTTTTTTTTTTTTACAAACCAGTATACATGTGCAAATGCAATCACTCACTATAAAATATTAGGGGGCCTGTACACTGTTTATGTTGTTTTTTTTGTAAAATCAATGTGGCTTCTCCACCCTTTTTTCTTGGACAGTCATATTTTTAATTGAGACAACAGAAACTGCAGTTTTCTCAACAAACACATGTACATGTATTACTAAAACTTGAGACTTGCACCATAGTATACATGTATGCAGCTCCGTGGGTTGTTCTTAGGATTTTTGAGTCACTTTCAGACCCCATAGGCCAACTGTTCTCATTATAAACAACCAAAGAAATGATGCCATCATAACTCAAGCTTATTCAAAAACCATATTTTCTTTTGATTATTTAAAAATTCTTATTTCCATGTAGGCCTTGTATATGCTCAAAAGATTTGCCTTTGTGAAATGTCTTGCTTAAGACTGAAAATATTCAGTCAGTTTGCTTAAATCGCATAAATGACTTCCCAACAGAAAAGCAAAAAACAAAAATTCATTATAAAAATGGAGTCTCATTATACACTCTCATGGCAGCAGTGGGTGGTAACTGGTATAAGTGTGTGAATGCATTGCTGGAAATCAGGTAGGAATCAGGTCTCCAAAATACTATCCCAAATTAAAGAGAAGATTGGAGTGGAATCGTCACTAATTTGGAGCACCTCGTTTAAAATACATAAGTTAATAACGCCCACAGGGGTGGGCTAAATGACACAATCCCAGAAAATGGTTGGCCCTAATTGCATAAATTGGTGCTTTATGTGCCTGACTCAAATGTTGATATTTTGGCTGGTCTCGACTCGAGACCAGCCAAAATATTGAGACCAAAGGGGACCGTGACCGAGAACGAGACCAGCAAAAAGTGGTCTCGAGACCGGTCTCTAGACCGAGACCAGTCTCGAGACCTACAACACTGCCTGGAGTGTGACTAACATTAACAATCCATTTAAATTATTCACAAGTTTACCTACCAAAGAACAAAGTGTGACACAGCTTTTGTTTTATATCATAGGCATAAGTAGACTTCCATTTGTGGCCGGGTGATCCAAAGTACATGTACCATGGATGCACAATCTGAAGCAGCCTACCAACCGACTGTTGCCCCTACCATGACTCAATCTGAAGCAGCCTACCACCAACCGACTGATGCCCCTACCATGATGCAACAATCTCAAGCAGGCTACCAACCGACTCATGCCCCTACCATGATGCAACAATCTGAAGCAGGCTACCAACCGACTTATGTCGCTACCATGATGCAACAATCTGAAGCAGGCTACCAACCGACTGATGCCCCTATCACGATGCAACAATCTGAAGCAGCCTACCAACCGACTGATGTCCCCACTATGATGCAACAGGAGGCACAGCTGATACCCGCCCTATTCGTTGCAGGTGAGTATTAGCTAGAAACCAGCTGCTTGGGGTCAATCTGTAAGGGGGGGGGATATTGTTCTATAAATGTCATGGCCAACCGGTTAAGAGCACCATACTCAAGCTCTGGTGTGGGTTTGAGTACTGATTGTGTCCTTAAGCAGGACACTTAACAATTATTGCTTCGTCCTTCGGATTGGCCGTAAAGCCGTAGGTCCAGTATGTTGTATAATGCACATAAAGAACCCAGTAACACTTGTCGCTAAGAGAAGGGGTTCGCCCCAGTGTTTCTGGCAGTGCGTTTATCTTCAGCCATGAAGTCTACGCTTGTAAGGAAGAAGAAGAAGAAGAAGTCACTTGACCTTTTCCTCTGGGCTTACCGGAAGGTCAGAGTACAGCAAATTCAACAAAAGGAGCATCAATAAGAACAAAAAACTAATACTTTTGTGCAAATGGTTCAAGGGATGAAGATGAAACCTTGTACAATCATGAACCTCTGTACAATAATGAAGCCTTGTGTGAAGATTTGGCATTTTTTGTGACTATATCATCATTATATGTGAAATTATGAGCCAATTCATGACAAAATTTGACGAAATACTTTGCACTCTAACTTTGTAACTGCGCAGCCCATGCACATACACACTGGGACAGCCTAACGCAATATACTCCTTCCACTTTGCCGGCAGGGCGTAAAAAATATACAGATCATTTTCAAATTCTCCTAAGCTACTGGTTTGATCAATAACTACTGGTTTAGCCACTGTAGGTCATAGGTATCAATAAAGTATTACCTGAACATAACAGTGACCCTGATAGCTCCCAGGAAACTTGATAAACGGTGCCATATCATGGGCATCTGTGTTGGTTAACACACCTTTTCTTGTTTTAATTCAAATTCATTATTTAATCCATATCCAGTGGCGATGGTCATGGCAATAACATTAGGTATGATGTTGGGCTACACATTGCTGCGACGTCATCAAACTGGAGGTAAGGTGTTATCAACATTATCAATACATGCATTTATACATTGTGTGATTTTTATATTTTCAGAAGTGCTTTTCACTTTATATTGCATATGTATCTTGTCTGAACTATTAAATTAATTGTCATTTTGAAAAGTCATCAATCTGGAAGTTACGGAAGCGTAGAAGGGCCACAATGAATTTTTAAAAATCGAGTTACTATCTCGCCGCAGCAAGTTACTATCTCGCCGCGGCGAGATAGTATTTCGCCGCGGCGAAATACTATCTCGCCGCGGAGAAATACTATCTCGCCGCCGCGAAATACTATCTCGGCACGGCGAAATACTATCCCACGAGTTACTATCTCCCCGTGGCGACTTCCCATCACGCAAGTTACTGTCTCGTTGCGATACTCTTTTGGTCTGTCAGGTTAACCTTGTTTCGATAGCCGACCTCCCCGTCTGGATAGTCTACCTCATTCCAACAGTAGAAAAATGGGGAGATTTTGTGATTGACCCATTGAACATATGGGGACAAAATTGGGTTTGGTGTAAACATTGAAGTAGACTAAAGCCCGGTTCATACTTCATGCGAAAGCGAAGCCAAATTTGTGACGTCAACAATGCAATCGAAGCGAGTCCACCATTGTTGACGACATGAATTTCGCTTCGCACAAGCTTTCGCGTGAAGTGAAGTATGAACCGGGCTTGACTTACAAGTCGGTAAGGCCAAAAACAAAAAAAAAGTCGGTCTCTGGTCAGAACAAAGTTCTAGAATTGATGCAGCGACGCGTTGTTTTTTGGTTGTTTTTTTTTTTTTCAAGCTTGGATTGTACAGACAAGGTGGGTACTATTTTTTGGTTTTTTTTGTGTCCTCATGTACATTGATGTCCTGCATAATTTGCCTTTGTGCCCTCCATGATTTGCCTTGGTGCAATTTCCCCATTCCTTGGTACAAAAATTTGAGGAGGTGCGGCAATAGATGGCGCTGTTGTAGCTACCGCGGACAATTTAAAAAAAAAGAAAAAAGGTTGATGCGCAAGATTAAAATTGACGCGTGCGCTGACCAGAGACCAACTATCTTCTTCTTTTTTTTGGCCTAATGGTCAGGGTGTTTTTTTTGTTTTTTTGGTACAACACGCACAAGCCAATGTGGCAGTAAAACATGGTTCGGTACATCAGTACCGAACCATGTTTTACATTACTCTGCGGTGAAACCAGGCTTGAATTAAAGACTAGTGCAGCGCTGACACAGGTTTTTTTTGGCGATAAATACGGCCGTCATTTTGCGTGTATTTAGAGATCTCATTTTATTCGTTGTTTTTTTGTTTTTTTAATATAGTGGGGACATAGAAAACGGGAAATTTTGTTTACAATGTTTTGTGTGTTTGGCAATTTCCTCTTCTGTTTCAACTAACTTTACATGCTGGAAGCCAGGAAAAGCCATTGCAAACTCCCGAGCTGTGGGAGCATTGACCTAAAATATCTGCCTCATTTGAAGCATTTCTTAAAGTGTGTAGGATATAGTGAATATAGTCATTCATTTAAAATCGAAATGTGGGGTGCGTGGGTGGGTCAAAAGAATTATAATGAAACTTATGGGCCCTACCCAAAACCAGGAATTGTTTTTTTTTTTTTTTTTAAATTGAAACAAATTACTTCAAAGGAAAAATCTGTAATTATTTTTGTTCATCTGTTTTTACCTTAAGTATTCACAACTGGAGTGAGCAATGTACCATGAAAAAGTGACCCGCCCGATAACCTCATGTTTGTACATTCTGTAACTAAAAAAAAAACCGAGCTAGCTCTAGTATTCTTTAACGGTCGAAGTTTTCCAGGCACAGATGCCAACTTGAGGTGAAATCGATTAGGACTTACATGCATCATTTTGTCAGCTTTCTTCAAGGCTACCTTAATTGGTGCTTCTTATTTTAGATTCCTCACGACAAACTGGAACCATCGGACCCATCGGCACAATCAGCGGTAGCCACAGCCCTATCATTGTTGGATCAGGTTCAGTTAGTATCCAGTACAGTTCACCACCAGAAAGAGAAGGTAAATATGAAATTATTTAAAGAGGTTGTGGAAAGCTCGAAGACATTTCCGTCATTTTTCGGGTATATGTACCCTAGGGTGGGATGAAATAAAAACGACTATTGTTTCTGTCATGAAATGGATACAAAAGGTACTTTTGAGAGCTGTTTTTTCAGGTCCTGTTTCGACCCGAACGTGCAATTTGTGTAAAAGTCGTCGTTGGGGGCAGCAAACAAAACATAGTAAATCGTGACGTAATAAATAGGACTCCCGATGCAGTGTAGTTCCAGCGAAACTTTTTGCAAATCACTCCGCGCAACGACATGACTTTGTTTACAATTACACTGAGCGACATTTTGTATGGGCAGCCACATGCTCCATAAATTCAACCGTAGTTGGCAACAGCTTTTATACCCCCGAAATTCTAATGGGCAAGTTCAGGATTTAGTAGGAAGATACATGTATCTCCATTGACTTTTTGGTACTTTCTATTGATTATTCAGTGTTTTGATAGTACACATCATTTTATTTATAGATCGGAGATCATTCTTTTGCGTTTGCCCCAACGGCCAACCATAGTAAGAAATGTCTGCGTAATACATCAACATCGTTCGATCGTTCACATGCATGCACATCGCATCACCGTGACATGCGCTATGTAAAGCTGGCTGGAAATTCACGAGTGTATCGTGTACTTGTGCCGCTGGCCGGCCGCTGGGACCGTAGATTTTGACACCGGTAAACGGTTTTGGAATTTCAAAATAATTCGTTGTTGATAGGTGTACGGGTAGCGAATGCACTAGGCCAAGGCAAACCTATATGCCTATAATTGTGTCAGTCGCTGGCTGTAATCACACTGCATTTTGTTTGCAATAAATTTCCAGCTTTCCCGTCCGGGTGTCAGCATGGAGGAATAAGAATCCTCCGTAGCCATGCAGTTTGTCTGAAGCCAAATTAACGGATAGAGCGCTGATCATGCACTGTACATTTTGTACAGCAAGAGTCTTCTTTTCTCAAGAGATTTGCTGAAATTGGACAAGAAATAATAGAGATATGCTTTGTTAATGATTTATGGGGAAGACTGTTTTGGACCATTTGTCCATTGCCAATCTTGAAGAACCGTAGACCCGTTCAAATGTATCCTCGACCCTCCATTATCTGCGCAGCATACTCGCACGCGTTGTCACACACAAATTGAAGGTAAATGCGTAGAAAAAGGACCACGTAGTTTTCCTTACGTTAGTGCTGATTAATGTGACAGGCCTCACCCTCCATTTTCCCTAGAACTTCTTTTGATCGAATGAAAAATTCTCTGCCACTGGAATTTCTTGAATAAAGTCTTAATTAGGTACTGAAAATAATGATAGTGCTCGTTAAATTTCGGGACCAGTGAATTTTGTTTTCAACCCGGATCCCGAACATGTCGTAAGTCCAGAGATTTTTGTTTTATGAACGGAGCATGACTATGATTTATGAATTGTACTTTTTTCAGTAGCCACATTTACACTTACAGGCCGAGGTGAAGCGGTAGTCCCATGGTCTCCTGGTGTTGTTTTACGGCTTTTTTTGGTAAACAATAAAGTTAACAATTTCAAAATTCAAGTAAATTCGTAATTATCGTTTCAGGATGTTAAAACAAGGGTTAAAATGCACAAGGAAAGAAAAGAGAAGAGGACTAATTTTTTGTGGCGAACGTATACATAAAAAGCACCAGGCAACGCAAGGAACTTGACCGGGGCCCGCGACGCTGCTAACCGTACAACATTATTTCTGGACACGGTCGACCACATCCACCGCCGTGATGCGTTATGTGTGCCGTACGCGTTTAATTTGAAAACAACCTGACGATTTGTCGTCTCTTTAGACTGAATATTCACCAGAATAACGTTTGAGATTGTCTGTAAATCATGAAGAAAGTTGCGGTAGGACTGTTGATGCTCATCTAAAAATGTTATCATGAACGTAATACTTAGAGTCCTTGGATAAAACGCAGCTGGTTTTTTTTTTACGCAAACGTCGCAGACCTATACCACTCATCAGAGCTGCGTTGCCTGGCATTACGGTTGCAGTATCCGTGTTTTCGCTGGTCTCTTTTTCGGACAGTTGGGGCTCAAATTTATACGGAAGAACAGCTCAGAGGTCACCATGTCCTTGTTCAATATACTCAGCATTGGGAAGGAATATCAATCTCCGCGAGTCTTTTACAAAATGTTAATTTTTCACTGCTTGACTGCGAGTCACACGTGTTGACGGGGCGGGTTGGGCAGCAGTAAACAGTCATTGTATAAACGAGTCCTGTTTATTACATCACGCTTTTTCTGATTTTACGAAGAGCCCGACGACTGTTGATTTCACGCTTGTGTACAAAGTCTATGGAGAGTCATTTGAAGTATTTCCTAACAAAATTAGAAACATTTCTCGGTCCCAGATTCATGTCTTATCATCATTTATGCAACGAATGACCTTCATTGAGATGACATATGAAGGAAAAAGTGGCGTCAGGTTGCAACATTCTTTTCAATACTTCTGTTGATGCAATGGTTTAGGTCGGAGAATACACTCGCAAGTGGGGATTCTTAATTTACGAATTCGCTCGGCGCTTCCCGCCTCGTGAATTCTTAAATTACGAATCCACACTTTCTTGTGTATTCTCCTCAACATAATACATCCATACACAAGGAGAACAAAACAGGTCCAAGTACAGAACCCTGTGGAACAGCAAACTTAAGAACCTGCCTCTTTGACGGCATTGACTCAATTGATACCCTTTGGGTTCTCATTTTTTAAAAAGAGGTGAACCAATCATAAAGCTTCCCCAAATCCCAAAACGAATTTGCAATCGTCTCAGAAGGATATCATTGTCATCTTTGTCAAACGCGGCAGATAAATCTAGCATAATTAAAATGATATCATACTGTTTATCAAGGGCACACACAACATCATTGTGCTCTCGAGCAGACTGAAATTTACCGTACAACGCATTAGCCTGAAGATATGTGTAGAGTTGGAGCAATCCAGCCTTTTCAAGAAATGTATCCAAAAAGGTACGGATCGATACTGGACGATGTTTTTTTTAAACATTTTTATCTAAGGCCAAAAAAAAAGTTTCTGGTATGGATCTTGCCCAAAAAGTGGTGCGGCGACGCAGCTTTTTTTTTTTACATGATTTTTTTGCTTCAAATGTCGGCTGATGACTGCAAATGGTGCCTGACTAAACTTAGTGCAAATATGTGGGAGTCCAGAGAGGCCACAAAAAGCTTATTCTCGACCATAACCTAATCTAAAAACACGTTAAAATTGTGCAGCAGCAGGATTCCAGTCAAACCAGTGAGTTTGGCGGTTTTGAGACATCATCTTTCATTGAAAAAAAAACTTTTTCATTTTGCCGATGCGCATGGCTACGGCGACGCGCGCGCATACCAGAAACCGGAGACTTTTTTTTTTTGGGCCTAACCCGACATTTTTAATCAGTGGACGCATAATTGTCTCCTTACAATCATCAGGAAAAATACCAGAATCAAAGGAAGTGTTCACCATTTGGACCAAGATAAGAGCTAAAATATCAAGACAATCTTGTATCAAGTTTTATCCTAAAAACACTCAATAGAAAATTATACCAGGATTGTAACCCGACCCTCTTATCTTGAAACACTGATGTCAGAATTACTTGTCCGAAATCCTTGCACGCGCGTGGAGTTCTGGGGGTGTACTGACAATGATGTCAACGAATAAATAAGGAAATTCTATGAAAAACTAGATCCTGATAGTGGCAATAATGGACTCCAAACCATTGGAAAGTCCAACATGCAGCGTGATTTTGCTACGAATCAAAAGTTCTTGCGTCTAATTTTTAGCAGCAAAACTGCTGGAGGTCGGCAATTTTACAGCCAAAAATATTGGTAGCTCTAGATATTATTTGTTGGAGTATGGAGAGTGGATTACCCATAGTATTACTTAGTATATGCCCATTATCTTTTTTTTTGCGGTCAGAACCACCTTTAGATGACAGAACTCTGCACGAGGTCGCTGAGAAGCTTGGTGTTGATTGGGTAAAACTGGCAGTTGAGCTGGGCATTACGGTGGTACAGGTTCAGACTATTGAGAGAAATCACCCAAAAGACATCACAAGGCAGGGTCGGGAAATGCTTGTAACATGGCAACATGCCCAGTCCACTAGTAATGAACAGCAGAGAACCACGTTGCGTACAGCATTGATGAACATCGGAAGGGCAGATATTGCCGGATTTCTACGCGGTTAAAATACATGTATGAATTTTTTTGGTCATCGCATGCGTAATGTCAAGAGGAATTTATAAAAGAGGTTACTTGCATAAATTATAAATGCATGTCTTTAATTGCACAATGTATGCGCAATGATACATTTGTATGTCAAAATTGACAATTGTCTTTGTCAACATGACAATAATGCAAATCTGTTCACCTTCTACATAATTACACAGTGGTTAAAGTCGAACTTGTACTTTCTTACGAGTCAGATTCCAATGGAAATCCGGGTCAGATATGACAATTACCTCAAGTAAAATGGCCGAAAAGTGTATTTTTGACTTGGGAAAAGTGTCATGTCGTATTTTTAATCTGACCCGGATTTGGGTCCAATCTGACTCGGGACTTTTTAGAGTGTATATGATTTGCCGATTGTGCATCATTACCAATCATAATTATAATAGGCTTCGAATCTGTACGAGTGTGCACGAAAACCCCCCTAAGTCGAGACACAGGTGATACATGGTACTCGTTGATTTCTTACCAAACACCGAAGCTGTATGGGTGGTTTGGTCCATTTCCTTCACAAATTGAAAATTGTTGGCCAGACAACAATTGTGTTTATGTTTAACAGTGAGTATCCTTTGAGTAGTGTTGGGATTCATCCAACCACTGATGGCAAATACATGTACATTTTTGTAAATAGATCGATATTTTTGTAGCCCTGTTGGCCTGACGATCATTGCATAATGTGAAACATTAATGCATTAAGTTTTGCCAATTCTTTCAGAACTTCACAAATTAAACTCACTAAAGAAATTTGTTACATGGCGCAACCATAAATTGAATGTTATTACATGTACAGCAAATTGACTATTACCTGGTGTAGTTTTTGGTTGGAATCATTATTCATTTTTGTCAATAATGCTTTTCTAAGAATTCTAATTATGTATTTTGTTTATATTTGTCTTAAAGTTTGATGCCAAGATTTGTGTGCTGTAGCTAGATCAGCTTTAAAACTGCAAAAGGATGAAGGGATAAATGATTGAACCGGTGGGATATCTTTGGCCAGCCCAAAAAAGGCTCCGGCTTCTGGTATGCACCTGTGTCGCCGTAGCCATGCGCGTCAGCAAAATTTAAAATCTTTTTTTCAATGTAAGATGATGTCTCAAACCTGTCAAACTCATAGGTTTGACTGGAATCTTGCTGCTACACAATTTTAATGTGTTTTTAGACGGAGTAAAGATCAAGTAGAAGCTTCACGTGGCCTCTCTTGGCTCCCACAAGTTTTGCACTAAATTTAGTCGGGCACCATATGCAGTAAAAAAAAAAAGCCGCGTCGCCGCACCACTTTTGGGGCAAGCTCCATACCAGAAACCCAAGACTTTTTTAGGGCCTTTGGGAAATGAAGACTAGAAAAATTAATCTGGATATGAAGAATCTTCTGACATTTTATTTGACATTTACATTTGTAAATTAACTGTGATGTCAAAATGCAATCTATGTGTTCCGGATGAAAAACAAAATTGAAGTTTGGCTTTTAGTTTAAAGATAATGTGCACGAGTATACTACTCAAGAGCAGATTGCTATTAAGATGCGTTTCATCTGCAATCATGGAGGAATAAGATTCATCCATGCTGTTATACACTCAGTAAAAAAAAAATTAAAAATAAGTAATAATAACTTTAATTTTCTCCTTTTTTTTGCCAATAACCAAATGGAGTAGACGTTTGGATTATACATTCTGGTTCCATAATTCAAAAATACATTATTACTTTGTAGTGTGACAATTGTTTCTGGTGTAATCATTTTGTGTAAATTGTATCATAATTGCATTTTATGTAGAAAATGACTTACGACTTATAATAGTATGTTACTTCCTGCTTCCCTCAAAATTGAACATCATTTTTGACAGGACACCATTGTCTTTAAGACATTATGCTTCTCCCCATTTGCCCCCCATTTCTCCTCCCCATTTCTCCTCCCCCATGGGTGTCACCAGGGTTTTGTCAGGGGGGGGGGGGGCAAAGCTCATTTTCCCCCAAAAAATTCTTGTACTTTCTGTAGCATTTTCTCTATAGATTTTTTTTTGAGGGTGGGCGGGGAAATTTTATGCATGCATTGAGGGTGGGCGGGGAAATTTTATGCATGCATTGAGGGTGGGCGGGGATATTTTATGCATGCATTGAGGGTGGGCGGGGATATTTTATGCATGCATTGAAGGTGGGCGGGGAAATTTTATGCACGCATTGAGGGTGGGCGGGGATATTTTATGCACGCATTGAGGGTGGGCGGGGATATTTTATGCACGCATTGAGGGTGGGCGGGGATATTTTATGCACGCATTGAGGGTGGGCGGGGACATTTTATGCATGCATTGAGGGTGGGCGGGGACATTTTATGCATGCATTCACCCACCTTCCATTGACACCCATGCAGACGACCATTTTGTTAAATGTGTATTACATTAATAAATGAAAGGTTTGCGGAAACACCATGTGGGAATACTTTCTCAAACTAAGAGAATGGTTCTGAGAAGAACCAGAGGTATAAACCTTATACGAGTTTATAACTCTGATTCTTTTCAGAACCATTCTCTTGGTTGAGAACTTTCCTTCATTTTCTTGGGGTAAGTTCCACTTTTGACTTGTTTATCATGTTAAACAGCTTGTTTTAACAATAGTAGTGGCCAATATTTCTTCAAAACTTTTTTGTGGGTACCTGAAGGACTAATTTTTGTATTGGTTCATATATGCACTTTTTGACAAGGAGTATATACCTTGTGTGACAAAGCAAAATAGCACCTACAATGATGAAAGGATTTGCTAATACTTGAAAAATCAGCACTTTCTTGTCGCTACCAATGAAAACAAGTATAAGATCTTGTAGTATTGTTGCAACACATGGTAATGTGCCTAAAAACAAGTTGAGCTAACCACTGCATGTTTCTTCAACAAAAAAATAGCTACCACAAAAGTGAAATGCCGCCCTCGCGCGGTGTAGCCTACGCTAATGCCAACATAAGGCAGGGCTAAGATATAACTGTCACTGTTTATGGGGGAGATCCATTTTTACAGTACTAGTCTCTAGAGATTCCTGTGACAAAATAATTAGTTCTTGGCCTACCCATGGAGAAATAATTAAGCTCAAGGCCTTAATTGGCCATCATCGCAAGTGAAAAGCTGGACGATTGAAGGCACAAGAGGGGGCTATAACGCTACACTGTGCGCGCCGAAAACCAGAATCCGGGTGAAAAACGTGTGCCATCGCCACCGCTGAAAATCCGTGCCCTTTTGGTAATTTACATGACAAAAGCCCTCTGACAAACGATCGGCGAACCATTCATGAGCTCAGCAGTCTTGAAAGGAAGGATTGACCCTCGTTTTTCACTGCTGTAATCAGCTCATTTGAACCGCTAGTGGTGTGGCTGCACGGTTGTATATCTTGTAGCCGTCGGAGGCTCCAGTGTTGGCGATTTTCCCTTCGACATTTACTGGATGAACGATCTGAAGACAATTTCTTAATTGATGTAATTTGTCTTAGCCCACCCAACGGACGCAACATGGGGAAGAGCGACCAAGTCATCGAATACCCGACCAGAAGTGTAAGTATAAATTGATCAAATGTGTAATTAGTTCCTGCCTCCAAATAAGTCATGATTTAGGATGGGAATGATGGTCATCGATCATCCATGATGGTTGAGAAAAATTGGGGAAATTGTGTTCACATCACTGATGGAGTTAATGTTGCATTGACTTTTGGTTTGATGTCAAACAATTTTTTTTTTTCATTTGTTCAAAAAGAACCAGATCTATAATGAAATAGATTTTTAGTTCAAGTAAGACAAAGGCACCAGTTTTGAGGCAGTTGGATGGAAAGAGTAAGAGCTAAACAGGGGTGTGAAATCTCGGCTTTAAAGCTGATTTCAGCTTTTTTTGTTTTGGATTTCAGCTATTTTTTGCTCACTTGCTGTGTGCAAAATTATAGGAGATTTCCAAAGTTCAGGTGTTTTACACCTTTTCCAGCTGTTTTCAGCTATTTTTATCAGTGGTCACTCACCCTAGCCCCATAAATGTGGCCTATTTACTGGACTGCCTCCGTAAACATAGGCCACACATCCACCATGTACAAAAACGTGTCGACGGAGCCAAATTTTGATTTTCACATTTGGGCTTACTTTGTAGGTTTTTTTGCTTTAGAAGCATTCTCAACCTCTATATAGGCTAATCAGAAAGTGCTGCCTTTTTCAGATGTCCATTTTTCGTGAAATTTCCAGATTCATTTTTACACGTTTTCGTATCAAAATTTCAACATGAAATTTCACAAAAATTAGACATCTGAAAAAGGCAGCACTTTCTGATTAGCCTATATAGAGGGTGAGAATGCTTCTAAAGCAAAAAAACCCTACAAAGTAAGCCTAAATGTGAAAATCAAAATTTGGCTCCGTCGACACGTTTTTGTACATGGTGGATGTGTGGCCTATGTTTACGGAGGCAGTCCAGTAAATAGGCCACATTTTGGGGCTACTCACACCCCTGTGTAGAGGCAGTCTGAGGTAGATAATGTTGGGCCTAGCAAGCCTAGTTTTCATGGTTTTGTTAGCACCAGTATCACAATTCCATTGGTAGGCCTACCGTTGACATAATTTATGTATTTAGTTAAGTTTTTATGGTTTTGGTAGCTCGACGACAACTTTTCTTATAAATACTTTAACGGGTTGACTATTAAATAACAACAATGCTCTTGATATCATTGTTCTGTTCTCATGAACATACTGGCCCTCTGATGTACGAATGAATAATTCATAAGTGGTAGGCCTACCTCTGGAGTTGTGATACTGGCCCTACTGGTACCATAGGTTTTTCTAGCCACTTTTATGTCTCTAATGCTGCTGGATTTCCTCTGTAATAAGAGCCACACAGAGATACATGGACAATTTCCTGAATTTAAAATCCAGACTGTGTTTACTTGATATTTACTAGTCTATAGGAGCTACTTACATGTTAAAAAAAAACGGGGGAAAAAAACATTCCTACTCTAAATGTACATGTATAGGGCCTAGTTGTCCTACATTGTAGCTTGAGTAACTCCAGCTGACATGCTCGTTAAGAACTCGCATGTGAATTCCTGTAGTTGTCCGGTAATTTTCAGGGAAAATTTGGAGAAAGTTCCCCAATACTGGTGGTAACATAGAAAGCAAAATAAATTACAGAAAATTCATGAGGTGATAAGGCTTTAGCCTAGAGGCAACCATTTGCCTGTCGCTCTGATAAAAGATCTTGAAGAAAACTCCATTTAAAAATTTGAATCGAGACTTAAAACTTTGCTGGCAAAATGCTTGGAACCTCAACTTAGCAAATGTGGAAATTGTGGAGAAGTTTTGTTTTAATAGGATAAAGAGTGAGTAAACGTTAGAGTTTGACTTTTTTCTTCACTTGGGTCTTAGTTTGAAGTTGGCCTACATCAGATTTGTTAAATTCTTAATTTGGCTTTTGCGCTGCACAGCTGCACTGTCGGGTGGGGTCAAAGTCGCCAACTTCGCATCATAAAACTACCGCAAAGAGAAATTAATTTAAATCTCAACCTTTGAAACTTCTGAGTGGGTGCCTCCTTTGTTTACTGCTCTGCAGAGTTCTTGTTCGTGTTTGAGTAATTCAACAAAATCATAATGTTCTTGGCAATCGTTCAAATTTACGAATGGATAAACTGAAGTACGGACCCAGTTACAACTTACATGCACTTTGATGGCCCATCAAGTGTGATGGAAAAACCCAATTGGAGTGTTGTGCAAATACATGTAAAAATTTGCACGCTCCTTCAACAATCAGGCCGTTCTTTTGAGTCGTAAAACACGATCGCGCAAAAAAAAATCATGCGCAACGCACTGATTCTTACGAAACATTGTAAAAAACAGTGACTCGGATATTGAGAATTATGAGTTGAATACTTTGCAAAACAATGATGCATTTTTCAACTTTTTTGTGGCGTGGTTGGAAAATTGGCCCAAATTGAGTGCATGGTTATTAGGCGAAGTAAAAAAAAAAATGTTTCTCGTCCCTGCCCGCTTCCCTTTTGGAGGCCGCCTGGATTTTTTTATTATTTTGTATTTTTGAAAAATGCAGTAAAAAAAAACCACAGAAAAAGTCCACAAATTCATCGGAAAATAAATACTTGCGAAATATGTGACCAATACAAGTCTAAATGACACTGTAAATATGTTCAGTTCTCTTGTCCAACTTGCCTTTCATTTTAAAAGTGTCTTTGAACAGTCGAAACACCACCGGCTGCAGGAAATTTTAAAATGGCGGCCATCTTGAAATGACCGACCCTCTTCCTCCTTTTTTTCAAAACCCAGACGAGAAACATGTTTTTTTTTTATTCGGCCTTGGAGGTTTTCACAGTAAGTTCTACTCATGAAGATGCCAGATTTGGGCATTTTTGAGTAACAGTTAAATGTCACAAGTTCACAAATTCAAATTGTTTGAGCGTCATTAGGACGGTAACATTTAGAACCAAACAAGATTATTGCAGTAAGTAATCTATTAAACTGCAACCAAATCACCTTGATTTTGTTAAAACAGTGTGGATGTTTTCAAATTCTTGGATTCGTCTGCAGTTCTGGCTCCAAACTCCGGTTTCTGAAACAGACTAGACTGAGTTGGAATGGGCCTAAAATCCATGAGCCTAAGCCAGAAATGAACCTGTGGTTTAAAAAATACTTGACAGTTGTTGCATCGTCCTACATGTAAAGATAAGTAGATCAGTTTTGATCAAATTGAAACCAAAATGTTTCCTCTTTTCAAAAGGTGTTTGGTTTGTGACTGCATGTGTTGTGCAGATTTAGCCATTGTGTAGTGATCAAAAAGCCACTGCTTATATTACTAATTTGATTTTTGAACGGAAACAATCTAAGTTCTATTCCTGATGAGCCTCAAAATTCAAACTTGGTCAGGTTTCCAGGGACCAAGAAAACATATGGCAGATACCAAAGACACTGGGTTCTCTAATTACCGACCATCTTTGTTGGCATGAAGTTAAGCAGGCACTAACTTGAAACACTAGAAGTGTGGATAGATGGAGTTATTGTTAACAGAAGTGTGGGTGAAATGAACACCAATATTCCTCTTTCTACACTAATTGTGTCGGAGTGTTGTAATACTTGTGTAAATTACAAGCATTGTTGCGTCTTGGTTTTCCAGTTTGTGTAATTTAACACTTGGTAATGAACACAGAGAAATGGCCATTCTCAGTTGTTGGCCTTGCAAGTTTAATAATAATCCTACCCTAGAACCTGCAAAACGGACAGACGGCTTGTCAGAAGTTTACTTTTATAGTTTTCCCTAAAATCTCAGTGTTAGAACTTGCCAAGAATTCTACAATTTTTTAACACTGCGTAATTCGTACATCATTTGAGACCAGTTTTATCTTGAGTTTTGTGGGGGAGTGTGGCCTAGTGGTTAGTGTTTGTGGCTCGTAATCAGAGGGTCAGGGGAGCGAATCCAGCTGCTGGCCACATGTTGTGTCCTTGGGCAAGCCGCTTCACCCCCGCTCGCCTCTCTCCACCCAGGAGTGTAAATGGGTACCGACATTAGCTGGGGAGTAACCTGCGATGGACTAGCATCCCATCCACGGGGAATAGAAAAAATCTCAGTTGTTTCATGCTACTGAAACTGGAGATAAACGCTGGCCTGATGGGCCACATTGGCTTGTGACAGACTTTAATTCCTTTAAACTCAGAGTTAGATGATTGCCAAAGAATTGTACAATCCTCGGATGCTTTTTACACCGCACTGGTACATTTTTTAGACCGGTTTTGTAATAGAGTTTTAATACTGAGACATTCCTTTAGATGAATTTCACATGGCCCTGCAATTTTTCTCACAGTAGCAATGTATGCATGTGATAGTGCCCTGTGCATACACATGCTATCTTTTATTCTAACGAGTTCCCTTTTATGACCCCCTAAAACCATATATTTTTCAGTAAGGACCACTGTACATATGCCACCTGCATAAACATGCATATTTTTAGCAGTTGCGCAAAAGTGTCCTGGAAAAAAAAATTGTGGCGAAATTTGTACTGCATTGTGACAGCTAACAAATAACAAACTGAGTTTTGTGATATGACAGGGAAGTAGGCCTATACGCATTAACAATAAAAAATATCTATACAGGTAGCTTGACTAGGTCACGCAGTGTGCCTCGTTCGATATGGCGCTATTCGTACCTGCCACTGTGTCAGAAAAATAACAATGCATATTCAAAATATTTGTCATAATGGCTGCCATTATGCAGTAGGATTTGTGATTCATCGGGCTCAACTCGTGAACTGCGTTTGACTGACATTTATACTGAAATATGCGTGTTCATGGTTCAGTTATTATGTGGGACTCTTTCGTATTGCAAAGACTACGATTGAACATTTTGTTTACAGGGTGAGCCAAAAAAAATGCAACCCTAAAACATTGCCTTTTACAAAAAGGGGTCGGTGGATTTTTATTAATTTCAGGTATCAGATTAAGGCCAAAAAAAAGTCTCCGGTTTCTGGTATGGAGCTTGACTTTTTTGGGGGGGCCTAAAGATGAGAACTTTTTCTTTTTAAATAGGCCTAGTTTAAATACTAAAACAGTCATGAAAACAGCACTTTGGGTTGCTGAGAAAATGCCAATTATGTAAAAGTAGTCATTTTTCATCCTACCGGTTTAGACAAAAAATGCCACGGTAAAAGGGATTTTCACTGCACCTATTTGTGCATGTCCTAATCCTTACAAACAACATGGCACATAATATGAGAAGAGTACAAATGATTTTGATGGAAATACTTTTTATTTTCCAACTGAACAGGTATCTCATCCGTTTTAGTCCTATTTCAAACCTTTTCAGCATCATAAATATGTCAAAATATTAAAGACATGAAAGATAATTGCAGAGTAGGCTTACAGTAAAATGTTTCACTGTTTGAAGTATTTGTGTACAGGATAAAAAATTACTACTTTTCCATAATTGGCATTTTCCCAGCAACCCAAAGTGCTATTTTCATAATTGTTGTTCAGTATTTGAAAGAAAAAGCTCTCAGCTTTAATCCGATACCCAAAACATACATGTAAATATCCACCAATCCGTTTTTTTTGAAAAGGCAAATGTTTTAGGGTTACATTTTTTTGGGGGGGGGGGGATCACCGTGTATAACAGAATATTTTTGTCAGCTTTATATCCAATATTTTGCACATTGGTAATGATTGGCCATCCCTAATTTTCATGTACCAGTATCTCACTTCCCGTTCTTCCAGCAATTATTTTTCAGATTAACTATTGCATAAAATATAGCCCTCTGTCTAACTGAAGTCTGTCGGAGAGTTTTGGATTCCGTGATATGTTGTTCAATACTTTTCAATCACCTAGAAGCCGGTCGTTTTGGAATGTATCCCAGAATGCATTGCTCAATATCTGTCTGTTCACTTGGCAATGATTGTTTGTTTGTTTGTTTTGTTTAGGCCTATATTTTATTTATTTTCTATCTTCCGGATTTGCTGTCTGATTACAAGTTTCAATGCCCACTCCATTCGTTCATGTTAATATCCGTTCCACGTGACAGCATATCCCAGCATGCATTATTCCTCTGTCCTGTCTCCGTTCACTTAGAGGAATGTGAACCGGATTTTACTCCTACAACTAAGTACAAGTCATTACCACCTTTAATGTCAAAAGAAACAAACGTTATGTCTAAGAAGTTATGGTGATTAATCATAATCAGAATGCGGATGCATTCATGTCTGTTTGCATTTGATATCTGTCTTTTTTGTCCCAATCAGAACTATGTGTATTTACATAATGATACTCATCTACATGTAAATGTCCACTCAAGCTTATAGTTTGTTCAAACTCTTCGCTGTCAAGCAGGCTAGGCAAGTTCAAGGTGTAATTTTTTTTGGTTTGCTGCTGCTGAAAAATCTCTCGCATGTCTTGCAAATCTTGTGTATCTTTGTTACGGGGAAATTGTGAATTTCCCCGACAGATTTGCATTATGTTGAAGTTTACACAAAAGTAATCAGTAACTTTACCACGTAGTTGTATCCGCTTTTCTATGTATGCATGTCCTACTCGAAATGACCACAGTTTACTATAGTTAAAAATAGGGGAAACTTTTAAATTTTCCCACATAGGTTTTTGTTGAAACCTTTTTGCGCTTTACAGTAAATCTAACCCAAGATATGTACATGGGTCGCATGTCATGAGAATGTTAGGATTGTTGATACCCAATACTACACAAGTTAACATTCAAATTTTTAAGCAGATGTTATTTTATTTTTTGAACAATGTGCAAAACTCTAAACCATTTTTGAATTTTTTTGCTAAGAAATATTCTGAAGTCTACAAAACAAAATCAGCTCTACATATAAAAAGATTTCCTCATTTTGTGTTCTTTGAAAGACATCAGAATGGAATGTAAAGTAAGCGCTAAGCCTGGTCATAAATTACACAGAATTCCACGAAATGAGTTTGATTTTTCAAAATGTGTATTCGAGTGTTATTGTCAGTTTGGACCTTTTGATTCCTCTGACTTTAACCATACTGAATTTCATTGTATAGTTTACAATTCTCTGAGACTTTTTAAAATTCAATAAGATGTTTTTAAATTCACTAAATATGGTTTTACATTTTGTTGTTTTTTCCTGACGTAGAGTACAGTGGAACTGGTCCAGCCAGAAGAAAGCGAAAGCGGAGATGAGAACGAAGAGCGGGGCAATTGGGGCAACAAGTTTGAGTTCCTCCTGTCCTGCACGGGCTACGCCGTCGGTCTGGGGAACGTGTGGCGGTTCCCTTACCTGTGCTATCGCAATGGAGGAGGTGGGTTTCCAGACCTGACAAATATTAGACGAAAATTGAAATCATTTGCAACCTGGAAGTAAATTGGTTCTCATAGGGCGGATTCATTTGAAGACTAAAAGCACTTTTTTGGAGTGTTTCAGATGCCAAAATTGGCATTTTTTCTTGTTGTTGTTGTTGGGTTAAAAATGTACAAGTTGAAAAATTTTCTGGAAGAGCACGGGGATCGTGTCTTTAACAGTCATTTTTTTTTTGAGTGGATCCCACCAATTTTATACAGGGTGAGTAAAAAAAAGAAACCCTAATGTTGTGACCATTGTTTTAGTGAAGTGCTATATGTAGCACTTTCAGAATCTAGGATATGAAAGCCCAATACATAAGCTTTCTTTTAGTACAAGAATCATTCAAATCACTCGTGTACTTTTCAAGTTGTGGAATGTGAAACACAACCACCGTTTTAAAGTTCTGTCCGTGGATCACAAAAAGGTAAGCGTTCTTTCAGCAAATCAAATACAGATGTGTTTCCGTTTTACTAAAAGTACGCACACCTTTTTTGTGATCCAAGGACAGAACTTTGAAATGGTGGTTGTGTTTAAAATTCCTTAACTTGAAAATTACATGAGTGATTTAAATGATTCTTGTACTAAAAGAAAGCTTATGAATTGAGCTTTCATATCCTACATTTTGAAAGTGCTACATGCAGATCATCACTAAAACAATAGTCCGAAATTTGGTTTCATTTTTTTTTTTACTTACCCTGTATTCCTGTTTTCATATTCTTTATACAGGTGCTTTCTTGATCCCTTATATCATCATGTTGGCCTTCGCCGGCCTGCCTCTGTTCTTCCTTGAAGTCAGCTTTGGCCAGTATTGCAGTCTAGGACCCATTTCTTGCTGGAGGGCGGTCCCAATGTTCAGAGGTATGTTATAATAATTTATGTTTATTTCTGGTAATGAAACCAAGGACTCCTCAAAAGCGCCCCAGGCACTGTAGCTCGCAAGCCTGAAGAAACCTATAGAGAGAAGTCGATGAGAAGAAACTACAGTTTTAGAGGTGGGAGGAAAACCACTGAAGAATATTCTGGGGAAAACCCACGGAATCAGGCAGGGACTGAAAACCCAATCCACATGTGGACCAGGCAGGATTCGAACCTGGGTAACAGCGGTGGAAGGCAAGAAAAGAACCATTGTGTCAATGTAACTACGGACGTGACATATACTTTAAATGTAGATGCAAAACTATACATTTAGAACTTTAGTTCAAAGTGAGCTTTCACATTGGTCATGATGGGTGATTCTTACTTTTTGGATCCTGTTATATTTCTTTACAAAATGTGGATATCTGGCAGTTGCTATTAATTTTTGTCATGTGATGATCAAATTCTGAATTTAGAATCATTATATGTGTGGCATTCTGGCAAAACGAGACGGAATTGGCATAGGCCATAGTGGGGATTTTTTTTTAAAAAGAATCAACAGTTGTTACTTTTTTTTTATTTTCAACTTTTATCGATTTTGTAATCTTTGTTTATGTCAACTGTACATATATTTTAAAATACATGCAGTGTAAGAATTGTGCAATAAAAGTTTTAAGGAAAAACAATCGGCTCTTTGATTCTGACAAATATAAAACTTGAAACTTTAAATGCCTATTTCTCAGTATTTTACTTCGTTGACGTGGTGACAAATGTGAACTTAAAACAGCCACAACTTGTCAAGGGAATGTCCGATTAAAGTGCGACAAACAGTATTGTTGGGAGCATTTTATTCGCTTTCCTCATTTGCAAACCCCGATTTAAACCTCTGCCCAGTTCTGTCTCATTTTGCCAGAACGCCTCATATGAGATCAAGGCATTCCAATTCTAAAGGTATATCTGTCGGTGAGGGAGGGAGCTACCATTTGATTCAGCATATTCATTTCATTGTGATATTTGTGGGATGCCCAGGGAAGGTGTAGTTGAGCAGATTTTCTGATTAATTATGCAAGACAACTGCATCTTGATCTGTAGAGTTTTGACCAATCAGCAACAAAGGCTGTGGTCTCGCGCTGTGTATTATGTTACGCGATACGCGCCCGGCTGTTGTTGTATTACAAAACACTGCATTCAATTTGACCAGTCACATTTCTAGTCCTGATTTGGGAATGGAACGACGTCATGATTTAGTAAAGTTGACTCCGATTGGCTGAGGCGCGAGATCGCATAAATCTGCATGCTTTGACATACCAGACGTTATACAGGAGACTTGGATCTGTGGATAACAGATGATAGACTAGGGAAAGGGGGGGGGGGGAGGAGTTGGGAATAGGTTTTGGATCACAGTGTTTTAAACATATTCAAGAGCAAAACTGTGTTGTATAAAACATCACACAGGGTCGATACTAGTCTACGCCACAGCTGCAGCTTGAACATAATACTAGCTCCATGCATGTACACATTGTATTCATTTTGTTTGTGCTAATACAATTGACATGCATGCAGCAACGCTACCAGTATAATAAATCTCCTGTAGGCTACACACCGATTGTGATTGGCTCAATTACCATGACTGGGTCGTTTTGTTGAATGCTTCGGATGTAAACAGTGTGTGGGCTATTCATGACATGATGTTGAATAGAACATGTGGTCAGGATATCACATGTAGACTGAGCCTTTTTTTATGTCTGTTTGCTTGGACTGCACATTTCTTTGGTTAGTTCATGGCGGAATTTCTCCATGGTTATAGTTTGCTCAAACACGCTGTAAATACAGGGTGAGCCAAAAAATGCCGACGCCAACCCCCCCAAAAATATATTTCATATTTTAACAAATATGTAACATAATAATGACTGGAAAGCACTCTACTTTAACATGGAAAATTACTGAAATTGCTCAATCCGTGCAAAGAATATCACCTTTAAACTCCATAACCCTTAAACCTGTTTCGTCCACACAAAAAAAGCAGTTTATTGTGTACAGAGTGAGTAAAAAAAAAAACGAAACCCAAATGTCGGGACCATATTTTGAGTGAAGTTCTGCATGTAGCACTTTCAAAATCCAGGATATGAAAGCCCAATTCATAAGCTTTCTTTTAGTACAAGAATCATTCCAATCACTCATGTACTTTTCAAGTTACGGAATTTTAAACACAACCACAGTTTTAAGGTTCTGTCCACGGATCACAAAAAAAATCTGTGTTCTTTCAGCAAAACGGAATCAAATCACATAGGGATGCGTGTGAATTGTTTTCGTTTCGATGAAAGAACGCACGCCATTTGGGTTTTGGTTTTTATTACTCACCCTGACTGTTTAAAACAACAAAGAAAATGACACAGAAAACTTGTTTCAACAACTGTAGTGCACAATATCTTTATTAACGACCCTGTTTAGGCAAACAATATGATTTTATAAAATCCATTATTTTTTTTTAAAAGACAGGCCTTCAAAGGGACTTTGTTGAATATTTTTAACTTTAAAACTGAGGTTTAATCGCTTGTGATGTTTGAAGACAATTGTGGTGACGATTCTTGAAATCGCATTTTTGGACGAAAGAGATTTCAGGGTCATGTGTTTAAATGGTGATATTCTTTGAATGGATTAGGCAGTTTCAGTAATTTTTTTCATCTAAAAGTAGCTAATGAAATTGGCTTCCAGTCATTATTATGTTTGGTGGTACACATTTTGTAAATATGAAATATAAATTGGGGGGTTTGGGTTCCGCTTTTATTGACTCGCCCTGTATCCTGTGAGGCTTCGCCTCGCCCGCTACGTTGGAGAGGCGGCGATTGTCACCCACGAGAGGTGGCTTGAACAGGGTCTAGGGGGTTAGAGTTAAAAGGCGTGTTAGCGACCGAGGCTAAGTAAATTTCAAATCATTGTTGCATTTGTTTGGCAAGGCACTGCCAACCATAAACCTATACCCTGTACCCACACAAGCACAAGCTTTATTAAACCAATAAACGTAGAACTTCACTATTTTATGACTGGTGTCATCATAGGGACTTCATATTTGCCCTGCCAATATTGACCAGGCTTGAGATATGCAGGTGTGACCTTTATTGTTGACCACATAATATTGACTGGTGGAATATAAGTTTGTTATAAAGAAAACTTCTTGACCCATGTTTGATGTAAACTGGGCCGCTGTCATAACTTTTGTTGTTAAAGTTAGTTTTATAGTTATGGAATTCAATATAAAAAAAGGTTTTGTTTGTAGAGCTTTTTAGGAGTTGTTTTATTGGTGCCAGGGTGTGTCGCGCTATGAGCAACCTATGTCACTAGTGCTTCAGCGGTGACGCACTGGGCGCTGGATTCTGAACTAGGGGTCGTGTTGCTAGGAAGGGATTGAGCACGAGGCGAAAAACGAGGTTGGGTTAGTCTCGTACAAGACTGAATACATGAATTTTATCCCCCAAAGTTTGCAGACCAGTAAATAAACTGCCATAGACCCCAATGACAAATGCCCTCACTTCATAACTTCAGGAAAAATACTCACAACTCTCTGAGGTATTAAAGACGCACATCAAATTAAAGCTAATTTCATCATCTTTCATTTTCTTTTCAATTTTTTGGGGGTTAACTGATGACTTTTAGGAGAAATTTCCATCCGAAGATGATCACCCCTTAAAATGGTCCTGAAGCCCATCGCCGTTTTGAAAAACAAGGCCTACACTCCATTGCAAAATAGAGCACTTTTAGGGCTTGAGCCCCCCCCCCCCAAGAGTTTGTCATTTTTTTTTTGTTTTTTTTAGTCTCATGATTTTGACCTTGGTGACATGTATGTGGCCTATTTTCAGTATAATAGGGGTGTAAGTGGCGTCCCCATCGTCAAAATAGTCCAACCCCAAATCCCCCCCCCCACAAAAAAAACCCAAATTTTTTTCTGCGGCCAAAAAGTTTTCGGCAAAATTCTAACAAATTTGACCAAAAAAATTGTGAGCCCCCCAAGCCAAATCCTGGATGCGCCACTGCCTAGTAGATTTTTAACACACTTGTTTCAAACCGGCTAAGCACGTACATATTGATTCCCTTATAAAAATTCTTAGGCCAGGTCTTTTCCCCTGTGAGGTACGTATGAGTGGACACTTCCTGCTTTAAATGTCACAGAATGTAAATATCAAAAGCTGCCCTCATTTTGGTCCACTTTACAAGCATGGGCGTCAATCCTGGTGGGGGGGACAGGGGGACATGTTCCCCCCCCCCCCCACTTTTTGAAGGATATCAAACGTCCCTCCCCCAGATTTTTGAACCCGTGTCTCATACAGGGCCCTATTATGTACTACAATGTATTTTTTACTCAGAAAATATCGGTTGAAGTGGTCAGAAATTGCCTCAGATCGCACCACAGAGCATTAAGAATCAAAAAAAATTCGAGGCCCTTAAGCGGGCCCCGAGCACCATGCCTTTAGCTGAAAATATAATAGTTTATTCAACGACTTCAACCTCGAAAATGATGTTTAAATTATTATCTTTTGCTAAGAAAATATTGGTTAAAGTGGTCAGAAATTGCCTCAGATCACACCACAGAGCATCTAGAATCCAAATTTTTTTCGGGGCCCTTAAGCGGGCCAAAAACCCCACACCGTAAGGGCTTCGCACTTCGTGCTCACATTAGTTCTGATCAAGGTATGTCCCCCCCCCCCACTTTTGAGAAGCGATTGACGCCCCTGCTTACAAGGGATCTGTTCGTAAGGTTTGGAAACAGTGGGGTGCTGTGGTCCAATGGTTACGGTGTTCGACTCCTGTGCCGTGGTACATGGGTTCGAATCCTGACGGGGAACATGGTGCTTGTGCGCTTGGGCAAGGCACTTTACTACAATTGCCTCTTTCCACCCAGGTGTAGTAAATGGGTACCTGGTAGGAAGAAATTCCCTCAATGCTTGAGCGCCGTAACGGCAGCCGTGCTAAAGCCAGGGTTATAATAGCGTGCCAGGAGTGTCACTTCGTGACGGACATGAGCGCTATACTAGAAGTCAGTAATATTATTTTATATTTTCTGCTTTTTTCTACGCCTTTCCAGGGGTCGGTTATGGCATGATGATAGTCTCAGCCTATGTAGGCATTTACTACAACGTGATTATCATGTACACGCTATACTACATGTTTGCCTCCTTCACCTCCGTTCTACCCTGGGTGGGGTGCGGCCAGACTTGGAATACAGGACTCTGCGCCAATATCGTCAAAGACTGTCTAGATAACAAAGGACTTGTCACCTTCAATAACACGTGAGTAGAAAACTTAACCCACAGTTTTACCTCTTAATTTGGTTGGAGTAAAGTGGCTTGCCCAAGGACACAACATACCTAGAATACCCGACTCTGCACCAATATCGTCAAAGACTGTCTAGATAACAAAGGAATTGTCACTTTCAATAACACGTGAGTAGAAAATTACCTTTGAAACATTTGGGGGTTAGAGTAAAGTGGCTTGCCCGAGGACACAACAAACTGAGAATACTCGACTCTGCGCCAATATCGTCAAAGACTGTCTAGATAACAAAGGAATTGTCACCTTCAATAACACGTGAGTAGAATATTACCTTTGAAACATTTGGGGGTTAGAGTAAAGTGGCTTGCCCAAGGACACAACATACCTGGAATACCCGACTCTGCGCCAATATCGTCAAAGACTGTCTTAGATAACAAAGGAATTGTAGCCTTCAATAACACGTGAATAGAAAACTACCGTACCTTTGAAACATTTTTGGGTTGGAGTCAAGTGGCTTGCCCAAGGACACAACATACCTAGAATACCCGACTCTGCGCTGAAATCGTCAAAGACTGTCTAGATAACAAAGGAATTGTAGCCTTCAATAACACGTGAATAGAAAACTACCATACCTTTTAAACATTTTTGGGTTGGAGTAAAGTGGCTTGCCCGAGGACGCAACTTTATTTGTACGGCCAGCAGCTGGATTTGAACTCCTGACCCTCTGATCGTGAGTAACCAACCCTAACCGCTAGGCCACACTCCCATATTATCTATTATGTGGGAGCAGAATTTTTTTTTTCTCACTCGACCCTTGTCTAGCTAGTTCAAACTAATCCACAGTAAAACTTTCTGGTAAATTTCATTAAAGGAACCATAGAGTAGATCATTTGTCCTTTTGTGCAATTTGTTTTGTTTGAAGCAATCAAAGTGCTCAAAATCTAAAGACGGGTGTTTAACAACTAACCTGATGAAATTTTAGCTCTGTGAATGCTATGTATTCTGAGAAAACAAGGGATCTCCATTTCGATTCAAAAGTTGCGAGTCATATTTTCAATTGCGCCTGAAGTCGGCATTATTAATACGTCATTGTAGCTGCACGATGTCACGCACTGAACCGACGAATAATAACAACCGTGTGTGTGTTGTGTCAACGCTTGCGCACGCACCCATTCACGGATAAGCCCAATTACAAACCAACTAGGCCTGCTAACAGAAATTTCCAAAAATGTGTCACCTGACTCATCTTTGGAAATGACCTTACCTTTAATGTTTTCTTCAAAATGACGGAAGGAATAATTTCACAAAGAGTTTAGTGTCATTACTACATGTATCTAAAAACCAAGTCAGCTTTTTAGCAATAATTTGGTCAGTCACTTTTTGGATAGCTGCAAGTGATCTGTCGTACCTTTCAACTATGTGTTCAACTATTTTGTTCGCAAATTTGATAATATTTATAACTTGGAGGCACTCAAACGGACCTACGTTTCATCACAGGCAAGTTGTTCCAATCAAATACTCGGTGAGTTTGCAAGGTGTATCCTAGATGGAGCTGCGTGTAAATAAGGAGAGTTGTCAAAATTTAATCATCTTGTGAACAAGTGTTTTTATTTGAAATTGTGTTTTCAGATGTGTGCGGTTAAGTAACTTAACGTTGGCTGAGCGAGAGATGTACAACGTCACCGGTAACTACGGCGGCTATAATCTGTCGTTATACACAGACCCGTTCCGGAAGGTGAGAAGACCGGCGTCCGAGGAGTACTGGAAGTAAGACCATTTTTCCCTGATATTTTGTCTTTTCTCTTTTATATTAATTATCCGGGATGGTAGCAGCATTGCACTATTCAATAGTCGGCACATGTTCAAAGTCTTTCAGTAAACTACCAGGGCATGCAGGGTGAAGTTTTGAAGGGCGCTATTTATTAAAAAGTGAGTACCGGAGCACCGGCAGCTTAAAATCGCTATACCGAACGATCACTATTACGAAGAATTTCTGTGGATCCTGCGATGTTTGTTGGCGGCTTTCTCACTCGTGTTCGTAATTTGCACTGAGGCTGAACCTGCCTTACACTCGTCACTTTTCAGGTTCCAGGTCCTGAAGGAGGCCGATTCCATCGGGGAACCCGGTGAGGTGCAGTGGCAGCTTGCTCTCTGCCTTCTACTGGCCTGGATCATCATCTTCTTGTGTCTCTTCAAAGGCGTCAAGTCGTCTGGCAAGGTAGGCTAGCTCCTTATTGCTGGAGGGAAATCTCATGGAGCTACTACGCTGAACTTAGTGCTGAGCAAATCTTTAGAAGATGGAATTTTCGGCAAAGGAGATATAAATTTGTGTGTCCAGGGTATTCCCAAACAGTTTAAAACTGGTTTCCGTTGGGGCCCTACATATACTACAAATAAATACACATATGTACGAATACAACATTACAAACACAATACAATACAGGTTTAGTTTTAAAAAAAAAATAGGAAACCTAATATTTGGGTTCCTTTTTTTTAACCCTCTACAATGAAATCGAAGTATGTGGGACTAATGCGTGATTGTTAAGCAACTATTATAACTATTGTAAAACTATTACAACTACATATATACAGTGTGAAACAACATCGCTAACAGGCTTTACTATAAGGTGAATTAAGTGAACACAAAGAATTTGCACATATTTTGTGACATCAAGAAAATATGTGGCTGTATATCCCCTGATTACGGGCGGGTAAAAAATCTGGGGAAAACGTGGGGAAATTCCTGTCCAGCTCCTCATTATTATGCCAACCAAGTTTGTTGACTCCGTAGATCAGCACAGATTAAGATTTGTATCGTCAGTGACGACATGCGCAAAAATACTCACATATTTGCAGGAATATATTACTGACTGAACGTTTTACAAAGTTAAGATTTGAAGGAGTGTAGAGAAGACATGGTAAGAGAAGGCGTATGACAAGAAACGCAATATAGGGGACCACTTTGCGTCCGTTACGTTAGCAGTTTTTCCAATGGTTGTAATTTTTTAATTTTAACAGTTTCTGAAACCACCCAAAAGGTTTTTCAAATGTGAATGGACATGTAAGCTTATAATAAATGTTATATGTATTGAATCATTTCTTTCTTTCTTTTTAAAATTTTTAAAATCACCCTCAAATTTTCATCAAAAAAAGGACACAAACAGTTATCTAAGTTTTCCGTCCACTTGACGGAAATTTGCGGATAATGTCGAAAAGCATTGTTAATAATCATCTCAAATTATCTTTAGCGAAAGATCGCATGTCCATTCATGTGCTGAAATTCTTCTTTGGTGGTTTCAGGTATTAAACAAAAATTCACAACCATTGGAAAAACTGCTAAGGTGATGGTAACAAAGTGGCCCAATTTTTCTTTACATATCTGGTTTTGCCCTACGCCAACGGATTTTATTAAAACGGCATACTCTGTGTTGTCCAAGGGCTTGCTGCTACAGCAGGCTAGAATCAGCCAACCAACCCCAGGCACGCTTGGCGGTTGAGTGGTAAGTCATCTGCACTAGTAAGCAGGAGGTTGTGGGTTTGAGTCCCACCCGAGAAGTTTGTGAATTGTATCTAGCAAATCCTTGGACAACACCGAGTGTACAGTGTTTATAAAAATCCGTCAGCGAAGGACAACATCCAATATGTAATGTATTACTGTGTTTCAACTGCAATTGTTTTTTTTAATCCTGAATTGTAGGTGGTGTATTTCACAGCTACGTTTCCCTATCTTGTCCTGGTGATCTTGCTGGTACGCGGAGTGACGCTCCCGGGATACTATGACGGCGTTCTGTTCTTCATTACGCCCAGATGGGAGACATTAGCAAATCCACAGGTAAGAGAAACAAGTACCGAGTGGTACAACCCATGGCGGCCAGGTAACGTGTGAAGACGATTTACGGCACCTTCCGTGCGCGCACCCGGGCCGTACCGGTGCATCGGGAGTACAGAAAACAAATGGGGCGTGTTCTAATATGCAAATTACACCCATGCGCATCAGTGTTGTCAAAACCGGTCTTATCAAAACCAGTGTTATCAAAACCAGTGTTATCAAAACCGGTCTGCGAAAGCAAAGCTGTAAGGCCAAAAACAATAAGTCTGTGGTTTCTGGTATAGAGCTTGCCCAAAAAGTGGTGCGGCGACGCGGCGCTTTTTTTTTTTTTTTTACCTGTTTTTTTTTGCTTCAAATGTCGGCTGATGACTGCAAATGGTGCCCGACTAAACTTCGTGCAAATATATGGGAGTCCAGAGAGGCCACATAAAGCTTATTCTGGATCATAACCCCATCTAAAAACACGTTAAAATTGTGCAGCAGCAGGATTCCAGTCAAACCAGTGAGTTTGGCGGTTTTGAGACATCATCTTTCATTGAAAAAAAAAACTTTTTCATTTTGCCGACGTGCATGGCTACGGCGACGTGCGCGCATACCAGAAACTGGAATCTTTTTTTTTTTGGCCAAATACTGGAGTTGTATGAATACAACATATGGCCGAGTAAACTGTCCATCAACCCACCAACCAACATAAACAGCTCAAGCCTACGGCGTGTTTCACACCCGCCGTGGGAAAAATAATTTGAATGAAGAAACTGACTGGAGCAGGGTTTGGACCTGGGACCTACGGAGTGAGGCTCCGTTCTGGTGGTTGCAGGTTCAAACCCTGCTCCAAGCAATTTTTTTGTTCAAATTATTCTAACACACCTATAGCCAGCTTCCCTTTGTGGCATATATAAAAAAAAATTTTAAAAATGATGAAATCATTAAACATCTTACAATCATTCTTTAAAACATCTTAAGACATGTGGCTAATGGAATCTTTTTGCCTGGCTGTCAATCAAAAGTAGCATTAACCAATCACATCGGGACTTTTTGGTCAGGTGACGGTAGCTTTGGTCACAAGCACTGTGAGAAATATACACAGTTTAAAAAATGGGCGGGGCTTATGGCCAAATTTGGCACAGCCCACTTTGAAGTTTGAAAATGGATCGGTCCGGTTTTGGTCTTAAGCCACGCCCACATTGCTTGAGGGCAACAACATGTGCGTCTCCGCAGTGCCACACTACATGTACCAGCGGCATGCATTATGTTGGTTTTAATGTCAGTTTTGATTGGTCAAGGCATATCGTTGGGGGGGGGGGAGAGGCTAAACGGGTTAGTGTACAGGGTGAGTCAAAAAACATGAAACCCAAATGTCGGGACCATAGTTTTAGGGAATTACTGCATGTGTAGCACTTTCAAAATCTAGGATATGAAAGCCCAGTTCATAACTTGAAAAGTACCTGAGTGATTTCAGTGATTTTAATGATTCTTGTACTAAAAGAAAGCTTAATGACTGGGCTTTCATATCCTAGATTTTGAAAGTGCTACAGGCAAAAGTTCATTCACAAATTTAGGTTTTTATTTTTCTACTCTCTCTATACAGAGTGAGTCAATAAAAGCAAAACCCAAATGTCGGGACCATTGTTTTAGTGAAGTCCTGCATGTAGCACTTTCAAAATCTAGGATATGAAAACCCAATTCATAAGCTTTCTTTCAGTACAAGAATCTTTCAAATCACTCGTGTAGTTTTCAAGTTTTGGAATTTTAAACACAATCACCGTTGTAAAGTTCTGTCCGCAGATCACAAGAAGGTAAGTGTTCTTTCAGCAAAACGAAAACAAATCACATAGGGACGTGTGTGAATTGTTTTCGTTTTGCTGAAAGAACGCACGCCTTTTTTTGTGATCCGTGGACAGAACTTTGAAACGGTGGTTGTGTATAAAATTCCGTAACTTGAAAATGACATAAATGATTTGAATGATTCTTGTACTCGAAGAAAGCTTATGAATTGGGCTTTCATATCCTAGATTGTGAAAGTGCTACATGCAGAACTTCACTAAAACGAGAGTCCCGATATGTGGGTTTTGACTCAACCTGTATAGAGTTGAATAGACAGTTTCAGAAGTTGAAGAGTTTTCGTTGATTTTGTAGGTATGGTTGGATGCCGCAGTGCAGATCTTCTACTCCTTGAGCGCTGCGTGGGGAGGTCTCATCACACTATCCTCCTACAATAAGTTCCACAACAACTGTTACTTGTGAGTATTGAGACCAGTGTTGCGGTTGATTCATCACAAATTCATATGGGCTCCGTGCGCCAACAAAAGAGGGTGCTTTTGTACAATTTTTGAGAGCCCCGTGGACAGGACACCGCGTGTACGTACTGTACTGTTCGCACGTTGGGTACACACGACTTATTTATCCTGAAGATGCACAAAGCTAAGCCATAGCGTCTGCGCGCGTGAGCGTCAGGCGTAGTCGGCGCGCGATTACGTTCGAATTTATCTTGCGATGGTCTCCCGCCCCCAATAACTTTGGATCATTGGAAATACACAGTGGATGGACCGGGACCCAGTCTAGGTCTCCCCCAACTCTCCTTTTCTGGCCGTTGAAGGGGTACTTGTGCACGGAGCCCAACATGTCCAACATAAGACCTTCCAACACACTTCAAGTCACACGCTTTTCAAATTATTTGTTATTATTAATATTATTTGTGGTAATGAAACCATGGATTCCTAAAAAGCGTCCTAGGCACTGTAGCTTGCAAGCCTGAAGAAACCTGTAGAGAAAAAACAATGAGAAGAATTTACAGTTTTAGAGGTGGGAGGAAAACCCCAGAATATTCTGTTGGGAAACCCACGGAATCAGGCAGGGACTGAAAATCCAACCCACATATTGGCCCAGGCGGGATTCGAACCCGGTTCATATTGTACATTCCTTTGTTAATGTTCATGAACTATTACTTGATTGTGACTGGACTTGTGAAAGGTCTTGAGATGACCTGTGATGGACTTGTGGTGGACTTTTGATGAGCCTTTGATGGAATTGACCACAACCCTAATTGAGACATGGATTGTTGAAGAATTTTTTATTATTTCTGACCGATTACCTTAAAATATTCTTGGTTTTACCAACACCTTTTCGAGACTTGTGAAGAGGTTGTTTGATAAGGTTGAAGAGAATAAATTGGACATAACTCAGACTTTTTTTAATCACTGGATCCTCTTTGAAGACGAACTTGATATAAATGATTTCATTGTTTTGTGATGTAGCGACGCCGTCTTGGTAGCCACCCTGAACTGCTGCACCAGTGTCTTTGCCGGCTTTGTCATCTTCTCCATCATGGGCTTCATGGCTAACGAGCTGGGTCGAGGAGTCGGGGAGGTCGTCGATGAAGGTTTGTAAATTAAAGACAAGACTTTAAAGGAATATACAATCATTTGCTGTTCATGCGATTTTAGGGTTGTCCATTTTCCAGGTTGTTGGACTGGAGTCCAGGATTCGGACTCGAGTCACATTTTTCATGACTCGGACTCGGCTCGAGTCACATTAGAAAATGACTCGGACTCGGACTCAACCATGATGACTCGGACTTGAGCTTGGTGACTCGTGACTCGAGTCACGTATTTTTATCAAAAGAAAAAACATAGCGTTACAAGTCGGACTCGAGTCACATTTGTCATGACTCGGACTCGACTCGAGTCACATTGGAAAATGACTCGGACTCGGACTCGACCATGATGACTCGGACTCGAGCTTGGTGACTCGTGACTCGGGTCACATATTTTTATCAAAAGAAAAACATAGCGTTACATATTTGTGCGACGAACGCAACATTCTTTTTACTCCATTGACAAAACACATCGCCGCGGAAAAAAAATCGTATCCAGGGGCCGCGCACGCATAGCTAGCGCCTGCACGACGAGCACCAGGGCCTGGTGCCATGCCAAAAAGTATACAACAACATGTACACACATCAGGTAAACTACATACGCTGGGATTTACTAAAGAGACAGAACTTGGATGATTGAGAAATAATTTTTAAAATTGATTAGCTGGTGAACACCTAAGACCAAGTGACTTGTGACTCGAGACTCGGACTCGAGGCTTGTGACTCGAGACTCGGACTCGAGGCTTGTTACTCGAGACTCAGACTTGGACTCGAGGCTTGTGACTCGGGACTCGGACTCGACGTTGGTGACTCGTGACTCGGACTCGAGGCTTGTGACTCGTGACTCGGATTTGAGGCTTGTGACTCGAGACTCGGACTCGAGGCTTGTGACTCGAGACTCGGGACTCAGACTCGAGGCTTGTGACTCGAGACTCGGACTCGAGGCTTGTGACTCGAGACTCAGACTTGAGGCTTGTGACTCGAGACTCAGACTCGAGGCTTGTGACTCGAGACTCGGACTCGAGGCTTGTGACTCGGGACTCAGACTCGAGGCTTGTGACTCGAGACTCGGACTCGAGGCTTGTGACTCGGGACTCAGACTCGAGGCTTGTGACTCGAGACTCGGGACTCAGACTCGAGGCTTGTGACTCGAGACTCGGACTCGAGGCTTGTGACTCGAGACTCAGACTTGAGGCTTGCGACTCGAGACTCAGACTCGAGGCTTGTGACTCGGACTCGAGGCTTGTGACTCGAGACTCGGACTCGAGGCTTGTGACTCGAGACTCGGACTCGAGGCTTGTGACTCGAGACTCGGGACTCAGACTCGAGGCTTGTGACTCGAGACTCGGACTCGAGGCTTGTGACTCGAGACTCAGACTTGAGGCTTGTGACTCGAGACTCAGACTCGAGGCTTGTGACTCGAGACTCGGACTCGAGGCTTGTGACTCGGGACTCAGACTCGAGGCTTGTGACTCGAGACTCGGACTCGAGGCTTGTGACTCGAGACTCGGGACTCAGACTCGAGGCTTGTGACTCGAGACTCGGACTCGAGGCTTGTGACTCGAGACTCGGACTCGAGGCTTGTGACTCGAGACTCGGACTCGAGGCTTGTGACTCGGGACTCAGACTCGAGGCTTGTGACTCGAGACTCAGACTCGAGGCTTGTGACTCGAGACTCAGACTCGAGGCTTGTGACTCGGACTTGAGGCTTGTGACTCGGACTCGAGGCTTGTGACTCGGACTCGAGGCTTGTGACTCGTGACTCGGATTTGAGGCTTGTGACTCGAGACTCGTACTCGAGGCTCGTGACTCGGACTTGAGGCTTGTGACTCGTGACTCGGATTTGAGGCTTGTGACTCGAGACTCGGACTCGAGGCACGTGACTCGAGACTCAGACTCGAGGCTTGTGACTCAGGACTCGGACTCGGACTCGACATTGGTGACTTGACTACAACACTGCCATCTTCAAATAATTTAGTACCGTAATTTTCGGAATATAAGCCGCGCGGCGTATAAGCCGCAGCACGCAAAAATCTGCAAATTAAGATTTGAAGTCGGCGTATAAGCCGCACCGGCGTATAAGCCGCACCGACCGCTGCGGTTTCAATTTTGTAAGGCCTCCAAATTCTAGTCAAAATGCTCTGAACCAGTTCCATTTACACTACAGAAGCTATTAAAAGGGCCACAAAAGTTATATCAAATCATTTACAATCGATACTTTTACAAACAAATATGGGAATTGATGAGAAATAAACACCGGGAACTGCTGCCGGCTGCCCCGTCATAGCACGGCAGCCTGCGCCACGCACGCCGGTGAATGACAACATTTTCCCACAGCACGTGAGAAAGTATGAAACCCACCGTGTGTTGTCTGACTGGAGCACTACAAATCTTGCTTTGTGGCAACAGATGCTGATTTGTTTTGTCCTAAGAATAAACAGGTCCGTTTTTACCTCAAAACTTATCCACTTCTAGCTTCTTCAAGTTTCGATCGTAACTTTCTTCGGAAATAGTCAAAACGAAGCGGACATTTTAATAGACGAATCCATTAATTTTGTAAGGGGTGATTTAGTCCCTCTTTTGAGTTTTACATCGTTTCTTGAATACATTTCAAGAAAACAAAATATATTGCAACGTTGAACAACTGATTATGTAATAGAAAAATGTTTCGCACGCCATACAAATTTTAGACATTTTTTTTCTTATTTTTTAAACAGCGGAAATATTGGTAATTATTGTTCCCAAGAAAGAACACCCCTTTGTTACCACAAATGGTGTGGTCCGCTGGGGGAAAAACATGCTGCATATCGCTGCTGCACTGTACCAGTATCACATACGGCTGGTCGCAAGTGTCAAAGACAGCTTTCATCACCGTACTTTTTACCGCTCGGTACCTTTACGTGAGACGTGGTTTCGGTTTGTTAATGACTTTCTTAATTTATAATTCATTTCAGCAACACATCTCTTCTTGCACCAGTACATTAAATACACATGTGAATCTTATTTTTATTCTTCAAGGCTCGGCGTATAAGCCGCCCTGTGTATAAGCCGCAGTAAACATTTTCATGGGCAAATTCAACGTATAAGCCGCGGCTTATATTCCGAAAATTACGGTATTTGATTATTTGAAACTGCGTTTGGCCAAATTGATGACAGTTTCTGTGGCCTACTTGACTTGCTTGAATCTTAACTGTTAATTTCGTTTGTTAATACCTGCTAGGTTTCGGCCTGGCCTTCATCGCCTACCCTGAGGCAGTGGCTCGTCTGCCCATCTCACCACTCTGGGCCATCCTCTTCTTCATCATGTTGCTGACTCTTGGCCTGGACAGTCAGGTATGTCAAAAAAATGCCCCAAAAACTCTACATTGGAATTTCTAAGAATTTATTCAGGCATTGTATAAAACAAGAATACATTGAAAAATCATCAGGGGAAGACAAAATCAATTTTTTGAAGGTCAGGGGGTGTGTAACTTTAAAATAATTTTTTAAACATAAAAAGACAGTTTTTTCCCTTGTCTTTTAGGCCAAACGCAGTCTTTCTGATTTCAAAATTGCGACAGCCCATCTATTACTTTAAAGGGAATATACAACATAATTTGCAAACATCGAAAAATAAAACTACAAAGTTTTTTAAGAAATACCTTACTAGGATGTTGGTGAATGAGAGTATGAAGCATCCTGTAAAATTATAGCACCTGGTGTGAAGTCATTTTCAAGAAAATGGTATTTTTGTATACATTTCCAACGGTGGTCGGCCGACCACGGTTGGAAAAACCTAACTATATTTCAACTACTGCTCCAAATTTACTTTTTTTTTCAGTCCAAATTTTGCTTGGTATTGGTTACATGTTCATGAACGGGTGCAGGCCAGCTAGACTGGTTCCCTTGCCTTACAATTTTCTGGCAACTATAACTTGATCCATTTCATCTTTAGTGGAGTCAGGGAACCAGACTACTTGAACAATTTTCGAACATAAATCTTCAAACATGTCAGTGTAACAATATTTGATCTATTATACTAACCCCTCAAATACTCCATTTCTGAAAATTAAAGCAAAAGCCAATGATGTACATTCCCTTTAAAATTGTATGTGCAAGTAAAAACATTCAAATGTTTTTTATTCTTTCCTCTTTTATAATAGTTTACCATCATGGAGACCGTGGTCACCGCCATCGTGGATGAGTTCCCTCAAATCCGCAAGAAGAAGACGTACATCATGCTGCTAGCCTGCGGGATCGGGTACCTACTCGGCTTCACTTGCATCACCAGGGTACGTCTTAATTCATCAAGGCTCAAGTTTTTATAAATCATTTTTACAAATCTTAAAGGGAATGTACAACATTTGCTTTTGCTGTAATTTTCAGAAATAAATGGATTTGGAGGATTAGTATGTTAAAGAAAATATTGTTAAACTGACTTGTTTCACGTTTTGGGCTTGTAGACGCTGGAAAAACCAAGAAAACCTATCATGTTCTTGTAGTCTGGTTCCCTGACCCCACTTAAAATGAAACAGAGCAATTAATACACTTGGGGAATTGTATGCTCAGAGCTCAGTCTAGCAGGCTTGTACCCCTTCACAGGTGTGTAATCAATTGCAAAGAAAAGTCAGAATAACTTAATATGAAAACTTAGGAACAGTTTTTTGAAAAAAAAAAGTTTTCTCCAACGCTGGTCGGCCAACCAGCGTTGGAAAAATACAGTTTTTCTTGAAAATGTCAGCACACCAGGAGCCACGATTTTAAAGGATGATTTGGACTGTCAGTCCCTAACAATTCAGTAAGGTATTTCGTGATAATTTGATCATTTCGTTTTTTGATGTTTGCAAATGTTGTATCTTCCCTTTAAAGGTAATATACAACATTTGCAAACATCAACAAAAAAAAAGTACCAAATTATTTTGAAATACATCACTTGACCGTAAGTGAATATAAGTCTCAAGCATTCTGTGAAATCATGGCACCTGGTGCGCTGTCATTTTCAAGAAAAATGGAATTGTTTGTATGAATTTCCAGCGATGGTCAGCAGACCATCGTTTCAAATTATCCGAATTTAGTTAGTCCACATTTTGTTTACAATGATTGTTACATCTGTGCACGGGTGCAAGCAAGCTAGTCTGGTTCCCTGACCAGACAATTCCCTGATGTCTGTAAATTGCTGGCCGTTTCGTAGGGTCAGGGAACCAGACTACAAGAACAGAATTTTATTCTTGGTTTTTCCAGCATCCATGAACACAAAACTTTAAACTGGTGTAACAATATTTGCTACAAAATACTATCCCCTAAATCAGTGTGCTGTTTTCATGATTTTTTTTTCTTCAGTATTTGAAAGAAAAAACATTCAGCTTTATTCTGATATCCAAAACTTTCAAATTCACTGATCACGTTTTTGAAGGGGGAAAAAAAGCAAATGTCAGGCGTGAGATTTGTCAAGAATTTTCCTGATTTCAGGATTTTCTTGTCAGGATTTTTTCCTGATTTGTGGATATTTTGTCAGGATTTTTCCCCGATTTCAATTTTTTTGTAGAGATTTTTAAAAAATCCCTTTGGAATTGCAGAGGTTTTACTGAAAGCCTGTTTTTGCCTATCAAGGTATATATATAGAACAAAAGAAATTTGTATTTTAGGGGTGCCTTTAGGCAAAGTTGTAGAAGCATATTCTGTTGACCCTACATTGCTCTGGTGACCCTCAAACCCTCGGTGGATTATTTTGTGGATATTTCATTTTCTTCCAATCTCACCCTTGAAATGTGCCAGGGTTGTTTTTTTTTTGGGGGGGGGGGGGTACTGCAACAGCAAAATTATTCAAATCAAATTATGTTTTGCCCTTCACCGACGTTTAAAACACTGTATACTCAGTGCGTTACCTCCCGAGTGAAAGTTGGAAAAAATCACTCGGGTGGGACTCGAACCCACGACCTCCTGCTTTCTAGTGCAGATGTCTTACCACTCGATCACCGAGCTAACAGGATCGGTTGGCCGGTTCGAATCTGATGTACATAGCAGCGGGTACCGCATAAACTATTATAAGATTCCATCTTACATGTATAATAGCAAAATTATTTATTTCTCCAAAAGCAATGCCAACCTATTCTAATTGCTGACTTGACCATCCGATTCTATCAATCGGACTTCTCTTTTCAGGCCGGGCCGTACTGGGTGGAATTAATGGACAGCTATGGTGCCAACAGGGGTGCGTTTTGGCGGTCATAACCAAGAATTGGTTCGGTGGTTTCTTGTCGGTGAATTTCTTCAGCAAATTTAATTGGGTTAGAATTACGCGTGATCATGTAGTACTCAAATCCCCAAAACAATTAACCAAAGAGAAACCACCGAACCAATTCTTGGTTATGACCGCCAAAACGCATCCCAGCAAAATTATTTATGTCTCCAAAAGCAATGCCGACCTATTCTGATTGCTGACTTGACCGTCCAATTCTATAAATCGGCCTTCTCTTTTCAGGCCGGGCCGTACTGGGTGGAATTAATGGACAGCTATGGTGCCAGTTTCTCACTGCTCATCTACGGTCTCTGCGAGTGCGTCGCCATCAGCTGGCTCTATGGCGTCAAACGCTTCAAGAACGACATCCGTACCATGATCGGTGACAGTTACGTGGACTTCCCGACATTCTTCTGGTGGCCACTGAACTGGTGCGCAATCACTCCGGCACTGCTCAGTGTAAGTTGTCCACATTCCTGTCGTTTTCATTTTGATGTTTTCTATTCACAAAAAATGATCAAAAATTTCCTTTTAAAGGGAATATACATCATTTGCTTTTGCTGTAATTTTCAGAAATGGATAGAATTGGGGGGTTGGAAATATATAGCAAATATAGTGACACTGACTTTTTTGAGGTTTTGGGTTCGAAATGCTATAAAAACCAAGAAAAACAATCATTTTCCTGTAGTCTGGTTCCCTGACTCCATATAAGAAGAAACAGAGCAGTTTACATACATTGGGGAATTGTAAGGTCAGGGAAACAGTCTGGCTGGCTTGTACCCGTTCATAGGTGTGTAATCGATTGCAAACAAGTGCGATGGTCAACTGGGGCCAGTTTTTGAAAAAAAGCCAGTTTTTTTCCAATGCTGGTCGGCCGATCAGCGTTGGAAATTGATACAAAAATACCACTTTTCTTGAGAATGACAGTATACCAGGTGCCATGATTTTACAGGATGCTTTACACTGTCATTCACTAACAGTCCAGCAAGGTATTTCAAAATGATTTTGGTAGTTTTATTTTTTGATGTTTGCATATGTTGTATTTTCTCTTTAACGGAGTGAGTCAGGCCTTATAGTTTTTTAACGTTTTTGTTATGAACAATCCAAACATTCTCCCAATTATGCTGTACGAAAAATAAATGCCTATACAGGGTGAGTACAAAAAAAGGAAACCCAAATGGCAGGACCAATTTTGAATGAAGTTGTGCCTGTAGCACTTTCAAAATCTGGGATATGAAAGCCCAGTCATTAAGCTTTCTTTTAGTACAAGAATCATTCAAATCCTTAAAATCACTAAGGTGCTTTTCAAGGCACAGAAGTTTGAACGCAAAGTTCTGCCCACGGATCACAAAAAAAAGTAAGTGTTCTTTCAGCAAAACGAAAACAATTCACACACATCCCTTTGTGAATTGTTTTCGTTTTGCTGAAAGAAGCCTTACCTTTTTTCGTCACCCGTGGACAGAACTTTAAAATGGTTCAACGAGAGGAAATTATAGTTTTAGAGGTGGGTGGAAAACGCCATAAGTTTTCTGTGGAAAACCCACGGAATTAGGCAGGGACTGAAAACCTAATCCACATATTGGCCCAGGCGGGATTCGAACCTGGGTCACAGCGTTGGAAGGCGAGGAAAGTACTGCTAGGCCAACCTGACTGCACTGTCTCGTGTTAACCGATCGTTGTTTCCTTTTAGTTTGTCTTGCTGTTTAATTGGATGAACTGGACGTCGCCGGAGTACAACGGCCCCTACCCAACCTGGGCCCACGCCATCGGCTGGATGATGATCCTAAGCTCCCTCGTCTGGATTCCTATCATCATGGTCTATGAGTTCATCGCAACTCCGGGAACGTTATTTGAGGTATGTAGTCGGTTCTTGACCTATCGCGGTAGAATCACGTCAATGCATCTTGTGAAATATTGTCCAATTACATGATAAACGAATGGACACAGAACGCGCAAAATCTGCGACAAACACAAGTTAACTTACAAAATTCCATAGGGGTGTCTGAGGGGCGTGGCTAACTCGCAAACGGCGATAGGTCAATTCTGCACTTACTGTTACCATTTTGTATTAACGGTGCTGGCAAATATTTCTGAGCTAACACTGCAAGCACAATACGCATAAATTGAAATTCCTTGCTAACCCGTGAAATACGCTAACTGTAAGCACAATATCTTTCTGCTACAGTAAGCAGGTTTCATTTTTAACGGTAAGCAGGGTCATAAAATTGGACCCTATCCTAAGTTACGACCAATTTATACACATAAGCACGCTTGAGGTATTTCTTATTTTATCATGGTAGCCCATTCAGTGGGATCCACTGGTCTCCCATGGGGCCCAGTAAAGAGAAGATCTTGACAATATGAAGAAGTTACAGTTTTAGATGTGGGAGGAAAATCCCAGAAGAATATTCTGAGGAAAACCCACAGAATCAAGTAGGGACTGAAAACCCAATCCACAATGTTGGCCCAGGCAGGAATCGAACCTGGGTCAACAGAAAAAAAAAACTTGTTATGTATCGTTTTTGCCCGAAAAAGTCTGGCGAAATGTAGGCCTTAACTTACAATAATCGGTGGACTGGTGACAAGTCTAACATGCAATGCTGTCAAGCACCTAATAGACATCAATGCAGTGTGTGCAGTGGAGTACTTGAGGACCAGACTAAAAATATTTTTCAGTGGCATGGTGTGTGCATGTGCACCTCATTTTTATCGCGTGTGGATGTGTGTACTGACTACTTTTCAGTGACCATCGTGAGCACATTGGTACATTTGTTAATGTATGCGCAGTTGAAAATGACCGCGCTGGTTGATTACTAATTTTGATTTTTGAAAAGTTGGCAGCTATGCCAAGAAAACAACGATTTTGTATTAAAGAGTGACTGCCATTTTTCGCCGGTTCAGCATCATGCAATGAATTTGATGGCCTTTTATGAAGCGCACACATATTCCATTCATGTACATACTTCATGCCGACTTATGAAGACGTCTTTTATCCGTTCTTCAACAGCGCTGGACGATCATGTCCAATCCGCGTGAAATCTGGGGCCCGGCACTCGGCAAGTTCCGTCTGGAGGCCCACGAAGTCCACACCAGACACGGAACGACGTTCGGCGGTCGCCTGGCCAACCAAACCGCTGATCTGAACGGACGCAAGAATGACGGCGGAGTGAAGCCTCCAGCTGTCATCTACACTGCCGGCATGGACAATGATGGATACACTAACCCAATATAGGCAGAATTGCCCTATCGGTGGGTGTAAATCTCTTCTTGAATGCCTAATTCTCAAACTGATCGCCTGAAAATGTTGGACTAAGAATTTCTTAATGGAACAGATTGGCTCAAGGGGTCTTGATTAAGCCCCTACCTGACCACTGATATCAGGAACTGGTTCCAGATTATGGAATCGACTCAGTACCGGTAATCAACTTTACAAATTACTAAGTAACATCTCAGACAATGAACAAGAAAGGTTTGGAATTCCATTTTGGGGGAATTTTTCAAATGAAAACCAGGCTAGATGGAAAACCAAAACAGATTTCACATTTATGACGCTCAGGAAAGTTGCATTACACCGTAAAGCTATAAAGCTCTTCAGACAATTTTCGGGATTTGAATACTGAGATTGGGTTTCTTTTACGGATACCCGGGTATCCGTGCGTTACTTCGAACCCGGATCCCGTACTAACCGTAAATGAACACCACTAGCCTCATCAATGTATAGATGACGTCTTCCACAATGCGACATTCCTTTCATTGAATTGTTGAAGTAACAACGAGTCTTAAGGCCGGTTAATTCGTACTTCATGTAAAATTGATGAGTGATGCCACGTAAAATTCGCTGTGAAATTCGCAAGTGTTTAGATGCATTCAAGTTTTGCGAGTTTGTAACGTAAAAAACCTTGACGTAACAAGTTTGCATTCGTGTTGGCTTCACACCGAGTATAAACTGTTTATTTTGACCATTTTTGAAGCTTTTAAAAATACTCAATTTTTTTAGGCTGCAAATAACATATTGGCACATGTTAGGCATTGTTCAGCATTTGAACACAAACGATGCCACGCAAAAAATTAGCTACATGTAGCTGGCAGTTGGGCTGAATTTTATAATAAAATGAGACTGATAAGTAATTTGCATCGTCTTCCAAGCATCGAGAACAAAAGTATTGTTTTCGAGGTTGCAATATCATCAGAGGAATCAACTTTAAGCGTCAGACTTATACAACTGAATCATTAGAATTGTGCAAGATAGTGAAATTGCAACAGAAATTTCAGACTGTAGTCTTTCAACAATATTTTTTACGATAATCTATAAATTATACAAAAACCGTAATGGTTAACCCTAAAATGGAGTCCAAAATGAGGCTGAAATTGATTTTACTTAGACAAGTGAATTCAAATACACTAACTTGGCCTTCAACAAATTCAGAAACTAACAGTGAAAATGGCTAACCATCTCAAATTTGAAACTCACTTTAGTTGAGCACTGATGAACTTAAAACCCCGAACATGAGCAAAAATACAAATAATTCAACAACTGCAGACACGCGAAACGTAGTCTAAAAGGACAATCTTGATGTTTTGTCCTTTTTTACATACCTAAAACCATTATTTGTCAGTAGGTCAATGTACATTTTTAACTCACACAATCAAAAGATATTGCGTCAGTGACTTCATTTGAAAGATTTTTTCATTTGAAAATTCATTTGCTTTTTTTTTGTAAATGAAGATTGATTCCCTTGAGTATTCATTGTGTTCTAGTTGAATGGCTGACACAATTTCTCAAATGAAAACCAAAACAAAACTGTTTTAAAAATTCTCTTGTGGTTTTTATTGTTTCAATTTTGACGGCTGAATGAATTGGAACAAAAGACCGCGGTTGCCTTGTTACCTTTTTTTAAGATTAAACGAAAAAATATTGTACCAAATATTACTATTTTATATTCAATATGCCTCAATGTTTTACACCATTTACCTCATTTTCATAGATTGTATAACTTCAATTGAGTAAAATTTGAATTATGGAAATTTGATAAAAGGTAGGGGTGGATCGTTTGCAGCTATCCAAAAAGTAACTGACCAAATGTTTGTGACAAAGCTTACTTGGTTTAAATAAAATATAGCACTAAACTCCATGCATGCTGTCATTTTGAAGAAAAACAACAAAAGACGGTCATTTCCAAAGATGTGCCAAGTGACACAGTTTTGGAAATTTCTATGAATCCGCCCCAATGCGTTCTAATTTAATGGATGACAGCCGGCTGAATGAGAATCATGTCCCAAATGCTGATTTCAAGATTGTGTCACGAGAGGGCGCAATTCAAAATATGACTCGGCAACCTTGGAATTGAAATTGTGATCCAGAATATTGCATGTTTAAGTTTGTTGTGTTTTCTCAATATATACAGCATTCACAGAGCTAAAACTTCATCAGGTTAGTTATTAAGCATCCGTCTTTAAACTTTGAGAAATTGTGTTGGTTCAAACGAGAGAAAAAAATTGCAAACGGTCTAGGAGGACCCATAAAATATACTTTTTTTCAGCTTCATTATCAAAATTATTTGTAGCGAAATTCACTGTGAATTTTTAAAATCATGAATTGTTGAACAAATGTTATCACATGCAAAGAGTTAACCAGTATTCATGATTGATTAAATAGTATGTTGTAAGCAAAATTTTAATTCTCATTTCAATTTATATCAAAACAATAAAATAGATTAATAAAAATTAAGAAAGCACCTTAAATTTTCAAAGCACTATTTTTACACTTCCTGTAATGTTGTTTGTCAGGAGTTAATCATGGAGAATAAAGTACTTTTAAATCACTTGTGTTTCAATAATTACAATCATTGTCATAAATTACCAATGTTTATAACTTCTAGGCCTATTCTTCAGTGCACTAAATACTTTTTTTATATTCAGCGTGTTTGTAACTATTTTTATTCCTGGATATTATGTACAACGTATTCCTCTATCTTTCATACATTTTATGCCTTTCACATGTGTTTTTATACTTGCTAGAATTGCAACAGGTGATGAATATTTTTATATTTTAGAAAACATTTTATCATATTTTTATTCACAACCATAATTCTTTCTAACATGATTCATGTTTTTCTCTGTATATTTAGGATCGTGACGTTTCATCAGTAATTATTTTTTTCTCAGAAATATCACAGATTCAGATAAACCTAATTTTGTTATACATTCCAAATTACAGCAAAGATATTTGTAGCAGCACAAGTAATATTTGTAAATTTGGATAATTTTAATCAGAATTTTGATCATAGAAACTATTTTTTTTGTGCATCATTACATGTATTCACTATAATGTATACAGATTTCTGTAGCTCCGTCTGTATGGTCAACATATCCTTGTTTAGATATGTTAAAATATGTTTTTGGTTTTTTTCATGAAATTCTTTTTTTCGTAATTAGGTTTTGGTTAATTGCTTAACGTTTACCAGTGTGTAAGTCTGTGCGATTTTTTTTTTTCAATCGTTGTGTATTTTTTTAACATCTAATCGGAGGCCTTTGAAAAAATTGTGAATTAATTTATGAATGAAAACATGTATTTAAGGTACAGAATAATTATTAAACATATCAATTAGCAAATAGTGTGTGGCATTTCTTTGATTATTGTTTTTTTAAGTTCTTTAAACTTTGTGGTCCATAAAATCCCAAGAACCCACCATAATGTTGCATATTAAACAGAGAGCATTGTAATTTAACAACATTTCCCATTGGAGGATTATTGTGAGCAATTTTTGCAACAAAGGTTCCTATTGCATAATTTGATAATCTAATTTTACAACTAGGTTTTCTATTGGAAGATTTTTATGATCAAATTTTACAACAAAGTTTCATATTGGAGGATTGTTCGGATCAAATTTTACAACAAACTTTCCTATTGGGGGATTGTTGTGCTAAAAAAAAATCAACAAAGTTTCCTATTGGAGGATTTTTATGATCTAACCTTAACAAAGTTTCCTGTTGGTCTACTATTGGAGGATTATTATGATCAAAACAAAGCAGCTTCCTATTGGAGGATTGTTATAATCTAATACAACAAAGTTTCCTATTGGTCCACTAATATTGCAGGATTTTGATCAAATTTTACAACAGAGTTTCCTATTGGAGGATTATTATGATCTAGTTTTTCGAATTATGATCTAACTACACGTATCTAACAAAGTTTCCTATTGGAGGATTGTCATGATCTGATAATGATTTTTAAAAAGAGCTGCACAAAAAAAAAAACCCAGATTTGACAATGCATTTTAAAATAAATGTGTTTCAGATTATATCGACCGTGAAAAGCAAAAACGCCTGTTGTGTACGTCACATGAATATTGCGGGCGCTAGGCTTAAAAATCCTGCACGAAAACGTGACTGGTGGATGTTTTCCTGAAAAGCCACATTTCTTTGATATATCACCCTTCAATAGCTCCATGGAGTGACGCACCGGTGCAATTTTCGCTGACAATAGTAGCCGCACCTGATCGGTGACGAATTCCGGAGACGGTGGCAGCGAAAGAAACCCAAAAATCTGAATGACAATAGGCCCTGAGGCGACCGAGGCCTTGCTTTTTGGGTTGTTCATTCAAGTGGAACGAGCCAGCTTTTGGAAGTTCGGTGGAGCAAATTTGGGCGTCGCCATTTTTTAACGACCTCATTCGTAACCCCGGCTTCGCATCGACGCAGACGGTTGATCTTTTCCTCGGAAGTCTCTGTTAAAAAAAAATCGTCAACGCACTTCAAAAAGTTGACAAAATGGGAAAGCTAGAGGAGGAATATCAGGTAGGCATCATTATCAACTTCTCTTGAAGATTATCGAAGATAACTTTATGATAATTACAGGAATTTTTGGTGACCGAGTTAAGTAAATTGTTATGTTGTACCGCAACGGATTGTTTTTCAAGGTGTTTCAGTCTAGGTAGACATTTTCTTGGGGGAAAATGTATGCTTTCTGTTCCGTTTGTTTGGAAAGAATTCCATACTGGGCGACCACTCAGACCTCCTGCACTAAATTCATGGGCCATGACAGAAAAAGCTTCAGTATTTTAAGATTTTTTTCACTCCTTAAATAGTGTTTCTTCATCAGATTTACAACTTTTGGTACTTTCAGGTCGTATCACCAGATCACTATCACTTTATCAGGGAAGATGAGTGGTGGCCCAGTATAAAAATCTTTCAGTGTACGAACTGTACAGAGGGGTTGAGTGCATTATCAAAGTCTTTTCTGACGAAATTGGAAATATTTCTCAGTCCAAGATTCATGTCTTTTAAAATGTTAAATAAAGGAGTATTTGGAAAAAAAATGTTGCAACCTGACGCCACTTCCGCGATTGTGTAAAAAGTCTGTGGAGATTCAAGAAAATTTTCTTAAGTATTTCCTGACAAAATTGGCAATGTTTCTCAGTCCCAGATTCATGTCTTATCATCATTCTTGCAATGACTGACCTTCACTGAGATGACATATGAAGAAAAAAAGTGGCATCAGGTCGCAACATTTTGTCCTTGTATATACTTCCATTTCTTTGCTTTAAAGAGTCTGGGGAAGACATATCGCAGAAACAACCAAGCATGTGTTTAGGCCCCCCCCCCCAAAAAAAATAGTTCTGCTTCCGGTTTCCCTACCTACCCTTAACAGCCCCTACCCTATTTTTTTTATGGGAAAAATTAGAATAAAACACCCAAAACTATTACTTTCTACCTTTCCCCATTGACTACAAAATTTGGCCCCCCAAAAATCCAAAATCCCTACCTACCCTATTTTCGAATGCTATGTAATCGGAGCAGAACTCCTTTTTTGGGGGGGGGGGGGCCTCAGGAAGTCTGCCTAATACATGAAATAACCTTTTTCAAGAAATAAATTTATTTACTTGTTATGTGTATAGGGGAAACAAGTGTTTGGAAGTCCTCTGTTCCTTGTGTGCCATGTGTATACAGTGTTAAATTAAATATGAATTCCAAGACATTCCATTTTCATGAAATTTCATTTACCTAAATCTTGAATTAAGGAGCTGTCTTCTGTCTTTTAGTTGTGAACAAGGAATCTTAGAAACTCCCATGGAGTTTTCTATTCCTGAACACTTTGGTGAGATTTGATGTGTTCCATTGATGTAGTGAATGTTTCCTTTGAAAAGGTTCTCGGTTCAAAATCCATCATTTTCAACATAATTTGCAATGGCTGGGGTTTAATATAGGGGCTTACTCCGACAAAATGTTGTCACAATCCTTCATCCCCTCCCAAAAATTTTAAAGTTGAATAAAGTGGGAAAATAATGATGCAACATGATGCCACTTTTATAATATATCATCTCAATGAAGGTCATTCATTGTAAAAAAAATGATGATAAGATGAACGTGGGACTGAGAAACATTTCCAATTTTGTTAGGAAATACTTGAAAAACTTTCTTGACTCTCCATAGACTTTGTACACAATCGCGGAAGTGGCGTCAGGTTGCAACTTTTTCCAACTTCTGGCTGAATCTACAATGGCATACAATTACACTATAGCAAATTGGAATATAACGTTGGATTTCATACATGTTGAGATATTCAAGGCCTTTTACTATGAAAGCTTTTTTTTGGGGGGGGGGGGGGAACAACTATATCCTTTCTTCTCCCAAGCCAAATTCGGCCTACTGGTGGTGTTTGCTGTGCAGATTTTCGCAAGCACTTAAAAACCCCATTGTCATGATGGGACTCCTGCATTCTGCATAATACCACAGAAGCTGATGTACAAATAAGACTTATTTGGTCAGCTCCAACTAGGCAAGCGCATATGGTTGAGTTGAATGCAGAATCCCACAGCCACTTTTTCACCACTTATAAGGCCAAGAAAAAAAAATAAGTCGGTCTCTGGTCAGCGGGCGCGTCGATTTTAATCATGCGCGTCAATCTTTTTTTTTCAAAAATGTTCCGCGGTAGCTCCAACAGCGCCCTCTATTGCCGCACCTCCTCAGTTTTTTTTTTACCAAAGAGCACCAAGGAATGGGAAATTGCACCAAGGCAAATGATCGAGAGCACCAAGGCAAATTATGGAGGACACCAATGTACATGAGGATGCCAAAAAAGCAAAATAGTACCCCACCTTGTCTGTACAATCCAAGCTTGAAGAAAAAAAAGAAGCCGCATCGCCGCGTCAATTCCGGAACTTTGGTCTGACCAGAGACCAAATATTTTTTTTTTTTGGCCTAACCGCAGTGAAGGTCGGGCCATCGGGCATTGTATATTTGTCAATATCAAATCTCAAATTTAGCACTTTTATTTCATTGGACCACACTGCATTATAAAACCCTAACTCCCTAGCGTAATTTACAAGGATTCGTTGATTATGATATAACCAGTTGCCGATCGGGTAGAATGCTAAATAAGCTGAATAAACGACAAAATTAAACATTCATTGCCGAATGAAATCAATTTTTTCCATTTTTATTTACTCGGCACCAGAGAAGTTGTACACAAGGACAATCCATTATTACCATCACCACACAAGGCAGCAACGCATGTCTCAATAGCATTGTATTTACAATGTATGTGAAGCCAATTGTATGCATCTGTTAGAAAAAAATCTTCAAGGCTCAAAAGACATGGCGCAAACTGCCATGTTTTGTGTCTCTCTGCAAGCTCAGGCCGAGGGATTAAGATGAGTTGTCTATAGTCATGGAAAAAACCTGTGGAGGTTTTGTGGAATTTCACATGGAGTTGCTTGAGTGGTTTTCTTTTACTTTGGAGGGTTTTGTTAAATAACAGATGGAGGTTGTTTAATGTCACAAAAGAGGACCAAACTAAAGGCCGATATAAATTTCTGGATCACCTTATAAAACCTCTTCTACTTTTTTGTCCTTATATGGTGTAACTAGTGAGCCAACATTAAGAGTGAAAACTGAGGCATGCATACAGCCTTGCGGTTGCGAAGGCTTTGTGTCTGGACTTGTTCAGCAAATTTAATCCGATTATGTATTGTGACGCTAAAAATAGAGCAGTGAAATCAATGCATCCCCCAAAAAAACATGTTTTTCAACATTCTGTTTTTCAGAAAATACGCTAAGCATGATTGAAATTTTAAATTTTAGCAGAAAAAGACGTTCTATACTTCATGTTAGTGAAAAACATTGCCGTTATTGATGCTGAAATGTCAGTACTGCTCACTGGTAAAGCTGGATGCTGACCTTAAAAATCATGGAATAGTCATCTGAAAAGGTCCCCATATCTTTTTACTTATCTAGGAATCCAGACTTGAGGAGTTATTTCATTCAGTTGCATGAACATGTCATTTAAGTATGTTCCAAATTTCAGCTCAAATTGTTTTTGCAATGACTGACCTTCATTGCAAAATGTTGAAAATTAAGACATGAATCTGGGACTGAGAAACACATTTCCAATGTTGTTAGAAAATACTTTGAAAATGCACTCAATTTGCCACAGACTTTGTACACAACCAAAGAAGTGGCGACTGGATACTAATATTCTTTCCCAGTGCAAAACTTGGTCTGCCTGACACCTTGGACTTTCATGAAGTTCAATTTCTGAAACAATTATAAGTGATCTTATTTTAAGGTATACAGTCGACTCTCGTTATAACAAACTCGTTCGGACCTAGCCATATTGTTTGTTAATTCAGAATTTTGTATTAAGAGGAACATCAGTCCAATTCATTGTGCACGTAAATGCACAGTCGGGACCATGGCTTTATGTTTGTTATAACCAGAATTTTGTATTAACAGAGTTTGTACTAACGAGAGTCGACTGTAGTCCATCATTTGTAATTTGTGCATTTTGTTCGTTTGAAGCAACAAAAGTGCTCAAGATCTAAAGAAGGGTGCTGAACAACTAACCTGATGAAGTTTCAGCTCAGCTTCAGCTGTATATTTCGAGAAAAACAACATTCTAGGATCTTGATTCAAATCAAAAGTTGCTGAATCATGTTTTGAATTGGGCCTGAATTCAGCGGCCGAGACACGTTCTCACTGAGCCGATTGCAGCTTTGGATGTCGCGCACTGATCTGACGAATTATAGCAAGCGCGTGTGCGTCGTGCCAATGCTTGCGCGCGCATTGCCGAATGACAAAACGAACTACTAATTTGAATTTCTTACAGTGCTTCTTTAAGAAGCACCATTGGAAAGGCCTTCTTAGGTTGATTTCTTCAACAGCTTGCCAGAACGAATAATTTCACAGGGAGTTTAGTCCCCTTACTATCTTTCAACCAAGTATGTTTTTCAACAATATTTACGCCAGTTACTTTTTGGATGGCTGCAAATGATGGACTCTGGCTTTAAACGAATGGCTTTTTTAAAAAGGTAACTATTTCGCAAATATTTTCAGGGGAACGTGGAATTGGTGGATAATGAAGACACCGGAGGCGATGAGAATCTGGAAAGAGGCAACTGGTCCAACAAGTTTGAGTTCCTCCTGTCCTGTACAGGATACGCCGTGGGCCTGGGTAATGTCTGGCGGTTCCCCTACCTGTGTTTCCGCAATGGTGGAGGTGAGTCAAGACAGAATCTTCAAGATGTTGAAATTTGTCCGGCTGCAACACGTGTAGTCTTTGGACTTTGTGTACACGATATGTCACTTTGTTGTGCGACCGACGAATTATTGCATCTTAATTGTTACGTCAAGTTAAAACAATAGACGTTAATTAGCAATATCATTGGTTATCACTCACTGTCATTTTTTGATTTTTATGAAGAAGTCACTGTTCAAAAGTTTGTGAAATTCTTTATAAATAAAGGAATCCTTTATGGGTACACTTTCGAATCTGGAATTTTATTTCTTATTATTTTATTGCTCTCCACAATGAACAAAAAAGTATTAAATATGATTAAAAACCACCAATTAAGATGGAAGAAAATGTAGTGGAGAAGGTAAGACTATTGGAGAAAAATTTTGTTCTGTCACCAGAAGGGTCATTCTGACAGATAATGATTATTTTTTTTTTTTTTTTTTTTTATATAAGCAAAAAAAAAAAAATCGGGGAAATGTACATCTCACCAAAAGAATATATTTTGCTCACTCACAATTACTAGTAGTTCGGTTTTGCAATAATATACAGTTACTACAGTTGTAAATAAGTTGTTTGTGTACAACTTTCTTTGTAAACTTTCTCCAGTATGGCATCATTGAGTAACATCTGGCACGTGATGGTGAATTGACCAGTTAGAGTTCGGCTCTCGATCATGAATATTTATGAGGTATAGTAATATAGGAGTAGCACATGTTAAAAACAAAGGACAGGACATTTTTTTTAAACTTAGTAAAGTGAAATTATATTTTTGTCTGCAGGTGCTTTTCTGATCCCCTACGTCATCATGTTGGCCTTCGCCGGCCTGCCTCTGTTCTTCCTTGAAGTCAGCTTTGGCCAGTATTGCAGCCAGGGACCTATCACTTGTTGGAGAGCTGTGCCTATGTTCAGAGGTCAGTAAAGATTACAAAAAAGTCAGTTTTTGTGAAAGTGTCCACCGTGTTTCCTGGTGGATTTTGGCTTGCTATAACCATTTATGTCAAGCTTAAAACCCTCCAGCTATCTGAACAGTCACAGACAGTCCAAAAGTCAATCCTCTTCCCCTGCCATGCCTTTTACATAGGCTAGTCGCCAACAGTCAGATCATATTTCAAGCAAGCACTGTGACTAGTCAAATTCAGTCAACAGACAAAACAGGCAAGTGGTAGGCACAGCTGGCTTATCAATCACCTACAGTCAAAGCATAGCTGAAATCAAGTTTCATAAACAGTCACAGCCAGTCAATCCTGTTTTATTTAGGCTGGGAACTCTCAACTGTTGAAAACTTTTGACTGAGAGGACAACTTTGCTTAGAATATGTATGTATTGCATAGGAGGGTTAAAGTTAATTTTTATCAGCATGGCAAAGTTTATATTGTCTAGTTTTTCTTTCTGAATATATATGAAGAATAATTGCAAAAGAAGTACACACAATTCAGGACACAAAGGAGGTTTGCTTGAAACTGAATTTAAATTGATCGACTAACTTCACTGACTTCAAAAAGTTTGTAAATTTTTTCCTTCACCTTGTTTTGTTTTTAAAAACTGAACGATTAGAAATGGAACTGTACCATTAGAAATATAGTATACTTTTGTGCAAGTTGGATTATGCTATACAGTTTCGCCTGCTGGTGTGTTAATGCATAGGGTCTATGGAAGTTTAAGTATTGTTGCAAAAAGACACTTATCATTTTGAATTGGGAAAAAAAGAGTGGAACAGAAATGCCTATCAGCGATCCAATTTCAACTGTAATTTGTATTAAAAAATATAAGAAATAAGGAAATGAAGCTAATTGTCATCTCACAATTGCTGTTTCATTTCTCCTGCTATAGAAGTCACTTGGAATAATTCTGTATAAAAGTGACATATCACTGGTATGGTTGATATTTTAGCATGTACCAATTCATATTTGCTATGTGATGATTTTTACAGACAGCCTTTGAAAATTGTGGGTGAACTATGTGGTTTCACATGACTGCACCTATTTTTAGGCTGGTGAGGACCCCCCCCCCAAAAAAAAGGGCCAACTATGTGCTTTGTGCAAACCATGTGCTCCGTAGCATAATATCTGAAAGGGTTTTCTTCCACGGTTGATTTATGGCATGGGTATAATCCCTTGTCATGGAATTCTCAAAAAAATTCCGCTTTATATCGGTTGAATGGAATGTAGGCCACATGTCATAAGGTGTACGTACACGTACTCTGATCGTTGGCATAGATATTGGCTTATGACTAGCCTTATATCCATCAAAATCCACCCCCCCCCCCTTTTTGGGTGATTTTATTGGATAACCAATATGAAATAAGTCCTTCAAAATCCACCAGTACCACTTGGTGGATTTCAACGAATTTGGTCCCGAAGCATTGTGTGAAACAGAGTGAGTGGTGGATTTTGATGGATTTTGAAGAGTTTGTTTTCAAAACATTATTTTGCACAAGTTTGTTATAGAATGTCGCCCACTCCTGGTTGTCCAAAGTCAGTTTCGACTGATGTTATATACGATTTAAGATTTACAGTAAGGCCCCCCCCCCCCAAAAAGTTCTGCTTCCGATTACATGGCATTTGAAAATAGGGTAGGTAGGTAGGGAATTTTGTTTGGGGGGGGGGGCCCAGTTTTTTTTGTGTACAATCATATAGAGGTGTCTGCGTGTAGTCAAGGGTAAAACGTAGAAATTGATGGTTTTGGGTGTTAAATTTTTCCTCATTTTTCCCATACAAAAATTAGGGTAGGGGCTGTCAGAATAGTGTAGGTATGGAAACCGAAGCATAAGTATTTTTTTTTTGGCCTAAAGCAATAAATGTGGTTTAGAAACTGCTTTTTTTTTAATGCTGGCCGTGTATACTCAATAAGTTTTAATAAAAGTGCTTTTATTCAATGCTTTTATGAAATTAACTTGTTCGCCTTTTCATCAAGATGTGTTGCAATTTGGAAAGGAAACTCTCCATATGTGCATGCACAAAGTTCTGCAAAAGTGATTTGGTACAATCGACTGACAGTGTAAAAAACAGTTACGGTCGCTTGGTTTGGTTTGATTAAATTATTTTCCTGTGGTACCCAATGGTTCCTGCTCTTGCCTTTATATTGTTTGCCTTTATACATCGCTTGTTTTGATAGTGAAGTTTTGGTATTTTATTGTGTGTGGAGCACGTCGAGAACGGCTGCCCATGCGCAACACTCAAGATTGGATAGTCCAGGCTGTATTGTGGATTTATGCAAATTCGCCTCTGAAGCTTTGTGTTATTCTTCGTGCTGTGACTCGGCAGAGTTTTGTTAGGCCAACCAGTCTGTACAATCACTGGCTGTGGAACCTTGTTTGTGAATATAGAGTAGGCCTATACCTTTGTCTGTTTGCCGTTACGACCCCGGCAAGACCTTTTCTGCAGTCCTGCGTACATAAAGACTGCATAAATAACATGTAAAATGAATAGAAACTTGTGCATACTGCTTACGTGTTATGACTGGATTGACCTCGCATCTAAAAAGTTAAGAGGGAGTGACATTTTGATACTGGCAGAATAAGCACCATCGATTTCAGAACTTTCAATAATCGATAAATCGGACACCCATTATCATTAGCATAACTGATATATCGATCAACCCATGTAAAAGCTAAAAACCATAAAGATGACACTTTCATTAAAAAAATAATTGCTGTTTAGACGTATTTTCCACGACTTTTTCTGGAGCATATTGCTCGAACTTCCTAAAACAAATCTCAGCACTGACAGTTTGTCCAGAATAGGTTTTTTTGTTTTTGTTTTTAGGTTTTACGTTGTGAGAGAACGCGAATTCAAGCGAATGTAGAGCGCAAAGCGATGCTGCTTGGCATTTTGCAATGTTACTATTTTGAGCATGGAGCCATGTTTTGAGTTACAAGTTGCGGCCGACTTTCACTTCATTATACAGCAAATGTTAAACACAAAGTAAAAGCACAAACAGGAGATTTATTTTGGCGATAATCTGACGCATTTTCGATATTTTGGATAGAATTCCTCAATATCGAAAATTTCGATATTTTGATATGATTAAAAAATTGCTATTGGCAATATCGATATCAAAATATTATCGAATAATCAAGTAATATCGATATATCGACGGTGCTTATGTCAAGATCTTTTTACAAGGCAAAATAAGACCTGTTTAATGCAATGTAAATAGCATGTAGGTAGTAGACTCCACGTTAATTAACATTGATTAAATAAATTAACAAGTAATTAACAAGTATATGTGAAGAGTAAATTTCTTTTCAAAATGCAACAAATGCTATCAACGTATTATAGATTTTCCTTTTTTACTAGAAGAGAAAGAAATGTTCAGACACTGATCCCAAAACTCTTGATTGCTGACATCTTATGCCCTCTGCCTTTACCCAGTTCATGTGTTAACATTTTGTCATTGATATTGTTTATTTCTGTCATTTCATGTACCCGACAGGCCGACACAAACTTTGTAAATTATACACTCCCCCAAAAAAGAAAGTCCCCCTCTTCCAATACTTTTTGTCTTACTCAAAAGCTACTGAGCACCTCTCGCTCAAATAAAGACTATCAGTGCAGAAATCTTCTTAGCAATCCAGCCATACTCTTTATTTAGCACAAAACAGTGATAATGTGTACGGATTTATGCAAATTATGACAAATGATATTGAAAACAGTTGCTTTTTTGTATACGTGCAAGTTGTGGTTCACACTCACCTTGCACGTACACCAAAGTGCAATTTTTTTTTTAGTACCATTTGTCATAAATTGCATGATTTTGTACACATTATCAAAGTTTTGGGTCAAACAAAGGCTGGATTGCTAAGGAATTTCTGTACTGATCAGTTGTAATTTGAGCAAGATGTGCCCAGTCGTTTTTGAGTTGGACAAAAAAGTATTAATTAAGGGAGGACTTTCTTTTTTGGTTGAGTGTATGTAGAAATTAAACACTATTTTTATAGGAAGTAAAATCTTCAAAGATCTTTCTAAACCCTGACATGGTTGTTTCCGGTTCTGTAGGTGTTGGTTATGGCATGCTGGTAGTTTCCTCATTTGTGGGCATCTACTACAACGTGATCATCATGTACACGCTGTACTACATGTTTGCCTCCTTCACCGCCAAGCTACCATGGATTGGGTGCGGCAGTGCCTTTAATACCATCATGTGCTCGGACATCGTCAATGACTGCCTGGCAGCCGGCGGTGTGATCACCAAGAACAATACGTAAGTGACATTGTTGTTTGAGTTGTCATTTATAATGTGTTGTCATTGTAGGTGTCTTTTTAAGTGTCTTTTTTTTTTTGAATCAAGAAAAGTGCTCAAAATCTAAACGTGGGTGATTACGGTACCTGATGGAGTTTTAGGTCTATAAATGTTAAATAATGAAAGGTTTGCGGAAACACCATGTGCGAATGATTTCTCAACTAAGAGAATGGTTCTGAACCAGAGGTATAAACTGGACGTTCTATAAATGTTGTATATTTTGAGAACATTTGCCTGGATCTCGATTTCAGTTCCAAAGTTGCCATGATAACAAGCAAGAAGGAATAATTTCACATGAATTATCATTTGAATTCTCATTTTCAGTGTAATTTTTGTTGTAATTGTCAGTGTCTTTTTAAAGGTACAATGGCCGATTTGTCATTTGTGCATTTTTTTTGTTTGAAGCAACAAAAGTGCTTTAGGTGGGTGATTACCTGATGGAGTTTTAGCTCTAACAATGCTGTAAATTTCGAGAAAATTTTTCTGGATCTGGATTTCAGCTCAAAAGTTGCCATGACAGCATGCCAGAAGGAATAATTTCACAGGGAGTTTAGTGTCATCACTATCTTTAAACCAAGTACATGTCGGCCTTTAGATAATAATTTGGTCGATTACTTTTTGGATAGCTGCGAATGGTCCACTCTACCTTCCTAAGTGTCATTTTTACTGTCATTTTTATTCTCATTTTAATTGGCATTTTAAATGCCACTTGTAAGAATAAGATTTGTTCAAATCAACAAGATTTGGCCAGTTGCATTCATGATGACTTTATCGTTATATATTTATTGTGAAATTCATTCATTCCAAGTTTGACGCTTTGGCAAAAAGTAAGCATTTGGAAAGAATCCAGGGGTTAAAAAAAAAACAGTTTAACCCAGCAATAGGGAGTACATAGGATCGGCAACCCACAATACACAGTGGTGAAATTTTTGTTTTTGGGGCGGGGGAGAGTTTCTGAAATCCTTTCGTTCAACAAAAGCTTGTTAAAAGGAACACGTTCAGCAACAAGTCAAGCGTAAAAACTGCGGAGTTGCACACGAAGCAACGCAGCTAGAATTAACGAGTTTTCTTTTCTATTTCCCTCATTGGATCTTGTTGCTTTCAGTAGGGTCAAGGCTACTGATTGGCCCTATTGTCCGTGCCCTATTTTTTCCTCATAACAAATTGTACTACTTGAATGTGTTATTTTAACAAGAAAACTTATCTTTTCCATTTCTGGGAAATCTTCAACCCCATGAAAAAGAGCCCCCTTTTTTTGCGCGTATACATGCAGCTCTACCAAGTGGACCAGTTTCCATCCCCAACAAATGTTGGCGAGAAATAGTGCCAGACTGCAAATAATACAACAATTTTTGAAGTATTGATTCCACAACTGTAAACATGGGCTCATAATCTATTTTGGATAGACATTACATCTTTAAAGATTACTTGAGTTTAATAATTCGAGCACAGAAGTTTGTTTGCTGTCCCATTATTGGATTAATTAAATGGAAAGTAGGTCAACCCGGGAAATAAACATCTCCAAGGACAATGATAAGATCATCAGGTCTGGGACAGGCCCGTCGCCAGTTTTGGGCATTACATGTAGGTGGGCCACAAAACAAACCAGAGGTCACACCACAAGAAAAAAAAACACACTTCTATATAAAATTTACGCTCATGGTTTTTGCCAATGGGAGAGCCAGTTGCATGTCAGGGGGGCCTAGCCCCCCCCCCCCCTCCTTGGCGACGGGCCTAGCTGGGGAGGATGACCTCTGGCAACGCAAAATCTGCGAGGCAGTAGAAATCCGCAGGCACCGTCCCCATGTGAACAGAGATGGAGAATACTAGCTGGCCCATGTGTATGAACGCCTCCTGTCACATGACCAAGCATGGTCATGTGACAGGTCAAGTGAGGGCCTCAGTAATGCCAGTTGATAAAGACACCGAGACGGTGTCGCAAGCTCCTGCTAGAGCCCTTTAACTCAAGTCCCAAAAAGTAATCTTTCCATTTATTAGATTTCAAATTGTTCCTTTTTTTCATTTTGTGTATTTCCTTTGTCTCTCCAGTTGCGTGATGATTCGTAACCAAACTGCCGAGGTCATGGCAGAGTATAACATCACACAAAATGCCGACGGTAGTTACAATCTGTCTGGCTACACCGACCCTTTCAAGGACAGCCGCAGCCGCCCGAGTGAAGAATATTGGAAGTAAGTATCCAGGGCCATAAAGGTGGTGGAGAAAAGTCATCGAGATTGGCAACAAAATACATCCCTTCCCTACACCCTAAAAAAAAAATTAGGGCGAGTGTGGCCTAGTGGTTAGGATTCGTGACTCATGATCAGAGGGTCAGGGGTTCAAATCTAGCTGCTAACCATATGTTGTGTCCTTGGGCAAGCCACTTTGCCCCACTTGCCTCTTTCCACCCAGGAGTATAGATGGGTAGCTGGCGAGTAACATGGGATGGACTAGCATCTCATCCAGGGGGAATAGAAATATTCTGAATCGTTTCATGCTACTAAACCGGAGATAAACAAGACCTAGCAGTTACTGATTGATTAAAAATGATTTAAAAACCTTGTAAAATCATGTAAAAAAAAAATTTTTTTAAGGATTAAAATAAACTACCAAAGTAAAGCATTAATCTTCAAGTGAAGATGTCTTTCCGTTGTGGGGTTTTCCTTGCTAGAAAAAGCTGTAATAGGTGGGAAATATATTTCTTGCTGTCATCCTGGTTTGTTTGTAAGTAATTGCTGGAACTAAAGAGTCAGATTATATCCTGTCTGACTGATTGACCGTCTTAAGTTAAGTGAGACTAAATATTGTCTTGAAACAAATACTTTGTGGTCTAGCTTCACAAGGCGAGCTGAGTCTTACTCTGTTACATTACCACGAACTTGCGCATGAGTGTGTCGCACACGCGCATATTTTACAGAATCGTGTTATTTTTGTTTTCACGAACTGACACCGGGCACACAGCGGCACTTTTAGCGCCCACTCCGTACATTTTCATTTTCACAAACTGACACTGACCTTCATTTCATCGAAATTATCATTGATCTACATGCCGCCCCCCCCCCATGAAATGTTCCAGCCCCCAGTGCCCCCCACTGAAAAATTCCTGGCTACGCCACTGGCCCACAGGTTGACGGATTGATTAAGTTCGTCTCAAACCTTTCAAATCATTTTTCTCCGTGCTGTATTGCCGCAACGTGCTTGGGTGTCAGTTCGTGAAACCGCAATTGTTGATTATGCGGTTTTCACAGACTGACACCCACTAGCGCGTGAGTGTCAGTTTGTGGTGTCGGTGACGACATGTTTCATTTCTGTTTGTCGTGTAGGTACAATGTCCTTCAGGAGTCCGACAGCATCGGCGAGACAGGAACCATCATCTGGCAACTGCTGCTCTGTCTTCTCCTGGCCTGGATCATCATCTACCTCTGCCTCATCAAGGGAATCAAGTCCTCGGGAAAGGTAGAAGTACCCCTGGTCTTTTTGTCTACCACGTAAAGCAATTGGGTATTAGGGTATTAAGCAACTAAGTAAGCTGGCCGCCAGGTGCTTTCTGTTGATGCTTTCGAGCACAGTGACTATCATAATCACTTTGAAGTAGGGGAGTTCTAACTCCGTCTGACCCTTGCTCCATAGTTCTACTTTTTGGTGGCATGGGTGCGTAAAGCGCTTGCCTCTCACCAAGGTGACCACGGTTCGAATCCTGGCCGCGGATCACATGTGAGTAGAGTTGTGCATTGCTTCTCTCCTGTGCCACGAGGGTTTTTCTCCGGGCACTCCGATTTTCCTCCCTCCAGAAAAATCAAACACTTTCGATCTCAGGCTGTGCTCCGTGGTCTTAATGGGTCAATGTAGCCGGCAGTCGTAGGCGCCTTTACGTGCCAGCGGCCCGACCACGTTGTAGCCGCGTCCTTCGCAATTCAGCATCCCAGCTGTGAGTAAGGATGATTAGCCTTCTCAATTATTATTTAATTGTTTGATCTATTTCAAATTCGCATTGGATTCTCGTTCAATTTTCAGGTGGTGTATTTCACGGCAACCTTCCCCTACGTTGTGCTGGTGATTCTGTTGGTTCGTGGAGTCACTCTTCCCGGCTACTATGACGGCGTCCTCTTTTTCATCACCCCCAAGTGGGAACGCTTGGCTGAACCCCAGGTATACATTTCTGGTCTCATTTGCACTTTCACTTATACAAAATACACAGTAAAACCCTTCTTTTGACTTGGCGATAATCAAAAAGCTCAGAAAACAGGAGGTCACAGTCTATTGACGGATTTAGGGACTTGCACATTTTTACATTTGAAAAGGCATTTTCTCAGCAACCCAAAGTGCTATTTTCATAATTATTTCAGTGTTTGACAGAAAAAGCTCCCAGCTTTAATCTGATACCCAAAACATAAAATTCCACCAATCCTTTTTTCTTTTAAAAGGCAAATGTTTTAGGGTTACATTTTTTTGACCCCCTGTATAATCTGGCTTTTTGCAAGGTGGCCAGTGATTCTTAGCACATGTGAATCTCTAACTTGCACAAGCAATTCAGTTGAAGATTGTTGAATAACAATAATTTCTAATGATATCGTCATGATTGCCAGGTGTGGTTGGACGCTGCTACCCAGATCTTTTTCTCTCTCAGTGCTGCGTGGGGAGGTCTCATCACCTTGGCCTCCTACAATAAGTTCCACAACAACTGCTACCTGTAAGAATATTTGTTGTTTTTTCTTTTGGTCCTCAGGGGTACAGTAGATCATTTGCAGCTATCCAAAAAGTTATTACCGACCAAAATTATTGTTAAAAAGCTTACTTGGTTTAAAGATATAGTAATGGCACCAATTAATTTTTTTGGCGTGCTGTCATTTTGAAAAAAACAAAAACAATAAAAGGTCATATCCAAAGATGAGTCAAATGACGCATTTTGGAAATTTCCATTAGTTTGTAATATGGTGAATCTGTGAATGGGTACGCACAAGCGTTGACAAGATGCACACACGTGTGCTGTTGCTTAATATTCGTAGGTTCATTGTGTGACATTGTGTATCTGCTATTGGCTGCATGACGTGTGTGGAGGGGGCACACACCGCGTGCAGTGACCGACAGTTTTTCAAATGGGGCCATTTTTCACTTGAGGGAGCCCTTCTGGTTCCTGGCACACCCTCTGCCCCCGGCAGTAACCTCTCCAGATCCGCCCTTGTTTTGACAATCTAAAGACAAAATGTGTACTTTATACAGCAAATTGTAAGATGCGTTGTCAAATAATTGACCTATCACCGTAGAATCGCGTTAGAATCGCGTCAACGCAGCTTGTGAAATATTGTCCAATTACACGATAGACAAATGGACGCGGAACGCGCAAAATCTGAGACAAACAAACCTTAGTGTACAAAAACTCCATAGGGTTGTCTGAGGGGCGTGGCTAACTCGCAAATGCCGATAGGTCAATTTTTGTTTCAACCGATTTCAGCACTTTTCACTGACTATAAAATGTGATGTTTCGTTGCAACAGTGACTCTGTTTTGGTGGCCACCCTGAACTGTGCCACAAGCTTGTTTGCCGGCTTTGTCATCTTCTCCATCATGGGATTCATGGCTCATGAGCTGGGTACAACCGTCGACCAAGTTGTCGATCAAGGTCAGTTTAAGAAATTTGAAAAGCGCACACATACTGACATTTGTATCCTTGTTGAGACATTTCTTTGTGTACTAAAGTTTGAAAGTACAGTTTCAAAATGCTCTTATTTTAACCAGAATTAATTTCCTTGGCTGAAATTTGGACTTAATATCCCTTTTCTAAAATTCTACAATTTGCAATGGATCAACATACCTTAGAAATTCCTAGTTTTTTTTGTAAAATCCATATGTCAACTTTGTGAAAACCTTGTGGAGACGTATTCACCTATAGAAAGTGCCCTGTGGAGGCGTATGTATAATCTCTTGTTCCCTTTTGTGTGCATGTCTCCAGAGGGCACAGTGTATCAGATCAAACAGTCACCGAAAACAAAAATCAACACAAATGGACAGAAAAAAATTATAACTACAGAGAAAACTTAGTGTGAAGACTTCTCAGTTTCTGCCCTTAGATGAAGACTGTGGTTTGAAAAACAAAGGAATTGATAGAAGTTTGGTTTGGAATGACTCAAAATTGTGAGGCGTTCTTGCAAAATGAGACAGAACTGGGCAAAGGCCAGAGTGGAGAAATATGAAGATTTTTTTTTTAATTTTAAGATTTATAGATAGTTGTAGTCTTTGATAGGTCTACTACATATCTTAAAGAAATAATATAAAAATCCTAGTATTACAGTGTTTTTGAGGAAAAACATTAGGCATCTGTCATAGAGACTACTACAAAACAGTCGAAACTTTGAAGGCCATTTTTTCTCAGTATTTTACTTTTTTGATGTGTCGATAAATGCGAACTTTAAACAGCCATAAGTTGTCAACGAAAGGTCCAATTCAAGTTCAACAAACAGCATTGTAAGCAGTCTTTTATCTTCTTTCCTAGTACCCACTAACTCTCATTTCGACCTCTGCCTTAGTTGTACATGTCTCGTTCTGCCAGAGCACCTCAAAATGGTGATGTAGGGCCAAAACACATGGTATTGAGTTTGTATCTCCCAGTGCAAAAAAAAAATTGTTTTACAAAAAAACTGTCTCCCTTTTGCAGGATTTGGTCTGGCCTTCATCGCCTACCCTGAGGCAGTGGCTCGTCTGCCCATCTCCACTCTCTGGGCCATCTTGTTCTTCGTCATGTTGCTGACTCTCGGTCTGGACAGTCAGGTATGAGCTTACAATCTAACAACAACAACAAAATGGTCGAGACTTAAGGATGGCCAGGGATGGCCACTTCGCACCAGGTTTATTTTTGCCCAAAAAAATCGACATTTTCAAAAGGCAAAATTTCCCAGCCAACTTCTGATATACAGTCAAACGCCACAAATACTGATTCACAAAGGGTGATTTCAACAGTATTTGTACGATATTTCTCGCCAAAACCTCATATGTTTCAAAACTCTGGGTGTGAACTGAAGCGTAAATTGTACAACAATAGGCTTGCACAACAGCCCACACAACGGTCAGCGCATGGTGCTGGAATTTACTACCTTACGGAGACATGAACACAATAGGGAACAAAAGATTGTATATGTCTCCAGAAGAACATTTCTATAGATGAATACGTCTCCACAAGAATTTCACGAAATAGATATATGGATTTTACTCAAAAACTAGGAATTTCCAAGGTAGGTTGATCTGTCGCAAATGGAAGAGTTTTAGAAAAGGGATATTTAGTCCAAATTTCAGCCCAGGAAATTAATTCTGGTTAAAATAAGAGTATTTTGAAACTTCAATTTCAAATTCGAAAACTTTACTACACGAGAACAAAAAAATGTCTCCACAGGAATACAAATTCCAGAATGGGTGTCCACCTCCGCAGACAACACAGACTTTGTGTGTGTGTACAAAAGGCACGCGGGATTAGTGTGTTTCGACGTCACCCGGAGGCGAGTCGAGGCAATCTTGACGTCTTAATCCGTCAGCCGTGCCTGGGTGCAAAAACAGCCAGGGCATTTTATCATGGCCCCTGGCGCAAACTGGTTAAGTCAAAACAGAATCGCCACTATAAAAAAATTCCTACAATATAACTGACCCCTTTGTGTTTCTTTAGAACTGGTTTGAATGTCTTTGCGTATCATGTCAAGTCTTATTTGTCAAGTCTCCATGCAGACGTTATAGGGTCAGGACTCATGATCAGAGGGTCAGGGGTTCACATCCAGGTTCAGGGGTTTGATATGTTGTGTCCTTGGGCAAGCCATTTTACCCTCACTTGCCTCTCTCCACCCAGGAGTATAAATGGGTACCGGCATTAGCTGGGGAGTAACCTGCGATGGACTGGCATCCCATCCAGGGGGAGTAGAAATATTCTCAGTTATTTCATGCTACTGAAAACCGGAGATAAAGTCTGATTGGCATCAGCATAAATGATGTGCAGAACCAAAACCGACCTGACCCAAAACTGACTTCGGGTCGGTTTGTCCATCTTTGCAGTCGGTCGGGTTGGTTTCGGTTTTACATTTACATTTTCGGGTCGGGACCGAAAAAAACCCGAAACAGTTGAGATATTCAGATATTATTATTGACAGTCACTGTGACCGTAGCCCATTATGGTGTGGCCAACGTGCGCACTATCAAGTTCCCACGGTATTAATTTCTCAAGTCGGATTGGGACTGACAGTTAAATACATGTAGATAGATTGTAACAGTTTTCATGATACCGCATGGTGATACCATGCCTTTGTTCAATAAGCGGAGCTACTCTCGATTTTAACCCACTGAGTATGAGAGAGACAATGGTTTTGCGAAAGAATCCATGCAACGTGGGTAAGCTAGGGTAGGAACAAAAAAGTGATCACTTTGTCCAAGCCAGGTCGTTCGGGTCGGTTTTACCTTATTTTTTGTCGGGTCAGGTCGGGTCATTTTGAGGGAGCTAAGATCTGTTTCGGTTTGGATTCGGTTTATATCTCTAATGTTTCGGGTCAGTTTTGCCTGGTCAACCCGACCCGATGCATATCATTAATCAGTGTGTAACAGACTTTTATACTTTTGACTTTGTCTGATTGACCTGCAGTTTACCATCATGGAAACTGTGGTGACAGCTATTGTAGATGAGTTCCCCAGTCTGCGCAAGAAGAAACCGCTGGTCATGCTGATAGCCTGTGCCACCGGTTTCCTTCTCGGCTTCACCTGCATCACCAGGGTAAGTAAAGATTTTGATAAACAGTGGAACGCCGCTATACCGCACACCGCTATACCGAACATTCGGCTATACCAAACATCATCCTTGGCTCCCAGTTTTAATGTACAAAACGTACCGAACATCGTTGTTGAAAAAAGTCAACAGATCAACAAAAGAAACATACCGGTTGTACATGTATTAAGCACTGTTTGGGCCACTTTTAATTCCCAAACATCAAACCATCCATGGTTACATCGTGTTTGAATGTTGAAGAGCGATAAATGGCTATTATTTCCAAAGGGAATAAAAGGGAAAACCACCAGTTGCTTAAGTTTTGTGACAACTCCCCGTGCAGCGGCGGGATGTGAGAAATGCCAGTTCAGTGACTTCAGTATTGGTCTAAAGAGGGTACCCGCTGTTCAAAATCGCTATACCGAACGATAGTTATTTACAAAGTGGATCCCACGATGTTCGTTAGAGTGGCGTTCCACTGTACAAGGTGTCCCAAAAAAAATGCTCCACTCTCCTTTTTTGACAAATTCAAGCAAACCTGAATGCATAAATTGTCTTATTATGCATGGTAAGAATGCTATGTGTCTTGGTTGTTATCTACCAAAAAAATTGGATCATACTATCAATCCACTAGGGACAGAAATGCTTAAATATGAACTCGCCTCCATTTGCCAACTGCGCTGGGGAGTCAAATCACCAATTTTAAAATGTCGATTATTGTCAAGTGTGCTTTTCAAAAATTCTACTTGGTATCTATTATGAAAGACCAGTCCTCAGTCGTTATCAAGCATACAAGAGAAAACCAACCAACCATGGCATTGTCCATTTATTGGACTTTGACTAAAAATACCTTTGTAAATCAAACCACACGTAACAATTGTTCACCTATGGCAGATTGTTCACAATTGTTACGTGTGGTTGATTTACAAATAGGTATTTTTAGTCAAAGTCCAGTACATGGACAATGCCATGGTTGGTTGGTTTTCTCTTGTATGCTTGACAACAACTGATGACTGGTCTAGCTTTCATAATAGATACCAAGTAGAACTTTTGAAAAGCACACTTGACAAAAATCGACATTTTAAAATTGGTGATTTGAGTCCCCAGCGCAGTTGGCAAATGGAGGCGAGTTCATATTTAAGCATTTCTGTCCCTAGTGGATTGATAGTATGAGCCAATTTTTTTGGTAGATAACAACCAAGACACAAAGCATTCTTACCATGCATAATAAGAAAATTTATGCATTCAGGTTTGCTTGAATTTGTCAAAAAAGGAGAGTGGAGCATTTTTTGGGGGGACACCCTGTATATGGCTTTCCTTTTGTTTTTTGTAATGTGTATTGTTTCTTTGTTTGTTTTTATGCCGAATAAATAATAATAATAATAAGTGCTTGCCTCCTGCAGTATCATGTTGAGGTCCAGAAGAATTTTTTTCAGAGAAATTGACCCTAAATTTTTGATTCCTTAAAAAAGGGGAAATGTTAAGGGGAGGGGGGGGGAGTGACATTTTCACTCTGGATGGCCAAGGCCATTAAACAAGGAACCTTTCAAATTTGGGTAAGATTTTTTACATGGAATGCTAAAATGAAAGGTTTAAGTGAGTGCCGTGACCTCGTGGTGTGGAGGTAATTCTGCGGGAAATGGGTTCGAGTCCTGCCTAGGGTAATTGATGCGTGTGCCCTTGGGCAAGGCACTTTGTCACTCATTGCTTCTCCCCACCCAGGAGTAAATGGGTACCTGTGATGGTTATTGTGATTGATTTTAGCTGCTTTGCCCCGAAATGGCAGCATCGAAGCTGTATACTCCTCAGGGAGCTGAGATTGTCGTTGGAATGTTTCATTGGCCCAATGAAAAGGGTAATAATGATGTAGTGCCTTGAGCACCAATACTGGTGGATATGTGCACTTTATTAAAATACACATTATTGAGAACGTATTACAGTCGGCTTTAGCATATGCATGTGTTCAGTAGAACTCCGCTGATCGACTGTCGCTTGTGACGTAGCCTGGTTGTTGGCTGGTGAAGAGAACTTGGCAGTGCTGTTGTATAGGATTACCCCGTTTAGCCAATGAATGAGCCAAATCTGGCCCATTGTGTAGACTTCCAGTAAATATAGCCATTCTGTTTCAATTGACTAGAATTTTGTGCGGTCTTTTGTTTTTTATTTTAGGCCGGACCCTACTGGGTCTCCCTGATGGACAGCTATGGTGCGGGCTTCGCCCTGCTCATCTACGGTCTCTGCGAGTGCATCGCCATCAGTTGGTTCTACGGCGTCAAACGCTTCAAGAACGACATCCGTACCATGATCGGCAGCGGGTGGGTGGACTTCCCACTCTTCCTCTGGTGGCCAATCAACTGGTGCTGCATCACCCCGGCGCTTCTCTCAGTGAGTGTTTTGATTTAAGGTCCAGAAACCAGACATCATGAGCGTGTCCGATATGGGAGAATGTTCATAATTCAGTTTTGCCCTCTCTTATTACAGGTAGATCATTTGTCATCTGTGTATTTTTTTTAATTTTTTTTTGAAGCAACAAAAGTGCTCAAACTCTAAAGACGGGGGTTTAACAACGATAACCTCATGAAATTTTAGCTCTGTGAATGCTGTATATTCCGAGAAAACAATATTCTAGGATCTCGACTTCAATTGAAAAGTTGCCGAGTCCTGTTTTGAATTGCAGCCAAAATCAGCGTTCAGTGTGATGTCACGCATTGAACTGACAAATAACAGCAACCCCGCGCATGTGTGCATCGTATCAACGCTTGCGCGCACCCATTCACGGATTCGGCGAATTACAAACCATGAACTGCTAGCGGAAATTTCCAAAAATGTGTCACTAAACACATCTTTGGAAATGGCGCTCTATGATTGTTTTCTTCAAAATAATAATTTCTCGGGGAGTTTAGTGCCATTACTGTCTTTAAACCAAGCTTTTCAACAATAATTTGGTCAGTTACTTTTTGGATAGCTGCAAATGATCTACTCTACCTTTACAATGGTGAGAAGTCGAATTGGCTTCGAAACGGGGATGTAGTCGAGACTATCACAAGTCCCTGCAAGTCCACCACAAGTCCTCCAGTCCCAATTCAACTCACAAGCTATTCAAATGAGCTTTGACAAAGGCGTTCCTTTGTTATTGTTCATCCGCTGTTACTTGTGACCGGACTTGTGAATTAACTTGTACACTTGTGATGGAGTCGGCTACATCCCTGCTGGGAAAGTAATTGCTTATACTTGCAACATATCAGCCTGGAAATCTTGCTTAATATAATCAGGTTACCGGCCAAAACTCCACTCGATTGTTATGCTAAGTAGAAAACAGCTAAGTACCAGTCACAAGCAATGTACATCGCATGGAGTTTTGGCGGGTTGCGTGATTTTACTAAGCAATGTTTTTTCATGCTTAAGCAAATTTTGTGCTTAAAGGGAATAAACATCATTTGCTTTTACTGTAATTTTCAGAAATGGATGGAATCGGGGGGTTGGAAATATATAGCAAATATAGTTACACTGACTTTTTTGAGGTTTTGGGTTCGAAAATGCTATAAAAACCAGGAAAAACAATCATTTTCATGTAGTCTGGTTCACAGACTCCATATAAGAAGAAACAGAGCAGTTTACATTAATTTGGGAGTTGTAAGGTCAGGGAACCAGTCTAGCTGGCTCGTACCCGTTCATAGGTTTGTAATCGATTGCAAACAAGTGCGATGGTCAATTGGGGCCAGTATTTGAAAAAAAAGCCAGTTTTTTTTCCAACGCTGATCGGCCGATCAGCGTTGGAAATTGATACAAAAATAGCACTTTTCTTGAAAATGACAGTATACCAGGTGCCATGATTTTACAGGATGCTTTACAGTGTCATTCACTAACAGTCCAGCAAGGTATTTCAAAATGATTTGGTAGTTTTATTTTTTGATGTTTGCAAATGTTGTATTTTCCCTTTAAGCAGCTCTATGAAATTGGGCCCAGATCACACATAATTCTTTGGGTTTTTTTTGCCTGCACAGTTTGTGCTGATGTTCAACTGGATGAACTGGTCGGAGCCGACCTACAACGGAGACTACCCAGCCTGGGCGCGTGCCATAGGCTGGATGATGATCCTCTCGTCCCTCATCTGGATTCCCGTCATCGCCATCTTTGAGTTCATCCGCACCCCGGGCAGCTTGTCTGAAGTGAGTTGTTTTCTCTGTTCCCATAATCCCTTGCCGGGTCTTAGAAAACACTTACGCATACTGCCAATGGCCGACTCGTCTGCAATATGGTACGAGGGTTCGAACCCTGACGGAAAACATGGTGCTTGTGTTCTTAGGCAAGACACTTTACTACAATAACCTCTATCCATAATTGTCAATGTCTGACTCATGTGCAATGGTACGCAGGTTCGAACCCTGACAGGAAACATGGTGCTTGTGTTCTTAGGCAAGACACTTTACTTCAATTAACTCTATCCATAATTGCCAATGCGTGACTCGTGTGCAATGGAATGCGGGTTCGAACCCTGACGGGAAATATGGTGCTTGTGTTCTTAGGCAAGACACTTTACTACAATAACCTCTATCCACAATTGCCAATGTCTGACTCACGTGCAATGGTACGAGGGTTTGAACCCCAACAGGATGTACAGTGCTTGTGTTCTTTGGCAAGATGCTTTACTCCAATTAACTATGCATAATTGCCAATGTCTGACTCATGTGCAATGGTACGCAGGTTCGAACCCTGACAGGAAGCATGGTGCTTGTGTTCTTAGGCAAGACACTTTACTACAATAACCTCTATCCATAATTGCTAGAGTCTGGCTCATGTGCAATGGTACGTGGGTTCGAATCCTGACGGGAAACATGGTGCTTGTGTTCCTTGGCAAGACATTTACCACAATAACCTTTATCCACCAATAAGTATATAATGAACGCCTAGGGTAGAGACCACTGCTGCAGAAAATGGTCGCATGGCCTGATGAACGGGGGTAATAACTGTGAAGTTACTTTTGGTATAAATGCTATAATAAGCACACCATTATTAATAATTAATTTTTTTTTATTTTTAGCGTTGGGAGGCCATGTCCAATCCTCGTGAGAACTGGGGCCCCTCGCTGGGTAAGTTCCGCCTGGAGGCCTACGACACTCACGCCAAGAACAGGTCTACCTTCGGTGGCCGTCTGAACCCCACCGGTGACATCTACGACACTAGCCGTACTGCCGAGATGGGCAAGGTGCCGGCCGTCCGCTACAGTACTGGAATGAACAACCCCGGCTACGAGGTTCCAATGTAGGTATGGTCGAATCAACATCAACCCTTTGATCATACTGATACATCTTGTGTCAACACAATAATATGAGGAGTTTTGTTTTGGTTTCTGAATAATTTGTTTATGAATTTTTGATTTTTCTAAGTAGGTGTTGGACAGATAATGCTTAAAAAAAATGAAGTTATGGTCTTAGTTTGATGTTTATGTTATATTTACTAGAAACCATTGTTCTGATACTCAGATTACAGTCTCTTTTGCATACATCGGTTCTGGTACTGTGTTTTTTGGGGTTTTTTTTGCAAAAGGATATTATAGTAAACAAATATTGACTGTTACATGTGGTGTAGTAAGCTAGCCTCCCGAGGTGATCCATGAAGCATTCTTTTTTTCCCGAGGCAAAGCCGCGGGAAAATAGAATGCTCCATGGATCACCGAGGGAGGCTAGTTTTACTACACCACAAGACAAAGCAGTCAATATTTGTTTTGTAACACCTCTCCCACAGATTCTGCTTGATTTCAAGTGATAACTGATTAATTTCATCATCTTCTTCTTCATTCATTCATAATCATGATGACTTGATGAGTTGGGCCCAACTGTCCCTGTCGAGCAAAGTGTCTAAAGACAATTAAAGTGTACTTCTATTTGAATACGACATTAGTTGAAAATTTACTTTCACTTTTCCAAACTACCCCTTCATGAAATCTTTAAAAGCAGCTCTGTAGTGCTACTCTTGGGAACAATACGCGCACCGCGCACACCCGTATGCATTTCCACACAATACCAATTGTTGCATGAAAAACATGGTACTTTGGTTGCTACGGGTATTGTGCTTTTGGCCGTGCACAGCAAAATAGCAAAAATAGGGAATGCCACGTGACGCGCTCTCGGCCAAGCAAGATACAGAATCTGTGGGTGGTGTGTTATAATTTCACTTGGAAATACAGGAATCGTATAAATACATTGTCACCACTGCTGACTCTAGTTATCGCCATTACCAAATTAACAAGCATGTGTTTTCATGTGGTTTCAAATGTGTACAAATTATTGTAGCTGAGAATGGACATATTTTAAATAGTTGTATGTACATGCACCTACGCGACAACAGAAACGGACTAAACCTTAGATATGGACTGCTGATGACAATGTATAATCTTGTCATTACATAATCTGGATATAAAGTATCTTGCACACTGAGAACACATCTATTTTGTTCTTAAAATTGAAAGGTGTATATATCAGAAGTGGTGAGTAAATCTCTATTTTTTCACATCGGTTTTCACCAGAGTTGTCTTCGAAAGCTTGACAATTTTGAGCACACCTGTAGATTCGTCTTATACTATTCACAAACAATCCCCGTCGGAGAAGTATTTCAAATTATGAAACTGTAAGTAAATATTAGCTTTAACTGAATCGTAGTAGTTTTATTGATAACACAGTGTTAGATAGTGTGCTTTGATCATCTTCAATCTTAAAGCCAAAATTCATATCTGGTTCCAAGATCTAAATACATGTAGCTGGAAAATATTGGGGGGTCACCTAAGTTTGCCACAAAACAAAACAGGCAAATGCTTACATCCTGAAAAGTCTTTTGAAAAAACACCGAGTGATACTTTTCAAAAATTGGCTGGCATCGGATAATTTCAAAGCAACGAAAAAAGAAACGCCAAGTTACAGCATCTGAAGCGAGACGACCAGAAACAAAGAACAATATTTTTTTGGCCTCAACTGGAGAAATTTGTAGTGTTTGAAACTCACGTGTACTTTATTTTTTGTGAATGTAATGTGTGTTGTAATATATATATTTTTCAAACTATTTTTCTATGCACAACATTTGTTATAGATAGGTCTTAAATATTTTTGGAGTTCTTAACGTTTACCTGTAAAGTCTTGGAAATAACTTGAATATATCAGGAATTTTGTAGAAAACATGTAGATGACTTTAATTGAAGTGGATGTTTAATGTGTGTATATTTAGGTATTTTTTTTTATCAACATGTATTAAACAAATGATATTTGGTGTATGATACTGAGATAATTTGTAGGAATGCTGAAAACTTGGGGTACTTTTCAGATAACAATATCCCAATCATCCCATCTAGTTGTAGGCATTTAACTTTCATTTGAGTTGGACTTACTTTGAGAATTATATTACATCGAGTGGAAGGAATAAATTCATCAGTTTTTGTTTATTTCATTTTCATTTTCTTTTTACTTTTATTTTGTATCATGTAACATTTAGTGCATACTAATGTTCTTCATGGTTAACCAGTCTGCGCCGGGATTATTATGACATTGACCGGACCCAGGGATTGTTTTTCACAAACCTTGATGCCAGACGGGTTCAAGCCGGCATCTGCGGGTAGCACACCCTGATATTTCCGGCCTCGCTTGCTGCGAGCGGGTCGCAGACAGATATTTCCGGCCTCGCTCGTTGCGTGTTTATCCGTCATCCGTTTTGAATACCGCAAAACCTTTGCGTGTATACACGTCACCGGACACGAACTGGCTAATTGCCAACATTGTTGTTTTTTAAGATTGTTTACTTATCCTATTTCAAAAGTCTGGTTGAAAGGAAACTAACTGAATGCTGCACTGTTACCGAGAAAAGATGAAAACACCCTGGTTGTTTTCTTCTGACGCGGCGGACGTTTTGTTGCATACGCATACGTTATTTTTTCAGCCGTGAATTTGCCATCTCCTTCTTGGACATTGTCCCTAGCTTTTGTGTCCATGTCAGATGATTTAATGTGCGGTACACACATACAGAAGCTTTGAAGCTGCTCTGGGCGCAGACATTTTGAATTTATGTGTGTGTTTGTAGAACACAATCAAATTAGATGGATTGAATTTTAAGGTGTACTGTAAATGCAAAGTGCAAGTAGAAGATACGCAAACAACTTAAGTGCGTCATGACGGTTCAGAAAACGTCACGGCGAAACGCATCTGCAGCGGAGGGACGTGCACACGTGGCGCTGTTTGCGTAGAGAAAAAAATGACACGCTCATTTGCTGACGGTGCGTTCCGGTGTTGGGCGTATCGGCTTCGATGACCCACAGGTATGGAATACAAACGCAGATATGCAAATAGACGTACAAAAGCGATACGAAATTTCTATTTCTCCATAGGTTTGTGTACAAACATGGATGCATGGATGGCATCACTTTGTACACGAGTTAGCATGTTGTTTCCCGCACATCCACAGCATGTGACGGACTGATGGAACAGCTCGATTTTTGAGAGTGAAAGTTTTGACCCCTGAAATTCTTTCCAGCAAGAATGGTTGTATGGACGTTTACATTCTACTTTTAAATACTTTGTCCAATTAATTTTCGTTTGAAACACGTTTTGTAGCCCGATTAGGCATTTTGCAGGACGGAGTGTACCTTTAAGGCATTTGGGAACATTGGTAATTTCAATACCTGAAAAAGTACCTACTAATTTAAAGGTATCTTTTTGACTAAACGTTCAGATTTTTTTAACGAAAAGGTATTTATGAACAATCTGGATCCTGATAATTACACTCACCTTCGGCTTGGGTAATTATAAGCATTCCAGACTCCAACCAGTCTTAAGCACAGTGTTTAATACCTCCCAATCACACATTTATTCTCTTATGCAATTACATGGCAGCATGTTTTATTCATACATCACCAAACACTTTAATAATTAAATTGGACAAAACAATTCTTGAAACATACAAAAAATATGAAAATGTAAACAAGTCTTTAAGCTTTTAATTTAGAGTGATCTGCAATAATATCTCAAGGGATTTAAGTGAAAAGCTAGCATTTTTTTTTTTCGTACAAAACCAACTTGATATGAAAAAAAAATACATATAAATGTTTGGTCCTGAGATGTGTGGTACCACAGATCTCAATGGAAGTATCACACACACGGATAATACATTCTCCAGTTTTGGTAATGTGCACCTGACTAGATTAAACCTTCCCAAAAAGTTCACAGAACTACATGTACATTGTACATAAGTAAACATTGCACAAGGCTACATTGTGAAGGCCCTGAAATTTTATATAAAAGTTAAGTTTGTTTAATAAAAATATTGATAAATAACATCAATGGAAGTAGAAAAACAACCTTGGTTGAAAGATATAAGAAGAAAACTAAACCCTGTTGAAATTATTCTTCTGGGAGTTTTCATTTTGAGTAATCAACGAAGAAGGCATTTCCAACGGTGATTCTTAAGCAGGAAAAGGTAAAAAAAAATAAAAGTTAAGTAGTTCGTTTCAGCCAGCAGCGCAAGTATTGGAACAGCGGACGGCCTTTGGGGTTGTATTATAATTCGTCGGATCAGACGCGCCGTCTAGCCTATAGCTGCAATTCAAAACACAATTCAACATGATTTTTAGTTTTTTGATTTGAAATTGAGATCTTAGAATGTTTTTTTCGAATGTACAGCTGAAGCTTAGCTGAAACTTCATCAGGTTAGTTGCTCAGTATCCTTCATTAGATTTTGAACACTTTTGTTGCTTCAAACGAACAAAATGCACAAATTACAAATGATGGACTGTAGCTTTAAAGGGAATATACCAACATTTCTTTTTGCTGTAATTTTCAGAAATGGATGGATTAGTATTTTATAGCAAATGTTGTTACACTGACTTGTTTGAAGTTTTGGGTTCGGAGATGCTGGAAAAATCCAAGAAAAACAATCATGTTCATGTAGTCTGGCTCCCTGACCCCACTTAAGGTGAAATGGAGGAATTGATAGACGTCATGGAATTGTAAGGTCAGGGAACCAGTCTAGCTGGCTTGGACCCATTCATAGGTGTGTAATCGATTGCAAACAAAATGCAGACTAAGTAAATATGGTAAATTTTGGGCAGTGTTTTTAAAAAGCCAGTTTTTCCAATGTTAGTCGGCCGACCAGCGTTCTTTTTCCAAAGCTGGTCAGCCGACCGGTGTTGGAAATTGATAAAAAATACCACTTTTCTTGAAAACGACAGCACACCAGGTGCCGTGATTTTACAGAATGCTTTAGACTGTCGTTCACCAACAGTCCAGTAAGGTATTTCATAATAATTTGGTAGATTTGTTTTTTGATGTTCACAAGTGTTGTATATCCCCTTTAAGAAAACATTTGTTTTATGTAATGTTTAATACACACTGACCTAATACAATAAGGGCTGGCTCAGCTTTCCTGCTGAAATCGTCAGCACTGTTGTTTAGCAGTTTTCACCATTTGCTGAAAAAAAGCACCTTCCAAATTTTCTGCTGGCTTCTCACGTCCCCTTTGCACCAGGTTTGGTCTTGCCCTGATTTGTAAACAAGAATATTTTGGAACTTAAAAAGGTTGTGGACATTTGCAGCATTTGTTGTAATTTTACGAAAGTGACGCTTTTGGGGGCGAGAAATTTAAATCAAATATCGTTCCTCTGGCCTGTTCAACGGGGGAGTCAGGTTGGCGTAGCGGTACTTTCCTCGCCTTCCACCGCTGTGACCCGGGTTCGAATCCCGCCTGGGCCAATATGTGGTTTGGGTTTTCCTCAGAATATTCTTCTGGGGGTTTTCCTCCCACTTCTAAACCTGTAATTTCTTCTCATTGTCTTCTCTCTACAGGTTTCTTCAGGCTTGCGAGCTACAGTGCCTAGGGCGCTTTTGAGGAATCCATGGTTTCATTCCCAGAAAAAAATAGTAATAATAATAACAACACTGTTTTGTGTCAATATATACCAGAAAAAAACTTTTTTTTCAACTTTCAAAATGAAGCTTGCGGACTTTGTCTCTATAAAAACCGAAAAAGGTCACAGCCGTGCCCAAGTGCCACTATGTGAAGAAAAAAAGACTGACATCTTAAAAAAACCAATGCACACTCATTTTGGAATTACAAAAAAAAAAATCATCAGAACAGAATGCCAGTTTGCAAATAATAATAAACGAGTGTTGTAAATTCAAATCTGCCGTTACTTTTCCTCCCCAGACCCAAGCCTTGAGGAGAGTGCACTTACCTTTAACGAGCTACTTAGGACCGGCCTACGGGCTGGCGCTTTCCTATGACTTTCAATAAATAAGCCCTCTGCAAAGACGACGGAAAAGAGATTTAGAAATCTACATGTAATGTTGGATGACAAACAAAATGCCCTGCGGCTGAATTCCATCGTTATTTTGAGGGTCTATTCAAATGCATTCATGTCTAATACACACATGAATGCATTTGAATCAACAATACGAGTACTGCACGCAATTGTCCTGACTAAATTCCAAGGTTCAAAGGATCATTTTGGTCTTTGTGCATTTTTTTTCCGTTTAAAGCAATAAAATTGCTCTAAATCGTCAGGAGGGCGCATAACAACTATTACCTGTTGAACTCTCAGCTCTGTGGATACTATAGATTTTGAGAAAACGGAATGCACCCTTTTGAGAGTCTCGCGACTGGATTACATTGCCAGCGCTCGTAAAAAAAAAGTTGGGAGTTGAACTTTTTTTGTCGCGCCTGGACTTTTGTCTCGCCTGGACTTTGTTCAGGAAAGCTATCACTATGTCTGTACGCATGTACACGTATACTGTACATGTATGTATGTACATCTACATGAATGTGGTCTTTTGGTTAAAGTTTCGTAAAATTGGTCTCATTTGAAAAGTTGATGTCCAATTGGAACCAAACTTTGATCGTAGATGCAACATGGGAACCTTCACATGATAATGCTGCCAAAGGTCACACACCAAGGTCAAAGGTCATCTGGGTCAAGTTGTAAAATAAGCTGGACATGTAAAATTGGTCTCATTTGAAAAGTTGAACTTGTTTAAAAACCACAAACAATTTAAACCATTTTTGGTAAAATAATTTCACAGGGTATTTTGGTATCAGTCCTACATATGCATCTTTACTTTGAGCAAAGTTTTTCTTACCGATCCGGTAGGTCCCTTAATGCTAAATTCCTTCAATAAATGTGATATTTTAATGTTTGTTACAGATGTGCATTTACGGGTAGTACAGGAATTGGCACCCGATTGAAAAAAAAACCGGGTACCCGATAAAGACACCCAACCCCAAAATTTAAGTTTCGTAAGTTGCTGTTCAGATTGTTTATAAAGGTCTGCACAATAATACTACTACATCGGTGCGGCAGTACAGCAAGATACAAGTGTGCACAGCGAGCATAGCTTTACGGTGTAAACTCCAGCTTTCACGAGCAGCACAAACTTGAAATATGTTTTGTTTTTACCCATGTAGCCTGGTTTTCAATTTGAAATTTCCCCACAAATGGCATTCAAAACCTTTCTTTTTCATAGTCTGAGAAGTAACTGAGTAATATGTAAAGTTGGTTACGGGTACCCGATCCCGTAATCTGGAAACGGTTCCTGACATTAATGGTTCGGTGCTCATGTACCTGGTCCAATGCACAGCCCTACTGTTTGTATCCAAGAAAATGGTGAAGAAACAGCCCCTCAATTTCTGATGAAATGACCCATTGCCGAATTCCCATTTCAAAATTGAGATCTGGAATTATCTTGTACTAACCTTCTTTGATCCGTTTTCTAAGATCTTCAGGTAGTCCTTTCCAGCCTCTGGCCTGGGCCATGCGATTGGCGTTGCTGACCATGAAACTGTAACACTGTGAGTATAACTTGTTGACCATGGGCACCGCATCCTGACAAAAAAAACCCAAAGATACATTGATGACTCCTACACCAGGAAGATTCTTTAGACATGGTGAAAAATATAAATCACAGTCATCGTTTGTGATAGTAAATATGATGGCGTTAAATTTTTGATTCGAGCAAGAATGTGACTCCACTCGATGTGCCTTCTTATGTGGAGTGCCGTGGCCTCGTGGACTGCAGCATTGAACTCGTGGTCTGCGGGTAATTCTGCAGGTTGTGGGTTCGAGTCCAGCCTGGGGTTGTGTTGCGTGTGCCCTTGGGCAAGGCACTTTGTCGCTCATTGCATCTCCCCACCCAGGAGTAAATTATGTACCTATGAGGGCAGAGATGGTTATTGCTTTTGATTTTAGCTGCTTTGCACCGAAATAGCAGCATCAAGCTGTATACTCCCCAGGGAGCTGAGATGGTATTTGGAATGTTTCATTGGCCCAATGATCAGGGGTAATAATAATGTAAAACACTTTGATCTTAGTTAAAAGCGCTATCAAAGAACCTGTTATTATTATTATTAACCTACTGATGCGACTCAAGGCACAAATTCAGTGACTTGTTACATCTAGTCCTATGAAGTAGTCTTCCAAACTGTCAACATTTTATTACTTTCAAATAAACCACTAAAGGCAAATTGACTAGGTACATTATAATAATTTTAAAAGTTGAACGCTAAAATTGACTGGAGCGGGGGTGGAACCTTCGACCTCAAAAACACCAAGATGGTGTTGACATACAGCTGGATAGCTCAGATATGGTAGAACAACAGAACGGTGATCCGGGGGTCCCAGGTTCAAACCCTGCTCCGGTTACCTTCTTTCTTCAACTCTTAAAGAAGATCTTGAGCTTTTTAAAACTCTTTATACAAATTAAACTTTTAATATCTTGATCATTTTTAATGGTTGTTATGTTTTACCGGATGCCATCTTCCCGGTTCACAGGTCTCCGTCAGCACAACCTGGAGGGAATGTAACGCAAGGAACGTGGCGTTGGCCGTGTCTGACGTCATAGAAGGCACCACGCGATTAAAGACTGGCTCCAGGAGATCCTTCTTCCAATTCATGCCCTGTTGAATGGGAAACCAGACAAGGCAAGCGTAGTCAAGCTGGACCCAGAGTGCACAAAATTCTATTCAATTGATCCAGATTGGCTATTCACTTGTAGTCATTTGTGGCGTATACAATGGGCCAGATTTTAGCTCGTTCATTGGCGTTTATACTTGGCGTGATGCTTTACAGGGGAGTGTGGCTTAGTGTTTAGGGTTCGTGACTCATGATCAGAGGGTCAGGGGTTTGAATCCAGCTGCTGGTCATATGTTGTGTCCTTGGGCAAGCCACTTTACCCACACTTGCCTCTCTCCACCCAGGAGTATAAATAGATACCACTGATTTCTTGTTTGTTACTTCTCATGAATACCATTACAAATTGAAAAACACCGTAAAAAGTCTTGTGTGTTTTGGAATTTCCTCATTTTTTTCTAAATTCCCAGTTGCATGCAGTGTGGTTGGGTCATTTTTCCCCCAAAACAACGTATTTTGAAATGTCTTGTCTTTTCTGCGTTTAGTATAATTGTGTGGTTTTATCTAGCAACTCTTTGAGGATGGATCGCTAACCTCAAGCAGACTCAAGAATTCTGTTTGCTTGACGATCTTCATGAAGATCGTGGCCGTGTACTGCACGCAGGCGTCTTGCAGATGTACGGCTGCAGAATGAACGGCCTTGGTCCAGCTAACTTTAGGTAGGCTACAGACCAGCTTGTCTATCTGAACAAGCAGTGTGACGGCTGATTTAGGAGACTACATGTACACAAAGTAAGAAAATAAAGAAACTGACGGCTGATTGACAAGACTACATGTACACCAAGTAAGAAGAAAAGGAAATGGACGACTGATTTATTCCCTTTCATAATACCTTTCGGTCAAAATGTCAAAACACGTCATAAATTATAAATTTCCCAAGGTTTTGTTCAACAATTTTACTTCATGTTTTTAAAACCCCTCTAGCTGTGTTTATGGTATGTGCCTCTCGCGAGTAGTACTGAAAATCTCCTGATATGGAGATTGGCGCACGTGACGCGTACTGCGCGATGTGGCACAGAACGCAGCTGTGCCGGTGTAGTGCGAATTTAAGACTTCTATGAACTACGGACTCATTGGTAATATTGCACATGCCTAAGTGAAGATTGTGAACGTTCAACCAATAAAAGGGTAAAAGGAACCAGATTTCATAAGAGTCCAAATTTCATGTGACGCCGGAAAAGTGTTTAAAACCAGCCAGCCGGTGTTTTATAAACTGTTCAAAACAACCCACGTAACAGGCTCTCGACCAATAGGAATTGCTTAACTGTCTCATGTACATTTGAATTAAATTTAAGTTACATTCTTTATAGACACTGTGCACTGCATGAAATCCTGGATGCAACGCAACGTATACCTTCACTGCCCACTACCGATTTACCGCATTAAGGGTCTAGGGACATGATGCAAACTCACGAATGACTGGACCGTTAACTCCCTGCATTTGAAGAGCAAGTCCTGAGGTAGAGCGGCAAAAGTCTTCTGGGCCCAGGCACGGTCCAGATACTGAATTAGCCAGCTGGGATAAAATCACGGGCGAATAAAAAGATGAAGCTGCTGAAATAACGGTCTAGTGAAGGAATTTGGACCATTTCTGAGACATTTTACCATTTGAACCAACCTACATGTATGTGTACATGTACATCATCACAACAGTACAGCAGGCTAAATCTGCAATATTTGTGTGAAAAAGCAACATGGCCCAATGGTGTGTCTGATCCATGTCCAATGGTTCGTGGATTGACAGAAACCAAAGGTGTTAGTGTTCTTAGGCAAGACACTTTACTACAATTGCCTCTCGCCACCCATGGGTATAAAGGGTACCTGTGAAATGTAGAGGCCAGATTGTGCTTATTTACAGATGTTATTTGAGCAGGATGATCTTGTCAAGTGAAAGAAATGTCTCTTATCAGACAAAAATCGTGGTGTTAGTGTTCTTAGGCAAGACACTTTACTACAATTGCCTCTCGCCACCCAGGGGTATAAATGGGTACCTGTGTATGGTAGAGGCCAAATTGTTATTATTATTTTAAGATGCTATAGCAGCAATATGATCTTGTGAAGTGGAAGGAATGTCTCTTATCAGACACTTACCTGAAGATATCATCACAGAGATTGGAAGGGTCGAGGTCAGAGGTTAACACAAGGCATTCTGGGATACGCTCTAAGCACACACTACACGGCTGTTGATTAAAGGATGGTAATCTATGTTTAATTCAGACAACTTTTTTTCAAAACCATCATGCATCTTTAAACATTTAAATGTTTAGCCAAAAATTTACAAAGGCCTATCCAGGCACATGTATGTGAGCAGGGTTTGAACCTGCGATCTCCGGATTACCGTTCCGGTGCTCTACCAACTGAACTATCCAGCCCTATGTTGGTGGTTCTCCCAGCTTTTGTTACGTTTTTTTTGTTTCGTTTTTTTTTTTTTTGGAGGGAGGTTTATCAATAAAGTTTTTCTACCTTATAGGATGACGCAAACACAAATCTAGAACCAACCCAAACTTTCAAAGCAATTGAACAAACTGGAAGTTAGTTTTGGTTTCAGGTCATTTAAGAAAGAAAAAAAATGACTGCAAACCTTATGGAAGAAATGGCAGTAATCCTTTCTCAGCTTGTGCTCAATGACTTTCTTGAACACGTCCAGGCCGTACATGTCCGCCAGGTACAGCAATTCCCTATGGAGAAACAAATACATGATTATGTCCTGCGATGGACTTGTGTTGGACTTGTGATGGACTTGTGATGGACTTGTGTTGGACTTGTGGTGGACTTGTGATGGACTTGTGGTGGACTTGTGATGGACTTGTGATAGACTTGTGATGGACTTGTGATAGACTTGTGATGGACTTGTGATGGACTTGTGATGGACTTGTGATGGGCTTGTGATGGACTTGTGATGGCCTTGTGATACTTTCGTTGGACTTGTGATAGATTGTGATAGACTTGTGATGGACTTGTGCTGGACTTGCGATGGAGTTGTAATAAACTCAGCATACCTTAAGATGATGCCATCTGGTAATTCATAAGCGCCTCCATAGATGAACTGTAACGCAAGCATCATTGCACCATGACTGAACCTACAAAGAAAAAAATCAACCAACTATAAAATTGACATTTAGTCTCAAGCTTCTCTGGTACTTGTGACTGGACTTGTGACTGGACTTGTGACCAGACTTTTAAGGTGTTTGTGTATAAAGCCACAATTGCCTAAACTTCAACATTGCCTTATATAACTGTACTTTCTTTCCCCAAAAATATAACTGAACAGAATTCCAAAACACAAAACGAAGAAAAGTTATCAGCTAACCCTGTCAGTTCAACCTCCGATGAGCTACTTTCTCTCCAACTCCCCTCCAACATGGCGGAGAAGTACTGCGATCTGGCACACAACATGAATCTGAAAAGGGAAAATTGATAAGTTTACTAGTTTGATGTTCATTTTTGTACACTTATGTACTTAAAGAGAGCCGTATCACCATTGGGCAAGCTTTAGAAAGTTCAATGGAAGACCACTGGTTGACTAGTCATATTTAGAATGAAAATGAGATAAAGTGTCCACCTTAGGGACACGAGCAATACAAGAGTATTGTTTGTGCAGCTCATGTCCCTAAGGAGGACACTTATGGAAGACTTGACTCATTAACTTTAGAATAAAACTAAGGTAAAGTGTCCTCCTTAGGGACATGAGCAATACAAGAGTATTACTTGTGTCCCTAAGGAGGACACTTTACCTCAATTTTACCTGTGTGCAGGTATCTCCTTCCCATCCACTTTGATGATGATGTCATGACCAGAATCCTGGGTGAAAATCCGCAGTAAATCCCTGCCTAAATGGCACGCCGCAGCAGGCAACCTGTTGTCGGCGTTGGAAGACTTGGGCTTGGCTTCTGCAGACAGGTGGTCACTTTTGGCGGACATCTCGGAGTGCGTTCTTGCTCGTTTGTCCGCAAACTTGGAGTTTTTAGGACCCGCACTGTTTACGCTTTCGCTACTCTCGCCTGATTGACTTCGGTCCGAAGCTTGTTTGGTTTTCATTTGTGGCTGTTCTGGAACCTTCTGTCCTGTGGTACCGGGTTCTACTCCAGCTGTGGACTTCACGGTTTCCAAGCCAACATACCCGCAAACTTCCATGGTTGATTCACCTGTAGTAGCGGTCAGGTTCCCAGCATCAGCCTCATTCATTTCCTGTGGATTTTTAACTGAAGCAACCTCTTGTGGTTGGACGGCTACCTGATCGTTTATTCCAGTGGCTTCTGAAGTGTGTTCTTCGTTGTCCATACGGTGCTGGTCGGAGTCGACTTTGGTTCCCTCGCATTCCATTGGTTCAGCTGCGTCATGTGACTTCATCAAGTCTCGAAAAACATTCCAGAAAGGGATGGGGTTGTCTTCTGTATAGGCAGCTCTGAAATAAATGCAACAGAACATCTTCAGTTATTGTTTTCTCAAGATTACGCAACCACGTAAAAACTCATTTAGATTTTAAAGATTTTGTGGATAAAGCAGAGTTGTAAATTCAATCCATCGTAAGTCTATAATAGTCAAATCACAAGTAGCAACTTTTGATCAATAATTAGTGAATGCCTTCTTTGCAGTTCACTTCTATAACTTGACTTGACTAGTGATTGACTTGTGATTGACCTGTGACTAACATTACGAAAGACGTGTGACGGCTCGGGTTTTACATATAGTTTGTATTTTAAGAACAGTTGCCTTTTAATTAATGGACAAGGGAAATAATTTTAAACAAGATAATGGAATTTGTTAACTCGGAATTAATGTTCCATTTTAAATCTGTTCATCTATACATCGTCTGTTTTTATCTAGGGTTTTTATTTTGTGTGGTTTTAATTGCTTGGGTTATACATCGTCTGTTGTAATTTAGGGTTTTAATTTTGTGTGGCTTTAATTCCTTGGTTTTTTTTTAGTAATATATTCATTATGTCTTTTATTGTGTTTTTTTGTAATTTTTGTCGTTATTATATCATGTTTTTATGTAATCCAGGGCCCCCAGGGAGAACAGTTCATTGACAACTGATGGGGTTACCCTGGTAAAATAACACGAAATAAATAAATAAAAAAAGACTAGTAGCTAGCTTACGACCGACTTGTGATGACTTGTGACTGACTAAATTATAATTGACTTGTTGTGACTACTGCTTATGAATGACTTGTGATGACTTGTGACTAGCTTATGATTAGAAGTCTGCGATGAAGGGTCATCCAACCTCAACAAGTTCTTCAGATCCATGGCAGTTACGCCCAGAGCGGACAAATCGGCCACGGTAGCGTCTCCCTCCTTCCCTGCCATCCGAGGCTCAACCACTGACGCAACAAACTCGGCCAGACGAAACCGCAAGAGCTGCAAGTGCGATGCGATTCTCTCCGACTCAACAATTAATATCAGGTCTGCAAAGGTTCCGTCATCCAACAACCTGGTGATGAAACAGACAAAGACGGAGAAATGTTAAAATCAATCAAGTGACTGTTTTAACCCGTTAAGAATTCCTTTATTCATTTGATATGCCAGCTGTACCTACCAGTTACCTCTTTTGTCTGTTGATGGAATTTGACTAGTCGCGGTGTTCACATGAATGTGATCTGACCGTTTTTTACTAGTCGGTACACAAATGCACGGCAGGGGAAGTGCAAGAAATTTCAACTGTATGTGACTGATCAAACAATAGAAGGGTTAATTGATTAAATATTAATGTGCAAAATAAATTCCCTAATGACAGTAAAAATTAGCCAGTCTGAAAGACTGTTCTTTTTGAAGAACTATCCGTCATCAAAGTAGTTTCCAAAATATCTGAGTATGAAATTGTCCAAAACAATCCAATTTCCAAACAGACTAAATAAATTAACCAGTTCGCCCTGGAGGCCATGAATACATGCAGAAGTTTGCGGTATTCGGTACGGATGATAGATAACATGCAGGGAGCGAGGCCAGAAATATCCGTCAGCGACCCGCTCGCAGCAAGCGAAGCTGGAGATATGAGTGTGCTGCCCGAGGGTGATGGCTTCAACCCGCCTGGCTTGAGGTCGGTTGAAAAGTAATCCTGCACCTCGTTTCGTTCCTGTCAAAATAATCCCGGCGCGAACTGATAAATTAATTATCACATTATTTAAAAAACAGTTATGACCTATAATAATATTTTCTTGAGCTAGCTGCAAGCTCATCAGCCGATTATTTCAATCAATCAATAATGACCTCTTCATATCCTGGCGCAGCTGCTTAGTGAGGGCGCCCTTCAACATTCCAAGCTCTTTTTTTGACCGGACCTTCAAAGCCGAGTTCACGGCTGGTAGTCGACTGCCGTTGGCCGCCCTTCCTGTGTTTCTCACCGATGCTGACATGGTCACGATGGTGGCAGTGTGCTGCTAAAACTGTTGAAAATATTTTCTAAAGTAACGTAGAGAAAACAACACATTAAAAAATGAATTCATGTGAATTCCTGATACAAGCTCATCAGGAATTCGTGTGAATCCCTGATGAGCTTGTTAAGCTGGAGTTACTCAAGCTAACGGCTGCCGTAACGATAGCCACTACGAAAATTCCAACGTAACGATAGGTCAATTTCTCAGTAAAAATAATCATATTTATCATTCAGATTATTTCAGTAAAACTAGTTAAAAAGTCTATTTTTACACCTCCATCCCATATTTAGGATAACATTTTTACGAAGCACTCACACACTTACTTTTTCCACAGCTACCGGTGGTAGCACAGGACGATGATCACACTTACTTAGCAAATTGTCAAAAGCAAAACAGACACGGGTGCCGTAGTTAAAGGAGCACACATAGGGTAGGTTAACGGGATTAATTTTGTAACTTTTAAGTAAGCTTTTATGAAGGAAGTTAAAGAATATATACCTTTGGTTTCATTTTTTATTCTTGCAAAAGACATCTAGTCGAAATAAGTGCTGTCAAAAAAGATTTATTAGGTATTATTGTTTGCTATTTAATTCAATTTGAAGCTACTCCTTTAATATATCTGGTACCTGTATCACACTCGCATCGTAAAACGCAGCATCTGTGTTGACATTGCAGGAGACCAGCCTACAAGGAGCGATAACATCCATGTAGCTGGTATTCTACAATTTCAGAGCGTGCACGTTTTTGCTATTTGGGCAATCGAATACCAGTGTAAATTTCTATCAGATTTGTCGTGCATGCGATATCGTGCATATTGGCTCGTGGACAGCAGACGGTCGTGTTTTCATTTCTGGCACTCTGGCACTATATTCTGGCAGTTAAATTTTGGTGAGTGACTTTTTTTCTCATTAAACATGTTAAAAAGATTTCTGCTAGTTGGACGTGTATTTGGTAATCCATAATTCCATAAGACCCCGTTCCTATGTTAAAAGGACCAAAATAACTGAAACTGTGACACTCAAATTAGTCAAAACAAAAAGTGACATTCTCAATTTCTAGTGATAATTTCTTGACGCATCTGAACACTGTCACTGGACCGTGGACGCCTTCTTGATGTTGAATATCAGCAGGTTGAATTTTGTGGAAAGAGGGGAGTAATTGCAGAATACCCCGCCACTCGGAAATACACCCCTAAATTCTCTGGCTACGAGGTTGGAATCACTGGAAAAGAAACAATTCAAGTCCATCGCCAGCTACGCGGATACTGAGTGGGGGTCCCCTTGAGAACGAAGCAACACAAAAGTAATGGGAGTTGCTGAAAAAAATTCTAAGCCCAAACCAACTACCCTGTTGCCGGATACGAAGTGGGAGTCCTTATAATAAAGTTATAATGCTTGAGAACGAAGCAACACAAAAGTAATGGGAGTTGCTGGAAAAAAGTCAAAGTCCAAACCAACTTACTAGGCCTACCCTGTTGCCGGCTACGCAGATATGGAGTGGGAGTGCAGTGGAGCATGACGCATGGTACATGCATGTAGCGCATGAAGGTTTATTGAGGGCAATGAACCGTGACTCCGTAGCCGGCTACGAGGTGCATAGATCGAGTGGCGGGGTATTCTGCAATTGTGCCGAAAGAGGGCAGGGCTTTGATTTATGAGGAAAATTAGGGGTAAAACTAAAAGACAACGACCACAAAACAGACTAGAATTAAAAAACCAAGATGGCAAACGTGAAAGTGAGATCATCAGAAGAGATCATGCGATGACATTAGCAAGAGTAACTGCAGCTGACATGCTCATATTCATTCACATGTAGCGCTGGAGACATAACCTATTCGTTAGAGTGTGGTAGCAAGAGACCCTAAAAAAAGGGCCTCTCAAAAATTTCGCTAGGTTCGAAATGACACGAGCGTGGCGTTGTATACAACGAGTGCCTTATCTTTTATTCTTTTTGTTACATATTCATGAATCATGAAGACTGTCATTAGGCCTACCTTTAGTGTAGAGCCCGTTTTTAGAGTTACAATGTAAGGGTGGTTTTTTTGTATCATTCCAAAGTGAAAGCAGATTTCTCTCCTGACGACATAATTTTTTTTAATTTTGAAATGTTTCTTGCGGTAGAAAATACAATTTTCTTACGCATTTTACAGTTTGTGCCATGCGATCACCATCTTAGTTTCGTGTCGCATTTTGTCATCTTCATCGTTGCTTTACCCTAAAATGTCCCTCAAAAAAAAAAACCTGCCCTTTTTATATGACATACATGTACCTTTTGGTTTGTAATGGTGATAACTAGTTTGGTAAGTTCAGTAAAGAACAGGGTAATTTTACACAAATAGCCACATACGCTGATATTTGTTCTATCTACTCTGAAAATGCATTTTGATGCTCATGCACATGTTCTACTTCTTTGTCAACAAATTCCTGTCCAGAGTGAATTCTTTGAAACAGAAAGTACAAGTAATACTAAAGCAAAGCGATGAAAAACATTGGCTTCACTCTCCCTTTAACTGGAATTGAACATGATCCCGATGATATCTGTTGTCAGATTTAGACTCCCGTGGTTAACTTTATTTCTCTCGTGGGAAAAAAGTTGGAATAGTGCACAGGGGTACAGGCCAAAGGGCAAGGTTGCAGTTTCATTTGGTTTTCTGAAGGCCGCAGTTGGTATCACAAGAAATAAGGAATTTGAAATTCCTTGAAGAAAGTGCAGTTAGATGAAGTTCAGTTGCCACCGACTGAGGGTTATATGACCTGACATGACCCACTGTAGGAGGTCAAAAACCAAGCCCCTTTTTTGCCTCCCAAGGTGTTTCATGGTGAAATTGAACTCTCTCAAACCATGGAGCTCCATGCTCAAACTGTTCACCAGCCCCATGACTTTACTAGAGGGACCAATTATTTGTAAAATAAATATTACATTCACAAATCTGTCTGCCTACCGGGTACATTGTTTAGTCCAAATATTTGAGACTCCTATAGGTGTACAACATTTGCTTTTGCTGCAATTTTCAGAAATACACGGATTTGGAGGATTAGTATGTTACAGCAAAATTGACTTGTTTCGCGTTTTGGGTCTGTAAATGCTGAAAAAACAATGAAACCAATCATGTGCTTGTAGCAATTCCCTGCCCCAATTAAGATGAAACAGAGAAATTTATAGACTTTGGGGAATTGTAGGGTCGGAGAATCAGTCTGGCAGGCTTGTACCCCTTCACAAGTGTGTAATCAATTGCAAAGACAATACGGAATAACTAAATGAAAAATTAGGAGCAGGTTTTGAAAAAAAGACAGTTTTCTCCAACGCTGGTCGGCCGACCAGAGTTGGAAAAATACAATTTTTCTTTAAAATGTTAGCACACCAGGAGCCATGATTTTACAAGATGCTTATGACTTTCATTCCACAGTAGACTGGCGCATGAAGCAACCATCCAACACCATTTTAGTACCGCATCATTCAACTGTATATTAAAAAACATCTGGTACCTAGTCTCTATTTCTATACATTATCTCCATTGTCATGCCACCAGACTACTGAAGGGTCAATCGTCTCAACAAGTTGGACATGTCTTGGACTTCAAACTGAAATCGCGTGACTTCACTCTCAGTTGCAAAATATTGAAGAAAGGTCGTTTTTACAAATTGGATAAGCCTCTGTACTGATGACGTCACACTTTGTTTACGTGTGTGCTTTCCTATGGTGCTCAGTGGACCGTGGACCCCACTGGCTCCATAGGAAAGTGCACATGTAAACAAAGTGTGATGTCATTAGTACTGAGACTTACTGAGATCTCAAACTAGGCTGGTAAAATTTCGGACTGTCGATGCCTTGAGAAATTTTATAGAATTTAGTCAACTAACGAGTGAGTAAAGTTGGCCTGATCTTGTTTTGCATGTTTTTCTGCATGTGATGGTCCAAGTCTGACCATGCACATTTGTCATGTACAGTCATTGGAAGTTTTTTAACACCCGGCCACATCCCAGCTGAATTTTTTTCTGTTTTTTTTTTTAAAGCCCTGTTTAATTACACAATTAGATAAAGTGGAGCGCGGGTTTCTCTAATGGTTAGGAAAAAAAAGAGAGCAAAAACAACAGCTGTAAAAAATAATCTGATTTTGATAATGTTTCTCATTGTAATCAGTTGAATTACTAACGGAATTGGCAACGGATATCGTAGTTTCTATTTCGTTTTGAATTTCACAATTGCGGTAGTAAAGTGAAACAAATGATTCAGTCAAACAATATTCAATGTATTTCTGTATTGATCAGCCTCAGATCGGCTGATTTCCTGGTTTTTCACTTCACGCCGATGCATTTGAAAAAAATGCGAAAAATTTCCCTTTTGGGCTACTTTTCAATTGCATACCTGAGTTATTAATAAACATATTTATAAATTTAAAATAAATATGCTGTGTTTGTATCAACCTGAACATGTTTTGGTGCTTACTATATGACTATACTATGTAATTAATCTATGTCAACATACATTCTGTGCCAAGTACGAGTAGTTCTTTCAGTCAAAATCAAACAAGTGACTGTTTTCAACAGTTAAAAATTCTCGGCCCACATAAAACAGGATAGACATGCTGGGACGATTTCATTAACTTGATTCAGGCTTTCAGCTATGCTTTGACTCCGGGTGAGTGATAAAACAGCTGTGACCACAACTCGCCTGCTTTGTCTGTTGACCCAGTTTGACTAGTCACAGTGTTTGCTTGGCATGATCTGACTGCTGGTCACTAGCCTGTTTTAAAAGTATAGCAGGGGAAGTGCAAGTGAATTTTGACTGTCTCTGATTGTTTAAATACCAAGAGGGTTAAAAAATAGTGTGGCAGCGCATGTTTTTTACATAGTCCAAAATCTGACTAAACTTACATTGTACATGCAAGTGAAACAAACATAACTGCTGAAGATCAGTAGACAGTGAAGTGAACATGTACAATGTATATAATTACACTATAATTATTCAAGTGTGCTTGGAACGTACTGTCTACTTGTAAATTCAAAACCCCATCTTGTCTGATGACCTCTCCTGTGCCTATCACACATTCCCAATCTAACTGAAGATGACCCTGACAGGTTATGAACAGTATGTGATCTACCTGTACAAGCATGACAAGTATGATTAGATTTCACCATTATTCACTTGTACACGGTAGTATATGAATGCTTAACATTTGGCGCAGGCTTTGTTATATCTGACTTGCATTCCGGGGAAGAATTCCATACATGGACATCACTCATTTTTCTCTGCATTTAACCAACCCATCAGAAAGCCACATGTCCTAAAAAAATCAAATTTAGCAAGGAAATATTGAAGCACTGCATGTACCATGGATGGTATAACATGATTTTCACATTTCAATTTCTCCATTTCAAAACTTGTATTTCAGCCAGAAAATTGAAGTAGTTCTTAAAAAAATCTGGTGCATGTCTGAAATGTCTAAATAACTCTTTTCTCTTTACTAATTTCCCCACATAATTTAGAAAAAAACTAACAAAACTGCAGACAGATCACCAGTTATGTCCTCTTTCTCAATTACTGATAGGCTCAGACTATTGTTGACACTGTGTAACCACATTACTCACACAGTGATTACCTAGAACTATGCCAACCAGTGAGATAAGGTTAGTGATAGAATGGGTTTAGATGACCTGATAGGGTCACACACATCTATCATGCATACCTCTACTCATTGTCAACAGCTGTAGTATCAGTCCTTGTGATATCGCCATAGCGATAAGTCAAAACAGCCATCAGGTTCGAATAGATCCAATATTGGGTGTTGTCCCTCACAGTATTTCTTCAGTGTTGTCCCGATAGATTGTGAAAAAACAAAAAATTAAAAAACTTTCGGAAAGATTTCCATATCTGGCCATCACTTGTCACCCTGTGCACAAACCCTATGGGACTGGTCTGAACATTTCCAAGTGTTTTCTCAGTAAAAATTTTAAAAGTTGTCTCTGCTAATTTTGACTTTTTAGGACATATTGTCACTTCCTGATGGCTGATGGGAAAATTTGTGGGAAAAATTACTGATGGCCTGATATAGGAATCTTTCCCAAACGTCTTCAAATAGACTGTTTGCAGTGCAGCCGTGTTTGAGGTTCGGTTTTGTTTAACAGGGGTACGACGCATCGTTGGAAATGACCTTTGATTTTTTCTCCAAAATGACAGCATGCCAGCAAGAATCATTTCACAGGGAGTGTGCCTTTACAATCTTTAAACCGAGTACCGGTATCCTTTTCAACAATAATTTCGTCAGTTACTTTTTGGATAGCTGCATTTGGGATAAATTCAGGAAATATGTACAAGTACATGTATGAAAGTGTCACAAATTTTGTCTTTGTAGAAGGAAACCGATGGTCGTCAATTACATCACACAGTGTTCAACTTCGATGTAAACATGTATGTACAGGGTAAAATGTACATTGTATGCACTTCACATGCACATGCACATGCACACACATGTTTGTTTTACATACATGTAGATGCATTGTGGATATTCCTTTGTTTTCGTGTAGTTTAATGAGAAAACCCGGTACAAAAAATAACTTTACTTAAACTGTGAAAACTCTTTCAACCCCAAATTGTTGTTTTTTATTGCCTTGAATGTTTCTCTTCATTCTGCGACGGATAACCCTAACCTGAAAATAGCTCTAAACCTGTTTTCCAGAGAGGGCAAACCATTATGTGGACACGGCTTAGTCCACATAACGTCAACACAACCTGCATTATGTGGACATCTTTTGTTCACATGTCCATGTAGCGACTGTAAGGCCAAAAAAAAAAAAATACTTGGTCTCTGGTCAGCGCGCGCGTCGATTTTAATCATGCACGTCAACCTTCTTTTTTTTTCCAAATTAACATGGCAGCTACAACAGCACCCTCTATTGCCGCGCCTCCTCAAATTTTTGTACCAAGGAGCACCAAGGAATGGAGAAATTGCACCAAGGCAAATGATGAAGGGCACCAAGGCAAATTATGGAGGACACCAATGTATATTGAGGACACAAAAAAGCAAAATAGTACCCACCTTGTCTGTACAATACAAGCTTGAAAAAAAAAAGCCACCAAAAAAAAAAAAAAAGCCTCGCCGCATCAATTCCGGAACTTCGGTATGACCAGAGACCGACTATTTTTTTTTTTTGGCCTAAGACAAACTCACAAGTACATGTAGTATGCACACCAATCATTGCAGTGGTCAGGCATATAATTTAAGTACATGGCTACATGTGCAGTACTGTTTATATTGTACGCAAGCATCTTGCTGTGGAAATAGTGCCTGCTACTTTCACAGTCGCTAGTAACTTGTGTGTACATTATCTATTGGCTTCTTGTTGACACAAGTGCTGGGATTGTTTATTTAGCAATTCCTGAAGTGACTGTCAAAGCCATAAAAAACATTTCGTTTATTCTACGTAAATCTGTACGTGTGCATACATTGTACATGTGTGTCTGAATCACTTCTGATTTTGGGTCCTGTCGTTCTGTGAAATAAACAACTCGGGTCTAAAAATAAACACTGGGAAACATCAAAATGATAAACATGTAAACGTGGACGTGTGCATGCATGTAGGATGCCCGGAGGCATCATTGAAAATGGGAAGAGTGACATATCGGCAAAGCTGATGATATGCATAATCCTGGTCGTATTCAATTACACGCTTCTGGTATAATCCATCATATTTTCGACGAAACTGATGTATTCCATTCTTGAAACCGGAGACGTGGACTTAAATTTTTATAAAAATGCAATAAGTAAATCTGTGATGAGGCAGTCATTGTAGTCTAAGTAACTTTAACAGTTTAGAAATTTACTCGTGGCATCCTTGTGTAGGCAGTTTATACAAACATGTAAACACGTTGAGCCATATTGCGCAATTCATATGTATTATGTTGTGGTATTGTCTCCTTAGGCACAAAAAAAAAAAAAAATACATGTAGTTCTGCTTCTGGTTACCCTACCAGTACCTACCCTATTTTAACAGCCCCTACCATGCCTACCCTAATTTTTTTTATTTTTGGGGGGGGGGGAGGTGGGGAAAAAAATTCCCCACCTAAAATGTACATGTACCTACCCTATTTTCAAATACCATGCAATCTGAAGCAGAACTATTTTATTTTTTTTGTCACTAATAAATCTAGGTGTACATACTCATGTACATGTATACATGTACACATACCGGATAAGTTTCATTGTCCTTGAATTTGCAGTGAGTTCCACTGCTTTGTCTATGTTCATTACTGTGTGGTTATAGCATCTGATGAACTGTTACATGTTTTAACCCTCCTGCTATCTGAACAGTCACAGACAGTCAAAAATCAATCCTCTTCCCCTGCCATGCCTTTTACACAGGCTAGTCACCAACAGTCAGATCAAAATTTTGAGCAAGCACTATGACTTGTCAAATTCCATCAACAGACAAAAGCAGGCAACTGGTAGGCACAGCTGGCTTATCAATCGCCTACAGTCAAAGCAGAGCTGTATCAAGTTACATTAACAGTCGCAGCCAGTCAATCCTGCTTTATGTACGGTACGCTGGGGGCTCTTAACTGTTGAAAACAGTCACTTCAGTGATTTGGACTGCAAAGACAACTTGGTACAGACTGTTTGTTTACACCTGAGTGTTAAAGAGCACACATCTTTAAAGCTACAATGTATAGTCCATCATTTGTAGCTATCCGAAAAGTAACTGGCGTAATTATTGTTGAAAAACATACTTGGTCGAAAGATAATAAGGGGACTAAACTCCTGCAAGCTGTCATTTTGAAGTAATCCGGATCGGTCTCAGTGTCAGACGCTGAATTCAGGCCCGATTCAAAACATGATTCAGCTTTTGATTTGAAATTGAGATCCTAGAATGCTGTTATACAGCTGAAGCTGAGCTGAAACTTCCTCAGGTTAGTTGTTCAGTACCCTTCTTTAGATTTTGAGCACTTTTGTTGCTTCAAACGAACAAAATGCACAAATTACAAATGATGGACTATATCTTTAACCCTAATTCCAAAGGTACCGGTATAGGCCTACCAGGAACCGTCCTCATCCTTGCAAAATCCAACACCATATGGTAAACTCAACACTGTTGGACTCTGATTATTGTGGTATGCCTTAAAGAAAAAATACAACATTTGCAAACATCAAAAAATAAAACTACCAAATCATTTTGAAGTACCTTGCTGGACTGTTAGTGAATGACAGTGTAAAGCATCCTGTAAAATCATGGCACCTGCAAATACTGGCCCCAATTGACCATCTATATTTGCTATATATTTCCAACCCCCCAATTCCATCCATTTCTGAAAATTACAGCAAAAGCAAATGATGTATATTCCCTTTAAACTCCAATCAGTTGACAAGTGCAGTACTCGCTCCAACAGATTCCAACAAAACATGCAGTTGGATTTTGAAGGGTTAACTAAAAATTAAGTTGAAATATTCCACATCACGTGCCACATTGACAACCAGTATATTCTAGCAGACCATAAAAAAACCTGAAGAGCTTATCTGTGTTTATTTGCTCTTCAGAGTAAGGAGGATTTGACGAGATAGAGAGTTTCAGTGTAGAATTTTAACGAGAAATGGAGTCTCACAGAGATCGAAGTTCACCCGTGATTAGATGTTGAATAGTGCAAAGTCCTTCAAACAGACAAAAACTTCGCATACCATACCGGTGAAACGTACCACAAAATGGGACGCTTTCATTATTTACAATATGACTCACGGGGTCAACCCCATGATTATAAATTGCTATGGTTTTTTCCCCACAAATGTGTTAAAAAGAAACTGGGGAAAAAAACCCAGAACTTTGATATTTGTTTGATCAGACAGAGTTTTGAAACTGCTCTCATTGAATGTTGGGAAATACCAGGTATTTTGACCATGGGAATAATCATCTATGGATCTGAAAGTATTCACGCATGATTAAGGGTATTATTGTTGCACAGGTCACGTCTGTAATTGTTCGTTGGCATGCACATCTAGTGTACACGCATGTTTACGTGTATGACTTGATGTAGGTACATGTACATGCACATGTTGTATTATCATTTTATGTAGGTTACGTGTAGTTGATTCTAATGTTAATAAGTGAGTAGTATTCAGTTACTGGTGTGATGTTTACATGTATGTGACTGTTTACATACATGTTGCATTATGCAGTTGACGTGTAGTTGATTCTGTAATGTTAATAAGTGAGTAGTATTGTATCTTGTGTGATGTTTACAAATGTACAACATGCATGTAGTGTATGTTGCGTACACATTTGTACCTTTTCAAGCCGTTTCATAGTTCCTTCAGGCGCGGTTCTAGAGCCAATATTTTTGGGGGGGGAGGGGGGCTAGCAGGTTGGATCCATAATTTTTTTCAGGGAGGCGTGCTGAAATGTAGACCGGTTATTTTCTCCAGACACTTCGGCCTCCGAAAATCAATGGGGGGGGGGGGAGCTAGTGCCATATTTTCAATGGGGAGCACAGATACAATCCTACAATCAGGCTAAAAGTGTACAAATGCACATTTCTCACAACTATTTATTTAGGGGACTATTCGCATTGTACGTCACATTCTTACATTTTGCTTGTGCATTTTTTTTTTTATGGATTTTTTGGGGGGGAGGCGCTAGGCAAATTTTTTTGGGGGGGGACTCCCCTAGTCCCCCCCCCCCCCCCACCTGATTCCCTACCTGATTCAGTGGGTTTCCCCCCGAATATTCTTCAGTGGTTTTCCTCCCTCCCCTGAAACTGTGATTTCTTCTCATTGTCTTCTCTCCACAGGTTTCTTCAGGCTTGCGAGCTACAGTGCCTAGGGCGCTTTTGAGGACTCCTCGGTTCCATTACCAGAATTATTTAAAAAAAAGAATTATGTACAAGATGATATTCTTGTGGTATTTTACTAAAATGTCATCTTTCGCAGTCTTACATTCTGACAGCTGGCAGTCTTAAATCTGACAGCTATATATGGCCATCACAATTCACAGAATCCTTCACGCAACGAGCCTCTAAGCTCCCAGGTTGCGCAGTACTGTTTATGACTCCCAAGGGAACGTTCAAGAAATGTTCTGAATGTTGACGTCTGGTTTTATTCCTTCTGTGTCTCTCATCCAGATGCCATCACAACCAGCATCTAGACAGACTCATACATTATTCATGAGCCGTGACCTCCCCGCGACCTTCTGTGGCTGCTGAGCGATTCAACCCGTGCGTTGTCGGTAGATCGGGCAGCATGAAGTGAACGGATGAAATATTCTCCACACAGCTGACGTTTCCGTATTCCAGTGGATTGTGTAATCTCCTGATGAAAATGTGACTGCTGTTAACATTGTGCCAAACACTTAATCGGAATTCCGTCAAGACCAGCGAAATGGACTGTTTAGTCACCGAAGGAATTCTCCAAGCTTTGTAGATAAAATTAAGGGTAAGTTGCCAGTTTTTGATTTGGTGAATATTTATTTTGATGATTTATTTATTTGTTGATAAATTTGAAGGTCTGAAATTTTTCCGGCTCACACCTAAAATTTAATAACTTCGCTTAATTATCAATAGGCTTCTATCAGTGAACCTTCATTGGCATTTTAAAATCTTTGAAATTTTTAAAATATCTTAATTATTAACCCTAACCCCCTAGGCCCATTTGGCTAGGAAGTGTCCTCAATCCTGCAAAATCCTCTGAAATGCCACCATTGTCAAGTTGGATCCAGCCTCATTCCTTCAAAATCACCCGTTATTTCTTGAATTTGTTGTGACCATTGCCTCAATCCTTCAAAATTCTCCAACAATCATTGTTAACTATTTAAGAGGTCACCAATGGTCAAATTTTCTTCCTCATTTCCTGGCATATACTGTGTACAAACCAATGAGGGTCTTCTCTTGACCAATATTGACCCAAGTAATAACCAGGCTGACTCATAGATGGACTGACTTAATGGACATTGGTAGTGTCAATGACATTCATAAATTCAGAAGCAGTGCGGATGATATCGAGCATAATGTAGGGCTCAAACTTATGCATGGCTGAATATAAACAATGCTTGATCATATGGCTGGATGCAGCCTACGACTCGACACGGTGCATCCTCCAAAATCAACTGACACTGTTTGGCCATTCAGTCTCAATGCTCCCAAATCCTCCAAAGCCGCCTCGAGGATTTTTGAGAATTGAGGTTGAATAGGGCTAACAGAGTGCAAAAGGGAAGTGATGGAGATTTTCAATGTACAATTTGTTGCTTACAAATTATGTGTACACTTTGTACGTCATAACTGTACTGTATTTGTAAGCTAGGATATCTCTTTCAGAATTACGGGTACATGTACATCAGTCATACAATGTAATGAAGCAAAAAGGATAAGCACATGCTATGTTCACAACAAAATCAAAGCAGGTCTGAGTCTTCCCTATTCATGGCACTATGCTCCGTGCGCCAACGAAAGAGGGCGCCCTTTTACCTAGCGACGACGTCCCATGGGCGGGACATTTAGCTGGTTGACGTGCACCGTTTCTTGTGACGCACGTACACCAGGGGATTTGTACAATGTACACGCAGTGGTACGGCCGCGCGTCGCAGCAAATTGCAGTCAGGCAAGATGGCGTCAGTCGGTCACCCCCTACTGTACTTTCTTTGCCAGTGAGGGGGTACTTGTGAACGGAGTGGATAACATAGTATCTCTGTGTGGATGACTTTTATTACAGATGGCAATGCGAATGTAATTTGTTTCCTCTCACTGCCCGCAGAGTTTCGCCTCAGATTTGCAGTTGTTGAGATCTTGTAACAGGATCCGAAACAAACAATCTAAATGGGCCAAAAGTCACCGTTGAACAGGAAGGACGCATAAACAACACATTGTATGTACTGGTAGACCTAGTTTGTTTTTTTGGTTATTTATTTATTTATTTTTGATTCCGCAGATTATGAACCACAAGATCCTCAAGCAGCAGCTGTCGGCGTCATCGGTAGAGGATCTGACTAATGGAGGGGAGAGCTCCTCATCAAGGGGATCCACATTGACAGGGGTGAGTGGTGACTGAAAGCCAGTCAGGGAACCAGACTGTTGTCGGAGCACAGTCCAAATTCATGACTCTCTGTACCGTTAGCCAAAAATCCCGGCTTACTGTAGCAGAAAATTCCGTGCTTAGCACCTAAATATGTCACAGGTTAGCAAGGAATTTTGGCATAGAAATGCACATCTAATAACTTTTAGGATTCTGTGCTTACAGGGTTAGCGCAGATTTGTTCTGGGCCCAATTTCAAGGCTCTGCTAACCACAGAATTCTGCGCTTACGATCACCATTTTTGTGCTAACCGCGCTAGCACAAAAATGTTGTGCTATTACCCTGTAAGCACAGAATCCTTAGTTATGGGATGTAAGCATGCGCAGTAGCATGTGAAATACGCTAACTGTAAGCACAGATTTTTCTGCTAACTGTAAACAGAGCCAACAAATTGGGCCTAGCTCATGCCGTTAGCACAAAATGGTGATCTTAAGCGTGGAATTCTGAGGTGAGCTGAGCTGTGAAATTGAACCCAGTGCATTGGTTAACAGAACAGGGCATTTTGGGTTCCTACTTTCACTTTTCATTGTACCAGGGCCATGATACACACAGATAGTGTATCATATGTTTTACGTACCTGCAAGAACATGTATACACACAGTTAACAATACCTGTACATTCCGTGCTAATTTTCGTGAAAGAGAAAAATGCTCATGGCCGTTGACTGTCAATGAACCTGCTCTCAAGTTGATAGAGATCAGTGTAATATTCAATGACGCAAGGATAATGTCAGTCTCGTACTGTACCTGTTTATGTAGCAATGCAGAACAAAAACTGTAGGTTTGCGTCCTTGAGTGAATCAGTACATGTATGTATGTACAACAATCTGGTCTAGTTTTTTTTTAAATCAACCATGTGTCTACAGGTAGCAGTCAAATAACATTTATTTAATAGGAAACTAAATCTTTTTCTTTTTTGTTTAGAAAACAATTACCATGAGATGATAGAGTGCTTCTTTACTCTTGACAGGATTTTTGTTCTGTGTGATTTGGACCTTTTGTTTCAAAGTCACGGCAAAGCTTGTAAAGACTGTCAAGATCTGTTTGGGCCACTTTTCAGATTATCTGGTGTCTAGTGAAAGGCATTCACACAACTTCTTGGTATGTGAATGCCTTTCATTAGATACCAAGTGGCCCAATGTGGAATTCAAGTCCTTTCATTTAATTAGCTGCATCTCTGGACTGGGATGTCCAAATGAGATGGGATAAAGACCATTGTGTAGAGTATTTACTACCCCTTCAGGGTTGTGCAAAAAGTGAGTGCCAGTATTTTTAATATTTCTCCATGATTGCTCCATTTTTATTGACACACGCTGTATCTTTACATTGCATCAAAGTTTAATAAATTAATCGATTATGAAGAAGACTTGATATTAATCAGAGTGCAATCAAGATCCCTGTGGGGGAAAAAACCCAAAATTTTCGTGTTACTTTATTATAGATGGCAATACTTTATTATAGATGGCAATGGGACTATAATTTGTTCCTTTCACTACTGGCCGGGTTTCAACTCAGATTTGCAGTTGTAGAGATGTTGTAACAGGATCCGAAACAAACAATCTAAACGGGCCAAAAGTCACCGTTGAACAGGAAGGATGCATAAACAACACATTGCAAGTTCTGCACAGCTCAAAAATATGTACAATGTAGATGTGTTTGGAAAATGGAATCTCTGTGCATTTGAAAAATGCTCTGGTGGCTTTGGCATACACACATTACCTGCAGGACATTTCCAGGGCTATGAAAGGAAACTTCATGACGGAGCCAATTAACCAAGATCTACATGTACATTTAGTTAACGATTCAGTGATATGATCCAAACCTCCTAGTCTGTAATTTCCTTGACCATTACTAAATGATGGATGTTTAAAAGGAATGTACAACATTTGCTTTTGCTGCAATTTTCAGAAATAAATGGATTTGGAGGATTAGTACCGGTATGTTATATAAAATATTGTTGAACTGACTTGTTTCATGTTTTGGGCTTGTAGATGCTGGAAAAACCAAGAAAACCTATCATGTTCTTGTAGTCTGGTTCCCTGACCCCACTTTAGATGAAACGAAGCAATTAATACACTAGAGGGAATTGTAAGGTCAGAGAATCGGTCTAGCACGCTTGTACCCCTTCACAGGTGTGTGATCAATTGCAAAGAAAAGTCAGAATATCTAAATATGAAAAATTATGAACAGTTTTTGAAAAAATCCAGTTTTCTCCAACGCTGGTCGGCCGACCAGCGTTGGAAAAATACAGTTTTTCTTGAAAATGTCAGCACACCAGGAGCCACGATTTTAAAGGATGCTTTAGACTGTCATTCCCTAACAATTCAGTAAGGTATTTCGTGATAATTTGATCATTTCATTTTTTGATGTTTGCGAATGTTGTATTTTCCCTTTAAAGGGAATGTACAACATTTGCAAACATCAAAAAATAAACCTATCAAGTTTTTACGAAATACCTTACTTGGCTGTTGGTAAATGACAGTCAAAAGCATCCTGTAAAATTATGGCTCCTGATGTGATAGTGAAGTCGTTTTCAAGAAATTGGCATTTTTGTATACATTTCCAACAGTGGTCGGCCGATCACCGTTGGAAAAACCTAGCTATTTTTCAACTTCTGCTTCAAATTTACCTTTTTTTTTCAGTCCAAATTTTGTTTGCTTTTTGGCAACGTGTTCATGAACGGGTGCAGGCCAGCTACACTGATTCCCTTACCTTACAATTTTCCGGCATCTATAAATTGATCCATTTTATCCGATAATGGAGTCATGGAACCAGACTACTTGAACATTTGCGCTTTTCTTGGTTTTTCCAGCATTTTCGAACACAAAACTTCAAACATGTCAGTATAACAATACCGGTATTTGACCTGCTATACTAACCCCTCAAATAGTTCATTTCTGAAAATTACAGCAAAAGCCAATGATGTACCGTACATGTACATTCCCTTCAAGATCTGAAGAAAAAAAATTCAAGTTTATTCCCTGAGCTCTCTGTAATGGACATTATATAATGACGGAATTGCCTGTAAAGTAATGTTCTCAACCCCAATAGTAAAAACATCCGGGGATATAATTGAATTTTATATGCTTACTAAAATGTTCGGAACCACTTCGGTATTTCAGTGAGTTACTTCACCGAAACGTGCGCAGATTAAATCCGCGAGAGAAAATAGGAACAGTCTCGTCTGACCCGCTTTTGACTTTTTTTCGGAGATTAAACCCACGAGAGAAAATAGAAACAGACTCGTCTGACCGGCTTTTGACTTGTTCAAGGTTTTAGCGAGGAGAATTACTAATACGCAACTTCCTCCCCTAAAACGTCCATATCCTCCCCACCCTCACAACAATTTGGGAGTTGCAGTAAGTCTTTTTAACCATGCAAAGGAGTGGCCGGGGCGGTCGAGTTGCCGAAAGATCTGAGCTCAAACTTTTCGTGTCGCAATTTGCAATTTCTGTAAGCGTAGTCAGTGTTCTAAGGTTTTTATAGAAGTATGATCAACATGTTGATGTGTGTGAGTTTTCAATATTTTTTTTAATGTTACAATTTTTTTTATGCTTTTAAACATGTTAAAGAACACGTTGATATTGTAGTAAGGTGTACATGTACATATGTACGGTACATGTGCATTGCGTGTATCCTACCTCCGAGCATACACTGTGTTCTTGCTTGGCATGTAAATTGTACACCGACTGCTAAAAATGGTTTTCTTAAAACTCAGAAAAGGTCCAATTTCAAGAAAACATTTCTTGTCTCACTCTGTAGAAAATTTTCTGAGGAGTGAGACACAAATATTTCTGGAATCAAGAATTATTTTCTTATGCATGTACATGTATTATTTAGAAATTTTTTGTAAGAAAATAATTTTACTAGTGATCAGTGTAGGACTTCTCCCCCAAGGGTACATGTACATTACCGGTATGTAAATTGTACATGTACAGTGCAAAATTGGATTTTCAATGAAGCATTGTTTTTCTCACACACGTTTACGTTACATGGCAGGCATGAGAATCTTCCTGTTTAAACAGGAATTCCTGTGTCTTTTTTATGCTCAAATTTCCGCGCTTTTATTTATTTTGAGCCTGTTTGGGGGATTTTTTGACTGATTCCACATCTTTTCCCTGTTTCTGCCCAAGTTTCCTGTTTCATTGAAATTCATTTTCATGCCTGACATGGTTAAACTTTGGGGTTTTGGGTTTGTTTTTTTTAATGTGTACAACAGTTTCATGTGATTTGGAATTATCCATTTTATAAGCGTTGATCCAGTGACAAGGAGTGTAACCTATTGTATACAAGTACCAATTTAAAGGGAAAATACAACATTTGCAAACATCAAAAAATAAAACTACCAAATCATTTTGAAATACCTTGCTGGACTGTTAGTGAATGACAGTGTAAAGCATCCTGTAAAATCATGGCAGCTGGTATACTGTCATTTTCAAGAAAAGTGGTATTTTTGTATCAATTTCCAACGCTGGTCAGCCGACCAGCGTTGGAAAAAACTGGCTTTTTCTTCAAATACTGGCCCCAATTGACCATCGCACTTGTTTGCAATCGATTACAAACTATTGTATGAATGGGTACAAGCCAGCTAGACTGGTTCCCTGACCTTACAATTCCCCAATGTATGTAAACTGCTCTGTTTCTTCTTATATGGAGTCAGGGAACCAGACTACAAGAAAAGGTTTTTATAGCATTTTCGAACCCAAAACCTCAAAAAAGTCAGTGTAACTATATTTGCTACATATATATTTCCAACCCCCCAATTCCATCCATTTCTGAAAATTACAGCAAAAGCAAATGATGTATATTCCCTTTAAGTACATTTTCATGTGTGTACATGTACGTGATACTCAAAAATGATTTGGCTTGGAATACTGATTTAAATTTGTATTTTTTTTTGGCCAATGTGTGTTGAGTTTGAGTTAAAACTGGATACATCTTTGCTTTGGCTGTGGGTAATTGATAAGCCAGCTGTGCCCACAACTTGCCTGCTTTGTCTGTTCATGGTCTGTTGACTGAATTCACTAGTCACAGTACATGTACTTGCTTGACATATAATCTGTTAAAAGTGTAGCAAAGAAGGTGGATGAAAATTTGTCTGTGACTGTTTGAATAGCACGAGGATAATGCATCAAAATACATACATGTATCAACAGCAGTCTAATACATTTGCTTGCTTTTTGCATTCTTGCACTTCCACGCACGTACACAGTGTACATGTATACACAACATGTAGGGCCTACATCAGTTTTCCAGGGTCACTCTTTACTGTTGATTGGATTATATTGCCAGATAATCCAAGAATTTCTCTTCCTGTTGTGTTCCTAATAATCAGTTCACCTCCAGCTTATCTGCACGCAGCCACTGCTATACAGAAAGTACTGTTACATGTAAATGAGTGTTTGCTAAATGTCAGGCCAATATCCAGCATGTTTCTTCCTCCAGATTGTGCTAACAGAAGTTATGTAATGTAATGCGCGTCTTTATTCCTCCATGGGTAAACATAAAAGGTCGGAATTGACATGGTCCTGTTTTGACAGTGGCATAATGACTACCTCTTGTACACACCCACCCGCATTTTGTTTAAGAGCTGCCTGAAGATATCTGCTATGGTATGCATACTTTCACTTGTACAAAACGCCCAAGAATTGCAGTATGGGTATCGCAAGGACAGATGCTGTATAGAATTCCGGATCGTTGTGACGTAGAGACAATGGTAATGCTAAGTACTAATGCAGTAAAATATGTATATGTATGCTGTGGTTCTATTGAGCAGAAATGCATTTTTGCGATCGTTTGATCCGGTAGGCAAGAATTTACTTTCCTTTTTTTAAAAACAATCCTCCAAAATGCAAATTAGAAAGAAAAAGTGATCGTCTGATGGCAGCACAATTGACTGATGAAGGCACAATCAGTCAGTAGAGCAGTGTGATCATGACCAATTGACCGATCGCGGTAGAATCGCGTTAGAATCGCGTCAACGCAGCTCGTGAAATATTGTCCAATTACATGATATACAAATGGACGCTGAACGCGCAAAATCTAAGACGAACAAAACTTAGTGTACAAAAACTCCATAGGATTGTCTAAGGGGCGTGGCTAACTCGCAAACGGCGATAGGTCAATAGCACAGGTTAATGTTGTGCAAAGCCGACCCGAAACCGACCTCGACCCGAAACTGACTTCGGGTCCGGTCAGGTCAGTTTGTCCATCATTTCAGTCGGGTCGGGTCGGTTTTGGTTTTGCGTAATTGTGATTTTCGGGTCGGGTTGGTAAAGCCATCTTGTGAAAAACCCGTCATTAAATCGGGGGAAAAAACAACCTGAAACAGTTCGGAAATTCACACAGTGCAATATTATTGCAGAGTTACTATGCTTGGTACGACTAACGTCAACCCACCGTGCGAATGTGCATGTGGTTTGCGGTCTATCACGCACAGTCTGTAACGTGTAGGCCCACCAGTCGGTAACGTTATGAGTTTTCATCGTACCGTACGACATGATTCTTTACTGAGAGATGACGATTTTCATGCGATGCAGTTACAGTACATGTAAGTTCAGGCACAAACAGCAGACACAGTTGCCCAAGCCAGATATTCAGGAATTTTTTTTTTTTTTTTTCTTTTTTCGTGTTGGTTGGGGCCTGTTTTTGCTTGACTTTTTGTCTGGTCAGGCTGGGTCGGATTTTGGGCGTTCAGATAGGCTTCAGTTCGGATTCGGTTTAAATCTTTAAAGTTTCAGGTCGGTTTGGCCTGGTCAACCTGACCTGATGCACAACGTTACTGCAGATCCTCCGATCCTGCCCATCGTACACTTTAGACAGAGAGTTGTGACGACCTTTAAAGAGGTTGTGGAATGCTCGAAGACATTTCCGTCATTTTTCGGGTATATGTAGCCTAAGGTGTGATGAAATAAAAACAACTATTGTTTCTGTCATAAAATGAGTACAAAAGGTACTTTTGAGAGCTGTTTTTCAAGTCCTGTCATGCCTGTTTCGACCCGAACGTGCAATTTGTGTAAAAGTCGTCGTTGAGGGCAGCAAACAAAACACAGTAAATCGTGACGTAATAAACAGGACTCCCGATGCAGAGTAGCATCAACGAGTCCTGTTTATTACGTCACGATTCACTGTGTTTTGTTTGCTGCCCGCAACAACGACTTTTACACAAATTGCACGTTAGGGTCGAAACAGGACCTGAAAAATAGCTCTCAAAAGTACCCTTTGTACTCATTTTATGACAGAAACAATAGTCGTTTTTATTTCATCACACCTTAGGCTACATATACCCGAAAAATGACGGAAATGTCTTCGAGCATTCCACAACCTCTTTAATTTATGTACATAATAAATACATGTGCGTTATGCTGCGTACGTCGACACATGAAATACTTCCAGGGAAGTCCATTCCGAATTTGATCCAATAGAATTTTGTACACTCTGGGATCTGCTTTCATTTGCCATGTCTTGTTTTTGCTTATCTGCAGTTGAGCGGGCGAGAAGCAGCAGACAGCGGGCGATGGACGTTACCTAGACTCAAGACGTACGACGCCGTGGTGTTTGATGTGCTCAGGGTCATGCCCGATGACCTAGCTGTAAGTATGCTCACTGTCGGAGGCTGTGTCCGAATGAAATAGCTACGGCTAGCCGTTACACACATGTCTATGGGAAGTTGCCCGAGCCGCTTCCATATCCACATCTGTAAAATTTGCAAGCCGTAGTCAAGAAATTTCGTACGTGGCCACAGGCTGTTACATTTTCATACAAATATGTAGAGATTGGTCAAATGCCTGTGAAGTGAAATTACCAAAAACTTGCTGATTAAATTATTGAGAACAAAAATTTACTCAAGGGAAATATACTCGGCCTAGGACAGAATGCCTGTGAGTTTCTATACATGTGTGACGTGTTGTTAACGAGGTTTGGGTAGTGGGGCACATTTGAATGTCGGTCACTTCAGGACCTAACCATCTCGGCACCTGCCAACTTGGCACCTTACCAACTCGGCACCTTGTCAACTCGGCACCTAGTCAGCACCTAACCATCTCGGCACCTGCCAACTCGGCACCTTACCAACTCGGTACCCTGTCAACTCGGCACCTAGTCAGCACCTAACCATCTCGGCACCTGCCAACTCGGCACCTTACCAACTCGGCACCTTGTCAACTCGGCACCTAGTCAGCACCTAACCATCTCGGCACCTGCCAACTCGGCACCTTACCAACTCGGCACCTTGTCAACTCGGCACCTAGTCAGCACCTAACCATATCGGCACCTGCCAACTCGGCACCTTACCAACTCCGCACCTTGTCAACTAGGCACCTAGTCAGCACCTAGCCAACTCGGCACTTTTTTTGCATCTTTCTCACGAATTCCAACTCGGCACCTGACCACCCTGCAAACCACGGTCACCAAATAATCAGTTATTTGTCCGACTTTTCTTTGGAAAACTCCCTGAAATCGTCATATAGGTTTTACTTTCTGGTCTAATGCTGCGTTCCAGTCGCGTTGTGTTTATCGTGATCACCGTGAATTATTCCTATTCACGATTGGGCTGCATTCTAATGCTGCTCACCAACACGCACATGACAGGCACAACTCCTAGCTTTTAGGCATTTCAAAATACATGGAAGTGTCTTAATTTAATTGTTTGTGTAACAAATCAACTCTCTGGATTTTGCTTTGTGTTAAATTCCAACGATTGTGCTGTTTCATTTCAGAACCAGATAACGCTGATGGATCTGCCCGTCTTCAAATCCATTACCCCAGAGGTGAGTTTAACGAAAAGTGCTGTCTTTGAAAAAAAAAATTGGGAGGGGTGTTATACTCTTCCTTCTCCCACTGCCCCCCCCCTCCCCCGCCCCCTCCAGCTACAATGACCAATTTTGTATTTAATTCGATTGGCTAGTGGAAATTGTTCTGCAATATGCACCGCAGCACGTAGCAAAAAGGTGCTACATAATGGGTCACATATTCATATATTTCATTTACCTGTCTTTGGTTGCATTCTCCCCCAGCGCTTTGTATCCCTTGGAAAAGCACTTTATAAATACGGTTATATTACTAAATGTACCATTAAGGAGACACGTTATCGTGTCTCCCAACATGTTAAGGTCCTCCCAACATGACCCTGAAAACATCTAGAAACGAGCTAGAAACTGGTCTGAGTGGTCCATCTCTTTCCAACACTATGTTCGGCAGGGACAGTTGGGCCCAACTCATCAAGTCATCATGAAAATGAATGAATGAAGAAGAAGAAGTAATCGTACTTTCTTCGATGTTTGGGAGATACATTAAGTGTCTCCCTAATGGCACAACCCCCCTTTAGAGGCAAAATTGTATTGTCGCATTTAGGTTATTTTTGTTGCTCGTGGTCTAGCTAGTAAACATACCGAAATTCCTGGAAAAAAGACAAGGGAATACTGGGTTAGGGCACATTTAAGTTGGAAAAAATTGTGTGCACATGTCTATGGGAAAGTCTCCCTAATGACCCATTCCTGGTAATTGTTATTATTATTATTATTATTATGTTATTTCATTTACATGTATGATGAGTAAATATTCAAAAGTTTTACAGCAGTTAGGAAAAGTGTGGCATAATTATGATATCAAAAATGAGTGCGGATTATCACACTTTCTTATTCACCATACATCATTTATGGAAAACAAAAGAATTGTCAGTACCCAGCATTGAAAATGACACCATTCACAAACGCTGCGTCCAGTTTCAATAAAATTGACGTCAAATTATATCTTCAAGACATTCTTCAGTGTTTGTGAATGTTGTTCTGCATCTATAGCCCTGTCCGCACTGGACTTTTTTTGGTCAAACTTACCGAGACTATGGGTACTTTTCCCATTTTAAGTCCAGTGCGGACAGCCTAGGACGTTTTCCTCTCGGTTACTTATTAAATTAATTATGTAATATTACTATTAATAAATTAATTATGTATATTATGTAATATTACTGTGCGTATCGGCAGCTGAAAATGTGATCGGCAATTTGTTTTCTGTGTACGTTGAGTTATTAATACTGACACTGTGACAGCTCGGTTACTTCTCCCACGCGGTCTGGGTAAATTTTCCCGTGTCGAAAGTCCAAGTGCGGACAGCGGTCACATTTGACCATTTCTCATTTTACCATCGTCTCGGTAAAACCTTAAAACAACTAGTCCAGTGCGGACACGGCTTATGTTCACTTTCCAAAGTCATTGTGTTGTACTTGTTACTGTTACACTGGAAAAATCAAATCCTTTGAAAGAGTTGCAACCAGGAAATGCGCGGCACAAAATTCAGCATTTCTTTCCCTTTCAACATGTAATTCGAACGTGAAAAAGGTCAAATGTTTTGTTCCGTGAAAGAATCCTGCTTTATGTTGATTCAAGGGAGCAACAGTGCTACAATCAATAATACGTTTCCTCTTAATGGTAATATTCAACACTTGCAAATCTCAGCAAACATAACTACCAAATTATTATGAAATAATAATGGACTGTAAGTGAATAATACTATCTTATGCATCCTGTGAAATCATGGCACCTGGTGTGCTGTCATTTTCAAGAAAAGTGGACATTTTGATGGTCACCGGACCATCGTTGGAAAAATTTACTTTTTTTTAAATCATGCCCCCAATTAATACTAAATCAAGTTAGTCCACACTTTGTTTGCAATCGGTTACACATCCATGAATGAATGCCAGCCAACTAGTCTGGCTCCCTGACGGGACAATTCCCTGATGTCTTTAAATTGCTTCATTTCATCTTAAGTAGGGTCAGAAGAACCAGACTACAAGAACAGCATTGTTTTCTTGGGTTTTTTCCAGCATCTATGAACTCAAAACTTTAAAGAAGTCAGTGTAACAATAGTTGCCATAAAATACTTAACACCTTCCCTCCCCCCCCCAATCCATCCATTTCAAAAAAATTACAGCAAAAACAAATGTTGTCCTTAACCATCCTCTGCAAAGTTGTCCTTTCAGTCAAAATCAGTAAAGTGGCCGTGTTTTTAATGGTTAAGAGCTCTGTACATAGAGTAGGATTGACTGTTTATGCAACTTGATACAGTTATGCTTTGACTGTAGGTGATTGATAAGACAGCTGTGCTACCAGTTTCCTGTTTTTGTCTGTCGACTGAATTTGACTAGTCACAGTGCTTGCTTGAAATATTATCCGACTGTTCGTGATTAGCCTGTGTAAAAGGCATGTCAGGGGAAGTAGATGGAAGTTTTTGACTGTCTGTGACTGTTAAAACAGTAGGAGGGTTCAAACGCTCAAAGCAACGCAAATAAACAAATCAATTCTTTTTGATAGATTCTGACTTTTCCTTCGCCTATCTGACTTTTTTTTTCAAATTGTGATTTGAAAGCCAAAATGCCGGAGGATAAGCTACACGAACGACTTTGACCTTTGGTATAGCGGTGTTTCCTCGCAATAACAATTTGGCCCACCTAATTACCCGGGTCTGTGAAAGTGTGAACGAAAGCCCTGCAGCAGTTTGTTTCTGTTATTTGTGAACCGTTGATTGGGTTCTCAGTACGGGCAAGCGCTGCCAATAATTTGTTAGAAGTTTACCCGTGGGCATTGTAGTAGATGTAATCTCGTGTATTGGCTGCGAACGTGCAACACATCCTGCCTTTATAAGTACGTGGATACACTTTGTGCGATTTGGGGTGGGGGTACGGTTACATCTACACGTACATCGTATCACGGCAATGTGAACGCTGTATTGCCGACATCTACCCAATTTCATCTACCCAATAATAATAATGACATTTCCGCCATGCGTTTTCTAAGTAAAATTGATCAAATGCACCTTACAATGTACATTGTGAGCAGTAAACCCTCAAGTTATTTAAAATCCAATTAAAATACATTAAAACCCTCCTATGGAAACATGCATTGTCAGCCTTGTTATTACATGGGTCAATATTGGTCAAGACCCCCATTGGTTTGTACTCAGTATGCCAGGAGGTGAGAAAGATAATTTTGACCATTTGTGACCTCTTTGTTTAAACAGTCACAGACAGTCAAAAATTCCATCCACTTCCCCTGCCATGCCTTTTACACAGGCTAGTCACCAACAGTCAGATCATTTTTTCAAGCCAGCACTATGACTTGTCAAATTCAGTCAGACAAAAAGCAGACAAGTTGTGTGCACAGCTGGTCTATCCATCACCTACAGTCAAGGCACAGCTGTATCAAGTTACTTTATCAGTCAGTCAGTTATAATTAAATAAGCCATTTGCGAGTTAAATTTGAATAAAATCTGGACCGCTGACTTAATACAATGCTTTGCACGTTTTAACCTAGCATTCTCCCGACCAAAGAGACTGTTACTATATCACGTGATTCGGGGCAAGCCTTATGCTAGCAACCCCCAGCTCCGGCATGGTCTGGTGTCTTTGTGCCATTCTCACCCATTGTGAACGATGTATTGGTGCTGAGCGTCTCTTACGTAACTATGCAAGAGCTTGCCCCGAATCTTGTGATTAGCAACAGTGTCTTTGGTCTGGAGAATTCAAAGTTAAAATGTGCCAAGCATTCTGAGCAAGTCATTGTACCAGACGTTTTTCAAATGTAAATCCCAAAGGGTATAGGTTACTCTCAAATGGCTTATTGGGACAGAGCTTTTGTGAAGGTGTATTTTTTTTCAAATCGTATACATCCATCATCTAGAAGGCCTAACATTTGGTCAAGGAGATAACAGACTAGGAGTCTCGGACCATTTCTTGCCGAAAACTGAATAGCAAATCCCACTCTGAAAATTTCTAATGGTATAAATTTATTCATTTTGATATGTTGTGTACATGTATACATGTAGATCTATCTACATGCACATTTTGCCTACTTAATTATTTTTGTTTACCAATGCCAGTAACCTGATGTCAACTTGTGAAACGCCTTGCATTGGCTATAAATCTGCCAGAACTGGGGCGTAAAATGAAAAACCGAGAAATTTTTATTTATGACCGCGCATGAAAAGCATCTGGAATTTCGATTTTATCACAATCCCTGCATCCTGGGAACGACGTGTGAAAAAAAGTGCATCTGGCCCTTGCCGTCAAAGAGTTGATCTTTCAGAGATGGAATATTTATGCTCTGGGTAGATTTATTTCACGTAGCAGAATAAAAAGGAATTCCAAATCTGATCAGGCCCCAATTTTATTGCGTTGCTCACTGTTAATGAAAAATCGCCACTTGTTCTGATGTTTAATTGAATTCTTTTTTGCATTTCATGGAAGTAAATGTTATTAGATTGAAAAAAAAATTAAAAAAATTAGCAGTTGCATTGTGAAAGACAATCTCTTTTTTTCAGATTGTGTTTTTCTGAGGTCAACTGATTTCGGACAGTATGCTCTGCCCATCTTGACGAGGCTGATTTCCCGATGCAAATCTTTGAATATTATTCCTTTTGTTTCACTTTTTGTTTTTGATCTTTTCCCGTTTCAGGAGCTAAGCAGCTGTGCCTGGTCAGGCAAAGACAAGAACAACCTGTGTCCCAACATCGTCGCCTTCACTCGCAGATTTAATCATGTAAGCTCAAGTTGACATTCAGCAATAGGGACATGTGACTGAATCACTGTCCTCTGACTGAGTCACTGACTGACTCCCCGACAGAGTTATTGACTGACAGAGTAACTGTCTGACTCCCCGAGTAACTGAGTCACAAAATGAGTTACTGACCTGAATCATGGACTGATTCACTAACTGAGTTGCTCACTGATTCATTCACTAACTGAGTCACTGACTGGTTCACTAACTGAGTCGCTCACTGAGTCACTGACTGATTCACTAATGAAACACTCACCAAGTCACTGACTGATTCACAAACTAAGTCACTCACTGATTCACAAACTGAGTCACTCACTGAGTCACTGACTGATTTACTAGCAAGTCGCTCACTGAGTCACTGACTGATTCACTAACAAAACACTCACTGAGTCACTGACTGATTCACAAACTGAGTCACTGTCTGAGTCACTGACTAATTCACAAACTGAGGCGCACACTGAGTCACTCGCTGAGTCGCTCACTGAGTCACTCATTGAGTCACTCCCAGATTTACTAGCAAGTCGCTCACTGAGTCACTGACTGATTCACTAACAAAATGCTCACTGAGTCACTGACTGATTCTCAAACTGAGTCACTGTCTGAATCACTAATTCACAAACTAAGACGCACACTGAGTCACTAACTGAGTCGCTCACTGAGTATAACTAATGTCCTAAACTGAGACTTTTGGTCCAGCTCAATTAGGAATACATTGTCTGGTTTAATTCGGTATTTAATGTTAATACATTTTTTTCCTAAACAACTTAAATTTTCTGTGTCCTCCAGGTTAGTTTCTGGGTCGTTCATGAAATCCTCGCCGGGCAGACGCTGAAAATTAGGGCTGAAATCTTAGGACAGTTTGTCAAAATTGCAAAGGTAAGGTTCTCCTGTAGCGTTCATCATATTTAAAGTAAGACCACTTCCAAAGTACTTGGCTATAGTCAACAGTAAAACGCGCATTTGTGCCCTCCTTGCGCACACAAGGGAGGGCGCTTTTTACCACTTTCGAGAAGCCTGTGGACGGTACATACCGTGGGAGCATACGTATGACTGATATTGTTCTGAGTGTACCCAAAAGTCATAGTGTGAGCGTCTGGCGTTTTCGGCAATGCGTTCAAATGTCCCTGGAGTCAGGTTGGCGTATCGGTACTTACCTCGCCTTCCACTGCTGTGTCCCGGGTTCGAATCCCGCCTGGGCCAATATGTGGATTGGGTTTTCAGTCCCTACCTGATTCCGTGGGTTTTCCTCGGAATATTCTTCTGGGGTTTTCCTCCCACCACTAAAACTGTAACTTCTTCTCATTGTCTTCTCTCCACAGGTTTCTTCAGGCTTGCAAGCTACAGTGCCTAGGGCGCTTTTGAGGAATCCTTGGTTTCATTACCAAATTCGTAAATATGATAACCGTTTCCATACATGTGTCTTTGTCAGCCGCTATTTTTCTCCTAACTCCTATTTGTCTCTTTTCTGATTGCAGAAACTATTTGAGCTGAACAACTACCATTCACTCATGGCCGTCATTTCAGCGCTGCACAGCGCACCTATCTTCAGACTCAGTAAAACATGGAATGTAAGTCAACTCCACAATTTGCCCTTCCCTCTTGACTGATTCAAAGTTTTACGGTAATTTTTATGCCCCTGGCTTGTAAATCAGGAAGGGGGATTTAGTGATAGTGTATTCCTTCTGTGTGTCCCTCTGTGTGTCCGTCTCTCTGTCTGTGTGCCCGTTTGTTCCATTTTGGTTAGGCTAACATTTTAGTACTGTCATAAAAAAAAGTCAAACCTCAATCTCAACCTAACTTGGTGACAATAACCTTTTGGTAAGGGTACTTCAGATGACTCGAGACATTTGAGGTCAAAGATCATTTAGGGGTCAAAGAGGTCACTGTTAATTTTGGTCAGGTACACTGAAAATTGTGATTACTAATTTACTGTATGAATACTGTCACCTTGCTAGGGGATTGGGCAAGTTTAAATGGCCATATTTTTGTTTTTGTAAAACAGGCATATTAATTCTGTAAACAGTCTTTTTGTTGGACTATTGGATTTGTTTTTGAATATTTTTCCAGATTGTTTACAGCGATTTGTTTTACAAGAGAGAGACAAGATATTTCTTGAAATCACTTTATTTTGGTTTGATAAAAATTATATTTGGCATTGCACCTTGTTCTTTTCTTAAAGGCTTCTCTGCACCTTCTAACTTCAAGTAGTTAAAAAATTAAGTTTTACCTAAAACTTACCAAGTTGTTGTATTTTTAGATATTTACTGACTAAATCCTTTCAGTATTTTACTGAAGATAATGAAACACCCACGTTTGTGGGTAAAATGTGATAACTCTGTCCCCCCTCAGTGTCAAGTGTGAGATAAAAGTTTCACTCGTCAAATGTTCTTGAATATTTCTCTGGGTCCAGCTCCTCCACAAGAAAGAGCGGTCCACGTGTGAGAAGCTAGCGGACCTCATGTCCGAAGACGACAATCGGCAGAGACTACGCGAGCACATGGATAACGTTAGACTGCCCTGTATACCCTACCTAGGTGAGAACTCGTACATTGGACGTCTCTGAAGCTTTATCAAAAAGTGCGCATTGAGAGGCCAAGTGGGAAGGACACACCACTTTGTGTACTGTTTGTGCTTGCAGTAGTTCATGCGCGAAGTGTAGCGCGAATTATGGCGTGACGTCAACGTGAAGTACGCAGGAATTATTCGCGAAGTGTAGCGCGAAGTCAACGTGAAGTACGCAGGAATTATTCACGAAGTGTAGCGTGTATTAAGTGTAGCGCGAATTATGGCGCGAAGTAAACGTGAAGTACGCAGGAATTATTCGCGAAGTGTAGCGCAAATTATGGCGCGAAGTCAACGTGAAGTACGCAGGAATTATTCGCGAAGTGTAGCGCGAAGTCAATGTGAAGTACGCAGGAATTATTCGCGAAGTGTAGCGCGAATTATGGCATGAAGTCAACGTGAAGTATGTAGGAATTATTCGCGAAGTGTAGCGCGAAGTCAACGTGAAGTACGCAGGAATTATTCGCGAAGTGTAGCGCGAATTATGGCATGAAGTCAACGTGAAGTACGCAGGAATTATTCGCGAAGTGTAGCGCGAATTATGGCGGGAAGTCAACGTGAAGTACGCAGGAATTATTCGCGAAAGTGTAGCGCGAATTATGGCACGAAGTAAACGTGTAGTACGCAGGAATTGTTCGCGAAGTGTAGTGCGAATTATGGCGTGAAGTCAACGTGAAGTACGCAGGAATTATTCGCGAAGTGTAGCGCGAATTATGGCGCGAAGTCAGCGTGAAGTACGCATGAATTATTTTATTCTGAATGTGAACAAACCCAAAGCATCTTTGCGTGAGCGTCACGTCCGATGGGCAGCGTTTGAATGTCCCTCCCAGTGGTCCCCCCAACTCTCCCTTTGTAACTGTTGAGGGGGTACTTGTGCATGGAGTCTATAGTCTAGACCAAGTTTTTATCCCCCTGGCTTTCAAGCCAGACAGGGGGACATTGCGATCGCGTATCCCTTCTGTGCGCCGGTGTGCATGTGCGTGCGTGTATGTGTGTGTTTGTTACATTTCACTGCAAAGTTCAGTCATCAATATCAACCAAACTTGAAAGATGGTGTGTGGAGAGAAGGCCGATGTCAAAAAAATCCTTTCCAATATGGACATTTACGAGGTCTCTGGAGAGATACTAATGACTCTAACATTTGTTAGTCTGGTGTCTCACCAAAACTCTCCATTCAACCCAAACTCCCCATTCAACTGAGAACTGGTACCTGCCGGGTGGACAATCAAGGCCGTCACTGATAATTGTCCTTACTAACTGCCTGTACATGTACATGTATACAATCTGGCAGGATGCCAGGGGGATCGCAAAAGTTTTACTTGCAGTATTTTCTATTGTTATTTTGTGGCTCTTCATTTAATTTTGTATCATCTTACACTTGTGGCAAATCTGTGTTCATGCCCACAGGATTGTACCTCCAAGATCTCATATTCATAGACGTAGCTCATCCAAGTACTGGCGGCATCGAGAGCGAACGGAGGTCAACTAAGGTCAGTCAGAGATCACTCTAGGTCAGTCAGAGGTCACTCTAGGTCAGTCAGAGGTCACTCTAGGTCAATCAGAGGTCACTTAAAGTCAGTCAGAGTGAAGAGTGCTGACATCAAATGAATTTTTTTTAGGAACATAATTTGTGCAACTTTCTACTCCTCTTTAATGTATGAAAAATATTTGATATCCCTTTTTGGTTAATTTTATTGAAAAGTGCGCTTCTTGAAATATTTAAAGTTTTCCATGTTTTTCTGCACAACTGAGGTTGCTGTGATGTCATTTCAGGAAGACAATGTTCAGTTTCAAGGTTTTTCTGTTCAAATTGTGAACTCAAAATTTTGCTCATTCCAAACATCTGTGAGAAAAGTTTGCTCACTGGTTTACTGCCATGTACTGACACAACAACGAATCACCAAAGGACAGAAAATTTACGACAGCAAAATATCCAAAATTCTGGCAAGTTCTGGTGCTGAAATAACTGTAAACATTGAGGTTTCTGCCTGAAATGACATCACACTTTTGCTCATGAAATTGGAAATTCACATTTGCATAAAAAACAAAAAGGCACCAAAATACCCTTGAAAATGGCAAAAAAATGTGAAAACAAGATACACAAAGGTGCATTTTCAAGGATTGCATAAAAAAACGTAGATTGCATGGCTCTTTAAGCAATATGGTACTCTTGTTTAGTGAAAATTGGAAGGAATGCAACATAAATAACTGCAATAGAATAGCCCAGAGTGGTGTGCAGTATACCCAAAGAAAGCTTACATGTATTTCATGCCCATTTCACTGAATAACTTTGTAGTTAACTCAAAACAATACATTTCCCATAACGTACTGTCCTGTTATTAAGAAGAGGTCACTTGGACTGTTCAAATAATATTGTTTAGCACAAATTTTTTTACAAATTGTCGCTTTGTGCTTCCAGATGAACAACGTTCTACGGACGATAGCAGAGTTTCAGCTGTCCACGTGTGAGATAGAGCCCCTTCCCTACGTCCAAAATTACCTGAAGTCTGTCCGGTACATCGACGAGCTGCAGAAATTTGTCGAAGAAGATAATTACAAGTAAGCAACGCTTGTACTTTGTTTGTAGAGGTCCATTGTTACATGTACATGGTGTCAATAGTCTTGTCAGTGTCACAGATACTTGACAAATGTAAATAACCTTTAACCCTAACCTTCCCTCAAGCTACAAAATACTACAAGTAGTAAACTGTAGTATGCAGTACTAGCATACATAATTTTGGTAATAATATGTTGTACATGCATGTGGTACTTCACTCCAAATTAACTCTTTGGAGGTTAGGGTTCAGTAATTTAACAAAATTGAGACTTTTTGTGATTTAGTTTACGATTTGTAATAAAAAGCCGTATCCTCTCTGAGTGATCCTCGTTTGCTATTTCCCAGGTTTGCAGCATTGCTAATGTTGCTAGCATCGTGACTTTGGGCATGATCCCTGGCTGCATGGCATATATGGGTTTATGGCTTCTGACTAGCGCCCCTTGAACAAAGACATTGTCAAATGGGGAACCGCCAACATCGGGCTTGATAGCTCAGTTGGTCGAGCACTAGATCGGCAATCCAGAGGTCGCAGGTTCAAACCCTACTCCAGTCAGTATCTTTGTTCAACTTTGAAATCGGACTTCTTTTTTTTTAACAGATTATCGTTACAGATTGAACCCATCAACCAGCAGGCTAACATGTCTAAATCCAGAGATGAACTAGACACATCAGGTACGAGTAAAATCGGTGGATTTCATGATAATTTTCTTGGCATATCTGTAGACCTTATTCCCGAGGACGTCATTTTTGATCGTGTTCCCTTAATTTTATTTACACATACGCAATTTTGTCGGGCGATAATGTCGAGCGTTTTTATATATACGTACAAATCAGTGAGCATGTTGACATTTACGCGACAAAGTCATCCGACTTATTGCGCTAATTTTAAAAATCGTGCGACATATCACGTATTTGTTCATTCACACACACACGTGCACGCACTCTTGTTTAACTATACTCCCGAGGACAATGCTTTGTGTTTTCCTATTTCCCTGTTATATAACACACTCCAATAGACCATAAGCACACAAACTTACTACAGAGGACCGTTTTGAACAAAAGACCCAACGCCCGAGGACTGAAAGGATCTGTTGTTCTCCCTTTGTGAGTCTGTCCTCGGAGGTTATGGAGAACAAGTGCGACATTGCTGGCGACATAGTCGTTGCAACAAAATCTCTTATGTGTAAATAGACCTTGTAAACTGTTGAATGGAATGACGGTATTTATGCCTTTTGTCACCGTCTCCAGCACTGTGGCGACATTCTGAAAGTGAGGTTTTTTCGTATGGCGTTTAAATCTCACCCTTTGCACAAAGCTGATGAATCTCACTCCATAAAATGTGTCATATCTTGTTTACATGATCTGAATAGTTGGTTTAATTTCATTGGTAAACAGCTGGGTTATTTAGGATTAAAAGTAGGACATGTTTTTTTGACAGGTAGTACATTTCACAAATGTAATTATGTTTGATATGTTTCAGTTTGTGTATGTACTTCATGTGGTTACTATCTGATGTTCATGATTGTAGATAGAGGCTCATCCCCCGGTAAATCCACCCCCGCCACGCCCCTTGCTGCGGCCAGATTCGTACCCGGTCATCGGAAATGTAAAAGCTTAGGAACGACGTAAGTGTCACGAGAGCAGGGCCCGTACCAAAAGTTGATACAATTATTCAAACAGAAAATGTGTTCATAAAGTTAAATATATAATATACTAAAACTTTCATTCTTAACTAAATAATATATTATTTCAGCACCTGTAGTACATTGTATTATTGTATTACATTGTGTTTATTCCCAGACCATAGAGTGCTCGTGCGGTACAGTTACGAGAGATTTTTTACAAAATTCATGATTGCTTTCATCTTTTCTCTATGAACAGGTTTGTGTCTCACACAGCGATTGAGCCTTTACAGTAAGTCAAATATACTATACAGTCTTATTTTTAATAACCCTAATTCCCTAGGCATTTTTGCTGTGATGCAACCTCAATCCTGTAAAATCCTCCTACTGCCTCCATGTAAATATTGCATACAGCCTCAATCCTCCAAAATCATCTGTTATTTCTTGAATGTGGTCCTTGGAGGGGTGACCACTGCCTCAATCCTGCCAAAATCCTCCAGCAATCACTGTCAGTATGTTGAGGCAGAGCCAGTGACATCCTGGAGCAGTGCGGAGGATTTCAAGTATAATCTAGGCCTAAATTTATGCATGGCTGAGCATAAACAACACAAGGTCCGGCCTAAGACCTTGACACAGTGCGTCCTCCAAAATCAGCCACACATTTTTGCCATATAGCCTCAATCCAGCAAAATCCTCCATTTTGCAATGAGCATTTGGGAAGGTTAGGATTAATAATAGTAGTAATTTAAGAAAAAAATGTATATTTAAAATTTATATTGGGTAACTTTCTTTCCAAAATGATCAATTGCACATTACGACGATTGATTCAACTCAACCTTGCAATCCTATGGGACAAAGTGTCATGTATTTCAATCAATCATAAGCCAGGTTTCATACAAATCCTCACTCCTCCAGTTTAACCAACTCACACGTTGGCCACGGACCGAGGCATCTCCTTGACGACAGCTTACTGGAGGAAACGAGTGCGCACGGCCACCCCTCCATCACCAGCTCCATAGAAGGGTCCATGAACGGTATGTCAATAGGTGAGGCTGAACGGAAAGCGAGTCACAAAAGTTGCTCCACTGTTCTAGTCTAGACGCCAGTGTTCAAGGTCTCGAGACCGGTCTCGGTCTCGGGAGCTGTGGTCTCGGTCTTGGTCTCGGTCTCGGTCCCCTTTGGTCTCGATATTTTGGCTGGTCTCGAGTCGAGACCAACAATATGTAGCATTTACAGCTCGATCGATTACTTTGTGTTCACTTCGTTCAGTACCGTTGATTGTTACAACATTTGCTTCCTGTAAATCATGTTGTCAACCTTTTTAGTGAATCTTATTAATACCGTGGTTGGTTCGGACAGCCTGTGTATTGCTTCTTGCTCAAACGAGGTGTCATATGTCAATTTGTCAACACTGCCACTGGCCAAAATTTTGTCCGTAATCTTCGTGAACAAAAAAAGTTTACAACTTACAACTGTGTGTTACAACTGTGTGTTACAACTGTGTGTTACAACTGTGTTACAACTTACAACTGTTACAATTATGTGTTTTGTTTTGTATTTAGATTATTGTTATTTATTATCTGCGGTCTTGGTCTCGGTCTCGGACCATAGCGGTCTCAGTCCACCGGGGAGGGGCTGGTCTCGGTCTTGGTCTCGAAACTTCAGGTCTTGGTCTCGGTCTCGGACTATCCGGTCTCGACTACAACACTGCTAGATGCTTGCCGTGGGTCACAAGTACATCACAAGTCCATTCACGTGTCTGTTAACGTGTCAATTTACAAGTCCAGTCAGTCCAGTAACGGGTTTCACAATTAGAAAGATATGCCTTTATCACGGTTCATTTGAATAGCTTGTGAGTTGACTTGGAACCGGACCGACTTGGAGCTTTTTGAGGAAAGAATTCTGTATACCTACGCCACTTGACACCCTGTGTACAAACCCTACGAGACTGGTCTGAACATTTCTGTTTTCTTCAACTAAATGCTTCAACATTTTCCCTGCTAAATGTCACTTTTTAGGACATGTTATCCCTCTCTGATGGTTGATGAGTCACTGCAGGGAAAAACTAGTGCCGTACGTATATGAAATTCTTTCCCATTTTATTCTTTCCCATTTTGACGTAATTTGTTGATCTTCATGACTTTGTAGGTAGCAGCGAAGGCTCTGAAATCAGCGACGATCATGATCCCTGGATAGGGGACAAGTAAGTATCAAAAAATATTCATCTTCGTTTTTATCTTAAAGAAATGTTTAAAATAGAATCTGATAATAAACAATAAGAAATTGCAGTTGTTTAGCTTCACATGTGAATTTAGGGTTTGTATTTTTAATTCTGGACAGCCGAAGTTTAAAAGTAAAAGTAAGTCTGTCATGAGTCAATATGGCCCATCAGGCCAGCGTTTATCTCCGGTTTCCTTGGCACGAAACATCTGAGAATATTTCTATTCCCCCTGGATGGGATGCTAGTCCATCGCAGGTTACTCCCCAGCTAATGCCAGTACCCATTTATACTCCTGGGTGGAGAGAGGCAAGTGTGGGTGAAGTGGCTTGCCCAAGGACACAACATATGACCAGCAGCTGGATTCGAACCCCTGACCCTCTGATCATGAGTCACGAACCCTAACCACTAGGCCACACTCCACCCCCTGGGTGGAGAGAGGCAAGTGTGGGTGAAGTGGCTTGCCCAAGGACACAACATATGACCAGCAGCTGGATTCGAACCCCTGACCCTCTGATCATGAGTCACGAATCCTAACCACTAGACCACACATGTCTTAAGTTAATATTAAATTTAAAGATACTAGAGATACTGTTTACTTGCAGGTCTTTATCGTTTTTGTTTTCTGAGATTTTTGACAGTGAAATAAAATCGCTTTCGTCTTTCTTTCTTTCTTCAGCATGACAGAAAGTTGTGAAGACTTAGTGCAGAATCTACCAGACGTACCAGCGTCAGCGTTCAAAATACATGGTGAGTATGAACGGTCCTCTCAGAAACTTTGAATTTACAGATATGTTTTGAGCCATTTTATAATTTTTTTAGTCAATCTTTTAATTTTTGTCTTTGTTTCTAAGGTTACCTCAAACGGAAGCCGGTCATGAAAATTGGGAGGAAAGTATCGGTGAGTGATTTCCATGGGTTTTTTTCCTCTTTCCGTAAACATATTTTCTTGACCTCGTTCATATTCTCAGAAATGTGAGACAGTTACAAAATGATTGCTTTGTATTTTTGAAAGATAGGTAGCCATCACTGAGACAGATTTCTTTCATTTTTTTGGTTAAACTAATTCCTTGCTTTAAAGATCATTGGCAGTAGTTTAGTGTTAAAGTTGCACTCGGGGCAGAGATAAAAATTGTGCCGGGCACATGTTTCTTTAGGTATTTTCCATCGAGTACACAAAATGGCATTTATATGTCAAAAATGTAAGATCGTTTTGCCCAGTTTTACAAAAAAGCATTGCTTTTAAAATGGGCTTAAAATGGGGGCCAGATGGCCACTTTTAAAGCTGATCAGATGATTCAGGACATAATTCTCAGACTTGGAAATCATTATAACTTGTTGTCGTGATAAGACTTGCCAAATCTTGACGTCTTGTTGTCTTGACAGGTGACGTCGTGGACCAGGTACTGGGTGGGTCTATGGGGAACCAACATTGTACACTATGCAGCCAAGTACTTCACTGGGCACGACAGAACAGATGTAAGTATGCGATCCTAAGCCCCGCCCACTGGTATTCTAACCAATCACAGCCATAATTAATATGCGACATGCGTGCACAACGCGCATGACACGCCCAGCTTGGACAGTGTGGCATTGGAGAGGCACACGTGTTGTGGACCACGTTCACTGTGGGCGGGGCCTATTACTAGTCTTTGTCTAAGACTGAATTTGGATATTGCATTCCTCTGATACAGCCGGTCCCTGACAAGCGGCTGAATGCAAGTTTATAGCAATACAGGGCGTCATCAACAAGATGTATGAAATCCAGTGTTGGGAATTTTGGCAGCGCTATCCAGGAAATTCCAAGCACTTCTCACGCGCACACAGTCGTACTTTACATAACTCTCGAGGACAAGGCATTGTCTTTCCTTTTGTCCCTGTAATATACCACTCTTCCATAGACTAAGCACATAAACGCACGATCAAGGACCGTTTACAACCAAAGGTGAACGCCAAGGTCAACAACGAATCGGTTGTTCTTGCTTTGTCTTCGCTTTGTCTTCTTTATTTCTATAAATCACGTTATAATATCAAATCTGAGAAATGAACTTTCAAGTACTGCAATAAAGACACACAGATTTTTATGTTGTTTGATTAAAAATCCTTGTTGGTTTGTCTTTGCCGTTTCTTTCAGTTCAAGATAAGACCTTGCAAGTTGTTTTCTATCAGTGATTGGGTGGTCACGTTACCGGAGACGAGAGGAAACAACATCATCCTGCTTACAGACCTTGCAAAGGGTGGGTTACTTTAGGACAGCCATCTATAGACGAATCCAGGCACGAGATTGCTGTCCCGAGGCCCCCTTCAATGGAGAAACCATTGTGCATGCTATTGTACAAAACAACTGCCAGTGAAGGATGATCTGAACAATAGCTATCACAATGCTTTCGCCATTGAAAGGGGCCATAGTGATTGAAAAGAGAGCCTGCCCAGATTGGTCTTTATTCAGTTGGACAATTCAGTCTTTCTTTTTTTTAATGCTTGTGTTTTAACAATACATCTAAATATATGAGCAAATTTGATAGAGAACTATTGGTCAAATTGTGGTTGATTTACGATGCTAATTACTTCTGATTATTTAAAGTATTGTGGAGTGCTGTGGCCTCGTGGTCTGGACCATTGTGAACTCATCATCTGCGGGTCATTCTGCAGATTGTGGGTTCGAGTCCAGCCTGGGGTCATGGTGCTTGTGCCCTTGGGCAAGGCACTTTGTCACTCATTGCTTCTCTCCACCCAGGAGTAAATGGGTATCTGTGAGGGCAGAGATGGTTATTGTGATTGAATTAGCTTCCTTGCGCCTAACAGGCAGCATACAGCTGTATACTCCCCAGGGAGCTGAGATGGTCTTTGGAATGTTTAATTGGGCCAATGATCAGGTGTAATAATAATGTAAAGCGCTTTGATCTTAGTTAAAAGCGCTATATAAGAACCTGTTATTGTTACAGGAAAGTGCTAAAACCTCTAGTCGGACAGCAGCCAACACATCATCGCCAAACTTCTTGGTCCAGGGGTAACCAAGGGTGGAGTAGTAACAAAGTACAAACGGTGGAAATAAATGTTTGGAAAGATTTCCATATAAGAAGTTCACTAATTTTCCTCTGTATTGACTAACAAGCCCCCAGATAGCAATTTCACGTCATCAAAGTCAATTTGAGCAGTGAGAAAATACAAGCATTTTCTTAGAAAACACTTACAATTTTTCAGTCCAATCTCATAGGGTTTGTACACAGGGTGTTGAGTGAACTTCGTATATGGAAATCTTTCCAAATGTTTTATGATAAGATGGAATTTCTATCAGGAGGTGTATATTCAATATTGGGTTTTGCTCTTCACCGACTTATTTTCTAAAAAAACTCGGTGTTGTGGGAGGACTTACGAAAAAAAAAAAATTCACAAGCTGCTTGAGGTGGGAATTGAACCCATGACCTGCTTACTAGTGCAGACGTCTTACCACTCAACTGCCGGGCTTCTCGGGGTTAGTTGGCTGGTCCAAATCTGTAAATGTTAGGCTAATTGTCTCATCCACCCTATTTTTCTTTCATCATCTTCCCACCCTCATCTGTCCTTCCAGGTAACTCCTATAAATACAAAGCCCCTTCTTATGCCTTGGCTTGCCAGTGGGTCCGGTACCTTGATGAGGCTACTAAGAAACACAGAGGACCAAAGGTTAGTCGGGTTCTTTGAAGCAGTAGACTACAGCATGGAATTTACCTCGACTGTCCTCCAACAGTATGAGTCACAGACTGACTGACTGACTCCCCGACTGACTCCCCAATGGAGTATAAATACTGTCCTAAGCTTGGGGGAGTGTGGCCTAGTGGTTAGGGTTCCTTACTCATGATCAGAGGGTCAGGGGTTCAAATCCTGCTGCTGGCCATATGTTGTGTCCTTGGGCAAGCCACTTCATCCCCACTTGCCTCTCTCCACCCAGGAGTATAAATGGGTACCTGCATTAGCTGGGGAGTAACCTGCGATGGACTAGCATCCCATCCAGGGGGAGTAGAAACATTCTCAGTCGTTCCATGCTACTGAAACCGGAGATAAACACCGGCCTGAAGGGCCACATTGGCTTGTGCCAGACTTTACTTCTACTTACTTTTCCAACTGAGACTTTCGGGTTTGGCTCGACTAGTCAAACCTAGACCTGTTCTAGTTGAATTCAAGTAATAATGATTCATGAAAGTTGCTTGTATTGTTACCTAATTGTTAACGTTTATTTTCTGTTGCAGACACCAGCTAACCTGATGTCCTTTGACTGAAAAAAAAGATAGGTGCAGCGTTACACTTGAAAAGAATGCCTCCGGTACATATAGAGCTGAATAGATACACGGACGTACTGCTACTAAGGTAGAGATGGACAACTGCTTTAGCACGCTACCTTGAAAGAAGGATGCTGCTTTGAAATGCCAGGAGAAGCCGCGAGGATTGTGTCAATGACCAGTCGTCATCTTGTCGGCCATGTCCATCAGCAGATATTCCATACTACAAAACGCACCACCTATTGTCCGATAAGGTCCATTATTGTCCCCTTTGAACAGCGCCCCCAATACGTGGAGTCAGATTGTGACCGGCCCAGCATCCCTCCCCCAAGCCCCTCCCCCCCCCCAAGCCCCTCCCCCTTCTGATAGTGCGACAATCGGGTGCCATCCTGAGTACCTTCCAGCTCGGAGTAGTCTGTCACCAAATGTGTATCCCCCTCTATCATTCAAATTGCTTGCCAACGCACTGGGGACTAGACCTGCATAGTGCTTACTTCATCAAATCACAGCTTTGCTAATAACTCATAAAATATGTGCTTATTGCACAAAAACACGGCTGCATTTTTATAGGTTGCACAGTGTTTTATAAAATAAAAGATAAGTTGAAAGTTGTTCCTCGGTCGTTCAATGAAACCTAGTACTCGTTTGCGCCAACCGTGCAGTACTACAACGGTATCTTGTCTATCTACGGAAAGAATTTAGTATCCAGACGCCTTTTCTTTAGTTGTGTACAAAGTCTACGGAGAATAAGCCTTTTCGGAGTTCCAACTGCGCGCATTCGTAACCTGTGACAACGCACATTGTTTGTCTCAAATGCCCTTTGACAGTACCCACAATGCACAAACAGCCTTTTTGTAAAGTCAGTGGCGCGATGATGTCAAAGGCCATTTGAGACAAACAATGCGCGTTGTCACAGGTTATGAATGCGCAGTTGGAACTCCGAAAAGGCTTATCGAGTGCATTTTTTCAAAGTAATTTGTAACAAAATTGGGAATGTTTCTCAGTCCCAGATTCATGTCTTTTCAACATTTTTTGCAGTGATTGATCTTCATTGAGATAATTCAGGGCGAGTCAGAACGATCTGGACTCAAATTAAAGAAAAAAATAAAAATATATAGCAATTATCAAAACAGGTGCAAACAAGATACGTTATTTATCATTGGGCACCAAGCTTGCTCTAGGCTCCCAGCTACTTGGCATCCACACAGGATGCAACTTCACACTTCATTGATTTTGCTTTTGCTACTTAAGTTTTTACTTTCTTAGAGTTAAGGCACTCTCCTGAAGACGGTCAGAGCATACTGACCGGAACGTCGAGTTTATACCTCTGGTTCTTTTCAGAACCATTCTGACTCTTAGTTGGGAAATCATCCCCTCATGGTTTTTCCGCAAACCTTTCATTATTTAGTATCTCCTCGATGCAAAGCCTCAAATCTTACTTAAGATATGTTATTGGTTGGTGTTTTGGACATATTTGGTGAAGTTTCATGTATATCCATTGTACCATTTAAAAAAAAAGCGCTAGCAAAGAACACACGCTAAAAACACTCTGACCACGGTTCCATGGTTCAACAAATTTATTGAAATCGCGTACTGATGTGAAGCAGTGTAATAACAAATAAAAACCTAGTCATGGTGACTGACTCACTTGAAGTTATTGACACATTTAAAAAAGGCAAAACCAATTCCGTGTGCAGACTGGAAAATGAGCCACTTCAATGAAAATGGCATAACTCCTCACCACCGCCACTAATTTGAAAATTTCAAAATTCCTGTGGAAGACAAGGTAATAACATTCATATGAAACACTCGTTTTTTTCTCAGAATACTTGATTTGCCGAAAAACAAGCGTGAATTTGGGTACAATCATTCTGACTCGCCCTGTATACGACGAAAAAAAGTGGCGTCAGGATGCAACATTCTTTCCCTATCTGCTTGGCAGAACTCTATGTCTGGTACATGTAAATGCTGCACCCAATGTAAAAGAGTGGCCGTTATTTTTGTGTTTATTTTTCACTTTTTTTGTCTGGTGTAATTTATACAACTGTAAATGTGTACATTTTGTAAAGTGTAATATTATTAGAACATTTTAAAACTATGCATCTGTAAATACACAACGAAAAAGAAGTAACGGTGGTCTCACATAGCCAAGGCATTGCATATTGGTTTTTTGTTTTTTTTAATCTTGTGCAGTTAATCTTTGTTTTTGCCGTTTTCCCCTCATTTTTCTGATCATATTTCTTACCAGGCTCACGTTGCACACATTGGTCCCAACTGCGATCTGTCTGTAGTTGTTTGGAAATGTACAAGATTAACCACATCAGTAACAGAAAGAAAGAAAACACAAGAATTGTTCAAACTGTGTAGACCAAAAGCAACAATTCTGAGTGGTTTTTTTTTCAGAAAAAGTGCCTTTGATGTAAGAGAAAACGGAGAGTTAATGATATAGGTCTCTCTCAATTGACGTCATTTCCTACAGACCAGCCACGTGCATCGGCATTTTGAGCGTCAACTTGCATAATGTCATCGGCTGCGTCGTATTTCGAACACATTTCGAGCAACAAGCGTGCGTTTGGAACATTTTCTACACTGAGCAATGTGTGCTTGATTGCGTTAAACATGCAGTTGCAGTTCTCCTACAGAGATGGCCGTCTTTGAGAGAGACCTATAGGTTCGGAGCAAATACGTTGAGTAAGATGTGAAATATGCCTGTTGGTGACTATTTTGCATCTACTCACAAAGATTTGAGAAGACTGGTTTCTGAAAGTGAGCAGTGGTCGCACCACTAAGTGACGTATCGTGTACAGAAAGTCCACAGACCGTCCTTCACTTCGTGGCGCACCCAACGATTTGTCTGTGGTGATGATGCCTTTGCATCGAACGAAGACAAAATAACATCGCGCGGGGTTACCTCGGCAAATACGATCGAGTCACTGCGATAGTAGAGGTTGCCTTGAGAACTTTGGCAATGCCACCCGGGAAATTCTGAGCACAGCTCGCACGCGTGTGCATTAGCTTGAATACAGTGCCAAAAAGGTAGCTCAGGATTTCCCGGGTAGCGGTGCCAAAGTCCCCAAGATTAAATTGATGCATAGCGGCCTCTGCTGCAGCAGCAGCTTTTCTGCATTTTGTCGGGGACTGACTGTACTCGGGGAATATAATTCTGAATAGAGTCTTGGATCAAGACTAGCTTGTAGGAAACGGTGTTATATCATTACATTTCAAAGCTTGTTGGACTGTTGGGAATGTTAGCGTATCGGTATCAGGAAAAAGCGACAGGCGTTGGACCTTAGTCAAAGTTCAGGGTTTTTCGTTAAGAAAACACTTGATGAAGTGCTGATGGTGACTTCGCTCGTAAGTTTACCAGCAACACTGAGGAGTGTTGGATTGATAAGACAACTTACGGGGCTGCTTGTTTTGCCCCATAGTAATAGGCCAATCTATTAAGCCCTGCCCCCAATCCATTAAGACCCGCCCATTACGTATTGACCAATCACAGCTTTGGTTAATGTCCGACAATTCGTCACTGTTTTCAGGAAGAGCCACGTGTCAAAAATTACCATTTTTTCGATTTTGATTTTTTTTTCAATATTTCGCATTGAAACAATGTACTTAACCATATTGACATGTTTCTGTAAGCAAAACATCATTAATTTCTAAGTTACATTAATGTTGCAAGGGGCAGAAATCTCGATAAATGCATTCCGCGTTTTCACGAAGAGCCACATACATTTTGGCCCTTTGAACGTGTACAAAACCCATTGCACAGAAATACGTAAAAGTAGGTCAAATGAGATTTGCGTTTTCATGAAAAGCCACATATCTTTGTTACATTTTCAGCTGCGTGCGCGTACTCACGCGCGCCTATGGAAATACACGTTGAACAGAAAGGGCCAATATGTCGAAAACCTGAATTTGCGTTTTTCACGAAGAGCCACATATCTTTACTAATTAATTTTCACTAATTAACTGCTGTATTAAGTCTTATTGCCGGGTTCATGTAAAAATTCAGCTCTCGTAGAATCGTGTGATGCTTTCCTTGCTGCACAAAGTTGTTGCAAAGTAGTATTTCTTGAAGTTTTAAAATATGAGAAACTTCTTTTGCGACTATCTCGAAAACACTTTTCTTCAAAATCAACATAATGTACTCGAGTATGTGGCTGTTCGTAAAAACGGCGACGAATTGAGCTGCACAAGTTGTCCCACACAGTGGGCGGGGCTTAATGGATCTGTGTTTGGTTTAAGTTAGCATATGACATAATTTGCATGTTACCTCATTTGCATATGACATGTATATCACCCCAGCTCAAGACAATGGCTGGAACTTTTATTGCTTTTTCGGTTTTAGGGTGTCGCTTGTTTTGGTGCTGATTTCTCTTGTACATGAAGGCTTTGTGAGGGCCTGTTAGTGTTTAAGCAACAAACAGTAAAGACTGAAGGCCAGAATAAGATTTTGTTTTAGGGTTTTTTTTAATTTAAAATTTTAATCAATTTCATTCTTTTGTCGTCTTTTACTCAAATAAATGAGTTTTTTTTCCTCAGTGGTTGACTGTTGTATAATTCATGACTTTGTATTACAATGTATTTATTTCTTGGTAAATCCATATACAGAGCTCTGGCGGGTTGTACAGGGAGTAACAGGTTACATGAATTAATATTTTGTTTACGTTTTACAAATATGGATTGTCTCGTACACATGAATACCATCAGGTTTTGAAGATCTTTATTTTTCCCAGCCATACATGTGTTTAAAGGTAGATAGACCATTTGTAGTTTATGCTTCTTCTTTTTTTTCGTTTGAAGCAACAAAAGTGCTCAAAATCTAAAGACGGGTGTTTAATAACTAAACCTGATGAAGTTTTTTTTTCTCTGTGAATGCTGTATATTTCGAGAAAAAAGACCAAACATAATATTCTAGATCTCGATTTAAAATCCAAAGTTGCCGAGTCATATTTTGAATTGTGTCACCCATTCACGGATTCGCACAATTGCAAACCAACTACACATTAGAACACATAGGGGCGCATTCATGGACATTTCCAAAAATGTGTCACTTGACACATCTTTGGAAATGACCTTTTTGTTGTTTTCTTCAAAATGACAGCATGCCAGAAGGAATAATTTCACAGGGAGTTTAGTGCCAGTACCATCTTTAAACCAAGTAAGCTTTTTCACAATAATTTGGTCGGTTACTTTTTTGGCTAGCTTCAAATGGTCCTCTCTACCTTTAAACTGTCCATGTGTGCCCCAAAAACCTGCCTACCACCACGCTTGTAATATAACCATGTAAATACAAAATACCTTGCAACTTTTCTTAAGTGACAGACCACAGAAACTGGTCAATGTTGTTAATGATGTCTTCATGAGTTAGTACAGGGTATATTTCACTAATTTATACGCATCGGGTTTTTAATTTGAAAACGTTAATAGCAGTCGTAGCACACATACATGGTAGGTCTAACTGTTTGACAGTTAGTGTGTGTAGTTGAACTGACATGATTTTTAACACCTCATTTCTACACGAAGGGTCAGAATGGTACAAACCGTACTTCAGGGGGAAAATATAAAAAAAAAGTTTACAAGCATCTCAAAATTGTCATGCAGTTCATGTGGTCATTTTCTATTAATTTATGAGCGATGATTTTCTTCTACGGTCTTTGAATTTTAACAGAAGTATAAGCGTTGGGCAAAAACAAGCTGCTTCATGTGACTTATCAGTAAGCACTGTCGATATTACTCGATTATTCGATGTTATTTTGATATCGATATCGCTGATAGAATTTTTTTTAAATCATATCAGGAATATTGAAAGTGCATCAGATTATCGTCAAAATAAATCTCCCGTTTGTGCTTTTACTTTGTGTTTAACGTCCGCTGAACATGTACAGTCAACTCTCGTTAGTACAAACTTTGTTAATACAAAATTCTGGTTTTAACAAAATAAAGCCTTGGTCCCGACTGTGCATTTATATGCACAATGAATGGGACTGATGTTCCTCTTAATACAAAATTCTGATATAACAAACAATTTGGCTAGGTCCGAACGAGTTTGTTATAACGAGACTCGACTGTATAATGAAATAAAACTCGGCAGCGACTTGTGACTCAAAAATTAAAACATTGCAAAACGCCAAGCTGCGTCGGTTTGTGCTCTGCGTTTGTTGGAATACACGGTCTCCCGAATGTACCTCAAAAGAAACCACCCGTTTTGGACAAACACTCGGTGCTGAGATTTGTTTCTAAAAGTGTGAGCAATATGCTCCAGAGAAAGCCGTGAAAAAATGGGACATAACATTGTTTTTTATAATCAAAGTGTCATGTTTATGGTCTTTAACTTTTTACACGGCCAACCCAGAACTGACTGGACAACGGCCTCAAAACCGACAATGATGATGATGACACGGGACAATCGATATATTGAATATTCTCGATATTGGATATCCGATTCATCGATTATTGAAAATTCTGATATCGACGATGCTTGCTTTTTATTATCGCATCCCATTGGTACAATGTCTTAAGGTGCAACTCAATACAAAAGGAGGAAAATAAAGAGGTGCATTTTTTTTATGCACTACTGGCAAAAACATGAACAGCACTCAGAATGTGTTATTGTTTGAGTTTCGCATTACTGCGATTAAAAATATGGCAGAAACAGTACATCCTTTGCCTTTACTGATGGGGGCAACAATATTCGTTGTGAAGCCTTACAAAAGGTAAGTTCACGCCTTGCTTTCTCAATGTGACATTTGCTGTGTTGACTCCTTTCTCAGTATATTCTATCGTAGGTTGCGTCGGTGGCATTGGCAGGTCTACCGGATGGCCCAGGCTGTCGCTGGGGATGTATCGGTGGGCCATGACCCCCCGGATGATGTCCGGGCTGGTTGATCCTCCGCTTCGGAGCCAAGTACTCAAACATGGACTGGTTGTGCTTGGACAGCATATTGACAAGAGTGCACGGCATCGGGTCGTTCCAGAAGAAGTCGTGATTGAGCGCCTGGTCGGCGTCCGTCCGCGATTTCGGATCCAAGGTCAGGAGTTTGTCGATGAGATCAAGAGCAAACTGATCCTTGACGTACTTCTTGAGGCGATCTTTGACTTTGCGTTTCTGCCCTTGGGGTAGCTCCAGCTTGTGAAACATGTCCAGTTTGGAGACGTCGGGCCAGACGTCCGGCGTGATCGATCCGCAGAGGTGGCTGATGAGCGTCAGCTGGTGTTGCTCAGTGTTGCCTTGCATGATGGGACTCCGCGTCCACATCTCGGCCATGATGCAGCCGGCGCCCCACAGGTCGATGGCCGGGGTGTAGTTCCGCTCGCCCAGGAGCAGCTCGGGGGGACGGTACCACAGCGTCACCACCCGGTTGGTGTACCGGTTCACCTGGCCCGGCTTGGGCATACTGAAGGCTCTCGCGAGACCGAAGTCGCCAAGCTTCAGCTTCCCCTCTTTAGTGATGAAGATGTTGGCGGCCTTCATGTCCCGATGCAGCACCTTGTTACTATGAATGTAGTACAGGCCGTTCAGTAGCTGCTTCATGATTTCCTTGATCTCCCCGAGGGAGAACTGCACGTTGTAGTTGCTGAGGAGCCCGGCCAAATCGTGGACGCAGAACTCAAAGACCAGATAGATGCTCCCCTTGAAACGGTTGTACACTGTTGCTGTCAACAAATGGAAAAAAATAAAACATGTTAACCAAAGTAATACAAAAACTCGGATTAACCAAGGTTCTATACTTTAGACTGTCAAAAAATCTACATGTACTCACTAGCTGAAACATGTCAACAGCTATGCGAGTGTGTCGATTTGCACGGTTGCATCGCAGTTTATCCCGAAATAGTGTTCAAACTTCAAAATAGCAGGGTCAATGTAATTAGAAGATTGTCGTTTCCGAGCAACAAAAATCTTTTTAAGAATTAAGTCTGAGGAGTCCTTAACTCAACAATCGCCTTACAATGTCATGAGGGGCATAAGAGATTAAAAAATTGTAAGATTAAAAAAAAGAAGTACATATAGCTTTGATGAATTCAAATGTCGAGCGCATTGCAGCTCACCTTTAGTGCGGCATATTTCAAGCAGGGACACTACGTTCTCATGTTTCAGAAGCTGAAGAATTTTGATCTCTCGCAGTGCTGTGATGGGGAACTGTAATGTAAAAAAAAAATGTTAATTTAATTTAAAAAAATCAAGATCAAAATCCTCCAAGTGCCTCCATGTAAAAATGTGGATACTGCCAAAATCCTCCAAATTCATCCATTATAGTTCGAGAGGTGACCACTGCCTAAATCTTTAAAAATCCTCCTTCAATCGCTGTCAATTTGTTGAGGCAGTGTGGATGAAATCCTGAAGCAGTGCCGACTAACTGTATCAAGAATAATTTAGGACTAAATTTACTCGAGGCAAAGCATAAACACCACAAGTTCTAGTATAAATCCTTGACACAATGCGTCCCAAATCAACTGCATGTACACATTTCTGCGACAAAGCCTCAATCCTTTGAAATCCTCCGCTTATACAAAGAAGATTTTTGAAGATTTGGGAGGGTTAAGTTTACTTACCCCTTCTTTTTCATTCTCCATGAGCACTTTCTTCAGAGCAACAACCGCCTTCGTTTTCCGGTTTTCTGCCTTGAAAACCTCCCTAATGAGAACAAATTTGAAAAGAAAAGACGGTGAGGTTTAGGGACACATTTGTTTCCGGTGCTACTTGATCGTGTTGATTGTGCAAAAACAGGAAAAACAGGTTCCTAAAAGAATATTTTTTTGTTACGCAGTGGCTATCCTTGTGGCACCCATAACGTGATTTCAACTATTATTGGTATGGAATGAATTGGTTCCCTGACCCTTTTCAACTAGTATTCAACGTCAAGGTCCTATCATTTAACCAAATGGTTGTCAGACTTCATTTCTCTTTTAAATTCCTCCGAAGCCACGGATTACGAAGATGAATATGAAATCTACTTATACAGAACAAAAAGAACGATATGATAAAAAAAAAACGTGGTACATCTTGTACCCACATCCCTGGCACAGTACTAATTCCAGTACCAGACCATGGTTTTACCATGGAGGAAGGAATTAACGGTTTTACATACATGACTTATTCAATTTTACAAACACAAACATCATGCTTCATTGGCCTAAACGTGTAAATGTAACAATCGATATACATTTTAACCCGAAAAGAATGTTTCTGTTTTCTCCATAAATCATATATCATCTCAGTGAAGGTCAGTCATTGCAACAGTGATGATCAGACATGAATCTGGGACTGAGAAACATTTCCAATTTTGTTAGAAAATACTTCGAAAATTGTATTGACTCTCCATAGACTTTGTACACAACCGCAAGGAAGTACATGTAGCTTCAGGTTGCAACATTCTTTCCGAATAAATTATTGTTCCCTTACATCTACATCTACATCTACGCGGGTACTCAGCAAAGTCCACTTCTGGATGTTAACGCCTTACCCAAACGTTCCCTGTCCTATCTTGGCCAATTTCTCATATTTTGAGACCTCCTCGCAGTATGGGAATTCCAAGGGATCACGTATATATTCTGCCATATTCATTACAGCGATCACTTTTTATCGAAGCATATCCAAAAACATCAGTTGCGATCACACTTCACAGCTAGCTCCGGATCCGATAAATAAATAATGGTCATGTACAAGTGCGCCCTCAACGGCCGGCTGGCTACGTTTTTGACACGGCCTTCCCATAATGCACCACGAAATCCCATTTTCGTTCGCGATAGGAAATGGGAAATGGGAATCGTTATTCGTTTTTCTTTCGAGTTGGGAAGTGGGAATCGTTATTCGTTTTTCGTTACGCTGTCGAGTTGGGAATTGGGAATCGTTATTCGTTATTTGTTTTCCGTTTCGATGTCGAATTCGGAATTGGGAATCGTTATTCGTTATTCGTTTTCCGTTTCGATGTCGAATTCGGAAGTGGGAATCGTTATTCGTTTTTCATTTTGCTGTCGCGTTGGAAAATGGGAAATCTCACCACGTTCCGTTTTTCTTTTTTTAAAAGGACATGGGAAGTGGGTTTTGTTAATCCGTTTTTCTATTTTAAAGGAACTTGGGAATTGGGTTTTGTTTTATCCGTTTCTAACCGTACCGTTAGCCACCGGTCGACGGCACACGTGTTTCGTCCGCCATTTCAATTCTTCGCGGGCGTGGAGGTTTGAACTGGCGACAACCGTCACGAAAGTCAAAGTAGGTTTGCTATTTCCTGCCCGAAAACGTTACTGTCATGCATTACATGCTATTAACCAAAAGCCACCGAGTGGCACTGACCACAGAGTTACAAATTTTGGGGAATTTCAGGTCAGAATAAAGGGTAAATTTTGGGGCCAAATTGTCGGTACAATTTTGAGTAAGTTAGCCATGATTGTGCGTAGCGGTTTAAAAATGGCGGAGTCCCTAAAAAAAAAAACGGACTCCGCAAAAATGTTCCTTTTAATCCCCCTACTTTTATTCAAATCCAGATGATACCTCATAGTCATAACGTGCAGCAGTCATTCTCGAAGTAAATGATCGACTTGAAACTGAACAGTTTAATTTTAAAATATGAAAAAAAGTTGAAGATTTTGGTGGGTTCTCGTGTCATTGCTGTGTTGTGTTTGGTGCGTGCTTGTGCCGCCCTGCGCCATATCAGGGGTGTGAAATTTTAAATTTAAGCTGATTTCGGCTTTTTTATTTTGGATATCCCCTTTTGGAAAGATTTCCATATCTGGCAGCACAAACCCTAGTATGAGACTGGTCTGTTTTCTCAGTAAATACTTAAAAATTTGCCCTGCTAAGTTTGAATTTTTAGGACATGTTATCACTTTCTGATGGCTGATAGGTCTCTCAGTGAAGGGGAAAAAATAGTGATGACCAGTTATGGGAATCTTTCCCAGCTTTTTTCCCCCACTTGCTCAGCTGTGGGAGATTTCCAAAGTTAAGCATTTTTTCACCTTTTTTTCAAGTAGTTGCAGCTCTTTTATTGGAAAGATTTCCATGATATAAGAAGTTCACTCAACACCCTGTGTACAAACCCTATGAGAGTGGACTGAACAAATTGTGTTTTCTAAGAATGTGCTTGTATTTTCTCACTGCTCAAATTGACTTTGATGACATGAAATTGCTATCTTGGGGCTTGTTAGTCAATACAGAGGGAAATTAGTGAACTTCGTATATGGAAATCTTTCCCTTTTTTTATCAGTGGTCATTCACACCCCTGTCCTCATCTATAGTCGAATTTTTAATTGTTTCCCACAGCAGTTTGGTTTGTGATCTCAAGTAAGGCCTCTTTCAACCTGCATGAGACCATCGAAAGAAGTTTACAAGCCTGTCATCTACTAGTGTTACGGACCAAGGCCTACAGACCGCTCAAGTCAAGGTAGGGGACACAATTTGAAGTTAACAATTGTTTTTTTTTTGTTTTTTTATAAAAAGATAATTTGTCAGGTGCCCGGCAGAAGGGCATTATGAGCATTCTAACGCAACAAATAATTTTCCAGAAAACTGCATTGAAAGGTTCCGAAAATGTTTAAATTTCATTAAAATAGGGGCAGTTTTTTTGCATATATGACTTTTTGCTGGGAACATTTTTGCGATTGCGCGCTATTGCCTAAGGGCATATGTACAAATGCCCTTCTGCCGGGCACACGACGAACTACTGGTGTAGTAGCATTAATTTTTTTTATGTACAAAACTGCCCAGGTGGGTTGAACTCCCCCAAAGTTCTGACAATTTATCCTGGTGGATCTTCCATATCACATTCTATATCACATTTCCCTTTCAAAATAAAAAGTGCGTCATTTCCTTTTGCCCAACTCTTCAAAATCCTTGATAATTAAATACTGAGATGTATTCTTTTAACATCAAGATGTATTTTTGAACCACATTTAGTGAAAAGTCCGAGTCCTTGCCTTTTTTGTTTCAATTTTGGCTAAGAACCTCCAAACTTCGGAAAGATGCCCAAAAGGGCCCTGAAACACACAAAATCCTACCCTTTTTTCTAATAATTTATTATTTAATTGGAAATCATTAAAATTATGCTGGAATGATTTCTGAAATCTTTTCCTCTTGCAACAGCATTTTCTAAAATGTGCTTTGTAGAAATAAATTGTACATTTTTCTGTAGGGTTTTTGTTTACCTACCTACCTACCCATACCGACTCTATATTCAAATGCCAAGTAATCGGAAGCAGAACTATTTTTTTCAGCCAGAAGCCCAAGCCAGCCAGCCAGCCAAGCCAGCCAATTTGCCAGGGAGGGGAGCCAGCCAGCCAGCCAGCCAGCCAGCCAAGCAAGCCAGCCTGCCGGCAAGCCGGGGAGCCAGCCAACCAGCCAGCAAGCCGGCAGGCTGGTCAGCCAGCCAGCCTGCCAACCAGCAAGCAAGCCAAGCCAGCCAGCCTGCCAGGTAGCCGGGGACTGGGCAGCCAGCCTGCCGAGCCAGCCAGCCTGTTGGCAAGCCGGGGAGCCAGCCAACCAGCCAGCAAGCTGGCAGGCTGGTCAACCAGTCAGCCTGCCAACCAGCCTATCAATCAGCAAGCCAAGCTAACCAGCCAGCCTGCCAGGGAGCCGGGGACTGGGCAGCCAGCCTGCCAAGCCAGCCAGCCTTCTGGCAAGCTGGGGAGCCAGCCAGCAAGCCGGCAGGCTGGTCAGCCAGCCAGCCTGCCAACCAACCTGCCAACTAGCAAGCCAAGCCAACCAGCCAGCCTGCCAGGGAGCTGGGTAGGCAGGCAGTCTGTCAAGCCAGCCAGCCTGGCAGGGAGCCGCTGAGCCAGCCAACTAGCCAAGCCAGCCAGCCTGCCAAGGAGCCGGGAATTATGGCAGCCAACCAGCCAAGCCAGCCAGCCTGCCGGGGAGCCAGGGAGCCAGCCGAGCCAGCCAGCCAGCCTGCCAGCCAGCTAGCCTGCCAGCCAGCCAGCAAACACACACGCCCAGGAACAACTTAGGCCCAACTACAGTTTGCAAGTGGAGTCGTTCGATGGATTGTTCAGAGTGAGTTAGACTAAAGATGTTTATTCATGTCTGTGCTCCCTCTCCTATAATTGTGTGTGCAACTGGGCAAATGCTTGAATGCCATGGCAGGCAAATTCCAACAAATCTGTCTAAAAAGTTGTAATGTTTTATTTAAATATGAAATATAATTTGGGGGGTTTGGGTTCTGCTTTTTTTTGACTCACCCTGAAGAGATAATGGCAAAAGAGCTTAAACTATTTTATAAAAAATAATAGTTTATTAATATGTACCCTTTATGCTTCCTTTTCTCTGGAGGTTTTGTTCAAGACGTCTTCAAGCAGAAATGTCTTGAAGGACACTGGCTAAGAACAAGATACACACTTCATGAGGCTACACCATGAGGCTTTTCTCCAAACCGTGATGTCTGGTTTTAGAACATTTTAAATTTAATTTGTCTGGACTGTCAAGTTTGAAATGAAATTTACCTTTAAAACTAGCAAACAGTCGAAATCAGTGAAAAATCAACTTTTCTTCATTAAAATTGATTATATTTGCCCAAATATTCGATACTGCTTGATGGGTAGTGACCGAAATGGGTGTCAAAAGGCATTTCTGGTTCGTTTCCAAAAAAGCTTTTCACCAAAAATCGTCCAAACATGTAAGGGAGTAAACCCCCTTACCATTTTCCCCCCAATTTTGCCTGGAAAATTATTGCTCTAAAGTTGCAAGATGCCCAGTGTTTCCTATAACACATTTCTGCATGTTTCCCCCCAAATCAATAATTTTTGCCCCAAAAAATTCAAAATTGTTTGTTTGATGAACACTGAAATCTTGCATCAAAAGGTGTTTCTGGGTTGTTTGAAGAAAAATCATTTTTGGACCAAATTTAGTGGGAAAAATGCAAGTTTAACCCCTTACCATTTTAATGAAATTTGTTTAAAGGTTGCTTTTTATTTTATTATGACAATCGCTCAGCTTTTGATGCAAGACAAACATATTTTTTTACTCCACTTGCTCATTAATAATTAAGGAGATTCATTCCAAAAAAAGGCGGTGAAAAAAACATGTATAGTTTGTACTGCTTTTCATTAGCACAACATGTATTTTGAATAACAAGTTTACTCCGTTAAAGTTACTTGTATGACATTCTGAAATATTTGACCACAATATTGTTAATGAAAATGGCATTCAGTTTACTTGATTATTGGTGTCAGAAATTCAGTAATACTACAACTTTATACAATATAAATCAAAACGATTGTTTATAAGAACTTTGTAATTAGCTATATATTTAATAACAGCTGCTGAACTGTTTTAATTTGATGTCGAAAAGCAAGTACTGGAATAAATAAATTGAACTGAAACCAGTATTCAGTGGGTGTTGGTTTTTTTTGGCGGGGGAGGGTTCCCTACATGCAGGCATTTGTCAAAGAATAGAACCAGTGGCTATGTAATTATGACAAAAATAATACAAATATTGTACAGAGTGGATAAAAAAAGGCAACCGAGATATTATTGCTAATTGGAAGAGAAGTAGGGCACATATGTGAATCAAAGGGAGATATCTTCTGTTAGGATTGAATCTCTTTAAAATGACACCCTGATGTCATTACATTCACGGTTGACTGAGCAGTGACCAATTTTATGAAACGTGGCCCACTTTTCATGATGAAATCTCTTTTTTTCGACTCTGTGACATGACACCTGTGACAAATTACACCACAAAAACCACAAATGAAAAGTCGCGCGATTCTCTATAAATAGAACCTTTCACAAAATTGGTCAATTTAAGGAAATTGCAGGCGCTCCGTATTTAATGTCTTCAATTTATTAAAAAAAGAGGGCGCGCTACATAAACACACTGCTCACCGCGCGCCGACTTTGTGTCCATGCATTCGCGATGTAAACAAAGTTTGTAACGTCGAAAACTCAAGATACACACATTGCACTGAAATGAAATTACGTCCAATATTTAGCCATGATATTAATTGGACACAAGAATCTCGAAAATTGACAGGAACTGAAAATTGCAGTGTAAGGACACTCCCTATTTTATCTAGGGGCGATATATAACGGTCGCCGACCCTATTCAGAGATACCAATCGTTGACGGCACTTCATCAGGCGTATTTTTTGGGGATAAATTTGCACACTAATTCGTCAGTTTATGGGGACTACATAATGGATTCACATAATTAACAAGTTGATTTAAAGGTTAATTGTTTGTTATTTTTTAAAGACTTCTGCCAACGTGGATCATGATCAAACGAAGTCGGCATTGTGAGACAATAACTCTAGAACAACACAGTGCACTGAATTGAATTTTTTTCCAATAATTGTCCACGATATAGGACACAAACCTGTCGAAAATCAAAGTGAACGCGCGAGGAATCAATGTAATATGTTTTAAAGAAAAAACAGTTTATTTATCGTGAAAACTCAATCCGAATTCAAGTCACTTTTAGGCCTAATGGAACAAAAATATAACACTCTTTGTGGAGACGATAACTCAAGAAAAACAAATTGCATTGAACTGATATTGCGTCCCATAATTAACTTTGATAAACGACATAATTAGTTTCAAATTCGACTTAAAATTGTTTCAAATTTTCCCCTTGATTTAAAATTATCTCAGTGATAAATTTGGAGAAGAAAAATAGCTGATGAAAATGAGCAGCGACGACGTGGATTCGAACCAGGGATCTTGTATCCATAGCTCATCTCGCTATCCACTAGGCTACTGTGTGGTAGCTTGACGACAACCGTTCTTTAACATGCTTTAATGTATTGTAACTAGTTGAGTAACTAACAACAATGCTGTTGATGGCATTGTCCGTTTCATGCATAAACATAATTTTCCCATCGAAACTACTGAATTATTCATGACATTGCCCCTAACCCTCCTAGGAATAAAAATTACGCGTACAGGCTACGGGCGACCGTTGTTGAGCGCCCCCAGCGGTAAACCGCTACGGGCGACTATTGATGAGCGCCCCCAGCGGTACGTACCTCTAGGGGCGACTGTTGTTGGTCGCCTCCAGCGGTATACCGCTACGAGTACCTCTACGGGCGACTGTGTTGGTCGCCCCCAGCGGTATACCGCTACAGGCGACTATTGTTGGTCGCCTCCAGCGGTATACCGCTACGGGCGACTATTATTGAGCGCCCCCAGCGGTACGTACCTCTAGGGGCGACTGTTGGTCGCCTCCAGCGGTAGGAATACCTCTAGGGGCGACTGTGTTGGTCGCCCCCAACGTTTGTACCTCTAGGGGCGACTGTTGTTGGTCGCCTCCAGCGGTATACCGCTACGAATACCTCTAGGGGCGACTGTGTTGGTCGCCCCCAGCGGTATACCGCTACAGGCGACTATTGTTGGTCGCCTCCAGTGGTATACCGCTACGGGCGACTATTATTGAGCGCCCCCAGCGGTACGTACCTCTAGGGGCGACTGTTGGTCGCCTCCAGCGGTACGAATACCTCTAGGGGCGACTGTGTTGGTCGCCCTCAGCGGTATACCGCTACGGGCGACTGTTGTTGGTCGCCTCCAGCGGTATACCGCTACGGGCGACTATTATTGAGCGCCCCCAGCGGTACGTACCTCTAGGGGCGACCGTTGGTCGCCTCCAGCGGTACAAATACCTCTAGGGGCGACTGCGTTGGTCGCCCCCAGCGGTAGTACCTCTAGGGGCGACTGTTGTTGGTCGCCTCCAGCGGTATACCGCTACGAATACCTCTAGGGGCGACTGTTTTGGTCGCCCCCAGCGGTATACCGCTACGGGCGACTGTTGTTGGTCGCCCCCAGCGGTAGTACCTCTAGGGGCGACTGTTGTTGGTCGCCTCCAGCGGTATACCGCTACGAATACCTCTAGGGGCGACTGTTTTGGTCGCCCCCAGCGGTATACCGCTACGGGCGACTATTGAGCGCCTCCAGCGGTACAAATACCTCTAGGGGCGACTGTGTTGGTCGCCCCCAGCGGTAGTACCTCTAGGGGCGACTGTTGTTGGTCGCCTCCAGCGGTATACCGCTACGAATACCTCTAGGGGCGACTGTTTTGGTCGCCCCAGCGGTATACCGCTACGGGCGACTGTTGTTGGTCGCCTCCAGCGGTATACCGCTACGGGCGACTATTATTGAGCGCCCCCAGCGGTACGTACCTCTAGGGGCGACCGTTGGTCGCCTCCAGCGGTACAAATACCTCTAGGGGCGACTGTTTTGGTCGCCCCCAGCGGAAGTACCTCTAGGGGCGACTGTTGTTGGTCGCCTCCAGCGGTATACCGCTACGGGCGACTGTTGTTGGTCGCCTCCAGCGGTATACCGCTACGGGCGACTATTATTGAGCGCCCCCAGCGGTACGTACCTCTAGGGGCGACCGTTGGTCGCCTCCAGCGGTACAAATACCTCTAGGGGCGACTGCGCTGGTCGCCCCCAGCGGAAGTACCTCTAGGGGCGACTGTTGTTGGTCGCCTCCAGCGGTATACCGCTACGAATACCTCTAGGGGCGACTGTGTTGGTCGCCCCCAGCGGTATACCGCTACGGGCGACTGTTGTTGGTCGCCTCCAGCGGTATACCGCTACGGGCGACTATTATTGAGCGCCCCCAGCGGTACGTACCTCTAGGGGCGACCGTTGGTCGCCTCCAGCGGTACAAATACCCCTAGGGGCGACTGTTTTGGTCGCCTCCAGCGGTATACCGCTACGAATACCTCTAGGGGCGACTGTGTTGGTCGCCCCCAGCGGTAGTACCTCTAGGGGCGACTGTTGTTGGTCGCCTCCAGCGGTATACCGCTACGGGCGACTATTATTGAGCGCCCCCAGCGGTACGTACCTCTAGGGGCGACCGTTGGTCGCCTCCAGCGGTACAAATACCTCTAGGGGCGACTGCGTTGGTCGCCCCCAGCGGTAGTACCTCTAGGGGCGACTGTTGTTGGTCGCCTCCAGCGGTATACCGCTACGAATACCTCTAGGGGCGACTGTTTTGGTCGCCCCCAGCGGTATACCGCTACGGGCGACTGTTGTTGGTCGCCTCCAGCGGTATACCGCTACGGGCGACTATTATTGAGCGCCCCCAGCGGTACGTACCTCTAGGGGCGACCGTTGGTCGCCTCCAGCGGTACAAATACCTCTAGGGGCGACTGCGTTGGTCGCCCCCAGCGGTAGTACCTCTAGGGGCGACTGTTGTTGGTCGCCTCCAGCGGTATACCGCTACGAATACCTCTAGGGGCGACTGTTTTGGTCGCCCCCAGCGGTATACCGCTACGGGCGACTGTTGTTGGTCGCCCCCAGCGGTAGTACCTCTAGGGGCGACTGTTGTTGGTCGCCTCCAGCGGTATACCGCTACGAATACCTCTAGGGGCGACTGTTTTGGTCGCCCCCAGCGGTATACCGCTACGGGCGACTGTTGTTGGTCGCCTCCAGCGGTATACCGCTACGGGCGACTATTATTGAGCGCCCCCAGCGGTACGTACCTCTAGGGGCGACCGTTGGTCGCCTCCAGCGGTACAAATACCTCTAGGGGCGACTGTTTTGGTCGCCTCCAGCGGTATACCGCTACGAATACCTCTAGGGGCGACTGTGTTGGTCGCCCCCAGCGGTATACCGCTACAGGCGACTATTGTTGGTCGCCTCCAGCGGTATACCGCTACGGGCGACTATTATTGAGCGCCCCCAGCGGTACGTACCTCTAGGGGCGACTGTTGGTCGCCTCCAGCGGTACGAATACCTCTAGGGGCGACTGTTTTGGTCGCCCCCAGCGGTACGTACCTCTAGGGGCGACTGTTTTGGTCGCCCCCAGCGGTATACCGCTATTGTTGAGCGCCCCCAGCGGTTGCTCCTATAGGTGCCTTAAGAATAACACAAAAATAAAGAAACTGGTCCAAAATCGTTATTTTCAATCAATTATTTATTTATCCTTAAAAGCTCTTATGAAAGCAAACGAAAAATTATTAACGTGTTATCTAACATCAAGAAGCCATATTTGCATGAAAGGAAATTATATAATATAATTAAAAGTGTAAGGCTAACCCCAATTTTTTTTCCCCAATTTCTGCAACAAAAACCCCCCAAAAACCAGTTGTCCAAAAATTGCAGGAAAGATACCCAAAGGTCCCTTAAACACATTTTTACAGATTTGCTAGACGTTTCAAATTTAGTTTAAAAAATGTAAGGTTAACCCCTTAAAATTTTAAAGAAACTTGGTCAAAAATTGCCTTTTCTTTATTAAAACCTTGGTCACCTGTTAATGCCAGATTAAATGATTTTTCTACTCCAAATGCTGATCAATTATGTTTTACATTTTGTACTGATTTTCATTAGCCATATTCTGAATAACACAAAAACTGTTCAAAAGTATCTTCCAGTCAATAATTTACTTATACAAAAAAGCTCTTATGAAACCACATGAAGAGTTTAAAAACATGTTATCTTGCATCAAAAAAAAATTCTGAGTCGTTTCAAGAAAAAGTCAATTTTCGGCCAATTTTAATTTAAAAAATGTAAGGCTAACCCGTGCAATTTTTGTCAATTTTGGCCTTAAAATGAAGTTGCTCAAAAATTGCAGGAAAGATGCTCCAGGGTTCCTAAAACACAATCCTACACATTTTCTGGATATACGTGCCATTTAGAAGAAACGGTGGCTACAAATTCAGTCACAAATTCTCGGTTTTTTTATCAAACAATTGGCTATTTTTGCCCATTTCTTCCGAATTCTGGATGTATGCATACTGAAATGTGTTCCTCTTGCTGTTGTGAGTCGTTTGCATAAAAGTCACTTTTTAGCATAATTTTATTCAAGAGGTAAGGCTAACCCCTTGCAATTTTTGTAAATTTTGGCCAAAACTTGAACTTGCTTTAAAGTTGTAGAAACAACGCTAAAGGTACCCTAGAACACATTCCAATTCGATTTCGGGAAAGAAAATGTCAACCAAAATTTACGGTAAAATTTACGGTAAAATCTTCCAAATATTGGGTGTTTGACTATTGATTGCCGCTCTTCTTATCTCCAAAGAAAGTTTTGCATTATTTGGAGAAAAGTGAATTTTGACCGAATTCAGTAAAAAACGGTAAAGCTAACCCCTTACAATTTTTTTACATTTTGGCAGATAAATAGAGTTGCTCAAAACTTGAAGGAAAGATGCCCAAAGGGCCCTTAAACACATTCCTACATGTTTTCTGGACAGTTGAGTCCATCAAAAAAAAATGGTAGGGATAAGATCAGTCCAAAAATATCAATTTTTAACCGAAAAATGGATTATTTGTGCCCAATTCTTCCAAATTCTGGATTGATGAATACTGAAATGTGTTCCTCTTGCACCAAGGGGTATTTCTGAGTCGTATGCAAAAAAAGACAATTTCTGACCACAATTTAGTGAAAAATGTAAGGTTTACCCCTTGCTATTTCAAATTTTGGCTGAAAAAATTTGAACACGTCTGTTGCCCCGAATTCTACATGAAGGATACCTTCAGGAACCTTTAAAACAGTTTCCCTGCCAAATGTACCTTTTAACAGAAAAATACCGTGAAATAAAACTGGGAAAAAAGCAGTATTAAAATATAATTATTTTTATCCATAAATCCCTCATTTTGCTCAAAATGAGGAATTCATTGGTCAAAACTTATTCCAACATGATTATCTTGCATGAACAAATATTTCACCAAATTAGTAATAATTATAAGGTTAACCCTTTACATACGCGGGGTGAAAAAGGCACCCTCAGCTTCACCTCTGGTGCCATTTCCCGCCGAGGATGTACAAAATCATTTTTTTTTAACATCGAAACAGACAATTTGTTTTGGTTATACCATGATATATATGTTTATATATATTTATAGAGTCTTTAAGAACTAACAATATGGTTATCATAAATGTTATTTTTGTCAAGACAGGTTTTCTCTGTACTGACACCCCTACGAGTTCAATTGAACAGTCCAATGCGCGCACGCCCCTGGGTACACTGCCAACGTTGCGCCCAGGGTGTATATCGGTGCTGCAGAAAACAGTGAGAACATAATTATTCAAAAAGTCTTTGAGACAGACCACGCTATAGTTATCGGACAACATGAGGTGATGTGCTTTGCGGAGTCAATGATGTCGTTACGCATAAACTACTGAAACACGTCACATGACCAGTTATCAGTCAATTAAAATCCATTATTTCCATTTTCTAATAAACTGTTATAGTGCCAAGCCTCAATATGTGATGTTATCAAGCTAAATGAATTGTTTGTCAACCCTGGTCAATCATTTGTTCTAAGATTTGAATAGAGCACAATCCCAGCATTACTGCTGTGAAAACCGCATGCTGATGGCATCTTTAGGTCAAAAATTATGGAAGTCGGAACACCAACAGATGTGATGAAGTGATGTGATGAAGTGGCCATATTTTGTCCTGAGATGAAAATTCCCGACAAACGACTCATTTAGCTTGATCGCATCACATATATACACTCAGGGAGACAGGCAATATTAGGCAAATTTCATTAATTTAATTAATTTCTATACCCCATCCAACCAAAGTAGCATTGTCTCCCCTAAATCACACACAGTCTGGTCGACAACCTGTTGCAGCATTATCCAAATGGGTGAAGTCAAGGGACAGCCTCTTCATTTGTGCTTCCATCCTTATACAGCATCCTTCCATTTCCTTAGCTTCTCCGCCGCTTTTTCTATGGTGCTGTCTTCCTGTAATTTTGCAAATAAAAACAAAAACAACACTTAAAAATTGTCGCAGGCAATGAAACGATCGTCAGCGATTGTTTTCTTGCATTCAAAACATTTTCTGGCAGAATAATTTCACAGAATATTTAGTATCAGTCCTATATCCATTTCGAGGCCAGAATTTGTCGTCATCTTTTGGTAGATGTGTTTATGGGTACCGGTAGTTAACAATATTCCTACATGCCTGTTTTTATGAATGACACTAACAATAGCCAAGTTCATGAGATGGAATTTCGCGTCGGGGTGATGTAAATCAATTATGTTTTGCCCTTCACTGACGTACAAACACTGTATACTCAGTGTGTTTCCTCCCAAGTGACAGTTGGAAAAAATCGCTCGGGTGGGACTCGAACCCATGACCTCCTGCTTTCTAGTGCAGACGTCTTACCACTCGACCACCGAGCTAACGGGATCTGTTGGCTGGTTCGAATCTGGGTAGCCTTCTAATTCGAGATCAGAGTAGTCTTGAATAGCCAGGTTCTTAATCTAATTGTTACCCAACAGCACAAAACCAGTCACTTGGCCCTAATATTGCAAATTCGAATTTTGGGCTCCTTGAAAAGTACATTGAATAATCTTTCCAAAGATGTATAGAATTTGTGAATCAGACAAAAATCTGACCAACTTTAATATAGGTATTTTTAGTTCATATAAAAAAAACTTAATATCTTTATTGTTCAAGTTTCCCAAATAGACTCATTGGAAAACTTAAAATCAACTTTTGGTAATTGTTTTCCTGTACAATGTATCACAGGCTGTACCTCAAATTACGGTTTTGCGACTGTTTTTGTGCTGGAGGGTCACACATTTATGATAAGTAATAATTTGCTTTACCTTGATGAAGCAGAAGCGAATGTACTTCTCTCCGAAGGCTCGGTGTTCCTCACAATAGAAGGCACTGCAGGGGATCGTGGCAACACCCTGGAGAATTCAGAGGGTCAAGGTTTGACTCTATTAACATCCAGAATGTGAATGTGTATGAAGCATTGTTGCTGTGGACAGACTGTCACTTGTAACTTAGCCTAGTTGTAGGCTGGTGCAGAGCGTCGGGCAGTGCCATCCTATAGGATTACCAGGCAATTGGGCTTAATCTGGCACACTGGGTTTACCAGTTGACAGATACATGTACGTCTACCAGTGAGTAGCCACTCTGAATCACTTGAACAGAACTGTGTGCAGTCTCGGACCAGCGTTAGGCTTGCCTTGTTTTGTTATTACAAAAATAATGACTGTTTATGAGTGCAATGGTAAGAACAATTTCATGAAATGACAGATGGAATGTTCAAACTGAGTGGAATGGAGCATTTCATCCGTCACCAAATGAAATTACTTCTTCCTTTGCAAGAATGTGAAATGGTCATAATTTGTTTTATAGACAAATCAGACGGCAACCATTTTCTGCGGTGGCACCAGGCTTGCGCGAGTCGCGCTCCTTCAACCAATAGGAATACCGAAATGGGCGTGCGCCTCGTCTTTAGGAACGCGTGCAGCATGCACATGAGCTTGACACCACCGCAGTATTCTAATTTTGGTCATCGGAATCCACGATACAACGCCTGAATGAATTCTCCTCCTCTGATTAAAGTGTGGCTGTTCAATAGAACTGCTATTTCCTGCGGAACAGAACTTCTATTCTTGCGGTGTGACCGAGCCATGGGTTGGGACGAATAATTCAATGGCATGTGATCAACTACCCACCAATCAGATGACAGGGATTTATTCGGGCATTGTATAATGTGTTTTAGTTCTTGCAAGTAACGATGCTTACCAGGTTCCTTGTTATCCATCGGACGATCTTGTAATCTCTCGGGCCCTCACCAGAATCTGACAAATCCAAATCTGTGGTGGAAAGGAAAGAAAAAAATACCAAATCCATTTGTTTTGTAAGCTTAAAAAAGAGGTAGTGTGGCAGGGATGACAAATTTATTTCATCGGTTCTTTCATAGTCATTACTTGATACTACAATGAAACCAAGGATTTAATAACATACAGTGTACGATTTGCCCTTCACCTACATAACTTTACATGTTCTAAATTCTATGCGTTATTCAATTAAGCAATCTAATTTTTCCATTGATAAAATTGTTAATTACAAATAAATGTTTTTGAAGAAATGGTACTCTGCGCTGATCGAAGTGTTGTAGTAGAATCCATTTCCATAAGTATGAGTCAAAAATGTGTACTTTAAAACAAGGACAAGTACAAGTACTTCGCAACGAGTATGAGTACTAGTACTTTGTAACAAGTACAAGTACGAGTGCTTTGCAACAAGAATTAGTACGAATTCTTTATAACAAGTCAAAAACTTTGTAACGAGTACGACTTATTTGCAACAAGTATGAATACTTTGCAACGAGTATGAGTACTTTGCAACAAGCAACGAGTAAGAGTACTTTGCAACAAGCAACGAGTATGAGTACTTTGCAACTAGCAACGAGTATGAGTACTTTGCAACAAGCAACGAGTATGAGTACTTTGCAACAAGCAACGAGTATGAGTACTTTGCAGCAAGCAACGAGTATGAGTACTTTGAAACAAGCAACGAGTATGAGTACTTTGCAACAAGCAACGAATATGAGTACTTTGCAGCAAGCAACGAGTATGAGTGCTTTGCAACAAGCAACGAGTATGAGTGCTTTGCAGCAAGCAACGAGTATGAGTACTTTGAAACAAGCAACGAGTATGAGTACTTTGCAGCAAGCAACGAGTATGAGTACTTTGAAACAAGCAACGAGTATGAGTACTTTGCAACAAGCAACGAGTATGAGTACTTTGCAACAAGCAACGAGTATGAGTACTTTGCAACAAGCAACGAGTATGAGTACTTTGCAGCAAGCAACGAGTATGAGTACTTTGAAACAAGCAACGAGTATGAGTACTTTGCAACAAGCAACGAGTATGAGTACTTTGCAGCAAGCAACGAGTATGAGTGCTTTGCAACAAGCAACGAGTATGAGTGCTTTGCAACAAGCAACAAGTATGAGTACTTTGCAATGAGCATGAGTACTTTTGCAACGAGTACGAGTACACGTACAACAATGTGTGATTTTTTTTTGCAAATACAAGTACTAGGAGGTCAAGGGAATTCTCATGAGACTACTACGAGTATATGGTACAAAAAAATTACATGAGTGTGAGTGTTACAACGCTGACTGACGGAGCATCTTGAGTACCAACCTAAGTGTGAGACGTTGGCCAACATGAAGTAGCTTCCCTGAGGCATGATGGGTGATAGACCAATGTCTCGCAGCAGACCAGCCAGCTTGTCTCGCTTGACTTCCAGTTCCTTGGCTAGGCTCGTCAGGTAGCAGTCAGGCTGGCCCAGACGAGACAATTCTAGCTCCAGGCAATGCGCTACGGCTTCCTGTGGTCAGAACAACATTCTGTTATCGTTTCATAAAGGAAAGGGACTATTGATTGTATAGGAAAAAAAAAAATAGGGCAAGGTATTTTTAGAAAACAATCTGTGAGAAATAAGTAGGGCAATAACTTTATGTATGAAAAACTGATTCTGTTAAAGGTAAGGGGAGAATGCTAACTTAAGCGGGTGGTAACTTGAGGTTTACCTCAAGGTTCTACAAGGTTTTACTAGGTTTCATGAGGTTCTACGAGAGTTTATGAGGTTTCATGAGGTTCTACAAGGTTTTACTAGGTTTCATGAGGTTCTACGAGAGTTTATGAGGTTTCATGAGGTTCTACAAGGTTTTACTAGGTTTCATGAGGTTCTACGAGAGTTTATGAGGTTTCATGAGGTTCTATAAGATTTCATGTCGTTTTATGAGGTTTCATGAGGTTCTACGAGAGTTTGAGGTTTCATGAGGTTCTACAAGATTTCATGAGGCTTTATGAGGTTGTACAAGGTTTTAAGATGGTTTACAAGGTTTCAAGAGATATCTCAAGGCTCATCACTAGCTTACCTGTAACGGTGTGGGCGACGTGTAACTGCAATTCTGACCAACGGTTTTCAGACAATCCACGAGGTTTTGTGGTCCTATGGCCCAACCGAGCTGTAAACAGAAAAACCAAGGCCTCATCAGTATTAACAGATATTACTGCTTAGCTGACCAATTCATACTTCACACGATATGCCAATGCAAAGCAAATTGGATATCATGAAACGATCACTTCAAATTTGCCTAAGTTTAATTGTGCTAGGGGGATGTGTGACCAAGTAGTGAGGGTTCATGGCTCATGATCAGAGGGTCCGGGGTTTGAATCCAGCTGCTGGTTATATGTTGTGACCTTGCGCAAGCCGCTTCACTCCCACTTGCCTCTCTCCACCCAGGAGTATAAATGGGTACTGGCATTAGCTGGGGAGTAACCTGCGATGGACTAGCATCCCATCCAGGGGAGTAGAAATATGCTCAGCCGTTTCATGCTACTGGAACCAGAGATAAGCGCCAGCCTGATGGGCCGTATTGGCTCGTGAAAGACTTTACTGACTCACTTGTTTTCAACTTTTGTGCATTTGCAGTGCAAATTTGACTTCACGTCACAAATTCACGGTCGCACATGCTTTTAAACAGAGTGCGAACTGGCCTTTAAGAGACTTTTCTTTAAATAATCATGTTAAACTGAAGATAAGTTTATCCGCAATTTGGCCACTGTATCAGGTATTATTTGCAAAATTCTGAACCAAAATCCCCAGATTAATAAAAAAAAAGTAATCAGCAATGTTTACAAACATTACAGGAAGATTTGGGACACTTTCCAGGAGAAGATTCCCGAGAAGTTGTAACTGAACAAGGAGGTACCTATGCACTGAGTCTATGCCTTACCTTGAATCCTGTCACGCTGAATATCTTTCCTGCGCTGCAAATTGTCAACGTTCTCTCCCACATGTCCGGTAGAGTAGCTGTATGACGAAAAAAAAACCCAATAAAAACCTTTCCCAATAGATAGACTGCATTCAGCGGCCATCTTTGAGGTATGTTTGTGTTACGTTTCTTTGTTAAACAATGAATGCCAAAGAGGTCCACAACAATCTACATGAGATTGTTGCAGGGATCTGTACATGAGCAATTAAGCCTGTTTCAGATCGGCGTACTAAACTACATTTCTAAGAAGATTTTAAAAACGGAATAAATGGGAGATTGGCAGGTATTAAACGCTACGTTTAAGACTGCTGGAGTCTGGATGCTGCTAATTACCTGAGCCGAAGGCGAAGGTTACTAATAGCATCCACACTCCAACCGGTCTTAAACAGAGTGTTTAATACTGACCAAGCACATTTATATTCCTGTTCATAAATTCCTTTTCGGTCAAAAAATCACGTTTTTGTTCAACAAACACCCCTCTAGCTACACAATGGTACGGCCCTCTGGTAAACAACTCCTTATATGGAGACTGGCATCGTAGGTACTGCGTGATGTTGCGCAGAACGCAGATGTACCGGTGTGGTGTAAATTTAGGACTATGAAATACTGACTCATGTGACATTGGAAAAGCGACCAGCCAGCTTCGTCTTATCAACCCTTTGAAACTGGCCCCGTGACGGGCTCATCAAGAGAGACAGTGTTCAAATAATATTTCTCAGAAAATATCCGTAAAAGCAACATAAACTTTAAAGTTGTTTGAAAAGCCTAGTATTTTTTTCTGACATGCTTGCTCACCCATTCTGATGTGTTCGTGGCCGGAGTAGATCATGAACTCGTAAACCTCGTCACTGATGCACAGCACGTCGTGTTTCTTGCACAGATCCCCTATCATCTCCAATTCTCTCCTCTTATAAACCTAAAAATAAGGCCACAAAAATTTCCACATTTATTCCACTGACTGCACCAATCCATTTACCCAAACTGTCCTGAATCCTCCAAAATAATATGAGTTTTCACACAGAAGTTATTTTTAATTTTGTTTAAGTTGACCAAAAAATTTACTGGCGGATGTTTGAACCTGCGACCTCTGGATTACTATTCGAGTGCTCTACCAACTGAGCTATCCAGCCCTATGTTGGCGGTTTCCCATTTTGTCAATGCCTATGTTCAAGGGGTGCTAGTCAGAAACCATAAACCCGTATCTACTATAGAGGGATCACGCTAAAAATCACGATGTAAACCTAGGAAATATCGAGGATCACTCAGAGAGGATACAGCTTTTTATTAAAAATTTTCAAATAACCACAAAGGGAACTTACTACGTGTAGATGCATTGTAATAAAAAAAAAATAAAGTTGAACAAAGAAAATGACTTGAGTGGGATTTGAACCCACAACCTCCAGGATACCGTTTCAATATTCTACCAACTGAGCTATCCAGCCGTAGTATTTTTTAGTAGGAGAACTATGGCCTATACCTTTCCCAGCGGGTTATTGGGAGTGTTGACAACGATGGCTTTTGTCTTCTCGTTGAACAGTCCCGCTAGTTCCTCAGGATCCAGCAGAAAATCGTCCGCCGACTCCGGATTATCGTTTTTCTGAAAAGTGTAAAAAGAAAATTCATTACTTCTGTATATTATGGAATTAATAAAGTTCAACTTTGTTATCTTATGCATGAGGTGAAGTGTAAAGAAATCGTCATCCGCGCAAAATGTCCTCCACACTGTAAAATGGCAGAAACACTTTTTTCAAAACCCACTCCACGGTAATCTTATTCTGAATGATAGAATTTCAGACGGAATAACTTCAAGTGGTATTCGACACCAGCCCTATCTTTGAGCAAGGCTTCAGTTTTCTCAGCACATTTCTGGGTAATTCCCAATGTACTTAAGTTTCTTCAATTGAGAAGATTAACGACTACTTACAGGTTTTAAGGCAATGAACCTTGGCGTTCCCTCGGCCATCATCACCATGGGCTCGTAACAGTCAAAGAACGGCTCAATAATGATCACCTACGGGGGGTTAAAAAAATAGAATTCACTGAGCCAATGAAAAATCTGCACGTAATAGGAGTCTTGATACAAACAAACGCACACACAAAGCTTCTTCATGGATGCAAGGAACACTCAAAATAGTCTTCGGATTCTATCCTAGTATTAAACGAACGTGGTAAAGCCGTTGCAGCGAAAGGTCGCTATCAACAAGATGAATTAAACCGAGTCTCAGGAATTTTGGCAGTGCTACCCTGGAAATTCTGAGTGCCTGCGCTCATACATCACACCTTAAGTAGGAAACTACACACGACTTAGTTTATTCTAATGGGCCAAAGCAACAGCATTTTTGCGAGAGCGTCAGGCGTCGTCAACAGGGTGTTCGTGCGGCGGGGTACTTGTGCACGGAGCCATTACCTGCACCATAACGCCAATAAAATCAGGTGTCACCGACCTTTTCCATACTTTTATACCGGTTTCGCCCTTCACCGAAGTATTTTATGGACACTGTACACCCAGTATTGGCTGAGGGCTTGCGAGAACAAATTCACAAGCTTACTCGGGTGGGACTCGAACCCCAACCTCCTGCTTACTAGTGCAGACGTCTTACCACTCGACCACTGAGCTTGCCTGGGTTGGCTGGTTCGAGTCTGATGTCACAGCGGGTACTGCAACCAAACTTTTCTGTACGTCGATGAAGGGCAACACCTAGTATAAATCTACACCAGTGTTGTAGTACTCGTACTCGTACTCGAGTACTACTCAATAAGCACATTTAACAGCTAGCCGTGAGTGGGTCTGTATATCGGTCTGACTGGGCCTGGGCCAATTACGCACAATAACCATTTGCCGAATGGCCGTATTTGGAAATACTCGTACTCGGAAGTACAAGTACTCGTACTCGTTCTCATACTCGGATGTACAAGTACTCGGAGATCCGTTCTTGTACTCAGAGGTACAAGTACTCGTACTCGGCCACCTAAGCACTCGGCAGTACTCGGTACTCGGAAAAACGTACTCGACTACAACACTGATTTACACCTCCCGACGCAAATTCCATCATATAAGAAAACCGAAATGTCCATACCTCATCTCCTGGGCCGATAAGACTCATGAAGGTTGAGAAGAGGGACTGGTAGGCGCCGACCGTCACCAGCATTTCTTCCATGGGGTCTATCTCTCTCCCCATCAGCTTGCCGTACAACGCCGCTATGGCGTTCACCATCCGCGGGTGGCCCTGTGCAAAAAAACCCAAATAACCATCCATTTACCCGGTGATTCAAAAAAGCGTAACCCAAACCCGAAAAAATATATTTCATATTTAAAGGGAAGATACAACATTTGCAAACATTAAAAAACGAAATAATCAAATTATCACGAGATATATTACTGGATGGTTAGGGAATGACATTCTAAAGCATCCTGTAAAACCGTGGCTCCTGGCGTGCTGACATTTTCAAGAAAAATGTGATTTTTCCAACGCTGGTCGGCTGACCAGCGTTGGAGAAAACTGGCTTTTTTTCAAAAACTGCTCCGTTTCATCTTAAGTGGGGTCTGGAAACCAGACTACAAGACCATGATGTTTTTCTTGGTTTTTCCAGCATCTTCAACCCAAGATGTGAAACAAGTCAGTTTAACAATATTTGCCATAACATTCTAATCCCCAAAATCCACTTACTACTGAAAATTGCAGCAGGAGCAAATGTTGTACATTCCATTTGAAAAAAATATGTAGCACCAAAAATACAAATGACTGGAAAGCCAATTTCATAAACTACATTTAGAAAAAAAAATTACTGAAATTGCTCGATCTGTTCAAAGAATATCACCATTTAAACGCAAGGACCCTAAAACCTGTTCAGGAAACTTACAAAGCCTCTGGTGTACTGAAAGAGTAGAGGATTGGAGCTTGTGGCTACGTCTATGAGAGCTTTCTTGACATGGTCTGGAGCAGCAAAATCAGGAAAACCCTGAAAGTAACAAGACAAAGTCTCATGTGACAAAAGGAATCGGTGACCGCTGTTTGAAGCTTCTGTGAACGAATTATATGTACATGCACATAAAGCTATAGTCCATCATTTGCAGCCATCCGAAAAGTAACTGGCGTAATTACTGTTGAAAAACAAACTTGGTTGAAAGATAGTAAGGGAACTAAACTCCCTGTGAAATTATTCTTTCTGGGAAGCTGTCATTTTGAAGTAATCAACGAAAGAAGGCATTTCCAACGGTGATTCTTAAGAAGCACCGTAGGAAAATTTAAATTAGTAGTTCGTTTTGTTATTCAGCGCAGCGCGCACAAGTATTGGAACGACGCACACGCGCGCGCGGTTGTTATAATTCGTCGGATCAGTGCGCGACGCCGCGTATAGCTGCAATTCAAAACAATTCAAAACATGATTCAGTAACTTTTGATTTGAAATTGAGATCTTAGAATGCTGCTTTTCTCGGAATGTACAGCTGTTGCTTAGCTGAAACTTCATCAGGTTAGTTGCTTAGTATCCTTCATTAGATTTTGAACACTTTTGTTACTTCAAACGAACAAAATGCACTAATTACAAATGATGGACTATAGCTTTAAGCGTGATCAGATGATCTGGCCTATTGCTTATAGGCAGCGTTTATCATTTGTAATTTGTGTATTATGTTCATTTGAAGCATCAAACGTCTTCAAAATCTAAAGAAGGGTGCTGAACAACTAACTTGAGGAAGGTTCAGCTCAGTGAATGATGTATATTCCGAGTAAACAATATTATAGGATAGCGACTTCAAATCAAAAGTTGCTGAGTCGTGTTTTGAATTCAAATGGTCCTGAATTCAGCATCCGAGACACGTTCTCACTGAACCGATTGCAATTACGCTTCTCCGAATTAAAAAAACAAACTACTGATGGAAATAGTCTTTAGACGCATCATTGGAAAATGGCCTTTTTTTTCATTGATTCCTTAAAATGACAGAGTAACAAAAAGAATAATTTCAGAGGGAGTTTAGTCCCATTACTATCTTTAAACCAAAAAAGCTTTTCAACAATAATTACGTCAGTTAGTTCTTGGATAGCTGCAAATGATGGACTGTAGCTTTAATCGCATTGCGCTATTGGTCGACCACGCTGTCATTGCTATACTGCCTTTTCTTTCTTATGGATGCACCCAAAAGCCGCAGCAAAGGGTACACCATTCCAAAGTTGCCCGTAAAATCTCACCTCTAGGTTTTAACAAATTAGCTTGGGGTCACAAAACTGAGAATCTACTGACCTGGCCCAGGTTGATAGCTTTCGTCTCTGAGCTGAGTTTGACAAACTCCGTCCTGTTGATCACAATTCAGAGAAATAAAATGATAATTAGAATATAGTGTGACGACAGGGGGGAGTCTTTAGAAATGTTATAGGAACAAAAAGAGTTGAGTAATTTCATTGGAAAATTGAATCAATGACAGCGTTAACCCAACGGCTTTTCTACTAGGAATCGTTTTGAAGGAGGTCGTGGGTTTGAATCTCAACCGAGAAAGCTTATGAATTTCTTTCCCGCAAGCTTGGACAACACTGAGTATACGGTGTTCATAAAACTATGTCGGTTTTATTGAATTTACATCTCCTGGACACAAACTCCATATAACAAATAGCTTGGTTGTGGTACCCGCTGCTATATCAGATTTGAATCAGCCAGTTGACCCGGGCAAGGTCGGATGTCGAGTGTATTAACCACTTTGGGATGGTATTATTTTTTCCGAAAATTTCGATGTTCTAAAAAAGGCAAATTATAGCAGCCAACTTCTGATAAACAGCCAAACGCCACAAATACTGATTCGCAAGAGTCATTTCAACAATATTTGTATGACATTTCTTTCCGAAACCTCATATTTTTCAACACTCTGGGGTGTGCTCACAGAGTGTAAAAATTGTAGAATAAGCCGTGCTTAGCGGTCAATTCAAGATCAACACAAGGTTCGCCTCCACTTTGTGTGTATACAAAAGGCATGAGGGACTAGCGTATTTAGACGTCACCCGGAGGCGAGTCGGGGCACGCTTATGTTTTAACCTGTCACCTGTGTATAAAAAACGCCAGATTGTGTAAACCTGTCATCCGACATGAACTGGTTAAAGATGCCTCCACTTCTAAGCAGGAATGGTTGGTTTAAGTCCCACCCAAGTAAAGCTTGTCAACACCAGTACTGGATCACAAACTCAATGTACATTACACACACTACACAGACATAATTACCATACACTGGTCTTCTGCCCATCCAGCCTTTTCGCAGGTCCATGGGACGACATTTTCCTCTGGGGAAAAAAAGAACCACAATTTCAAAACAGGGATGTAGTAAAGTCCATCACAAGTCCACTCACTTGTAAATTACAGAAGCCATTCACAAGTCCAGTCACAAGTCCATCACAAGTCCATCACATGTCCATCACAAGTCCAGTCACAAGTAAATCACAAGTCTATCACATGTCCATCACAAGTCCAGTCACCAAACTACCAAAATTCACTGGAGAGCTCTAAAATTTAGCATCCACAAGATTTGCTGGTGGTATGATTCTGATATTTTGGACACAGCACGCAACAGATGCTGTGTTGTGCAGCTAATGAATAATGCCACGTAAACCTAGTCATGCATAAAGCTAATAAAAGGCCCATGCAAATTCAATGCCATGTGTGTTTTTTAATGCAATCCTTGAAATTGCACTTTTGTGTCGCATTTAATCTTATTTTTAATCTTCATTTTGCCATTTCCAAGGGTATTTTGGTGCCTTTATCATTTTTATGCTAATGCAAATTTCCACAATCATGAGCAAAACTGTGGTGTCATTTCAGGCAGAAACCTCAATGTTGCAGCTATTTCAGCACCGAAAGTTGGCAGAATTTGGGATATTTTGCTGTCGTAAAATTAATTTCTTTGGTCATTCATTGTTTTGTTAGAACATGGCAGGTTTTCAATGAGAAAACGTTTGTTTGACAATTTGAACAGAAAACCCTTAAACTGAACAGTGTCTTCCTGGAATGACATCACAGCAACAGCGCCCTCAGTTGTCCGGATATACACTGATATACATACTTAAATACATGTGCATACTTTGTTTGAGTGGTGACAATATCTTTGTTGAAAACACGAACTGCACAGTAGAAAGGCCGTTAAAGCTGGCTGCTGCACATACGGACGACGAAACGGGGAACTTTCAGACACAAAACGGGTGAGAGCCGGTCGAATCCTACACAGCATACCGTGTGTGGGTAACCACTGAATAATAAAATACATAAAACAGAAAGGTTTCAATATTAACCAATTAGCACAGCGTTACACAATCCCGGGACATACCGTTATTTCGTTTTACCGTTTTGGATTTCCTCAAAAACAAAAACAGTAAACAAACCATTGACCGTTATGTCGTTTTACAGTTTTGTAAAACGGTCAAACGGTTTTCAGATAAATACGGTTATTTCGTTTTATCAGTTTAGTAAAATTCATTACAGCATAACGATCAATGATTTTTGTTTTTCAGTTTTACACAAATAACTTTGAAAAACAGCAAAACAGTCAGTATTGAATACAGACTGTTTTTATTTTTGATTTCAGTGTCATGGTTAACAGTCCGTGGTGCATTTTGTGGCGGTGGGCAAGGGGGGGGGCGAGGGTAGAGGGGGACCATGCCGTGCACGAAGAAGTGTTACCTCGGCATAATTAATGCGTGGTGTGATTCCTGGTGTAATCCTGACCCCCATCTACTGAGATTAATTGGTGGGGCTTAAAGAGTTGCAAGCAAAAATGGCGCTGGAAATTTTCAAGGAGGAAATTTCAGAATGGATACAGGGTGGTAAGACGTATGACTATGAAGAAGTTGCAGATATTCTGAAGGAATTGGAGTTTGGCACGGCTCTTCAATAGCCAATATTCGCAAATTCTGTCGTGAGAACGACATAATTGTAAGAAGGGCAACTTCCCAGGCAGTGAATCGATCACAAGGTCGACACATTAACATTCCAAGGTGCATTGCGTAATTGCCAAACCTGAATCCAAAAATGGTCGACGAGACTATTGACCGTTTTGTCATTGTCATGTTTTTGTAAAACAACACTCTAAAAATAAAGCAACTATTACCGTTTATCGCTTTTTACAATTTCAAAAAATAACAAAAAGGTCATTTTTTTTGTGACTTAATACCGTTTGACCGTTTTAACAAAGCTGTAAAATGACAAAACAGTCATCAATAGCTCGTTGACTGTGTTTGTTTTTGAGAAAATCTAAAACGGTACAAAGAAATAACGGTATGTATTGGGATTATTACTTACGTTGTATTCATATCCTGAAGAACCCACACAATTAAATTATATCGTCAGACGCCGTAAGCTACACTGTGCTTTTTCTACGCACTCACCTTAAATTTGTGTGTGACAACTTGCAAGCGTTACCTGCGCAGATTATGGAGGGTGGAGGATAGTGGTATTTCAGTCAAACCAGTATTATTTATAATAAAAACTGACATACCACTCCAGAAGGAATATTATGTAGCACCACCAAATGTGCTAGGAAGTCAAGTAGCCTAACGTTACAGCATACAGCAACAGTTTCGGCTAATAACTGCAGCTGCACACAGACCATGGAGCTATTAAAAAGGAGTAAAATGACCTTTGTATTCGGTGCTTCAAAAAACTCACATGACCAATTGTTCTGTGCAAATATGGCCTGGTTTATGTGACCTTGATATTTGGTGATAAGCTGGACCATCAAACCAAACTCAACCCAATCTATTATTTAAAACTTTGGGGGGGGGGGGCCTTGGGTCAATCTGACAGTACAGTGACTGTGTTGTGCCCATTCTTGAAAATCACGCATTCTCGAAAATGAGTGCGCATTCTTAAGAATGAGCGCCCATTCTTGAAAATGAGCGCCCATTCTTGAAAATGAGCGCCCATTCTTGAAAATGAGCGCTCATTCTTAAGATTGGGTGGGAATACCACGTGCACAATTTATTAATTTTGCCCAATCTTAACAAACATTGCACGACATAATTATGTTAAATGAATTGTATAGCGGTTAAAAGGGAAACAATTCATATAAAGAGGAAAGAAAATGTTCCATGCTTCTGTACTCGTATAACTACGATAATTTGAATCAAATTAAACCTGTTATTATTGCTTTTTCCTGCCTACTTATGGGAAGTTTTGTAATAACGGAGGACTGGGAACTAGTCTGGGAAGTGCTTTGTTTAGGCTAGACAAGTACAAGTCCCTGTATGTATCATATGCCACGAAAAAAAAACGATGTCCAGAAGCTGCCAAAATTGCTCTTTTGACTAGATAGAATCCAGCTCTGCGACGTTATGGTGGGGTGTGAACAATAAATTGGTGGCAATTTAAATGGGAAATAGCATTAGCACTATGGGATGTCGCAGCATTCATTCTCATTCTTCACATTCTTCATTCTTACGGTCCCCCCCCCTCTTTTATTATCCCAAAAATCTGAATTCTTTCTTCTTATTTTTCCCCCTGGTCCCCTCCCCCAATACGCGTATACTTTTCATATCCACTCTACTTTTCAGCGCCTTGCGTTGCAACAGTATAATTATTAAGAATCAGTGAACGAGGATTCAGCTAAACTTGCCAAGCGCAGCCGGTGCTCGGCATTGACAAGACCGTTATCTTGTCGCGCATTCTCAAGAATGTGCGCTCAATCTGGAAGAGTTATTTTTTGCCAAGATTGAGCAAGGATCCAGTTGCACATTCTTGAGAATGTGCCTGCCCATTTTCGAGAATGCGTGATTTTCAAGAATGGGCACAACAACAATAGCCAAGTGGTGGCAGAACGTATGCAGAACAAAACAAGCAGGCAGGAAAAGAGTGAGAAAACACAGACCAGTCTCATACGGTTTGTACACAGGGTGACAAGTGATGGCCAGATATGGGAATCTTTCCAAAAATACTCACATTTCTTCTCTGGAGAAATTCAAAGCAAAAGAATCCCGTACGTTCGACCGATCGAGATTTTTGCCGCAGCTCAGTCTAGCTAGTCGGTCGGTGCACGATGTTTACTAAGCATGCGTATATGCAAGCTATGCATAATCCACATATTTCCGACACTCTGAGAATAGCCAATCATCGTCGAGAATGACGCACACACCCTTTTGCGGTAAACTTTCCACACTGACAAGTACGTAAATTCCCATCATAAATACCAAAATTTCAACAACAGAAATCGATAAAAAATTCACAATTTTATCTCCCAGGTACTCAAGACATACATCAAATTCAAGCTCGATTAACCTCCTTCAACTTTTTGATCAATTTTTGGGGTTTATCCAATGACTCAGGGCTGATTTTCCCAACCAAACATCACCCCTAAAAATATAATCCTGAAAAATTGATCCATCCACTTTCTTAGAGTACAAAACATAGCGAGAGTTTGGGGTTCCAATTATTTTCATCGAAATTTTCCCCCAAATCCAACGTTCAGAGCTGGGTCCCTTCACTGCTACAAAGACCTCAAATGCAGGGGCCACAAAACCCTCTATATAGTAGGCGATTTTGGCCTATATTACTGTCTGCATGATCTCGATGTATTTTTACAAAAATATGGCATTCGGATATATTTTTGACGTGACTTCAAATCGGGCTCCACGTACATGACGTACCGTCGTCGTTCACTTCAAGGGTTTTCTGCTGCTTAAAATTTACCCAAAGTCAAAGCGCCACATGATGAAAAGAGTTCACTACATGTTTCTCATCTAAAATAAAATAATAATTCTATTGTATCAAGAGATAATTTGTGGATATGCCGTATACAATTTGAAATTCGTGCGTGTTTTGGTCGTGGTGCAAATTGAGTGAAATGCTGCGAATTAAAAAAGTCTGAAAACCGTGAGGAAAATTGCGGAGAAATATCTCAAAACGTATCTCAAATTGTGGCAAAATAAAGCTCGCGGTTTGTTAAGCCACAAGGCATAGAACTTTTGCCTCAAGTTTTAGCAATTTTGCTAAAACTTGAGGCAAAAGTTCTATGCCTTGTGGCTTAACAAACCGCGAGCTTTATTTTGCCACAATTTGATTAGTTTCGTCTCAAATGTTGAGAAAAATATAACACTATTATTAAAATTGAGAGAACAAGCCGTGCGCGTGCACGTACTCGACTTTATTTTGCCAACAAAATGTCGGACATTAATCAACGGCTGTAATTGGTCAAAAGCATCGTTGCTGTTTTGACCAATCACAGCCGTGATTAATGTCTGACGCGCGTGTCACCTGTTGTTGCCCAACGTAGCAGTGGGCGGGGCCTAATCTATCGTGCGTAAAACAAGGTCTTTATATACGGGGAAAAAATCTCAGAAAATATAAGAAAAATTGGGCCTGCATGCCAGTGTATTTCATCACACAATTTTCCCGTTTATTACTGATAACACTGAATAAAACAAAAAGTTTTGTGCAAAAAAGGTTAATACTTAATTCAAAAGTTCAACAATAAATGTTGCATCTAGTAGTTTTCAAGTGTAGTCTAGCAACTTGGCATTATTCAAAGTTTTCTGCATCAGCCAGTTCTTTAGCTCTGCTCAGATATGGGTTTTATTACCATATTTGGTATTCAAGTTGCCAGTGAGAGATTAGCATATATGCAAATGAGCAGCACTTTTAGCCAATCAAGGGCCGTCTTTTTCCCATGTTGCTTGACCAATAGTAGCTAGCTGGAGTAGTGCTGTGTTTTATTTTCTTGCACATTTCGATTTAACAGAAGAGATTATACGTACACCACTAAAACACTACAAACATCAAGTTTAATACACAATGGTGTACTCTACATTCTAATGATAAAAACTGTATTTCCTACTTAAATTTTATTAGAATACAAACAAAATCTGCATAGGAACACACAGTTGTTTTAGAAAAGTGAAAGACAAAGTCATAACATTTCAGGTCTTTTTTTGACAAAAGAAGAGAAAATTTGCAAGCATGTAATACATTTCAAAATACATCAATTTCACTCAAGTAATCATCAAAATATCGCACTGCATTTAAAGGGAAGATACAACATTTGCAAACATCAAAGAACGGAATGATCAAATTATCACGTAATACCTTACTGAATTGTTAGGGAATGACAGTCTAAAGCATCCTTTAAAACCGTGGCTCCTGGTGTGCTGTCATTTTCAAGAAAAACTGTATTTTTCCAACGCTGGTCGGCCGACCAGCGTTGGAGAAAACTGGGTTTTTTTTCAAAACTGTTCCTCTTTGTTATTCTGACTTTTCTTTGCAATTGATTACACACCTGTGAAGGGGTTTAAGCTTGCTAGACTTATTCTCTGACCTTCCCCAAATTGTATTAATTGCTCGCCGTTTCATCTTAAGTGGCGTCAGGGAACCAGACTACAAGAATATGATAGGTTTTCTTGGTTTTTCCAGCATCTACAAGCCCAAAACGTGAATTAAGTCAGTTTAACAATATTTTCTATAACATACTAATCCTCCAAATCCATTTATTTCTGAAAATTGCAGCAAAAGCAAATGTTGTACATTCCCTTTAATGTTTATACAGTTGTTATTAGTTATATGAAGGCCTAAATAGGTAAAAACAAAATAACAATTAAACCACCACCAATACATTGTATTTCATTTGGTGCCATCTTGACTAATAGTTTGTTTTTCTTTTTATGTATAGTCTGTTACAATATTAATTAATGTTATGATATTAATTAATGTAACCAAACTAAAAAAAAAAACTCTCAAATCTAAAATATGAAATTTCCTTCCACCCCAAGACTAACACCTTGAAAAAATGAGAAATGATTGCATTAAAATAGCAACAAAGTTCTCAATGATTTACACAAAACAGTCACAATAATACAAAATAAATGCAAAAAACAAAGCTTCGAATATATCCCCTTTTCACCGAAAGTACTGATTTTGTTCATTTAGAGCGACTAAAGAGTGCACTGTCTATTCTGCAGGCTAATTTGGCTACAAGCTAGCTTGTGTTTTATACACTTTACATACTACAACTTAAAATATTTGGGGGGTTTTAGGCCAAAAAAAAAAATACGTCGGTCTCTGGTCAGCGCGCGCGTCGATTTTAATCATGCGCATCGATCTTTTTTTTTCTCCAAAATGTTCCGCGGTAGCTCCAACAGCGCCCTCTATTTCCGCACCAAAGAGCACCAAGGAATGGGAAATTGCACCAAGGCAAATGATCGAAAGCACCAAGGCAAATTATGCAGGACACCAATGTACATGAGGACACCAAAAAAGCAAAAAAGTACCCCACCTTGTCTGTACAATCCAAGCTTGAAGAAAAAAAAAAAAAGGGGAAAAAAAAAAAAAAAAGAAAAGCCGCATGGCCGCATCAATTCCGGAACTTTGGTCTGACCAGAGACCGAATTTAATTTTTTTTGGCCTTATATAGCTTTTTTGCGTGCATTCATTATTTAGAGTACACTATATCATTTGCAGCTATCCAAAAAGTAACCGACAAAATTATAGTTGAAAAGCATACTTGCTTTAAAGATAGTAAGGGGACTAAACTCCCTGTGAAGTTATTCTTTCTGGACATGCTATCATTTTGAAGAAAAAAAGGTCATTTCCAAAGATGGGCCTAGAGAGGCATTTTTGGAAATGTCCATTAGTAGTTTGTTTTTAATTCGGCGAATCAATGAATGGGTGTGTGCATGCGTTGACACTGCGCACACGCACGCGTATGTTGCTTTAATGCGTCAGTTCAGTGCGCGAAATTGCGTAGCCACATCAATTGGCTAAAAATGAGAACATGTCCCGGATGCTGGGGTGCTGATTGGGGCACTGATTTCGGGCGCAATTCAAAACATGACTCAGCAACTTTCAAATTAAAAACAAACTACCTACGGAAATTTCCAATAGTGTTTTCTGGGAATGTACTGCATTCACTGAGCTATATAAACCTAGTTGTTAAGCAAAATGCACAAATGACAAATGATATACTTCTACGCACCTAAAAGATTTGATTAAACAAACTTCCTGAAAACAAAATTCTTTAGGAGTTGGTGGAGGGGGGTAGCCCCCCCCCTCCCCTTACATTGGGGTATCAAAGCCAGGGTTGGTGATTCCAGTATTGTAGTAGACGGCCGGCACCTTGCCCATCTCGGCAGTCCGGCTAGTGTCGTAGATGTCACCGGTGGGGTTCAGCCGGCCACCGAAGGTAGACCTGTTCTTGGCATGAGTGTCGTAGGCCTCCAGGCGGAACTTGCCCAGCGACGGGCCCCAGTTCTCACGAGGATTGGACATGGCCTCCCAACGCTGCATATGCAACAACAAAAAATGCTCTTATAACAAAATATTCACAAATATACTCAATACAAGCACACAAGCTTCATTTGTGGACACTTCTATGAGAATAATGGCTAATTTTGACCAGGCGCGGTTCTAGAACCAATATTTTGGGGGGGCTAGCAGGATGGATCCAGAATTTTTTTCAGGGAGGCGTGCTAGAATGTAGACCAGTTATTTTCTCCAGACACTTAGGCCTCCGAAAATCAATGGGGGGTGGGGGGGTCATGCAATATTTTCAATTGGGAGAGCCAATAAAATCCTAAAATCATTCACACTATATTAACTACTAATGCACCCTGATCACGACTATTTCTTTAGGGGGAGACCGTTCGCATGTACATCACAATCCTTCTTTTTGCTAATGCAATTTCTTTTTACGGAATTTATTTTTGGGGGGACTAAAGCCCCCCCTAGCCCCCCGTAGAACCGCGCCTGATTTTGACAGCTGCCACATTCAAAGATTTAGGATTCTAAAATAAGTTTGCTATTCCGAGGACTGTATAGAACAGCCAGGTTTCCTCTATTCAGAAAAGGTCAAGATTTGTCATTCTGATGGGAACCCCCACAATTTGACTTTTTCTTTTTTTCTAACCACTTTCTTTTCACACCAGAATCTTCCAAAAATTCACAAAATTAAATGAAACAAAATTGTCCAAACATTAACCAGCACAAGTTTCTTTGGGAAAATTTCCAAAATCTGGAGAAACTTAGATATTGCAGTTGATTCCTGTTTTCTTGTAGATTCTGAAACTTAATTGTCAAGAACTGTGCTGAGCCAGTAATATGGCATTCACTTACTGACACTAGCAGTATGTAAAAAACAATGTAGACATGGACGTTAATTAAATTCTTATAACCAAACACGATGTGAGTTTTCTATCAGGCCAAAAAAAAGAATGGTTCTGCTTCCGGTTACCCGACCGACCCTATTTTTAGGCTGCGACCCTAAAAATTTTATCGGCAATTCCAAAAAATAAAATAAAAAAATGATTGAATAAATAAAAATAAAAACCTTATGTCTTGTCTGTCTTCACAAAATACCTCTCAACAACCCTTTTGCATCAAAAAATGCTTGTATTTATTGTTTTCTTACTTACATTCGCTATTTTTTCAAAAGAAACCTCCGTTATTTTTACAAATTCGCTGCGCGATTCAACTACTTCGCAATTCGATGTCTATAATCACGTGCGTAATAAGCGCAATGCGGCGACGACTGGTTCCCGCCGCGCCGCGCAGGGGCCAATTATGAAAATGCGGTAACTAGTCTGTGCACGGCTATGCGATCGTTAGCGCTAGCATGGCTATGCAGGCGCAGGCACGTGCTCTGTCAACTGGTCGGACTCGACATCGTAAAAATGCTGAGAAAGACATCGTAAAAATGCCAAGAAAACACCGATGGAGAAAGAACATTTTTGCAAGTTAAATCACAGATTTGATCTAGCTTGTCTGTGTATGTATTTTCCGTGTTCAAGCGTTCATTTTGAGATCGCACTACTCGTATTTGGAGTGATACAATGCAGCGTGTTTCCTGAAATGTTCGACCCGTTGGCTGCGGGCCACACATGTACATGTACAGTGCATCACACACTTCGGAGTTTTGGCCAGCTCCCCTTCTTGACTAGCGTTGTGCCTATGGTGCGAACGACCTGAATTTCCCCCAATTTTTTTTACGAATTATCGAACGTAAATATATTGACAATAATTAAGGTAGGTTTTATTCACTTTTTGTGGCCATTTTGTGTATAGCTTTTGTAGTGCAATGGAAATAGTTCAGGCTAAAACTTCGCATATAATTGAATACCCCATTCAATCTGCATAAAAAAAATTGGCCATGTAATCAGAAGCAGAACTATTCTTTTTTTTGGCCTCACAAGCCAAGATGTCTCGTCACTCGTCAGGCCTGCATTTCTCTCCGATTTCATTGCCATGAAACAGCGGAACATATTCCCCCTGGATGGGACGATCGCAGGTTACTCCCCAGCTAAGGCTGGTACCCATTTATACTCCTAGGTGAAGCGAGCCTATTGGAGTGAAGTGGCTTGCCCAAGGACACAACATGGTCAGCGGCAGGAACTGAACTCCAAACCCTCTGATCACGAGTCACAAATCCTAACCACTAGGCCATGATCCCCACAATGTAAGGAAGGTGTATAATTTACCTGCGTTAAATTGCCCGGAGAACGGAGGAACTCAAACATCAAGATGACCGGAATCCAAACGATAGCGAAGAGGATCATCATCCAACCAATAGCATCGGCCCACAGCGGGTACGGTTCGATGTTATTATAGAGCGGCTTGCTCCAATTCATCCAGTTGAACATCAACACAAACTACATAAGGAAAAAGCATTTTAGAATCTTTTGGACAAAAATAATGGCCTTCTATAATCAGGGGTGAGATTGGAAGAAAAAGAATGAACCACAAAATAATCGACACAGGATTTGAGGGTCGCTGCGGGCCGAGGGCCCCACAGCAATTATATGCAGGGTCTACAGTAAATGTTTACATTTGACTAAAGGCAACCCTAAAATACCAATTTCTTTTGTTCCAGATGAATCTTTTAGGTTAAAAAACCTTTGGTAAAACCTGAGGAATTATAGATTTGAAAAGGAATTCTTTGAAAATCCTGAAAGCAGAGAAAATCCTGACAAAAAGTCTTGAATTCAGGGAAAATCCTTACAAAAAAATAAAGAAAGAATCCTGAGGCCACTTCTTTGGTTTTGTACAAAGTCTGTGGAGAATCGAGTGTGCATTTTGAAATTATTTTCTAACAAATTGGAAATGTTTCTCAGCCCCAGATTCAGGTCTTTTCAACATTTTTGCAATGACTGACCTTCATTGAGATGATACATGATGACAAAAGTGGCATCAGCATGCAACGTTAATTCTCCCCCAAAATAAGGAAAAACCCTGAAAATCTCACCCTTGTCCAATACTTCTCTTCAAATTCAATGAACACGTAGTTGAGTAAAACCAAAAGTGGTTTGCTAACCTTAAATGCAAAGGGTATGTAACTGAGAAATCTGAAACAGATCATCAAATGTACAACTTGCAATTTTAAAGATTTCTTAACCACGGTACCAACCAGGCATGATATTTGAGGAAAAGTTAGAAAAAAATGTCCTGCAGACCCCAAAAGTGTAAGGTCTACAGTACAGAATGCTAAAAATGGAGGAAATAGTAGGAACTGAAAGGATAAAAGAATAGGAAATCCTATTAAAACTGTCATGCCTGAAATGACAATTTCAAAGAAAATATTTCAACCTTAAGCCATTCTTGCATCACGATGGTGTCAGGTCCTGACAGAACGGCAAAGTGCCCCGATTGTTTTGAGCATGTTCAAAACAAACGGGAGACTCTCCCGTCCTATTCACAACAGGGTAAGGACGCTGCAAGGTCAGGCGTGGATTTAACTCGAACGGCCTGGACGTGGGGCCGACGGGAAGGCAGTCGGAGTTGTGAGAACTGCATGCACGGAGCTGCATCGGGACTGTCTATCACTCACGAGTCTCCTACGTCTATGCTGTACTTACACAGTGCCTACCCAGTCCTCCGCACATATGATAGACTTGACGCCAACAGCTTAGACGGGACAAAGACGGAGTGGGGACGGGAGCATGAGCTACATTTGTCTTGAATAGAACTGCCTGAGAACGAAGCTTGGACTAGACGAGGACGGGACGAGGACGGGGCACACAGGGATTATGGTCTGGGATCCAAGGCTGGAGCCATAATGTTTTTAATTTCCCATGTCCTAGCCACGTTTCAAAAAAAAAATTTGGTCGTGACCATTGTATCACGCACGGGGCTAGAGAACGGCACTGTGTGACAGGGGCTTTAGCACCAAAACTCTTTGGATAACTGGTATAGTTTAAAAACTGTTCTGCAAAATTAAAGATTTCTATTTTGAATTTTCAAAATGTTGCTTGCAGCTGTCTCCTTGGAAAAGGGGAAAAAAAGAGCAAAAGACTCACGGAGAGAAGAGCCGGAGTGATGCCGCCCCAGTTGATTGGCCACCAGTAGAAGAGTGGGGAGTTGACCGTGCCGCTGCCGATCATGGTGCCGATGTCGTTCGTGAAGCGTTTGACGCCGTAGAACCAGCTGATGGCGATGCACTCCAAGAGGCCAAAGATGAGCAGGGAGAAACTGGAGGCGTAGCTGTCCAGAAGTGCTAGCCAGTAGGGCCCCGCCTGGATTGATTGAATCACACAATCTTGTTCCTTTAGACTGGACTAGGGTTCGATTTCACCCACGGGCGTTGCTACATAGAGGGGGTGTGGGTATGGGAGAGGGGGGGGGGAAGTGACACCCCCATTAATCATTTTTAGTGTCAGCAAATTGTACTCCTAGCTAACGGCAGTATCGCGTCCCCATCTGCTAATGTGCCAGGATGAAGAGCGCCACCTATTGTCCGATAGCATCCTTGATCGTCAACTTTGAACAGCGCCCCCTATCAGATGATGGTCTCCAGCCCCCCACCAAACTTGATTTTGCGGAGGCCTGGTGACCTGGGAAAAATCTTGTCTACCTTTTAACATTGATGGTCTGTGGTCAATTGTTTTCACCCTCCCCCCCCCCCTTCACTTGGTATAGCGACGTTCCAGAATTCACTAACAATTTTTGTACTAGCAGGAAGCCGCACTTCGAGCGGGGTGTAGTCGTAAAGTTTTTGGTTTCAAAATACATAGTCATATCGTGCGAAATTGTATGATTGACGGTTAAAGAGTTATATACTATTACTTTGACCTCAATTTGCATATGTTTACCCCAATCGGGCATGGTAAACCTTGGTGAAGCAATTTTGACACATTTTTCATCATTAATGTTATGTTTTGCATAATAGCGATACATTTTGGAGTGTTTTCATAGTGATAATGTTGTAATATTTAATTATTCAAAGTTTCAAAAAAACAAATTTGCGAATAAAGAAAAACATGACACACAGACATCAGACAGACATGGAACAAACAGCGTAGGATCTGTTAATATAGGAAGATTTGAAGGTTTGCATGTTGAAGCAAGTAAGTTTGCAGTTGCATCATATAAGAAAGGAAATCTTTTTTGTGAGTAAATTTGTGTGGAAGCTCAACGTTTTAAACGGTATGCTTTGCCTGTCATCAGGAAACTAACAAACTCACAAAGGCAATTTCATTTCGCATGGTGCAAGCGTAAACTCATTCTTACTACACTTTATGGGATATCCATGCAATGTAACTCTTGTAACATTGAGCAAGTTCAGGAAAGGACCAGAGTCTAGTGGTTGCTTCGTGCTTAACTTTACGCCTGCGCATTAATAGCAACGTGCAAACGCCTCTTTTCAAACGCTGGTTAAAACCGATAGAGTTATGTAAATGTTCATCACAAAACTGGCTGCCTGCTGTGTATTATGATGCGCGCAGCTATTGGTAACCAGTGATGCAACCTTGCCCCCAGCTCCAGTTCCAAAAAGTCAACTAGAGTATAGTCCAACCATCCTGCGCTCAAGCGCAGTTAGTGGAACTTTGGTTATAACTGCGCAGTCCTCACTCAAACTTGTCCTTTTTTGGAGGTCTCTTTGGACAACACTTACATTGGTGATACATGTGAAGCCGAGAAGGAAGCCCATGCTGCAGGCTGCCAGCATCACCAGTGACTTCCTCTTCCGCATGCCAGGGATCTCATCCACAATAGCGGTCACCAGATTCTCCATAATGGTGAACTGAGTCACAAAAAAAGAAACAATGACCACGTTCACTTCAAAAAATAAAGAACTGGAACAACGCTTACCTCCAAAAAAGTAAAGCAACTATGAAAAAAAAACGTTTTATCAACATGAAATCATATCTACATAAAAATATGTGCTCCTTGTCATTTTTTTCCAAAATGAAATAATGAATAGAAATAATCATAATAATTGAAATAATATTAAGCAATTTAGACACATTCTTTTGATGGTGGTGCAGCAACTATTTTTTGGGAGTGTTTTCATAAAATGTTCCTGTCTATTTCTAATTGTAATTAGAGTATTCACGTAGTAGCCATTGTTTTTGCAGTTTTTATCATATTTTCATGCTAGGTAAAATTGCCTATATCTTTATTGATATGCCGACATTGTAGCAAAGAAAAGCACACATACCTGACTGTCCAGGCCAAGAGTCAGCAACATGAAGAAGAAAAGAATAGCCCAGAGAGGTGAGATGGGCAGACGAGCCACTGCCTCAGGGTAGGCAATGAAGGCCAGACCAAAACCTAGACAGGGTGACCCCAAACAATTGCAACCCTTTGAAACATTTGCCTTTTTTCAAAAACGTGATGGGGGAATTTTTTATGTTTTGGGTATCAGATTAAAGCTGACAGCATTTTCTTTCAAATTCTGAAAAAAAAATCATGAAAACAGCACATCGGGTTGCTGAGAAAATTCCAATCATGTAAAAGGAAGTGATTTTTTCACCCTGTCCAAAAGTGCTTCAAACAGGACTTGTGTTACATAATCGGCATTTTCTCAGCAACACAATGCGCAATTTTCATGATTTTTCTTCTTCAGTATTTGAAAGAAAGAGCTCTCAGCTTTAATCTGATACCCAAAACAAAAAATTCATCCATCATGTTTTTGAAAAACAGGCAAATGTTTCAGGGTTGCATCTTTTTGGGGGGCAAAACAAAAAGGGAAATTTATCGGTTCACTTTGGCTTTGTGCCAAGCTCACAAAGAATGGGGCAAAATGTATAGCCCCAGGCCCACGGTCTCTAATACTTCCTCTTGTATTCGAGCCATGTAGCAATGCACGCTTGTAATTTCCTGAAAAGTTGTGTCCCCACAATTTGATTGATATTAACTATGGAAGCTACTTGCTTGTTTCATTAACCAGTTCGCGTCGGAGGACGTGATGGCATATGGCTGACGGGTTACGTCAAGATTTCCTCGACCCGCCTCCAGCTAACGTCCGTCTAAACAAGTTAATCCCTCGTGTCTTTTGTAAACAAAGTCCATGAAGTCTGTGGAGCTAGCGCCTAGCGGACCCTGTGTTGTTCTTGATTTTGCCGTCGTGCATGGCCAATTGTTCTACAATTTATGCTCCAGCGCAAGGGCGTCAATTGCTTTTCAAAACTTGGGGGACATACCTTGATCAGAAATCATGCGAGCACAGAAGCATGAAGCCCTAGCGGCGTGGGGTTTCGGGCCCACTTTAGGGCCCCGAAAATGTTGGGATTCCATACGCTCTGTGGTGCGATCTGAGGCAATTTCTGACCACTTTAACCAATTTTTTTAGCAAAAGATCATCATTTAAACATCATTTTTCGAAATTGGAGTCATTTAATCGCTATTCTGAGCTATAGAATCAAAATGTAGGCTACAATATTTATTTGCGGACAAAAAAGTGGGGCGGGGGGGGGGATATCTCCTCCACTTCAAAAAGTGGGGGGGGGGAGGCCTGTCCCCCCCCCCTCCCCCCCCCCCACTGATTGACGCCCATGCTCCAGTGCCCACCCTGGAATATTGAAACATATGAGGTTTAGGCAAGAAATATCGTACAACTACTGAGGAAATGACTCTTGCCAATCAGTATTTGTGGCGTTTGGCTGTATATCAGAAGTTGGCTGAATTTTTTTTCCTATTGCCAAACATCGAAATTTTCAGCAAAATTAATCCCGGCGCGAAGTGTTTAAAAAGCATGAAAAATCCAATTCCAATCTCTAAATGTCGAGTTAGCCTGCAAATTTCAGGGTACGTTTGTCTGAAATAACCGCAGGGTTTCTAGAAAAATATTCCTATTGATGTCTAAGGGTATATAGGGATAGTTACAGCCTATCAAACATTGTGTCATTTTCTACAATGTTCCCACCAGGCAATCTGCTAATAAGTTCTTTATTAAATTCACCTCCCTCGGCAACATCCTCGACGTCGACGCCCAGCTCATGAGCCATGAATCCCATGATGGAGAAGATGACAAAGCCGGCAAGGACACTGGTGCAGCAGTTCAATGTTGCCACTAGCACAGCATCACTAACATTCATCAACAAACAATTTCAAAACAAGGTATATGAGCCAAAAGCTTGATGTCAACATTTGCAATGAATGGGGAAAAAAACACATCACTTTTTTTTCAAAAGAGTTCCCAGTCTTGAATGCTTTCATGAGAAACGCACTATAAAAAAAATGTTGAAATTTATAACTGCTCTTTCCTGTAACTTGAATACTTAAGGTTTTCCCGGCGATTTCAAAAGATTTTTTTCTTCAAATTTACCACCTCTATCATTCAATTTCATCCACGAAAAAAATTCACACTCTTTAAACAAAACCAATTTTCCATTCAATTTTAAAGTTTGGTCACCCTCGTTAGTCACTTGGTCGAGAATATTCGTCATTACAGTTCAAATTCGTCTAAGCTGTTGCCGAACGGCAGCATTCAGAGATCGAATTCATCTTATATCAATTAGATGAATTTGATTTCTCGATTTGGCGTAGACGAGACGAAACCGAATACTCCGGGACGAATTGTTTGAATTTGCTTCATTTGAATTTGAAATATTGTCTGACAAGAGACGAAATTAAACTTGGGAGTTCACTAAATCGATGTTGACGGACAAATTTGAATATTAGAAATGGTGAATTCGAATGATAAACGTTTTAAAAAGCCGGGAAAACCTATATTAGAAAACTATTCTCTTTTTTCCCCTAAGTTATTATCATTATCATTCACTTACAGTTACTGCTAAGCCATCAAACAAATTTGTAAAATACCGTTAATATTTTTTTTTTTTGTTAAAGAACCTTCAAAAACTTCTTTACCAATTTTCTTCTTTTGTTTCCTTCAAATAAATTTGTTGGAGTTTTGTCCAATCATAATATGAAAGCTGAAAAAATATATCGACTTGAGTGGGGTTTGAACCTACCGTCTCTAGAACACCATACGATGCTCTAGCAACTAAGCTTTCCAGCCCTATGTTGGCGGTTCCCCATTTTGTCAATGTGTCTTTGTTCAAGGGGCGCTAGTCAGATGCCATAAACCTGTATGTGCGCACAGCCAGGGATTACGCCCAAAGCCACGATGCTAGCAACATTAGCTGCAAAGCTGAGATACTTACAAGTAGCAGTTGTTGTGGAACTTATTGTAGGAAGACAGGGTGATTAGTCCGCCCGACGCAGCACTCAGTGAGAAGAAGATCTGCACTGCCGCATCCAACCACACCTACAGATTCAATCATTTCAATCAATTATCAATTTTAGCAGGTTGTTCGACAGTCATCGATATGCATGAGCCTAGGGAAGGTGGAGACATTTTGAATGAGAAGACATTTTTTTATGCGTATTTATAAAATGCATGCATCCACTATTATTGGTGCTGAAGGCGCTACATCATTATTACCCTGCTCATTGGGCTCATGAAACATTCCAAAGACAATCTCAGCTCCCTGGGGAGTATTCAGCTCGGTGCTGCCATTTGGACACAAAGCAGCTAACATCAATCACAATACACATCTCTGCCCTCACAGGTACCCATTTACTTCTGGGTGGAGAGAAGCAATGAGTGACAAAGTGCCTTTCCTAAGGGCACACTCACACCACAACCACAGGCTGGACTCGAACCCACAACCTGCAGAATTACCTGCAGACCATGCACGAATTTAATGCTCCAGATCACGAGGCCACGGCACTCCACAATAAATTTAAAAAAAAAAAATTCTTCTAATGCATTTTCTTTTTGTTTTCACGAAAAAAATCTACTTCTTTTTTTTTTCATTTTGGGCATCTGCAACTAACCCTCCGAAGCAGGGCTAGGCACATCGAATTATTGAAAGGCTGCAAATAATTCAAGTTTTTTACAGAAATGATTGATTAACTTTAATACAGATTTTTTTTTTGCGCACTATGTCTCATTCAAAAGTGAATAACTTTTACATTGCTGGGAAAACAGCAATTAAAAAACCCCAGCAAATATCACACAGAATTCATCTTTTAATAAGGTTTGAAAATTAAATTTGTTTGTAAAGATATAAGAGCCTAGCATTCAAATATTTGAAACATTTGTAGGAAATTATAGGAAATCAGATCCAAGTTATATGATCACAATCGGGTTGATAACAAAATAAATCTGGACTACAGCCCTTCATTTTCTTCACTTTTAGGCATGCCTGTTACTTTTAACTGTAGAATGGACCAATTGTCAAATTTTGTGCATTTGTTTTCGTTTAAAGCAACACTAGCTAGCGCAGAAATCTAAAGGCGGGCTCTTAACAAAACCTGACGAACTTTTAGCTCTGTGAATGCTGAATATTTTGAAAAAACAAAATACATCCATCCTGGATCTCGAATTCTGATTCAAAAGTTGCCGAGTCATATTTTGAATATTGCGCCCTCTCGTGACACAATCCAGAAATCAGCACACAGGGCATGGTTCTCATTAAGCCGATTGTGTAGTTACGTGATGCAACACACTGAACCAACAAAATAATAGCCACTGTGCATGTGTGCTTCGTGTCAACGCTTGCACACTCATGGATTCGCTTAATTACGGACCACCCAAACGGGAATTTCCAAAAATGTGTCACTTGACCCATCTTTGGAAATGACCTTCTGTTATTGTTTTCTTCAAAATGACAGCATGCCAGTAGGAATAATTTCACAGGGAGTTTAGTGTCATTTACCATCTGTAAACCAAGTAAGCTTTTTTAACAATAATTTGGTCGGTTACTGGGACGGTTACACCTCTATGTTCCGACACCCCTATGTTCCGACTGCACATATTCCTATAACCTTAACCCTAACCCTAACCCTAACCGGGAGTAACACAATCTAGGTTGTCGGAACATAGGGGTGTCGGAACATAGAGCAGTCACCACTGGGACAGCGGCAAGTGGTCCACTCTAACACTGTTTTGCAATTGTACACAACTTGAGTTACGGAAAAAATGGTGACGGACCCCATGTTATAAACCACCATGTTTTCTGAGAGTTCCCTGATACGTTACCTGGGGTTCAGCCAAGCGTTCCCACTTGGGGGTGATGAAAAAGAGGACGCCGTCATAGTAGCCGGGAAGAGTGACTCCACGAACCAACAGAATCACCAGCACGACGTAAGGGAAGGTTGCCGTGAAATACACCGCCTGCAAATGGAACAAGAACCCAACGCGAATTTTGAAATTGATCTAACAGTCAAATAAAGGAGACAGGGAAACTGACTAAATGCATAAGAAATTCATAGGAGCAGGCTTATGGCTTCTGACTATAGTGCCCTTGAACAAAGATACTGATAGACAGGAAAACTTCCAACACAGGGCTGGATGGCTCAGATCCGAGAGCACTGGTACGGTGTGTTCAGAGGGGGTCTCCCTCTTCCCCAATACCTATTCCCCAAAATCCTTAGGGTTAGGGTTAGGTAAAAGGGGGACGAACCTGTATTCACAGGAACGGAGTGCCCATCTCTCCTTCGAAGCGATTGGGCCAGACTCATATGCTGCTGTGGGGGGATCGCCACACCTCCTCCACAGCGGGTCTGTTACCTTCCCAGCATTGAATAATGCCGGTACCCATTTAACACCTGGGTTGAGAGGAGTAATTGAGGTAAAGCACCTTACTCGAGGGCACAACACGCATGGTCACGGCGGGGCTGGAACCCACAACCTCTCGATCACGAATCCTGTGCTCCACCGCTAGACCACGCGTGCCCGCAAGGGTTAGGGTTAGGGTTAGGGTTTAATGTTAGATGATTAGGGTTAGGGTTGGGGAACATAGGTATTTGGGAACATAGGTATGCACCCCTTTCAGAGGACGTAGGCAGGGCCGGATGAAGCGTTCCGTAGGCCCTACTCCCGCCCTAGTTAGGCACCGGCATCAAGTTCATAGCGCTGGTAAATGCTGGAGCCTCGCATTTCATGTTGATGATAAGCGACCAAGGCCATTCTGGTAGTTCTAAAAGCTTCAGGAACCTTGGGTTTCTGAACGACAAACTTTAGCACATAAACTCTATACGTAAATGTACATACGTTAGCGTCAGTTTGTTAATTTGAAAAGTCAGACAGAGAGAGATGCCAAAAATTACACACAAAAAACCTTTTCTTGTGTGTGTGTGGGGGTGTGGGTGAATTTGCTTTTGCATTTAATAGGGAACGTTGAACAATAGAGGTCCCCAGGGTCCCCAATTCCTGAAGGCAACAATTGATGATCGTGTACAAAACTTATGGGAGGTCTTGCTAAAAACTTGTCAAGTTCAAACAAAAGAGGGACAATAGGGGGTCCAGGATTGAAGGTGTTTATACCTACCCCTGTGTGTGTGTGTTTTATGGCACACTGAGGTACTTTCGTTGGCCCCAAATTTTCTGTAGGCCTTATAGACTGTGTCTATTTGATAATCCAGGCCTGGGCGCAGGTTCGAACCCTGCTACAGCCAATTTCTTTGTTCAGTTTTATGATAATGAATCAAATAATTTGGAGATGAGGATCGCGAAGAATGCTTCCAACTGAGAAGGCATCGTTTCAAGCTTCATGCAGATGGTGTTAAGAAACAGACCAGGGATCTCTACCTTTCCCGAGGACTTGATTCCCTTGATGAGGCAGAGGAAGACGATGATCCAGGCCAGGAGAAGACAGAGCAGCAGCTGCCAGATGATGGTTCCTGTCTCGCCGATGCTGTCGGACTCCTGCAGGACGTTGAACCTGGAGGAACAGGGGGGGGGGGGTTGGGAAACAGTACAGGGCAAGTCAAAAAGAAGTGTCCCAAATTAATTTTAAAAAAAATCTAAAAAAGCAATCAAATTCGAAAGTAAATCTGAAAAGAGCATCTTATTCCACTCATCTAGAAAAAGAATTACTAAAGTTGATCCATGCTATCAAGAGTTATGCACGGTTTACTAAAAGAACCAATTTTTATAGCTGTCCATGGAATGCCATCAGAAGCTATTGAGCTGAGCGAGTATTACAAATTACACACAATGTTTCATTGTACTCAATGGGTATTCATCGCATTGGTTCGTAGAATGGTAAATTATCAGCGGTGGACAGCCGAGTTTTGTGGCCTTTTTTATTCAAATAGACATAACTTGGGAATAGAGTATGCAAATTACGTGAAATTTTCATAGATGTACTTTTTCCCTATTTTTTTTTTAAATAAGATGGAGCAAGCCAACTTTTTTACAAATATTTTTCAAATTCGGTCCCTTTCTTTTTAACTCACGCAGTATTTAAGAATTCAGTCAAATTCCATAAAACTGACCCATAAAAATAACTACTTTGCAGAAAGTTGAAATATCAGCTTACAAATATGTTGGAATTGAGGTCTTCAGGTACATTTATTTCCATTAATGGTTCGAGAGTTCTGACATGAAAAAAAAAAGACAACCAAGCTCCAAAACCATTACAATGCGCCATGAAAATCAGCATATACAGGGCGTCCTGAGAAAAATGGTGCATATGAACCCCTCCATTTTTGCTAATTTACATCAAAAATTTTCTGCAGATGTTTACACCATCTTCAAGGTAATAGATTGAGCTTGAGAATACCGTTTGTTTCATTGAGATTGCTTTTGTAAATTCAAAGATATGTTTGAATAACGGCAAAGCCAAGAAACCCATTTTGTGCCACTTTCTGTGAAGCAGTTAAAACCAGTAAAATCACATTTAACATTTTTAAGCAGAGTGTGCAATATTTATTTATATTTAATTGAACTCTTTCATGGAAGTTTTAAAGAAGTGAACCTGTCTGCACTATTAAATTGTTTCAACATAAGAACAAAACCCTATATTGTCGTGTGAATGGAATGTTTGTCTTACACCCATAGGGATAATCTTATGCATTGTCTGATCTTTGAAGCACTCGCTTCCTAAAAGTGGCACAGAATGTTTTTTTTTTTGGCTTTGCAGTTAGTCAAACATATCTCTGGATTTACAAAAGCAATCTTAATTCAACAAACGGTATTCTCAAGCTAAATCTGTAACCTTGAAGATCGTGTAAACATTTGCAGTAAATTCCGGTCGTAAATTGGCAAAAATGGCAGGGTTTACATGCACCATTATTTTCAGGACACCCTGTATTTTCCAGTATGCATAATAATGGTCAGTTCTGAAGAGCACCCCCATTTGGAAGATGGGTACCGGTCTCCCCCCCCCCCCCCCTTTTGATTGTACGGAGGCCAAGTGTCCTAAAAAAAATGTCTACATTTTGGCGTGGATGTGCGAGTTAGGTTGCCCCCCCCCCCCCGACATCAAAAGCTGGATACACCACTGAAGAAACTGCAACATTTTTGTTTTCCCAGTAGGAGGAGGAATGTAAACAGTTATTTTTTTACTTCCCTTAACCCAACAGTTTTATGAAATCAGAATAAATTTGTAAGAAAAAAGCACTCCCTCTAGCGTCAAAGAGTCGCCCCCCCCCCCTCCCTTTTCGAATTTGCAGTCGGTGCCTAGGAAATTTGGGGAAAATTTTGTTCTGGTCCACCCTTGGTGGCCCCCCCCCCCCCCGAAAAAAATCCTGGCTAAGCCACTGCAGGATTTGTAGATAGGCCTACAAATAATGCTTCATATTTTTCCAAGCCAAAGTTCCATTATAAAGAAAAAAACCAAAACAACTTTCAACTCAAATCTACTTACTTCCAGTACTCTTCACTCGGACGTCGGCGATCGCCTTTGAAAGGGTCGGAATATTTCGAATAATTGAAACCACCATCAGCATCTTGTGTGATGTTATGCTCTTGCAGGTCCTCAACAGTTAATGTACTATTCATCACACAACTACACAGGGGTGGATAAGAGAGATGACCAGTTTTCAAAAGACATTACACAGAAAAAAAAATTGTATTGTACCTGACTGATTGACCGACTTACTGACTGACAGACTCCCCGTAATTGGTGAATTAGACTTACTTGGGTTGTACAACATTCGCTTTTCCTGTAAATTTCAGAAATGGATGGATTTGGGGGTAGCATTTTATAGCAAATATTGTTACACTGACCTGTTTAAAGTTTTGTGTTCATAGATGACGGAAAAACCAAGAAAAAAAGATGCATGTTCTTGTAGTCTGGTTCCCTGACCCAACTTCAGATGAAACAGAGCAATTTATAGACGTCGGGGTATTGTCAGGTCAGGGAACCAGACATGCACCCATTCACGGATGTGTAACCTAGTGCAAACAAATTGCGGACTAACTAAATTTGGTAAATTGCGGGGCAGCATATTGAAAAAAGTCAGGTTTTTTTCCAAAGATGGTCGGCTGACCATCATAGGAAACCATCTTTCAATTCTCAATCGATTGAATAGAATTAGAGACTTTTGAGATGTTGGTGGCAGCAAACATACCGGTCCTTTTTCCATTGTTTGCGTCATATTGAGCATGCGCGCTTTGGCTTAAACATGACGTAAACAATTGAAAAAGGACCGGTAAGGTTCGCCTTCATTGTATTATGTTACGTTTTTTTTTTTTTCAAATTTACATACGTATTGTTCTTGGTGACCACACCGCCGGCTGCCAGGCAGTCTGCGACGATGTCCGAGCACAGGATTGTATTCCAGGCACTGCCGCACCCAACCCACGGCAGCTTGGCGGTGAAGGAGGCAAACATGTAGTACAGCGTGTACATGATGATCACGTTGTAATAGATGCCCACAAAAGCCCCGATGATTAACATACCATAACCAACACCTGAAAATAATGATTATAATATTTGTTTTTTTAAATTTAAAGCACACATAATCCACCATTATTATTATTATTACCCCTGATCACTGGGCCAATGAAACATTCCAAAGACGATCTCAGCTCCCTGGGGAGTACACAGCTCGATGCTGCCATTTTGACGAAAAGCAACTAATATCAAACACAGTGACCATGGTGCAATCACTTGAACATTATTTCACGATTTCACCATTTTTAGATACTTTGCTAACAACGTTGAAGGAAAATGGAAAAGATCACATTTTGAAGGGACGTACAGTGCATGAAATGTAAGATGTATACAGGCTACAGCATCTGCTTTTGCTGTTATTTTCAGAAATGGATGGACTCGTGGTTAGTATTTTATAAAATGCTGGAAAAACCAAGGGTAAAAATGCTGAACCTACTTCAGATGAATGTAGCAATTTATAGACGTTGGGGAATTATCAGGTCAGGGAACCAGACTAGCTGGCTTGCATCCATTCACGGATGTGTAACCGATTGCATACAAATTGTGGACTAACTATAAAAGTGGTATTAAATTGCATGGGGGAGTATCTGAAAAAAAGTCAGTTTTTTTCCAACGATGGTCAGCCGACCATCGTTGGAAATAGCACACCAGGTGGCATGATTTAACAGGATGTTTAAGAGTCAAGTAAGTATTTCATCATAATTTGGTAGTTGTTTTTTGATGTTTGCAAATGTATAACTAGTTACCTTTAAAAACCATAGCATGAATTCTATACAGAAAAATATTTTGTGGAAACTTCTATCCCTCTAAAACATGATGAAAACGATTAAGACGTCTCTTTTTATTTAGTTTAAATTTTTGTAGAGTGAACTTTCTTAAACATTTAAAATGCTCCTTGCTTTTCCCGAGTGCGCTTTCTAACTCTGGGTGTCACAAATGTTTTTTTATTGACATCAGCTTGCACAATTTCCAGTAGAAAAGTTGCCAACAAGTTTTGGAAGAGAGAAAAAAAAATGGAAAAAAAAGTTTGTACATGGTGGTGCAAAAAGAAGAAAACCCACTTTTGACAGCAATTTTCACCAACTTGTTGAGCATACTTCAATTTAATGGTATTAAAATATTGATCTTTAAACATAAGGACGGCTTTATTCCATTCGCTTGACTGAGCTCCGGAGCTCGATTTGAAAACAAACAACACTACACTAGCCTTACACGTTGTCAAAAGTGATTTTGGTGACTTGTATTCATATGAGCATCATACATTTGTAACTTATTGTTGCGATTTTTTAAAGATTTTTTTCACCACGTATGGTTTGAGAGCTATACTTCACTACATTATATAAAAAAAGTTCAAATTAAGTAAGTATAGCAGGGTTGGCGATTGCTTTGATTTTTAAAATGAAAAAAAAATAAAATTGGATTTATTTGATTTAAATCAGATTTTTTTGATTTCAAAATATTGATATATCTAACCATGTGTTTAAATCTCCCCATGCACCCTTACACCCATCACAAAGTTTTTAGGTTGGTTCTACAACACCCATCCATCAAAAACAATAAAATTGGTAAATGCTTTTGAAAAGTGTGGTATTGGATCTGTGATTTAAAAAACATTGATTTCTTTCTACATGTAAGTCAGTCATCATGGTTCAATGTATTATTATTACTGAAGACTTTAAAGGGGCATTGCCTCATTGATACAGCTGAGATACGTGTGTGTGTGTGGATATGAATAAAGATGATTTATATGTATAATACATGGTATACCAAAAATATGATAGTTCTCAATGGGCATGTTGATTTCATAAAAATGCTTCTAATTTCAAAACCGGAGGCAGTAATCCTTGTGTAACTTATAGTGTTTGATTGATGGTCCAAGGTGGAGAACAGAAATCAGGCCTTACACCTTTAAAGGGTTTATATAAATCTCAATCTAAATTTGTAGGGAGAAACGTTAGGAATAAGGCTATCAACTTGGGACTTTTAATACACATTTTGATGGTTCATGTATTAGCCTACACCAGCACAGTTGATTCACAATATTACTGCAAACAGATCAAGGAATGATTAAAGCAAACGTGAGTGTGCTCTCTTTAAAATTAAAAACTTTGAAGAAAAACTTTATAATAAACTCAAATCTTGACTTAATCAAAACAATGATTTTGTGTAATTATGCAAAACCTAAATTGAGTTGATGGTGATGAAGTAGGGTGTTTGAATGTGTTAACAACATCTTACACTTTGTAATTAAGTGGAATCAGTTGATTTAAATGATTAAAATGACCCTCAATAATTTGATTTTTCCAAAAATAGGATTTTTACAAAAAAGTGATTTAAATAAGTGATTTTTATAAAATAAAAAAAAATCATTTGATTTAAATCAGTGATTTAAATCAACGTGATTTAAATCAGCCAACCCTGAAGTATAGGTTAAAATTCCTGTCAAAAGTGGGGTTCTTTCTTTTTTGCAGTACCCTGTATATCAGCCTAAACACACCACTGTTGCCTACACGTTGGAGGCCTCCGCACCTTTAACCAGGTCTGGCATCACAGTGTGCAGAAATCACATTTATTTTTAACACATGACTATTAAGTAAGGGGTCATTAATGAAAGGAACAGTGTCTGCGTGTCTTTCAATATCAAACAATGCTGTTTTGGTGCATATCCGGTCCCTGGGCTTTTTGGAACTGTCTGTAAAAAAAAAAAGCACTGGAGAGGAACCGTCTGCATTCATTTTGGCAAAGTTCACAAGTTCAAAAAATGTGGAATTTTGTTATGCAAATTAGATATAAAGGACAAAAATCTTTCTGTTGGTCCAGCCCAAAGTACGTTGGTTGCTGTGAGATTAAGCTTTACAATTCGAACTGCATTTTGTATTAACTGTATTTTTTTTTTTGTACGCGTAAAATCACTTTACACATTTTGCGGGCTCAACTCTCCCTAGCCCCACTTGTGTGGCCTCGGTATTGCTCCGCTGTACGTTTGGCCACACGCCTGCATTTCCAACCTACTGAGTTTAGTCCAAAGCCTGGCGCACCTTTTTGGCATTTTTTTTTTTACATACCACTGCATACGGTTGTATTCTATGATGTCTCATGGTAATCTTTCTTCAAAATTTTTGAGAAATTTCGACATCTTTCTGAAGTCCTCATGTGCAAGTTTCGGACTTAACTCCTCAGTAGATTGGGAAATCAGACGTGTGGCCTACTGTACAGCGCAGCAATACAGAGACCACACAAGTGGGGCTAAACCCTCCCATGTATGATGTACCCATTGTACTCCTTTGTGGAGAAAGTGTCTTGCCCAAGAACACAAGTACCATGTTCAAGGTCAGAATTCGAACCCACCTATTTTGTACACCACACGAGTCGGTCACCATAAACATTGACCACAGCGTTCCACAAGATCAAAACAAGTTTTTTTACAATTTTTTGGAAGATTCAATCAATTTTGTAATTTTGACTGACCTCTGAACATAGGCACAGCTCTCCAACAAGTGATAGGTCCCTGGCTGCAATACTGGCCAAAACTGACTTCAAGGAAGAACACAGGCAGGCCGGCGAAGGCCAACATGATGACGTAGGGGATCAGGAAAGCACCTGCAGACGAAAAAACAAAACAAAAACAAATTCTGGGTAAAACGCCATTCTGTTTGCGAAAACACGTTTTTTTAAAGTCATAAGTGCAAGGGTAGATTTATAAACAGTTGAGCAATGACCACTTTGCAGAAAAAAAATGAGTCCAGGAACTCGACTCACCTCCACCGTTGCGGAAACACAGGTAGGGGAACCTCCAGACGTTGCCCAGGCCCACCGCGTATCCCAAACAGGACAGGATAAACTCAGACTTGTTGGACCAGTTGCCTCTCACCTTGTTCTCGTCTCCCTCAAATTCATTGTTTTCAACCAACTCCACATTTTCCTGAAAATTTTCATGTCAGAAAAAAAGTTGACAAACTACTTTTTTTTCAATACCAAATTATTCTTAAGGTAGATAGACAGTATAGCTGCCCAATTTCAGTCCATAATTAACCAGAAACTCTGAAAAACTTGTTTGCGTTAAAAGTTTTCTTTATTTTTTTTTCAGGTGGTACCACGCGCGCGCGCACTCGGATGCATTCGGGCGCATCGTCCAGTAGGCCCCGCCCCTTTGTGCGTTGACCAATCACAGCTGTTGTTAATATTTACAAACAAAGTCCACCTGCACCACGCGCGAACGCGCGTATGCCTATCGTTTCCCACGTGCGCAGTGGGCGGGGCCGAAAGTATATGCAAATGCACTTGGATTTAAGAATAGGCGGGACAAGCGATGTAAGTGACTTGTAATGATTTACGGGTAAGGTGACATTAGACCATTAAATAGCTCCAAAATTGCCTACGCGAGCCAAATCACGGATTTGAATACTGTCCCAAATGCTCTCTTTGTAAATACCGGTACGGCATTTGTTGCCCCAATACTTGAGAATTTGTAGCAATTACGGTTCCAAGTTCTTATTGGCCTTTGAACTTGTATTTCTGACAAAATTTGGATGTAGTTTGACCCGAAAGTTGCTCTATTTTGCAATGGATTGAGGTGTCATTTTTTTTTCAAAATGGCGCGATGGGCTTCAGGATTATGGAGGAGGAAAATGACCCCCCCCCCCCCCCAGGAACAGAAAGTGAAAAGGGCAAATCAAGCTATATATCTTGATCTCCGGATCCTGATTGTGAGAGTTGTATTAGCGCTATAGAAAGCGCCCGCTGAATGGTCAGAATCTCGAGGTCATGATGCAGTCTTTTTTGCATAATTCATCGTCAATATAGACTGTTAGTATACAAATATTGAATGCTTCGAGTGGTGTAGTAAAACTAGCCTCCCGAGGTGATCCATGGATCATTCTATTTTCCCGAGGCAAAGCCGAGGGAAAATAGAATGGTCCATGGATCACCGAGGGAGGCTAGTTTTACTTCACCACGAGATAAAGCATTCAATATTTGTTTTATAACACTTCACCCACAGATTCTGCTTGATTTTAATAATTTAAATTATGTAAATCTGAACACAGCTGAAATAAACTTCAATTTCAATACAAAATTGGTGGAAAATGTATTTCTCTCTTAAAAACTACCCCTTCACGAAATGTTTGAACCCATACAAGTCTGCGGCGCGCTCTCTTTGGAATAATACGAGCTACGCACAACGCGCAACGCACACACCAGCATGCATTTGCACACAAATACCGCGCCGTGGAAATAGTACTTTGGTTGCTAATGGTATAGTACTTTGGTTGCTATGCGCATAGTACTTTTGGCCGTGCACAGAAAGATAGCAAAATTAGAAAGTAACATGTGACTCGCTCTCGGCCAATCAAGACACAGAATCTGTGGGTGAGGTGTTATAATATAGACTAGAGTTGGGGTTTGGGCGTTGCAATCCATTTCCGCATAACCCACAGATATGAAAACATTGGATGATGGGGTTATTATTCTATTTAGGCAACTTAAGAAAAAATTGGGGTTGTTTTCCATTAATAAAACCATTTGTTTTATATGTTCAAAGTTAAAAGGTATTTAATTTGATCAATAAGCAAGTGGACATCGGGGGTGTTTCAGCTACAACTGCGACATGACTACTTTTGGTAGGCCTATAAATAAAAATGGGGTTATGATATTCAAACTTAACATCCTTTGTAATAATAAGGGTAGTGTGCGGGTATACAATATCTCTTCTGTGGAGAAGTGTGGTTCTGAAAAGAAAAAGAAAAAACCTAGAGATGAAACCTTTTTTTCCCCCATCAAAACTACAGTTATTAACCTGACATTGTACCTTGCCACCACATCATGAAGGCAACGCTTCTCGTCACATCTTTTGCAATAAAATAAAGAAACTTTTACCTGAATCGCATCGTTTTGGTCCCCCATTTTCGACTGGCGAGTCCAGTAAAACGATCCAAGATTCAACTTCAAGAGAACCGAACGCACATGAAACAATGATTGAAAAGTCGGAACGCCGAATTAACCCACAAGAGCAAAACAAATACCAAACGTTTCACCCAGAATGGGCCACAGCGAACAACATGGCACCACGCGTACGGGACTAGGTTTTTGGGGTCTCCATTGTGCAAGATTCCTGGAATATAGTAGATCTATCCGCTATTCAGGAGATATTTTAGCATACTTGTGTGCGGGACAAAAGAATACGCATGATGAATGCTCCCTCGGCCTCCTGGCCGCAAAATCATGATCATTTTCAAAGGCATGCATGACAAAGACATATCACATGTCTACATAATAAATTGTATGCGGGCTTTAAAGCAAACCCAGGTGCAAAAGTATAATAGTAGAATCATAATTTAAAAAACACACCCAAAAAGGACAAAGTAGGACTAAAGCATCCTGTAAAATTATGGCACCTGGTGTTGAACTATTTTTCAACTACTGCTCCAAATTTACCATTTTTTCCCCAGTCATAATTGTGTTTGCTATTGGTTACATGTTCATGAACGGGTGCAAGCCAGCTAGAATGGTTCCCTTACCTTACAATTTTCCGGCATATAAATTTATCCATTTCATCTTTAGTGGAGTCAGGGAACCAGACTACTTGAACATTTTTGTTTTTCTTGGCTTTTCCAGCATTTTCGCACACAAAACTTCAAAAATGTCAGTGTAACAATATTTGATCTATTATACAAACCCCTCAAATAGTTCATTTTTGAAAATTGCAGCAAAAAACAATGATGTACATTCCCTTTTAACACTGTTATAAAAAACTTTTAAAAAATCGGAGTTGTGGGACAAAAAAGTAGGAATTTTAAGAGAAAAAATGGGAAATGTATAGGAGCAAGCTAACAAAAAACTAAGAAAAACTAGGAAAAGTATGAATACTTATAAGCATGCGTATTTTTTTGGGACTCACTTGGGGGGGGGGGGGCAACAACATCTTGTATTTCAACAACAGAAATACAAGATGTTTTAAATTAAATTTTTCGTCTAGTGATTTGTCATCGTTTTTAACATTAGGAGATTTAATTTCATAAGAAACCGTCAAACAATGAAGCTATATTGACCGTAACAATTCAGTGTTTTAAGCGTGACAAATGCAATCCGAATGAAAGTCAATGTGGATTTTTCGCGTGTAAAACACTACATTGTTACGATCATATTATCTTTATTGTTGCACTGTTTCTCATGATATTCAATTCACCTCTGACACACATTGTGGAAAATCAGTGCACGAAATTTCAGTTTAATACATCTTGTATTTCTTGAGTTGTTCATCGGAAAACGAGTTGTTAATTTTGTTCAATAGTGCAGCATCGGCTGGTCTAGCACTTTAATATTCTTTCAGTAGAGGGCGCGCCACAGAAATAGTGGTCTCGATAATTATCTACCACAAAACTCGTTTGGGGGGCAACAACTCCAGAAATACAGGGTGTATTAAATTGAATTTTCGTGTAGTGATTTGTCATCATGTTTAACATGAGCAAATTTAATTTTATAAGAAACCGTCAAACAATGAAGCTATATTGACCGTAACAATTCAGTGTTTTAAGCGCGACAAATGCAATCCGAATGAAAGTCAATGTGGATTTTTCGCGTGTAAAACACCGTGACATTGTTACGATCATATTGTTTTTGTTGTTGCACTGTTTCTCATGATATTCAATACACCTCTGACACACAGTGTGGAAAATCAGTGCACGAAATTTCAGTTTAATACATCTTGTATTTCTTGAGTTGTTCATCGGAAAACGAGATGTTAATTTTGTTCAAGAGTGCAGCATCGGCTGGTCTCGCACTTTAATATTCTTTCAGTAGAGGGCGCGCCACAGAAATAGTGGTCTCGATAATTATCTACCACAAAACTCGTTTGGGGGGAAACAACTCCAGAAATACAGTATGTATTAAATTGAATTTTTAGGTAGTGATTTGTCATCATGTTTAACATGAGCAGATTTAATTTCATAAGAAACCGTCAAACAATGAAGCTATATTGACCGTAACAATTCAGTGTCTTAAGCGTGACAAATGCAATCCGAATGAAAGTCAATGTGGATTTTTCGCGTGTAAAACGCTACATTGTTACGATCATATTGTTTTTGTTGTTGCACTGATTCTCATGATATTCAATACACCTCTGACATACATTGTGAAAAATCAGTGCACGAAATTTCAGTTTAATACATCTTGTATTTCTCGAGTTGTATATCGGAAAACGAGTCGTTAATTTTGTTCAATAGTGCAGCATCGGCTGGTCTCGCACTTTAATATTCTTTCAGTAGAGGGCGCGCCACAGAAATAGTGGTCTCGATAATTATCTACCACAAAACTCGTTTGGGGGGCAACAACTCCAGAAATACAGGATGTATTAAATTGAATTTTCGTGTAGTGATTTGACATCATGTTTAACATGAGCAGATTTAATTTCATAAGAAACCGTCAAACAATGAAGCTATATTGACCGTAACAATACAGTGTTTTAAGCGCGACAAATGCAATCCGAATGAAAGTCAATGTGGATTTTTCGAGTGTAAAACACTACATTGTTACGATCATATTGTTTTTGTTGTTGCACTGATTCTCATGATATTCAATACACCTCTGACACACATTGTGGAAAATCAGTGCACGAAATTTCAATTGAATACATCTTGTATTGCTTCAGTTGTTCATCGGAAAACGAGTTGTTAATGTAGTTCACTAGTGCAGCATCGGCTGGTCTCGCACTTTCATATACTTTCAGTAGAGGAGGCGCCACATCAATAGTGGTCTCGATAATTATCTACCACCAAACTCGTTTGGGGGGTAATAACTCCAGAAATACAAAATGTTTTAAATTGAATTTTCGTCTCTTGATTTGTCATTATTTTTAGCATAACGAGATTTAATTTCATAAGAAACTGTCAAACAATGAAGCAATATTGACCATAACAACACAGTGTTTAAAGCGCGACCAATGCAATCCGAATGAAAATTAATGTGAATTTTTCGCGTATAAAACACTAAATTGTTACGATCATATTATTTTTATCGTTGGACTGTTTCTCATGATATTCAATACCCCTCTGTTACACATCGTGGAAAAAAATTGCACGAAATTTCAGTTGAATACATTTTGTATTTCTTGAGTTATTGATCGAAAAACGAGTTGTTATTTTTGTTCAATAGTGCAGCATCCGCACCAATATTCTTTTATTTAATAGAGGGCGCGCCACATAAATAGTGTTCTCGATAATTATCCACCACCAAACTCGTTTTGGGGGCAACAACTCCAGAAACACAAGATGTTAAGTTGAATTTTCGTCTAGTGATTTGTTATTATGTTTAACATCACGAGATTTAATTTCATAAGAAACTGTCAAACAATGAAGCAATATTGACCGTAACAATACAGTGTTTTAAGCGCGACCAATGCAATCCGAATGAAAGTCAATGTAGATTTTTCGCGTGTAAAACACTAAACTGTTACGATCATATTATTTTTTATTGTTGCACTGTTTCTCATGATATTCAATACCCCTATGTGTTACACATCGTGGAAAATAATTGCACGAAATTTCAGTTTAATACATCTTGTATTTCTTGAGTTATTGATCGGAAAACGAGTTGTTATTTTTGTTCAATAGTGCAGCATCCGCACCAATATTCTTTTATTTAATAGAGGGCGCGCCACATAAATAGTGGTCTCGATAATTATCCACCACCAAACTCGTTTGGGGGGCAACAACTCCAGAAATACAGGATGTATTAAATTGAATTTTCGTGTAGTGATTTGTCATTATTTTTAACATTACGAGATTTAATTTCATAAGAAATCGTCAAACAATGAAGATATACTGACCGTAACAATTCAGTGTTTTAAGCGCGACAAATGCAATCCGAATGAAAATCAATGTGTATTTTTCGCGCGTAAAACACGAAATTGTTACGATCATATTATTTTTTATCGTTGGACTGTTTCTCATGATATTCAATACCCCTCTTGCGGCCGGGTTAGGTTGGCCACAATCTTTCAATGGGTGGTGGAGTGGGGGAACAAAATTTGGCCCGGTCCTAAAAAGTGGGTCAAAAGAATTACAGCGTAGGGTTCAGGGCACGCTTAAGGGCCCTGAATTTTTGTTGGGATTGTAGATGCGATCATGTGGTGCGAACTGAGACAAACTTGACCACTTTGACAATTTTTTTAATGGAAAAGATGCAGTGGCGTAGCCACGGGGACAGCCCCCATGAAACCATGACCCCCCCATGAAATGTTCCAGCCCCCCAGCCCCCACCCACTGAAAAATTCCTGGCTAAGCCACTGAAAAGATGGTGGTGTACCATAGAGCTATATTTAATATAGCTGTATGTGGTGTACGCAGTGCCTGCCTTTATTGCGACGTCACTTAATAAAATTGGGTTTCTTTTTTTTGAGGGGGTGGCCCTGCCCCCAACCCCCCTGGATCCGCCCTTGCTTCCACCCAAAGAGAGCACAGCATGAATCAATGTTTCTTCAAGATTTGCAATATCATACTGAGTGAAGGGGTTATTAATAGGTACCATGAGTTGGGATTGTTTTCCATTAATAACACCATTTTTCAAAACTTCGTTCAAAGTTAAAAAAAGTTTTTATGGGAATAATTCTAGAATGGGGAAAAAGCGCGTTTAAGCCATTTACACGATTGGATGTGCGTGAATTGTTTTTGTACACCTTTTCTGTGATCCGTGGACAGAACCTTAAAAAAGGTGGTTGTGTTTAAAATCCCGTAACTTGAAAAGTACATTAGTGATTTGAACGATTCTTGTACTAAAAGAAAGCTCATGAATCGGGCTTTCATATCCTAGATTTTGAAAGTGCTACATGCAGAACTTCCCTAAAACAATAGTCCCGACATTTGGGTTTCGGTCTTTTTTACTCATCCTGTACTAAAAGAAAGCTCATTGATTGGGCTTTCAGATCCTCGAGTTTGAAAGTGTTACAGGCACACTTCGTTCAAAATTGGTCCTGCCATTTAGGATGCCTTTTTTCACTCACCCTGTAATTTCAGAGGTTAACCTGTCCAATTGCCTTAAACAAAGACCAAATAACAATCATTTTAAAAACCAGCAAGAATAAGACATTTTTGAAACAACATTTCTGAATTTCAGAGAACACCGTGCTGCTTTATTGTGCAGTGGTACCGTTCCGTGTCTATTACATCATTTTTCGTCTACTTACGATTTGAATAAAACTCGGCCCACGTGCACACGAGGACCGGATTGTTTGGACGCTACATTCAACATATTCATTCATTTCATTTACAAATACGTATCTACATTCATTGATTATAATCAACAGAAATATACAGCACAGGAGCTCCATAAAAAGCCCAGTGCTAGGGGACCAAAACCCCTAAAAGATATTTACAATTTTGTTTTGGGTTTTGTTCCTGTACATACATATAAAAAAATTAAGTCGCATCCCTCAAAAAAAACACCAAGACAAAAAAACCCCCAAAAAACAAAACAAAACTTGTTCACCGATGTACTTAAAAACCTCACCCAGAATCACACATCTTTACAAATTCTCTTCATTTACATGGACGTGGAGAGTATTTACAGGTTTACAAACATGGGTTTCTAAGACACAAGTTACATGTACAGTTTAAGTTTATACAGCATAATTAACTGAGACAACTGCTGCGAGTGGCCAGTTTTCATATTTTAAAATTAACAGGCTTGAACTGTGCTTGGACCATTTCTACTTACGTCAAACTCTACTCTGAAATCCTACGTCTTCAACGGTGACTCGATGATATGTGTGACAAAAAAAGATTATCAAAGCATTCAGCTCACATTTACCAAGTTAATATCGTTGGTGTAATGCCCAGTAGTCCTGGGCGAGTAGTGTACTTAACAACTCGAGTACTCGCGAGGAAATTACTTGAGAGTAGCCGAGTACTCGCCATACTTGCTTATTGAGCTGGGCCCTGAGAACCGATAGGACAAGTCAGCAAGCCAACAAAACAAAAATACAGAAGAAAGTGTCAGGCTTATTGATCATCTAGACATCAAATACTCACGAACAACCGCACAAGGGTTTGTTGCATAGTTCAACCAAGACCAAAGACCAATAAACCGATGTGCTAAGCCCCGCCCCGTTAAGCCCGCCTGTTAAGCCCCACCCTGTTAAGCCCCACCTCATGATGTCTTGACCAATCACAGCTGTGACTAATGACCAACATACGTTCACTAAAGTCCGACATGCGTGCACATGTGTTTAATGACACATGTGACTGCAACATGCAGTGTGGTATTGGAGATGTGCAATTATTGCCCGAGTGTGCTGTGGGCGGGGCTTAACGGGCAGGTCTATATCAGTACCAAGTTTCAGTCACAGTTGTATGGTAAGACATGGGCCATAACAATGAACACTTATCGATGCTGCTGTGTAGTGGATGTATTAAATACAGGATGTATTAAATTGAATTTTCGTGTAGTGATTTGTCGTCATGTTTAACATGAGCAGATTTAATTTCATAAGAAACCGTCAAACAATGAAGCTATATTGACCGTAACAATACAGTGTTTTAAGCGCGACAAATGCAATCCGAATGAAAGTCAATGTGGATTTTTCGCGTGTAAAACACTACATTGTTACGATCATATTGTTTTTGTTGTTGCACTGTTTCTCACGATATTCAATACACCTCTGACACACATTGTGGATAATCAGTGCACGAAATTTCAGTTTAATACCTCTTGTATTTCTTGAGTTGTTCATCGGAAAACGAGATATTAATTTTGTTCAATAGTGCAGCATCGGCTGGCCTCGTAATTTAATATTCTTTCAGTAGAGGGCGCGCCACAGAAATAGTGGTCTCGATAATTATCTACCACAAAACTCGTTTGGGGGGCAACAACTCCAGAAATACAGGATGTATTAAATTGAATTTTCGTGTAGTGATTTGTCGTCATGTTTAACATGAGCAGATTTAATTTCATAAGAAACCGTCAAACAATGAAGCTATATTGACCGACTAATACAGTGTTTTAAGCGCGACAAATGCAATCCGAATGAAAGTCAACGTGGATTTTTCGCGTGTAAAACACTACATTGTTACGATCATATTATCTTTATTGTTGTACTGTTTCTCATGATATTCAATACACCTTTGACACACACTGTGGAAAATCAATGCACGAAATTTCAGTTGAATACATCTTGAATTTCTTGAGTTGTTCATCGGAAAACGAGTTGTTAATTTGGTTCAATAGTGCAGCATCGGCTGGTCTCACACTTTTATATTCTTTCAGTAGAGGGCGCGCCACATAAATTATAGTGGTCTCGATAGTTATCTACCACAAAACTCGTTTGGGGGGCAACAACTCCAGAAATACAAGATGTTTTAAATTGAATTTTCGTGTAGTGATTTGTCATTATGCTTAACATTAGGAGATTTAATTTCATATTCATAAATACCTCAGATCCTATTGGTCGAGAGCCCGTCACGTGGCCGGTCTTAAACGGATGAATTGTTTTGGGGATTTGAGTACTACATGATCATGTGTAATTCTAACCCAATTGAAATTGCCGAAGAAATTCACCGACAAGAAACCACCGAACCATTTCTTGGTTATGACCGCCAAAACGCACCCATGCTAGCTGGTCTTAAACACTTTTCCAGTGTCACAATAAAATGTGGACTCCTAAAAATCCCAGTGCCTCTTACCGTTTCATTGGTTGAACGTTCACAATCCTCACGTAGGCATGCGCAACACTACCAGCGAGTCAGAATTTTATAGTTCTAAATTCCAAACGTAACGCCCCAGGTGCGTTTTGCGCGACATCGCGCAGAACATGCTACGCGCGCGTCAATCTCCATAAAAGGGTTGTTTACATCTTACTCGCCAGCTGAACACTCAATTATTTTGCTAGAGGGATGTTTCAAAAAGCATGAAGTGAACCTGTTGAACAAAATGGGGATTTTTTGAACGAATTATTTGATATTTTTTCACCGAAAAGGTATTTATGAAGGGAATAAATATGTGCTCGGTCGGTATTTATCACTCTGTTTAAGGCCGCTTAGAGTCTGGGTGCTGATAATTACCCTCGCCTCCGGCTCGGGTAATTATCAGCACCCAGACTCTAAGCAGTCTTAAACAGAGTTAAAAAAAACCTCCGGAGCACACATTTATTCCCTTAAGAAACCGTCAAACAATGAAGCAATATTGACCGTAACAATACAGTGTCTTAAGCGCGACCAATGTATGCAATCTGATGAAAATAAATGTGAATTGTTCGCGTGTAAAACACTACATTGTTACGATCATATTATTTGTATTGTTGCACTGTTTCTCATGATATTCAATACACCTCTGACATACATTGTGGAAAATCAGTGCACGAAATTTCAGTTTAATACATGTTGTATGTCTTGAGTTGTTCATCGGAAAACGAGTTGTTAATTTTGTTCAAGAGTGCAGCATCGGCTGGTCTATCACTTTAATATTCTTTCAGTAGAGGGCGCGCCACAGAAATAGTGGTCTCGATAATTATCTACCACAAAACTCGTTTGGGGGGCAACAACTCCAGAAATACAGGATGTATTCAATTGAATTTTCGTTTAGTGATTTGTCATTATTTTTAACATTACGAGATTTAATTTCATAAGAAACCGTCAAACAATGAAGCTATATTGACCGTAACAATACAGTGTTTTAAGCGCGACAAATGTTATCCGAATGAAAATCAATGTGTATTTTTCGCGTGTTAAAACACTAAATTGTTACGATCATATTATTTTTATCGTTGGACTGTTTCTCATGATATTCAATACCCCTCTTGCGGCCGGGTTAGGTTGGCCACAATCTTTCAATGGGTGGTGGAGTGGGGGAACAAAATTTGGGTCCCAAATAGTGGGTCAAAAGAATTACAGCGTAGGGTTCAGGGCATGCTTAAGGGCCCTGAAGTTTTGTTGGGATTGTAGATGCTTTGTGGTGCGATCTGAGGCAAACTTGACCACATTGACCATTTTTTTTTTAAATGGAAAAGATGGTGGTGTACCATAGAATTATATTTAATATAGCTCTATGTGGTCACATTGTGGAATACGCAGTGCCTGCCTTTATTACGTCGTCACTTAAAAAGATGGGTTTCTTTTTTGGGGGTGGGGGATGGCCCCCATTGCCCCCCCCCCCCCCAACACCCCTGGATCCGCCCTTGCTTCAGAGCACAGCATGAATCAATGTTTCTTCAAGATTTGCAATATCATACCGAGTGTTGGGGTTATATATAGATAACATAAGAGTTGGGATTGTTTTCCATTAATAACACCATTTTTCAAAACTTCGTTCAAAGTTAGAAAGGTCTTTATGGGAATAATTCTAGAATGGGGAAATTGCGCGTTTAAGCCATTTACACGAATTAACATAGGGATGTGTGTGAATTGATTTCGTTTTGCTGAAAGAAGGCACACCTTTTCTGTGATCCGTGGACAGAACCTTAAAACGGTGGTTGTGTTTAAAATCCCGTAACTTGAAAAGTACATGAGTGATTTGAATGATTCTTGTACTAAAAGAAAGCTTTTAAATTGGGCTTTCATATCCTAGATTTAGAAAGTGCTACATGCAGAACTTCCCTAAAACAATGGTCCTGACATTTGGGTTTCGTTTTTTTCTTTACTCATCCTGTACTAAAAGAAAGCTCATTCATTGGGCTTTCATATCCTAGAGTTTGAAGTGCTAAAGACACAACTTCGTTCAAAATTGATCCTGCCATTTGAGATGCCTTTTTTTAAAATTCACCCTGAAATTTCAGGGGTTCACTTGTCCAATTGCCTTAAACAAAGACCAAAATGTTTTTTTTTTTTAAACAACTTTACAAAAACCGGCAAGGATAAGACAAGTTTGAAACAACATTTGTGTATTTCAGAGAACACCGTGCTGCTTTATTGTGCAGTGGTACCGTTCCGTGTCTATTACATTATTTTTCGTCTACTTACGATTTGAATAAAACTCGGCCCACGTGCACACGAGGACCGGATTGTTTGGACGCTACATTCAACACATTCATTCATTTCATTTACAAATACGTATCTACATTCATTGATATAATCAACAGAAATATACAGCACAGGAGCTCCATAAAAAGCCCAGTGCTAGGGGACCAAAACCCCTAAAAGATATTTACAATTTTGTTTTGGGTTTTGTTCCTGTACATACATATAAAAAAATTAAGTCGCATCCCTCAAAAAAAACACCAAGACAAAAAAAACCCCAAAAAACAAAACAAAACTTGTTCACCGATGTACTTAAAAACCTCACCCAGAATCACACATCTTTACAAATTCTCTTCATTTACATGGACGTGGAGAGTATTTACAGGTTTACAAACATGGGTTTCTAAGACACTGGTTTACATGTACAGTTTAAGTTTATACAGCGTAATTAACTGAGAAAACTGCTGCCAGTGGCCAGTTTTCATATTTTAAAATTAACAGGCTTGAACTGTGCTTGGACCATTTCTACTTACGTCGAACTCTACTCTGAAATCCTACGTCTTCAACGGTGACTCGATGATATGTGTGACAAAAAAAGATTATCAAAGCATTCAGCTCATATTTACCAAGTTAATATCGTTGGTGTAATGCCCAGTAGTCCTGGGCGTGTTGTGTACTTTACAACTCGAGTACTCGTGAGGAAATTACTTGAGAGTAGTCGAGTACTCGCCATACTTGCTTATTGAGCTGGGCCCTGAGAACCGATAGCACAAGTCAGCAAGCCAACAAAACCAAAATACAGAAGAAATAGAAAGAAAAAAAAATAGAAAAAAAAAAAAATAACAGAAGAAAATGTCAGGCTTATTGATTATCTTAACATCAAATGCTCACAAACAACCGCATAAGGGTTTGTTGCATAGTTCATACCGAGACTAATAGACTGATCAGTTAAGCCCCGCCCTGTTAAGCCCCGCCCTATAATGCCTTGACCAATCACAGCTGTGATTAATGCCCAACATGTGTTTACTAAAGTCTAACATGCGTGCACCTGCGATATGATAGGTGTGACTGCAACATGCAGTGTGGTATTGGAGATGTGCAATTATTGCCCGAGTGTGCTGTGGGCGGGGCTTAACGGGCAGGTCTATATCAGTACCAAGTTTCAGTCACAGTTGTATGGTAAGACATGGGCCATAACAATAAACACTTATCGATGCTGCTGTATAGTGGCTTTTCGTTGTTAATACATGTGTGCTTGCTTGACACAATTCAAACTTCTAACAAGAATTTGGCAATTGGGAATTTGTTTAGGCCTGTTATTTTTCACATAATAAAAAAAAATCCTTTGTTGGGAAAAAATGTAGAATCCGGACGCAACTTCTTTGGTTGCATACAAAGTCTATGCCGAGTTGAGTGCATTTATTCAAAGTATTTTTTAACAAAATTGGAAAAAAAAAAGAAGTCCAGATTCATATCTTTTCAATGTTTTTGAAATGACTGACCTTCATTGAGATAATATGCTGAAAAAAAAATGGCGTCAGGATGCGACATTCTTTCCCTTTGTTCTTATATAGCTGTCTCCCAATATGCCCAATTTCAAATATTTTGTGTTCGCCGCCTGGGCCTACAGTTTAGAATAGACCTAAATACGCAACACATGTACCGGCCAAACAGGATGAAAAAGATCATCAGGTAAGACTCTAAACTGCTCTCAAAAAAGTAGAGAGATAAACCCTTGAAATATATGGTAAATATCTACACATCACTACAACTCCCTTAAAATAAATAAAACACGTAAAACTACATATGCATTCAATTAAGACAGAAGTTTTTAAAAAAGGCACCTCAACAATTTACTAAACCTCAAACAGTTGTTGCAGAATCGTGAAAACTTGGAAGAGTTTCAGTAAAATGTTTCAACAACTGCTCGAGTTGCGGAGAATGCTACAGGTAGGATGTGATTAATTAAAAACCATTGCGATATTTATTACGTGTTACAAACTTGACGTCATTTTTCGCACCGTATTTTGCACATCGATTGGAACTAATTTCCAACCGATACACTTATTAAAAACTGCCGGTGCAACGACACGGGCAGAAACACAAATGAATCCCATTAATGGCATCAAGTGAATCGTCTTCGTCCAAGATTGAATTTTGAATTTTATTTTCCCGATCACTGGCAATCCAGGTAATTCTAAGCAGCTCATGTGTGCACATAAGCTTGAATGCGTGAGGTATGCTTGGAATTTCCTGGGTAGCGCTGCCAACATTCTTAAGACTTGATATTGTTGGCTGTACCGCACTTGTTGGCAACCAGCTGTACAGTGGAACGCCGCTATAAGAACATTGCGGGATCCACATAAATTGTTCGTAATAGTGATCGTTTGGTATAGCGATTTTAAGCTGCCGGTGCTCCGGTACTCGCTTTTTCAATAAATAGCCCCCTTCAGAACTTCACCCTGCAGGCCTTGGTAGTTACTGAAAGACTTTGAACATGTGCCAACTATCGAATGATGTGATTACAGTTACACGTTGAGCTTACTACCTACAGCAATGGGTGGCTTTCCCCTTCTATTCCTTAGGGAAATAACAGCCACTTGTTGCTCTTCTGCTGACATTTTTTAAAAACAATGTTTGGTACGTTTTGTACACAAAAATCGGGGGCCAATGACGATGTTCGGTACAGCCGAATGTTCGGTATAGCGGTGTATATAGTTCCATTGTACTGGGAAAATAAATTTAAAATCAAATCTTGGACCAGGCTATTGAAAAACTAGAAGTTAGTTCATCAAGTGTGTTCTTTTTGTTGGTATTTCAAGTGACTATAAAATGGTGCTGTAAACTTCATTGTGTACCTTTGGGGGAGTTTCTTCCTCCGAGTTTTATAATCACCTGGAATGACTCCGTGAAAACATTTCAGCCATAACCCACCCCTCCCCTACCCTGGGGATGTATACCCCCGCCCCCCACTCCCACACCCAAAGGATGTCAATATCCGTAACACTCCCCTGAACACACACACCACACAATACAGAACTACGCAGCGATCGCACACAAGATCACACCGTTATTTAATTTTCATCATTGTGAACATCACAGAATCAATGTACATTGTTCAGACGCGCATTCGACTTGCGCCCACACAAACAGCGCCCTCGAGAGACTGTCGTCTGCAAGAGGACACAAATGTTTACGAAAGTCACACAATGACTGCTCCAGACTCTTCTGATCAAGGTGACTGTGATGTGAGGAAAGTGCGATGCCGACTTGGCCAAAAAGTCCGGATACGCATTTGTCTCGCTTCAAGCGATGCAGTCTCGTGACTGGTGATTACTTCGTCTGATCTTGTGGTCCCTTGTCGGACCGTTGGGCGTCCATGCGTTTAGATTGGACGCGTTGGATCAAGGCAAAGAAGTCCTCGTCAGGGACGGTGGGAGCAGGCTGTAAGACCGGGGGCTCACTGCGCTGGTCGTTAATCCTGGAGCCCTGCATGGAAGGCACGTGGGAATATTGGTAAGCACCCGGAACAAAAAGGGAAACACATCGACTGATCGAGCGTGAAAGTTCGTTTCGACCGAAATAATGAGGGAAACCCTGATCAAAGTGAAGATAAGGGCTGATCCCAAAAATGCCCTGTGAAATGATTCTGCCTGAAATGGTTCAATCAAAGGAAAACAATCACTGAAGGTGGTTTTAAAAAGTTTGGCCACGGGCACACAATTTTACGAGCATTAACAACGGAATCCTGTCACAACACCCCATAAATTTAGCATATGTGCAGAAAATATATTGATATATTCAATATGAGGGGTAAATATTTTCATCAAGAGCTTTGGCACAATGATTGATCTCAATAACAATTCTCAGAAGTAGGGTTCTGTTTGAAGTCTCACAAAAGCGATGACGTCACAACTTGTGCCTACGCTTTTTAGGTCTAATGGCTCTGGTAAAAACTGTGAAAATCCATAGGACGTTTTCAACGTTTTATTGAATGGCAGATGTTTAAATATTGATACTTGGTCAGAGAAATACGCTATCAATTTTTCTTGTGGCTCCGAAATGTTCAATATGTTTGTCCAATATTCAATGATTAACGAGAACTTAAAAACATTAATCTTAAAAAAAAGACATATGAGGATTGCAAAATACAATTGGTAAAATCTGTTCAGGAATTATAATGGACTTCAACGACATTTGATTTTTTCAGAAAAATATCTACAAACAAAAATTGAAATAAATTCCAGTTGGTTTTTCTTTTCAAGTCATTTTCTATATGGCGGGCAGACCTTTTTTTTCCTCATAAGTGCATGTATAATGCAAGACAAAAAGTCAGAGTTATGGGTGCTGAAACTAAAATTTGTTTAAAAACATTTGATGGGCAAAAAATAATGTAATAATTTTCCATTTAGACTTCATAAATTAACACAGAGGTTTAAGAATATCAAAAGAATTCACTATTAAAGAAGAAAATTTGTTTACATTTTTTTTTTACTTTGCTCTTAAGTGACAACTTTTGGCAAAAAACAAAACACTTGTCATCCAAATAAATCAAATTTGCATATCCCATTCTCTAATGCAAATGTATGCAAATGAGTTTTTGTCATCTCATTAGCATATCAAAGAAGTCATCATCGGGCATGCCCTGGTTGCCCTTTTGAACAAAAACACACAAAAAACTTGTCATACAAATATATCTCATTTGCATACCCCATACTTTAGTTTAAATATATGCAAATGAGTGTGCATGTGTTAAGCTTACCTGACATCTCATTAGCATATCAAAGAAGTCGTCATCGGGCACGCCCTGGTTGCCCTTTTGCAGCAGCTGGCCCAGCACCTCCTCATTGTTGGTCTTGAGGCCCGGCAGGTTGCAGATGCTGGACCGCTGCTCGTTGAGCCGGCTACGCTGGAAACTGGCAATTTGATTCATGAGTTCCTCTTTCATGGGATAATCTGGAGGAATGACAACCCAGAAAATGCAACAAAATTATTGTTGGTGTACCCTTAACGTGGGGCGGCCCCTAACGTGGCGCACTTTGATTTTTTGCTGGAAACTGGCGATTTGATTCATGAGTTCCTAAGTAAGATTTGAGGCTTTGCATGGTGGAGATACTAAATAATGAAAGGTTTGCGGAAACACCATGTGCGAATAATTTCTCAACTAAGAGAATGGTTCTGAAAAGAACCAGAGGTATGTATGAGTTCCTCTTTCATATGATAATCTGGAGGATTGAGAAGACGAAAAGGGAACAAAATTATTTCAGTGTCTTTCCTTGTGGAATCCTGCTGCTAGGGGTGTACATTACAGGTAATACAGGAATCAGGTACCCGATTGAAAAAAACCTTGGGTACTCGGGTATCCGTTAAAGAAACCCATCCCCAAAATTTAAATCTCGGAAGTTGCCGTTCCCATTGTTCATAAAGGCTCGCATGATACTACCGCATCGGTGCGTCAATACAGCAAAATACAAGTGTGTACAATGAGCTCTTTAGCTTTACGGCGTAAACTGCATTTTGGAAAGCATTGTAAACATGTTTTTTTTTCATGTAGCCTGGTTTTCCAAACTTGTCTTCTTCATTGTCTGAGTAGTTACTAAGTAATACGTAATGTTAATTACGGGTACCCGATCCCATAATCTGGAACCGGTTCCTGACATCAACGGTCGGGTAATTGGTTTCGATGCAGGGAGGCACACCCCTACCTGCTGTTTATCTTTATGAGAAAAACAAATCTGTTGGCTGATTTGTAGTAGCTCAATAGATTGTGAAGTTTCGTTGGTTGAGAGCTCATCTGTGACGTATTTCAGACAATCTTGTGTGGACTGTGAAATTTCATTGGTTGAAAATTATCATGTGACATACCGGAATATTTTTTAGAAAATCTTGTGTGAACTCATGTAACCTAGGTACATGTACATGTGCATCACTGCAGTCGTTTTTAGGCCAAAAAAAAAGAAAAGTATTTGGTCTCTGGTCAAACCAATGTTCCGGAATTGATGCAGCCACGCGGCTTTTTTTTTTTTTTCTTTTCTTTTTTTCTTCAAGCTTGGATTGTACAGACAAGGTAGGTACTATTTTGCTTTTTTGGTGTCCTCATGTACATTGGTGTCCTCCATAATTTGCCTTGGTGCTTTCGATCATTTGCCTTGGTGCAATTTGCCATTCCTTGGTGCTCTTTGGAGCTACTGCAGAACATTTTGAAAAAAAAAAAGATCGACGCGCATGATTAAAATCGACGCGCGCGCTGACCAGAGACTGACTTAATATTTTTTTTGGCCTTAAGTCTTTTGGAATCTTATCATCGGAGCAAATTATACACCCTTTGTATGATGCTGAAGGCACGATTGTGTGAACGTGGCTCTGCAATATCAATTAGGCTCCCTGTGTGCATCTACGCCCGCGGCACCGGTGTCATATGAAATTCGGACTCCTATGAAATCTGGTCTCTTTGGCCTGATATGGATTTCAATGCTTACACGTGACCAAGTCACTGTCCTACTTATCTTCACTTAGGCATGTGCAATACAACCAATGAGTCGGTATTTTGTTCAAATTTCACCCGACAGTACACCACATTTCAAAAGTAAAGTGTGCTATGTGGTAGGTGTCACGCTAATTAAGAAGTTAATTTTTTTCCCCAAAATGACAAGATTACTTCTTACAATACATGTAGTTCTTACTGACTCAAAAGTTGCTGAGTACCGAAGTGTGACGTCATTTAGAACCGGATGGTGTAGTGCAAACGAATGGAGTACGCGCGCATGTTGGTTCACGGACTGAATCAAGCGCTAATGTCTTTTACACACATAATTGTGCGCGTAATGTATTCACTTAGTTACTCTATTTTAAAAGAATACATTGCACTGTATAATACCCGAGACAGGCAAAACCAAAATGAACATATGACAATATTATAAAGTATGACATCAACTCAATAAAAATCGAAATGAGAAAAGAGCCTTGGGTTCACCATAGATACAAGTAAATATCAGTGAAAATTGTGATATTTTATCTAAATAATGAAGAAAGAAATATGCAAAGTGACAACATGACATTTCTGTGCAATTCCGAAAAAAGACCACAAATAAATAATGGAAGTGATAGGCTAATTTTTCGAGACCAGATGGCTGAAGTTGTGCAAGATGCCTACCAGCGCAGCTAGCTTGGAGAGGTTTTATCATGATTTCCAAAGTCCTCGCGGAGTTCAAATTGGCTACGCAGTGTGTTCAAGTCCTCCAGGAACAAACGTCACCTTAATCGACAAGACGGCAAACAAAGCTCAATCCTGTCCACAAATATGACTTGAAAATGATTTCCATTAGTTGCGGAAAGACAGGTCTCTCTCCAAAAAGGTCACGTCTTGCCAGGAACCCAATCGCAAGCCAAAAAACAACAACAAGCGTTTGACAAACAGGTGTTGAAAAATCCTCTTGTTGTGAGGCCTGCAGTGCAGTTACCTTCCTCGCAATGGAAAATGAAATATTGATGAGCACAGGGCAAAGCCACTGCGACATGTGGGTCAGAAAAACAAGGCAGAACCGTCCAACTACGGACAATGGATCAATTGTAATCCGGGCGAATTCAACAACGGGGAACAATATTTTTTTCCCGAACTGACATCAGGCATCTAAAGATACGTCATCCAAATGTTGCTCAGTAAAAACCCATAAATCTCTCCCTCTATAATTCACTTATTGGAGAGAAAACAAAATTTGAGAAAGAAAAATACAAATTGTAAAAAATATCAAAATGTTTGGCAAGTTGGTCCCTCAAAACAAGACAAGTGCCAGGTTGAGGTTCAGCCGGATTTAGACTCTGATGACTCCTCGAGTCGGCAAAAAATAAATCGCTGGAAATTTCAAACAGGCACGCTATGAACAGGTAGCAAATTCAGCTCAGCGTTATTTTTTCCCTTTGTAGTAATGTCGTCAAAGTCTGTTAAAGAGAGACTTTGATGTCGTCTCGTGTCGGTCAAAACACAACCACTGGAACTTTCTGGTGGGCACGCTCCATTAACAGGTAGCAAATTCTGCTAGGCGTTTAATTCTTCCCCTTTGCAGAACTGTCGTCAAAGTCTGTTAAAGAGAGACTTTGATGTTGCCTCGTGTCGGTCAAAACCAACCGCCGGAACTTTCCGACGGGCACGCTCCATTAAATTAAAACCCTAACCCTGCCAGACGCAGCACAGTGCATCAGGTGGAAAAGTCTGGTGCACTTTGATGGAAAATGCTACCAACACCAGTGCAGAAACCGGCCACTTCTGAGACACTGAGAGCTAGTCCCATAGAACTATGCCCGAGTTGTATCCTGCTGCGTTGGGGGACCACAGACTCTGAGGCAGTTTGGCCTCGAGACTTTTGACCTGATGGATCTTGCTACACTGGGCAGGCTTGTCACTTAGACAAGTGTTGCATGTTGCTGCGTTTTGCAGGGTTTCTAGCCAAAATACCCTGGAGGGTTAGGGTTAACAGGCGACAAATTTAGCATCAGCGTTCCTTCCCCGTTTGGAGCAATATCTTAAAAGTCTGCGACAGAATCTCACTCTGTCTGATGGAAGACGACAAATCGACAAAGGCTTCACCACTCACCAGTGTAGTTTTTGTTTCTGAAGTGTTTGAATACAGGCAAAGCTTGGCAACACTCTTTACGTAGATCTGTTTGCACATGGAAATGTTGTAGCACAGCTGGATGTTCAGCTATTTACCATCCACGTTGACTAGTACTGAATCAGAAATATCGAACCACTGACCAAAATAAATTTTAATGCAGCCAGTTTTTTTTCATGGGTTTTATGTGATTATTTTTCCCCACTACTATTTTCTGCGAATGGCATTTCAAAAGTCAATTATAATGGACAGTCTTTGCAAATCCTACTTTGAGATGATTGGACCAGCAGACTTATTTGCATATTTGAATGGTTAATTTAACTGATTAATGAGTTGTGATTAGATTAAGCAGCTTATATGCCGGTAAGCTGGGTGCTGAGCTATTTACCATCCACGTTGTTAAGCACTGAATCAGAAATATCGAACCACTGACCAGCCTTTACAAATCCTACTTTGGGATGATTGGACCAGCAGACTTATTTGCATAACAAATGGTTAATTAAACTGATTAATGAGTTAAGATTAGATTAAGCAGCTTACCGGTACATGCCGATTGTCTGCTTAGTCATTTAATATTGATCCTTCATCGGGTGGCAATTTTATGCAATAAGGCTTGATTAAACTGAAATTAAGTGGGTGTGCTTAACGTGACCCGTACTGTACTTCAACTCAAAGCAATACATCACCCGATAAGGATAATGAAACCTTCAATGGGAATTTCCGGCCAGCTGGCAACTTTGTCAATTGGTTTGCAGTCTTAGTTCCATGTTTAATTTCAATGGTCTAATTATAGAAAACGGAATAGTAGGCAATTAAGTTTTACTCATACAGTGTGGTGAAACATGCAAAAAGTATCTCTTGAAGAATCATTTCTCCTCCATGCAAGTTCTTTGTCAGCATCCGAAAGCCACACAATTGTACTGACTTACTGACTGAGTCACTGACTGAATGACTTTCATTACTGACTTTAAACTGGCTAAGCAATCACAATCAACAATAAATAACACTCTAAATGTTCTTTTTAAAATGACCAATGTTCAGTTTTTATATTTAAAGGGAAGATACAACATTTGCAAACATCAAAAAATAAAACTACCAAATCATTTTGAAATACCTTGCTGGACTGTTAGTGAATGACAGTGTAAAGCATCCTATAAAATCATGTCACCTGGTATACTGTCTTTTCAAGAAAAGTGGTATTTTTGTATCAATTTCCAACGCTGATCGGCCGATCAGCGTTGGAAAAAAAACTGGCTTTTTTTCAAATACTGGCCCCAGTTGACCATCGCACTTGTTTGCAATCGATTACACACCTATGAACGGGTACAAGCCAGCTAGACTGGTTCCCTGACCTTACAATTCCCCAATATATGTAAACTACTTTGTTTCTTCTTAAATGGAGTCAGGGAACCAGACTACAGGAAAATGATTGTTTTTCTTGGTTTGTATAGCATTTTCGAACCCAAAACCTCAAAAAAGTCAGTGTAACTATATTTGCTATATATTTCCAACCCCCCCCCCCCAATTCCATCCATTTCTGAAAATTACAGCAAAAGCAAATGATGTATATTCCCTTTAACATAAACGGAGTACATTTCAAGTAATTTTAAAGGAACCGCAATTAAGCAACACATACATGTATCACATTAAAATATTGCACAGCTTTGAGGGGGGATAGAAGAATTTATATAACCGACATACAGATCCTTGTCATTTGATTGGTGGAACTCACATCACGTGGCATTCGTTATTGCTCCCATTCATGCCGCGGCTCAAAAAGTACTATCCACCCATGGGGAATGGGAAATACTATTCAACAGTTAGGATCATGACGCGGTATTTGTGTGCAATGCATGCTGGTGTGCATGTTCAGCATTGCGCGTATTGTTCCAAAGAGCCAGCGCTACAGCGTTGGGTTCAAACATTTTCGTGAAAGGGTGGTTTGGAAGAGAGAAATACATTTTCCTCCAATTTTGTATTGAAAAAAAGTTCAAATATATCAAATGACAAGGATCTATGTCAGTTATATAAAACAAATATTGAGTGGCTTTAAATTGTGAAATAGGAAGAATATTATCGCTCGGTAAAATCTGGACGCTTCGCCTCGTGAACTGGAAAAGTCCAGATTTTACCTTGCGATAATATTCCTCCCATTCCATGCTGAGCCACTCAATATTTGTATAATATTACACAAGCTATAACAATATTGTTATAGGGATGCCCATGCTATAATAAAGCAATATAGCACAGTAACCTTGATATGCAATACACTGATTTCTTGTTACTACTTGGCAGCCCGATATAAATAATAATTACAGATACAGCAGGTAAGGTGTAGAAAGTTGAGCAAAATTCTTACCAGAACCAAGGATTTATTGACTGCGCCCAATCGGATGAAAGCCACAACACAATAGCGAGTGAGTCAAATTTCTTTCTCAATGTGAGCAGTTGAATTCAAACACTGTTTCGCAACTGTAGAATCCCACAATAAGAGCACTGATGTATCGATGCAAATGCGTATATTCCGTCAAAGATCTACGCCAATCTGGCTTTGTCGAGTCAACCTGGATTGCGCCCAAACCATTATGATCCGTCTTCACTGCATGTCTAATAGACGCAACCCTTCATCCCTTGCAGTTTAATATGAAATATAACATTGAGGCTCTATTCAGATTCTCCGGCGCAGATCCGGGTAGGCGCACGGGACGCTGCTTGAATTTTCTGGAATACTGGAATATATAATCCTAGACGAAGACGATGAAATTGACTGCGAAGTCACCGCACCACGGAACTGGGCAGGAAAGAGAATCCTGGTCAGCCTCAAACGACGAAGGATAACGGGGTCAAATTTCAAGCTTTTTTTTTTGTTCCACGCCAATCTGTTGGAGTCCTAAGAATGAAAGCGATCCGTAAGAGTAGACCTGCCCCAAAAATCAATCATGGCATACTGATAATGCAGACACTGCTGAGGATTTATCCAGACGAAAGCTCAGCTCGAGTTGATCGACTTGCTCCTAGTCCCTCCCTCGTAAAAAAGTATCACAAAATTTATACAAACATGGAAAACCATAATTTTTCAAATAAAGATCAATCGATTGACACAATTGAACTACAAACTTTTTAAAATATATACTGCATATGTGATGCGATCAAGCTAAGTGAGTCGTTTGTCGGCCCTTACCAATTTTTTTTTGAACATTTTTGAAAACAGCTATTTTGTCAGTTTATATTTGGAGAAAATCCCATCTGAATACGACCTTCGGTTCAGAAGTTATGGGACTAAGAACACAGGCAGATCAGAAAGAAGAAAATAGAGAAATCAAAGAGAGAAATCAACGGTTCAAAATTGAAGTGTTTATTGAAGGGAATATACATCATTTGCTTTTGCTGTAATTTTCAGAAATGGATAGAATTGGGGGGTTGGAAATATATAGCAAATATAGTTACACTGACTTTTTTGAGATTTTGGGTTCGAAAATGCTATAAAAACCAAGAAAAACAATAATTTTCCTGTTGACTGGTTCCCTGACTCCTTAAGAAGAAACAGAGCAGTTTACATACATTGGGGAATTGAAAGGTCAGGGAACCAGTCTAGCTGTACCCGTCCATAGGTGTGTAATCGATTGCAAACAAGTGCTATGGTCAATTGGGGCCAGTATTTGAAAAAAAGTCATTTTTTTCCAACGCTGATCGGCCGATCAGCGTTGGAAATTGATACAAAAATACCACTTTTCTTGAAAATGACAGTATACCAGGTGCCATGATTTTACAGGATGCTTTACACTGTCATTCACTAACAGTCCAGCAAGGTATTTCAAAATGATTTGGTAGTTTTATTTTTTGATGTTTGCAAATGTTGTATTTTCCCTTTAAGCCACAAAAACAGGTTAGTGAATACTAACACCTTAGCAAAAAATAATGTCACATTTTAACTACTTCTTCTCGGAAAAAAAAAAAAAAAAATTGACATGAACAGGATGAAGGAGGACATACATGTTCACAACGTAGCTAGGCAAGGTAGCCTTCCGATTTTACAAAAAAAGTCAATTTTGAAATGTCCACCTCTACTGACCTTTTTTGGGCTGTATCTTAAAATCATAATTGCCGACGAACGACTCATTTAGCTTGATCGCCTCACAGGTGTAAATTTGTTCGAACATTGTTTAGTTTTGAAAAAGTAATTTTTTTCCCAGGATTTGATCTCGAAAATGCAAATTATTGGGGAGACTAGTTCAAATCTACTCCGCACTCTTGACATTTATTCTCCGCACACATAACGCCTCCGGGGAAAGTAGACCGGTCAACGCTCGCGATTCGTAGCGACCGGCTGTTCGTGAGTGCAATGGAATAAAAGGTATAGAGGGTAAGAGGGAGAAAATGTTGGGCAACCGTGGAATGCCAGATTATTAATCCGCGCTGAAAACGTTAATTGAATTTGTTTAGAGTATCGCCGTCGGGTTAAAGTAAACAGAGTTGGTATATGGGCGCCCTCGCCATATGTTCATTGTGAAATGGACCTGTTTTAAAAGCCCAAGTCTTCGTATATTAGGGATGAAGTTAATCTTCTTTGACACTTGCTTTGGCACATAATCATAGACAACTTTCGCCCCAACGGCAATGTTTGTTTTAAAGGATGAAAGGAAAATAGTAATTCATCCTTTTTGCACAAGACAGTTTATCAAATCATACAAGTCCAAATATAAGTGCTGTAACTTAAAAAAATACAAAGTAAAAAAAAAAATTTTGTTTATGAAATCCTTCAAAATGCATCTGTGTCCGATGAAACCTTATTTTCAATTTTCGTTTTGCCATTTTGAAGGGTATTTTGGTGCCTTTAGTCTTTATGCTAATGCAAATTTCCATATTTTCATGAGCAAAACTGTGATGTCATTCCAGGCAGAAACCTCAATGTTACAGCTATTTCCGCGCAAAAAGTTGCTAGAATTTTGGATATTTTGCTGTCGTAATTTTTTTTTTTTGATGATTCGTTTTGTGTAATTACATGCCAGTAAGCCAATGAGCAACCCTTTCTCACAAATGTTTTGAATGAGCAAATTTTGGAGTGCACATTTTAATAAAATTAACCAAAAAAGGGATGTCAAATAGTTCTCATACATTTAAGAGGAGTAGAAAGTTGCACAAAATGTGTACCTAAGAAAATCTTTTCACATGGACCCTTTATACTAAGCTAGGTTGTATTGATCAGAGATACAATCTAACACGCATGCCACGTGCATGCAAACGTGACCAAGCTACAGATCACATTTCATTTATTCACAATGATCAGTAAGTCTAATCTTTGAAATCCTTCGGTCCCCCCCCCCCTGTTTTTAATCAAAATTTGCAAAAAAGGCAACAATACTGCGGACAAATGCCACAGAGAAACCATGATACACACTTTTATGTAATGAGATATCACAGATGGACAATAAGGCCCAACAAAAAAATTCTGCTTCCAATTACATGGCATTTGAAGATAGGGTAGCTAGGTAGGTAGGTAATTATTATTATTATTTGGGGGGGGGCAAATTTTTTTGTGTACGATCATATGGAGGTGTCTGTGTGTAGTAAAAGGTAAAAGGTAGTAACTGATGGTTTTAAGGTTTTTCCATTCCCCCCCCCCCCCCAAAAAAGGATAGGAGCTGTCAAAATAGGGTAAGTAGGGTAACCAGAAGCAGAACTATTTTTTTTTTTTTGGCCTTACAGTTCTCTGGTGAGATTTGATCATAATATTTTTAGTTCCACGAAATTCTGGGCCTGTTACAACTACTCCAGCATTAAAATTGTAATAATTTTCTCAACTTTGGCATACCGGTACCTCCTGGTTCATCCTTGTATATATTTATAATGGTATAAATGTACTTTTCAATAATAAATGTTGTTTGTGCTTGTCAAATTCCCCCCCCCCCCCAAAAAAAGGAAGACATTTTAAATGACTGCTATTTTGTGATTTTTGGCTTCTAAGTGGATGGAATTTAAAAAAAATGTTTTTGTGACGTCAACAATGGAATACGTCAAAGAAGTGGTTGGGTCATATGCCGCAGAGGTCAGGCGTTGCCCTCGGTGATGTGTCTATAAAAACCTGGCCTTACGTAGAGATACATGTAGCTTAGGCCAAAAAACAAAAAGTCTCCGGTTTCTGGTATGGAGCTTGCCCAAAAAGTGGTGCGGCGATGCGGCTTTTTTTTTTTTACCTGTTTTTTTTTGCTTCAAATGTCGGCTGATGACTGCAAATGGTGCCCGACTTAACTTAGTTCAAATATTATGGGAGACCAGAGAGGCCACATAAAGCTTATTCTCGATCATAACCCCTTCTAAAAACACGTTAAAACTGTGCAGCAGCAGGATTCCAGTCAAACCAGCGAGTTTGGCGGTTTTGAGACATCATCTTTCATTGGAAAAAAAAACTTTTTCATTTTGCCGACGCGCATGGATACGGCGATGCGCGCGCATACCAGAAACCGGAGACTTTTTTTTGTGGCCTTATTGCCCACTTTTACATCAATTATTCATCCGTTTGAAAAGAAAAAAAATAATGACATCCATCACATTCTGAGTGATGACTACAGTCAGCTACGAAGTAATTTGATATCTCTATGGTTTGGGCATATCACTATTTGAGATGGCCCCATGAGACGTCACACTTCTACGGCGTATTGAGATAATAGTCTTAGCGTCACTTCACAGAGCTACGAGTGTCACAATATTTACTTAAGAATAAACAGATAAAACCCGCTGAATTTGTATTTATAGAACCACACGCCTCTGAAGTTGAAAAAATGTACAGACAATTCCAGGAATGATTACCAACTTGCACAACATTCAGACATGAAATCCCTAAATGACGTCCAAATTCAATATTATCCCTGCAGCCAGAAGCTGCAAGAGATTAATTTCACACAAACAAGCCGGTGAGGTGTTTATTTTTAATCCCTTAATGGGCTCTTTCGGAGATTCAGGGGTTTATTTTAAGCAAGAGATAAGAGAGAAACAAAGAAGAGAAATCAATTACCGAAAACATTCGGGTATCAAACGCAGCCCGTGAGTACACTACAAATAACCAAACGCCCACTAGTGCATCAGTGATGCCAGCACTTTCTCCCTGTCCGTCCCCAAGAACTCTTTAAGAACTGACGTCAAGGCACGGGGACAACAGTGCCCAATTTCTGGGAAAACATTATTACTGCGCCCCACACCGATCAGGCCACGGGCACGGACGTCATTCAACACAGCTCTTGGTTTTTGGACATGCACAGTTCGACGTCTCTTTGGGTTGTACGGCTGGCTGCCACCTTAAGTGCTGCAAGGGGGACCTGGGATGCCTTTTCTTTCCTTCGGCAGTTGTGCACGAATTGGATGTTGAAATAAGCTTTTTTTTATTAAAAATAAAAGTTAGGTTACACTGTACATGTATAAATGTACATTTGTTTATATCATTTTACTAAAGAGAAAACTTACGTTATATGGTGGTACATGTACATTTGCAAAAAGGCTCCGTAGATGTTGAAATTTGCAATAATCAATATACTGACCAACGTATATTGATTATAATCAATATGAGTATCGAGTAACATTTGAAACATGCATTGTAAGTTATTTTCAAGCCGATATTATTGAGAAAAAAAATGATATTGCCGATATCAACATCAGATTGAAATTGAAATCAAGACATATTAATATATTAGCAGAGCGTGGCAGACTAGCGAGAGAATGTTTTCAAGAGTAAACAAAAAATTAAAAGTTAAAAACACCAAAACAAGCAAAATATTTCAAAGTGGATTAACATTTGAGAGTAAACAATTCAATATTTCAGTACTTTTAGTGGTCTATGCCGTTAACAAACCTGTTATTTTTTTACTTCCCACTTTGGAATGTTAAAACAAAATTTCTAGCAGGAGAAATCCAAAGCCAAATCTTCAGCTGAAAAGCTTTAAGTTGAAGCATTCAGTAAGTCGTAACCTACTATAAAATTCTGAGATGCCACTGTGTGGTTTGAAAAGTGTCTATCTGAATTGAACAGACACACTGGAATTTGTATCCTTGCGGAGTCATTTCTTTGTTCTCGTGTACTAAAGTTTTTGAGTTTGAAAGTGTACTTTCAAAATGCTCCTATTTTAACTGGAATTTATTTCCTGGGCTGAAATTCGGACTTAATCTCTCTTACATAAAATACTTCAGTTTGCGATAGATCAACACACCTTGGAAATTCCTAGTTTTTGAGTAAAATCCAAATAACTATTTCGAAACATATTCATCTATAGAAATTGCTCTGTGGAGACGTATACAATCTTTTGTTCCCTATTGTGCACATGTCTCCACAGGGTACCGTGTACCAGTTCAGACATACGTAAACAGCATTTATATGTGTACCGGTACGTCTCGACATTTTTGCCCACAGTACACTTAGGACACAAGTTTGAAGTTGACAAGGCTGGAAGACATATTCCAATAAAATGAGGCTTAAGACCACCACGTGATCATTCTATACCGACATCTTTTACTAAACTTAATGCAATGAATGCCTATGTTTGCACTGAGGCCAAGTCAAATCAGATCTAGTTAGGTTTACATGTACATGGACATTTGTAACATCATCTGATTCAAAGATCTTGTTTGAGGGACGCTACTTTAAACCAGCCTTGTCAGAGTGGTCTACGTGACTAGTAGGATGCCATCTCGTTAAGAATCAATCTTTGGGTAGCAAGTCCGCAGGTAGTATGCCTCCGGATATGAAGCATTACTCAGACTTGATGACACAAGGAATAATGTGGAATGTTCTCTCTTACTTTTGGTAGTGTGGGATTTTGAAAATGACAAAATGAGGAAATGTAATCTTAAGATTGTGAGTTGCCAGCAAATAAAGGTTTTTTTCCTTTGTTTATTTCCAATATATCCTTCTCAGAACCTACAATGTCTACATAAAATTTAACAGTTTCCTTTTTGGAAACTGTTGGAAAATACAACATTTGCAAACATCGAAAAATAAAACTATCAAGTTTTTACGAAATACCTTACTAGGATGTTGGTAAACGGAAGTCTAAAGCATCCTGTAAAATCATGGCACCTGGTGTCAAGTCATTTTCAAGAAAATTATTTTTTGTATACATTTCTAACGGTGGTCGGGAAAACCTGACTATTTTTAACTACTGCTCCAAATTTACCATTTTTTTTCAGTCCAAATTTTGTTTGCTATTGGTTGCATGTTCATGAATGGCTGCAGGTCAGCTAGACAGGTTCCCTTACCGTACAATTTTCCGGCAACTATAAATTGATCCATATCATCTTCAGTGGAGTCAGGGAATCAGACTACTTGAACATTTTAGTTTTCCTTGGTATTCCAGCATTTTCGAACACAAAACTTCAAACTTGTCAGTGTAACAATAATTTGATCTTTTATACTAACCCCTCAAATAGTTCATTTCTGAAAATTAAAGCATAAGCCAATGATGTACATTCCCTTTGAAACACATATTTTTTTTTGACCAAGTTCAGATTACATTAATTGCATCTCAAATTAAATCTCCTTTTTGACAACATCATTCTGTTAAATGTTTACAGCAAATGAAGAAAATATTTACACAACGGAACCTATTCTTGCACAAAAGATATTTTCTTTCATTTAAATCAACAGAAACATATTTGTAAAATACATACATAGTCTGAACAAGAAATTGATCCAAATTGTGGGTCATTTGCTGTTGCATTAAAAAAAAAATGAACAGGATGAAAAATTACAATAATGCAAAGTGATCACAGAGAACATCAATAGCGCCCTCTGTTGATTTCAACTTGACTAATATTCCGTGAACAAATGTTATGCGGTTGTGTGCTTTACATACAAACTTTCAAACATCTTAAGGGATTTTCGAACGCATTCATGGCAGTGCTGGCGAAGCCTGACGCTCACGCGAAGATGCTACCAGTTTATGCAGATTCCGAATATATTTAGTTGGGCGTACGTCACCGACACCACGAACTAACACGCAGTTGCGCGTGAGTGCGCGGCATGCATGCGTATTTTACAGAAACAGGTTATTTTCGTTTGCACGAACTGACACTGATCTTAATTTCACCAGTTAAAGGTAATGGTAGTACAACATTGGCTTTTGCTGCAATTTTCAGAAATAAATGGATTGGAGGATTAGTATGTTATATAAAATATTGTTAAACTGACTTGTTTCATGTTTTGGGCTTGTAGATGCTGGAAAAACCAAGAAAACCTATCATGTTCTTGTAGTCTGGCTCCCTGACCCCACTTAAGATGAAACGAAGCAATTAATACACTTTGGGGAATTGTAAGGTCAGATAATCAGTCTAGCAGGCTTGTACCCCTTCACAATACAACATTTGCAAACATCGAAAAATAAAACTATCAAGTTTTTACGAAATACCTTACTAGGATGTTGGTAAACGGAAGTCTAAAGCATCCTGTAAAATCATGGCACCTGGTGTCAAGTCATTTTCAAGAAAATTATTTTTTGTATACATTTCTAACGGTGGTCGGGAAAACCTGACTATTTTTAACTACTGCTCCAAATTTACCATTTTTTTTCAGTCCAAATTTTGTTTGCTATTGGTTGCATGTTCATGAATGGCTGCAGGTCAGCTAGACAGGTTCCCTTACCGTACAATTTTCCGGCAACTATAAATTGATCCATATCATCTTCAGTGGAGTCAGGGAATCAGACTACTTGAACATTTTAGTTTTCCTTGGTATTCCAGCATTTTCGAACACAAAACTTCAAACTTGTCAGTGTAACAATAATTTGATCTTTTATACTAACCCCTCAAATAGTTCATTTCTGAAAATTAAAGCATAAGCCAATGATGTACATTCCCTTTGAAACACATATTTTTTTTTGACCAAGTTCAGATTACATTAATTGCATCTCAAATTAAATCTCCTTTTTGACAACATCATTCTGTTAAATGTTTACAGCAAATGAAGAAAATATTTACACAACGGAACCTATTCTTGCACAAAAGATATTTTCTTTCATTTAAATCAACAGAAACATATTTGTAAAATACATACATAGTCTGAACAAGAAATTGATCCAAATTGTGGGTCATTTGCTGTTGCATTAAAAAAAAAATGAACAGGATGAAAAATTACAATAATGCAAAGTGATCACAGAGAACATCAATAGCGCCCTCTGTTGATTTCAACTTGACTAATATTCCGTGAACAAATGTTATGCGGTTGTGTGCTTTACATACAAACTTTCAAACATCTTAAGGGATTTTCGAACGCATTCATGGCAGTGCTGGCGAAGCCTGACGCTCACGCGAAGATGCTACCAGTTTATGCAGATTCCGAATATATTTAGTTGGGCGTACGTCACCGACACCACGAACTAACACGCAGTTGCGCGTGAGTGCGCGGCATGCATGCGTATTTTACAGAAACAGGTTATTTTCGTTTGCACGAACTGACACTGATCTTAATTTCACCAGTTAAAGGTAATGGTAGTACAACATTGGCTTTTGCTGCAATTTTCAGAAATAAATGGATTGGAGGATTAGTATGTTATATAAAATATTGTTAAACTGACTTGTTTCATGTTTTGGGCTTGTAGATGCTGGAAAAACCAAGAAAACCTATCATGTTCTTGTAGTCTGGCTCCCTGACCCCACTTAAGATGAAACGAAGCAATTAATACACTTTGGGGAATTGTAAGGTCAGATAATCAGTCTAGCAGGCTTGTACCCCTTCACAGGTGTGTGATCAATTGCAAAGAAAAGTCAGAATAACTAAATATGAAAAATTAAGAACAGTTTTTGAAAAAAGCCAGTTTTCTCCAACGCTGGTCGGCCGACCAGTGTTGGAAAAATACAGTTTTCTTGAAAATGTCAGCCCACCAGGAGCCACGATTTTAAAGGAAGCTTTAGACTGTCAGTCCCTAACAATTCAGTAAGGTATTTCGTGATAATTTGATCATTTCGTTTTTTGATGTTTGCAAATGTTGTATTTTCCCTTTAAAACAGTTTTTAATTAAATTTTTGTGAAAGCCTACCAGTATATGGAAGTAAGTCTACTGCAGAGATTCTACCGCATTGTGGACAACTTTTTAGTAGAGGAGACGTCTTTATTGTCCACAATATTCTCCAGTTCGGCATTAAAGAGCTTGGGAAAACGCTAACTAACATAAATTACGTTCACCGCTACCTTTTCATGAGTAGCTGAACAATGTTTGCACATGCGTACTACATCAGTGCAACAGTTCCACGATTACTTCGTAAAGCGCATGCGTAGTAGAATGCTGCATGGGTAACCCTTGCGTCAGTCTACTACGCATGCGTATTTACCCTGTGCGTGAATAGTCGCGCGCCTGCTTGGTAAACAGCAAATATAGCATCTGGCATGTGATGGTAAATGGACCAATGAGAATTCGGCTCTCGATCATGAATATGTACGAGGTATAGTAAAAGTATATCCTCCTAACAAGTTCATTGTTTTAATCAGGGGTGTGAGTGACCACTGATAGAAATAGCCAAAAACAGCTGAAAAAGGTGCAAAACAGCTGAACTTTGGAAATCTCCTTTACTTTTGTACACAGCAAGTGAGGGAAAAAAAGCTGAAATCCAAAACAAAAAAAGCTGAAATCAGCTTTAAAGCTGAGATGTCACACCCCTGTTTAAATAACAGACTTAAGCACAAGTTGAGGAGGGGGGTGGGTGCGGGGCGAGGAGGGGGAGTGGGGAAGAATGGAGTCTTACCTCTGTCTTCGTCGTTCTCTCTCTCTCGCTGCTTGTCTTGCATCCTGTTGAAGGAGCACCGTTGTTCATCCATGCGCTTGCCTTGGAAGCGACTCAAGACATCAAAGAAGCTGTCGTCATCATCCATAAACTCCGGGGAAGATCTCTGTCAAACAAGAAGGGAGGGGCGAGCAAAAGAAAAATCCACTTGGATTATCTGGATCGTAAGTGCAAACAAGTATTTGAAAAGATTAAATGCTTGGTGATGCTTTTGACAGTTATGAGATAAACATGTAATGGCACCCTTGAGTTTATGTCAATCAAATTGTGGAAAATATTATTTTTCAAAAAGTTAGAGAGGCCTGCTGTATATCAAAGACTTCTTCAGAGGCAGATGACACATGGACAAGAAACAAACATGTAAGGGACATGCACATAGGCAGGGTTGGAAGGAGAAACACCAAGGAGGGATGGGGGAGGTGGACAGTGGATGAAAGGAGATTAGGGAACAAAGGTGTGTGGTGGGAGTGGGGAACAAAAGGGGGTGGGGGAGGAAGAGAAAGATGCAGGGGGAACAAAGGAGAGTGGTGATGAATGTAACAGGGTAAAGATGAAGAAAGGGGAGGACAAGAGCAACATTGTCAGTGTAAAGAGGAAGGGAAGGGGGGGGGGGACAAAGAATGAGTGAAAACCACAGAGGGTAAGATGGATCTGAAACAAATCACACTTGGAGAGATAGAAACATTAAACATTGCTTTGTTGGATGTTGAGACCAGGTGGTTCAACAGTCCGAAGACGCTTCATCCACACTTTCTCCCTGCTTACGAGCTGAGTCCTTACGACGGCCAAGTGACTCTACATGTACAATGTATACCCGGAAACAGGTCAACTCGTACGCGAACCAACTCGTACGCGAGTCAACTCGTACGCGGATTGGTCAACTCGTACGCGAGTCAACTCGTACGCGAGCCAACTCGTACGCGTGCCAACTCGTACGCGTGCCAACTCGTACGCGAGCCAACTCGTACGCGAAACAACTCGTACGCGAACCAACTCGTACGCGGGCCGTTTTAGGAGTGGTTTCGAGGATTGGGTTGGTATGGTTGGGAAGAATTTGGGAATAGTGTGACGGGTAGTCCGTAGTTCAATGTGTGACCGTTGTGTGTGATTGGGAGTGAACCCGTGAATGATGATAATTAAAGTAACTGATTTTTGTAGTTTTTCAGGGCCACACATTTTCACAAAAGAGAATAGACAATTGCACTGTCTAACTGAAAACCCAATCGGTCCTTTTCAGGGCCACCACGCATTTGCAGTGATATTAAATAAAATCCAAATTTTTAACAATAAATCAAATTCACCTCCCCATTGTTTTATTTTACAAAATATAATTTGGAGACATAATAATTAGGACTACAAAATTATCGGACCCAAACAAAAAATTAATTTTTTGACCCAAGAAAATCGCATTTGACCCAAGAAACCTCGCATTTCCGGTGAAATTATATAAAATTCTGATTTTAACAAAAAAATCAAAAAAAAAATCTTTTTTTACAAAATATTATTTGGATATATAATAATTAGGACTAAAAAACTATCTGACCCAAGCAAAAAACTGGCGGACACTGTCCGTACAACTGTAGCATGCGTGATGCTATATTCCTTTTTTTTTTTATAGTAGCTCCTTTTTATACAATAGACCTCGCAAATATCGGTGTTTTCTTGTCATTTTACTTGTCTAACCAACCAGCAATTGTACCCCGGCATACACAGGTTACAGCGATTCAATCATGCATTCTTTATACAGTGCGCGGTGCGGCGGGAACCAATCATACTGGTTATCGCGAAGACAACTTCCCAATCAATCAAGCGAACTTGTAAAAAAACAAACAAACAACGCAGAATTCTCCTCTAAAAAATCGCGAATGTAAGTAGCACTGGCGGATTCAAAAATCAACTACATTTAATTTGAAAATCTCAACCTTTCAGAAAAGGTAAAATTATGCCGACCTACCGTACCGAACCTAATTTCATCTGTCCATGTGAGCTAAACCAATCGTCTAAACTCACGCGTACGAGTTGGTCCGCGTACGAGTCGGTCCGCGTACGAGTCGGTCCGCGTACGAGTCGGTTCGCGTACGAATTGACTCGCGTACGAGTTGGTCGCGTACGAGTTGGTTCGCGTACGAGTTGACCTGTATTCGTATACCCTTGTTAAGTCATATCGGATATTGAATGGTTAGGGAGGTTAAGTAGTGGCCAACAGGGGTGACCAGTCTCTCGGTGTTGACAGTTGATCGATGACCATAGAAACGCACTTTTAATATTATATTTCATCTGAAAACAAAGTGTCTGAAAACAAAGTGTCTGAAAACAAAGTGTCTGAAAACAAAGTGTCTGAAAACAAAGTGGCTGAAAATAAAGTGTCAAAATCCTTGCAACTGGTTTTACTCAAAAACGGAAGTTCATAATGAAGAAATAAATGTTGGCTTTAAATCCATTTTTGTGTGTTTCTTTCAAATTACACCCACCAACTGCTAGATTCAGTTGACTTCATTGCCCACCTTATCATAATAATGTGTTTTTTTATACAGTGCATGTATCCACCATTATCGGTGCTCAAGGCACTACATCATTATTACCCTGCTCATTGGGCCGATGAAAGATTCCAAAGACAATCTCAGCTCCCTGGGGAGTATACTGCTTGATGATGCCATTTCGGCGCAAAGCAGCTAAAATCAACCACATTGCCCTGGGGACCTTTATACATTTCCTTATAGCAATGCTACATACCGGCAGTAATATCTAACTAAAGCAGACAAACACACTGTAATTTTCAGCTGCAATAATTTGTGAAAGATTCACACAACCTGAGAACCCATGCATATGGTGTATATCACACAAAACAGAACACACACTGTGTTAAGTGTATGCCACTTCAACCCTGGACTTGCAAGTGCAAAGTATTTTATCTTGATAAGCAAGTATGTTGAGGCTCTAGCGATTAAATGCTTGGGAATTTTAACTAGACAAACTAGACACACCATCTGTTGCAAGCATGTCGCATTTTATTTGGCACTGCTAGCCGTCAGAGGGTGGGGTTCGAACCCAGTTCCAATCTGCTGGAGCGAGACCTTTCCTTTGACATTCTCCGTCTGTTGTTTGAATTGACAACTATGGACTCGATTTTGGACCACTTTTGAGAGTTCTGCGGACTGGACTCACAGCATGTGCGTACTAGTTTGCATGCCCCTAGTGTGAAGTACGGTTATTTTTCGGGGGTAATGTGCACAAGCCATAGTGTCTTCGTGTGAGCGTAACCGGCAATGCGTTCAAATGTAGTGGTCTCCCCTAATTCTATCTTTCTTACCGTTGAGGGGGGTATTTGTGCACAGAGCACATAGAAGGGTGTGTTCGAACCCAGTACCAACCTGTTAAGGTAGGACCTGTATGTTGACATTCTCTGTTTGCCATTAGGATTATTTACTACTGCAGAGTGGGGTTCGAACCCAGTACCAACCTAATGAGGCCAGACCTGTATGTTGATATTCTGTGTTTGCTATTGGAAGTATTGCGGGAGGGGTTCGAACCCAGTACCAACCTGCTGAGGCGAGACCTGTATGTAAACCTTCTCCGAACTATGGCCCGGTAGGGTTCGAACCCAGTACCAACCTGCTGAAGCGAAACTTGTAAATTGATATTCTGTGTTTGCCATTGGAACTACTAACTACTGCAGGGTAGGGTTCGAACCCAATACCAACCTGCTGAAGCGAAACCTGCAAATTGACTCTCTGTGTTTGCCAATGGAACTACTAACTACTGTAGAGTAGGGTTCGAACCCAATACCAACCTACTGAAGTGAAACCTGTAAATTGACTTGCTGTGCTTGCCATTGGAACTACTAACTACTGCAGGGAGGGGTTCGAACCCAGTACCAACCTGCTGAGGTGAGACCTGTATGTTGACATTCTCTGTCCGGACGCAGGCGGCCGAGTCCCCGCTGCTGGAGCTAGTGCTGGAGGTGTTGGAGCTCTTCCTGCTCAGCTTCTCCTTGTTGCTGCCTTTCCTCTTGAACTTGGCGCCTGTGGATTGCTTGGGCTTGCCGTTGGCTGTTGCAGCTGCTGCGTTCTAGAAGAAAACAAACATACAAACAACCTGTTAAACGCATATAGCATCATTTACATTTTTACCAAAAGTTACCGACCAAATTATTATCAAAAGTTGCGGAGTCATGCGCCAGAAATCAGCGTCCGGGACACGTTCTCATTCAGCCAATTACGGCTACACAATGTCACGCACTGAACTGATGTATAATAGCAACCGCTCGCGTTAGCGTCATGTTAACACTTGCACACGCATTCACAGATTCACCAAATTACCAACCAACTACAGGAAAGTTCCAAAAATGCATATTTGGAAGTGGCCTTCCTTTATTGTTTTCTTCAAAATAACAGCATGCCAGGAAGAATAATTTCACATGGAGTTTGTCTGATGGTGTCTAGCCAACGCCTCCCCCCCCCCCAACATTGGTCTGTGATGACCATGACTATGGTCGACAATAATATTATTTATAAATTTGTTGAATGAAAAAAATACAAAATACTTCCAAGTATTCTGCGTACTTTGTCTGGTGTCATGGTAACCAGTTCCAGCCGTTCCATACTCTGTCGACGTTGCCTGTTGAGCTCTGAAAGACAAAAGAAAGAACGAAAAATGAATTTCAAAAACTGCAAGCAAGACTGTATTGCTTCCTTTGTGATCACAATCGGGATAATTCTGAAAGAAAAATACATTTTTTGGCCATTTTAAATTTGTTTGTGCATGTTTTGTTTTTAAGTCATGCAATGACATTAAACCAATCAACCAATGTTTGTGCACCCCCTCTTGTTTTACTATACTCCCGAGGACAATGCTTTGTGTTTTTCCTTCGTCCCTGTAATATAACACACTCCCATAGACTAAGCACACAAACCTACTACAGAGGACCGTTTTGAACAAAGGGTTCAGAATGCTTATGCTAGATTAATCTGTAATTCCTCCAGATATTCTCGATGCAGTCCATTGTTACATGATTTACATTGGTTACCCATTCGACAAAGAATAGCATTTCAAATTCTTTTAACAACTTATAAAGCCATTAATGGTATAGCGCCAATGTACATTCAGGAGCTCATAACCATGAAATCACTCAAGACCACACATTGTTGGCTTGCCCTTCAAGAACATCAAAGGCTACCCTCGGTGATCGGGCATTTGTGAACGCTGCTCTACTATGGAATAATCTCCCTCCTTGTATCAGACAATCTACTTCACTTAATGTATTTAAGTCCAGGTTAAAAACACATTTATTTCACAATTAAGTATTTCTAGTATTTTTTATTTTTCTGCATTTCTATTTTTTTTTTTTGTAATGCGCAGCAGAGTATATCCATATAGGGTTTGCACAATATAAATGTCCTTTATTATTATTATTATTATTATTAACAAAAGACCCAACTCCCGAGGACTGAAAGGATCTGTTGTTCTCCCTTTGTGTGTCTGTCCTCGAGGGTTATGTAGAACAAGTACACTGGGGCTGCTCCAGATATACTGAATATTCGAATGTTCAATCATCAGCTGAATATCGGGATAGCTTATTTTCCGGTTTTAATATTCTAAAAGAAAAAAACTATGCAGATTTACACACAACTGTGATGTAATTTCAATCGTAAAGCTGCGTTTTTTATTGTCCGATGCCATTTGTTGTTGAGGGTAACTTTTTTTGTAAAATGGCATCGCCATGATAAACACATGTGTGGTCAGCGTGGCAATGCGTTATTGGCTATTAGGTAATTCGGGCGATTCACAATGCAGTGCGCCACCAAGAGTTTGCCACGGGGAGTTCATTTTTCTCAGTGCATTGTGGGAAATGGTCGAAGAATTCGCAGCGCGGGACATTTGACATGTTGAAGTTTTTCCGGTCAGACTGGGTCAGTAGTTTCGTAAGCGTATGATTCGAGTATCTGTTTGCCCTTTACTTTTCTTTTTATCAGTATGGTGTTTTTTGTGCGGTGGAAGAACGCTAAGCCCCAATCAATAACAAATTAGCTCAAGTTGCCTACTGACACTTGTTCAAATGGACCATGTTTTGTCAACCGTAAACTTGAAAAATGGACTCTCCATGGCAAACCCTTGGTGGCGCACTGCATTGTGAATCGCCCAAATTGGGCACGGATCTGCTGCAGAAACGCTGGACAGATACAAGTCAATGCCGGACAGACACGCTTTGTGTGATAAGTTTTATTGTGAGAAACAGTGACCAGTGAATGTAAATCTTCTTTCAAACATTTGCACGGAAAAAGAATTCTGACATTTTTCGTTCATCGTGTGAGGAAATATGGACAATACCTTTTTATTGTGAGAAGTTTTATTGTGAGAAACAGTGACCAGTAAATGTAAATCTTCTTTCAAACTTTTGCAATGAAAAAGAATTTTTGACATTTTTTGTTCATCGTGTGAGGAAATATGGACAATACCTTTTTCTTTGAGTGTCTTTTTGCTGGCGTTCTGTAGCAGGCCATCTTGGCTGTAAAAGAAACAAATTGGGGAATTTAATGAGGATTTTGTTGTCGCTCTGCAAAGTGCAGAGAGAAGCCACCAATATATCAATAAAAAGCCTGAAACACTACTAAAAAACCTGAAACTACCCTTACCCCCTTGCAAAAAAATGTGTTTTCTGATGTTTCAGACCAAATCCAGCACTCTTAATTTGTGACACTTTTTGAAAAAAAAACACCCTGAATTCAGGTTAAAACCTGAAAAGTGGTATCTCTGAGTGCATCGGCATTTTCGTGATGTAGCACAGCTTATGCGTAACGCGCATAGGCTGTGCCCCGAAGTTTTGAGCAACGTGCCTGCGTTTAGAACATTTTGCACACTGCGGGCACAGGTACCCGATAGCGTTGAATACGCAGTTGTAATTTTCCTACGAAGATGGCGTCGCATGAGAGGGGTCTATTGGGAATCTCTAGCTCCATGGTTTCTAATTGGGAGCCTCTAAATGCGTGGGTTTCTCTCCTGTCCTAATTGGGAATCTTTAACTCCATGGTTTCTCTTTTGTCCCATTTGGGAATCTTTCACCCCATGGTTTCTGTCTCGTTGCAATTGGGTTTCTCTCCTGTCCTAATTCGGAACCTTTAACTCCATGGTTTCTGTCTCTTCCCATTTGGGAATCTTCAACTCCACAGTTTCTGTCTTGTCCCATTTGGAAATCTTTCACCCCATAGTTTCTGTCTTGTCGCAATTGGAAATCTCTAACTCCATGGTTTCTGTATAGTCTCATTTAAGACTCTTTACCTACAAGGGTCTAGGCCCAATTTCACAGCGCTGCTAAGCACAAAAATTTGCTTAGCACAAAAAAGTCTGGCTTATAATAAAAACAGGTTAACAGCCAAAACTCCATGTGATTTTTATGCTAAGCAAACAACAGCTGAATAGCTGAATACTAATCATGAGCAACATACATCACGTGGAGTGTTGGCTGGTAACCTGCTTTTATAAGCCAGACTTTTTTTGTGCAAAGCAACTTTTTGTGCTTAGCACGGCCGTGAAATTGGGCCGTGCAGTATTGAGTCTTTGGCCGTGTTTGAATGACTTGGCTATGACTAGAAACAACACAAGGGAATATGAGAAGTAGCCGAAGCCGCTTCCATAGCCGCTGTGTAATTTCCAGCCATGGCGAGGTAGTTCGGACATAGCCCTAATCAGGAATTTGTCTAAGTCCAATTGGGACTCTTAATACCTGCATGGGTCTTTGTCCAGTCCCAATACAGTCCGAAGGTCAGCCAGATTCATTTGTGCCGTCAGCTCGCCTGTTTTGTCCCCGACCTTTAGAAGGAAAAAAACAAAACCCACAATGTTTTGAAGTGAGCGCCTTGCAGAAATCATGGCCAGCAAACAAAACAGCTTTCTTCTTTGTTGAAGCTGAAGGACGGAATTAGTAACATCATCAAGATCAGACCTTGTGAGAGAATGTTGTAAATGGATCTCGGGAAGCAACATTTGTATTGTGAGCTTCATCTCCACCTTGGATTACAATGTACATGTATTAACAACCTTAAAGCCGTGTTCGCATTGGAGTTAATTTTGTACAAAATTACCGTGAGGGATTGTTAACATTCCATTGTGTTTATTCTACTGTGCGAATGTGATTTGCTTTCGTTGCGTAAAACTACAATGTAATTCTTCAGCGGCCCAGTTGGCCCTGTAAAATTTACTGCTGCGGACTGTAAAACTTACAATCGACGGTCGGCACTTGACAATTTGGGAAGATTACCAGCTGTTCTCACTGATTTACTTGGGTTAAGTTGACAACTGTCTCTGTTAATTTTACCCAAAGAAGTCCAGTGCGAATGCGGCTTTACAATAAAACTAGAGGACGTGGTTGTACATGTATGTAACAATGACAGCTGTCCAGATTTGCTTTTGATTGTTCATATTTAAGATTAATTATTATTACTTAACAAATCCTTCATGAATTTTACGAAGTCAACATCGATGCCCATAACTACATTATAAACTACATGCACTTAAACACTATATTCGATGTTTACTGCATCCCTGATGTTTCAATTATTGAATAATCTTTATAAGATGGAATTTTGTGTCAGGGAGATACAAATCAAATTAGGTTTTGCCCTTCACCAACGTTTAAACACTGTATACTCAGTGTGTTACCTCCCGAGTGAAAGTTGGAAAAAATCACTCGGGTGGGACTCGAACCCAAGACATCCTGTGTCTGCACTAGAAAGCAGGAGGTCATGGGTTCGAGTCCCACCCGAGTGATTTTTTTTCCAACTTTCACTCGGGAGGTAACACACTGAGTATTCAGTGTTTAAAACGTCGGTGAAGGGCAAAACCTTATTTGAGAATTATCTTTTAAAATAGGCAAAAATATGGTACACTGTAATATGGTATGCATACAATGTACGTTTAATATTAGTCAATTAACCCTAACAGAACTCAACCCATCAAACCCCAACAGCATGTTTTGTTGGAATCTGTCAGGATGGGTACAGTACCCCTAAACTGACAGTCTTTTACATTGGGTTGGCACACCTCCAGAATCAAAGTCAGAAAGATGTGTGTGCAGTTTCCCATATGGTGTTAGAATTTGCCAGGATGGGTATGGTTCCTAGTAAATCATACTAGGGAGTTGGGTTAAAAAACGGTGTGGTGATGTCTAGCATCACAAAGTATTAATTAAACCCAATTAAAAAGTAAACAAACGCTAAAATATAGAATTTCAGACTTATTTTATAAAATTTCGGATGCATGAATCAGGAAGCCAAAGAACTGAAAAATTAAAAGATTAAAAATGGAGAAAAAAAAATACTGTTAATTTTACCCAGAAACAAATTTTCAAAGTCCACAAGATTCACATGTTAGTCCTCTTGACCAATTTTATTTGCTGTTGAAAATGTTTTGTGTGTTTTTTTTTTCACGTGCCAGAGTTGGATTACACCTACCTGGGCAAATCAACAGCTTTCCCAGAAATATTATTAAAAAGTCTCCAAATTGCCAGATCTGGGCTCATAGATTGCTTGCGAGGGTCAGGGCCTTAGGGGCATGAAAACGAACTTGAGAAGGGACCTTTTTTTTTCTTTTCTTCGACGAGGGTACGGAAGGAGAAGCACGGCCGAATGCGGAGGAATTATTATTCTCCGTTTTCGGCAAGCCTACTTTGAAAATTTGATTTGGCCACGGCTATTCAATGGAGTGAAATCTGGCGGGGTCAAATGACAAACAAGTGAAATACGAAACTGCGATTTTGATGTGGTCTTGGAAATGTTTGCAAAACAAAATTTATTGATCACTTGCTTTAAAAAAAAGGGATAAAAACCAAGGAATGATATGTGTTGACTGCAGTTCCCGACTATTTCTGAGGGTCAGAAAATGGTTGATTGTGGTGGAGGGATCTCTACTATCAAAATCTTCACTTTTTCAATCAACTTGGGCCGTTACCGACGTCCAGGCCCCTAGCCAGGTGTTTAACGTACTTGTTTAAAAACCGACCCAGCACATATTTATTCCCATTCATAAATGCCTTTTGGTCAGAAAGTCAAAACAAGTCAAACATTATAAATTTCCAACGATTTTGTTCAACACAATTTTATTTTAATTTAATTTTGTTTTTAGCCAAGAATGAGCGATTCGTTTTATACTGAATGGGCACAAAACCCGTAGCGTCTGGCACATTAAGCAATGCATTAATGAAACCCTCCCAAAAGTCTCCAGGACCAACTCTCTCTTTGTGACCATTGGGGGTACTTGGTCATGTACACCGAGTTCATACATGCAGCTGGGTGGGAAATACGGTAAGGACATGTGGTGGGGCTTAACTATGGTGGGGCGGGGCTTAACTATGGTGAGGCAGGGCTTAACTACGTTGAGGGTGGGGCTTAACTATGGTAGGGGCAGGGCTTAACTGTGATAGGGGAGGAGCTGATTCGGAGGTAAAGACATACATGTACCGTACACTATATTTATTGCCTTATCATGAGAACTGCAATTAACCCATTAGCCCTTGTAATATTAGAATGTAATTACTCCTCATTAAATCCATAAAACCAGAGAGTGCTGGGGCAGTTTGGGGCAGTTTAAGGACTAACAGGCAGGGCGGTCTGGGGCGGTACAGGGACTAACACCTGTAGGTCAACTACTAAAATTTTGCTGAAGAGGAACATATTGTCCTTACCTCTCTAGAGATTTGTAGGTGCAGGGTTGCATAGTGCAATGCCTTTTCATGATTCTGCAGGGCCGTGTGTGCATTCCCTAAACTCCAGCTGGCTCGACCCTCTCCGACCCTGTGGCCACCAAAAACGCATGAAACAAAACAGTAAATAAATAGGGAAAAACTAGTTTGTAACCGTAATTTAAAATCCACTTTTCCACTAGCTTCTCCTAAAGACGAGTCTATTTTTGATAAATCAGTGCAACCATTGAATCAGGAAGCGCTGTGGCCATGGTGTGTGGGTTTAAACCCTGCCAGGAACATGGTGTTGGTGTCCATGGGCAAGACACTTTACTACAATTGCCTCTCCCCACCCAGGAGTATTTAATGGGCGCCTGTGAGGGTAGAGACCAGATTATGCTGATCTCGGCTGCAGCAAAGTTGTCTCATGGGCCTTATTCACGTGTCGGCCATATTGAATTTAAAGTGAAGTAAAATATTCATTTTTAGAACTTGCGAAGAGAAATGTAAGCAATTACATTTTACTTAATTACACAGTACACTGGTCTGGTCTAATGAATAATTTTACATTTGTGTTGAAACATAGAACGTTTAAGTCACAAAAGCGAAAGTGAGGCTAGAATGTATGAATAGTCTGGCACCATCCCATTCAACAGTTCACAATTAATAGCATACATTCAGGGAACCAGATCAAAATGGCTCTCTCGTAAAAAAAGGTCCATGGCCTGATGAACAGGGTAACATTGTGAAGCGCTTTGAGACCTTTGTTAAAAAGTGCTAAATAAATATGTAAGCACCAAACTATCATTAAAGCTATAGTCCATCATTTGCAGCTATCCGAAAAGTAGCTGGCGTAACTATTGTTGAAAAACATACTTGGTTGAAAGATAGTAAGGGGACTAAACTCCCTGTGAAATTATTCTTTCTGACAAGCTGTCATTTTGAAGTAATCAACGAAAGAAGGCCTTTCCAACGGTGCTTCTTAAGACGCACCGTAGGAAAATTTAAATTAGTAGTCCGTTTTGTTATTCGGCAAAGCGCTCGCAAGCATTGGCACGAAGCACACGCGCGCGCGGTTGCTATAATTCGTCAGATCAGTGCGCGACATCGCGTAGCTGCAATCGGCTCAGCGAGAACGTGTCTCGGACGCTGAATTTAGGCGCAATTCAAAACATGATTCAGCAACTTTTGATTTGAAATTGAGATCCTAGAATGCTGTTTTTCTCAGAATATACAGCTGAAGCTGAGCTGAAACTTTATCAGGTTAGTTGTTCAGTACCCTTCTTTAGATTTTGAGCACTTTTGTTGCTTCAAACGAACAAAATGCACAAATTACAAATGATGGACTATAACTTTAACCTTTTTTTGTAGCAGACTTACCTATCCTTGAGTTTCTGCGCTATCCTATGGTGTCTCTCATGGTAGTCCACCGCTGTTTCATAGTCCCTCAGTAGAGTGAAGGTGTTGCCTAGACTGTAGCAGGCTTGAGCTTCAATGGCTATGTCTCCCAACCGACGAGCAATGTGCAGAGTTTTCCTGCGCAGATATTCAATCAAAAAATATACAGTCAGTCACATTGAATAGTGTGTACAGGGTGAGTAAAAAAAAAAAAAAACGACACCCAAATGTTGGGACTATTGTTTTATTGAAGTTGTGCATGTAGCACTTTAAAAATCTAGGATATGAAAGCCCAATTCATAAGCTTTCCTCTAGTATAAGAATCATTCAAATCACTCATGTACTTTTCAAGTAATGAAATTTTAAACACAACCACCGTTTTTTATTTTGCTATAACATAACACACACATTAGGGTCCACGACTGTTTCATCAAATGCTAAAAACAAACACGAAACAGCTACAAATTGGTAGTTTTGATGCGTCTTGCTTAAGATGCATAGTGAAATCAGTCTGAGGACGCGTCTCAGCTAGGATCAATCTTAGAGCGGGGACTCATCTTGAAAAGTCCTAAGATGACTCGTTAGATAAGACGAGTTTCGTGAAATCGGACCCAGCTGTCACTGCTCTGAACAACTGTACATGTATACATACATGTACATGTACATTAAATGTACATGTTTGTACATTTTGGAAGATCAATGGGAAGAAATGTTAATCACAGTGGTGTTTGTTGTACAGCTTTCTATTGTATACAACTGTTTCATGTAAAAGATAATTTATGGATAACTCTTCAGATGAAAATAAAAACATGAAATGTATGTGATTTTAGCCAGTTGTTAGGAGGATACAGTATGGGATTTTGATGAACTAAACATTTACATGGTAAAAAGTAACATACATGTACCATAGACCCCAAGTTTGTACATGTACCGGTATATTAATCAGATAAGGACACAAAACTTCCCGAAAGAAGACGATAAATTCTGGACTAGCTTTTGAAGAACAATCTTCTTCCATACCTACAGCTAAAACAAGACGCGATACATTTCAACCCTACTCCCTATAGGCATTTCTGCTAGGATTGCAACCTCAATCCTGCAAAATCCTCCAACTGCCATCATGCAAAAATTGCATACAGCTTCAATCCTCCAAAATTATCTGTCTTTTCTTGAATGTGGTCCTTGGAGGGTTGACCACTGCCTTAATCCTTCAAAATATCCTCTGGCAATCACTTTCAATATGTTGAGGCAGAGCCAGTGACATCCTGGAGCAGTGCGGAGGATTTCAAGTATAATCTAGGCCTGAATTTATGCATGGCTGAGCATAAACAACACAAGGTCCGGCCCAAGACCTTGACATTTTACACGTGAATCCTCTGAAATCAGCCACACAATTTTGCCATATAGCCTCAATCCTGCACAATCCACCATTTCGCAAAGAGGATTTGGGAGGATTTGGGAAGGTTAGGGTTTATCTACAGTAGTTACACATGTACCGGTACATGTTTTTCGGCTAGGTATATTCTCCCAGAGCAGAACCGATATCGTAGCACATCAGAACAGCTGATGTGATCACAGCTCTGTAACTCAAGTTCTGGGCTCAAGAAATTTCTAAATTGTAGACATAATTTGGTTACAGATTAAATTCTTTGCCACTGCCGTGCTGCTGCGTCCATCCAAAGCTGCGTGTAAATGCCCGCTTCAGGCTCAGGAAGCACACAACGCAGGCGCTGCGGAATCACCTGCCAATCATGGTGGCTTTAATTAGTAAGGTCAACACAACAGCTGACACACGTCAACGGCGACTTGTCCTCAAAATCAATTCATAATGACCCGCTCATATTACAGAGAGCAGTCAAAGCACTCGTCCGGGACCACACAAAAAAAGAGAAAAATCAATCGTCGACATGTGTACATGTAATAGCCGGAGAGGTCACCTTCGTCTAATATTGACACAGTGCATGGCGGACTTCTTAGAGATGAGCTACCGGAACATCTGCTTTATCTAACAGCGCTCCGTGATCTCGTGATGTGACATTCGACGGCAGGGTTTTTAGTTATTTTCCAGTAGCCGCTTGGCTTATATTACACCCGATCGTTACAGTGGCTACAGTGGATTTTCCATCAGCCTCAACAGACAACATCTTTTAGTGTACACACTTCTTTGATTCAACATTAGGTCTTCTTTTATAATGTCATTTGCGTCCGGGTGATGTGAAATTCAAAATACGTCGGTGAAGGGCAAAAATCCAATATTGAATTCCCCATCTGTCAATTTGGGTATAAGACCAAAAAATTTATTCAAGAATTCTTTTTCTTTCTTTTTTTGTCAGAAATGGACGCGATGTTTTGTTATTGGATTGCAAGATAATGCGAAGGTCAAATCGATACAAAAAGTGTCAGCTGTATCGTGTATGGATTTGCACCTCTTCAACAAATTTTTTTTTTAAACGTATAAAATGCAAATTTGATTATGCTTGTTAAAAGTTCAGGTTGGCAGCCTACGATCGGCCAGGATCATCAGCGCTTGACGAGAGTGCCTTCACAAAACAAATTTGTTCCATTAAGTGATGACAACCAACCCTAACCCACCTCAATCCTTCAAAATCCTCCTGGTAGTTTTGGAGGATTAAGGATGAATGGTGTTGAGGATTTTGAAGGATTGGCATGATTGGGGATGAATAGTGCTGAAGCACATGGGGATTTTGGAGGATTGAGGATGAATGGTGTTGAGGATTTTGAAGGATTGGGGATGAATGGTGTTGAAGCACATGAGGATTTTGGAGGATTGAGGATGAATGATGTTGAAGCACAAGAGAACTTTGGAGGATTGAGGATGAATGGTGTTTGAAAAGGAGGAGGAATCTGGAGGATTGAGGATGAATGCATTTCTTGAGGCAGGACTGTCTGACGATTTTGAAGGATTGAGGCAGTGGGTATCCTTCATTCGAACATAAGTGCAAAATGTTGGAGGATTTTGGAGGATAGAGGATTGTTCCCAGCATAAAGGGCATGGGAGTCAGGGTTAAACCTCCCCAAACGCAGAGCACTTTCAAAACAATTTTACAATTTCTCAAACTTTTGAATGTTGATGTTTCCCTTCTTCAAACGTATTGCCGATAACAGTACTGTTATAAAACACTAACAAGGTGCAGTGCACTATGAAAGGAAAAATTGAGTTACGCAAAAGTTCAAATTGAGTTTCTGTGAGATAATGACATACGCAGTGAAGCCTTTTGCAAAGCCAGCCACGTCAACAGCCTTACGATGGAGTTATTTTCGGCGCATCGATACCATAATTGCACAAGGGGAGAATTACGATAATATGCATGAAAGAAACTCAATCTTAAAGCAGTGACCCTCAATGCAAGATAGACGTCGATAGAAAAGTGTATTTTGATTTTTTATTTTGGAAAAAAAATGTTCTAATCGCTCAATACTTATACCGGTGTGGCTCACGTCTTGACTAAAAAAAATAGGAACCCCCCCCCAAAAAAAATGATAAAGGATTGCATAGACCAAATTTTTACAAACTTGGGATTTTACAAAATGTGATGCGATCAAGCTACATGAGTCGTTTGTCGACCCTGGTCAAAAAAATTTATATTACAGATTTGAAACAGGGGTGTGAGTGACCACCGATAAAAATAGCTGAAAACAGCTGAAAAAGGTGTAAAAAAGCTGAACTTTGGAAATCTCCTATACTTTTGTACACAGCAAGTGAGGGAAAAGCTGAAAAAAGGGTGAAATCCAACACACAAAAGAGCTGAAATCAGCTTTAAAGCTGAGATTTCACACCCCTGTTGAAAAGAGCATAATCTCAGCATTACTGCTGTGAAAACCACATGCTGATACCATCTTTAGTTAAAAAATTATGGAAGTTGGAACACCAAGAGATGTGATGAAGTGATGTGATGAAGTGGTCCTATATTGGCCTGTATCTCCAAATGAAAATTCCCGACAAACGACTCATTTAGCTTGATCGCATCACAAATGTAAACAATAAAACAGAACATCCTAAACAACAGGGTTTTGTTTAAAATTCATCTTGTGGCAAACGGTCATTACGTCTATTTATTTGAGTACATGTACTTTTTTTCCGCTTGAGCGGTTCCATGCAATTGACTTAGGTAGAATTGCGTTAGAATCGCGTCAACGCAGCCTGTGAAATATTGTCCAATTACATGATATACAAATGGATGCGGAACGTGCAAAATCTGAGACAGCAAAACTTAGCGTACAAAAATTCCATAGGATTGAGGGGCACTGCGTCCTGGAACAGCCCAATTGGACTACTAAACGCACTTTGAATGAACTCATGTTAATTGGAAAGAACATTTCAAAGTAGGATATAAACATCCACACAACTACATTATCCTGGCCGTTTTTGTGTTATTCCTGTATTATGCGTGCGAGAGAACGACTTTCAGGGTCCACTTTTGCGACCCCAAAAAGTCGAGCTGTTTGGATGCTAGTTGTGATTTCATCCGTAAAGTGTTCGTCTTTTGCAGACATGTAAGAAACCACATTTTGTGCATTGGTGATTAGTCACCACTGTTTGCGAGCACGGCGCTGTGTACGTAATAGACACACACACAACGTGTATATCGTAGATTGTATGAGAACAACAGGAAAAAACGTCTTCGTACTCCGTTGTGTGCGATGTAAACAACCGCGGTCTTTTCTCGGGAATGGTAAGACATTAGGTTGGTTTCCTTTCAACTAGATGTCTGAAATTGTAAACAATCCAAAACATTAAATTTTCGGGGATTTCAGGACCTAGTGCCCCTTTAACTCGCAAACGGCGATGGGTCAATTGAACGCAGCATGCAACCAGAATGGATTAAACCTAAAGCCAATGTGAATTTTACTCGCTGAGGCGTAAAACGTCCAGAAGCATTGACCGACAGGAAACGGTCTCGTCATGGAAACACGACGGCCCACTCACTTGTAATAATCGGCAGCTGTCTCAAAATCTCCCATGAAGACACAGGCGTTGCCAAGGTTACTGTAGGCTCTCCTCTCGGCTGCCTTGTCTCCAAACTCCTTGGCGATGGACAGCCTCTGTCAGCAAAATCAACAAATATTTATTATTAGAAGAAGCTGACTTGGCAGAACTCTACTATTGGAATTAAATTTGAATGGACGTCTTTTATTTGAGTGGTATTGATCTGTTGTTCAGTGGACATGTCTTTTGCATGAAAAGATATTTAAAAATACAGTGTTTTGAATGAGTTCTCTAATTAATGCCATGAGTTCTCCAATTAATTAAAATAACTGTTTCTCTTTTGCAAGCTCAATCTTCCAAAATCCTCCTAACGGTTTTGCACGATTTTGGAGGATTAAGGCTGAATGGCAATAAAGTGTCAGTTGATTTTGGAAGAATCTTGTAGTGTGCTTAGTTCGTAGGCTGTTTCCCAGCATTGTTTGCATTCAGCCATGCATAATTGAGCCCTGTGTTATCCTCAATATCATCCACACTGCTTCTGAATGTAATCGGCGCTGCCTCAACCCATTAACAGTGATTGCTGGAGGATTTTGAAGGATTGAGGCATATCACCCCTCCACTGAACAAATTCAAGAAATAACAGAAAGTTTTTGGAGGATTGACGCTGAATCCAATTTTTATAATGGTGACAATTGGAGGATTTGGCAGGCTTGAGGGTTGACTCCAAGCAAAAAGGTCTTCAAAAAAAGAAGTAATTCACATGGCATTAAATAAAAATCTTCTCAAATTTTAGTTATTGAGTAATTCCTTAAAAAAAAAATTTAACATCATTTTTTCTTCTTCATGAAATATTCTTTACACTCCTGCGAACGCGGATGATGTTTAATTATCAATTTCATAATGTATTCAATTCTGTGGATCAGGTCAATCTGTGATGGGTATCGACTATCGAATCCCTTGGACTTGTATTTGATTCTTGACTCTCACCGTCATCAGATAGCCGGAAGTAAATATCGTCCTGTAAATTGCACCCTCTGTTGTTGGAATATTTTTAAGTACGAAATTAAAATTACATATGCCTGCGCCAAAAAAAGAAACCACTGACGTCTTGAACAAAGATGACATGTATGTCCGGCACTGAACATGAAAAGCTTCAATCAACGGAGAGACAAAAAAAACAATTCCTGGAAAATTCCTGTCTTGACTACAAATAGTCACACATGTAAACATAGACAAGTATTTGCCTATCGGGGACCCCCTAGTGTCCCTCTTTTGTTTGTACTCTACTTTTTAGGCAGACCTCCCATATGTTTTGTACACTTTGCAAAATTGGGGACCTTCGGAAATTGGGTCCGGGACCCTATTGTCCTCTATTGCTCAATGTCCCCTACTGAATACAGAAACAAACTCACACATGTTCACCCAAGTTTGTTTATGGTGTAAATCGAGGATTTTCTATTGATCATCTTCCCTTAACCCTAACTCCCCAGCCTAATTTACTAGGAACCGTACCCATTCTGGCAAATTCCAACACCCACATGGGAAATTGTACACACACACTGTTGGGCTTAGTTTCTGGAGGTATGCCAACCCCAGTGTAAAAGACCATCAGTTTAGGGGTACTGTACCTATCCCAACAGATTGAAACAAAACCTGCTGTTGAACTTTGATGGGTTGTGTTCGGTTAATACCTTAATTTATACTTTTTTGCAATAGCTCTCCTTGGTTTTGTACATGTTTCCTAATCGAGGTTGCCTTGATTTGGTTCCTGTCCTCAATTCATCAATAACGTCGCACGTGTGTGTCCTCGATTTACACCATCAACACGCACATGTACATGTATTTTCACTGCACACACACTAGTATGAATTCACACACTGTGTATTGTAGTACCCGATAGATGCAGTACAACATAGACAGTACATGTGTACAGAACCTGTACAAACGAACAGCGGTAGAAATTGAGAACAAAAGACCATCCCGGTCGGAGAGTTGATAGGCAATGCCTTTTTTTCCCCCCGTGAGCCCATGTCATCGTTTCCATGGCAACACATCCTTATTGGATAAACATCCAGTACCAGGCTGCTAATCGCCGAGGACGGTTTCGTGCCACCGACCGTGACAGCTGTAAAGGCTTCTGGGTTTGATCGAGGCCGATAATTCTGACAGATTACTGAAATTGTGGAAACATCTGACGGACTGAGTGTGAATAAATTCTGCCCATTCACGCTGTACACAATGGACTTGTACATTGCACAGAAATAAAAACATCCTTTTCAAAGTTGACAGTTTAAAAAGATTGGTTATCACAAAACCCAAATTGATAAATACATAAGATTAGGTCAAACGTGCGCTTGGGAAAAAAAATGTGTATGAACAAGACTATCATGATACACATAACGCAATGAATTTTGTACACGTTTGTACATGTACATGTACATGTACCGGTATGTAATTGAATACCTTTGTATTTGCGAGAAATCAGTTCTTAATGATAAAACTTTGTAGATACCGGTATTTAACTGGTTTAATCAGTGCACTAGGTACCGGTACATGTACATTTGTACATGCTAAAATCAGCATTTCCTCATTTGAAGCGAAACATTCAATTGTTCCGAAACCTGTACACACTATCGCAACACGCTACTCAATGTTATGTATGCCACTCAAAATTTCTTTTTTCATAAAATAGATTCATTAAGAGGAAATTAAAAACAGTTCGAGTGAAATTGATTCAAGTTAAGAAACTGACAATATCCCAAACTACAAAGTGGGATTTCTCAAAAATACCTTTTTCAAACATAAATCATTTCTCCAAATGAGGCCGTTTTGTAATTGATAAACAATGACCTTGAATATTCTCATAATCAGAGGATAATTTGATGAAAATTATGCAGCTCTGTAGGAATGTTGACATGTAAGTCTGGCGCGTATAAATGATAATGTCTTCCTCTGCAGTCCCAAGACATCAAGATTTCATCCTTCCTTCTCTCATACTTGCTTCCTCCTTGAAGCATTATCTCAATTCAGCAATGTGCAATCAGGCGTGGGGATCTCAGTGTGGGAGAACCGACACAGATTTAAGCACACTGTCAGAATGTTCTGGCTGGAAGTCTGCTCAGTATTGAGCAAGTCTGGGCACTGACCTTTTGTCAATCAGCGGTTGCTTTTTTGTCATCATCTTGAGACGGATCGTATATTTTAAGAATATGGTAAAATGTGGTAAAATGCTGTTCTGATATTCGGTGGACAACCTAATATTCGGATATACGGCACAGCTCTATCGCCCATGAACCCAGGTTTACACAGAATAAATTTCAGGGGCCTTATTTGTACATTTTTCCTGGCACGCTGCAAGAATGACTCAGTTCGCATACCTGACATGCAAAGACATTCTTTATATTTTCAATAAAGAATTGAGATTTATGCAGGTATCCATTGTGAGGTGATGTTCAAGGTGAAAAACATACAATTTAACTGTCCAACCAAGAAAACCAATAAAAAAAAGTACAAATGACCAGCATTTTGATATTTTTGTATGACATTTTGCCTTCGAGATGAATTCAAGCTCTGCATTTGTCAGATGTCACAAAGTAGCTGGTTTGGCCTTGGGCATTACATTGTACATTGTACATTGTCCATTAAATCTTTAAAGGGCCCATGTAATGTAATTTTTTCAATGCAGCTCTTGTACATAAATGCACCTTTGTGTCCCACTTTAACCTTACTTTCAATTTTTATTTTGCAAATTTTAAGGGTATTTTGGTGCCTTTTTTGTTTTTATGCTAATCAAAATTTGCATATTCTTGAGCAAAAGTGTGATGTCATTTCAGGCAAAACCTTAATGTTACAACTATTTCAGCACCAAAATTTACCAGAATTTTGGATATTTTGCCGTCGTCAATTTTCTTTTCTTTGGTGATTCGCTGTTGTTTCAGTACCCGGTGCACAACAGTAGGCCAATGAGCAAAAATCTCTCACAAATGTGTACAATAATTAGCGAATTTGGGGTCACAATTTGAACAGAAAACCCCTAAACTGAACAGTGTCTTCCTGAAATGACATCACAGCAACAGCGCCCTAGTGGTCTGGAAACACATGGACAATTAAAACCGTTTAAAGAAGGGCGCTTTTCAACAAAGTTAACCAAAACACGTGTCAAACAGTTTTCATACATTTAAGAAGAGTAGAAAGTTGCACAAAATATGTTCCCAAGTATAAAATTCATGTCTTGGGCCCTTTAACCTTTGGCAAGCCCTTTCAATGCAGCATTTTATCTCAGATTTGCTTCAGACATACATGTATTGTGACCTGTTCTGTCAAAATCAGACTTTTCTGGGCATCAGGTCAAAAATGAGATTTTTGCATATTGTTCAAGTATGTACATTTTCCTTTTAATAGGTGGTTTGATTTTTGAAACCGGTCATTCCTGGGCAAAGTTATGCTATTTCGAAGTTCAGCGTGTCGAAAAGTAGAAAACGGAGAAAATGGCAGTTAAAGTTTGGGGTCTATTTTAAGACCTGTTTCAAGTGACATTTTTTTAACTGATATACCTTAACAAATCATCAAAAATACTATATTTAGAGTTCAAATTAGGGTTTCAAACTTTTATAGTATATTTTAGACATGTTCAAGATTACAACTATGCAAAAATTAGAAAAGCGACGAAAAAAAAATCACCCCCACAGCATTTTTTGGCCCTATCTCAATCTTAACCTCTGGCCAGAAGCGTCTGCTTCTGACAGAACAGGTCACTTTTGTACCGCAAACTCTTGCATCAACATACCTTACAGGAATTTTAAAGGGAATGTACAACGTACATCATTGACTTTCGCTGTAATTCTCAGAAATGAACTAGTTGAGGGGTTAGTATAATAGAACAAAATATTGTTACACTGACATGTTTGAAGTTTTGTGTCCGAAAATGCTGGAAAAACCAGGAAAAACAAAAATGTTCAAGTAGTCTGGCTCCCTGACTCCACTAAAGATGAAATGGATCAATTTATAGATGCCGGAAAATTGTAAGGTATGGGAACAAGTCTAGCTGGCCTGCACCCGTTCATGAACATGTAACCAATAGCAAACACAATTTGGACCGAAACAAATGGTAAATATGGAGCAGTAGTTGAAAAATAGTTAGGTTTTTCCAACGGTGGTCGGCCGACCACCGTTGGAAATGTGTACAAAAATATCATTTTCTTGAAAATGACTTTACACCAGGTGTCATAATTTTACAGAATGCTTTAGACTGTCATTTACCAACATCCTAGTAAGGTATTTCGTAAAAACTTGGTAGTTTTATTTTTCGATGTTTGCAAATGTTGTATTTTCCCTTTAAACTGTGTTTATCCGCTACCCATGGTTCATTACAGAAAGGTATTTTGTAATCAGACACAGAATGTAGTCGAATGCAGGAAGACATTAAAGGTGTGGTCCTTCTGGTCGTTTAACATTTTTAGATTTGGTTCCTGATTGCTTTTGGGTTTCCCGTCACTTTTTATGCTTATCATAAATCATTTATTACACTCCGAACATCAAGAGGCCTCCACTGAAATCGACACATCAGTGTTTTAGAGATGACAGTACTAAAACAGACAGATGGCCCGACTGACGGACAGACAAAAATGAAGAAACCGTATTAAAACTTGCCTCTTTGTGGAATCCAATTGCCGTATCAAAGTTGCCCAGGAGATAATGCGTGTTGCCAAGGTTACCACATGCCCTTCCCTGGGCCGCCTTGTCCACGAGCGATTTGACAATGGCAAGATTCATCCTGGCAAAAAAAAAAAATCACAAAAACTGGATTAAAAGTGTAAAGTGATCTGTTAAGACTTGAGAAACTGGTAAGAATGTCTTCTATCGGAAAGTGCTGGTTGACCTTCAATGTATATGCACACTGTTTAACTGGCATAAAGAGTGAAGGCTGCGAAATTCACCATGAGTTGAAAAGTGATGAGCTTGCGAATTTGCAGCGGGAAAAGTTGATGTGACGTCACCAATTCGCATTCGCGTGAAGTACATGTGTAAAACGGCCTTGAGACTGCACCAAATTACTCGCTAGGTTTGCAATTTAAGTAGAAGAAAAGTTTGCCATTTGAAAAGAGTTTGAAGCAACTACGTTGAGAGACTAACTGTCGAAGCTACAGATATGTGCACATTCAAAATAACATAAGTCGTGCGTACCTCGTGCCACACGCAAACACACACATGCACGCAGTGTGCCCCTACCACCGGTACTCACGAAAGTGGTTGCACAGCGCCACCTTTTGATCGCGCACAGAGGCAATAACTTGTGCAGACTGCCGCAATACAAAAATTTACAGAGGAATGAGTTTTTTGCAAACAAACGTACGAACTTACTCGTAAAACTCCACGGCTTTCCTGAGGCACCCGATGACCTCTTCGGGGAAGTCCCCGGGATCCTGGTGCCCTGCTCGGCCGGCGTGCTTCCCCTTAGCGTGGTAGACATTGCCCAGGTTGTACAGTGCCCTGCCTTCACCAACCTGTGAGATCATAGTTAACAAGACAGGGAGCCACATCAGGTGAGATATTGCCATTCATCGTACAGAGCGGTAAAATTGTTCAATGGTTACCATGGCTGCAGTGTCCAACTAATCTGTGATGGTGCAAGGGGTTCAAACCCTGGTGCTTGTGTTCTTGGGCAAGACACTTTACTACAATTGCCTCTCTCCACCAAGGAGTATACATGGGTAGCTGTGAGGGTACAGACCAGATTGCGCTAATCAGGCGTTGATGCAGTAAACTGATCTCATGGCCAAAAAAATTGGTAGCGTGTTAGTCCGACAAATCATTTTAAAACGGGTATGAAATCACGACGGTACATGAATGTATGATGTGACCAAGACATTAATTTGCAAAAACCCTAGATGAAGAATGGTCCCATTCCAGAAGTTGAAGGAGGAAAACAAACAAAAAACAACCACACTTTCTGGTCTATGTGTTAATAAGAAATGCAAACCGGTCCGGTACTTGCACTTGTACATGTACAACCAGCAGTTACCAAACATGTACATGTACACACAGTCGTGTTTTACTATACACCTGAGGACAACCTATTGTGTTTCCCTTTATCCCTGTGCTTTAACACATAAGTACGTACAATCGAGGACAGTTTCGAACAAAAGCACCGTCGTTCGAGGACTGAAAGGATCTTTTGTCCTCCCTTTGTGTGTCTGTCCTCGAGCGTAATACAAGACAGAAACACATGTACATGTACATGTATTTTTTATTTTTTTTTATTTCCAGCATGTCCAGGGTACGTAATTCCAGGGTGAGTTATTAAAAACAAAGCGACCAGGATTAATGATTTTTCCCCTTAAAAAGCAATTAAATTTGCAAACAAGCAAGTTCTTCCAGTCAAGTGAAAAAAAACCCCCAAAAAACGAATTACTGAAATTGATCCACGTGTGTTTTACCAAAGAACCCATTTTGACAGCTGTCCATTGAAGTGGTAAATTGCTTTGATGCTATAGTGAGAACCAGACTTAACACTCAGGCATTCACATACAAATGGCATTTTAATAATTTGAGTCAAGACTGAAACATCATTTTTATGCCAGATTTTGTGTTTTATGACATCAAGGAACACATCCAGTCTTTTTCTCATATGATGAAGGTGGTTTCTGTCCGTTTTCTTAAGTTTTCGTTCATTCTTGGAGATAGGAAAACCTCCATGGTTCATTGTATTTAAGGTATCCATCAATACATATCGGTAAATGATCCGTGGTGGACAGCTGAATTGTGTGGTATTTCTATAAAAATAGAAATGTGATTAGAGCGTGCAAATTACGTGAATTTTTCACAGTTACCATGGTTACTAGTCAATAAAATATACAATGTACATGCACTTTATTCCTATGTTATTTTCATGTACACTGTACATTGTAAATGGAAGGAGTCACATAGTTTGTAAAAAAAAAATTCTCTACCTCGGTCCTTTTTTTTGTTTGACTCGCCCTGAAGATCAATACAGTGCAGTGTACATGTACGTGAATGTTACGTGTTTTCCCAACAGTTCTGGTTTCAATGGAAATAGACACATGATTCGATTACAAGTGATAAATAATGTAACAATGATATCCTGTTCCTTAAGCCCTAAAAAAGAAAACTTGTGTCACCCTCACATGAAAAATATCAGGAGGGTCGGTCGGGGATTTTCGTCAAGGGAGAAAAAAAAAAACACGAGCAAGAATTTCCAGATTTTTCAATTGGTCAGATGAGAGCAACACAACATTTTTTGGGGGCCTTATCTCGAAGCACTCAGTACCACACCATATGCTGGAATGATCCCTGCACGTGCAGTATAACATCGCTGTTCATCGTTTTAACCTTTTCAAAAATTCTCCACAATCAATGTTAAGAAAATGCCACCGTTTCGAGTAGAATGCCGGCGCAAACAGCGACGTACGAATGCGGGTGATAAACGACGTGAATCTATCATAATCATCACATTATACTCCATGAATGATTGCGCTCACTTCCGTATTAAGTCCAAAGGTCGAGCAGCATGCTACTGTTCTTCATTAGCAATCTATTTGCTTTATCTCTCCGCGAAATGTCACCGTTTTCCTATGCATGCGTGTGTTTCGCACGGCACGGAGATACAAAGTGATTATCGTGTTTGAACAGTCACTGACGTTCACGGACAGTTTGACTAAGGATATTGACATTAAAATTATAAAATACCAGAATTCTATGGATATTTGAAAGGAGTTCATGATGAAATGTATAATTACCGGTATGCACATTAAAAAAAAATGCAGTCCTTGATCGTTACGTTAGACAAATCGTTTTTGGCCTAAATTTGTGATTAAAAATCTATTGAAGATTCTCCTTTTGTGTAGGAAAACGTAGATGTTTTGGAGAGATTTGCAAAAATTTGATGATTTAAAGATTACGCGAGGACAAATTGCTAAGCGTAAACACACATGAGCATAATTGGCCCCTATCGACTGCACAAGTGCCCGAACAAAGCGCAGTCATTCAATTTCACGTGCTCCCATGCATGCAAGCACTGTGCGATCGGCATTCTTTGCGGCGCCTTTGAATGGATTCCAGAGAAAGTGCGCACTATAAATACTGTATTTTTTTCATTATTATTCCCTGCCGTTTGTTTTGGACAGCGTAACATTGTCACGCAGCAGTTTCCACTCGCGTACTCTTTAAATTTGCAACTTTTTAAACTGCATCTTTTTCCATAAACCATTGACAATGTTGGGCAATTTACAGCCTTTGGTAGCAAACGGGGTATCAAAATGTAGCTAACAACATTCTCCAAAGGTCTCGATATAAATGACGCTATCATCAAATGATCAGATTCAAAATTACGACCCCTCCAATGAGTGTGGACTTTCTTTATTTGATGTTGCTTATATTGCAAATATGAGTATTAAAAAAAACCCCAGACAGCCGGCAGCCGGGAAAAAAGGAAGTGGGGGAGGGGGACAAGAAACTGTTTTTTTAAATATTTTTTACTTGGCCTTATAATCAAAGAAACAGATGGCATTCACAACATTCCTCCAAGACTTGAAATAATTTCAGTTTTGTAGGAACCTCGATTTGAACAGATGAGTTTCTCTCTTTTTGTCTGCGAACTTACACAAATGTCAATGCTTATCGTCTGAAAATTCTAAAATAAACATGACTACACGCCAGAAGCATGCTATATTCACGTGGTGCGTGTTTTGTGGCCTCCGGTTAACCTACATACTGATATGTACAGCGATCAGTATACACACACGGTCGTTCTCACCCTTGGAAGGAAATTATCTTAAAACAGAATCGGAGCTATCCAGCTCGGACCACATCTCCAGATGTTGGGAATCAATATCGCAGGTTTCTTTTCCGGAGTGTTACTATTCTTGATTTCATTCCCTTGAGGTTGTAAGGTGAAAATGCAAACTCGAAGTGGCCAAGTTGGTTTGTCTGTAGACTGTTTGTTTGTGTGTTCTATACTTGTTTTTTGTTTTGTTTCTAATGTCTGAATTTTCTCAGGATTACTGTTTGCAAGCGTGGCACCACTGCAAAAATGGCTTCTCATTTTGTTCGGTGAATTGCACTATAGGGGCCTACAGGGTGGATAAAAAAAATCCCCTAAACCGAGATATTATTGCTAATTTGAACAGAAGTAGGGCACATGTGAATCAAAGGGAGACATCCTCTGATAGGGTTGAATCTCCTCTTTAAAATGACACACTGATCATGTCCTTACGTTCACGGTTGACTGAGCAGTGACCAATTTTACGAAAGGGTCTATTTAGAGGCTTGCGCCACTTTTCATGGTGAAATCTCTTTTTTTCCCCACCTGCCTTGATTGGCAACCACAGCCTTTCGCTCTGTGACAACTGACACAACAAAAAACACAATTGAAAAGTGGCGCAAGCCTCTAAATAGACCCTTGCATAAAACTGGTCACTGCTCAGTTTACAAATAATATTTTTTTGGAGTCGAAAATATTTCTGGGTTGTAAAAAAGTTCTTCAAACTAACAAACTAAAAAATTTTTTTTTTTTTTTTTTAAAATTTTTTGTTCGAAAACGTTAAAAAAAAAAATGAAAGGTGAAACAAAAAATTAAAAAAAATGAATGATCAGTTGAAATTTCTTTGTTTTTTTTTTTGTCTGTGAAACGAAATAAAAAAAGCAGTTTCTGAACAGTTTGTTTGTTCTTCTTGTTGCTGAAAATATGAAAGTTTGGGACAGCTTTGGCACTTGGCACAAGTAAGTAAGCCCAGGCACAACACAAAAAGAGAAGCTCGTTCGCTCCGGAAAAAAGGAAAAGGAAAATACGTGTTAATTGTTCCTGCGCGCGCCTCCTTGTGCGGAGTCGGCCTAGGCCCTGGGCCCTTTTTTTTTTTTTTCTTCTCTCCTCCCCGCGCGCGACATCATCGCCGCACGCTATGCGTTTGGACTTTTTACTTTAAAAAAAAAAAAAAAAATCAAAAAAAAAATATAAATAATAGAAATTCGGGCTTTTTTTTTTTCCCTTTCCCAAGCCTCCCTCCAAATAATAATAATAATAATAATAAATAAAAAACATGTGTGCAACACCCGAACGAACCACCGCGCGGTATGAAAACACAAAAAATTATCTGCTGTCTGTCACACATTACTCGCTTCAAAGTGGAAAACTAATCAATAATATAGTGTATCATCATAAAAAAAAGTATCTTAGAGCGTGCGTATGCGGATGTCGTTTGGTGCTGGAAAAAAAAAAATATTGGATCGGCGTGTCTCCCTCCTCGAGCGGGTGAAAACGAAACATTTACTTTCAACGTCGTAATCTACAATTCAAGCAGTCTAAACAACAAATTCACATCAACAAACAACAAACCAGGTTTTTTTTCTTTTTGAAATGTCGGAGACTTCTTTTCTTCGGTTAACTCCACGCACGTGATTACGATTTACGATTTGGTACGTGTGAAATTGTGGTGTGTGTTTGTACTGCCACACGTGCGCGCAGCGGCGAAGACAATAAAAACAACACACGTAACACGACGTGTTGTTCAGTTGGTTCCGCCGCGTAAGACTAGAGACTCATAAAGTAAATACAAAATGCGTGGAATTTGTTTTTTTTTTTTTTTCATGGAGCGCGGTGGTTTGAAACTGGAAGGATTTGATTGACTAAAAAAAAAGCTCAACCCAAAGAATATAATATTTTTTTTTTTTATATCGAATTTCACGATGTGCCGATTTTTTTTTATGAGATCGATACGATTTCCGATATGAAAATATAATCAAAATATCGTGAAATATCGCCATACCGAACAGGCTTGCTGCTCAGTCAATCGTGAATGCAATGACATGACCAGGGCGTCATTTTAAAGAGGAGATTCAACCCTAACAGAGGATATCTCCCTTTGATTCACATGTGCCCTACTTCTGTTCCAATTAGCAATAATATTTCGGTTTCGTATTTTTTTATCCACCCTGTATTAAATGTCATTTTTAGGACATGACATTTAACCCTAACTCCCTAGGCATTTTTGCAAGGATGCAAGCTCAATTCTGCATGAAATACTCCAATTGCCTCCAAAAAGGCATACAGCCCCAATCCTGCAAAATCCTCAAGTTATTTCTTGAATGTGGTCCTTGGAGGGGTGACCACTGCCTCAATCCTGCAAAACCCTCCAGCAGTCACTGTCAATATGTTGAGGCAGAGCCAGTGACATCCTGGAGCAGTGCGGAGAATTTCAAGTATTATCTAGGTCTAGATTTACATACGTGTACATGTATGCACGGTTGAGCATAAACAGCACATGAGCACAAGGTCCGGCCCAAGACCTTGACACAGTGCATCTTCCAAAACCAGCCCCACATTTTTGCCATATTGCCTCAATCCTGCAAAATCCTCCATTATGCACAGAGGATTTTGGAGGATTTGGAAAGGTTCTAAGGGTGTGTGTACATGGTGTATAACACTGGCTTGTGCATAAACTTAAGTTGGTTTTTCTGAAGATGAGTGCATTGTTCACTGCAAATGGCAAAGGCTTGCATGTTGACTATCTTGACCGTTAAGTTCTTTTCACGACCACAACACAAAAAATATTCTTTAACATTTGGTTGTCCCTTTTCCTATTTTACCCACTATGCATTTATCCCAATAGACCGAATAACCACCATGATTACATTTACAGAAGAAAAACAATATTGTAAATATTTTGTATGGTTCTAGTGATTAAAACCAGTGACCTGTAATTTCCTGTTCAAGGTTAATTGCTTTGCTTAGTATATTAATCAATTGCAACTGAAGCAGAAAATTACATGTACATCTATAACGTGTTTGTGCACTCACTTGTTGGTGGAATTGTACCAGTAAGTTGGAATTTGGAAAAAAAAGATGGAGAAAAAAATGATGCAAGCAGAAACGGGCTCTGTGTCCTTGGAATATTGAAAAATGTTTCACGATGCTTATATAATGTTAAACCTGGGATATTCAGCTTTCAAATGCTATTTGTTTTATCAGTTTTGCTTTTGCCAAACCAGAGATGTGGTCCGTCGAACATACACTCAAAAATCAATTTCCGTAAGTTGATACTATAAACAGCAGTAATGCCAGTATACACAAGTATGATTACGCAGAAAAACAATTAGTAATAAATAGGTGAAGAAACACTTTCGTTATTCATATTAATTATTATTATAATGTTCTTGTCATTATTTGTAACACACTCTCCAAATCATCATAATAAAAACATATCTTCTGGAATTGCGGGCCTCCATTGAAGTCGGATTTCAACAGGTGCCATGTCTTGTCATGTCATTATTAGGCCTAACAATGTAGAAAGTGGCACAAATGGATTTTTGAGTGATTGTGTTCAACGGACCATATCTCTGGTTTGGCAAAAGCAAAATTGATCAAACAAATAGCATTTGAAAGCTGAATATCCCAGGTTTAACATTATATAAGCATCATGGAGCCCGTTTCTGCTTGCAGCAGATGGGTCATTCTTTAAATTTAGGGTCCAAAGTCGTGCATTTTGTACAAGCGTTATTTTATGAACAAGCCAAACCGTGGGGCTGGAATATTACAAAGAGTATAATCAGGGTAATAGATAGTATGGGTTCCCATATCTGTGTCTCCGCACTGTGTCTTCATGCACAGTAGTTCGTCTAGTGTTACACCCTAGCGTCATTATCCTCCTCCCTCGCGTCACCCCTTGCGTCACCTCTCCCCTCCTCACATTTCCCTCCCCGTTCCCCTGTCCGTCTTTCAAAACCCTTGCGATGCCATCAGCAAGTCAGGACGGAGCACCGCCCTTGCGCAATTATTGACTGGGGAAGAATGCACTAGTAGCAGTATAGGAAACTACAGTAGGTCTCGCTTTCTGCCGCTTCGGGCGCCAGTTTGTTTAGGGGAAGTTGAGGGGAGATCGTCCTGCATCATCAATCATTCCTATGGTCTGGACTCAATTCTAGCTGCTCTGCTGACAGGCGGTTTAGCTAGTAAATTTATTTGGCTTCATATAAATACTTTTGAGAAAATGCATACATCCACATGACATGCACATTACAAATATGATCACAACCCGACAACATACTCAGAATTTCGACTTAAGCATATCGATACCTCATATTAAGCGACACTGTAATATTGCAGGTATAGAGGTCAGGTAGAGTACATGTATGTCAATTGTGTGTTTTTTTGTTTTTTGAAGCAACAAAAGTGCTCAAAATCTAAAGAACAGTGCAAACAACTAACCTAATGAAGTTTTAGCTCAGTGAACGCTGTACGGTATATTCGGAGAAAAAAAATTCTAGGATCTAGATTTCAATTAAAAAATTGCCGAGTCATGTTTTGAATTTGAAACGAAGGTCTCAAAGCGCTTCGAAATTATTACCCCTGTTCATCAGGCCATGAGATCAGTTTTTAGCAGCAGCTCGAGATCAGCGCAATCTGGTCTCTACTTTCACAGGTACACATTTGTACTCCAGGGTGGAGAGAGGGAATTGTAGTAAAAGTGTCTTTCCCAAGAACACAAGCGCCATCTTTCCCTGTCAGGGTTCGAACCCGTGTACCATTGCACATGAGTCATTCAAATACTCCTGGGTGGACAGAGGCAATTCTAGTAAAGTGTCTTGCCCAAGAACACAAGCACTGTGATCCCTGTCAGAGTTTGACTGGACCACAGCGCTCCATGGACATGTGTGTGAGGTGCATGTCATGCATGTGTATGATCAGAATTTCCTGGGTAGCACTGCCAAAATTCCTGAGACTGGATTAGCTTGACCAGCTTGCCAAGGGAATTAAAAATCTAAATCCAGTCTCGAAAAAAGACTAACAAGAAACTGGGAAATGTCACGCAGTCAGCGACGGTTTCAGACGCCTAGCTAGACCTCAGACCCACAAACCTCAAACATCTCCACTCGAGTGTTGTGTAAACCCTTGTCACTTTACGACGGCATAGCTTAATGAAAACGCCGGCTAAAAAGGGGGACATAGGCATTCAAAGAGCTTTGGGCAATGACGGATGACGGCACGAGATAATTTATCAGATTGGAGGTGCCTTTGAAAATCTTTTGATGGCGACGTGTCATTTATGGCCAGTTGAAGACTTTGAAGGAAGGCAAAGGATTAAGAGATGGAGTCTCTCAAGAATGCAGATTGAATTTCTGATCAATTTATCATGACCTCACAAAATACAGAGTAATTTTGTTTACATGGAAAAATTTCCCTGCTAAAATATTTCTGTGCATTACACATGAAGATGTACATTTTTTTGTGCAATATGTTTAATATTCTCTTTTCCTACAAAAAAAAGTGTGAAAAGCTGTGTGATCTTTTCAGTTGTTTGGGCAGTTTGCAAAGAAATCTTGTAGATTTTTTTTCTTTTTGGGGGAGGGTAGTTAAGCCAATGCGTATTGTATATGGTACATGTGCGATTTCATTAGGCCACACAAAAATACTTCTGATTCCGATTACATGATATTTGGAAATAGGGTAGGTACATGTATGTATGTATACATGTACCGGTAGGGAATTTTTTATTTTGGGGGGGGGGAAACAATTTTTTGTGTACAATCATATTGAGGTGTCTGCATGTACCGGTACTAAAGGGTGAAAGGTAGTAATTGATGGTTTTCGGATTTTTTTTCCCCATTTAAAAAAACAACAAAACAATTTGGCTACGAGCTGTCAAAATAGGGTAGGTACGGTAACCAGAAGCAGAACTATTTTTTGTTGGCCTTATGGCTGAAAAATGCGCAAAGCGTAAAAACTTGTATGGAATCTAAATAAGGACTATATATTGTGACATACTGTACAATGCACGTAAACTTAACGGCACACCGTATTAAGTGCACGATGCGCCCCAATAGTCAATCAGTGGAATTGTCTCAGTGAATTTTATTTTAGTTAAACAACACAAAAGACAGGACAATTCGGGAAGATTAATCTCTATTCCGATCAAGAAACATGATCAGTACTGCGATAATACAGCATCCCATCGTACATGCACATATGTAATTGCTCTTAAATGCGCATCTTCATGCTGCATATCTCCAGCAATATCGCCACATCTCATCAGCCAGCATATGCCCTAATCCCGGCAATTATCTCTGACGACGCTGCGGCATGAGCCAGCCATTAGAAAGCCACGTTCTTGCTGATGGCAAGGGTACACTTGACAACCTATGTCATCAATATGACCGTCTGTGTACAGCATGCAATGACAACCATCGCAAGACAGTCTAAAGTCCTTCCTCGATCACATTATGATAAGAAAAAACAATTTCAAACATCCGCAGTGGGCTGTTTTCAATTGATTCCCTCATTCTGCTTTTCATTTTAGTTTTCATTTGGTTGGTTTTTCTTTTATTTGTTGAACAAGCTTGGATTGCTGTTTTATTTTCAAGAAGCATGAAAATGTGCAAAAAGGAATTCATTCTCTGAAAGTTGCATTAACTGTATCAATTGCAAGCTCTTTGTGAAAATATTCAGGAAAAAACATTCAAAATTCCTTTAAAAAAAAGGAAAATCTACGCATCGCCTTCATACAAATTTATGTACAATTATACAATTTTATAAATTGTTTATCATGTCTAAACCGTGTCATGTTGAAAAAGAGAAAGGACAATTTTTAAATTTAGGAAAGCAATTGTGTCAATTTTATGTCACTTGTATTTTGTATTTACCCCTTCTTATCATTTTTTTTTTACTACATCGTTTTCTACTTTGTCTTGACGACTTTAAAAAAAAATTGACGAAGATGTGCTTCATAAAGCATTATACAATTTGTTATACATTTTTGTATCTACAACATTGTGCACTGGACACACAGTCCAGTACATATTATACACTGTCCGTGTCGATGTACATGTACACACGTGTACATGTACATTTCTCTCAGTACTTAGGGTATCTAATGATACTCTGCAAATCAAATTAAATTTCCAATTAAGGAAAAAAGATATTTAATCAAATTTGTGCGCTGCAGTTAGCCCCAGCAGCCGGAGTTGACAAAAATAACAAACGATCGGTCGAAAGGTCGAAACTCCTTCTTCGTTGTGACCGGACTTGTGTGGATTATGACCAGTCTTGTGACGTTTAAGACCAGTCTTGTGATGTTTGTGACCAGTCTTGTGAGCAGACTTGTGACGTTTATGACCAGTCTTGAGATGTTTGTGATCAGTCTTGTGAGCAGGCTTGTGACGTTTATGACCAGGCTTGTGATGTTTGTGATCAGTATGCTGACGTTTGTGATCAGCCTTGTGAACAGGCTTGTGACATTTATGACCAGGCTTGTGATGTTTGTGATTAGCCTTGTGAACAGACTAGTGACGTTTATGACCAGTCTTGTGATGTTTGTGATTAGCCTTGCGAACAGACTAGTGACGTTTATGACCAGTCTTGTGATGTTTGTGATCAGTCTTGTGATGTTTGTGATCAGCCTTGTGAGCAGACTTGTGACATTTATGACCAGTCTTGTGATGTTTGTGATCAGTATTGTGAGCAGACTTGTGACGTTTATGACCAGTCTTGTGATGTTTGTGATCAGTCTTGTTCACAGATTTGTGACGTTTATGATCAGTCTTGTGATGTCTGTGATCAGTCTTGCCAAAAGACTTGTGATGTTGATGACCAGCCTTGTGATATTTGTGATCAGTCTTGTTCACAGATTTGTGACGTTTATGACCAGGCTTGTGATATTTGTGATCAGTCTTGCGATGTTTGTGATCAGTCTTGCCAAAAGACGTGTGATGTTTATGACCAGCCTTGTGATGTTTGTGATCAGTCTTGCGATGTTTGTGATCAGTCTTGCGATGTTTGTGATCAGTCTTGCATTGTTTGTGATCAGTCTTGTGAACAGGCTCGTAACGTTTATGATCAGACTTGTGATATCAATGTGCTGGGGATCCATCACAACTATCTAGACTACATTTTGTACAACACTTCTTCAGTCCTTACCCTGTCGCCAAGCTCCCTCGATATATCCAGATGTCGTTGACAGCAGACGATAGCCTCGTCAAATTTGCCCAACACTTTCAGCGTGTTGCCTAGGTTACCGCTTGCCTTAGCTTCTCCTATGTGGTCCCCTAACGTGCTGGCAAAGAGAAAGTGAAATAAAAAAAGTAATCATTAATCAAGGAAACAGGAAATGAAAAAAAAAAAACTCATTCTGATATTCCTGATTTAATCTACACGGAAAACCTAGTAAATTCTTGTTCTGATTACAACCCATCAATTCTATCAGGACGGCCCCCTTCAATGGCGCAAGCATTGTGCTAGCTATTGTTCAGATAATCCGTCACGGGGAAGTTGCTTTGTACAATAGCTTGCACAATGGTTTCTCCATTGATCGGGGCCTCGTAAGTGAACGGCGCCGAGATTCGTAATTGACTTGAATCGATTGATGGGATATGTGCAATTTTAACCCTCCCTCTCTGGCTGGCAATTTCAACAAGGCCAGCCCAGCAGTCAAAATAAATCAAGTGACTGTTTTTAACAGCTGAGTGCTCCCTGCCTTCATAAAGCAGGATTGACTGGCTGTGATTGTTAATGTTATGAAACCTGACATACACATGTACAGCAGCTTTACGGTATGCATTGACTGTAGAAGATTGATAAGGTAAATAAAAAAAATTCTGCTTCTGGTTTCCTTACCTACCCTACATGTATTCAGACAGCCCAGGCTACCCTAATTTTTTTTATCGGAAAAATGAGTAAAAAAACACCCAAAATCATCAATTTCTACCTTTTACCCTTGAATACACGCAGATGCCTCCATATGATCGGTCAAAAAAAACATTGGCCAAAATAAAAATTCCATATCTACCAGGTGTCTACCTACCCTATTTTCATATGCCATGTAATCGAAAGCAGAACTCTTGTTAATTTTTTGCCTACTTAAGCCAGATTGACAGAATTTGACTGCACAGTGCCTACATTGTTCAAGAAATACATGTAGGATCTGACTTTTGGCGACTAGCCTGTGTATAAAGGTATGGCAGGGGAACAGGATTGATATTTTGACTGTCTGTGACTGCTCAAACAAAAAGAGAGTAAAACAACAGGGGAATGAAATTAGACAAAAAATGCTTAGACCAAAAGAATTGGCACTATCATATTATTTTTGTTTGCTGTTACATGCACGTATGCAGAATGAAAATTCCGGTATGAGGGATAAAAGTAATGGTTAACAGTGCGTAAATGTCTGATAGAAGTGACACCTGACCATAAATTCACCCCCTCCTAATCATTCCTCAAAACATTGCATACATGTATATCCAGGGTCAGATCCGAGGAAAATGACAAATCCACGGAATAATCGGCAGAGTCGTTTAGAAGCTACTGAGGGCCCCAATCCCCCTTGCCAATGCAACATAGGGTCCCATGGCATGCTTGTATAATTTGCCTAAATGAACACCTTAAAATAACTGGCATATTTTTTGCTCTCTATACGTGAACATGTAACCTTTATACCGGTATACATGTACTTACCGGTATTTAGCTTGCTTGCGCCTAACAGGCAGCATCGAGCTGTATACTCCCCAGGGAGCTGAGATGGTATTTGGAATGTTTAATTGGCCCAATGATCAGGGGTAATAATAATACTGTAAGCGCCGTGATTTAGTTTACTAAAAAGGGCGTTCTTAATTAAATGCCGATTATTACTATTACAGTAGGTAAAGACACCTTTTTGTTAAAACCTTATGAAGTCAAGATTGCAAAAGGATTTAAAACCCCAAAATCCAGGAAATTCAAATCCATTTTTGTCTTCCAAGTAGCGTGGAAAATTACATTGTGAAAATTCTTGACAATTGCCAAACAATCAAGGGGAAAACGTGAAATGACGAAAGGAAATGCTCGTCCTGAAGGAGCCCCACTCCAGGCGGATCCTCAGAGCACGACATCAACACCCGCGATACCTCCGTGTCTAGACCTACCGACGAGAAAAGGTCATGCCAGACGAATTACAAATGGACCGACAGATATCATACGACTGACGCACGACGTCAAAACGCCAAGTGTACATCATAATCTACGAGAGGCCCCCCGTCGAGTTATTCCCCGACAACAACTTGCTTAAAAGCCCAGATGCAATTAGGAGCGCGTTATGCGGTGAATCTATAAAAAGACGACAGAGGAAAATGAAAAACGGGAGAGAGAGAAATGGAAAGAGAGCTTAACAGAAACAAGGAGATGGTAAAAATTGCTTTCATCCATGGGGAGATTTTACTGTCAAGTCGGGGGAGATTGATCACGTTTTCAGGCCGCAGTTAGAAGCGAGTGATGTTATGCACCCAAGAGACTACTAAAGCTAAACCTAAGACTCGACAGGAACGAGAAAGGCCAAAAAATTAAAGAAAATGACTGCTCTGAGAGGGATTTAGTTCTCAGATATTGGACGGCATTTTGTCCAAGACTGAGGATGAAGGCTGATGAAATGACAATAGGTCTTGAGAGAGCCATGGGGGATACTGTTTATTGATGGGGCAGTCTTAATTTGGAAAGGTTGTGGGAGCCAAGCTTTTGAGATTGGAGTCAATTTGACATCTTGATGAAATGCAAATATCAAAATGAGAAGTTCGGTAATTGACTAATTCACTGGGAATCAAGGACGGTAAGGACCGCTCCTATAAAACAAAGAAAAAGCCATAGGCAATTTAATTACATGGTTTGCTTTTTTTCACCATGTCTACTGTAATGAAACAACTCACCATGGATTTTTTTTTTTCAGATAGCCTACAAATACAGTACTATGCAATGTTCAAAACAAATATAGATTAAAGAGATGATGAAACAGGACACTTAAAATGCGTGTAAATTTGCCCCGTACGCAAGATGGCGCATATTACCGTGTAAGTGTTTATTACGAATGGCTGAACATAAACAATGCAGGGTACCGCCTATGAACTCGACACAATGCATCCTCTAAAATCAGCCTCAGTCCTCCAAAATCCTGCAAAACCACCTAGAGGATTTTGGGGGATTGAGGACGGTTAGGTTTAATGCAATACAACATGACAGGCCTTCAACATTAGAAATTCAGTTTTGTAGTAGGGTCCATCACAATTCCATCACAAGTCCTCACATTTCAAGTCACAAGCTATAGGCCTCTCTCAAAGATGGCCATCTCTGTAGGAGAACTGCAACTGCGTCTTTTACGCAATCAATCAAGCACGCAGTACGTAGTGTTTAAAATGTTCCAAACTTGGCGCTTATTGCTCGAAATGTGTTTGAAATGCGACGCAGCCGATGCGCGTTATGCAACTTGTGATCAAAATGCCGATGCACGTGGCTGGTCTGTAGGAAATGACGTCATTTGAGAGACACCTCTTCAAATGCATTCCTTTGTACTGCTCATCCCCAGTCAATGGACCGATCCAGTAAGCCCCTCCCACTGCGCACGTGGGCAAATTAACATGTGCTCCTCTCCAATGCCACACTCCTGCCGCGCGCATAGTACGCGCGTGCACGCATGTCAGACTTTTGTGCACGAATGTCGGACATAAATCACGGCTGTGATTGGTCAGAATACCATGGGGCGGTGCTTACTGGATCGGTCCATTGCGAAAGGCCTTGTGATTTACTATATGCAGGCAGGCATGCAACTGGGAATTTAGAAGAAAAAAAAAGGAAATTCCAAACCACAAAAGACTTTGTACAGTGTTTTTCAATTTGTAATGGCATTCCTGAGAAATAAAAACGAGGAAATCAGCGGATCCGAGAAAAAGTTGCATGCCTGCTTATGACTGTGACTAGCGATGGACTCGACTTCAACCACTGTATTCAGTGTTTTTCCTATTCAATCTTTACCATGCCAACGTGAGGTCGTGCCTGTGGTACTCCAACGCCCGGGTGTAGTCCTGAAGGTAGAAATACGCATTGCCCAGTTGACTATAGATGGCGCTCAGCGTGCGCAGGTCATCTGTGCCGACCTCTACAGCCGCCTCAAAATACTGCACGCCGGATTTACAATTGCCCGCTTTGCAGAGTCGTTCTCCTTCTAGGGCTAATTCCATGCAAGACGCGTCCATCTGTAAGACCAGGATAAACATAAAATATCAAGGGAAGATTCTAATGGTCAATTAACACGGTCCGTACAGTGGAAAGTGACTATATCAAACACCAGTGTTGTAGGACTCGGACTCGGGACTAGGACTCGAGTCCGGTCTCGAGTCCTTTTTTCAAGGACTCGGACTTGGACTCGAGTCCTTTGCTCTCGGACTCGGACTTGGACTCGGACTCGGACCCCAAGGACTCGAGGACTCGGCTTTGAGTCCGGCTCGAGTCCGGCAAAATCGGGTCTTTTTTAGGTGTTTTATTTCAATTATTTTATGTCTTTCACCTTGATTTGGTTTTGCTGTGGAACCAAATTCCGCTGTTCTGCCGCTCGCAAAAATAACTTGCCGATTGATCAATGATAAAGAAAAGCAACAAATGTGAAGAATAATTACTGAAGATCATATGCTAATTGTAATTGTCACTTTACTGTAGTATCTGCGTCAATATCTGTAGGCTTCTACGCATACTAAGGTAAAAGTTAATGCAAGTTTTTTTTAATGTACAATATAAACATAATGAATGCATTGCATAGTGCATACAGCCGAAACCATTACCCCTTCTCTATCACCTGACATTTGATAGTGACATTTTGAAAACGTTAATATAGTATTAGTGAACCGCGACTTGAATTTGATACATAAGGACTCGGACTCGGACTCGAGTCCTTTTTTCAAGGACTCGGACTCGGACTCGGACATCAAAAATTGACAAGGACTCGGACTCGGACTCAAGTCCTTTGCTCAAGGACTCGGACTCGGACTCGGACTCGGATGAGGAGGACTCGACTACAACACTGTCAAACACTGCTTTACCAAACATTCGGCTATACCGAACATCATCCTTGGCTCCAAATGTTTGTGAACAAAACGTACCGAACACTGTTGTTGAAAAATGTCAACTTCCCCAAGGAATAGAAGGAAAAAGCCACCCATGTAAGCAAAAAAAAAAATCTGTGTAATCACCTGATTCAATAGTCGCACGTGTTCAAAGTCATCTTTCAGTAACTACCAGGGCATACAGGGTTAGGTTTTGCTTACGGAATTGAAGAGATAAATGGACAAGTTTGGCCAATCAGCGCATCGTTTGTAAATGTCACTTCACTCTAATTATGGTCAAAAGAAGGCACTACCAATGTGTGAAAAACCACAAGCTGGTAAGTATCAGCTTAAAATCGCTATACCGAGCGATCGCTATTACGAATGATTTCTGTGGATGTTTGTTATATCGGCGTTCCACTGTACATGTACATGTACATGCCTTGTCGGAACAGTCACAGACAGTCAAAATATCAATCTTCTTCCCCTGCCATGCCTTTTACACAGGCTAGTCACCGACAGTCAGATCATATGTATTCCAGCAAGCACTGTGACTAGTCAAATTCACAGTTTACAAAATGTAAAGCTGACTCTCAGAAATTTCTCATCAAAACTCCTGTCGACTTCAATTTATACATTTCAGACTCTAATTTGATTGGATTCTATCGGAGTTGACTCGGCAGGATGTAGTGATACTTGAAACGTTAGGAAAATTAGAAATCACTCTTCTCGCTGAATAATTGATTGCTCTGAAGTTCATTATTATTTTATAGGAAATTAAATCCGCTCGCTATGTGCTTACAGGCAGGTGCACACGTACATCATGCATGAATGCGTCAACGCTCCTATCATGCACACCATCAAAAGATAACATCAAAAAGGATGGTCCATACATGTACACATGTGGTACATGTACATACATGTACATGTAAACACATATGTACATAACACACATGACACATGTACATATACGTACCATACATGACTTGCTACATGTACATGTCAACAAAAACATGTCCTGCAATCTACTGTTGATCCTAACATTTCAGATCATGTAAACAAGGCTTAACAAATTTATGGGGCGAGTTTCATCAATTTTGTGCAAGAGCGTGAGATCTATTTACATGTGAACATCATAAAAAAAAAACTCGCTTTCAGAATGTCGATACAGCACTGGCGACGGTGGTGGAAGGCGCGTGCTGCGGCTGAAAGCTTCTGAAGGAATGCAGGATCACCCCTGATGTCATTGCACATCTCCTCGATCCTGTGTTGCGCCAAACGATCGAGGAGGTGTGCAATGACATCAGGGGTGATCCTGCATTCCTTCAGAAGCTTTCAGCAGTGCGCGCCTTCCGCCACTGTCTCCAGCGCTGTATTGACATTAGAGGAGCCTGAGGAGGCCAAGTCAAAAGTGGCAGATTCTGAAAGTGAGTACTTTTTTTCATATGGAGTTAACTTCAAATCTCAGCCTCTTGCACAAAGCTGATGAAACTCACTCTATAAATGTTTTCATACCAGGCTTGATTACGCGATTTGAAATTTTGGTTTAATTCCATTGGTAAACAAAAAAATTTGATTTAGAATCAAAAGCAGTCCTGAACATTTATGAGACACATAGTGTAAGGCCAAATATAAAAAAAAACATGTTTAGTGTCCTGCCTTTTTGAAAAAAGGAAGGAGGAGGCCTTTTTTTTTCAAAAATGGACGCCCGACCAATTTTCCAAAACGAATGGACGGGCTATTTTTCAAGATTGCCATTAGCTTTTTTTTTTTAATGGCCGCCACTTGGACTCAGGAAATGACATGCCAGCTTTTAGAGTTTAAAAATACGACTTTTTCCCCCCTGAAAAAGACAATTAATTTATCGTTTTTTCAGGTTTTTTTTTTTTCAATTTAAAAAGAAAGAAAGGAGGCAGCCTCCAAAAAGGAAGTGGGCGGGGACGCTAAACTCAATTTTTTTTTATTTCGCCTTATAGGGGCCTGCGTTTTTCCTGATATTATTGCAATTTTTCAGGAAGAGATATAAACACCTTTTTCCGCTAAGACTATAATAAATCTGCTTCCTCAGAGGAAACAGCTATAAGGCTGAATATACGAGGAAAACATCATTATGAGATGAAAATTGGATATGAGCCCCCGTCTTGTCTTCCTGCAAACGAGCTTCGGCCAGCGGCGATGAAATTGAAATGGGTGATTTGGCGTCGAGAGATCGGGAGGGGGATTCTGTTTGTTTGATTTGTCTTTGAAGCATAGCGTGCTGTCGGATGATTAATCTCACTCAAAAGAGAAAAGACAAAAAAAAAAAAACACACGATGAAGTGATGAGGAAGCTGTACGTATTATTAACTTTCCGCTGAGTTTCTTCTACTGGAAAAAAAACATTTAATTGTGTACACGTAGCATGGTTGCTCAATGCCAAAACCAGTCAAATTATGCTCGAACAAAACAAGTCAAAACAGAGAATTTGATCATGATTTTTTATGCATGTTTGTAAAAATTTTATTGGATGGGCTTTGAGGCAGATAAAAGAATTATTACACAAGCCATTTCACGAGCTACTGTATTTGATTGCACATGTCGAAGATGAGTGAAATATTGTTATAGTGAGTGCAATATATTTTTGGTTCCCTCCGAAAAAAGCCATTCAATATTATTAATAGTATTTATATCCGGCTGACTTGATCCGCAAGAAATACATTTCGGGACTCTGTTTTCATTTCTCAAAATTTCAGTGAATGTTCGCTTTTAACAATGCCGCTCGGAGCAGCCATTGTGGTTGTTGACAACAGTGTGCCTACACATGACAATGTACAATGTACCTTGCTGCTGCATCTGCGGACGTAACAGTGCCGCACTCTGCACTCTGTTGACAACTGTGAGCTGATCATGTAGGAAACAGCGACATTTGTTAAATTGCCCGAATGTGGACGATTACAACAATGATATTGTCGTCATTTGGGTACTTTTACTGACATAAATGCAGTCATTTTACGGAATGGGTACTTTTTATGGAAGCTTACAATACACTGATTTATATTTACCACTTCACTGGAAGCGCACACAATTAATACAACACTTAGGCCTATAATACTAAATTGCATAATACAAAACTGCACATGTAATGTACATTGTTTGTTATTACTGAACAAACATTCAATGTTTAAGTACTACTGATTCATTGTACACTTACATGTACATAACGTGTGTCTGTTTTGGAGTGGTTATGAGTTGTATATACATGTACCCTATGTAGGCTCTGTTTTGATTTTCACCAAGTGTTATCATGTTTATGTATATTGTAAATCATAATCAATCATTGCAATCAGGTCCATTGTTTATTCCATCAAAAAAGTTGTATCTGTGTCGTGTACAAAGATTTAATTAATAAATCCCTACTATTTAAGAGGTCACAATCAGTCAAAATGTTCTTCCTCACCTCCTGGCCTACTGTGTACAAACCAATGGGGGTCTTGACCAATATTGACCCATGTAATAACAAGGCTGACAATGCATGTTTCCATAGAAACTTTTAAAAAGCAAAAATGCAGTTTGTTTTAACTGCTGTAGAACTATGGAATTGCAACAAATGTATTTGAGGTTTTAAATTGCTACCGGTTATCGATTGAAGCACTTCTTAATGAATTTTACACTTATAATACAAAACTGCATGTGTACAGTGTACACATGTACGGTACAACACATGCACGCGTAAGTTCTTACAAATTACAATGAAACATTATATTTTCTAGAGTAGAGTTAAAGGGAAAATACAACATTTGCAAACATCAAAAAACGAAATGATCAAATTATCACGAAATATCTTACTGAATTGTTAGGGATTGACAGTAAAGCATCCTTTAAAATCGTGGCTCCTGGTGTGTGCTGACTTTTCCAGAAAACCTGTATTTTTCCAACGCTGGTCGGCCGACCAGCGTTGGAGAAAACTGGCTTTTTTCAAAAATTCTTCTTAATTTTTCATATTTAGTTATTCTGACTTTTCTTTGCAATTGATTACACACCTCTGAAGGGGTACAAGCCTGCTAGACTGATTCTCTGACCTTACAATTCCCCCAAGTGTATTAATTGCTCCGTTTCATCTTAAGTGGGGTCGGGGAACCAAACTACAAGAACATGATAGGTTTTCTTGGTTTTTCCAGCATCTACAAGCCCAAAACGTGAAACAAGTCAGTTTACCAATAATTTCAATAACATAATCCTCCAAATCCATTTATTTCTGAAAATTGAAGCAAAAGCAAATGTTGTACATTCCCTTTAAACAATACATACAATCATGGTACACAGCAAATGTTTGGCTAATTGGTCTTATCACTACTGGTCTGATATATTCACCTGGTTACAAATTTAAAACAAACACGAATGTAACTACATATGCACTGTACACTTATTACATAAAGTATTTGTTTTGGAGTGGTCTGGTGGTTATCAGTTTTACCGTACATGTGAAATGATGTCTGTTTTGATTTTCACCAAGTTATATCATGTTTATGTACATAGTCAATCATTGCAATAATCATGAATTCAGAACTGAGAAACATTTCAGTGTTTCTTTTTTCTTTTAAAAAACAGGCCCACTTAGACAATTTCACAACTCACTGTTAAGACTCAAGGGCACAGGGGAGGGCGAAAGGGGGAGGGGGAAAGGGGGAGGGGGAAACACGGCCGTTTCCCCCTCTCCCAAACAAGTGCTTTTTGTTTAAATGTAGTAATAAAATTCAATTTTCATTGTCACTTCAGACTCAGAGAATAAGTTGCTTTTGGTATTTTTAATTTTTTTCTTGAGACATAAATGATAAAGGCAAAAATCGTTTGATCTAAGTTTTTTTCCATCAACATCATATTTATGTGTGTCATGTACAAAGATTTAATTAATAACAAAAATCTGATGTTTTTGTTGGGCAATGTTGGGTTTTTGGGTCAAGGACAAAATTGTGTTGCTCGGCATATATGGATTAGCTTGGACCCTACTTTCGCCAGACCATGTCCGAATGTTAAAAAGGCGATAAGTTGGGTCCAAGTTACTCGGACTAGGGCAAAAATGATGCGACCTGACGCCACTTTTTTTCTTCACACATCATCTCAATGTAGGTCATTCACTGCAAAAATGATAAGACATGAATATTACACTAGGAAGTAAAAATAAAAATATATTTTAATGAGAACTATAATTTTCATGTAGTGAATTTTCTGATCATAGCGCAAAATTGGCGATGTGTTGGCTGCTGGCCTGGTGTTGGATTTATTCATCGCCAGGGCCGTCTGCGTATTCAGGGGCGAGTTCCAGCGTAGCAGCCAACCTCCCCTGGTGGACAAAAACTTGTCGCGGTCTACCACTTGCTGGAAGTGGTTCGTCCCCAGTTTTCAGTAAATTATTATATAATTTCACCAAAATTGTTATGTAATTTATAAACATCCCAAATTAGTATATTATACATGTAGACTGTAATTTTAGGATTAATAGTGCCCCGGCAACGACGGTGTTTTTGTTCTACTTGCCATTTTTCTTTTAACTTTTTAATGGGTGGATAAACTCATGATTTATGAAAGGGAGTGTTTAGAACTGGATGAAATTTCACTTTCTGTGAAATTTCAGTTAAAAATGTTTTCTCTAGCTACATGTGCATGTAGGTGCTACAGGCGAAAAATCAAGGTGTGCCCCCTACTTTTCTTGACTCATTTTCTTGACTCTCCATAGACTTTGTACTGTTGATGTACTCTAATGTGGCGCCGCTTTGATTTTTCGCCTGTAGCGCCTAGCTAGAGCAAAAGTTTTAACTGAAATTTCACAGAAAGTGAAATTTCGTCAAGTTCTAAACACTCCCGTTCATAAATTGCGAGTTTATTTACCCGCTACAAAGTTAAAAGAACAATTTATTTTGGCGTGATTTTCCGATTTTATTTTCAAGTGCAAAGTTAAACCTTTGAATATGCCCCGAAAAAATAAGAAAATAATTTTCTGACAAACATCTGGCTGGGTATAAAGTAGAAATAATAATGATTTATCAGAATTTATCAAGTTTACAGAAGTTCTTAAATGTTAATTTGGAATTTTCGTTTCGGCTTAAATTTTATGAAACCGAAATTGTGCCCAATTTCCGGACGCCACCGTTTTTTAATTTCGGCTTAAATTTTATGAAACCGAAATTGTTCACGGAGGTACGTTAAATAGCAAGCATTAATAAGGTAAAAGTACCAGTATTTCACTGCATGAATTTGAGGTTTGTCAACAAAGAGGTTTGGCAACACTACACGAGGAAAGTTGGGTAAGCTTCGAAGTGCGCCACGTTTAATACGGAACATGACTATACACCTTACATGCCTTATCGTACACAATCGCGGAAGTGGCGTCAGGTTGCAACATTTTTTCCCGGACTAGCTACAGTACAGGCTAAAATAATGTAAGTTCACACTATGGGACGAAATGGCAATGGGGCAAAGTGTCAATGGGGCAAAGTGTCAATGGGGCGAAGCGTTAATGGGGCAAAATAACATTAAGGACAATTTGTAATACACGACGGGCCGTAGCGCAGCGCTATTTGTTTGGACTGTCAAAATGAACATGATGAAAAACCCAAATTCACCCACAAACAAGTGACAACATAATTATTAACACGGAAAAAACTTACCTTAAAGGCATTCGTTGATGCCCGTCCCTCCTCTAGTTCCAACCGCATTTGATATGCACAACCGTAAGAATTATTATTTTCCGTCGGCTAAAAAATAAATTTCAAGCGAGCAAAACAGTGTACTGCCCCCAATGTGCAACCTGTCACATTATCTATTGCGCTTTCTGATTGGTCAATTTCTAAACGGCGGTGACCTCAGTTCTGTTGACACGATTTAGTAGAATTCTCCGCAACGATTTGCCGTCGTCTACTCGTGAAAAAAATTGCTGTTTTCCCTGATCCTTAAACACCATTGATTTGTTGGCACTACAGTTTGATAGAAAATTATTAAAGCAAAAGGATGCCTATTTCAGATCAGCAATCAGAAGTCATTTTTGTGAGTACTGTACTAAAATAAACGGAAATGAACGTTTTGTTAGAAAACACGAATGTGTAGCGTAGGCGAAGACGTCTATTTCCGACATATCCATAGCCGCGTATGTGTTTTGCCTTTAAAACAGTTTTATCTAATATTCTCAATATCAGTACTAGCCTGGTGTGACAAGTGTAAATTAATTTGTGAAGACAAGAATTTCAGAATGTAACGTTATAAATATCACCAGTAATCACCAGTCATTTGAAAATGTGGGAAATAAAAACACCCATGAAAAGATTGGTAATCCTTACTTTTAGGACCCCATTCCTGTATAGGAAGGGAAAGACTCACCAAAACAGTTGACTAAATGACACTCAAAATTGACATTCTGATACTTAATCTTGGCACATCTGAACAGTTGGCAGTGACACCTTCTTGAATATCAGCAGGTTTAGCCTGCAAAAGTCACTTTGGTACTGGACAGTCATCTGCAAAAGTCAGTTTTGAACAGAACTTGTAAAAAATAGAGGTGTCCTAAAAGTAAGGATTACCAAAAGGTTTTTTGGTGATGTTTAATTAAGTCTTATGCTTAAGGAAAAATGTTTGCAACCTGACGCTACTTCCGCGAATGTGAACAAAGTCTATGAAGAGTCAAGAAAATTTTCCTAACAAAATTAGTAGGGCCTATTTAGACTTAGTATTTCCTAACAAAATTGGAAATATTTCTCAGTCCCGGATTCATGTCCCATCATCATTTTTGCAATGAATGACCTTCACTGAGAAGTGAGATGATTATGAAGAAAAAAGTGGCGTCAGGTTGCAACGTTTTTTCCAAAATGAAATTAAAAATTTTAATAGGCCTGGGCCCTCGGCCTCGGCCCTATTTGTCATATTTGTATTTCAGATATCAAAAAATTCTCAATGTGGATGGGGCTGAACAATCAGGCCATTGGAAATTGTGGGATGGGGGGGGGGGTGTTGGAGATGGAAGGATTTGACTACACCTACATGTACTGAACTACATGTATGGCTGCTCCGCTACGTGGAGAAGCCATAGTTCTAGGGGTAAAATTTGACCTCATTTGACAGCAGTACCATAGTATTGGGGGCATTCTCTTTTTCCTACGGCATCGATTTAAAAAAATTCTTCACTTCCCTGGTTTAACATAAGAAAATCAGTTTATTTATTTAGACCCAGGCCAGTATTAGTTTTTTATTTCTTTAGGAGGGGGGGGGGGGTACCCCTGACAGCTATCTACAGCGTAATGTATTCTCAAACGTCTTTGTTTTGATGCAGGAGGAAGATGATCTCCCCTATGAAGAGGAGATTTTGCGGAACCCGTACGCAGTCAAGTGCTGGTTGCGCTACGTCGAGCACAAATCGACGGGAGCCCAAGGCCCTCTCAGTCTGATCTATGAGAGAGCGTTGAAGGAACTTCCTGGAAGGTGAGACACTCAAACAGGCCTGCATTGTCAGCTCCAAATCTCTAATGGACCTATCCTTTAAGCTCTACCACATGATGTGTTGACCAATCACAGCCATGATTAACCCTAGTCCGAAACTTTGGGTCAATACTGTGTATGAGGGTCCCAAAACTTAAGGTATTGAAAACATGCAATACAAGAAAATAGACTGACATCTGAAACAACCAGTCCAACAACTCTTCAGTACTGCATCAATCAACTGTCAGCTGACTGTGCCAAAAGAAATATCTAGGATGTCGGGTACTAGGTCACTATTTCTACACATTTCTCCATAGTCAGGCTCCAGACTAATGACAATGAATGAAGAAGTCAGTCTTGTCAAACAGTTGGACCTTGGATGGACATGTACAAGTCTTGTCTTTAGCTCATTTTGAAATCACTTGACTCCCCTCTCTTGTGCAAGGCACTGCCAAATATTGAAGAAAAGTCTCCTTTAAAAATTGAATTGAGTCTTCAAACTTGGTTGCTGAAACACTGAGGAACTTTTCTTTGCACAATGACAGTTTTGGAGAAATTTGCTGGCTTAAGAGTGAGTAAAGTTGGCCTGATATTCTTTTGCATTGTTTTAAGCACTTAAGGTCCTAGTCTGGGAACCTTCCTCACTCCTGCAAATGTGGTAAACTCTACACAAAAACTGTTGGGCTCTGGTTATTGGTGGTATGCCTAACCCAGACCGGGACCCTGAGTGCACAAAAACGTGCAAAATAATTTCAGGCCAACTTTACTCACTCTTTAGCAGACACAATTCTCCATAATTTCCAAAAGTCAAAGCCAAGGTCTTCAGTATTTCACCAGCCAAGTTTGAGGTCTCAATTCAATTTGAGACTTTTCTTAATTTTTGTTGCACCTGAGAGTGAAGCCATTTGATTAAAATTTGAAGCCTAAGACTAGACTGGTACATGTCCAAGTGTCAAAGGATTGACCCTTAATTTAGTCATACCATGTAGTCTGGTGTCATGAGTATGGAAACGTGTAGAAATAGAGACTGGCAACCAGATGCTTTTTTGGACACAGTTGACTGATTCAGTACTAAATGAGTGATGGACTGTTTTTTTCATGGTCAGTTTTTTTGTTTTGCACGTTTTCAGAAGTGAAAATGTTGGGACTCTCTTATACAGTATTGAGAGTCCCAAATTTTCGGACTAGCCTAATCCCATGTAAAGCATAATCAGTTTACTAGTGCAGTACTCATCCTAACAGATTCCAACAAACCCTGGTGTTGGAGTTTGATTGGATGGGGATTGTTAGGGATAAAGTCCGACATGCATGCACTACTATCTGGCATGCGTGGGGTGCGTTTGATGCATGCGGCTTGAACAGGCAGTGTGACATTTAAGCACACGCATTGTTGCCAGCATACACAGCCACTCACACGCAGTCGTGTTTTACTATACTCCCGAGGACAATGCTTTGTCTTTCCCTTTGTCCCTGTAATATAACACTCTCCCATAGACTAAGCATACAAACTTACTACAGAGGACCGTTTTCAACAAAAGACCCAACTCCCAAGGACTGAAAGGATCTGTTGTCCTGTCTTTGTGTGTCGGTCCTCGGGGGTTATGTAGAACACGTACACACAGTACAGCAGGTAAAATGTTCAATAATGAAATCTCAGGTTTTGAACCAACCAGTGGCGATCACTCATCTAATGTTTTGTTATTTCCATAGTTACAAACTCTGGTACAACTACTTGAAGGTCAGACGGAAGCATGTCAAAGGTCGCTGCATCATTGACCCCGGTTACGAGGACGTCAACAACGTCTTCGAAAGAGCCCTAGTGTTCATGCACAAGGTACGATAACTGCTGTTTTGATACAGAAAAGGTACTTCAATTTTGGGTTTGTCCTTTACAGTGTTGTCAGAGAGCTTGCGAGAGACATTTCACGAGCTATTGGTTGGGACTCGAACCCACGACCTCCTGCTTACTGGTGCAGAGGTCCTACCACTAACCTGTTTATGTGGGCTACCACTTGTGGGTCCTGATGACACGTCTTCTTATCTGTTTTGCAGATGCCTCGTATCTGGCTGGACTATTGCCAGTTCCTCCTGGACCAGCGCAAGATCTCGCGCGTTCGTCGGACGTTTGACCGAGCGTTGAGGGCACTCCCGATCACCCAGCACCATCGGATCTGGCCCGTCTACCTCAAGTTTGTCCGGATGTACCCGCTGCACGAAACGGCCGTCAGGGTGTACAGACGATATCTCAAAGTGAGCTTCCTTTTCTCAGGTTTTTTGATCTCCCGTTTTGGGGAAGTGAACATGCTGTTTCATATTCTTCCGTTGGGGTGTCTGTAATCACGAGTCCAGTCACAAGTAAATCACAAGTCCATTCAAGTATTTATTATAAAATTCATTTATTTTTTTTATTCTTAGCTCTTTCCTGAAAATGCAGAGCAGTACATTGAGTACCTAGTTTCCATCGACAGACTGGATGAGGCTGCCGTCAGAATGGCAGATATCGTCAACAATGCAAAGTTTGTCTCAAAAGTCGGCAAGTCTAACCATCAGGTCAGTCTCCAAAGTTTGAATTTTTAGTTATGTTAAGGATTGGTTCAACCTAACCTAATATCATGCTACCAACATTGAAACCTAAGTTGATATCATGGTATTATCAGTGGAACCTAAGCTAATATCATGGGATCTATAGAGAGACCTAAGCTAATATGGTATCAATTGTGGACCCCAAGCTAATATCATGGTGTCAACAGTGAAATCTGAGCTAACATCATGGTATCAACAGTGAAACCTAAGCTAATATCATGGTATCAACAGAGAGACTTAAGCTTATATCATGGTTTCAACAGAGAGACCTAAGCTAATATCATGGTGCCTACATAGGAACCTAAGCTAATATCATGGTACCAACATTGGAACCTAAGCTAATATGGTACCAACATTGGAACCTAAGCTAATATCATGGTATCAACAGAGAGACCTAAGCTAATATCATGGTTTCAGCAGTGGAATCTAAAGTAATATCATGGTACCTACATAGGAACCTAACCTAATATTGTGGTTCTAATATTGGAACCTTAGCTAATTTTATGGTATCATGGTATCAGCAGTGGAACCTAGGCTGATATCATGGTATCAACATGGTTTCAACAGAAGAACCTAAGCTAATATCATGGTATCAACATTGGAACCAAGGCTAATATCAAGATGGAACCTAATCTAATATGGTGTCAGTAGTGGAACCTAAGCTAATATGACCTCAAACAGAAAGTTATATCGTGACATTTGCGGTTACCCAGATGAACATACTTACTTCTAATTTCCCATGAAGTATCTTAAGGGCTAACCAGCAGACATTTTCAGCAATTTGGTGAAAGAAAATCGTACAAAATTTCCTTTTTTTCAAACAGTTATGGCATGACCTGTGTAACCTCATATGCAAGAACCCTACCAAAGTGACGTCGTTGAAGGTGGATCCCATCATCCGTGGCGGCATCAAACGCTTCACCGACGAACGAGGCAAACTCTGGTGCTCATTGGCCGACTACTACATCAGGAGCGGCCATTTTGAAAAGGTCGGTATGGCAAATGTTTCCCAGTTTCGTGATCTCATTATAAATTTCTGCCCCAAAATGTTGATGTTTAACTCAACTGAGGTGTCGTATTGAGTGGGGAATTGGCCTAGTGGTTAGGATTTGTGACTCATGATCAGAGGGTCAGGGGTGCAAATCCAGCTGCTGACCGTATATTGTGTCCTTGGGCAAGCCACTTCGCCCCACTTGCCTCTCTTTACCCAGGAGTATAAATGGGTATCGGCATTAGCTGGGGAGTAACCTGCGATGGACTGGCATCCCAGGGGGAATAAGGACTTCTCAGTCTTTTCATGTGAATGAAAGTGGAATTATTGCAGGCCTGAAGCATATTGGCTTGTGACAGACTTTTATTTTTCCATCTTATTTTTTGTACAGGCCAGGGATATCTATGAGGAAGCCATTCAAACAGTGACAACCGTCCGAGATTTCACCCAGGTAAAGTCAGCTTAGGCTTTAGTCTTAGACTGGACTCGGGTTGAACCCGCGACCTCCGGATTGCCGTTCTGGTGCTCGACCAACTGAGCTATCCAGCCTTATAATAATAATAATAATAACAATTTGGGAGGCTAATCATCCTTACTCGCATCTGGTATGCTGAATTGCAAAGGACGCGGCTACAACGTGGTCGGGCCGCTGGCACGTAAAGGCGCCTATGGCTGCCGGCCACATCGACCCATATTTGACCACAGAGCACAGCCTGAGATCGAAAGTGTTTGAAACCGGAGGGCCCGGAGAAAAATCCTCGTGGCACAGGAGAGAACCAATGCACAACTCTACTCACATGTGATCCGCGGCCAGGATTTGAACCGTGGTCACCTCGGTGAGAGGCGAGCGCTTTACGCACAAGCCACCCATGCCAACCGGTAGTTCCCCGTTTTGTAAATGTCTTTGTTCAAGGGGTGCTAGTCAGAAACTATAAATCATATTTGCCATGTATGTGCACCGAATCAGTTTCCCTTCGTGGTCTATTTGAAGAGAAAAAAAAAGACAAAATAAGATGTACATACATGTACATATTTGGTTTTCTTTGCCTTCCTAAATCCTTTTCACCTATTCCTCTCTGTCCTGTCTTGTGTAGGTCTTTGATGCCTATGCCCAGTTTGAGGAGAGCATGATTAGTGCAAAGATGGAGACCACTGCGGAGATGGGTCACAACGAGGAAGGTCAAATATTTTAGCTCTCAAATTCTCCCCTTACGCTTTTCTTTTTTTCTTATACCATCGCAGCAAGATGTTATTTTGTGCCAAACCTTTTTCTGTTTTAATATCTTAGGGAAGTTTTGACAGAAGTTTCTTGAAAATTGGAAGTATCGTTCAAGCAAGATGTAAAATTTTCGACAGGGGTCACCAGAAATATTGTGTTTTCTAGTGACCGAAGAATGCACTCATTCACGGACAGAAACAGGAAATATAAATGATACTAATTATAATTTTTTTTGTTCAAGTGAGCTAAAAATCTCTTCTAGCCTACCAAGTTTTATAAAAGTCAGTCATTTTTTGTCTTGTTCTTAGAGGCCGAAAATGCACAACTCTTTTAAGGTGAACTTTCTCCTGTAATGTTTACTGGAAAAAGGCGTAAATCCCATGATAAATTTCAGAACAAGTAAGCCGAAATTTGCAAACATCCCCCCTTTTAATTTGTCGTAAGTTTGGATTATAACTTTTAGTCTAAAATGTCCTTGTTTGTTATTTTTTAGATGACACTGACCTCGAGCTGCGACTTGAGCGGTACGAGGATCTGATGGACAGGCGCCCTCTATTGTTGAACAGTGTCCTACTCCGGCAGAACCCGCACAACGTACACGAGTGGCACAAAAGGGTCAATCTCTACGAGGGCAAACCAAAAGAGGTCTGTGTCATTTCATATTTCCCTAAAAATGTTATAATAAGGTTCATCCACACACAAAAAAATTAAACGGTTGATAAATACCGGCTGGAACACTTTTACAGTTTACATTGTCGCATGAAATTTTGACCCTTATGAAATTCTGAGTCATAACCGTTTTATTGGTTGAACGTTCACAATCCTCACGCAGGCATGTGCAATACTACCAGTGAGTCAGTATTTCATAGCCCTAGTACACACTACACCGGCACAGCTGCGTTCTGCGCCACATCATGCAGTACGCGCAACGTGCGCGCCAATCTCCATATAAGGAGTTGTTTACGACTGACTCGCCAGAAGACCATCGCATAGCATAGGTAGATAGCAAGAGGGGTGTTTTGAAAAACATGAAGAAAAATTGTTGAACAAAATCGTTGGTAATTTATAATTTTGGTCTTGTTTTGATTTTTGGACCGAAAAGTTTTGAAATTTTTTTGACCGAAAAGGTATTTATGAATGGGAATAAATATGTGCTTGGCCGGTATTAAACACTCTGTTTAAGACTGGTTGGATTCTGGAATGCTGATGATGACCCTCTCATTCGGCTTGGGTAATTATCAGCATCCAAACTCCAACCAGTCTTAAACACAGTGTTTAATACTGGCCAAGCACACATTTATTCCCTTCATATTATTTTGTGCTGAAGTTTTATAAAGATATATACCATCTGTGCTGTGTATCAAAATTTGACATTTTTTCAAGCAATTTTTTCCTACCTGATTTTCAAGAATTCGCTTGTTTTTTTGGCAGATAATCAACACGTATACAGAAGCAGTTCAGACTGTCGACCCCAACATGGCTACCGGCAAGCTGTACACGCTGTGGGTGGAGTTTGCCAAATACTATGAGAAACATGGACAGATACCAGAGGTGAGAAAGGGAGTCACACTGACAGACACACACAGGGTGACAGATGGGGTGACGGACGGGTTGGCAGACATGTTGCAAGATAAACTCAAGTTATTACAAAAAGTTGATTTTTTGTGTGTTTGTGTGTGTGCTTTGGATCTATTTATACATTTGTGACGTGGTATGGCACATTTGGGAAAGAATTCAATTTTGAGTTATTGCAATATTAGTAAAATATAGATCTTGCTCTTTCAAATGCTGCTTTATTTTTTGAAATAGGATATTCCAAAACGAAGTTATGAAATTTTGAAATCGGACTGTCCGAAATGTAAAAAAATGAGAGATAGGCCTTTAAAGTTTGAGTTTAGTGAAAAATAATTTTCGATGAAATTTCAGTTTGAAACTTTTGCAGAACATTTTAAACATTAGTAGCATCGAACATTTCAAAAAAATCTCAAAATTGCTGAAAATCACCCCCATGTCATTCTGCAGCTGTTTCTCCATTCGTAGCTCTGCCAAATTCTCCCTGGGTTTGTCATACCACATCACATTTGTGCAAAACAAAATTAAACAGTGTTTTTGTTGCATAAGTGCATACATTGCAAAAGTTGATATGGCTGAAAGAATTATAAGGACCCTATGAAAATTTTTACTGATGTCCTTTTTTTTCTTTTTCATTGCAGGCGCGTCTGATTTTTGAAAAGGGCACCAAAGTCTTGTACGTCAAAGTGGATGACTTGGGAGCTGTCTGGTGCGAATGGGCAGAAATGGAACTCAGACACGAGTGAGTATGCCGCAAATCTGTAACATCACAGCAAATCATCGCGCTGCAAATTCGCAAACGTTGGACACATTTCAGCCATGGGCAAGTTCGCGCAAGGACTATAGTTAACCATTGGTCGACTAACGCTTGCCCGAACTCTGTCTAGTCGACGATGGTTAACTACGCTAGTCGACTATTTGGAACCAACCTACTGGCGTTGGTTGCTTCACTGGTAACCATAGCCGCGTGCGTTCATAACGTACAGCAGGGAGCCAGGATCCAGACGTTTTGCAATGACATTTTGACCAGCGTTCGACTAGAGACGTTCGCACTTTGCTATTAGTGCGCAGGCGTAAGGTACGTCACAAATCAACCACTAGTCGACTAATGTCCTTGCCCGAACTTGGCCCCTAATGCAGCATGTTAAACTCTCAAACAGTGGATTTGTTATTACATTTTCTTTATTTTGAATTTTTCGGACAGAACTGCAATTTGAGCACAACTTTTTCCCTCTCTTTTTAGAAATTTTGACGAAGCTCTGGTTCTTCTGAGGCGGGCCACTGCCACACCCAAGAACAAAGCTGCCTACTATGATAAGGTAGGCTGGGTGATTCTCTTTTGTTCTTGTTTTTTTCTACTTTTAAAAAAATATTACCTGAAATATTTGTTTTGACCAAAGAATTTCTTTTAGGCTTTGATCAAACATGTTGGATAGCATTTACCAGGGAATAAACACAATGTAATACAATGTACTACATTTGTTATGGGTTAATGTAGGAGTGCCTTGGTCCAATGGTTAGGGTTTTCGACTTATGTGCCGTGGGTTCAAACCCCGACAGGGAACATGGTGCTTGTGTTCTTGGGCAAGGCACGCTACTACAATAGCCTCTCTCCACCCAGGAGTATAAACGGGTACCTGTGAAGGTAGAGACCAGAATGCGCTGATCTCGAGCTGCTACTGAAAAATGGTCTCATGGCCTGATGAACAGAAGTTTGTTTGTTTGTTTGTTTTATTTCCATTCATACATGTACATACATAAGCAATAGTTTACATAGTGTAATATAAATAAATGTAGTTAAATAATTAGAGAATTGGAGTATGAATGGGGGTGTCATCCAGAGAAGGACTAGCCTTCTGTAATCGGAGCACCCAAAACTGTCATCAACAATCATCATATGGTCACATAGCATTTCAATTAATACAAAAAGTAATTATAGTATGATCGTGAAGCGCTTTGAGACCTTTGGTATAAAGTGCTATTTAAGCACTACAGTATTATTATTATTAAAGTACCAACAAGTTCCGGAGTCTAATGCAGAAACAATTTCTTCTGAAATATTGAAATTGTTATTCAGATTTTGTATTAATACTTTATATATTTTTGCGCAGAGTGAGCCTGTTCAGAACCGGTTGTACAAGAATCTCAAGGTGTGGTCGATGTATGCTGATCTGGAAGAGAGTTTTGGAACCTTCAAGGTCAGTTTATGAGGAAAAAAAATTGCTTATCATAATTCTTTAGCTAAGTATTATTTGAAGGAAAAAAAATGTTTTTCATCTGGACTTATTTAGAAAAGGGAGGAGCTGGCCCTTTTTTTTATTCGCCCAAGATGGTGGGTTTTCCAAGAATGATTCTTCCCTTTTTGTGTACTCTTTTGCTGATACTTTTGTCGTCAGAGAAGCCGTCACCCTTTCAAATACCAGGTTTCACATTTGCATAAATAGCTAAAGATTTTTGCTGGAAAGACATAAAAGAGACAAAATACAGGGTGGATAAAAACAAAACAAATCGAGATATTATTGCTAAATAATAGACTTGGGTTTATTTAAAGGGTCTAGAGAATTGCGCCACTTTTCATTTGTGGTTGTTGTGGTGTCATTTGTCACAGAGTGAAAGGCTATGGTTGCCAATCAAGGCAGGTGGGGAAAAAAACAGATTTCATTATGAAAAGTGGCGCAAGCCTCTAAAATAGACCCTTTCATAAAATTGGTCACTGCTCAGTCAATCGTGAATGTAATGACATGATCAGGGTGTCATTTTAAAGAGGAGATTCAATCCTAACAGAGGATATCTCCCTTTGATTCACATGTGTCCTACTTCTGTTCCAATTAGCAATAATATCTCAGGGTTTTTTTTCCACCCTGTATATTGCAAATGCATGATTAAAACAAAAAACTGAAGCGAGTTGGGACAAGAAACTTTTGCTTTGTCTTGGCCTTATTGCTGAGCACAAGTTCAATTAAGAAATTCTGAGCAAAAACAAATCCCTAGTTTATGAAAGAAGACAAATTTTAAGAAGAATTTGCCACCAAATTTTCAAATTCCAGCAGATCATTCATAAACCGTATGTGACTGAACCCAAGGAATCAGTCATACAGATTTTTCCTTTTTTTGATTTTTCATATGCAATGAAAGAAAATACTTTCATTTTCTTTGCCCTTCATTTTGATATTTCATGCCTTTATAATTCACAGGTGTTACGCAGGTGAAAATGCTGGCTGTTCCTGTAAATTTGTAAATTTCAATTTATTACAGATTACAATTCAAAACTTCCAAAAATTAATTTTAAAATTTTTTTTTTCTGTCTTTAGAGTACAAAGGCCGTCTACGACCGAATGATCGACCTGAGAATAGCCACGCCGCAAATCATCATCAACTATGGCATGTTCCTAGACGAACACAACTACTATGAGGAGGCTTTCAAGGTAAAAATGGCTCTTCTTTCCTGAGTGGAAGAAAGTGATTGATTTTAGTTTTGTTGTTTCTCGAAGACAAATGGCAGTTGTTTTTTTGTTCTGCTGTGAATAAAAAGTTCAATTTTCTTTTATTATAATTTGGCACAGTTTTAAAAAGGGCCCATGTAATGTTTGTAATGTAATCCTTGAAAATAAACGCTTGTATCCAATTTAACCTAATTTTCAAGTTTCATTTGCCATTTCAAGGGTATTTTGGTGACTGTTGTTTTTTATGGTAATGCAAATTGAACATTCATGAGCAAAAGTGTGATGTCATTTCAGGCAGAAACTTTAATGTTCCAGTATTTCAGCACCAAAAGTTGGCAGAATTTTTGTTATTTTGCTGTGGTAAATTTTCTTGTCTTCGGTGATTCGTCGTTGTGTCAGTACATGGCAGTAAGCCAATGACCAATTTTTTTCTAACAAATGATTTTAATGAGCCAATTTTGAGGTTCACAATTTGAACAGGAAATCCCGAAACTGAACATTGTCTTCCTGAAGTGACATCACAGCAACAGCGCCCTCAGTTGTCCAGAAAACCTTGGACAGTTTTTAAATGTGTAAAGAAAGGCACTTTTCAATAAAATTGACCCAAAAAGGATGTCAAATAAGTTTTCATACATTTAAGAGGAGTAGAAAGTTTGCACAAAATGGGTTCATAAGAAAAAACATTTCACGAACCCTTTAATGTTCTAGCAGAACATTGAGCACTACTTTTCCAGATTTCAATATTTATCATTATCACATTTTTTTAAATCTTACCAAATTAAAAATTAGGCATACGAGAAGGGCATTGCGCTGTTCAAGTGGCCGAATGTCTACGACATCTGGAATACCTACCTGACGAAGTTCATCGAGAGATACGTAAGTCTGATTCGTCCATGCCGCTTAATAATTAGAATCAAAAGGTTCCAATCGTATGATGTTAAAGCATCATGTGACCATTTGGTGTCCCCATGACGGGCCACCATTGCAGTAGGCAAGCGTTTAATTAGCAACCACGTCATTTTAAACTAGATAGTACAAGAAAAGGTAAATATGTCCGTGGGCAACAAATTTACCGAAGATAAACCGCAGATCGTTGCTTTTGTCAAAAACATCCTCAGTACAAACATGTCGTGTTAAGACTGATGCGTGCGTGCATGCACACCCCGGCCCCATATATACATGGTATAGTAACTATGTTGCACGCACGCGTGAGTCTTCGCACGGTGAGTTTGTACCGAAAATGTTTTTGACAAAAGCATGGATCTTCGTTGTTTTTTTGGTAAACACGTCGCCAATGGACATTTACCTTTTTCTAAACCAAGTATAGGCGTAATCCTGGACACAAGGAATATTAGGTAAAAATATGAAAAAAAGTGTTGTAATTTTTTTCGCTTTGGTAGTAGAATTAATACCCTGGACGTCAGTCGTAACGCAACGAAGACGTCGTCCAACCTGGGCTAGGAATGATCCTGCCTTTTACCCAGACGTGAAGTGGCTCGGTGGCGAGACAGTAACCACTGCCATTTTGTTTTTTGTTTTTAAATATGTGCTTCATTTTGTTGTGTTTTATTTTTCAGGGTGGCAAGAAACTGGAGAGAGCGAGGGACCTGTTTGAGCAGTGCTTGGATGGCTGCCCCAAGAAATTCGCTAAAGGTAGGAAGTCCATCTTCCGCCAAAATATCATGGAAATGCTCGGAACATTATCTATTGAAACATTATCAATTTCATAGATACAATAAATTTCCTTCGAGTAATTGAATTTATCAAGTATATCCATGGGTGGCATGGGTGACGCAGTGCATAAAGCACTCGCCTCTCAATGCTGTGGCCTGGGTTCGATTCCCAGCTCGGTTAATATGTAAGTAGAGTTATGCGTTGAGTTTCTTTTGTGCCACAAGAGTTCTTCTCCAGGCCACCGGTTTTCTAGTCGATGTAATTGAGCAGATTCGCTGATTAATTATGCAAGACAACCACATCTTGACCTCTAGATTTTGACCAATCAGCAGGCGCTTTCTATATCGGGTCTTCGGTCAGTCACCAGTTGTCGCGTCATAGACATGGATAAAAGCGAAACCTAGACACGGCAACAAAGGCTGTGGTCACTGTATAATGTTACACAATACGCACGCGGCCGTTGTTGTATCACAAAACAATGCGTCGAATTGACCAATCAAACATTTAGTCCTGATTTGGGAATGAAATGACGTCATGATTTAGTAAAGTCGACTCCGATTGGCTGAGGTACGGGATCGCATAAATCTGCATGCTTTGATATATGAGACGTTAGACAGGAGTCTGGGCTCCGTGGATAACGGGTGATACTCAGACTACGGGTTTTCCTCCCTCGGAAAAAAAACAACACTTTCGATCACTGGCTGTGCTCCGTGGTCAGACATGGGCTGTATCGCAGCTGCCGAAGTTGCCTTTACATGCCTTTGGTTTGACCACGTTGTAGTGACGTCTTTCACAATTCAGTGTCTGCTGTGAGAACCGATGATTGGCCCCGAAGTTTATTTATTATTTCTTTATCTGTTCGCAGCTATTATCCTGTTGTACGCCAAGATGGAAGAGAGTTACGGCCTAGCGAGGCACGCCATGGCGGTGTACGAGAGGGGAACAGAAGGGGTCCTACCAGAAGAACAAAATGAGGTCAGGCGACTTCGCTAACAAACTTTGTTAATTCAGTATCAGGTTTTGCCCTTCACCGACGTATAAACACTGTATATTCAGTGTGTTACCTTCCGAGTGAAAGTTGGAAAAAATCACCTTGGTGCGTCTCAACTGACGACCTCCTGCTTTCTAGTGCAGAAGTCTTCCCACTCGACAACCGAGCTTGTGGGATCGTTTGGCTGGTTCGAATCTGATGTGCATGTAGCAGCGGGTACATGCACATGCCACTTGCAAATTGAAATATGGAAGTTCGCGACTCAAAATTCTTAAAAAAATCTTATGAAAACTTTGTTATTAATTGCTTTGTAAAAAATTGCTCGGCAAAAACAGGTACCAGCCAAAATGTAATGTGGTGTACAGTGTTTTAGCTGGTTCACAGCCTAGCACTTACTAACTAAGCTCCAGTTGTAATGATATCATGACATAAACTTGCAAATTGAAACATGAAAGTTTGTGGGTTTTTTCTTTTCTTCAGATGTTCAACATTTACATCAAGCGAGCCGCCGAGGTGTATGGCGTGACCCATACTCGATCCATCTATGAGAAGGCTATTGAGGTGTTACCGGAGGACCAATCTAGAGACATGTGTCTACGCTTCGCCGACCTGGAGAGAAAGCTAGGAGAGATTGACCGCGCCCGGGCCATCTATGCTCACTGCGCACAGATATGTGATCCTAGGGTACGTGCTTTGTTTAACCCTGGACTGACCCAAAGCGCCCTGCCTGTTACTCCCTGTACTGCCCCAAACCGCCCTGCCTGTTACTCCCTGCACTGCCCCAAACCACCCTGCCTGTTACTCCCTGTACTGCCCCAAACCGCCCTGCCTGTTACTCCCTGTACTGCCCCAAACCACCCTGCCTGTTACTCCCTGTACTGCCCCAAACTGCCCTGCCTGTTACTCCCTGTACTGCCCCAAACCGCCCTGCCTGTTACTCCCTGTACTGCCCCAAACCACCCTGCCTGTTACTCCCTGTACTGCCCCAAACCACCCTGCCTGTTACTCCCTGTACTGCCCCAAACCACCCTGCCTGTTACTCCCTGTACTGCCCCAAACCGCCCTGCCTGTTACTCCCTGTACTGCCCCAAACCACCCTGCATGTTACTCCCTGTACTGCCCCAAACTGCCCTGCATGTTACTCCCTGTACTACCCCAAACCACCCTGCCTGTTACTCCCTGTACTGCCCCAAACCGCCCTGCCTGTTACTCCCTGTACTGCCCCAAACCACCCAGCCTGTTACTTCCTGTACCGCCCCAAACCATCCTGCCTGTTACTCCCTGTACTGCCCCAAACCACCCTTTCTGTTACTCCCTGTACTGCCCCAAACCACCCTGCCTGTTACTCCTTATACCGCCCCAAACTGCACAACACTCTTTTGTTTTATCGATTCATCAATGAGGAAATATAGTGTAGTATAGTGTATTGTTAGTGCTAAGGCCAAAAACACAATTGTTCTGTTTCTGATTACATGGCATTTAAAAACAGTGTAGATGGGTAGGGATTTTTTTTTGGGGGGGGGCAAATGTTTTGTGTACGATCATATGGCGGCGTCTGCGTGTAGTAAAGGGTAAAAGGTAGCAATTGATGGTTTTGAGGATGTTTCCCTCATTTTATCCTAAAAAAATTTAGGGGAGGGGCTGTCAAAAAAGGTTAGGTAGGGTAACCGGAAGCAGAACTATTACTTTTTTGGGCTTGAAGTATTGTTTATTTATTTATTTATTTATTTATTTATATAAGAGTCAGTGGAAAATGCTTTGTATAAATGTCCACAGTCAAAGAATTAATTTTTGAAATATTTTGTAGGATAGAGTAAGTCAATGAAATAAACTCTTGAAAATTCACATTAGGCCCATTGCTATGGTGACGGGACATTTTGAAAATAATTTGTTTGGAGCCCTTTTGGGTTTTTTTTTTGTTTGTTTTAAAAGCCAGCCAACCAGAGTGCGAAAAAATATCACATAAGAAATTATATCTCCACAAGACATTACCCTAACCCTTTTCGGAAAATATTTTTTAAAATTTAAAATCAATCTTTGCAAAATGGAATTGTTTAACCCCATGTTTACTTCTCTAAAAAGCAAAACAACTGTGCAAATTTCTTCGTTCTTCCTTTACAGACCACCGCCACTTTCTGGCAGACGTGGAAAGAATTTGAGATCAAGCACGGGAACGAAGACACGGTGCGGGAAATGTTAAGAATCAAACGCAGTGTGCAGGCAACCTACAACACACAGGTACGTGATCCAAAATCCTCAGGAGTCACTCATAAAATTTGCAGGAAAAGTTGCCGACAAGGTTTTAAGTATTGGTTGAAGGTTTCAGAACAATTTCCCGTTAGGGAAAGATCCTGCGGACGTTGTTGGGAAATTGTATCCAATATGAATGAAAAAGTCTGTCTCGAGCCCATATGGCCCATCAGGCCAGTGTTTATCTCCGGTTTCAGTGCCATGAAGCCACTGAGAATATTTCTATTCCCCCTGGATGGGATGCTAGTCCATCGCAGGTTACTCCAGCTAATGCTGGTACCCATTTATACTCCTGGGTGGAGAGAGGCAAGTGTGGTAAAGTGGCTTGCCCATGGACAAGATGGATGCAATAACATTGTCTTTACTACATGTAAAGTCAAGTCTGTCACAAGCCAACATGGCCCGGTTTCCTTGGCAAGAAAAGACTGAGAATATTTCAACTCCCCCTGGATGGGATGCCAGTCCATCGCAGGTTACTCCCGGCTAATGTCGGTACCCATTTATACTCCTGGGTGGAGAGAGGCAAGCGAGGTGAAGTGGCTTGCCCATGGACAAGATGGACGCAATAACATTGTCTTTACTACATGTAAAGTCAAGTCTGTCACAAACCAACATGGCCCATCAGGCCGGCATTCGGTTTCCTTGGCAAGAAAAGACTGAGAATATTTCTATTCCCCCTGGATGGGATGCCAGTCCATCGCAGGTTACTCCCAGCTAATGCCGGTACCCATTTATACTCCTGGGTGGAGAGAGGCAAGTGGGGTAAAATGGCTTGCCCAAGGACACAACATATGGCCAGCAGCTGGATTCGAACCCCTGACCCTCTGATCATGAGTTACAAACCCAAACCACTAGGCCACATTCCCCAGCCAGTGTGAATAGTTATGGGTGTTTTTAATATGTTGCCTCGATCTTTGTTTTTTCGTCAAACAGGTCAATTTTATGTCAGCCCAAATGCTAGCAGCTGCCAAGACACCCGCTGGAACAGGTACTTTAAATTTAATTAAAATTATGTTCTGAGTAATTTTTTCTTCCTATTAATTAAACTTCACGCCCTGTTTTGTATACATAGTCCTGTCTGCATTAGTAAATGTTCATTGCAAATTTGAGGTCACAAAACATTCGCTGCAAAATTCACCCCAGTTGAAATGTGTTCCTCTTTCGGCAAATTCGCAACCGGAAACTTTGCCAGGATGTTAGGATGTCACAAGTCCATTTTCGCATTTACTTTTGTGTGAAATATGAACTGGTTTTAATAATTGGGATGTCGTTGTTGTGTCAGTTTCTGATCTAGGCTCAGGCGGTATGGACGACATGAAGCTACTGGAGCAGAGAGCCCAGGTCATGGCGGCTGAAGCTGAGGCCGATAAACCCAAGACAAAGAAGGATATTCTCTTTGTACGGTGAGTGACTACAACATGAAAATAAAATAGACGGACCGCAAAAGTAGAAGTTCCATTACATGGTAAAAAGAAGTTCCATTGCACGGTCACGCTAGTTACAAATGGAACATTCCAGTTGTCGCCCCATAAAATTATTCCTACCATTGAACACATTTGAACTTAGAAGTATAAAAATTTAAATTACATATTAATCATCCCAGTCAAAATTTAGTATAGGAGCAATTCCAGTGTTATGCAATGTCTGTGAATGAACTTTTCAGAACTCGGTGACTAAACCCGAAAATGTAATATTCAAATCTGCTGCATCCCATCTTGTTGTAATGGTCATGGAATTACATATTCGGAGTTCAAGATTGTATATTCAGAGTTTAAGATTGTTTATTCTGAATCATTAATTAGACATCATGGTTAATTGGCTGTCATGGACATTACACTTCCTTTCATAACCTGGAAGTCGGGCGTTTCACAATGCAGTGCGCCACCAAGAGTTTGCCACTGAGAGTTCATTTTTCCCAGTGCATTGGGGGAGAAAGTCGACAAATTCACAGCGCGGGACATTTGAAATTGTTCGTTTTTCTGGTCAGTAGTTTCGTAAGCGTACAATTTAAGTATCTGTTTGCCCTTTTCTTTTCTTTTTATCAATATGGTGTTTTTTGTTAAGGCGGCAGAATGCTATGCCCCAATCTATAACAAATTAGCTCAAGTTGTCTACTGACACTCATTCAAATGGGCCATATTTTGTCGACCGTAAACTTGAAAAAATGGACTGTCCGTGGCAAACTCTTGGTGGCGCACTGCATTGTGAAACGCCCGAATTGCCCATGTGTTCATCTCTCAGATATGCTATACTCACATCTTTACCTGCTAAAATAAAAAGTAGATCACCTAACATTTAGAAAAATTGTTTTTTGTTTTTTTCATTTTAGGGGGAGCGCTAAGGCTAGCGATGCTGAGTTGGCTGAGGCAGTGAGGACAGCTAATCCAGAGGAGATCAACATTGATGACGATGAGGATGAAGATAGCGGGGAGGATGTTGATGGTGAGTCAAGCGTAGAAATATGTGCACTGCGAATGCAGCAAGTGGCACACAGAATTTGAAATTTTTCAAATTCATGGTGCATTCGCATGGAGTATGAACCAGTATTAACAGCTATTCATAAATACCTAGAGACAGTTTACCCGTTCCTATCCGGTTCGTTAGTGAAAATGTCATACACGCGCGTGCACCACTGATTACTAGAGTCTATTGGCTACAAACGCTCGAGCTGCGTTAACTTCCGGTTCCAATCATGCAGAAAGTGCTGGAGGTGACAAACCGGATTGACCTATCGCCGTTTGCGAGTTAGCCACGCCCCTTAGACAACCCTATGGAATTTTGGTACACTAAGTTTTGTTTGTCTCAGATTTTGTGCATTCCGCGTCCATTTGTATATCATGTAATTTGACAGTATTTCACAAGCTGCGTTGACACGATTCTACCGCGATAGGTCAATTGGTCGAGAGCCCGTCATGGGGCCAGTATTCAACAGTTGATAAGACCAGCTGGCTGGTCTACAACACTTTTCCAGTGTCACATAAAATTTGGACTCCTATGAAATTGAGAGACTTTTATTGTTTTATTGGTTGAACCATGGACCCTCTACACAGAGGGTCCGTGTTTTCATGGTTGAATGTTCACAATCATGCGCAATACTACCAATGAGTCAGTATTTCATAGTCCTAAATTCACAATACACCAGCACAGCTGCGTTCTGTGCCACATCACGCAGTACGCGCACCAAAATCCATAAAAGGAGTCGTAGTTTACGACGTACTCGCGAGAGGGATACACCATAGCTAAAGGGGTGTTTAAAAAAACATGAAGTAACATTTTTGAACAAAATAAATTTTGACTAGTTTTGACTGTTTGACCGAAAAGGAATTTATCAATTTGGCTTGGGTCATTATCAGCGTCCAGACTCCAAACCGGTCTTAAACGTAGTGTTTAAAACCGACAAAGCACACCTTATCTTTACACTGCTATCTTGCTTTACAGCATACATGCCAAACCAATTTTTAATGCTATGGTTTTCATTTTCATGATTTCTTTTACAGAGGTGCAAGTGGAGACCCAGGCCGTCCCAACGGAAGTTTTTGGCAACATACAAAAGGACTGAACGCATGGTCTATAGAGTTATCAACATTTGTCAGTTTGTACTTAGGATACAGTCTTCCACAAAAGGAACCTTTATTTGGAGTACTAAGTTTTGTAACTTGGGTCAATCTTTCCACATCACATTGTTGGATTCCACTAGCAAAATTTCTTACTTTAAAATGTACAAAGTGCACAGGGTTTCAACTACACGACACAATTCCGAGTAGAAATGACGATGTTGAAAATCATGATATTAAGGTAAATAACTTGACGTTAAAATACTTTTTGTTGCAACTTTGTCCGGACAGACATTTCTTCATTTATTTTGTCCCAGCAGGCAAAATATTTAAGTTTTTACAAAGTGATGTCTGTGGCAACGGAATCAATCACTGGCACATAGCATCCTCACAGAATAAACTTATTTTGTATCTGACATTTTGTTTGTTGCTTGTTTTTGTTGTGCACTATCAACATTTTCGTTGTTTTTGTTCTATTTCCTGAAAATTAGTTGATATGGGTAAAGCTATTATCTCAACGTTTTAGTCCAAATTCGACATTCTGAGGTGCAGGAATACAATACAAAGTTAAGCCTTTTAAAGGAATCAGTCTTATACATTATGCTGGCTTGTGTACAAGTTATTTGATTAGCTATAAATAAATAACATTAATTATGAAAACAAACATGCCCACAGATCACTCTCTGATTGATTTGTAATCCGTGTACACGATTCAAGCATTCCGCAATAAGAATGCAAAATAAAGCTGTAACTGGAGTTTGAATTTCGAGGTACCCCGTAGAACCTTGTTAGTTAGTTACAACCTATTTGTTAGTGTTTTGGCTTGCTCGTATTACTTTGCTTGAACACGGCTAAGCTCTGTCCCCCCGGTCCTGCTATCTGGAACTCTGGTAGCAAAGACTCAATGTTCATGTTCAACTGGGAGGCTTCATTGGCAAGCGAAGAGGACGTTGAAGCCTGACCATCTGTCGAGTCTCCTTGTAAGACGGACTGAACTGTAGTATCTCTTGCTAGAGCAGCGAGGTCTGAAGCAGTGCTGGTGGCTGTGCGGGGTGTTCGGCCGTGTAGTTGCGGGAGAGTGGATCCCATCCCTGGTCGCATCTCCTGCGAGCTCAGGACCCGGCTGAGTCTGGCCAGGGCTGCGGCATCCAACTCGTTGGTCAGGTTGACTTGCTGGATGCCGTTGCCTTGCGACTGGCTCGGGTCGCTGGATCCTAGAGGGATTTGCTGCAACTCCACGATCTCCACCATGTCCGGGTTGAGCGAGTCCTGGCTTAGAGAGGTGCTGGTCAGGGAAGAGCTGGTCATGCACTCTGTGGTCAGGCTGGGCGGGAGAGAGACCAGGATCTGCTGGGGGGTTTGGCGCGAGTCGACTGAACCTTGGAGGAGTTGACCGTGTAAGGCTGTCCCGCCTAGGAGGAAGTTCTGCTGTATTGCTGGGATGGCCTGGATGATGACTTGAGCTGGTTGCGCCGTGCCTTGCCTCGCTGCAGGCCCTTGCTGTTGAGGCTGCTGTTGCGGGAGCAGCTGGGTTGACGTGTTCAGCACCGAGTTGCTGTTCAACATTTGTCCGTTGTTCAGTGCATTGAGTAGTGTGACAGCAGCGTTGTAGCTTGGTGGGGGCTGCGATGCCGTTGCCGCCGTGATGGTCTGGACCGTCGTCCCGCTGCTGACACCGCTGCTGTTGGGGTTGGGAATCCCCAGTTGCTGCAGCTGCTGCGTCGTCATCTCGCTCTGCATCTCCAGCAGCAGCTGGTGCATGCTGTTCTGCTGCACGTTGATCTGGTTCTGGATTTCCTGCAGTAGCTGCTGCATGTTTTGCTGCAGCAGTCTGCTGTCCATCATGCCTTCCAGACCTGCAGGTGGTTGCGCCACTGCAACAGTTGTTCCTGTGGATGCTACCTGCTGCTGCTGTGCTGCTAACTGCTGCGCAATCTGTTGCATAATCAAAACCATTCAACATTAAAATATCTGGTACCTTGGGCAATGGAAATAAACACTCGTGTCAAGACTGGCATTCTGCGGTCGCTCAAAATCCAAATTAATTTTGTCGACAGAAAGAGACTTTGGTTTTGAACAGGCAAAGTTTATGCACCAATTTTTTAACGTCTGGACTCTAGAGCTATTGGTGACAGTCCACCTTTCATTTGTTGGCACTCATAATTTCTAACATTTAACTTAACTCTAATCTTTGGAATAATTCATTTCAGAACGCCCGTGAAATTTACACCATCGCCAGTGCATCTGAAACTCTGATGTTGATAGACTGATCCGTTACCACCAGTGCCATGCAAAGTGGCATTGGAGAAGCACATGTGTTGTTGGCAATGTGTGCAGTGGGCGGGGCTTATTAGATCAGTCTGTTAAGCCCCGCCTACGTGTCCAGTGGGTTGGGCTTAATAGATCAATCTATCCGGTTCGTTACTAGCGCCCATTGGATAAACACTCAAGTTAACTTCTGGTTCCAATGCTACTTAATGTGCAGTAATGTGACTGAAGTGACGTCACATTAAAATAAACGGATTAAGCCCCACCTTTGTGTGCAGTGGGTGGGGCTTAATCGATTAGGGCAAACAGCTTATGACTAACCTGTTGTGCCCCAAGCTGTTGCAGTAAGAGTTGCTGCTGTGCTGCCAGCTGGTTCATGTGCAGTTGTTGTGAAGATTGCTGCTGCGGGTCTGTCTGTGGGCGTGGTGCTGGCTGACTGCCAACTTCCTCAGATGACGCCTGTAATCAGTGGCGATTCCAAATGTTTACTTTATCCCAAATTCTAATTTTGTTAACATCATTTTTTTAAGATTGTCGGTACATTTAAAACTAGGCAAAACCACAAGCCTACATATTGAATCCACTTTGTACAGACCTGCTGTTGCGTCTGTATCATCTCTCGCTGCTGTGTCTCTGTCAACTGCTGCTGTTGCTGCTGCTGCTGTTGCTGCTGCTGTTGCTGCTGCTGTTGTTGTTGCTCCTGCTGGTGTTGACGCTGCTTCTGCTGTTGTCGTTTCAGCTTGTGCTGCTGCAGCTGCTGTTCGATCATGGCCTGCCGCTGACAGATGCGGAGCTGTTGCTCTTCGAGTTGCTGCTGCAAGCGTTTCAGTTGCTGCTGCTGGTCCCGCAGCTGTGCCTGGAATTGTTTTGAAAAAGAAATAAACTTTCTACTTGTGACCTGACTTTCGATATGACTAGTTCACAAGTAACAGAGGAAGAGCAGCGACAACAATGAAAAGCCCTTGTTACAATTTCGAATAGCTTGTAGCTTCGCTTGAGTTTGGAAGAGGATTCTGTTCTTTTGTGATTGGCTTGATTATAACTTTGATTATAACCCTTGAGAAGGCACTGGTTTGCTTGAGAAGGCCTTACCGCTGTCAGAGCTGGTGTCTCGATCTCGGTGGCAGGTGCGTTATCCACATCAACTCCTTCCGCGGTGCTTCCATCCGTTGCAGCCTTCTGAGCTCCCGCCCGGCTGTCCCTGCTCCCACCAGTCATGGCCTCGTCAAGTTCGCTCAGGCTGGGCTGCCGCCGGGGGTTGTCCTTCCAGTATTTCTTGAGACCGTGGGCCGGGGGTTCCCGGTCTCCGCCGGTGGCCCGCATCTGGGCCCCCACGCTCTGGATGGTGCTCAGACTGCAGCCGGTGACCAGGGTGATGAAGTAGGCGCAATTGGAAACCTTGCCTGTTCAACGGGTGAGAAGAAGACCACAAAACTGCCAATACATAAAATTGCGAAATTTTGTCTCTTTATCGGAATTTCAAGACAACCTTAGTCTGTGACTGAGGCTTCTTGATGCTTACCGGAGGCAAGATCACTCCCTCGAGACCATGGGTCAGTTTCAATGATCTACTTCTCTCATCTCAGCTTTTAACAACTCACCTGATTGTCAGTGGGAGCTGAGTCACTTACCTGAAGGAGTCAACATCTCAGTGAGTACTTTCCCGGTCCCTGCCGTAAAAACTCACAGGATATTCACTGAGAGCTCAGTCATTCACCTGAAGGAGTTAACATCTCAGTGAGTACTTTCCCTGTCTCTGCTTTAAAAACTCACAGGATATTCACTGAGAGCTCAGTCACTCACCAGAGTGAGTCAACATCTCGGCAAGTACTTTCCTTGTCTCAGCCTTAAAAACTCGCATGATATTCACCAAGAGCTCAGTTACTCACCTGAAGGGGTCAGCATCTCAGCCAGTACTTTCCTGGCCTCTGCCTGGCCCATGTTGGCCCTGTCCCGCCATGTTTTGAGAAGAACACCATGACTTCGCGCCATCTAAAAAAATGACCAAAAACTTTCCTTTGGTTTCTTCCCTACACGTGCTTGACTCATTAGTGAACTATATTGCAACCAGAAAGGTTTTTGGATGCAGGTGCTTATTCAGGTGACGGCACATTTACCATTTAAAGGACCTACGCAGGTGCTATGTAAAAAGGACCTGCAAAGGTGCTTTGTGGAAGGACCAACACTGCACTGCAAGGACCTACACATGTGCTTAGTAGGTTAGTGACAATTCAGGCGTCCGCACTACGGTCGTGGGTAACAGACACAGACTGAAAACATGCTTATGGAAAATAAGTATGAAATTTTTTCAAGCAAACTCTCAGACAACAATGAGCATACAATGCTGTTAAAATTTTGCCCGTAGTGTGCAAACCTATGAAATTGAAAATCATGTGAGCTCCCAACAATCACGAAAAAGTTGACTGTAAAGTCTGACCATAGAGCACTCGGCCTCGCAGCATTTGATGTCCGGTATATCGGTAATCTCCTTGAGAAGCCCAAGAGCCATCTTGCCCTTGGTGCGTTCGATCCTCTCCCTCCGATTGGGCTCCGTCTTGAGCTTCTTGTGCAGGAAGTTGTTGGAGTAGCTCAGGATGCGCTGGCAGGCCCGCTCGCAGAACTTGAGGCTGTTGCGTAGGTACTGGCGGTTGGTCAGGACAAACTCTTCAAACTCCTTGGAGCGCTTCTGGCCGTTGCCCAGGCCTACTTTGCGGAATCTGATGGTTGATTTTGAGGAATAGAAGAATGCTTTAATTGTTGGAGAAGAACGCAGAATTTAACGACTGATAACTCAAGATTGACTATCGAGGTACCCCCTTAACCCTCCTACTATTTAAGAGGTCACCAATGGTCAAAATGTTTGTATCTCACCTCCTGGCATACTGTGTACAAACCAATGGGGGTCTTGACCAATATTGACCCAAGTAATAGCCAGGCTAACAATGCATGTTTCCATAGGAGGGTTAAACCTCGTAAAAAACCTTCAGTAAGTACCTGGTTAATTCACATTCAACCCGTATGTACCATGTCACGTCTGTTAACCAGTTCACGCCGGGATTATTTTGACAAGAACGGAACGAGGCGCGGGACTACTTTTCACTCGACCTCAAGCCAGATGGGTTAAAACCATCACCCTCGGGCAGCACATTCATATTTCTGGCCTCACTCGCTGCGAGCGGGTCGCTGACAGGTATTTCCGGCCTCGCTCTTTGCGTGTTTATCTGTCATCCGTTCCGAATACCGCAAAACCTTTGCGTGATTACAAGTCATCCGGCGCGAACTGGTTAACAAACTTGGATGCTGTGGTCCAATGATTCCAAGCAAACTGTTTGTGGTTTAAAAGTGTTGACATTTCACTGTCTTTATATGACAAAATAATGTTGGAAAGATTCTTTGTTTTGCCTGCCAGCTGCCTGTCAGCATGACATCACAGAACGATGACAAAGCATTCTAACTAACTAAATAATTTCTTCATGCAAATAATCTTCAGCCTTCGAATCTTTGAGACATTCTACTGACTTTTTGCCTTTGTTGATCAGTTCTTCAACGTTGTAAGACTTCTTGTCCTTGAGCTTCTTGGCGTCTTTGATCATCTTGAGGAGTTTGCTGGCGCGATCTCGGGACTCCTCCATACTGCCTGGAAATCAGCCAAATAAATAATGGACAAAAAGATACATGAACCTACAAATCCAGTGTCATAATCAAGTCCATCATAAGTCCGGTCAAAAGTAAATCATAAGGCTATTCCCAGGTTCAGTCGCAAGCAACAGGGCACGAAGAATTTCAAAGGAATGCCTTTGTCAGAGTTCTTTTGAGTAGCTTGTGAGTTGACATGAAATTGGAAGATTTGTGATGGACTTGTGAGGACTTGTACTTGTGAGGAGTTGTGATGACTTGTGAGGACTTGTGATGGACCTCTTAGGTGTTGCAAGGACCTTTGTTGACTGGTGAAGACATGTAAGGACTGGTGAGGACTTGTCATGGACCTCTGAGGAGCCGTGAGGACCTTTGTGGACTTGTGAGGACCTGTGGGGACTTGAAAGGACTTATGAAGACCTGTAAGGTCTTGTGAGGTCTTGTGAGGACTTGTGATGGACCTCTGATGAGTTGTGAGGACCTTTGTGGACTTGTGAGGACTTGTGGGGACTTTTGAGGACTTGTGGTGTCTTATGAGGCTTTTGAAGGACCTGACTACAGCAATGAACAAAACCCTTTACAAACAAAAAATAGGTATGGCTTGAGTAAAATTTTGGTCAAAAGCGTATGCGTATGCGAAAATTACACAGCTGAGACTTTATTAATACCTTCAGCAATGATGTATCTCTGCATGCAACCACAGGGCTTGGAGGATATGTGCAGGCAGGCAAGGCGGTCAGCTACAAAAAACAAAGACATCCACAGAAATTGTATGAAACAGAAATCTGCTAAGCAAGACACTTACTATAATTCTCCCTCCCCCCCAGGGTACAAATGGCTAGAGACCTGGGGCCAATTTCATAGAGCTGCTTAAGCAGAAAATTTGCTTAAGCACAAAAAAAAACGCTTAATAAAAATCAGTTACCGGCCAAAACTCCATGCGATTGTTATGCTAAGTATACAACAGCTAAATACAAGTCACAAGAGATTGGGCGCTAAACACAAAAGCTGAATACTAATCAAAGCTGAATACTAATCACACTGTTTTGGCTGGTTACCTGCTTTTTTATAAAGCCAGCTTTTGTGTGCTAAGCATTTTTTGTGCTTCTAAACTAGCTGTTACAATATAAACTGGTGGTCTAGTATTTTTTTTTTAACGTACCATCGGGATCTTTCAGGCCTACCACAAGCGAGGAGGCAAATCGTTTGGCTTCTTCTTGGTACTTCAACTTGTCTTGCTCGGTGGCCTTGGGCACTTTGTATCGTTCTTGGTTCTTCTCTGATCGGTCGAACCTGATACCTGGATAAACACAGAGCAAAACGTCTCAAAGTCTCAACTTGTATTTTTCCACCAAAAACTGACAATATTCTCAACCAACATGACAATATTCTCCAGTAGGATTTAATATTGTCCTGTAATTGGAACAATGATATGGTCTTTAAAAGATCTCAAGAAGGTCAGTGAAATTTTAACTCTGACAAAAAAAATTAACCTGCAAATGAAAACTAGCAAAAATGTAAGTATTAACCCACAACTGATTTCTCTAGGGTAGTTACTTGACTTATTTTGTCTCTGAAAATTGGAAGGAGGGGTTCGTTGGTGGGGGTGGGGGGGGGGGGGTGTACCTACCGCACGCATTGCAGAGAGTCAATCGCTTCTTGGTTTCGGGGTCGATCTTGTAGCGTATCCCAAAAACCCTCTTTCTCTTCGGAGTGGCCGTGTTTCCCTTGCTGGTGAGCGATCGGCCCGGCTTGACGATGTAGTTGGAGCCACACTTGTCACAGCAGAAAGGAGTACCGTCTTCAAAAAAGACAAAACAAAATCGCTCAAAGAAACGGGCAAATGTTGCGTTGTGACGTCATAGGTATAAGGTACAGATGGAAAGGGGGGAGGGGGAGGGGGGCGGAGTGGGGGAGGGGTGGTAATGGGAGTCGAATAAAGTGCAACCAGTGTCATTGCATTATGGTCAGGTACATTCACCGCAAGACCTTGTCGGCAATTCTGCAGATTGTGGGTTCCAGACCAGCCTGAGGGGTTCTGGTACGCATGTCCATGGGCAAGCCACTTTACCACAATACTGCTTCAGCCCACTCTAATGTACAAAGGTAACTGTAATGGCAGTTGGTGCTAAATCGGGGCGCCAAATCATTTTTGGAATATTTTTATGGTGTGATTTTTTTTTACCTTGGTTGACGTCCGGTTGTCCCGGTTTTCTGGGTGCATGGGTTGCCGCGGCGACACGCTTTGGTTGAGTACCCAGAACCTCGTGAACGAAATGCTTGGACGGCTTTTTGGTGCGGCAGCTGCGTCGTGTTTGGAACGCCTGTTTCCAAAAAGGTACAAAGCTTACAATTTCTTCAAAACACCCGAGGTTATCATATCAACCTATCTAGTCTTTATTTTTCAGGTATGAAAATAGTTTCCTATATCCCACCTCTATGATATAATATCAAGTTATATAGTCAATTAGACCCATTATGCTCCGCCCACTGTGCATATTCACGCAAGTTCACAAAATACTGGCTGTGATTGGCCAAATTATAGGGCGGAACCATGGGCATCGCTATAGGGGGTCGGGAGCGTGACATATCCCATATATTTTTTGGTTTTTGTCAGCAAAAATTGTCTCTTCAGCAAAATCGTGTCTTCCAGCATTATAGGCCTATATCATAATATGGTATATATATATTGTGTCCATTTGTATCTACTTTAAACAGGGTGGCGAATGGTCTGATGAATCCTCCCCCCCCCCCCTAAAAAAAATCCTGGCTACAGGGGTGTGAATGACCACTGATAAAAATAGCTGAAAACAGCTGAAAAAGGTGTAAAAACCTGAACTTTTGAAATCTCTTATACTTTTGTACACAGCAAGTGAGGGAAAAACGCTGAAATCCAAAACAAAACAAAAAGCTGAAATCAGCTTTAAAGCTGAGATTTCACACCTCTGTGGCTACCTTCCGGCACAGCATGTTCAGTCTGCATTTTTTGGGGGGTAACACCCCTCTCATTCAAATTGGTCTGGCGACACCCATGGGCGGAGTTAGTGGAAAACTGTCTAGTAATACAAAGGTTGTGGGCTTACCTGCAAGTCTGATGAGCAACTTTCCTTGCATTGTTCGTCATTGCTTGCTGAGGGTTCTGTGCTCGTTTGCTCTGCATTTTCTGATGTAGCCACGGCCTGGCCTGCATTCTTATCTGATGTGACAAAATCAAAAATCAAAAATATTAACTCGCCCTTAGTTGCACAAATGACCAGCCAAGGCACCAAGTACACGGAGGAAGGATGGAGGACACCAATGTACAAAAAAAAAAAAAAAATAAAATCCTGTCCTGTCTGTACAACTAAAAAAAAAGAAAAAAAAAAAAAAAAAAAAAAAAAAAGCCGCGTGGCCGCGTCAATTCCGGAACTTTGGTCTGACCAGAGACCAAATATTTTTTTTTTGGCCTTAGCTTTCCTACTGCAATCTTTGAAATTTTAGGGGGCTCCACTATGAAAATACGTTCCATATCATGCTCAGTTACAGTTGCATGATGGGACATATTTTCATTGTGGTGCCCCCTAAAATTTCAAAAATGGCGGTATCTGCGAAATGAGTTGTGAAATCTGATTAACAAGATCGAAGGTAGAAGGTTTAGGCCTATCTTTTAAAAACAAGGCGATCAACTCATAATAAATAAGTCTCAAAATGAATTTTTAAAAGCTCATTTTTACCAGATTATTACCAGCCCCCTCCCCTGCGGAAAAAAAGGTACAATATCAGGGAATAAGTATAAATAATCACAAATGGGTTAATTGAATCATGGAGGAATTCCTTCCTCCATGATTGAATCAAATTATTTTTACATGCAAAAAAAATTGTAATGAGGTACTTAAATCAAACTGGCTATATAATCATGATAATTATCACAAGAATTTCAAAGTTCAGCACTCTTTCATTTATTTATGAAAAAAAAATAAAGTATACATCGCTGCTAAAAATAAGGCCTAACAAAATTTCACTGAAATTTTGTGAAAAGGGCCCAAACATAAACACGCTTGCAGCCCGTAGGCCAAAAGTTTTCAACATCATTTGACAAGCAAGGTATGGAGAATTGTGCGTTCATCACAACCGAGCTTGATTCAGCGCGCACATACCACCAGCATTCCTTCCCATTCGGTTGGTTCTACCTCCTCGAACTTTCATCGATTTTCTCCCACGACCTGCGGCTGAACACTTCGCTGATTTTTCCGAGGCGTCTGTTGGCTCAATAAGCAGGAATTCTTCATTTTCACCGGAATCGCCAGGCGAACAAAAGAGCTCCACCGCGGTCGCCATTTTTGTCTTCTCCTTTTTTGACCGAAAATTACTGAATATTCATCATCATGAATATTTATTTCCTTATTTATTACCCATAGGACTACTACATTTTGTAAAAAGGTGTCCATATTCAGTTCAATTAGCATTATTTCCTCCAATAATAAGGAATATATTCACTAAATCATGTTTTAAAATAGCAGTAAATTTCAGATTATTTTGAAATATCTTTTTTTATTCCTTAATTTCTCTTTCATAATTCATTAAATTCTTTACGAATACGTTAAGCACCCCTACTCGTAAATGTGTTATATTCCAAGATGGCAGCCTCCATGTGTGGCGAAAGGAAAAGAAACGACCTCAAAAATCAATAAAATCACCAAAATTCTGGCACATTTTGGTGATGTGTAAGTAAACTTGTTACTTTTGATGATTTTTTGTGCAGCGATGACTGCATATATAGTTCGTAGATTAGCAGAAAGGCACATTTAATGTCAAATTTGTGTCGAAGTTATTTCCATACATTATCATCATGTACAAAAAGGATACATGCTTTTGAGATTGGACGTTAGACAGACGTTGAGGGCGCTTTGTAATTCATTCTTATTGACTTTTTTTTTTAAATTCTGATTAAACTGCAAATAAGGTCTGACAATGCTTTTACTGCTGTCATGTATGAGGAAGTTGGGTGTCTTTTTTGTCTTAAAATTTTTTTTCAATTGGCCACTAGCCTATTTTGAAATAAAAAAGAAGCAATGTGTGTCAAGTTTAAATACATTTCAAGGGGTAAAGGCCGAGGGAGAATACCGTCCACCGCCCGCATGTGCCGAAAGGTGCTGCCGAAATTTTTCATTATTTACAAAAAAAAATCATTATTTACCCAGAATATTAATCTGCCACAACAGTTTACTTCTAATTTTATCAGAATATGCTCTACACAATTTTTCTAATGCAGAATAGTCGTATTCTGTGTACCACATTGGCGCGAAACCCAATCTGCCCATGCGTACAGACTAGTACGGTGAACACGCGGTACACATACAATACGCGCATACAATGTATAGTGCGCGGTTACCAGCACTAGCGCTGCATGATACCAACTACTGCCTGTGGCCGTTTTCCCAAACACTTTCTTAATGTCGTAGTGACATCATGTATGACGTAGTGACATCATGTATGATTTTACCTGATTCTGGTTAGTGCTTCAGAATAATGAATAATGAAAAAAAGCCTCATTGTTTTTCAAAATCAGCAGGACGGTATTCTATGACTTTCATTCCCTCGGCCATATATTCCGATCTTGACAGTTATAATAGCCAATTCTACATTTCACTCGCGCATGTGCACATTCTTATGAAATATGCAAATTTTTGATAAACAAAATGTGTCACGCGGTCCTAATCCAATAATATAGCAGATTGCAGCATCACGTCGGTTTGTTTATCCAAATTTCTGTCCCAGAATTCATTGCTCACACGACATGTTGAATTTGCTTCTTCTCATCACATTCAATGTGATTTTCTCTTTAGTCCATGAAGAAGTACGACCGACCAAAGACAAAATTCGAAAAAAAGGAGTTCTATAGCTCCCCAGTTTCTTGATCTAGAAGTCAATTTTTTTTGTCTACGGATTTATCGCTGCATTTATTTCTTTTTGCAGGTTAAAAAATGAAGCTAGGAGTTCAACAGCAAATGATAAGGTGATTAGCAAGACTCTTATCTTGAGCTGGAGACACACAATCTAGTCATCATGAGCATGCGACGGCAGTCCAGAGTATCCAGTCATGCATCCCTCCCTGAGCACAAATCAGAAGCGGCTTCCAACGAGAGGTCTACACGATCCCGCACTTCCTCAGAAGACCTGGTGGTCCTGGAGCTGCCAAAAATAGTCCGCACGAAACGGTCAGGTCATCAGAGGTCAGGGGTCGAAGTCCAACATGACCCTGTCAAAAACGGCAAAGCAGGCCTCGAAGGAGAGGTATCAAGACGTGGTTTACGAAGCACTGAGCATTCTGTGTCGAAAAATGTAGACGCGTCAGTTACTGTAGACTGTCAAAGTAGCGGCGGTGGTGATGCGAAGGTCTTGGGACGTACAAGGAGAAGGTCTGGAAGGGTAACTAATGCTCCAGAAGAGGCTGAAAAAAATGAAAGTGTCCAACAGGATGCCCAAGAAGGAGGTCGAAGTTTACGGAGAAGAACTAGGTCAGGCGCATCAACAGATTGTGTTGATAATGGCCCCGCAGAAAGACCAAAGGACAATGATCAAGACCGTTCACGTCACAGAAGCTCTGATGGTGAGGATCATAACTTGCATAAGTTGTTGCCAAACAAGACTTCCGTGAAAGATGTGAGTGCGTCGGATGTGAGGAAAGGTAGTGGGGATGTCCCATCCTCACATGAACACCATCACAAGTCGAAAGACTTGCCACAATCTACCTCAGTACACAAAGCATCCAATCCATTGAAATCCAAGCAAATAGGATTGGGAGAAACAGTAGAGCAGGCCGGACCTGCCACTGTATCTCTAACAGGACTGCAGGGCTCCTCTGAGCAACCTCGGGAGATCAGAGACAAGGTGCCGAGACTTGACCTCCCTTCGGCATCCTCTGAAGGACCACTGTCGCGAACTAGTCAACGGAGAGCACGACAGTCTCACTTGGAAAATAAAAACAATCTCCCGAATGACAAGCAAGAGGCATCCGAGTCAGATGCGGGGGATGCTCACCTCTTGGCTAGCAATGGTGTCAAGGGAGGCAAGACATCTCCTAGGAAAAGAACCCGGAGCGGCAGCACCAGCGTCTCTCCGAGGAAGCCAGCTGAGAGCCAGGAGGCAGTCTCTGTCGAGCCCGGCTCGCCCAAAAGGCGAAGGACAGGGTCCGTGTGCCGGGATCTCTCACAAGATTTTAATACAGCAAAGCTGACGGGCACAGAAACTACCCCTTCTCCAAGTTCACAAACTGAATGCAATAACAAAATACCGGCTGACCCTCAAGACTCTTCTGGAAACAAGGACACAACTCCAGAAGCAACTGTCAACGACGGCACAGACAAAGAAACTTTCAATCTCATCCCTTTGATACCTGGCAGCACAGATACCAGACAAACTGAAGACACCTTGGTCACGGACACGGTCCTCCCTCAGCGATCCAGACGTCGGAGTGGCACTTCCCCAAGGGGTACCCCGCAAAAACAGGCTCAGCTGGACCTGACCAAATCGCCGACTAGGAGGGGTTTGAGGTCGGGTGGGGCAATACCAGAAGCCCCTCCAGAGGTGACCCAGAGGTCAGAGGTCACCGATAACGCGCAGAAGGACAGAGAAGCAGTCACGCCCTCAATAAGCCCTGCTGTTAGCCCTAGGAAATCATCGGGTAAGAAGAGGGGGTCCAGCAAGAAGGACAGCACTCTTGGGAAGGGGGAGGCCAAGGAGTCGGGTGAGGAGCCCGGAGAGCAGGGTTGGGAGGCGCGTTTCAGCAGAGAGGAGGTGGACTATCAGGCAGAGGAGTGGTACGAAGACGTGGACGAGACGGAACCATTCTACTTTGAGTCGGATCACATGGCCATCAAAGGAAGCAAAGAGTGAGTCAAGTGTGGCAGCGTCACTCGAAACACTTCATGGTGTAAATCTGTGCTTGGGTGCGATCAGTGGATCTGCACTTGATCCCGCAGAAACGAGTTTGTTTAAACGGTCGATCCTGTGGGAAATCTCATATTTTAATTCACTTTTTTTAAAAAAATCCTCCGTGAATTGAAAAGGTGATCGACCGATGGTAGCATGATGGACCGATGGTGGCACGGTCGACCGATAGCTCAGTGCGATCAGCGAAAGTGCAGATCCATTGATAGCACAAACTCGTACAAGTACAACTCTTCTAGTGTTAGGACCGATTCTCGCGACCTTCCTCAGCGTTTTGATTAAGGAAATAAATATGTGCTTTGCCGGGTTTAAACAAGTACATTTAAAACTGGCTGGGGGCCTGGTCACCGATAATGGGCCTCACCTTCAGCTCAGGCCGTTGTGCGTGACCAGGCTCCAAGCTGGTTTCAAACGTACTTGTTTAATACCGGCCAAGCACATATTTATTCCCATTCATCAATACCTTTCGGTCAAAGAGTCAAAATAAGTCAGAAATTCAACGATTTTGTTCAACAATTTTATCTCATTTTTTGTGCGACATCCCTCTGGCGGCAGTCTGACCATGTACATGATAAGTGCCTCGTGCGCATAGTGCTAAAAGTCTCCTTATATGGAAATTGGCCAGCGTGGTGCGTACCGAGTGCTGTTGCGCAGAGCGCAGGCATAAAGTGTGTAAAACAAGCCAGTGTTTTATCAGCTGTTTTAAACCACCCATGTAATGGGATTTCGACCAATAGGAATGGGGTAAACTGTCTCAGCATTTGATATACAATTTGTCATGTTTGTGCAACAAGGTCGTGTCTCCTAAAATGGCGTGTGATGTCATGTACTTGAAACACAAGTTGTGAATGTCAGCAGGTTATATCTTGGTTAAAATAGCCCGGATGTACACACAAAGTTCATGGACGTTGTGATAAGCAAGATACGACCTTGTTACACGGAGCATATTCATGCGAGATACGACTTTGTTGCAGAATCAAGTTATGACCTTGTTGCACTGACGCGACAAATCAATTTATCAAATATTTAATTATTAACCCTCCAGTTATCGAATGCTCCTTCGTACTTTGACCACCCTGGAGGCCCAGCGCAAGCAGGCCATTCAGGACCTAGACAAGCTGTTGGAGTCCCGCGACAAGGCTCTGAAGAACCCCGTCAAGTTTGTGCACAAGCTCCAGCACAAGGTGGGTTCGGGTTGTGAAGTTGGTTGAAGGCCTCCTTGGCCAGAAAAACAAAATTGTCCAGCAACTAAACGTAGCCTTTTCTTTTAGTTACGTCTTATTCAACAGTGAATATCTTTTGTGTCGCTAGTGAAGAAGCAAAGTTTGAAAAAATATGTACATAAAGTATGTATTTACTTGCCTTTTACACATTTTTACTGGAATTTTTTATTTAGATTTTCCTTGTTTTTAAGCTCTGGCAGGAGCTTCTACATATCACTTGGTGGTCAGTCGGTCGGTCGGTCTGTCTGTCTGTGTGTCTGTCCCCGAAAATTGACAAAAAATATTTGACAAAAAATAATTGACTAATTGACCAGATGCCATGCCGTGGTCATGAAATGCACTCTTGAGGAAAGTGTTCAAAACGCTGGTTTTGTATTGATCGATGCACACGCACGTTTATTTTGCATATGTCTGTCCCCGAAAATCGACCAAAATAAGCCCCAGAAGTTGCCCACAAAATACAACTACCAAATTGAAATTTTCGCAACAAAATTTTCAATTAGTTATTTACCTTTTAATTTTTGTAGCTTTTATTGCAGTAGGTTTAGTACTAGTAGCGGAAATTTAATTTGTATTGCTTTTATCCTTGTACTGTTGTTTCTTTACCTTGTCATTTAGCTCTTGTAAAGCACTTTGAGGCTTTGCATAAGGCGCTATATAAATGCTTTTATTATTATCAGTATTATAGGTTTTTCCGGCTTTTTTAAAACATTTATCATTCGAATTCACCATTTCTAATATTCAAATTCATCCAGGAACATCGATTAACTGCACTTCCAATGTTTAATTTCGTCTTTTGTCAGACAACTTCAAATTCAGTTCAAGCAAATTCAAACAATGAGCACACATTTTTCGTCCTGGAGTATTCAATTTCGTCTCGTCTACCCCAAACCTTGTTATTCAGAAATCAAATTCGTCTAATTGATTTTTATATAAGAGGAATTCGATCTCTAAATGCTGCCATTCGATAACAGCTTTGACGAATTTATTTGTAATGAAGAATATTCTCGACGTGGTGACTAAAGAGGGTGACCAAAGTTTGAAATTGAATGGTAAATGACTAAATTGGTTTTGTTATTAAGCATGTGAAATTTGTCTCGGACGAAATTGAATGTTAGAGTTGGTGAATTTGAATGAAAAATGTTTTGAAATAGCCGGGAAAACCTATATTATTATTTTTGTAGTGAAACTCAAAAATAGCTCGGAGAGTTCATCTTTAATCATGGAAAAAAGGATATTCGTAGAAATTTTGAAAAGAGTAGACAAACAGTCGTGCATTTGAGTGAGTTTGAAATAACCTACGACTTCCTCCTCCCCAGGATACACTGAACCTTCCCCATAGCCAACGCATTGTCACTTGTCCTGATATTGACTGGGGGCGCTACATCGGCCCCCCGGAGACCAATGAGCTACTGGGATTGGTCAGCCAGCCTAGGAGCATGCGCCCTTCCAAGTCAACAAGCAATACTACACACGCACCAGGTAGGGTACAAGACGGGACTCCCTCATGAATATTCATGTGATTATCTTGGCACCAAACCTACAAGATTATTGTTATGAATAATATTATTTTATGAAAAGCATGTGAATGAAAATTCGTCATAATTTTTGAATAATGAATATTCAGCAGCTGGATGTGGCCCTTCTACCTCAACCCAAACCAAGCCGGTACCCGCAGCATCCCAGGCACTGTCGACCTCAGCAGGAGTACCAGTTAGTCTGGATCCGGATATGCCCTCAACAAGCAGCACGCCAGATACTGCACAAAACATTGATATGCTGGAGCCTACGCAAGAGCCAAAAGTACGTCACTATTAGCAGTTTGAATATTTGTGACTTAATGAATATTAATGACTTGAAATTATTTAAATATTCATTAGTTAGGATTGGAGAAGGATACAAGCCTCCCACATTTATAGGGAATATACAACATTTGCAAACATCAAAAAACAAAACTACCCAATATTATGAAATACCTTACTGGATTGTTAGTGAACAACAGTCTCAAACATCCTGTAAAAATCATGGCACCTGGTGTGCTGACATTTTTAAGAAAAGTGGTATTTATGTATCGATTTCTGAGAAAAAAATCTCCTCCAATTTTACCAAATTTAGTCCACATTTTAAAAAAAATGTGTTTTTTTGTGGCATTTTGTTTGCAATCGGGTTAATGAAAGGGTAAAAGCCAGCTGGACTGGTTCCCTGACCTTACAATTCCCAGACATCCATAAATTGCTGCATTTCAACTAAAGTGGAGTCAGGGAACCAGACTACAGTAACATGATTGTTTTTCGTGGTATTTCCAGCATCTGCAAACACAAAACTTCAAATAAGGCAGTGAAACAATATTTGCTATAAAATACTAACCCCGAAATCTATCCATTTCTGAAAATGACAGCAAAAGCATTTGTTGTATATTTCCTTTAATCAGCTGTGAACAAGAACGTGAATATTAATGAATAATATTAATGATAATGAATTTATTTGAATACTCAACAGCTGGAAACTGTCCGTGGTAGAGTCGCCGAAGCAAACAAGCCTCCCACTTTTAATCAGCTGTGGACGAGAGATGAACAAGTAAACTTTGAACTTTGACCTTGAACAAATCAATTTATTAAATTAAATATATATCTGATCCTAATTTCAATTTCTCAAAGTCAGATTTAACTGAGCCAGAATTAATTTGACAAGAACGGAACAAGTTGCAGGATTACTTTTCACCCGACCTCAAGCCAGGTGGCACACTCGTATTTCCGGCCTCGCAAGCTGCGAGCAGGTCGCTGACAGATATTTCCCGCCTCGCTCGTTGCGTGTTTATACGCCATCCGTTCCCAATACCGTAAAACCTTTGCGGGTATGCACGTCATCCAGCATGAACTGGTTAAAACAAAACTGCAAGCTTCAAAGATTTCTGTTGTATGTTCATTAAAGGTAGAGTAGATCATTTGTCATTGGTGCACTTTTTTGTTTGAAGCAACAAAAGTGCTAAAAATTTGAAGAAGGGTGCTTAACAACTAACCTGATGAAGTGCCAAGTCATATTTTGAGTTGCGCCCGAAGTACCCTTCTGGAACATGTTCTTGTTCAGCCGATTGCAGCTGCGCGATGTCACACACTGAGCCGACGAATACTTGCAACGGGGCGTGTGCGTCATGTCAACGCTTGCGCACACCCATTCACAGATTTGTCCAATTACAGACCAACTACTAATGGAAATTTCCAAAACTGTGTCACTTGACTCATCTTTGGAAATGACCTTCGTTTATTGTTTTCTTTAAAAGACAGCATGCCAATAGGAAAATTTCATAGGGATTTTAGTACCATTGCTGTCTTTAAACCAAGTAAGCTTTTTAGCATTAATTTAGTCAGTTACTTTTTGGGTAGCTGCAAATGATCTGCTCTACCTTTTAAGATATTTTTTCCCGATAATCTGCTTTGGGAAATTGTCGAAAAAGACCAAAAGGTGTTCATTGAAGTAGAAACGGGGAAAGTGGAAGAACTTAAAAGACAAATTTGAAGTTCCTAACTTTCCCAGTTTCAGTTCTTTCCAAATCTTAAAAAAAAAATTTCCGACCAATTCACACTCGGTATTTGTTAAATACTTGTAGCGGAGATTGGAGGAATCTCTCGTCAAGTTTCCGACGGAGGAAGTAGAGGCCAGACGATGGGAGAAAATCGCCAAGGCACTGGGCAACCGCACGGCCCAGCAGGTACAAACAAACTCTGCTTTCTTCTTGTAAAATGTCTTCAACAGAACGTCATTTCCTTTACTAGCCTGACTTACAAATATAGTACAATACAATGTTGCTTGTGGACAAGGGTAATTGTTGAAGTTGTTGATAGATAAATAAAGAAAACTATTATTAGTTCTTGGGATAATATCATTTGCGGAAGGTTTTGCCAGCAAAATCTTTGACAAACTGCCTACCGTAACCTAATACCAACAAACATTTACCAGTAACTGCAAAAGCTATTATATTACAGTGGATTGTCGCTATAACAAACATCGCGGGATCCACAGAAATTCTTCGTAATAGTGATCGTTCGGCATAGTGATTTAAAGCTGCCGGTGCTCCGGTACTCACTTTTCAATAAATAACGCCCTTCAGAACTTCACCCTGCATGCCCTGGTAGACTGAAAGACGACTTTGAACACGCGCTGACTTTTGAATGATGTCATTACACAGTTTTTGAGCTTACTACCTACAGCAATGGGTAGCTTTCCCCTTTTATTTCTTGGGGGAAATAATGTTCGGTATGTTTTGCACACAAAAATCGGGAGCCTAGGATGATGTTCGGCATAGCCAAACGTTTGCTAAAGCGACGTTCCACTATACTTGTCTGTGTGTATGAAAATGTGCAGCTCGGTGGTCCAATGGTTACGCTGTTCGACTCATGAAGCATGGTACATAGGCTCAAGCCCTGACGCAGAACATGGTGCTTGTGTTCTTGGGCAAGACACTTAACTACAATTGCCTCTCTCCACCCAGGAGTATAAATGGGTACCTGTTAAGGCAGAGACCAGAATGCGCTGATCTTGAGCTGCTGCAAAAACTGATCTCGTGGCCTGATGAACAGGGGTAATAATTGTGAAGCGCTTTGAGACCTTTTGTATAAAGCACCAATTTATTATTATTATTACTATAAAATGTTGAAATTGTTGTCTGTTTGTTGACCAGGTTGCGAGCAGAGTGCAGAAGTATTTCATCAAGCTCATGAAGGCCGGCATGCCAGTACCGGGCCGACTTCCAAACCTCGCGACATATCAGAACTGCAAAAAGGTCGGTTTATCAATTTCGTCCCTTGAAGATATTTTTACTTGAAGTTTAAGGTAATATACAACATTTGTGATGCGATCAAGCTAAGTGAGTGGTTTGTCGGGAGATTGCAGTTGGAGATACAGGCAAAATAGGGCCACTTCATCACATCACTTCATCACATCTCTTGGTGTTCCGACTTCCATAATTTTTGAACTAAAGATGGCATCAGCGTGCGGTTTTCACAGCAGTAATGCTGAGATTGTGCTCTGTTCAAATCTGTAATTAAAACAATTTGACCAGGGTCGACAAACGACTCATGTAGCTTGATCGCATCACATTTGCAAACATCAAAGAGAAAAATATTATGAAAAACCTTACTTGTCTGTAAGTGAATAATAGTCTCATGCAGCCTGGTGTGCTGTCATTTTTCAAGGAAAGTGGAATTTCTGTATCAATTTCCCATTGAAAAAAAAGGACTTGAAAAAAAATAGTTCTCCCAATTTACCAAATTTAGTCCACATTTTGTTGCAGTCGGTTTAATATCCGTGAACTGGTACAAGCCAGCTGGACTGGTTCCCTGACTTGGGCAATTCCTCGACGTCTGTAACTTGCTCGACCTCACGATTCCCTGACGGAATATTTGTTAACGAGTGAACAAAGATGTGTTTAGGCCCCCAAAAAAGTCTCCGGCTTCTGGTCTGCACGCGTATTGCCGTAGCAAGCCCATCGGCAAAATAAACTTTTTTTTTCAATGTAAGATGGTGTCCCAAAATTGCCAAACTCACTGGTTCGTTTGGAATCCTGCTGCTGCACAATTTTAACATGTTTTTAGATGGGGTTACAATCGAGTATAAGCTTTATGCGGCCTCTCTGGGATCCCATATATTTGGCACCATAAATTTAGTCGGGCACCATTTGCAGACGGTGTTGTAATTTTGTAATTATGCATCTGGAAGCCTGACTTAGCGAGCGATGGTCGTGCATCTGAAACCTGTAAACGCTTTTTAATCAGCGCAATATTAAAGGGAGCAGACGAATGACCAGCCTGGCAGCACATGCACGATGTCGCGTCGCTGTATTGTTTGACACTACTGTTCTCTCTGAGTTTCCCTTGACAATCCAAATTTCCTGAAGAATGTTTGTGTCGGTCAAGAATATTTTTGAAGTTTTAAGGGGATAGAAGCGTCATCTGCAATATCAGCTGAAATTTAAAGAAAAAAATATGGGGAAAAACTCAGCGTCGCCGCACCACTTTTGGGGCAAGCTCCATACCAGAAACAGGAAACTTTTGTTTGGGCCTTATTAATGCTTGCATTTTTCTTATAATGTATCGCACATACACTTTTTGTTTTTTCATTTACTAACGCAGTGTTTATTTTACATAATTGAATGTTTAGACTGGGAAGAAGATTCACCCCTTCACTAAGCCCCTGTATCAAGCCTCCACGTTCCTTCAGTCCATCCAACCCCCGGTCTACATGGCTGATGATGACCCTTACAGCTACGCAGACGGCCAAGATGATGACGATGATGATGATGAATTGGTCTCGGTAAGTAGTCAGTTCTTAAGCCCTGATCATACTCCCCGCGAATGCGAATGCGATTGCGAAGCAATTCGACGTCATTAAATTTCACTGCAAAATTCACCGGAGTTGAAATATGTTCAACGTTTACGAATTCGCAGCGCGATTACTTGCCCGACTTTACAACTTCGCGTTGCTTTCGCGACGAGTATTAACCAGGAGCACGTTTTGGCGGCCCTTGAACTGGAACATGTTTCTGATGTCACAGCCGTGACCTGAAACATGTTTCCTGTGCACCGCGAAAACGACTGACCGGAAAATTGTTCATGACGTCATGTTACTGCCTACGTGACTGCACACAACCCCCCAAAAAAATCACGCGGCGACCGGACATGATTAACAATAACATTCAAAGCAAAAGTTGAGGTTTTTTTTATAGCGTTTCCCTAAAATTCTAAAAAGAGTAGGCCTGATATTGTGTATCAACTTTCGTACCAATTGAAGGTTAAAAACCCACTATTTAAACCCCATTTATGGTAAAAAGTAAAGTCGTCTGCTAAGCTTGTTTACCTTTCCGCCATCTTGAAACATAAGTGAACCGACCGGAAACTTCGGTTCAACTTTGGTCGAAACACACAGCGCCAAAACGTGCCCCAGGCTACATAACACCTCACCCTTAGATGACTTATACATGTCACAGATGACTTAATCAATCACAAGTCCATCACAAGCCCATCACAAGCCCATCACAAACCCATCATAAACCCATCAAAGGTCCAGCACAAGCCCATCACAAGTCCATCACAAGTCCATCACGAGTCCATCACAAGCCAATTACAAGGAACGGCGAACAATCCCAAAGAAATTCTTTTGTCACTGAATATTTGAAAGAGCTTGACTTGTGATTCTTGTGATGACTTGTGATGGCTTGTGATGACTTTTGATTGTTTGTGATATTAGCGAAGACTTGTGAGGCCTTTTGATTTGGATTGCTTGTGATACTAGTGATGACTTGTGATGACTTATGATATTTGTGATTGACTTGTTATGACTTATGATAACTTGTGATGGCTTATGATATTTGTGATTGACTTGTAATGACTTGTGATGGCTTGTGATGGCTTATGATGCTTGTGATGGCATGTATGGACTTGCGATGACTTGTGATGACTCCTTTACAACTCTTCTGATTGACGGCTGTTAATTTTAGTTTTAATTTTTGTGTGTGTCAATTTGACTAATTTTGTAATAATTTCCTTTGTTTTCCCAGGATGACGAGTCCGTGCCTACAGATGTAAGGGACACCCCCGAATATCAAGAACTGATCCAGCTGAAGCTGATGAAGCGAAGGAAAGTCCGACAACAGGTCAGTAGAAGTCTGGGATTGTCTGGGATTGTCTGCGATTGTCTGGAATTTAAACCAACATCCATATAAAGTGTGCAGTTCAGATAACAAAATAATTTGGTGTTGTAGCTAAGTGATGGATCACAAGTACATCACAAGTCCAGTCACAAGTAACAGGGGATGAACAAACACAAAAGAATGACGTTGCCACGGTACATTTTAACAGCTTGTGAGTTGACTCAGGATTGGATAACTTGTGGTGGACTTGTGATGGACTTGTGATGGACTTGTGATAGACTTGTGATGGACTTGTGATGGACTTGTGATGGACTTGTGATGAGCTTGTGATGGACTTGTGATGGACTTGTGATGGACTTGTGATGAACTGGTGATGGACATGTGATGGTATAACAGCATAACGCTGCTATGTACATCAGATTCGAACCGGCCAACCGATCCCGTTAGCTCGGTGGTCGAGTGGTAAGACATCTGCACTAGAAAGCAGGAGGTCGTGGGTTCGAGTCCCACCCGAGTGATTTTTTCCGGTTTAAAACGTCGGTGAAGGGCAAAACCTAATTTGATTTATATCACCCCGGCGCAAAAAATTTCATCTTATAATGACATGTGATGGCTTATGATCCATCACAATTACCTGTAGTGAAACAGTTGCAGATTAGTGTTGTTCTTCAACTGGTGTCAGTCCAAAAATAAAGATTATAGATATGTAATTTTGGAAAAATTGCAACATGTAAAACTTCCATCAAAAAGCTGTCAATAACTTGTTTTATCCTGTTTTAGGGTCATACTGGTTTTCGCTGTGATGGCTGTGACATGGAGCCAATTATCGGTGTGCGCTGGCACTGTACAGAGTGCCCTGAGCCTGTCTCGACAGATCTCTGCCAAAACTGTGTCAACCGGTAAGAACCACCCCTCTCTCCCCCGCCTCGCCCCTCTCCCCTGCCCCTCCCTCAGTGTCAAAGGAACTTTTTGGCAAATTTGAATATGGCCAACGAAGGCAATTTCAGGCCAATTTACTTGCCTGCAACTGACGAAATCAGTCACCAATCGAGGTGATTTATAAAATTTGAGTTTTTAATCATTGCCACCCCACAGCAACTTTAGCTCCAAGCATCATTCCAGCAGCCACCGGATGGAACCAGTTCACACCGGTTACAGCCAGAGCTATGTGGATGGGGACTACACCAGCTTTGAGCCCAGCTCTGGCGACTACAACTACCTAGACCCAAACTACAATCCAGTGCACGCCGCGACCTGACCAAACGGGGGCAGTATTACCATAATCACTGTAAAACTGTAATTTGTTGGGTTGTTATTTTTGTTATTTACTGGGGAATGTATATTTATGCAGGACTTGCTGAATTTTTGCTAGACACATTTTGGGTTTACAATGAATGGATGAATGAAACATGAATTAAGAAACATGCATATATGCATTAACAATTTGCATAAATGAATAAAAGATCTGCATATATTCGTGATCCAGAACAAGACCAGCAGCCGATTTCACAAAACTTTACGCAATGTTGCAACTCTGCTTGGGCCACAATTTGTTGCGTAAGCTGCGATTCATTTCACAAAAGTCTTATAGTGCGTAAGTCAGAATGTTTAGAGCTGACTCACGATTCCAAAGAAAGTTGGACATATGAATTTTCGAAATGGTAGGCCGAGTTGATTTGACGATTGTTTCCTGAACAAATTCATACGCAAACAGCCATCGTAAATGCTGTTATTATCCTCGTCCAAGATGTTTAGCTTATTTAAAAACATTACACAGCTGCGCCAAGTTTCGTGAAATCGATCGTAAGTTTATTGCTTACGCTGCTTAGACTTTACACTGTACTTGAGGATTCAGCTAGATAGTCTGGCGCCCTCTATTGAATTGTCTGCAAGTGACCATCCATTGTTTAAAGCATTTCAATTTTATGTATTACTCCTAGGCTAATATTTGTTATGTGTTGTGCGAAAAAACCCCAGAGCAACTTGATTGAATAATTTAGCAATTTTGTTAACTGCTTTTTTTTTTCAAAAGAATTAAACGTCAACATGAAATTACTCGTGTATTTTAGCTTAGCCGAATCCCCATTAAAACAGAATGCTTGTATAGACCTTTTCTGATTGTACCAAAATTGTTTGTTGCAGTAATCCTTTTGACTGCATATTTGTCTAAATATCGAGTTTTTATAAATTCTACAGTACTTTAGGCATCTTTCCTGTATGTTTCCAGACATTGAATTTGTTGGTCAAAATTGAAAAAAAAATGCAAGGGGTTAACCATTACATTTTAAATTAAATTTGGCAAGAAATTGACTTTTCTTAAAACAATGCAGAAATTCCTTTGAAGGTAAGAGGAACATCAATCAATTTTCAAACATCCATTGTTTTGAAGTTTTGGGGGAAAAACATGGACCTTTTTTTTGGGGGGGGGGGGAGAAAAAAATAACTTTTTTGACTGATTTCACCCCAAATTTTTGTCGAAAGTTTCTTTAGAGAAGCCCATCTGTCTATAAATCGAATTGACATATGTTCTAGGGTCCCTTATGCATCTTTCCAGCAAGTTTGACGCAAATTGATTTTTGGCCATAATTGAAGAAACTCCAAGGGGTTAACCTTACATTTTTAATGAAATTCGGCCAAAAATTACTTTTCTCCATACGATGCAGAAATTCAGTCGGAGGCAAGAGGAGCATTAATCAACAGTCAAGCACCCTATATTTGGCAGATTGGGCAAAAATTGTGAATTTTCTTTGTAGAAACTAAACTTTTGAGTGATTTACCCCAAATTTCCTGTAGGCATATCCTGCAAGTTAGAATACAAGACATAATTTTATGTCAAATTTCCTCCAAAAAAAAAAAACACTAGTGGTTTCAAGACAATAATTAAAAAAATACTATTTGCATTAAATTGCAAATTCGTATATTAATCAAACTTGATATATAACATAAATCTCTTCAACATTGAGAGAAAGTTGAAATCTTTTTGCAATAAAAAAATATATAAACAGGACCATGTAATTATACTTAGAAAAACCTGCCTTATCAAAGTAAACTTAAATTTTCTTTCAATAGAGGGCGCGCTATACAATAACACTAGTACCGCCAGGGGCGACAATTATTGGTCGCCCCCAGCGGAGGCTACCGCTGGAGGCGACCAATAATTGTCGCCCGTAGCGGTATTTATACCGCTGGAGGCGACTGTCGCCCCTAGAGGTACGCAACGTTGGGGGCGCTCAACAACGGTCGCCCGTAGCGGTATACCGCTGGAGGCGACCAATAATTGTCGCCCCTAGAGGTACGCACCGCTGGGGGCGACCAATAATTGTCGCCCGTAGCCGTATATATACCGCTGGAGGCGACTGTCGCCCCTAGAGGTACGCAACGTTGGGGGCGCTCAACAACGGTCGCCCGTAGCGGTATACCGCTGGAGGCGACCAATAATTGTCGCCCCTAGCGGTACGCACCGCTGGAGGCGACCAATAATTGTCGCCCGTAGCGGTATTTATACCGCCGGAGGCGACTGTCGCCCCTAGAGGTACGCAACGTTGGGGGCGCTCAACAACGGTCGCCCGTAGCGGTATACCGCTGGAGGCGACCAATAATTGTCGCCCCTAGCGGTACTCACCGCTGGGGGCGACCAATAATTGTCGCCCGTAGCGGTATATATACCGCTGGAGGCGACTGCCGCCCCTAGAGGTACGCAACGTTGGGGGCGCTCAACAACGGTCGCCCGTAGCGGTATACCGCTGGAGGCGACCAATAATTGTCGCCCCTAGCGGTACTCACCGCTGGGGGCGACCATAATTGTCGCCCGTAGCGGTATATATACCGCTGGAGGCGACTGTCGCCCCTAGAGGTACGCAACGTTGGGGGCGCTCAACAACGGTCGCCCGTAGCGGTATACCGCTGGAGGCGACCAATAATTGTCGCCCCTAGAGGTACGCACCGCTGGGGGCGACCAATAATTGTCGCCCGTAGCGGTATATATATATACCGCTGGAGGCGACTGTCGCCCCTAGAGGTACGCAACGTTGGGGGCGCTCAACAACGGTCGCCCGTAGCGGTATACCGCTGGAGGCGACCAATAATTGTCGCCCCTAGAGGTACGCACCGCTGGGGGCGACCAATAATTGTCGCCCGTAGCGGTATATATACCGCTGGAGGCGACTGTCGCCCCTAGAGGTACGCAACGTTGGGGGCGCTCAACAACGGTCGCCCGTAGCGGTATACCGCTGGAGGCGACCAATAATAGTCGCCCCTAGCGGTACTCACCGCTGGGGGCGACCAATAATTGTCGCCCGTAGCGGTATATATACCGCTGGAGGCGACTGCCGCCCCTAGAGGTACGCAACGTTGGGGGCGCTCAACAACGGTCGCCCGTAGCGGTATACCGCTGGAGGCGACCAATAATTGTCGCCCCTAGCGGTACTCACCGCTGGGGGCGACCAATAATTGTCGCCCGTAGCGGTATATATACCGCTGGAGGCGACTGTCGCCCCTAGAGGTACGCAACGTTGGGGGCGCTCAACAACGGTCGCCCGTAGCGGTATACCGCTGGAGGCGACCAATAATTGTCGCCCGTAGCGATATTTATACCGCTGGAGGCGACTGTCGCCCCTAGAGGTACGCAACGTTGGGGGCGCTCAACAACGGTCGCCCGTAGCGGTATACCGCTGGAGGCGACCAATAATTGTCGCCCGTAGCGGTATTTATACCGCTGGAGGCGACTGTCGCCCCTAGAGGTACGCAACGTTGGGGGCGCTCAACAACGGTCGCCCGTAGCGGTATACCGCTGGAGGCGACCAATAATTGTCGCCCCTAGCGGTACTCACCGCTGGGGGCGACCAATAATTGTCGCCCGTAGCGGTATATATACCGCTGGAGGCGACTGCCGCCCCTAGAGGTACGCAACGTTGGGGGCGCTCAACAACGGTCGCCCGTAGCGGTATACCGCTGGAGGCGACCAATAATTGTCGCCCATAGCGGTATTTATACCGCTGGAGGCGACTGTCGCCCCTAGAGGTACGCAACGTTGGGGGCGCTCAACAACGGTCGCCCGTAGCGGTATACCGCTGGAGGCGACCAATAATTGTCGCCCCTAGCGGTACGCACCGCTGGAGGCGACCAATAATTGTCGCCCGTAGCGGTATTTATACCGCTGGAGGCGACTGTCGCCCCTAGAGGTACGCAACGTTGGGGGCGCTCAACAACGGTCGCCCGTAGCGGTATACCGCTGGAGGCGACCAATAATTGTCGCCCCTAGCGGTACTCACCGCTGGGGGCGACCAATAATTGTCGCCCGTAGCGGTATATATACCGCTGGAGGCGACTGCCGCCCCTAGAGGTACGCAACGTTGGGGGCGCTCAACAACGGTCGCCCGTAGCGGTATACCGCTGGGGGCAACCAATAATTGTCGCCCCTAGCGGTACGCGCATTTCTGAATACCGCTGCGGGCGACCGTTGTTGAGCGCCCCCAACGGTACATACCGCTACGGGCGACCGTTATATTGTCGCCCCTAGAGGTACATAAATCATTCCCTGTTCTATGCATAAATGAATAACACAAAAATTAACTGGTCCAAAATTGTCATTTTCAATCAATTTTTTTATTTATACTGAAAAGCTCTTGTGAAACCAATCAACAATCAAAAGACTTGATATATATTATTACCAAACAACCAGACTAAATTTCAACTCAATACATCAATTTATTCGGAAGTTATTTTTCCCATAAAAATTTACCTTTGTTCGCAATGTATTTTTCACGGTGAACGCACTGGATTGTTCGAGCTATAATATTTCTATTGTTTGAGAATTTCTCTCAACAATCAACAGACTCGTGTTATATATCATAACCAAACAACCAGACTAAATTTCAACTCAATGCATCATCATTTTTTGAAGTTATAGTTCGGAAAAATCAAAATAAATTTTTGTTCAGACTTTTTTTTGCGGTGAACACACTGGACTTATGACAATATACGAAGTATCCTGGTGTTCTTAAATTAAATTTAATATTCTTTCACGTTTCCTGTCAATTTCCGAGTGTCTTTTGTCCAATTAATATCATGGCTAAATATTGGACGTAATTTCATTGCACTGCAATGTGTTTCTCTCGAGGTTTCGCCGTTTACAATAAGTGCGTTTACATCGCGAATGGACAGGCGCGCGGTGATATGTCCAAACAGGTTATTTGCCTGACAAGGCTTTTGCGCAGAAACGACATATATAGTCCTTGTGGACACGATCACTCAAAAATTAAATGATGCATTGAATTGAATTCTGGCCAGATGATCTGTCATGAAAATAAGGCAAACAAGACAGAATAGTGAAACAAAATATTGTTTTTCTCTCCACCAGTAGTGTTTTGTGTCAACACGGAGAATAACTTGGCGATAGGCTGCAGTCACGGTCCGAACAGAAAATTTTGCCTCATTTTTGCACAGAAACGATAGTCCAGGTAGACACGCTATCTCAAAAAGTAAGTAATGCATCGAATTGAATTGTGGCCAGATGATTGGTCATGATAAATAGACAAACAAGACAGAATATTGAGACAAAATATTGTTTTTCTCTTCACCAGTAGTGTTTTGTGTCAACACGGAGAATAACTTCGACTTGCGATATCTGTAGTCACAGTCCAAACAGAATACTTGCCTTACTTTTTGCACAGAAACGACATAGTGATCGTGGACACGCTCATTCAAAAATAAATGCCATTGAATTGAGTAGACGATTTTCTTGGAGAAAAAAAGTCTTTTTGAGGGATTTTACTCAAAATTGTCGACATTAATTTTTTCAGCAGCATATATTTGCTGAAATCGACTTGGAATGTGTTCTAGGGTCCCTTACGCCTCTTTCCTGCTAGTTTAAAGCAATTTCGTTATGTGGCCAAAATTGAAAAAAAAGAGAATGCAAAGGGTTAGCCTTACATTTTTAATATTTGACCAAAAATTAACTTTTTCCAAACAATGCAGAAATGCCTTTGAAGGTAAGAGGAGCATCAAGCAATAGTCAAACACCCTTCTTTTCTGCGAGTTTAAAGCAATTTCATATTTTTGCCAAAATTGAACAAAATGCAAGGAGTTTTCTGCAAGTTCAAAACAATTTCATGATATTTAATCACCTCGGACAGTTTTAAGAAATAAAAAATGCAAATTGCATTTATGAATATTCATGACTGAGACTAATGACTCATAAACAAGTCAAAGGTCACGGACTGCTGCAAAATATGTTACACAAGTATTTATTTGCTTACTATCAAGTTATGGCAAGTTATTATCGTTTAAAAGTACAAATTTTAGTACAGATTCAACGATTTGAAAACAAAATGCATTTCTGATGTTACTTGTTTTTAGATTTAAATAGATTTAACTTGACATGTATTATAACCACAGCATGAAAGAATTTTTTCGCATTATTTTCACATAATTTTTTTGTGTGTTTTTTTTTGCCACAAGATGCTCATTAACATATGGCTTTGGTTTAGATCAATCGCATATCAGTATGCAAATCATTATGCAAATCATCAACCATGTCACACATGAGTTTTTGCATAACAATCACTCTAAAGTAAGACACCTGCAATAGCCATTTAGCTCCGCCCCTTGGTGTTTTGACCAATCACAAGTGTCTGATAATGTCCATTGTGTACGCACAAGTGTCGTTGAAGCTTGCACGTCTATATGTGTATGATGCACACCGCTGGAACATGCACACAGTCGTGTTTCACTATACCCCAGAGGACGATGTTTTGTGTTTCCCTTTGTCCATTATAGCACATAACCTTAATATAGCACATAACCGTAAGGCTAAAAAAAAAATATGTCGGTCTCTGGTCAGCGCGTGCGTCGATTTTAATCATGCGCGTCAATCTGGGTTTTTTTTCCAAAATGTTCCACGGTAGAGCCAACAGCGCCCTCTATTGCTGCACCTCCTCAATTTTTTTTAACAAAGAGCACCAAGGAATGGGGAATTGCATCAAGGCAAATGATCGAGAGCACCAAGGCAAATTATGGAGGACACCAATGTACATGAGGACATCAAAAAAGCAAAATAGTACCCCACCTTGTCTGTACAATCCAAGCTTGAAGAAGAAAAAAAGGGGGGGGGGGGGAAGCAGCATCCCCGCGTCTATTCCGGAAGTTTGGTCTGACCAGAGACTGAATATTTTTTTGTTTTTGCCTAATAAAGCACATAACTGTAATATAGCACATAACAGTACATAATCGAGGACCATTTTCAACAAAAGAAGCAACACCTAAAGACACAAACGATCTGTTGTTCACCATTTGTGTGTTGATTTTCAGGGAGTAGACTTTAGCATCAAAGATATCAAAAGAATAAATTAGCTTTCTTCTGATATCTATGTGTAGCAAAGAAGAGATGCTCTGTGCAGTGGGCGGAGCCTAACAGTGTATACAATTGCACACATACACACCTGCAAATTTTGTAACAGTTTCTTGAATGTATACATCCATTATAATGTGAATTTGGAAGAGTTACACATAAAGGAATCACTTTTTTCAAGTTTGAATTTTCAGCAAAGACAACAATGTTTTTGTTGAATTTAAAATGTCAGCAATAAATGTATGAATTTGTAACTTTTTTCAGCCAAACGGTTTTGTATTACAAGTAGAAAGGAATGAATTGTTTTCAATTTGAACAATTCACAATGAAAAACGTCACCAAGAGTTTGCCATGGAGAGTCCATTTTTCAAGTTTATGGTCGACAAACATGGCCCATTTGAATGAGTGTCAGTAGACAACTTGAGCTAATTTGTTATAAATTGGGGCATAGCGTTCTGCCGCCTTTAAAAAAAACACCATGTTGTAATAAAGAAAAGAAAAAGGGCCAACATATACTCGAATCTTACACCCAACTGACCGGAAAAACTAACAATTTCAAGTGTCCTGCGCTGCAAATTTGTCGACCATCTCCCACAATACACTGGGAAAAAAATGAATGGTACGTGGCAAACTCTTGGTGGCGCAATGCATTGTGATATGCCTGATTTGAGGAAATATTAACATTTGATATAAAATTTATCAACATCACAAAAAAAACAGGGAATAAAATAGAAGAAAAATTTTTTACACTGAATTGTTTTTGAGATTTCACAGGAGTGCGGTTGTGAGTCGTATTCTTTGTAGCGCTTCCTCCGGCATACAGAAGACAGGGTTGACCGGTTTGATCCGGTCCGAAAATGAGCCGAGAAGCGACAGACCGGCGATGCCAAAGAGAGTGTGGAAAGGATCCACCTAGGGACAAAAATTCATAAAAGAAGTCTTTTTTGGGTTTTGCGCGGAAATTTATGAGCATATCTTATCAAATGCTAGGGCTGAGGCCATTCATACAATTGAATATTCAAATATTCTACTTTCATTCGATCAAATATTCGAATACCCGTTTACACCGGAAGGCCAAGTTCCAGTCGTCTGATCTCAAGTTAAGAATATAATCATGAAGGTTTTACCATAATTTACTTCAACACAGTTTTAAAAACTTTCCACAAAAATGAATTTTATTCATCAAAAATCTATTTCCATATTCTTGGATGGATTCTACATTTCATAGTTGGGCATATACATCAGCTGCCTATAAGTGTCTGGCTACACCTTGATATAAGCTTCCAGAATACAAATTTGTTATAAAAAAAATGTTACTTTGTTTCCCCTTTTTAATTCACTGCAGTTTCACTTCCGAATATTTGAATCGAAAAGTAAATACTTGAATATTTGATCATCTATCCAATATCCCAATATTCGAATTAATTTTGGCACAGCCCTATCAAACATTATTTGTTGTTTGCACTTTGGCTATCTTTGTGATTTTGTTTGCGCCGATATGTGAGGCCTTGTGGCAAAATGAGACAGAACTGGTCAGAGGTCGAAATGAGGGTTTGAGGGTATTAAGAAAGAGAATTAAATTCTCTTTACAGTACTCTTTATTGTGCTTTGATCAGACATTCAGATGACAAATTATGGCTGTTTTTGACAAGTTTATGACAAGGTTGTTTAGGAAAAGTTTGCACTTGTAAAATACAGGGCGAGTAAAAAAAAAAAGGAAACCTAAATGGCAGGTCCATTTTTAAATGAAGTTCTGCATGTAGCACTTCCAAAATCTAGGATAAGAAAGCTGAATAAGAAAGATGAATAACCTTTCTTTTAGTACAAGAATCATTGGGATCACTCACGTTCTTTTCAAGTTTAATTCATTTCAGCAAAATTGCAGTCAGGCAAGATGGCGTCGTGCGGTCATCCCCAACTGTACTTTCTTTGCCGGTGAGGGAGTACATGGGATTTTCAACACTACCCTTTTAAAGTTCTGTCCTCGAATTACGAAAAAGGTAAGTGTTCTTTCAGCAAAACGAAAACAATTTACATAGGGATGTGTGTCAATTGTTTTCATCTTGCTGAAAGAACACTGACCTTTTTCTGTATTTAGTCTAAATCCAACTTACCATATCGCCGGGCCTGTCGGCAAAACCGCCCGTCTCATCATCCTGACACGCCAAGATGAACGTCTCGAGTTTCTTCTTGTCGATCCAATGCAGCCTGTCGATGATCTTGAGGGAGGCGAGCACCCACCAGGAGTAGCAGACATCTGGCAGTTTCTCCGGCCTCCCTAGGGTGGGGAGGGAGTGACGGGGTAGGGGAGGGAGTGACATTCATCATTATAAACAAATAAGTGTGTTTATAATACCACCTCTTTCAAACATAAAGAGACGAATGGCCTTAAAGGGAAGATACAACGTTTGCAAACATCATAAAACAAAATGATCAAATTATCACAAAACACCTTACTAGATTGTTAGGTAATGACAATCTAAAGCATCCTGTAAAATCGTGGCTCCTGGTGTGCTGACATTTTCAAGAAAACTGGTATTTTTCAAACACTGTTTGGCTGACCAGCGTTGGAGAAAACTGGCTTTTTTTCCAAAAACTGCTGCTAATTTTTCAAATTTAGTTATTCCGCATTTTCTTAGCAATTGTTTCCACCCTGTGAAGGAGTACAAGCCTGCTAGACTGAATCTCTGACCTTACAATTCCCCAAAGTCTATAAGTCGCTCTGTTTCATCTAAAGTGGGGTCAGGGAACCAGACTACAAGAATATGATTGGTTTTCTTTCTTTTTCCAGCATCTACAAGTCCAAAACGTGAAACAAATCAGGGTAACAATAGTTTCTATAACAAACTCATCCTCCAAATCCATTTATTTCTGAAAATTGCAGCAAAAGCAAATGAAGTACATTCCCTTTCAGCAATGCAGTGAGATTTAAATCATTGTGTTTCATTTCAGGAAAGAATTTGTGGGTTTTCCTTATAGTTTTGTTTAAGGGGGTGTACAATTTTGTCCTGTTTTTCTCGAATTCATTATTAATCACCGTCGATATCCGAATTTAGAATAATCGATAGATTGGAAGTCCAACATCAAGAATATGTGATGAATCGATCATCCCAATGTACAAGTTAAAGACCATAAAGATGACACTTGATAAAAAAGAAAAGAAAAGACAAAAAATCTCAAGTCACAATTTTCCAATGACTTTCTTTTAGCATATTGCTTAAAATTTGTTCAAACAAATTTCAGTACCGAGAGATTGTCCAGAACGGTCGGTTTCTTTTGAGGTTTTACATTACGGAGACCGCGAATTCCAGCGAATTCAAAGCGCAAAGTGTTCCGGCTTGTCATTTTGGGATGTTTATATTTTCAGTCAAAAGCAAAAATTAGCACCAAGTTTTATTTCAAATTAGGTCTTGCCCTTCACCGACGTAAAAACACTGTATACTCGGTGTGTAACCTCCCGAGTGAAAGATGGAAAAAATCACTCGGGTGGGACTCGAACCCACGACCTTCTGCCTTCTAGTGCAGACGTCCCACCGCTCGACCAACGAGCTAACGGGATCGGTTGGATGGTTTGAATCTGCTGTACATAGCAGCGGGTACCGCAGTAACTATTTGATTTACATCACCTCGACGCAAAATTCCATCTTATGAATAGTTAATGCGGTACCCGCTGCTATGTACATCAGATTCCAACCAGCCAACTGATCCCGTTAGCTCGGTGGTCGAGTGGTGGGACGTCTGCACTAGAAAGCAGGAGGTCGTGGGTTCGAGTCCCACCCGAGTGATTTTTCCAACTTTCACTCGGGAGGTTACACACTGAGTACTGTATACAGTGTTTATACGTCGGTGAAGGTTAAGACCTCAATTGGTTTACATCACCCCGATGCAAAATTTCATCTGAAGAGTTTTATTTCATTATACAGTAAATATTAAACACAAAGTAAAAGCACAAACAGAAGATTGTTTTGATGATAATCTGACACATTTTCGATATTTTCAAAACCATTCTCTTCAATATCGAAATTTTTGATATTTCGATATGATTAAAACTTTGCTAGCGGCGATATCAATACCAAAATAATATCAAAGAATGGAGTAACATGTGACCTGCTCTGTCAAAAGCAGACGCTTCTTGGCAGAGGTTGAAATTGAGATAGGGCCAAAAAACGCTGTGGGGGTGATTTTTTTTTATATTCTATTTTTTGCATATTTGTAATCCTGAACATGTCTAAAATATGCTATAAAAGTTTGAGACTGTAATTTGAACTCTAAATATAGTATTTTTGATGATTTGTTAAGGTATATCAGTTAAAGAAATGTCCGTTTTGTGACGTTTGTGGCCATTTTCTCCGTTTTCTACTTTTCGACACAGTGAACTTCAAAATAGCATAACTTTGCCCAGGAATGACCGGTTTCAAAAATTTAACCTTCTCTTAAAAGGAAAATGTACATATTTTAACAATATGCAAAAACCTCATTTTTGACCTTATGCCCAGAAAAGTCTGATTTTGACAGAACAGGTCACATATCGATATATTGACGGTGCTTATTGAACATACCATTGAGCCCGCCGGAGGGGAGTTGTCGTTCACACAGCCACCAGCCCAGCTGGTCAGCGTTGACGTGGTGTAGGCTGTCAGTGATTGCAAGCATCCCAACACAACAGTACACCTAACGGACAAATTGGAAGGAAGACTTAAACAGTGAAAAATCCCTGCTTATAGTAGCAGACATTTCCATTCCTACAGTTTACGTATTTCACAGGTAAGTGAGCTTCTGAGCATGTAAACTTTCCGTATTACTAAAGGATTCTGTGCTTACAGGGTTACTGCAGAATTTCTTTCGCTGGCGCGGTTAGCACAGAATTGTAATTGTAAAGCGCCCTCAGGTCAACTGCGATATGCTTATGCTTCGTCGGCATCAAGCACGAAAGTCATACTCGGTTCACAAAACGGAGAAATTGTATGATTCTTGTGCAACAGGCGGCATCTGGACACAAAATAATCACTACCATGCTCATGTCACCCACGACATTTTCAACATTCTTGTAGTAAAGCTAGCAATAATGAAGAAAGTTTGCGTGGACAGGGTTGATGGGGAATTACTGAGATGTTTCAACAATGACGTCCCAAAACAAGTCCACTGTATTCAAGAAAGTGAATTCTAGAAGTGAAAGCTGAAGAACAAAATGTTTGATGTATTCTTTGAATTTCTGACAACTGCTAAAAGTATACATATGAGGGAGTTGTGGGGGTATTAAATTGACTTGTGATTTTCTTGTGACGGTTTGCGTAATGTACTTGTGATCGATCACAGACGACTCGACAAAAACACTGGCTCTGGGTTGAAGTTGACCAATCAATTAAGCCACACCCCAAGATGTTTCTGACCAATCACAGCCGTGATTAACGTCCGACATGCCTGCACAGAAGTCTGACATGCGTGCACGTGTATAATGCAGGCAGCTGGAATAGGCAGTGTGGCATGGGAGGGGGGCACGCATTACTGCCCATGTGTGCATTGGGCGGGGCCAAGTAGGCGGGGCCTAGTGGGTGCATCTAGTGGGCAGGCCCAGTGGGAAGTACCTATTGGGTGGGGCCTGTTGGGCCTAGTGGGAAGTGCCTAGTGGGCAGGGCCTGTTGGGCGGGGCCTGTTGAGCCTAGTGGGTGGTGCCTAGTGGGCGGGGCTTAACGGATCAGGCAACTGGACTAGCAAGTCAGTTCCCTGATGATTCACCTGTCCTGAGTGTGATTCGGAGCCGGGCCTACATCCAAAGCCACCGTCAAAGTTCATGCAGGATAGGACATACTCGACTGCCTTCTGTACATTAATAGCATCCAGTCTGCCCTGCATAAAGTAGGGAAGAAGAAATAGAAGAAAAACAAACTAGAGTTTGTATTTCTTCGTATGAATTTGTGCACCTCTGAATGGATTTACAAAAAATCACGTTTCAAGATCGGATTTTTCTTACCAGTAATGCCAGGCATGCAACTGCACAAAATGAAAATCTGGTGTCAACCTCTCCTATAGGAAAACAGAACGATAAGAGAAAAAAATTTGTTTAGTCTTTATAACTCTATTTTCAGGTCAAAACAAATCTCGAAGCCAAACGGCCTCAGAGTCTGTGGTTGACAATTGCAGCAGGATACAACCTGGCATTGTTCAATGGGTCTAGCTCTCATTGTTTCGGAATTGGCCGTTTATGCACTGGTGTTGATGGCTCACTGCAGCAAGGTCCCACAGACTTTTACACCTAATGCACCGTGCTGCATCTTGCAGGGTTAGGACAAAACCTAACCGTCCCAAATAGGCCGTCAGCTGAAAATACTAGGCGGCCGATAAATTGCCTTTTGACTTAAAATTTTTAGGCAAAATGCAAACAGCTGATTTAAGATGATTCGAGGGCGCTGAATCCAAATCTGGATACCCTCCGGTCCCATACTTGCACATTTTTAAAAACCCTCCAAAATCTCTTTGCAATGTGGAGCATTTCGCAGGATTGAGGCTATTTGGCAAAAATGTGTGGCTAATTTTGGAGAATGCACTGTGTCAAGGTCTTGGGCCGGACCTTGTGTTGTTTATGCTCAGCCATGCATAAATCTAGTACTACATTGTACATGAAATCCTCCGCACTGCTCTAGGATGTCACTGGCTCTGCGTCAACATATTGACAGTGATTGCTGGAGGATTTTGCAGGATTGAGGCAGTGGTCACCCCTCCACGGACGCCAGTCAAGAGATAACAGAGGATTTTGCAGGATTGAAGCTGTATGCAATTTTTAAACGAAGGCAGTTGGAGGATTTTGCAGGATTGATGTCGCATTGTAGCAAAAATGCCTAGGGAGTTAGGGTTAAAGATGTGTGGTATTTTTTGTTCCATAGATGCAACACTCACCCCATTTGTCTCCTATGAACGAGCCATCGTCTTGCTGGAGTCCTTTGACGTATTCGATGACTTTGTCAACATTAATGGTGTCGACGGAATCAAAGATCGTTAAAATCTGATGAGAAAAAAACAAGGATGAAATAATAAATACAGTAAACTGATTAGTTGATTGATCATCAAAATCAACAAAAATCTATCAAAATCCATTAACGATTTTGTAGGATCTAAGTGCATGAATAGTAAAGGGCGCATTGTAGCCACTTTTAAGAGCCGAATAAATCCATTCGCCATCTTGGGGAAAAACAAGGAAAACAAAAAAGGGCCCGCTCACAGACGAGAAATCATTTTTAATTTTTAAATTTGGCCTTACAAGGGGAGTGTGACTTAGTGGTTAGGGTTCGTGACTCATGATCAGAGGGTCAGGGGTTCGAATCCAGCTGCTGGTCATATGTTGTGTCCTTGGGCAAGCCACTTCACCCACACTTGCTCCTCTCCACCCAGGAGTATAAATGGGTACCGGCATTAGCTGGGGAGTAATCTGCGATGGACTGGCATCCCATCCAGGGGGAGTAGAAATATTCTCAGTCGTTTCATGCTACTGAAACCGGAGATAAACGCTGGCCTGATGGTCCACACTGGCTCATGACAGACTTACATTTTTCTTCTTTACTGGCCTTATATATATGATATTCATAAATACCTAAGACAGTTTACGCATTCCTATTGGTCGAGAGCCCGTCACGTGGCCGGTTTTAAACGGATGATAAAGACATGGCTAGCTGGTCTTAAACACTTTTTCAGTGTCACAATAAAATGTGGACTCCTAAAAATCCAGTGCCTCTTATCGTTTCATTGGTTGAACGTTCACAATCCTCACGTAGGCATGTGCAACACTACCAGGGAGTCAGAATTTTATAGTTCTAAATTCAAAATGCAACGCGCCAGGTGCGTTCTGCGCGACATCGCGCAGAACATGATACACGCGCGTCAATCTCCATAAAAGGGTTGTTTACATCCTACTCGCCAGCTGAACACTCCATTATTTTGCAAGAGGGATGTTTCAAAAAGCATAAAGTGAATTTGTTGAACAAAATCGGGATGTTTTGAACGAATAATAAGATTTTTTCTTACCGAAAAGGTATTTATGAATGGGAATAAATGTGTGCTTCGGAGGTTTTTATCACTCTGTTTAAGACCACTTAGAGTCTGGGTGCTGATAATTACCCAAGCCGGAGGCAAGGGTAATTATCAATCCCTTACTAAAACCAATGTTTCTTTTTAAAGTCTGGAGTATTTGTATTAATCTTTGTTTTTGCCTTGCCTGTAATGCACTCAGTGTGTACAGCAAATGAGGATCGTGGTTGACGCTGGCCCCAAAACCTCCACAGTCGTGTTGACAGCTCACGACAAAGTCGACGATCTCCTGCTGCGCCATGGAGTCTAGATGCTTCATCAGGTCCATGACAGTGATGCCCCAGTAGATACCACTCATGCGGAGATATTCGGTCATGACGTACTCCTAGAAAGGATGGGGGGCAAGGAGAATTTGACATGAAATTGTGAACTGGTTCTGATAACCAAGTTCAATAATCTCCTGCTGGACTACGGAATCTACATGTTTATATTAAGTCGATACTGGTGATGTCCAAGTAGACTTCACATCAGCGTCCAATTTCATACCTTATCTGCTTACTGTTAGCGAAAAATCCCTGCTTACTTAAGCAGAAAATGATGTGCTTACAGCAAACAATTAAGCAATTTCTCTGCTAGCACAGTTAGCAAAAAATGTTGATCATAAGCACAGAATTCTGTGGTTAGCGGCGCCATGAAATTGAGCCCAGATGCCTTGATATTGTAATATTGATAATGTGATATTCTAAGAAGGATGGGGTACAAGGAGATATTCTACAGAGTGCAAGTGTATGTGAGAACTCTCAGACCCACAACTAGGAAGAAAATAAATCGCTGTTTTTGAGGGGGTTTTTTTGGTTTAAATCGCTGTTTTTGAGGTTTTTTTTTTTTTTTACTGCGTCAAGACATTTCAAGGCAATAATGTGAAATGCACAGTAAAATTAATAATGAAATAATTATCTCCAATGAAGAGAATAACTGAAGATATATTCAAAGACAACATATTTTTAAAGTGAAGTTTTCTTAACTTTGACAAGAGAAACAAAAGGCAAGTTTCATCAGACCTACATTTTATTTTTCACAAAACCACATTTTCAATTTTTTTTAATTTTTTTTTTACGTCATCTTTAGTGAGGGTAGCTCCGATCAGCGCAGGGCACTGCTTTCCATGGAGGCCCTCAATATGAGAAATATGAGACCCATTAAGTAGCACCTTTTAAGAGTTGACAAGGTGCTGGGGTGCATATTGCAGCCACTGCCAGAAACACCGGGCCAAACCCCTTCTCTTAGCGATAAGTGTTACTGGGTTCTTTAACATGCATTACACAACACACGGGACCTACGGCTTTACGTCCCATCCGAAGGACGAAGCAATAATGGTAAAGTGCCTTGCTCAAGAGCACAAGCACCATGTTCCCACGGTCAGGATTCGAACCCATGCACCACGGCACACGAGTCGAACACCATAACCATTGGACCACAGCCATGACAGCGCCCCACTTTCAATTTCACAGATCAACACAAATCAACAATCGCATGTGTGTAAAATTGTATTTTGAGATTTTAAATGTAGATAAAACCAGGCAAAATTTCAATATCTTACATAGTCGTCCTTCTTTGCTCCATAGCTGGCGATATACTCCACGTGCTTGTCCAAAAGCAACGTGTTTGGGGCGTCTGGCTTGAGTGTCACATCCTTGATGGGAGTTCCCTGTATAAAACAATACAGTTGGAATAAATTATCATAATCATTGTCTTTTGGAAAAAAATCCATATTCGATCACCACTTTTTTTCAATTAATTTTCAAGCGCCAAAAGTTGCATCCTTTATGGTTATTCCCTCCACTTTCCCCCTTCTACTCTCACCCTCTCCTTTCCTTAATTTACTTCATTGAGATTCGAACCTCGGACGCTTGCTTGATACACAAGACTCTTAACCGCTAGGCCGCGCACGATCGCTGTTGCAATGATCAATCTTTGGACGTATTTGAAGTATCCATTGAAATAAACTAAATATTCATGAGAAAATAAATATTCATAATGACGTATTGCACTATCATTGGCAGGCTCATGCGACGTCATGGTTATCGATGTCATGCATATAACGTACCGCTGTTCCAGACACTTCAATCAGTTTTGACCAGCTGCTTCAACTCATTCATTGTCATTTCTGCACTACACGTGCATCCAAAATGTGCTCTAAAATACATTTTTACTAATTTTTTTTCGCATGTCCACTGTTTTCTGGATTCCTCTTGGTTGAAATCACAAGGTGATGTGAAAATTTATTTGTTTGGCGGCAGGTAAGTGGTGATCGGGTATGGATGTTTTCCCCTGTTTGTTGGGCCCCCCTGCCCCACCCCGCCCCCCCCCCCCCCCACCACCAATGCAAACGTTATTCATGATTGATCAATAAAAAAAATACCAACATGCTTACCATTCTTTGTTGGACGACGAACAAGCTTTTGATCGTTTTACTTCAGGCTAAACTTAGTAAATTGGCACTCACAATCTCTGAAAACCGGATTTTGTTGCTGATTTTCCTCTGTCTGGCACGCGAGCGCGCGCGCATTGACAGGGCATTTAACACGTGCACGATACCTGCAACCCTTATGCGACAGCCCACGAACACATCGGCATAATAAAGGACCTGACTAAATGTTCAATCCCGGCACAAGGGGGCGCTTTCCACATTTAACGATCAGGTTTTTCCATTCTGCATATTTTGCATCTATCCAAAGTTCAAGGCCGGCCAATTGTCTTATAAAAAAAGACTTAAAAACCAAACCCCTTTATAAGTTTTCAACAAATATCCTAGCCAAACACATACGCAACAATTAGTGTATTTACTGATCGAAACGTGCAATAGACCATTTGCAAATACCAAAAACAAAAATTCACTAATTGATATGAAATTATACCTTAAATTTCTCGACTGTAAAAACAAAAGTGAATAATATAGTCCCAAGCATTCTGTGAAATTATGGCAACCGGTGTGCTGTCATTAAATAGAAATTGGGATTTTGGTGTAAATTTTTTTCCAACGATGGCCAGCCGACCATCGTTGGAAAAAACTTTTTTATTTGGTCATACTGCCCCCACTTTACCAAATTTAGTTAGTCCAGTCTATTTTGCAATACAAAAACGCATTCCGACTCAATTTTGTTTTAATGGTCATGTGTGCACAAAATGCGGATAGAGCCAGCTATATAGGGGTTATTTGTACACTATTCTGTGATGTTAATAATCATCCGATTTGAACAGCGCCCCCATTGACAGTATGTATGGCACGATCCCCGATTTAATTTTTGGAGGCCATTTTAAAGTGTCCAGAGAAGAAAAAACTGTCCAGAGAAAAAGAAACTGCCTACATTTCAGATGTTTTGTGTCGATGAACCCCCCCCCGGCAAAAATCCCTGGCTCCGCCCCCGGTAGGGCCAGGGAACCAGACTACAAGAACAGATTTTTATGTTGGTTTTCTAACATCTAAGAACAAAAACTTTTAAATAGGTCAGCGTGACAATATTTGCTGTAACATACAATTTTAACCCCCCCCCACTCTGAAAACTACAGCAAATTACGCAAATATTGTAAGTTTACTTTTTTCAATTTTATAATATCTTATAATCTATATCAGCACTTTTAAACAAAACAGTAGACAACACACAACACTGCTTTTTTTAATATTTTTTTTTTTAATACGAAAACAGCTTGGATCATCTGACCACATAGCCATCAGCATTACCCTTACACTAACACCTTGTTAGTTTTCAATCGGATAAGCACACTAAAAAGTCAGAGTCATTACAAACTGCAAACCACAAAAAGTGGCAACAATGGCTATATAAGGAAACATTTCAAAAACTTTTTTAATCAACATCTATGATCTACATACTGCATACTATTTTTCTCACCAAAAACATCACTGCGATATAAAAAAGGTCATACCTCTACAAAAATACATTTGTTTGCTCTTTTATTGTTACTTATTAAGAAACTGCACTGAGGTACTCTCCAAATGGACCCAGAAAATCCAACTTTACGTCATTTTTCACAAACAAATCCAGAAATATAACCTGCATGTAACAAAAAAAAAAGAACAAAGCAGTATATAGCTTAGAACATAACACCACGCACTGCCGTTCTTTTCAATTGTTTACGTCATGTTTAAGCTAAAGCGCGCGTGCTCAATATGACGGGCACGCGCACATGTATTGTATGGCAATACATTGTCCAGTATGGGTGAATAGCACTGCATACCATGTTTTCGTATGTACACGAGCACCTGTGAAAACAACACCATTGAATCGCGAGCGTGGTTTGCAAAAACTCTGCAAGTATGTAACCTATACCAGCGGCAAAGCAATTTGCGTTTCCTGAACATGCACATTTTAGATGGGCACTGCCCTAGTTAACTTAAATAAGAGAACTAATAAAATACATGGTTTGTATGGTTTAATACTGATTAATGAAACATAGGTTTATCATAATAAAACAATTGTTATAAACTTTAATACTTTAAATATAAACAGCGTAGCTGCCACAATCACATGCATTAGAGGATGCAAATTGCAAAACTATACTAAACATCGTTGTCACCAAAAAAGTTGCTTTTGTATGTAGGCGTCATAATTTGACCTTTAATCTTGGGGGAACACCTTATTGGAATTCAACCAATAAAAACATATGGCACTCAATTATTGGGCACAACTACTAAAAGGAAGAAATTTGTTGATAGTTAAAGTATATCAAACTTTGAAGTTTTTATACTACATGTAGGCCTTTGTTTTGAAGTGTAGCAGAAAATCAGAAGTTCACAATTTCGGAACTTCAACATTATTAGGCAACACTCAAACCAATACATGCATGTACATGTACAATTGCAAAACATAACCTTGTTTTTACTGTTGCTCAATCACTAAATAATCGTGTTTAGAAATAGACTGCCGGAAAATAACATCAAAGGAATATTTTGATATGAACTATTAAAACCCTCCTAAGGAAACATATGCATTGTCAGCCTTGTTATTACCTGGGTCAATATTGGTCAAGACCCCCATTGGTTTGTACACGGTAGGCCAGGAGGTGAGGACGAAAATTTTGACCATTGGTGACCTCTTAAATAGTAAGGAGGGTTTTAAATTAAGTGTTATACATTGTAAGGCAATTAAGTGCAACGTTTTTCAACACGCTCAGGGCATCTACATACATTCCCCATCTAACGTCAGGTGACAAATGTATACAAAAATGCCATAATTTATTCATTTCTGTATTTTTTAAGGAAGTACTAAGCAATCTCTGTACATGTTTGTGATAGATGATCACCTTTGACATATTTTCGACCTTGAAGTATTTAGAGAAACATATGCATAGCTCCTGGTTTTATGACCAGCAGCTGTTTATAACAGCTCTATGAATCAATTGACATACATTTGTAAAGTACATGTACAGTACAGTAACCATTAAGTGAATTGGGCTGATAACTGGCCTTGGCCTACATGTACATGTACATGTACATAAATATATGTGGGCACAGTTTCATGCCAACTCGAGAAATCATTCTTTCATACATTGTGTGCATAAAAGACAAATGTGATGCATAATTCTCAGTACGTGTTACAAATAATCCAACACTCACTGTCTAACATGTAGATTTGCATCATCATAAATAATTATTGTTTTTGATTATAAATGATATTTTAAATACAAAATCGTGCACTATAGCTGCCACAATCACATGTACAAGAGAATGCAAATTGCAAAACTACACCGGAAAAAAATATGACAACAATTGTGCTTTTTTTTCCCCAACCAAAAACTCTTGTTTGCTTTTGACATACATTAAACAAGGTGTCATAGCTTGAACCTTTAGACTTGAGGGAATACCTTACGTGGAATACAACCATTAAAAAAGATAAATGTAAACACATAAAGTAGGCCTACTACTCAATAATTGGGTACAAAGAACAAGTTAATTTGTGGATAGTATTAACCTGTGACATTTTGTTGTATACCAGGGTAGATGTTTGTTTTGGAATGGTTACAGACACATGCATGTGTGCCTTTCGAAACAAAACAATTTTATACGAGACAAAAGTGATTTTTTAGAGGTCCCGGATTTCCCACTTTAACAAATTTTTGTTATCTTTTTCAGGTATTCAATTCTGTTTCAAACATAAAGCCGTGCAGAATTTTTGTTTTCTTTTCTCTTCATGGTCACGTGTGTCGTGTACTGCATCTTAACCAAATATAGTCGAACAAGGTTTTCTGTCATTTTGCTACAGAAGTTATATTTAAAAAAATATCCAAAAAGGTTGTATTATGCTTGAAATAAAAAAAAAGGATAGTTTCCAATGTTTTTGTATCTTTCTCAAAAAAGCAGTATTCCGTTTCAAAAGCTGAATTTTGATAATTTTGTTGTGTTTTTGAGCTGAGGCAGAAAATCAGTGGACCTATACAAAATTCACATTTTCACAGGTCTTATACAAACAAATATGCACATCATACAAGTCTACTGTTTTTTACTGTTGCGCAATGACGCATGTTTCAAAATAAACTATGCAGTGCAAGAATACTGAAAATTTGTAAAGTATATACGGTAGGTCATCATCTTGATGTATACAACTTTGGCAAAAGAAAACGGCAGTCCAAAGTGCAACTTTTACCACTTGCTCGGCAGTCTGGAAAAAGACACACAGGTCTGGATTTTTCTAGGCGTGTAATTTTCTAGGTGTGTGATTTTGTGAAAATTCAGGCGTGCAATTAATTATTCACATTTCTCGGGAAGCTTTTAGGTGTGCGAAGGCGTGGGGTTGCGATCGCATGCCTCAAATCAGAAGGACTGGCTCGGGGCATCTTTATGTACATTCCACACTGGTCTATAAACATCAATGTAACAATTGTAACATGACAGACCTTGTCCATTTCTGCATAATTAACCATAGCTCCTTCTTTATCTACGTACTGGACCAAGTCTGCCAAAATCCATCTCTTACCCTGCTTCACGTAATGCTTTAGGACAAAATCTGCTGAAATCTGGTGAATCTTACAGCTTTTCCAGACCGGTTGTATCGACGACCACCCTGATGAACATTGTGTCGTCCTTGACGTAGCTGTTGCTGGCCATCAGCAGCTCCTGGGTCACAAAGAGTGGGTAACCGGAGGCGATGTTCATGTCGCTGCTTGGCTTCTTGAAGGAGTTGCTGGTAGGATCCGGACGGAAGGCATCCACGATGTGATCCCGCTTGTTCTGATCCAGGAGCATGAAGGTGACCTTCTGCTGGAAGGGCCACGGCAGGAGAGCGTCATGGCACCCTCGCATGACCACGAAGAACAGCGACATGTGGGTGTGCTTGCCCATACCGTCGCCGTTCAGGTACACCCTCGCCGACATCTTGTAGCCGTGTCGGCTGGTGTAGAAGACCGGGCAGTAGAAGGATGTGGTCTTGCCGGAAACAGCCTCCTGACGACGGCGATTGTACTCGCTTATACGCCAAAGCTGGGAGCCACCATAGGTGGCATCCTCTAGGGCTTGAATGCGTCGTCCCTGCTCAGCGACAATGACGCTGCTCAACGTCAGCATCTGACCCTGGGGACAAGGATTGGACATTTACACGTTTAAACTTTTCAACGTAAACCTTCTCCTAAAAAAGTCCAGTGTGGACACGGCTTTAGAAGTACCGCAGAACTTGGTTGCATATGGGTCACACATTAACATTTTAAGTTTTTACTTTTTCAATGACCACCCGTTAGGCCCATACATACATGTATTTGCCAAATGTTTCCAAACTTAAACGCAAAGTCACATCCTTACCTGGACATGAAGCTGCTTACTCTGCCTCTTGATGACCTCTTTCAGGTAGGCGTTCTGCTTCTCTAGGTTCTTCCTCTTGGCGTTGACTTGTTGGCGGGTCTCGGTGAGATGATCCAGGACTGTGATCTTCACAGCCCATTCTTTCTCCAGCTTGGTTTTCTCTAGCTTGGTTTTCTCTAAGTCTGCCTTCAGTTTTTTATTCTCTTCACGCAATTTAGCAATCTCGTTCTGCAATGCAGCGCTGTCCACGGACCCATGAGCGTCAGTTTTCTTCTTGTTATCCTCCATGGCACTTGCAACAACCTGAGATGAGAAAATCAAATTAGGAAAAGAGAAGGAGACAGAGAAAGAAGGGGAAAAAATGGTCAGAACAAAGACAAATTTACCAAAGATTGTTGAATGCCGTGGCCTCATGGTCTGGGGCATAGGATTTGTGGTCTGTGGGTAATTCTGCAGATTGTGGGTTCAAGTCCAGCCTGGGGTCATGGTGCGTGTGCCCTTGGGCAAGGCACTTTGTCACTCATTGCTTCTCCCCACCCAGGAGTAAATGGGTAGCTGTGAGGGCAGCGATGGTTTATTGTGATTGAATTAGCTAGTTTCCTTGTGCCTAACAGGCAGCATCGAGCTGTGTACTCCACAGGGAGCTGAGATGGTATGAAATGTTTAATTGGCCCCATGATCAGGGGTAATAATAATCTAAAGAGCTTTGATCTTAGTTAAAAGTGCTATATAAGAACCCGTTATTATTATTCTTATCATTAAAGCTCAAGTTGACAATTATTGAATGTGGTACATGTACAATATACAGCAGTCCTTCTGATTTGGAAATCACAGGTGTGTGGAAAAAGGCACACCTGGATTTTCCTAGGCGTGTGATTTTTCTAGGCGTGTGATTTTTCTAGGCGTGTGCTTTTTCGATAGGCGTGTGATTTTTCTAGGAGTGTGATTTTTCCAGGTGTGTGATTTTTCTAGGCGTGTGATTTTTCTAGGCGTGTGCTTTTTCTAGGCGTGTGCTTTTTCTAGGCGTGTGATTTTTCTAAGCGTGTGATTTTTCTAGGCATGTGATTTTTCTAGGCGTGTGATTTTTCTGGGCGTGTGATTCTGTGGTCCAAGCGGGAACTGAACAATTTGGTATTTTTTTATAATATTCATCTTGGTTTACGGTAAAGACATTTTCTCTTCAGTCAACATACATGTACTTTTTTTCATGCAAATTATGCTGTAAATGTATGCCGAGGTGTGTGGTACTGAGGGATTCAGGTGTGTGATTATTCACACTTCTCAGGAAGCTTTTAGGCGTGTGATGGCGTAGGGGTGCGATCGCATGCCTCAAATCAGAAGGACTGATACAGTGAAATCTCGATAAGTCAAACCTCAAGGGAACAGGTTCAAAATTTGAATTCAGCAGAGTTTTGAGTTAAGCAGGGTTGTATATCATTGCTATACAACTGAAGGGAATGAATTCTTTGTTTGACTTAACAGTTGTTTTCAGAGTTTGACTTATCGAGATTTAAACTGTATGTACAATAGATTGTTTGCATAATTAGACCTCTTTACAAAGCACATGTCGAAGATGAATGCAATGGATCAATGGACCTTTTTCATGAAATATGCAAATAAGATAAGCGCATGCGGATGACTACCACTGGTTGGCAGTGCTGCAGCCATCGATACTCTTTAGCAGTGGTGGAGTAATGGTTCAATCAACACCTGACGGGCTGAAGGTCAATCAAAACTGTAATCAGGCCCTTCTCCGAGATGTCAGCATTTTTCACGAAACCAAATTGACTTGCTAGTCTGCTGACCTTGGAAAGTAAAATTTTTAAAAAGTTTTATCTGTTACTTGCGGCGTGTTTGCCCTTGTTGCGCGCACGTCGGTAGTTGTATTGTGACGTCGATAATTTACGCACTTTTGACAACCAAAGGTATTAATGCGCATGTGCTTGCTAAATTTGCATATTTCATGGAAGGTACGTCACAATTCAAATCCCCCAAGCGCGTGCAACAATTAACGCAGCCACGCAGTAGCGGCCCGTCACCGGTATAGTTTGGCATGAGTACCAAACTAAAAGATAAAACTCCCACAAAATTTTCAATTTCCAAGTTCAGCAGAATACCAAATCAATTGGTTTTCGTAAAGAAGATGCTGAAATCTCAGAGAAGGGCCTGATTACAGTTTGGATTGACCTTCAGACCGTCAGGTTTTGATTGAACCAGTACTCCACCACTGCTAAAGAGTATCGATGGCTGCGGCACTGCCAACCAGTGGTAGTAATGCGCTTGTCTTATTTGCGTATTTCATGGGAAAGGTCCATTAACACTGCTGCATAGGCACTCAGTATTTCCACCAAAATATTATCACGAAAAAGTTCCTGATATCATTGTTGACATTTTACATGTTTCACGTCGCAAATAAACATAACGGTACCAGTACATGTAAATTTGTAAGTTAGATTCTCGTTCAATGCATGTCATTTTTTTTCCACGACATCTGACAAAAATGCCTGACTGTGTTTATGGTGTATACACAGCATCGACCATGACCACTCAATCATCTTTGACGACCATTCTTGCTATCCAAAAATACCTTAACACCACAAAAGAAAGGCTGACAAAGGTTGATCCTCTTTTGAACAACACCACGCAAAAATGACGAATGGCGACACTTCTACCGGTATTATATCAATTGAGCGTGTTGAACTTTAGTATGTATGTGCAGTGATGTATGTGCAATGACAAATGAGGGCGCTCGTACTCTTCAAGGTTAGCGAATTTTTTTATTAAAAAAAAAATTGAAATTGAAATTGAAATACATAAATAAGATAAAAAAAAAATTATATAAAAATGTGGTAAAATCACCCAGTTGTATTGAATCAGTTACTCAAAAAAATCACCTGATTTCATTTACCATGTTTACACGTATTCTACATAATTGGTTCAGTAAAACATGAATGGGACTATTCTATAGCCTGGGTCCAAAGTGCGACATTGCATTAAAAGGGCTCAAAAACTTAAGTTAGTTTAATTATGGTCGATCTTGCTTTTCATAATATGGTTAACAGTCCGCGGGACGCGGCCTTTTTTTTGCTCGCCACGCGGTCTGGTTCGCCGAATTTTATAAAACTTCACAGACATGTAGATTATGGTGTGCACTACCGAAAAAAAAATGAGTTCCTCGATCCACAGTTTGTTTGGGAATGAGAAAATCTGGGAAAAAAACGCTGAAAATTCTACATGAGAAAAAACCATAAGAAACAGCACCCTCTATTGACATAGTCAGACACTTTTTCTTACGAAATGGCCGTCCGAGTTCGGGCGGTCTGTTCTTGACGAGAGTATTTTTATTCTGGCTCTCTTAACGGCGGGAAAACAACCCACGAAAACTGCCCTCGGAACAGGATCCCACACCACCTGTCCGTCAAGGTTTGCTAGAATGATATACCCGTGTCAAGAACAAGACCTACCCTGACTCGGCTAATGAGTGCTTGCTAGATGATACTTCTTTCATAATATTTCATTTCATTATTTCTCATCGGGATGCCAAAATATCTTCGTTACAGTTTGTCCAACATGAAATTTAATTTTAAAGAGGTTGTGGAATGCTCGAAGACATTTCCGTCATTTTTCGGGTATATGTAGCCTAAGGTGTGATGAAATAAAAACAACTATTGTTTCTGTCATGAAATGAGTACAAAGGGTACTTTTGCGTCGTCGTTGCGGGCAGCAAACAAAACACAGTAAATCGTGACGTAATAAACAGGACTCGTGTATGCTACTGTGCATCGGGAGTCCTGTTTATTACGTCACGATTTACTGTGTTTTGTTTGCTGCCCGTAACGACGACTTTTACACAGTTGCACGTTCGGGTCGAAACTGGACCTGAAAAACAGCTCTCAAAAGTACATTTTGTACTCATTTCATGACAGAAACAATAGTCGTTTTTATTTCATCACACCTTAGGCTACATATACCCGAAAAATGACGGAAATGTCTTCGAGCATTCCACAACCTCTTTAAGATCGAATGTTATGGATCAGCTACAAATATCGATTGGTATGATTAAACCCCAGATCAGAATAATTTTGTGAACTCTTTAAGGGTAAGATGTTTTCAACAATGATAGTGTGTGGCATCTGGTGGCACATCTGAACTGCTGAAACATCTTGAAAGAAATGTTATGCCTGAAATTTAAAAAGAAAGTAATAAAAATTTGATGCAGCCTCAAAAAAGGGAAGCGGCTGGGCCGCTGGGGTTTATTGGTGGTTTTCACGGAGTGGATAGAGCAACAACAAAACATGAATTGGTTCTTAAAACAATATTCGAAATAATATAACCAGTAAGACGGTTTCAGCTGAAGCAAATTGCAGTTGTAATACTGCCGCTCAAGGCTTCCAAATAGGGGAACATAAAGTAATTTTCTGTTCTAAAAAAGTTTGCAAACAGAAAGTTGGTCCTTCAATTTGATGAGACTTTTGACATGTCATACAACAATTATGTAATGGGCCTGTGATGTACCGTATGCAGGTGCTCATAACCGTTTTTTTGTTGTTGAAAATGAACGAGTAATGCTCATACAGATGGAACAAACTTATGAACAAAAATATACAAAATTTTCATCTAAATACCATTCTTCTTGTGTGTAAAAAAACTGTGCAAGTTTAAATTGCCCCCCCCCTCCCCTAAATAAATAAATGAAATAAAATTAGATTATATTAAATAAATCACTTCTTTGTTTTTCTTTTGGTGATTACTGAAACCACATTGTGCCTGGAATATAAAAAAAAATACCAAAACAGTATTTGCAGTTATTGCCGTGTTTATTTTTGAGTCTTTTTTTTTAAAGGGTAATCAAAAATAAAATCAACCTAAGTACATGTAGAACTTGAGATGTCTTTTTTAAATGGTTTTGTGATAAGACGTATGCGCTTCAGCTTATCTGATAGTATGTACATGTATATAAGCGTTTTTTTTTTTTTTAATTCACGGCTACGAAAGGGGAACGTTTGTTTAAAAAAAGTAAATTTATGGCAATTTTTTGACAAATCTCCCCCCCCCAAATAAATTGGAGCAGAAATGAAAGATGTTACCCTGAGATTCTCATCTGGGGATCGGTTCAACACTTACTATGCCAACCAATTCTTATGTAGTTATAAATACATACATGCAACATTTTGATCCGAAACTTGATCATTTCAAGTTTGACAAACTGAAATGAAAAGGGTTTGGCATCCTGATGAAAAATAATCTAGAAAAATCTAGAATACGCGTGTAATATGAAACTTGAAAGAGATAGTATCTGGCAAGCACTCATTTCGTGCAAAAAGGTTTCTGTGTCAATAGAGGACACTGTTTCTTACAGTTTTTTCTCCTGCAGAATTTTCAGTGTTTTTTATCCCAGATTGTTTTATTCCCAAACAAACTGTGGATCGAGGAACAAAGTTTTTTTTAGATATGCATGGGCGTCGCCAGGATTTTTTTCTAGAGGGGGGCAATTTTTTTTGCCAATTGCTTGTATTTCTCAACACGTTCTCGATTTATCAGTTTTAGAGGGGGGCAGGGACATTCCCCCCCCCCCCAACTCATTAAATTTACACCATTTTGTCTTCGCGCCTCTTTTTCTTCTTCTTTTTTTCTTCCTTTTTCTTTCTTTTTTTTTTCCTGTTCCAGGGGGGCAACTGCTCCTAACTTTTCATAATTAGTTATTCCGCATTTTCTTTGTAATTGATTACACACCTGTGAAGGGGTACAAGCCTGCTAGACTGATTCTCTGACCATACAATTCCCCAAAGTCTATAAATTTTCCATTTCATTATAGAATGGGGTCAGGGAACCAGACTACAAAAACATGAATGGTTTTCTTGGTATTTCCAGCATCTACTAGCCCAAAACGTGAAACAAGTCATTTTAACAATAATCGCTTTAACATCCTAATCCTCCAAATCGATTTATTTCTGAAAAGTGCAGAAAAGCAAATGTTGTACTTTCCCTTTAAATCAGCCAACCCTGGACTACTCTTTGACCACAAAACTTGACCATCGATAAAAAGTAGTGACATCATGACATTGAACATGCATGTTCAACATGACATTGAACTTCCTGTGGGTGGCAAATGTGACACAGAATCACAAGAGAGACATAAACCGAACCTAAATTTATTATTTGTCATTCATTCAATCTTAACCCTGCCTTGCCTGAATCTTTTCATCGCGAGTCTGAAATTGGCTTAGTACCGTACCTTCAGAGTGAAAGTGTGTTACAACAACGCCCTTCAAAACATGTGTTTTGTTCCCCATTCACCCAATACCGTATGTCGAACTTACCATGACATTTTCAATAATGTTCATGCCTTTAATTTCACCTTAATACTTACTTACTTTCTGAGAAATCCCGTCCGATTTCAATACAACAAAAAATACTCAATTGTTTTTTTTTAGCTCCATGGTGTGAGGGGAAGCCCCCTCACGTGGCCTGTACTGGCGGGAAAGGATGCTGTTGTTGGGAACTCAATTCCTGCCGTGTGGGGTCACGTGGCAGGTTTTTTTTTATAGCGAAAATTAGTTTGTCACAAGAGGGAGCTATTAATAGAACTATCACAATGCAAACAGTGCAACGCAGCAGTTGCCTAGCTTTGTATGCAAAGTTATATTATAGTTCATAATCCGTGACGCAATCTATTTACAATTTAGCGACCTGAGCAAGTGCAAAGGGTCTGTGCACAGGTATGCAACCCTTTCCAATTCCTCCATTGATTGGGAATCAAGTAACACGGTTTAACTAAAAAGAAAAGGGCGTGAGGTTCAAGTATTTCTTTTCGAACGGCGTAGGCCTACAACACATAAATGCAGCATGACATGTCAAGAATCTTGAGCATGATGAGTGCACACGTTTGAATCACGAAAATGTTCACTCCAAATTGGACTTTAAGTTTAACGATTTTACAGACTGACATTTCTAAATTTAACACTACATGTACCTTTGAACCATCTGTATCTCAACACAAATAAAATTGTACTGTAAGTCGTACCTTGTATAAACAAACACAGACCGTTGACCACAGACGGAGAAAGGAACACACGTTGTGCGTGTGACTTAATGGATGGTAAACGTGTAGTACTATCTGCTGACGCAACCAGCCTTGTTTACAAACGCGGAAGTGCGCAGATTGACGCTAAACTCGTCGTAGTGCGATTCCTCTATACTTTCAGAGTGAAAGTGTGTTACAACTACGCAGTTCAGAACATGTGGGTTTTTAAAAATTTAAACCAATATGCTGCTATATATGTTGAACTTATGGCATATTCAATAATTTATATGCCTTTAATTGTACCTTTTATATATGTTGCTGAATTTTCTGATCCTTTCCATGTTCTAATTTAAGAAATGACTCTACGGTAAATAATCCCCTCACGTGACCTGTACTGGCGGGAAAGGAGTTGCCATATATGGGACACAATTCCCGCTGTGGCCATGGTGGCAGGGGTTTCCATAGCGACAATCAGTTCATCACAAGAGGGAGCTATTAATAGCTACCACAATAAAGCCACCTGCTGTGTTTACTTTGCACACATGGTCAGAGTCAGACTGACATAGTTCATAGACCATGAAGTATGAACAATCTGTTTACAATTTAGCGTCCATGAGCAGGTACAAGGCCAGACTGAAGAGTTTGGGAAAAAGCTGAACGTGAAAAGTACGCAGTTCATGTATTTTAAACCCAATTTTTTTTCCTTAAAGTTCAGTTGTTTGATACTTTAGGACATTTGCCCATGTTCGGTATCAAATTACCCTCCGTCTCTGTCTGGCAATTTCAGCCACGCAATGAGGGTGCAGATCTGCAAACCTTTTCTTCAATTTAACTTCAATTATTAAAAATACTCACAACTCTCCAAGGTCTTTGACACATCAATCAAATGAAAGCTTTGTTCATAATCTTTCATTTTCTGTTCAATTATTTTTTCATTATCTTATAACTTTTGGGAGAAAATTCTGTCCAAAGATATCACCCCGAAAAGTAGTCCTGTGGCCCATCGCCATTTTGAAAAATGATGCCTGCGCTCTCTTGCAAAATAGAGCAATTTTAGGGCAGTTTCATGAGAATTTTACAGGGATTTGAGTTCACACTCCTGTGCACAGCTTCCACCCATTTTTTTTTAGAAACCTTCAAGTTCATGGCCCACAAAATGCTCTATAGCAAAGAATTTGAGGGTGCACAAATTGTGATTTGGCCCGTGTAGGCAATTCTGGGCCCATTCTGCACCCATTACAGCAGTCACAAACTCGCAATCAATCAAGTGACTGTTTTTTTTAACAGTGAATTCCCTTGTTAAAATTGAGCTATGCTTTGACTGGAGGTGATTGATATGCCAGCTGTACATGACCTGCCTCTTCGGTCTGTTAATATTTGACTACATTGTTTATTCACAGTGTTACACGAATGCGATCAGATTCAGACATGTCGGACGGTTTTTATTTTTTACTAGCCTCCATACAAATGCATGGCAGGGCAAAGGGAACAAACTTATTTTTGACTGTCTGTGACTGATCAAACAATAGGAGGAACCGACATTATTCCAATGATCTAAAAAAATGGTCCAGACAATGAAGACATAGGAGCACTTATAATTCCTGTATCTATGCCCGGCAATAAAAAAATAATTCATTTGCACTACTGTACATAACACCAAGACAGTGTGGCATGCACAATATGTCAACACAACAACATTTTTAAGTCATGTCACAGTGCACTGCATATAGGGTTATAAAATACATGTACCACCCATGTATGTAGGCGTAGACGCCATTTGGTTGCCATATGATAATATGATGACTTTAGTATTATCGCAATAAAAACATCTGGTCAAAATGCACATTTTATCAATTCCATGCATGAAGCTGAAGTTTAACACAAGGGAGATTGTGTAAAAAAAAAAAAGCAAGTCAAAGTACATGTAATGTTTGCCATGATAGTGCTGATGTGGTAGTTTGCTAGAATAACACAAAATCTACTGGGAAGTCACATGAAACACGGAAACTACTGAGACTTTTCACTGGTTTTGGGTTTTTTTTGGTATGCCTCAAGAGGTATTATAGAATTCCATTTGCATACAAAAGAAAAACCCGAAAGTCATGGCTTCAAATTCCATGTTTTGTATTGCATTTTTTTTCCATTCAGTTTTGATCAAGATCCACACAATGACCGTTTTTGTGCCCAAACTCACAAGATTTGAACTTTACGAATTGCTGACTACTTGTGCATGACTTTTTTTCAGTGGAAATTTTTTTTTTTTTTTTAAGTGCAGACTTGCACTTTTTCCTGGCCCTGGAAAATTTAGTACAGAACATAGAGTAAACAAGTAAGGTGTGTTTACAAACACAAATGCCCCGCAACCGTGACTGTTTCCATGACATAACACATACTCTTTTAACATCAACTTACATGTACCTTGGTCACATGGAACATTCATTGACAGCATTAGTGTCTTCTGTAGGTTTTAAATGAATTAATCCCTAATCCCTATGATTTCAGAATAAATACAAGATTTCTATTGTTTTAGCCACTGTGACCTTGACCCTTGACCTTTCGACCCACTTATGTGATAGGCCTATTTGGATTACCAAGAACGATCCACAAACCAAATTTGAAGTTCACTTGTAAAGTATTTCTCAAGTTATTGCGCTGACAAAATTTCTTTTGTTTTAGCCACTGTGACCTTGACCCTTGACCTTTTGGCCCCAAATGCAATAGGCTTCTTAGGATTGCCAAGGACAATCCACAAACCAAATTTGAAGTTCATATGTAAAGTGTATCTCAAGTTATCACGCTGACAAAATTTCTTTTGTTTTTGCCACTGTGACCTTGACCCTTGACCTTTTGGCCCCAAATGCAAAAGGCTTCTTAGGATTGCCAAGGACAATCCACAAACCAAATTTAAAGTTCATATGTAAAGTATTTCTCAAGTTATCGCGCTGACAAAATTTCTTTTGTTTTAGTCACTGTGACCTTGACCCTTGACCTTTTGGCCCCAAATGCAAAAGGCTTCTTAGGATTGCCAAGGACAATCCACAAACCAAATTTGAAGTTCATATGTAAAGTATTTCTCAAGTTATCGCGCTGACAAAATTTCTTTTGTTTTAGTCACTGTGACCTTGACCCTTGACCTTTGGGCCCCGAATGCAAAAGGCTTCTTAGGATTGCCAAGGACAATCCACAAACCAAATTTGAAGTTCATATGTAAAGTATTTCTTAAGTTATCGCGCTGACAAAATTTCTATTGTTTCAGCCACTGTGACCTTGACCCTTGACCTTTCGGCCCCAAATGCAAAAGGCTTCTTAGGATTACCAAGGACAAGCCACAAACCAAATTTGAAGTTCATATGTAAAGTATTTCTCAAGTTATCGCGCTGACAAGATTTGTCCGGACACACACACACACACACACACACACACACAAACCCACGCATTCCAAAATTTGTATCCTTGTGGAGACATTTCTTTGTTCCCGTGTAGTAAAGTGTTCAATTTTGAAAGTGAATTTTCAAAATGCTCTTATTTTAACCAGAATAAGTTTCCTGGGCTGAAATTTGGAATTAATATCCCTTTTCTAAAACTCTTCCATCTGCGACAAATAAACACACCTTGGAAATTCCTAGTTTTTGAGTAAAACCCATATATCTATTTCGTGAAAACCTTGTGGAGACCTATTCATCTATAGAAATTGCCCTGTGGAGACCTTTACAATGTTTTGTTCACTATTGTGTGTGAGTCTCCACAAGGCAGCGAATTTGTGGTCACCCACCCACCCACCCACCCACCCACCCACATACCCACCCAACCACCCACCCACGGAAGGACAAGGCGGAAACAGTATGCCCCTTCGGCTTCGCCGCGGGGCATAAAAAACCCCAAAAACAGTAAGATAAAATTGATTGATAACACAGCATCAATGCAGATTGTTGATCATGAACAAACGTGTCCTTTTAATAACACGCCACTTTTGTAATAAATGAAGTACATGGGGGTTGGGGTGTGAATAGGGGTGGGGGTGGATCGGTCCCCCTATGAAGGCCATAGAGCTTAACAAAAACCTGTCAAAACAGACAGACATGTACGAAAACACGCAATTCAAAAAAAAACTTTAAAAAAAACCACACACATACTAAAAAGTCCCACATACCTTTGCGTTGCAACCGAGTGGATGAAAAACACATTTAGCTTTCCTCTTAATGGAGTCTCCAGTGTCGGGATTTAAATGCTTCTCCATCTGTTAAAATGAAAAAAAAAGACCTAAAATTCATTCAATATTGGTCCTCTAACTACAAAGGTTAAACAAATTTTAAAGCTTTTTTCACCTAAGTACTGCAAATTTACTCTTCAAAAATGAACAAAAAAATAAATCACCAAATAACTAGTTTATGTTTTACCTTCAATTCCTTGTAAGGCAGTTTTTTTTTCTTTTCAAAATATCTCCACTGGAAGACTCTCATGGGGCATTCCTTCCCAAAGAGGTGAGACAGGTCGCCTCGCATCACGACTTCAAGCATTTGATTCTTTCAAACGAACGTGATGCTTCGTGCTCCTGGAATATTAAAAATAAACAGATAAAATTAATAAAGAATACTGGTTGAAAAAAACCCAAAACAATTATGCACAAAACTTCATGTACCTGAAGTAAGTGCATCAATGCAGAAAAATCCTGTCATGTTGGAGGATTAATTTCCAATTTCAATTCAAATGAGCCCTGGTTTTTCTTTAAAATGAAATTTCTTTCTACACTGACAAGCATACAAATTGCATGGAGGTGCTTAGATAATCAGCTTTAAAGTATACATACATGCAGCAAGAAATAAACAAATAAACAACCTGACAAATAAACACAATAGACAAATAAAAACAAACCAAAAAACAAATTAATCTTACCTGCATTTACTCCTGTTACTTTTCCGTACAGTTGCAGCCTCCATTTCAGCATTTAAAAGAACCATTTTGATTCTTTCCGAGCAACAAAATCCAGGTATATCTGCATAAAAAAAATCACAAAATCTTTCTCATTTAATTAGTGACGTCAACTGATTATTTACTTTGAAATGATGATGCCATAAATTGTTGGCAAGAGCATCTCTCAAATGGATTTTCTGATGTGTTCACGTATCCAACACAATCACCGAATGTCACTTTTGTCATATCAATTTGAAAACTGTCTCCGATTTGTCAAGCGTCCACAAATCTTACGGCATTAGAATTTCTTAACGATATGCTACCATACATGTACACGAATGTTCTACTGCTTTAGTAATGCATGCATGGTCATGACAATGTTATTCGGCATACAGCAATGTGAGTCACGTCTCCGGTGTGTCGATAACTCTTTCCTTAAGACTTAACATTTTATGCATCGAACATGATGACGCACGGTCTCCAAGGGAGATTTCAGTCTTCTCAACTTATCACTCAAATACCACACATATATATACTAACCTTGTTTTTCATCAAGAACGTCTTCCGAGGAAATTTCTGGTGATGCGCTATCACTGAAACAACAAAAATAAACAAGGATGCTACAGACGGTAATTAAAGAAGTGAAATAATACATGAAAAAAATACTGGTAGCGGATCCCATAATGCAGTTTGCCACGGAGAGTTCATTTTTCCTAGTGCATTGTGGGAGATGGTCGACAAATTCGCAGCGGGGGACAATTGAAATTGATATTTTTTTCCGGCCAGTAGTTTCGTAAGCGTATGATTCAAGTATAAATTTGCCTTTTTCTTTTCTTTGTATCATTATGGTGTTTTTAGTAAGTCGGCAGAACGCCATACCCAAATTCATAACCAATTAGCTAAAGTTGTCTGTACCTTCATGCACGCCAAATGTTAAAGTGAATAAATGAATAAAGTGAATGTTACATTGTTAACGTGTACATACAATTACAAACTACCGTAGCAGTGTTTTTGTTAGCAAAATTGTGTTTGTCACCCAGAACCACGGGAACCCTCTGTTCATACAAACTGGTCTGGAGGATTGTAAGGATGTAATTTTTTGTGTGTGTGTGTGTGTGTGTGGTAACGTGTGCAATATTATCATGACAGGCCTGCATTATTTCTCCCTCAGGGATTTCGGCATATATGCCCACGCAGCCAAACTGCCATGGGCCATATTTGCATGTATTTTTGTCATGTTTGTAGGTTGTATTTGCGTAGCAGGTTTGTACTGTTTGTATGACCATGGAGGTAAGGATAACACATACAATTTACGGGCTAGAGCAAAAAAAAACTATTAAGTTCCTACTCAATGTGCAATATGCACTTTTACGAGCAGCCTTTATAACTATTCAAATAAAAAAAGGGAAAAATTACTAGAAAAAAACAATAATTTCGCATTTTGTTCACGATATGCTTAGTGTTCCTAGTGTAAAATTCATAAAATGCATAAAATGATTAAGGAGAACGTGTATCCAACGAAACTTTGGGGACTGAACAAAATGAATCATTGCTTGGTTTATTACCGGTTGTCACCAATCTTGGCAAACAATTTTTTTTTTGGATTATTTTAATAAGCAAAAACCTTTGTGTATACATGCTTTAACACGTGTCTGTGAGTTTTTATGCAATTGTGACATCTACAGGACACTGTGGACATTGACAATTAATTTTCATGAATGATGAAAGTATACTTTCTGTACTCTGCAACTGGCTAAAAGTGCCTTTATCATTTTTGCCGACTATTACCTAGGCTTTCGCCAAAGCCATCATGGCTTAGAGCAGCGGAGCTGCAACAACAAAGCGACTGGAGCAAAGATTAAGTCAGCATGCACGAGTGTGTGGTCTCCCGCTGCAGTTGCTTCACGGCTTCGCCGCTTTGTTAAATGCTGGCAAGTTAAGCCAAGATGGCCTTGGCGAAAGGCTAACTATATCGTAAACCCCACGTGTGTGGCAGTTCGTATCGACACAAAGAAAACCTACCAGACAATGGTTGCACAATGGTTTGCTTCGAGTAAGCAAACCATTGTGCGAACAAATGGTTTGCACAATGGTTTGCTTGCTCGAATTGGGTCCATGACGATTTCCCATTTTCTATGGAGTTCCCTGGAGCTATAAGATCTTTGCTAATGCTCCATTTCTAAATGCATCAGGCCAAACAAAAAAATGGTGTGTTTACGGTAACCCGACCGACCTGGAATTTTTTCGGCCAAATTGCCGACCTCAAACTTTTTATTGCCATTTTGAAGGTTGATAATTGACAAATTTCAAACATTTCAAGTACTTTTAATTATTTGCCACGAACAAAAACCATTTTCCACACACTTGAATTGGCGAAATAATTTTCAGACCTACTGACGCTATTTTGAAAGGCATGTAATCGGAAGCAAAACTTGTTTTTTTTCTCCACCTTAATTTGTTAATTTGAAACTTACATGTAAATGTAATTCATACTTTTCTAGTTAGGAAGCAATGAAACACAGGTTGTGAAATGTTAATTTTTTTTTAAGTTAACAATTTTGATTTTTTTTCTTTAATTACAAAAATATTAGTGACATACAAGATCTCCTCTGATTTCAAGGACAAATCTTAAGATAAAGACCCCCAAATTTGCTCTAAAATGCACCAGAGAGCTTCTAAAGTTCAAAGTAAATCAAACATTTTCGGGTTGTTGAATCACAGCAAATCTTCCACCACATGTTTGAAAAAATCCTGGGGAGAACCTTGGCCGACGATACAAATTAATTTGGATTGAAATGTATCGATTGAATATCTTCAATGCTTGAATAGTGGTTTTATACAATTTTTTTGCGAAAGAACACACATGGGCATGCAGAACTGAATGAAAAAAAAAAATACAAAATAAAATTATTTCCCTACCTACCTACCTGGATTTTTTTCAGGCCGTTACCGTAAACACACCATTTTTTTTTTTTTTTGGCCTCATATGGTGCTCATTTATATTTCCTGATCAGAACAGGATGTAGCATGATCAACATCCATATCCTGATCATCTATTCCTACATCAATGGATCAACACCCCGATAGCAGATTTTCGAAGATGCGGATGATTCTTACATTTTCTTGACAAATTTACTGACACAATATTGTGTCCAAAGGAACCGTATTACCCTCTGTGTGTGGCTATAATTTGGTTAGAAACACATATAACAGGCATGCAACTGGGAAATCACAAAAAAAAGAGGAAATTCAAATTTTTCCCAGACTTTGTACAGTGTTTTTCTGTTTTCAATGGCACACATGGGAGGTCAAAAAAGAGGAAATCAGCTGATCAGCTGAAAAGTTGCATGCCTGATATAAAAAGACATTATTAGTAGGCCTACCCGGTACATGAAATTGACAAAAAAATATGAAGGGGGGCGAAGAATTCCATGCATTGGACATCAATAATTTTCCCCAGCAATCAACAATCAGAAACTGAGAAATGATAACACACCATTCTAAAAAGTCAAAATTAGCAGGGAAAATATTGAAGCATTTACTGAGAAAAAAAACACTTGGATTTTTTTAGCTCTACTGACATGACTGCATGCATGAGTCATGTGAGTGGAGCGCTGGAACTTCGGATCATCCTACTCCTGGCTAAAAAATTTTAAGACTTTTCCCAGTAAAAATTCAAAAGTTGTCACTGCTAATTTTGACTTTTTAGGTCATTTTATGGGAAAAATAAGTGATGGACAGATATGGGAATCTTTCCGAAATGAGCCCCACAAATTTTCCAAGCATTCATAATTATAGGCCTAGTCCAAGCATTTTTTATAACTCCATGGGCCGAGCATGTGTTCCTTCCTCCATGGTCCGAGTAAAAATAAGGTTACCCTCAAATTAACGACGTACTTCTTGTACTTAGGGACCAATTTGGCAATACCATTTGTTGGAACGCTAGACTGCCAATGACTGCGGCGCGGAGCTCTAGCGCAAAATTACTCAGTAACTAGCGAGACAACTACAACTTACCCTCTATCCCTAGCCCTTCAATCCCTTCATCCCCCATGTACATTTACAACGTAGGCTGCGCTTGCATGCGCTGCAGAGCTCAGTCAACATTGAATTGCAAATGTTTTAATTCACCGTTGATCACTATTAATAGTAGTTTCTGCATGGAGATTGTCATAAAAAGCATAAAAAGGATTCTGCAAAGCGTACCACACAGAGTTCACCGTGTTTATCCGACAGCTGATTGGTGGAATTGGAACATCACGTGACATTCATTATTAGGAGCGCCAGCTGCCCAATTTCACGTAGCCTTTAGTCAAGTCCCACGCGCCTATACCACTGATCTCTATATAAAGACTGGATAGCGGATATGCATACAACATTCACACAGAAGACTTTGCATATTGACCAATTCGCCCCCGGTCTCACGAAGATGGCCGCGTATAAAACGAACGTTCTACGCGTAAATACGCGCGCGTTGTATCAACAGTTGACGCGCATTTTGGTCACGTACACATATTATGATGTTCTAAAAGGGACACATTTCCGTAGTGATTATCATTGCAAAACGCCGAAAAAGTGATATTTGCGGTATTTTAGTAACCACGACGTTAAAAAAAAATTGTAGTTAACCTTGGTCAGTGGTGGTGGTCAAAATATAAGTCAAGTGAACCGCGACGTTACAAAAGAAATCATGCTGTCTATAAAAACGGCAACTTGTCCTTTGTAGATCACCAGCCGGTCTCACCAATATGGAGTCAAATTCGTACATTGTGCGGCTCTTTATTAGCTATCCAGTCTTTATATAGAGATCATGTGGCCGTACGGGACGCGTCGCTACCCGGACCATCCGGACACGAAACGCATCCCGGGATGCTGGCATGTAAAGAGACTAGTCAATGTGATTTTCATGCTAAGCAAACAAAAGCCGAATACCAATCACAAGCAATATACATCACAATGAGTTTTGGCTGGTAACCAGCTGGGCCCAATTTCACGGCGCTGCTAAGCACACGATTTTTTGCTAACAGAGCCTCCGTCTATTTCATGGAGACCGTAAGCATAAGCACAGCAAAAGGCACACTTAGCGCCCAGCAGGCATTACTTTGCACACAAAGTTAGCGCTCTAGTAATTTAATATAGCTCTCTGATTTTTGCCAACCACGGTCTACAAAAATATGGAAGGCCCAACACTGCAAAAATGAAGAAGAGTTATAACAGATCACCAAATATTATTTGATACTTGAAAATACAACATTTTCAACAAAGCTACAAAATAATTCCTCAAGGGCGGATCCGGGGGCAAAGGGGGCCATGGCCCTCCCCCAAACGAAACCAATTTTTGTTTTGTATGTGACATCGCAATAAAGGCAGGCAATGAGTACACCACCATCTTTTCCTCAAAAAAAAACATTGGTTAAAGTGGTCAGAAATTGCCTCAGATCGCACCACAGAGCATCTAGAATCCCAAAAAAATTCGGGGCCCTTAAGCGGGCCCCGAACCCCACGCCGTAATTTTTTTGGCCCACTTTTTGGGGGGGTCCAAATTTTTTTTTTGGCCCCCCCCAAAAAAATTGTGTTCTGGATCCGCCCTTGTAATTCCTTCATATGCCTTTTTACTATGTGTTGATGGCGTTATGAGGACTTCTTTTGGAAAAAAATATGTTGCCAACCACGGCTTCAATTTATGCGCTTAAGGCAGCCCATACAAAATGGCGCCAATGTTTACAAACAAAAGAAAGGCCTATAGTTCCCTAACGTGGCGCACTTCGACATTTACCCCACTCCACATAAAATGTTGCCAAACCTCTTTGTAGACAAACTTCAATTTTATTCAGTAAAATACTGGTACTTTACCTTATTAATACTTGTTATTAACCTCTGTGATTTATTTCGGTTTTATGAAATTTAATCCGTAAACGGTGGCGGCCGGAAATTGGCCAGGCCAGAAATCGGCTGAGTGTTTCCCAGTCGTGGCGCACTTGAGTAAATCTCGGAAAATTCCAAATTTAACTTTTAAGAATTTCTGTAAATTTGATAAATTCTGATAAACTATTATTATCTCTACTTACATACCCAACAAGAAGTTTGTCAGCATTATGAAAACTAGCGCGTATCTCTGCTCCCCGGATTTTCTACACGAATTGCTTTAACACGGTCAAACCTCTCAAAATTGAAACACTTTTGCTCTAACAAACGCTGTATCTTTGAGCGGAGCATCGTATTAATTCGGGGTGAACAAAATATGAAAGAATACATTTTAAGCTTTATGATTATGTATGTTTGGTGTAAACATTTTCGGAAAAACCATGGATCATCATCTTCAAAGTTTTGCATTCTGCCGGATTGAGAAGCATGGAAAAACAGCCCAAACGGACAGCTATTTAATGACCCGCCGTCTTGATTAACTTTGGGTTGAACGGTTTTGTAAAGTGGAAGAGTCCCTCTTTCTTCCCTGTAAAATTCGTTAATTGGTCTAAAATCCAGGGATATTTTTCTCTCAAAGTTTTTTTTCCAATTAAGCACTTTTCTTACAAAAATTACCCTTGAAAAGCCTTGTATAGCCAAGCTACACGTGTTCAGCTTGGGACCATTCCACTTGAAAAATACATTTTATCACTTAAATGATCAAATTGTTTATACCGTAATTTTCGGAATATAAGCCGCGGCTTATACGTTGAATTTGCCCATGAAAATGTTTACTGCGGCTTATACACAGGGCGGCTTATACGCCGAGACTTGAAGAATAAAAATAAGATTCACATGTGTATTTAATGTACTGGTACAAGAAGAGATGTGTTGCTGAAATGAATTATAAATTAAGAAAGTCATTAACAAACCGAAACCACGTCTGACGTCTCACGTTAAGGTACAGAGCGGTAAAAAGTACGGTGATGAAAGCTGTCTTCGACACTTGCTTCCAGCCGTACGTGATACTGGTATAGTGCAGCAGCGATCCCCCCAGCGGACCACACCATTTGTGGTAATAAAGGGGTGTTCTTTCTTGGGAACAATAATTACCAATATTTTCGCTGTTTAAAAAAAAAAAAAAAGACGACTAAAATTTTTATGGCGTTCGAAACATTTTTGTGTTACATAATCAGTTGTTCAACGTCACAATATATTTTGTTTTCTTGAAATGTATTCAAGAAACGATGTAAAACTCAAAAGAGGGACTAAATCACCCCTTACAAAATTAATGGAATCGTCTATTAAAATGTCCGCTTCGTTTTGACTATGTCCGAAGAAAGTTACGATCGAAACTTGAATTTTTATTGCAACTACTGGTTAGTAATCGCAACAATTTGATAAGTTTTGAGGTAAAAACGGACCTGTTTATTCTTAGGACAAAACAAATCAGCGTCTGTTGCCACAAAGCAAGATTTGTAGCGCTCCAGTCAGACAACACACGGTGGGTTTCACGTGCTGTGGGAAAATGTTGTCATTCACCGGCGTGCGTGGCGCAGGCTGCCGGGCTATGACGGGGCAGCTGACAGCAGTTCCCGGTGTTTATTTCTCATCAATTCACATATTTGTTTGTAAAAGTATCGATTGAAAATGATTTGATAACCTTTGTGGTCCTTTTAATAGCTTCTGTAGTGTAAATGGAACTGGTTCAGAGCATTTTGACTAGAATTTGGAGGCCTTACAAAATTGAAACCGCAGCGGTCGGTGCGGCTTATACGCCGGTGCGGCTTATACGCCGACTTCAAATCTTAATTTGCAGATTTTTGCGTGCTGCGGCTTATACGCCGCGCGGCTTATATTCCGAAAATTACGGTAAGCAGGAATATCGATTCAACTGGGTCTGTTTTGATGTCTGATAGTCGAGCAGTCCCTCTGCATGGCAATATTTGTGCACAAAGCCCATACACACGGCTGGGGTACACGATACCTAACGGCTAGAATAAACCAATTAGAGCACGGAATTTCTAGCCAATTGGCAAGCAAGAAAAGTTTGCAGCATTCCATTCACATGAGGTGATTTTCAGCCAATGAGAAATGGAATGGGCGACAAGGCACATTTGGCGGCAAACCAAGCCGTGTTGCGCAATTTTGGCGGCAAACCGAGCATGCAGTCACTTTTGTCTCAGCCTCCAACGGACAAACACTGGAATAATTGAATGGGTCTCCAAAATTTTGTTTGTTGCCGCTACTGGAAATTCATATTTCGTTTGGTGCTCAGGATATATCTAGGACGCACAGCTTTAGGTTCGATATAACTTTGTTTTCTGAACCTTTGGTTGTCTCAACAACGATTGAAATTCCTCCTGAAGCTTCGATATAACTTTGTTTTCTGAACCCTTGGTTGTCTCAACGATTGAAATTCCTCCTGGAAAAATTGAGCCGCGGCTGTTCGGCCGTAGCGGTTGTGGCCGCCAAAACCATCTATATTAATAGCTCTCCTGTAGGCTCAGTGGAGCATACCCGAAGAGGAACCCGACCAGGAGTGGCCTTTCGTAGCATCGTGATACCAAAGACGATCTCGGCCCGGAAGGAGAATGCCACGCCCAAAGCGTCGAGCGCAGCCCCCAGCAAGATTGCGAGACGGCGATGGGGTGCTCCCGCCGCCGAAACGGCCAGCGCGAGCCCTCGAACAACCAGCGGGAGCCATGCCGGTGGATGGGGCCCAAAGCACTACCAAGAACGTGCCGGAGGATGCCGCCGGGCAGCAGACGGTCGCACCGGGTAGGGGTGAGTCCACGGTGGATATGACGGGTGGGGTTGGTACCGCCGATCACCAAGCGGACGCCCCACCCATCGTTCCCAGTGTCTACACCCCACTGGGATACCAAGTTCCCATGCCCATAAAAGAATTTTTTTTGGAACAGTACCTATGTTCATTTTGCATTACTTTGTTCCGACACCGTATCTGCGACGGCCACTTTTACAAAGGCAGAAGACGGTGGGGAGCTTACGCTGGCCATGGAGGGCAACTGCATGGTTGTTCGTAAGGCCTCCTCACCAACCACTAAGATCGACACAATCGACAAGTGGTCTTCTGCATGCGTTCCATACTTTCATGTCGATTTTTATAGTGCGCCATCCAAACCGTGTAGCCGAACTACTGAAATATGCAGAGACAGTTCGGCTGGCGGCGCGGCAGTTCCCCGGTTTCGGGTGGCGTAATTATGATGAACAGTTTCGGCTCAGGCAGGAGTTGAACCCGAGCCGGAACTGGGGTGAAATTGATACTGAGTTGTGGCTAACAGTGGCGGCCACCGTTACGGTGTCGACCATGGCATATGGCTTAAGTGGGCAGCGACCTACTTCCGCATCATCCTATGACAAATTTTCTAAGCAAACGGCCATGATGGCCAAAGGTCAGAGCTTTGGTTGCCATTAGTCTTTATTCCACGCGGTTGAGCTATCTGGTTTAACTTAAGTTACCACTTCCCTGAAGTTACACTTTCGCAGATGCCAGAATAGTGAAATGACTGTGGTTCCGGGGTGTCTAACTATGTAAGGGTGGATTACATCGAAGTTCGAATTCGTATTTCACAAATCAAAGTGATCTGGAAAAAATGTTCAGAATAACTCTTTCTAAAAGTGAATTGGTCTGTGGCCTGTCTGGATTCATAACACCAGAGATTCTTATAGCCCTAGAGATGATATAAGCGGCGATCGACACCTGAAATTCTTTTGGGAAGGGTGCCTAATTTGCATAAATCGTAAATACCTGCCGTGTGTAACATAGTTGTTCCCATATCTTTTTGCTTTTTTGATTTTTGAAAAATAAATTTTGGTGATTCTACTTACACACCCTTACTTCAATAACATTTTCTAAAGCATAATAGCGACTGAATAATTATGACAAAGTAACGATCCAAAATGGCTACTAAACTGCGGTATAACATAAACTCGTGTGCATTTTACCTTGTCTCCAGATATTATCAAGTATAGTAGGCTTGCCAAACCTCAGTATTGATGAGCTTCAAATTCACTAAGTTGCTTACTGGCACAGTTACCATATTAATACTTAAAGGAAAATCATTGTGAACAATGATAACATTGTGATATTTAGCCCCCCCCCCCTAAAAAAAAACGGGGGAAAAACGAGGTGTCAAAAATTAATTTATATGCTTTAGAAAATGTTAGGGTTGTAACGTGGGAGACTTGAACAAATTCAAGGAAATTCCCAAAATAATTGGTATAGGAAAACGTTTTGAAGCACATGTAGATATTAATTATTGTAAACAAAAATAATCTCTTCTCTTGGGGGATTTAATTTAACTTGTTCAAGTCCCCGTACGTTAGGCAACCTTCGCTTAATTTTTAGTACAACGGACACCTCATTTCCCCCCTTTTTATTTTTGGGCTAAATATCACGATGTTATCATTTTTCACATGATTTCCATTACAATTTTGTTAGGTGTGCCAGTAAGTAACTTTGTGAATGTGAAGCTCAATACCGACGTTTGGCGAGATTGCTTGAAAAGGTAAATGCGCCGAATTTTAGGGTATAATAGCCGGCCATTTTTTTTATCTTCATAATCATCCGGTCTCCGATATGCTTTATAAATGTTATTTAAATAAGGATATGTGAGAAGAATCCCCAAAATGTACTTTTAAAAATATAAAAAATGAAATATACCAAACAATGGGAATGCCACGGCAGGTATTAACTATTTATTCAAATCAGGCACCCTTCCAAAAAGAATTTCACTTTTCAGGTGTCGATCACCCCTTCTAGATAATCTTCTCGATCTAGGGCTATAAGAATTTTTTTTGGGCAAGTTTGGTGCTTTGGACCAGTCGCAGTCACGATTCCGACCATATGCTATCAGCCGATTACAGCAATTTTGAGAAAAAAGGGGTGGGGGGGGGGGGAGATTGGGATTGGAAGGGGCTCGAACTAAATTTACGCCCGGTGGGGGCGCCCTATAGCAGATCAGGCGCATTAATTAGAAGGCCTTTTCTCAGACCCGATATCCAACTCGAAGATTTGTTTTTTTCCCCCATTTTTTTAATGAAATATTTAGTTATGGATCCTTCGTCTTGCTGTTTGGGAGGAATTGCACCCTTTCTTGCATGCATTTATGAATACACGCATTGACAAGGAATTCACGTGCACGATACCAGCAATCCTTATGCGACAGCTCCGAATGTTCGCTCGTACCCCCCGCCCTGCAAACAGGACGCTGGGATACTCTGATGAATTCACGCTCTGATTGGTTGGATTTTGCGCGATCAGCGACACGCGCGTCATCAAGGTCATGACTCTGCAAGGTTTGAAACGGCCGTTAAGACTGATTCATTACTCTTTTATTCCAGTTTAATAGAGATGTTTTTTTTCTCGTTGAAAAGCGTAATGTAGGAAATTCTGTAAAACTTATCCGTGTTGTAAATTTACAATTCCCGTCACTCGCTCAGGTTCCGTTTCGAATCACGAACGGTCGGATTGCATTATGCGACGCTGAAAATTTTGTCCACATGGTCCGCAATGAAACAGAAATCTCATCGGTATGGAATGTGTGCAATTCTATTGGAAGTTTTCGGATAGCATTTGCGCACATTGTCTAACTGCGGTCTTGAACAGCTGCAGCAAGATGCTTTATACATAGGTCAAAGGCCATTTCCTTCACAAGATTCTGTGAAGCTCATCAGAGTATCCCAGCGTCCTGTTTGCAGGGCGGGGGCAACCTCGTCCCCAGTGCTTACTTTATTTCCAACCGCGTTTCCAATAGTAGCCGGTAGTGGTGGGCGCGTACTGCTCGACACCCTGGGTACGAGGTTGGGGCGGGGGGTACGAGCGAAATTTAACATGTGCACGATACCTGCAATCCTTATGCGACAGCCCACGAACACATCGGCATAATAAAGGACCTGACTAAAAGTTCAATCACTTGCACAAGAGGGCGCTTTCCACATTTAACGATCAGCTTTTTCTGCATATTTTGCATATCCAAAGTTCAAGGCTGGTGTCATATGAAAGTCGGACTCGTATGAAAGTCGGACTCGTATGAAAATCGGACTCTTTTTCCTTTTTATTGGTTAAACCCTCTCACGTGACCGGTCCCTCTCCTAATTACCTATGCATGAGCATGCGTAATACCACCAATGAGTCCGTATTTCATAAAACCTTAATTCATGCTACACCAGCCAGACACATGGTCTTATAAAAAAGGACTTGAAAAAACCCAAACCCCTTTATACATGTACGTTTTCAACAATATCCTAGCCAAACGCATATACAATAATTTGTCTATTTACAGATCGAAACGGGCAATAAACACCATTTGCAAATATCTAACAACAAAAATTCACTAATTGTTATGAAATGCCTTTTTTGACTAAATAAAGTGAATAATAGTCCTAAGCATTCTGTGAAATCATGGCACCAAGTGTGCTGTCATTTAAAAAAAAAGTGGAATTTTTTTGTATCAATTTTTTTCCCTAAAGATGGCCAGCCAACCATTGTTGGAAAAAGCTGACTTTCCTTGTCATACTGCCCCCAATTTAACAAATGTACAGTCTGTTTTGCAATAAGCATCCACAAATGGGTACAATTAAGCCAGCTATGTTTTTCGACCCGACAATTCCCCCGACGTGTAGCATAAATAGCTCCGTTCCATCTGAAGTAGGGTCAGGGAACCAGACTACAAGAACAGATTTCTTTGGTTGTTTTTTTTAACATCTAAGAACAAAAACTTTTTAACAGGTCAGTGTAACAATATTTGCTGTAAAATACTAACCCCAGATCTATCCATTTCTGAAAATTCCAGAAAACGTAAATTTGTAAGTTACCTTTTTTACAATATCTTACAATTAATATCAGCACTTTTAAACAAAACAGTATGCACACAACAGATATAGAATTTTCAATAATGTATTTTATTAAGATTTTTTCCTGCTCTTTTCCTTTTTAATTTTTTTTATAAATACTGTTGTTTTTAATATGAAAAGGACGTAGATCTTTTCAACAGTAAAGCAATTAAGCATTATCTTTACACTAACACCTTTTTTTAGTTTTCACTCGGATAAGCACACTATGAAATAAGTCATTACGAACTGCAAAGCACAAAAAGTGGCAACAATTGCTAAATAGGAAACATTTTAAAACCTTTTTTTTAACAACCTATTCACGTAATCTACTGCATAACTATTTTTCTAACAAAAAAATTACTGCAATATCCAAAAAACAAAAACAGATATATATATACAAATATACACAAGTTGTTTACTCTGTTATTAAATCAAGAAACTCTAATCTCCAAATATACCTACAAAAGTCAACTTTAAGTCATTTTACACCAAAAACAGAAATACAACCTAACCAAAAAAAAAAAAATTAACAATCAAAAACAAAGAGCAACCTGGACATTACAAACTAAAATACTTGAGAAAAATACTACCACTAAAATACATGGTTGTCATGAATCACTGATTACGAAACATCCTTCATACATTTAGATATAGCTCAATGTATCAAATACAATTGTCTATATTCACGTTTATCATGACAAAATAATTATTATTTATGATTACAAATTTTGAAAAAATATCAAAGGATGTAAAACGTGTTTACCAGTCTGCTTTTTTACTGTTGCGCAATCACTAAATGATCGTGTTTAGAAACAGACTGCCAGAAAAATAATGTCAATGGAATATGTTTATACAAGGCAAGCGCAACGATTGCCAGAAAATAACGTCAATGGAATATTTTTAAATGAAATATTAAGTGTTATATAAGGCAAGTGCAACAATTTCAACAAGCTCAGCACATGTACATGTTAAGCCTTTAGGAAGCACTATTCAATCTTTGTTTATGTTTTTGACAGATAGATGACATTTGACCTTGAGGTGTTAACACATAAGCATAGCATATGTCCTGGTTTTATGACCAGCAGAAGCTGTTTAATATTTGTATTAGGATTAAGTGAAGCATATGGTAGAAGTTGGTGCACTGGTACCATATGGTGCAATCCATGGGCGTTGGCTGTCATGTGGTCATACATCATGTACATGCACATGGCTATGTGGGTTCATCGCCACTGCTTATGAACCATCTTTCACACGTTTCATGCTAAAAAAAATCATTCGGCATTCATTGTTTGCATCCTTTCCATTAATGTGAATGTGATAGTATAAAGATAATTCAACACACTGTCTAACATGTATGTCATTATGCATTTATCAAAATAACATAATAATTTGTAATGTTTTTTATTATAAAAATATTTACAAATATAAAATGGTTCGGTAGCGAATATGCACTACTACAGGATGCAAATTGCAAAACTACACCGGAAAAAACAATATGACAACATTGTTTGTATTTTTTTTTTTTGAAACAAAAATATGGCTTGCTTTTGACATGTAAATCAAGGTGTCATAATTTGAACCTTTAGACTTGAGGGAATACCTTACGTGGAAGTCAAACAATAAAATATACAAATGAAAAATATATGTTACTACATACAGTACCGGTACTCTACTCAATAATTGGGTACAAAGAACAAGTTTGTCGATCAATAGATACTTTAACCTTTAACATTTTAATACCAGGGCAGATGTTTGTTTTCACGATATTTACACTTACAGACACATGCATGTGTGCATTTTGAAATAAAACAATTTTTACATGACAAAACAGATTTTTAAAGGTCACTGATTTTCTCTCAATTTTTTTTTCTATTTTAGGTATTAAATTCTGTTTTAATTTATAAAACTCCCAACTAGGCAAGAGAAATTATTTTTCCCTTGATAACTTGAAAACAGTTGAACAAGCTTTTCTGTCAACTGTGCTAAATTTAAATTAAAAAAAAAAAAATTCCCCAAGACATTGTACATTATACTTGAAATAAAAACAAAGTTAACAATTCTTTAATTTCAAATGTTATGTATCTTTCTCCAAAAAGCAGTACTCAATTTCAAATAAAAGCTGGATTTTGATAATTTTGTTCTGTTTTGAGGTGAAGTGGAAAATCAGTATGAATTTCACATGGAACTTCAATAGTAGGTCATGTACTCAACCAAATATACAATGTATATACATGCACATGAAAAACAAGTCGGCTGTTTTGTTGTTGTTGTGCAAAGATGCATGTTTCAAAATATACTGTACAGTGGGTAATGTCAAAATAACTTTTTACATGAAATATTTACAATGTATGTACTATTATACATCATATAATTTTGCAAAAGCCAAATGCAGTCAAGTGCAATATTTGCCACCTGCTAATTGGGGCATCTTTATGTACATGTATACATTCCGCACTGATAAACATCAATACAACAACTGTAACGTGACAGCCCTTTTATCCATTTCTGCATAATGAAGGAAGCACTACACATTTATACCCAATCATGCCTGTAGTTGAATACTCGATCGTCAACCAAATATCTGAAGAGCATTTTTTCAATTCAGATGTAAATGTGAGTGGTCACATGGAGATGATGAAAAATGTATCAGTTGTGTGGTTTACATGTTTTCCTTGATCAGTGCGTTTCGAATGAAACCCTAACACGTACCATACGTACCACCGACATATAAAATATGTCGGTGAAAGGCAAAACCCACTATTGAATTACAAATAATTCTAAAAAATATCAAACAATTTTCTATTCCCATGAATAAGCTCATGTTTTTCAGAAAGAAAACAGAGTATTTTGGTGTTAAATGGATTATGCAACAGATCAGCTGACAAGCTATAAATATATATACATTGAAGCAAAGCTGAAATGTTACATTAATCATCAAATACCAAAATGACAAGATTAACCCTAATAACTCCCTCAGCATTTCTGCTGGGATGCCACCTCAATCCTGCAAAATCCTCTAACTGTTCAAGCAGAGCCAGTGACATCCTGGAGCAGTGCGGAGGATTTCAAGTATAATCTAGGCCTTAATTTATGCACGGCTGAGCATAAACAACACAAGGTCCTGCCCAAGACCTTGACACAGTGCATCCTCCAAAATCTGCCACACGTTTTTGCCCTAAATTAAGCCTCAATCATGCAAAATCCTGCATTTTGCAATGAGGATTTTGGAGGATTTGGGAAGGTTACATGTACATGTAGGGTTAATAATAACATACCTTGATGTAGTCATGGTAGTTACACACAATTTCATGAACTTCAACTCTTTGCAGAACATTTGCAGAACAATTCAAAATGCTGTACATGTAGGCAGATTTGACAAAGTAGTCCTTGTGGACTAGCGCCAGATTCATTGTGTCTCCAATACGTCTGTTCTCACAGCTTTTCCAGACCGGTTGTATCGACAACCACCTTGATGAACATTGTGTCGTCCTTGACGTAACTGTTGCTGGCCATCAACAGCTCCTGGGTCACAAAGAGTGGGCATCCGGAGGCGATGTTCATGTCGCTGCTTGGCTTTTTGAATGAGTTGCTGGTAGGATCCGGACGGAAGGCATCCACGATGTGATCCCGCTTGTTCTGATCCAGGAGCATGAAGGTGACCTTCTGCTGGAAGGGCCACGGCAGGAGGGCGTCATGGCGCCCCCGCATGACCACGAAGAACAGCGACATGTGGGTGTGCTTGCCCATACCGTCGCCGTTCAGGTACACCCTCGCCGACATCTTGTAGCCATGTCGGCTGGTGTAGAAGACCGGGGAGTAGAAAGATGTTGTCTTGCCGGAGACGGCATCCTGACGACGGCGATTGTACTCACTGATACGCCACAGCAGGACACCGTCAAAGGAGGCGGCCTCCAGAGCCTGAATGCGTAGTTCCTGTTCAGCGAGGGCGATGTTCTTCAATGTCAGCATCTGATCCTGGGGAGAAGAATGGACCTTTTCATGTTTAAACATTTCCACAAATCTTAATCCATTTGCAAATTTTCCAAAACAATTACCCTTAACACACCTGAATCCATCAAAATCCACACCCCTGTTTCGGGGGATTTTGGCGGATTCAGGATACCTCCATATTGCACAAACTGGGGGATTTTGATGGATTCAGGATTGTAAGCCTAGCGGAACTGCAGGACTTTGATGGATTCAGGATACCTCTATATTGAGCTGTTGGGGGATTTTGGCGGATTCAGGATCTCAACCGTTTTACTCCCACCTCACTGGTGGATTCTGATGGACTCATAGTCCACCAACATTTTCTTGCATGGCAAAATTGATGGACTTTGGTGGATTCAGGATACTTTCTAGTAAAAGAGCCCAAGGGGTTAAAGTTAAGGGCGAGTCCAAGAATTTGTGTATGTTACATCCCATACATAACAAAAGTTTAAACCAGAGCTGGATTTCAGCGTTTTATATTCTACTGTTTGGCATCTGCAAGGAGAACACCCATAAGACTATTACATGCATTAGTCTTTGCGATGATTATGTAATTAACGAAAACATGGCGTTACGCACAAAAAGGGGACCTTTTCTTGGACTTACCCTTTAAACAAAACTTGAATCATAAAAAAGGACCTACATCTACCTTCACACATTCTTCCTTTTGAGGTAAGCATTCATGGCAAAAATACTTAACATTTTCAAGTCTCTTTAATTTTACAAATCCTCAGAAGTACCTCAGTACTTAATTACATTTTGGGTACACACAGTTGAGATTTTACTTTTTTAGTGACGGCCCGCTATTTATCACGTCAATTATTGTTGATTTTTAATGTCACTCACGACGGTCTGCTGATACACAACAGTCAAACGGTTCTCAAAATATTTGCTAAATGTTCAACAAAATTAAACACAAAGTCACATCCTTACCTGGGACTGAAGTCTCTTCTCCTGCCTCTCGGTGACCTCCTTCAGGTAGGTGTTCTGCTTCTCAAGGGCCATGGCCTTGGCATGCAACGCCTCCAGCTCATTACTGAGGACAGCCAGGACCTGTTGGTAGGTCTCAGTGCGTTGATCCAGGACCGCGATCATCGCATTGGTGTTTTTAATCTTCTCGGGCCATTCTCTCTCCAGCCTGGTTGCTAAGGTTTTCTCCAAGTCAACTTTCTGTTTCTTCATCTCTTTACGCAGGTTTGTGATCTCGTTCTGCAAGGCAGCGACGTCCACAGACCCATGAGCGCCGCTTTTCTTCAGTTTGGTCTCTGTTGGATCGTCAGCTTTGAAGACGAGTTGCTCTTTCAACAGCTCTGCCAGTTCTTTGAGTGTTGCCTCAGGCAAACTTGAGGCAGACCCTTTGATTTTGAGGACATCTTCTAAGCCGTTGTGCAACGGCTGCGCTCCGCCGTTTTTGTCCTTGGGCAGAGGACTTGAGCCGATAGCCTCAACGATCATCCGGTTGTGCTCCATCGCGTTCTTGTTCATGTGGTCCTCCAAGCCGCTTGCGAGGACCTGAACAAATCAACAACAGCAACAGAGACAGACGGAGAAAAGAAAATTGTCAGAACAAAGACACATTTATAAAGATTCGAAAATTAATGTTGTCTGTACAAAACTAAAATTAACTAAGTATAGATTGTTTGCACTGGAGCCATGTTTGAGGCGAGTGCGTGAGTAAACTCTTGTGCATTCATTGTTAATGAATGAACAAAGCACATGTCAAAGATTAAGGCAATGAATCAACTGACACCGCTGCATTGTCACTCGATATTTCCAAACAGTTCCAAGATCGAACATACGACAATGACAAAAAATTGTAACAAATGAAACTTAAAAACTTCATTGTCTTGTTCACCAGCAAAAAGTTCCTGATGTCTTGGTTGACATTTTACATGTTTTAGGTCGCATATGCACATACATGTAAATTTCTAAGCTTGATTTTGTTCAATGCATTTCAATAAACTCATAACATTAATAATGAAAGACCTAAGAGTACATACAGTCATTTTGCTGCCATGAAAATGTCAGAACCAAGCTCATGGCCAGACAAAAAAAGAATTCTATTATGGCCTCCACGTCATCTGAAGAAATGGCAGCTAAGTGTGCTCATGTACATACATCATCCTCAGTGTCACTGCTGCTGCTGTAAAATGGTACAGCATCCACCTGATCCACACTATCATCCTTGACCACCATTTTTGTTCTATACAACATAACTGAACTCCACAAACAAGACAAACAAATGCTGCCACACTGAACTCAAACCGCCTAAATGTTTCACAGTATCCTCTTTAGACCAACATGCGTGCAGTACTGGGACTAATTTCAGCTAAAGGAATTTAGGTCATTGTGTCAAACTGTCATGTATCAGTCAACGTATGCGGGCGCTATATTTAACAATCATTCCTCCGACGAGGAAGTCGTGACGTTTGATCGTCATGTGACTTGACGTCACTTGCACTCTTCTGAACACGCATGCCTCGATCAACATGCACAGCATAATGAATATGAATTGATTCCTAATGCCAAAGGGTCAGAGTGCGCATACAATGTATAGCAACGTGCGATCTCACCAACACACAATGGCGGAAGCCGTCAATGCGTGTTTCCTAAGAGACCGCGACCAAAGGCCATGCTACAAAGGGTAAGTGAAATATATAAACATTTTTTTTTATGGTTGCTTCCTGTGCGGCAACAAACTTGACAAAGGTCCTCAATAATGCAACTACAAATCAGGAAAATTGTCTGGCCTCACTTGCAATGCATACAAAAGCACAGCACGTTTACCCCAGGCGTAAAAAAAATATCCCTGCTAAAAAGTGTGCCTAGTCCGCATTATGCAAAGGCATAGGACAGATTGCATTTTTAATCAGAATCACAAGAGAGACGAAAAACAAACCTAATTGTATTTTGTGTGGACCCATTTCAGCACGAGTTGTGTCATTCATTCAATCTTAACCCTGCCGAGCCTAAATGTTTTCATCACATGTGTAAAGTTTATGTGAAAGTGTGTTGCAACAACGCACTTCAAAACGTGTTTTTTTCCCCATTCACCATATATCTATCTATCGAAGTTGTCATGGCATTTTCAATAATTTTCATGCCATTAATTTCACCTTCTATATATACTGTTAACTTTATGATAACAATGTATGAAATTCATAGGCAGAAATCCTGTCCGATTTCAGTTCAAGAAAAAAATATGCAATTGCAGTTAGGGGAAGCCCTCTCACGTGGTCTGTACTGGCGGGAAATGAGTTGCTATTGATGGGGTCACCTTTCCCGCCGTGTGGGGTCATGTGGCAGGTGTTTTTTTTTCCACACAAGAGGGAGCTATTAATAGTTATCACAATGCCAACAGTGCAACGCAGCAGTTGCCTAGCATTCATAATAATCCTACAGTATTTACATGTACTTTAATTGTATGCATGGTCAGAGTTCATAGTCCATGAAGCATTCACAATCTATTCACAATCTATCAATTGTAAATACAATGTATTTACAATTGAGCAACCTTAAGAGCATGGGAAAACACTTCACATGTACAGAGTGTAGGGTTCATGTATTTTAAACACAATTTTCAGTGCTACATCCTGGTATGTTCCGTATCAAATAATCCTCTGTCTGGCAATTCCAGCTACGCCATCACAGCAGTTACAAACTCACAATCAATCAAGTGACCGTTTGTTTTTTTTAGCAGAGAATTTTTTTGTTAGAATTGACTAATTGAAAATTGAATTTTTCCAAAGATCTAAAAAAATAGTCCAGGCAATGAAGACACTCTACGCCCAGTGATGAGGAATATTTCATTTGCGTTACATTAAATAAAGAAAGTGTGGCATGCAGAAATATATACCAGTGTGTCAACATGACAACATTTTTAAGTCATGTCACAGTGCACTGCACAGGGTTTTACCGGTAATTTCAAGGGGAGTTTTCCTTCTGAAATGCCAACAAATAGAAGACAAGTCATGTGTGAAATGAAAACAAAATTGAGTTTTCATATTTACATATGTACACCTACAGAAAATTCCATTATTAATACAGGTGCACACAGACGCCATTTGCTTGCCATATGGTAATATTAAAATGACTTTAGTATAATTGTGATAGAAACATCTGGTACGTCAACGTACACGTATTTTATCAATTCCTGCATTGCGCAAGTCTCTGTTAAAAAAAGCAAGTCAAAGTACATGTAATATTTGCCTTTATAATGCTGACGTGGTGGTTATCTAGAAAAAAACACGTTCTACTGGAAGTTATATGAAAATCAGAAATTGTAAACCACAAGAGACTTTTCACTGGGTTTATTTTGTGGGCTTAAGGAAGGTTTTATGGAATTCCATTGCATTCAAAGAAAAAACCCCTAAGTCATGGCTTCGAATTCCATACTTTGTATTGCCTTTTTTCTATTCATTTTTGATCAAGCTCCACACAATGATGGCTTTTGTGCCAAATTTACAAAAAATTGAATTTCATGGACTGTTGACTATATTTGTGCATGACATTTTTTTTTCAGATGAAAATACAAAAAGCAGTGCAGGATTATATTTTGCTTGCATGAAACCCCCAAAAGCCCGGTTCTGTAAACACGGGCTTGTGAAGCGCACATAAGTTTTGCATCTCCTCTTTCTTGCTTGGATGAACATTTGACTGAAGCTTGTTTTGTCTCTCGTGTGTCAGAAGCTTCGTACAACCCTAATTCTTAAGGGGGGGGGGGCCTTAAATCTGTCAACATATACACATACTGAAATTAATATTCTTGTGGATACATTTTGTTCTCGTGTAGTAAAGTTTTCGTGTTTGAAAGTGAAGTTTCAAAATGTTCTTGTTTTAACCAGAGTTAATTTCCCTGGCTGAAATTCGGACTTAATATCCCTTTTCTAAAACTCTTCCATTTGCGACAGATCAACCCACCTTGGGTATTCCTAGTTTTCAGATAGATGTGCAAATAACACACACAACTTTAAACAAAAATGAAATGAAAAATAAATAAATACAAAACACACATAACATATTTTAACAACCCACATACCTTTGCGGTGCAGCCGAGCGGTTGGAAAATACATTTTGCTTTTCTCTTAATGCAGTCCCCCGTGTCAGGATTTAAATGCTTCTCCATCTGTTAAAAAAAGAGAAAAAATTAACTAAAAACTTACTTAGCCCTGGTCCTTTAACTACAAGTGTAAACCAACTTTTAAAGCTTGTTATTTCACTAAAAAACTGCAAAAAATACAAAAAAAAACAAAACAGAACACGTTTTTCAGACTGAATTTGAGTTTCAAATTTTACCAAAAAAAAAAGAGTTTCCAAGCAAACTAAAAATCAAAACTTTTTCAAGCAAAAAGAAATCACCCTTTAATTTTCAAGGTGATGATTCCTTTCATTGGCTTGTGGAATCGGTTGGTCAATTTTTATAATGCTGTCATATTTCAAGCAAATCCTAAATCAAAATTTCAACCCCCAAAAAAAGCACCAAAAAAAAGCATCATCCGTAAATTCGTTAAGGTCAATGTTTCCTTTCACTTGGCCCATAGGTATTTGTTGTTTTCTAGGTTCCTGTTTGCACAAATGCTGGTGACATTTGTTCCAAATTTGTACACGGACTTTGAACTTCATGCCCTTGTGTTTGAGAGGTCAAAATCTTACAATGAATGTTTATTTACAAAGAAGTGAAATCGGTCAGGCATAAAAAAAGTGGGCGAGGCCGGAGACGATGTGGATCTCACGTGGTTATTGTTCTGGGGCCAGTGGGTGTTCGTGCACATTGTGTGTGTGTGTGTGTGTACTTGCAAAAGCATGTATTGTATAAAGCCCGACTTAATCGAAAATCTTCACACTAGAGGCACAGCCTCATTCGTTGAGAGGTCTACTGGTCTGGGAGTGCAGTCATGCCCAGAAGCTATGTAAGTGCATTACTTTTGCTGTTTTCTTTAGTTTAGTAGGTCTTCACTTTTTTTTTAAAACAATGAAAGTTGCATGTCTGTGAAAAATTAAAACCTTAAACTCAGTTGATTTTGTTTGTTTTTAATGTTTGTTCCTCTTTTTTTTTGGGTGCTAACCAAACTCTTTAGTGCAGTACCTCAATCTGTTAAAAATGCCTTGATTGATTTGAAAATGTTTGTAACAAAATGAACAGGGGATACCTTTAGTGTTTCGAATCTTGACTAATCAGCAAAGGATATTGCTCATTAACATATGTATGGATGCATCTGCGATATCACGCATGCACTCTTAGTCATATCCTTCAAATGATGGTCATGCAAATTTCAGGGAGTGTTCGGGGGAGATCGAATGATTACCTGCGATCGTGCCACACGTTTCCCACAATTACATGTCACAGGGCCATCGGGGCATTCGGTTGTATGTTTCTGTACAGGAAAAAAAAACGGATCGGGTTAGAATTAAACATTGTATTATTTTGTCGTAGATGCTTTTTCCCCTAAAATTACAATGTAACAGCAAAGTGTTTCGACAAACATTTATATACAAAATACAAAAGCTATACTTGTATAATGACATACAAATGCCAAATATACAATGCAGTACGTTTCAGTTTTGAAATTTGTAGGCGCTGAAAGGGGAATCTCAACAAGGAAATGTATGAAATTTGTTTATGTATGTCCGACATCATTCCAAAAGCAACTGACGACGATCACTGCATGCTTAACTTAACAGAGGGAAAACGCTTGTCTGCAAAATAAAAATCACATGGTTGCACATGTACAATGTACATGTACATTGTTATTCGAATGCCATAAAATGAGGAAATAAAACAGCACTGTCATGTTTGTTTTTTAAGTTGCCTTTATATTCGTAAAGTAGATTTTGATTCTGATAATGCCCATCCGTTAATTAAAACAATATTTTAAGGAAGAAACAAATTTGATACTGTTGTAGAAATAAGTTGAAAACAACAGTTGTTAGAAATAAACCTTGTTTTTAACTACAGATAATAAGCTAGAAAAAATATCGCGTTTCATTTGTGGCATTTGGAGTTAAACTTTCGTATTCTAATTTTTCATTTTCTAATTCAGTGGAATTTCCCAACTACTGACTAGAAAACTTGTTTTCGTTTTACCTTGGATTCCTTGTAAGGCAATTGTTTTTTACAAAATCTGCACTCGATGACTCTCATGGGGCATTCCTTCTCCAGGTGGTGAGACAGGTCGCCTCGTTTTAAAGTTTTTCCGCATCCTGACTTCAAGCATTTGATTCTTTCAAACGGACAGGATGCTTCATGCTCCTGGGAAAAATAAAATGGATAAATTTAATGAAGAACACTGATTGAAAAGCCAGTTATGCACAAACTTCTTGTGCATGTTTGTGTATCAATGTGAAAAAAATGTTTTAAGTTTGAGGATTAAATCCGAATTTCATTCAAATTAAACTGGAATTGGTTTAAAAAAAAATTTGAAAATAGTTTTTTCTCTTTAAATTTACGAGGATAAACGAAATAAATTTGCATCAAAGTGTAGTGTAGTAAAGACAAACAAACAACCCAACAAATAAACAAACAAATGGACAATAGACAAATAAAAACAAACCCAAAAAACCAAACTTAATCTTACCTGACTGTATTCCTGTAACTTTCCCGTCCAGCCACAGCCTTCATTTAAGCATTTAACAGGAGAATTTCTTATCTCTTTTCGAGCCACAAAATCAGGGTATACCTGCAAAAAAAATATATCAAACAAAAAAAGTCAACAAAAATTCGTACTCATTTGTTAGGCAAGTATCACTCATGATGTAGATTGATTGTTGAAATGATAATGTCGTTACAAATTTTGGTAGTATTCTAAATGGACATTGTGAATTGTGTAGACTTCAGAAAGCACAGAGCATCCAACAAAATCATTGTGACACATTTTTGGCATCACTTTCTCCAATTTCTTAAACATCCTGAAATCTTACCATGTTTGACGTTCTTGGGAATTTTGCTAGAATACATGTTTGTAAAGTACCTTTTTGCTGGATGAAATTTTCACGATAATGTTGCCGTGGCTAGTGAACAGTAATCAGCATCTTTTGATCATCTTTTAGCCATTTTGCATATACAGCGGCTTCATCTAAAATGTCTAAGGCAGTTTAGCAAGGAAGGTTGAGCCATTGCCATGAATTGGAAAACTGCCAAACGCCTTAACGCTTTCCTTTCAATATTCTGATTTACACTCGAGACGATGACGCACATTCAGTCACCATGAGAGATTGCCATCTCCAAGAACTGCTTTTACATGGGCTCCATGCAGCGACAGTAATTTTATGCTGAATGCTGAATGTGTACAAGACGCATCTTCACATGAGCGTCTGTGCACTCCACTTGTGCACATAGTGCACTGATCATGTAACACCGACATGTATGCAGCAAAGTACTGAAACGTGTGAATTTGAAAAAGGTTACATAACTTGACATTTATCGTGCTACTGTGATGACCGACATGTTTTCATTTGTTTGCGTTGATGGATTTCTATCCATTAACCTTTTCAATGGAATTCGAGAAATTAAGGAGTGACACCCAAGTTAAGCAACAAGAAAATTATTACAGTTTGCGCGATAGCATGTTCTTTAAATACAGTCATAATGAGAGGGTATTTAAACATGTGTACATGTACATAAACAAATACCATACCAACCTCATCTATGATCCCTTCTGAGGAATCTTCTGCACAGGCAGGACATCTTTTCTCTGATTCGCTGCAACAATATAAAAAAGTACAAGGATAAGTAGATTGAGAAACCCCAAAAGTAAAGCATTTTATAAATTAAAAACTAAAATAGAAAAGCTTTCCACTTAAAATGGTGGGTAGACAATAACAAACAATGTTGACATCTAAATACTCATTAAATGTTCACTTCAATAAACACATTTTTAGGCTGAGGTACACACTACACAATTGGTCCACCCAATAACTTGGGCGCTAGAACTTCCATTTTCGAATTTTCACTTTGGTCGGTCCTGCTATAGTACGAGTACGACCGACCAAAGTTAAAATTTAAAAAAAGGAGATGTAGTGCCCCAGTTAGTACTGAACAGTGTCTTCCTGAAATGACATCATAGCCACAATGCCCTCAGTTGTCTGGAAAAGCATGGCCAATTTTAAAGGTGTAAAGAATTGCACTTTTCAACAAAAAAAGGATGTCAAATAGTTTCCATACATTTACGTGCAGTAGCAAGTTGCAAAAAATGTGTTCCTAAGAAAAATTCATCGCCTGGACTCTTTAAGAGGGGTTACTGTAAGTAGGAATGGGTGCATGGGCATGTTTTAAACATTCTAGTATTTCAGGGAACGTGAGTATATGGAGGTTAACATTGGTCCTTTATAAGATGATTTGGGACTTATACCCTTACTTTTTGATTTTCTCCTTGATGCAGCTTTCGCAGTATCGGTGACCACAAGGACTCTGCACTGCGTCCCGAAACACCATCAGACAAATGCAACACAGAAATCTTTCTGCAATCGATGGCTCCCGGAAAATTTCCTTCGGAAAGCCTGCCATCCTGGATAACACTACCAGTCTAGGCAGTTACGTTGAACAGTTAACAGTCAGCAGGCAGCTCAAGATTTTGTCAACTAATCTCGGCGATATAACTCAATAGAATAGTTGATCGTTTTTTAAAGATGTATTCAAACTTGACTTCTCTTTTGTACCGTGATGACATACATTTGATGAAAGATTGTAAAGACTTGTATATCATAAGTTCAGTGGATCCTGTCCCCCTTCAGCCCTGAAATAAATCCAAAAACAAAAAGAAAAAAAATGTTGCCATTTCTAAAAAGTTTTTGATACATTTCAAATACAGTTCAAATTCTTGTTAGAAATTAAAGGGAAGATACAACATTTGCAAACATCAAAAAACGAAATGATCAAATTATCACGAAATATCTTACTGGATTGTTAGGGAATGACAGTCTAAATCATCCTTTAAAATCGTGGCTCCTGGCGTGCTGACATTTTCAAGAAAAACTGTATTTTTCCAACGCTGGTCGGCCGACCAGCGTTGGAGAAAATTGGCTTTTTTTCATAAACTGTTCCTAAGTTTTCGTATTTAGTTATTCTGACTTTGTTTTGCAATTGATTACACACCTGTGAAGGGGTACAAGCCTGCTAGACTGATTCTCTGAGCATTCAAATCCCCAAGTGTATTAATTGCTCCGTTTCATTTTAAGTGGGGTCAGGGAACCAGACTGCAAGAACATGATAGGTTTTTTTGGTTTTCCCAGCATCTTCAAGCCCAAAATGTGCAACAAGTCACTTTAACAATATTTTCTATAACATACTAATCCCCCAAATCCATTTATTTCTGAATATTACAAAAGCAAATGTTGTACATTCCCTTTAAGTGTACCGTACACGATGTCCATTATACAATATACAAATATTGAGTGGCTCAGAGTGGAATGGGAGGAATATAATAATTATCACTCGGTAAAATCTGGACTTTGCCATTGCACTCGATTCTACCGAGCGATAAAATTCCTCCCATTTCACAATTTAATGACACTCAATATTTGTTTTATATAACGGACATATAGATGCTTGTCATTTTTCAAAATACATTTTAACTGATTTAAATTCATTCACTACACCACAAGATAAAGCATTCAATAACTGTTTTATAACACGTCACCCGCAGATTCTGCTTGGTTTTAATATTTTAAAAATTTTTCAAATCTAAATACAGTTAAAATGAACTTCTATTTCAAATACTAAATTGGTGGAAAATGTTATTTCTCTCTTCCAACCCAATCCTTCATGAAATGTTCGAACCCAACCCTGTCGCTACTGGTTCTTGAAACAATACACGCTAGTACGTGGAACGCTCAACGCGCACACTGGCATGCATTTCCACACAAATACCGCGCCATGGAACAAGGATGATCTTAACTGTTGAATAGTAAATCCCATTCACTATGGGCAAATGGGACTTTTTGAGCCGCGGCGTATGGAGCAATAATGAAATTCACATGATGTGAGTTCCACCAATCGAATGACAATCTGTATGTCAGTTATAACTTCCCATGAACAGTACACTGTACTGTTGCCCGACATGGATTTTAACAACTTTCAGTGCTCAATTGACATGAACAATCAAGCTAAATCATCCCCTTAGCCCTACATGTATCCAATGTCCATAAAGTTGGAAGACAGAGAAAAATTTGTCATCAAAACTGCTCACCATACAGTCTTCATAGTTTACTGACCCAGACATACCCTTTAAAATGCAAACTAAGGGGTGGTGCTTGGGCTTTGGGAGGGGCTGGGGGTGCACGGGTTGGGATGGGGGTTACACCCTCATTTGTTTTCGTTGGCAAACTTGTGTGTTTGTCGGCATGGTATGCGTTTGGATGGTGTCTATCCCGTACTCCCTCCCCCAAACTTTTTGATTATGTGGCAGTCAGGTGTTTAGAAAAAAAGGTTGCTTGCTACACAGTGGTCTGTCGCCAGTGTGGGTTAATTTGTCGCCCAGAACCATAGTGAACCCCACAGTTCATTCAAACTGGTCTGGAGAGTTGCAATATGACATAAAAAAATTAAATTTGTTTTTAAAAAGTTGTGTGTGCATAATTGACTGGTACTCTGTGGACAGATCAATCATTGTTGACATGCATGATCATGAATATATATGGGGAAATCCCATAGATGAGAAAATGCATAAGAAAATGATGAGAAAATTCATGCGGGCAGCATCTACATGTATTTTCTCATCAGGGATTTCCCCATTATTATTTTCTTACACATATATTCCCACACAGCGACAATCCGTGTCATTATTGATCAATAATTTTTTTTCGTATGGTGTCCTTCATGTAGTTTCTCATCAGGGTTTTCCCCATATGTCCAGCTCACACATAATATTCCCTCACAGCGACAATGCACATCATATGGATCAATAGTTATTTCTGTGTGGTGTATTTGCACAGCTTGCGCAATAGGTTTGTTTGTATTGTTGGCATAGGTGCATACCAATGTTATCCTATACCGATGTTCCCTAACCCTAATCCTAAGGACTTCGGGGAACATAGGTAGTTTGGAACATCGGGTAGACCCTGTTTGCATGACCTTGGTGGTAGGAACACAAAGTACAATTTATGGGGAAAAGGATGTTAAGTTACTTGCAGCTCAATGTGCATTTTTTTGCAGTATTAAATTAACTATTTAATTATAATCCCCGGCCTGGATGGGCCGCCCCCCCCCCCCTTTGTTTCCCCTTGATGCTTCGAGCGGGTGTGAAAATGGAAGCAGGCGAAGTCCAGTAACTGGTTTACCTTTGTACCTTGCCTTAGTTGCCAAACAACAGAGCTCTATTGTTTGCTTTCAAAAGCATTTGATAGTAACTGATCATGACATATTGTATTTGTTGTAGGGCACTCATGGAGTTTCCCTAGAAGTGGTTCAGAAGTTTTCGTTCTGATAGAATATGTCAATATGTTTCTAATTCGACATAGGTTAGGGTTGTGGTGTGCCTTAAGCCAAAAAAAAAAAAAAATCCTCGGTCTCTGGTCAGACCAAAGTTCCGGAATTGATGCGGTGACGCGGCTTTTTTTTTTGTGCTTTTTTTTCTTTTCAAGCTTGGATTGTACAGACAAGGTGGGGTACTATTTTGCTTTTTATGTTTTCATGAGGAAAAACTTGCACGAAGAGAGTAACAAATAAATAGCCTTTTTATTAAAACGAAACTACACTGGAATTGGCGCCGCGTGAAGTATGACTAGTTTCAATGAAAGCCCCTCCCACTCCTATTTTTAGGTTGGATATGTGTGTGAACCTTGCTATTTGTTAATGTCGACTTGTCAAGTACATAATCAGTGAAATTTTGATGAAACGAAAAACCTTCAGGGGAAGGTATGAACATTCGCCCCTATTGAAAGATCGAATGAAAAAAATCCTGGCAAGCATTTCAACTTTGCCACCATTGTCATGGCAGACGTTATTGCTTTCGGGTCAAAACTTCCATCGTGGCGGAAATATCATAGACATGTCATGATTTAAGATGCCTTGAGGGAAATATCGATTCTGCACGGCCTGAAGATTTATATAGAAAATACCTCCTCTTGATATTTTACAGTGTTTGTGCTAAATGTTCGAAGTGCCGCGCTGAGCCGCGGCAAAACTAGAAACGAACAAAACGAAGGAAATATTTGTAGAGAAAGCATAATGTATCTAGCGTAGCGGCACAATTTCATCGTCGTGAACACTGCTGGCTGGAACACATTTTCGCCCAGGAGTAGGGAACGCTGAAGCATATTCAAGCACCCCAATCCAAAAAGTTGGGGGTGCTGCTGCACCCACAGCATCCCTGTTCCCGCGGGCTTGACAAATATCCCAGCTTTTAAGTGTGTCTATAAATCTATCTCATTGAATGGTTATCGTTGATTTTATGTAATTAGACTAGTTATCTGTAATATACTACACAATTCCCATGCTGGCCCGTGTCTTGTCGCTTGCCTGTCCTTGTTCGTATTATTTGTATTTTGTATTGTTTGTGAACAATATGGAAATAAAGCTTCAGAACTGAACTGAACATAACAAGCATGAGCGGATATAGGGGCCGCACTGTGCCACTTTTTTCCCATTACATGTATTTCCTCCTTGCGAGGACTTCTCAGTCTGAGTCCATGCATGCTCACTACTGTCTGGACAATTTTGTGATATCATAATTAAGGGGAACTACAAAATGTGTAGAGCAACTTCTAGTTTAGTAAAAAAATAGGTGATCATGGTAGGATTGTGCCTTTGATGATACAATTACAAGCATGGCATTCATTTGGCCAATGTTTATGCACATCACTAAATCATTAGAAAGATATTTAGCCACAGGTCCATCGCAGGTTTGTCCTTTGAAAAAATAGGCCTATAGTATAAAGTATAAACATGATATAAAAGGTATTAAAACTAGGTAGAATAATAATACTAAAGGCAATGGCAGCTATTTCGAAATTTTTGGAAATTACTTGTTTTTTTAAATCTACATTTTTTCACAGGACAAATCTGCGATGGACCTATGGAAAGATTTCCATAAAAGAAGTTCACTAGTTTTCCTCTGTATTGACTAACAAGCCCCCAGATAGCAATGTCATGTCATCAATTACAATTTGAGCAGTGACAAAATACAAACATTTTCTTAGAAAACACTTACTGACTTAAAATTTTTCAGTCCAATCTCATAGGGTTTGTACACAGGGTGTTGAGTGAACTTCGTATAAATCTTTCCATCGACATGATCGAATGCCATGGTGCTTATTCCCCAAAAACATGCTAAATATTTCCCCGGCCCTATCTGCCCCATCTGGATTACACTCGAACTGTTTGTCACAACATGGAGGAAGGAATAATTCTCTCTTTTTAACATCCATGGTACGGGTCTACTACTACAAGTACGACTGGTACGACTATGTGAGAGAGCTCCACGTGTGTATTTATGTAGGACATACTGCGCCATCTCTCCGACGTGTCCGGTCCGATCATTGAGCTACTCCGGCTCCATGGTCCGATCACATGACGGTACAACAATGTTAGCCCGACTGCATTGGCCGTTCCCTACAAGTACTGTACTATTTCGCAACATCTGTACTGTAGTACCATGAGTACGGTCAGATCATGGAGGTAGGAAACAGTCGGGCTACAACATTGTCAATATAAATTGGAGAAGCACGACTAGCTGGACAACTTACAGCCTCACGACAACTTACCCTCCTTTTCTCCGCGTACATTTGCAGCGTAAGGTTCATGGGATGGGCTCATTCGAGGAGACAAACGTTTTATTATAATTTTGTTAAATTAAACTGCACACTTTTTTCACCATTTCTTGTCTTGTCGGGCGGCGTAGCCTAGTCGACCATTGCTACCCCACTGGTACTACGTTGTTCCAGTCGCAATTAATTCGCGATCGCTGCGCGTACGTACGTTAAGCGTTACACACATTGGCCTTCTTTATGACGTCACCACTGTGTAAAGCTGTTAAAAATGTTTCTCCATGGAGGAAGGTACGGTGGCTCATATTCGCCAATTTGCTGAGCAAGTCCCTTTTCCTTATGGCGTTATATCGCCGTACTATTGCGTTATATCGCCGTATTATTGCGTTATAACGCCGTACTATTGCGTTATAACGCCGTACTATTGCGTTATAACGCCGTAATTTATTGCGTTATAACGCCGTATTTTATTGCGTTATATCGCCGTATTTTATTGCGTTATATCGCCGTACTATGGCGATATATCGCTATACTACTGCGTTATATATCCCCGTACTATGGCGTTATATCGCCGTAGTGTTGCGTTATATCGCCGTATTTAATTGCGTTATAACGCCGTATTTGTTTGACACCGACCCTGATCACAGAATGGCCGGTCTTAAATTTCGCTCAATCAGACGAAGGCCCATTGGCGGTATGCGGCAAATTTTAACAAGATCAAACCAACTAGCATTAGCTTGGAACTTGTAGATTGTGGAAAAAAAATAAGAGTGATTAGATCAGACTAATTAACTTCAAAGATGCGCAAAAAGCACAGGGGGCATGGCCTTTACCCTCACCTTTTTTCGCTCATACCCTTGCGACACAACGGTAGAGGAAAACATTAAAAAAAAAAACAGCTTGTATTGGTGCCTTGGCACTTGTGAAATATGAAATTATGAATAAAGAGTGATTTTAGGTCCGAATAAATAACTTAAGAGCGGCGCAAAATACGGAGGGGGAGGAAGCGCAACCCGCTCCATGTTCATTTTTTCCTTATATCGTCGCAAAGCACTTTTTAAATCCTGCCAAGTTTCTCTGACAGTTGTTTGGATGTCCTGTGGTTATTTTGACACCACGTTATGTAAATAGGGCATACTCTCGTAGCAAATTGTCCATTTACCAAAACAGGTCGATTTAAATGTTAACTTTTCCCATCACATTGACCATGTTTAATTTACATGAGAGTGCGCATGAGATCGAGAGTGCTGACTTTTTAATAACCATGACAACAAATCATTTTAACAGGTTGAATTGAAACTTCACACATGTACTACAGATATTTGGGTTTCCATTCAAATAATTATAGGTGTGGGAGGAGCATATCAGGCATCTGGTACCCTGGGATGGGTCAATTAACTTATCACTATGTGACCGTCAGAAATTATGCACTCGAGACAAGCATACTCTGACTGGTGTGTTCTTTAATATGGTGTCTGCATATAAAAACCCCTAGCCTAGCTTCTTGCAAACTTCAATGGGAGGAATACATAAAACTCTGATCTTCGGTCAATTATGGAAATAATAGCTGAGCGGTCCACAGAGCTGTTCACTGTCCAGGCTCTATGGTGGGAATGAGGGAATCAGAACTAGTGGACAAGTGGGGGGTCCTAAGGAATGTTGGCTTGGCTGGGGGCTCTAGAGGAATACATAATACAATCAAGCGAGGGCGCTAGGCAAGAGGACGTATGAAATGGCATGTCACAACTATTTATCATTTATATTCTTCAAAACGCCAGCTTTTCGTGAAGTGCAAAGGATGGCTATTGCAACTTTTATTATTCTACTTTAATTCAGACCCGAAAGGAAAACAAAGAGAAAAAAAGGAAAGAAAAAGAGGCACGATGTAATATTGCTTTAAATTTAATGGGTTTGGGGGGATGACCGTGTCCCCTCTAAAAAATGAATAGAGAATAAACGGTTGAGAAATATGCTTTGCCCCCCCCCTTAAAAAAAATCAATCCGTAATAACGAATTAATAATCCGTAATAACGAATTAAATACTCCGTAATAACGAATTAATAATCCGTAATAACGAATTAATAATCCGTAATAACGAATTAATAATCCGTAATAACGAATTAATAATCCGTAATAACGAATTAAATAACCTGTAACATATATACATAGTGGCGCTAATGGGCTTTCGTAGTGTTGCATTACAAAATGGTGACGTCACTGTTGATTTTTGGCGTTAAGAGCACGGCGATATAACGCCATAGTACGGCGATATAACGCCATAGTACGGCGATATAACGCCATAGTACGGCGATATAACGCCATAAGAAAAAGGACATGCGCAACAAATTGGCGAATACGAGCCACCGTAGGAAGGACACGTTTGTGTTGCTTGCCTCCATGGTTTCTCCGAGCTCCATGGAGGAATAAGAACACATTCCTCCATGGTTTCTCCATGGTCCATAAAATGGATATTACTTTGTACTTCCGAACCGAATGAGGGGGAAACAAGTCGCAATAAATCCCAACATGTGATGGCAAAGGGTACGGTTGCATTATAGTTTTGATTTAGTTTTTTAGAGCACATTATAATTCAACAACCTTTCTGTCCAAAGAATAATCGCTAAACCTTTAATAAATTTCAGAGGGCGCATGCAAAGCGTTTATTACCTGTGCATAATTTATTATAACGAAATAATAATAAACATCATGACGTAATAAAATATGTAGTTTTTTTTCCAACAGTCATCAATCTGTTTTTGTATTCCTCAGTTGTCCAATTCCAAAGTAGTGTTCACACGCCAATAATTATTTTCTACTGAATATTATTATTATAACGCAATGGTTGCCGTATTTTTGGAAAAAAGAGGGATTGAAAAAAGATCCACTTTGGATGAAACTACGGAAAAAAGGGGTAAAGTTTTCGTCCCTTCCGGACCCTATCCACTTTTCTAGAGACCGATAAAACGGTACATCATGGGTACGTACATGTACGTGTAGACTATCCGATCGTAATGTCCCATCCCCGTACATGTAGTAGGGTTTTTAGCCGGATTCCCCTCGGCTTATCATTAATTGAGGAAGTACGTACGCCCAAACCAGATTGGGCCGATGGTGGCGCGCACTGTGTGGCTTCGTACCACTGATCTCTATATAAAGACTGCAGTACTGGATAGCGAATACGCATACAACATGCACACAGTAGACTTTGCATATTGACCAATTCGCCCCCGGTCTCACGAAGATAGCCGCGTATAATACAAACGTTCTACGCGTAAATACGCGCGCGTTGTATCAACAGTTGACGCGCATTTTGGTCACGTACACATATTATGATGTTCTAAAAGGGACACATTTCCGTAGTGATTATTATTTCAAAAACGCCGAAAAAGTGATTTGCGGCATTATAAAAGTAACTACGATGTTAGACAAATTGTATTAAAACTTGGTCAGTTAGTCAGTGGTGGCCAAAATATAAGTCAAGTGGACTGCGACGTTACAAAAGAAATCATACTGGCTATAAAGACGGCAACTTGTCCTTTGCAGATCACCAGCCGGTCTCACCAATACGGCGTCAAATTCGTTCATTGTTCAGCTCGCTATTATACAAATATTGAATGCTTCGAGTGGTGTAGTAAAACTAGCCTCCCGAGGTGATCCATGGACATTCTATTTTCCCGAGGCGAAGCCGAGGGAAAATAGAATGATCCATGGATCACCGAGGGAGGCTAGTTTTACTTCACCACGAGATAAAGCATTCAATATTTGTTTTATAACACTTCACCCACAGATTCTGTTTGATTTTAATATTTTAAATTATTTAAATCTGAACACAGCTGAAATAAACTTCAATTTCAATACAAAATTGGTGGAAAATGTATTTCTCTCTTAAAAACTACCCCTTTACGAAATGTTTGAACCCAAGTCTGCGGCGCGCTCTCTTTGGAATAATACGCGCTACGCACAACGCGCAATGCGCACACCAGCATGCATTTGCACACAAATACCGCGCCGTGGAAATAGTACTTTGGTTGCTATGCGCATAGTACTTTGGTTTCTATGCGCATAGTACTTTTGGCCGTGCACAGAAAGATAGCAAAATTAGAAAGTAACATGTGACTCGCTCTCGGCCAATCAAGACACAGAATCTGTGGGTGAGGTGTTATAATACTTTTTATTAGCTATCCAGTCTTTATATAGAGATCAGTGCTTCGTACATGTACCTATAGTAGTGTGATCAATGAAGGCCGTACTATGGTCCATACTAGGATCTGGTGATAGATGGCCCCGGGTGTGTTTACCGCGTGGCCAGGACAATATAAAACATAAAAATGTGTGACTCCAGGTAAGGATAATTATAGCTCCATGGTAGTACCATGGAGTGTGTCACGAATTGAAAGGACTGACCCTGTTGTTGATGCCCGAGGCTACATCATGTGCATTGCGTGGTATTCCGATTTTCCACAAAGAAAGGCTAAATTTTAGTCCATTGATGAGTTATCGTTCAAACGTGAAATATATACGAAGCCGCAGAAGCCTACCTTGAATCATGGAGGAAGGATTTAACTTGCTGTTCTGTTCAGAACGCGACGGGGAAACACCTATGGCATTTCGACAGCCATGCTTGCTATTAATAGAACTGAGGGTGCGCAAAAGGAAAGGATGGTACACAGCTATAGCTATAGAATAAAAAGACCGGCAGATCGCCGGGCCGGCAGCGCGTCCACACCATACCACTGGGGCGGATTGCAACAAACGCAGTCTTAGTCGGCTGGCTAAACCAGTCCAATTTTAGCCGGCTATTGTTCTTAGACGGTCTTGGTTAAGACACCAAACTTGGCCCATGGAGAGACTGCACATGTTTTTTTTTTAGGTTTGTGTGGTTCATATCATGCGAAATCAAATGTCAATTCCGAAATTTTATGTTGAGAAAATTGTATTTGCAGTACAACCATGGGCGTCGCCAGAATTTTTTTCTAGAGGGAGGCAAAAAAAAATTTTGCCAAAAAATGCTTGTATTTCTCAACACATTCTCGACTTATCAGTTTTAGAGGGGGGCAGGGACATTTTGCCCCCCCCCCCAACTCATTAAATTTACACCACTTTGTCTTCGCGCCTCTTTTTCTTTCTTTTTTTCCTTCTTTTTTTCTTCCTTTTTTTTTTTTTTTTTTTTTTTTTTTCCATGGGGGGGCAAGGGCCCCCTGCCCCTCGCGACGCCCATGAGTACAACTCAGTGTCATTACATTTTTCCAGAAGATCCCTTCTATCCCAGAGAATTTTCCCTCCAAGCAGTGTTCTGCTTTTTTAAGATTTAATCAGCAAACACTCATCAACTGGAAAAAAATATGTTGTGAAAGAATATAATTCAACACACCAGTGAATTCCAAAAATCGCAACTATAGACCGTTTTAAGCCAGCCCAACCCAGGCTAAGGCTGCATCCGAATCAACTGTCTAGAGCTAGGTCTAGGTCCGCGCCCATTAAAAATACGCGGGGACGCGCTGACAATAGACGTAGCCGTAGCTCTGGAAGCCCGTTTCGGACACGGCCTAACTTGCAATAACCGGTCTTAAAGCTGTCTATGCGCATTAGACAGTCTAAAAGCTCTGGCTGTCAGTCAGTCTGTAAGTTAGACCATTGCAATGACATGGTCTAAGTATTAAGACAGTCTTAAAATAGTTAGCCTGGGTTGGGCTGGCTTAAAACGGTCAGTCTTTACTAAGCCCGCTTATAGTAATGATTCACAAACAAACATTCCATGGTTACGGGCGAATACTGGAGAGACTGCACATTTTTTTTTTTAGGTTTGTGTGATTCATATCATGCGAAATCAAATGTCAATTCCGAAATTTTATGTTGAAAAAATTGTATTTGCAGTACAACTCAGTGTCATTACATTTTTCCAGAAGATCCCTTCTATCCCAGAGTATTTTCTCTTCAAGCAGTGTTCTACCTTTTTAAGATTTAATCATCAAACACTCATCAATTGGGAAAAAAATATTTTGGGAAAGAAAAATGAACACACCAGTGAATTCCAAAAATCCCTATACCGTTTTAAGCCAGCCCAACCCAGGCTAACTATTTTAAGACTGTCCTACTACTTATACTGTGTTATAGCAATGGTCTTACTTATAGACTGAGATATGAGATACATTTTGTCGAAGTTCGTTTTTATGAAATATATATTTTCTCGAAGTTCGTTTTTATGAGATACATTTTGTCGAAGTCCGTTTTTATGAGATATTTTCTCGAAGTTCGTTTTTATGAGATACATTTTGTCGAAGTTCGTTTTTATGAGATATATTTTCTCGAAGTTCGTTTTATGAGATACATTTTGTCAAAGTTCGTTTTTATGAGATATATTTTCTCGAAGTTACGGAGCCCCTAAAGGGACATCCAAAATTATTTTTTTATCTCGTGCGCACAAGATAAAAAAATCAAAAGATTGACGCGCATGATTAAAATCGACCGACTTATTTTTTTTGGGGCCTAATCCTAGCTAACGCAAATTTCCAAGGGTGCGTTTTTAAGACGCATCTTTTGAAAAACCATCTTTCGTTGATTTCTTCAAAATGACAGCATGCCAAAAAATATAAATTCCATAGGGAGTAAATGGATAGCTGCAAAATGATGGACTTTAACTTTAAGCTAAGGCGTGCATGGGGTACCCCAGAAAATTTAGCAATTCTCGCTGCTCTGAGACGGTGCGATGTAATATGCTTTAACATTATTTAACCAATTGTTTCTGGCAAAAGATGGTGGTGTACGAAGTGGCTGCCTTTTTTACGACGCGTCGTCACTTGCCAAAATAAAATAAAATAAAAGAAATAAATGGGGGGGGGGGACCCGTTGGCGCCCCGGCTCCACCGTTAACCGCTAGGGAGAAATACTTGTCAATATTAGTTGGCTGTTCTTTGCTCTACATAGAGCGGGAGCCAGGGGGGGGGGGGGGTCAGCCTAGCTGGAAAGTTAACCAATTTTCATGTATGCAGCAATGTTCCACATGCATATCAATGTAAGGAAATGGACGTCTGCCGGGCACACTGTGGTGGGTATGGTCAGGAGGGCCATGAGAAAGAGGCCCAAAAATTGAGCTAGATCAGCTCGTGAGTTAACCTGATAAAACCAATTAAAAAATGTTCGGCAGAGTCCCTGGTATCATAAATGGCCATCGCCAGACATTTTCAGTGGTGGGGTGTGCCTGCCAGACGTATATAACCGATACCCAAAAATTGAGCTAGATCAGCTCGTGAGTTAACCTGATGAAACCTACTGGAAAATGTTCAGCATAGTCCCAGGTATCATGAATGGCCACTGCCAGACTTTTTCTGTGGTGGGGTGTGCCCGCCAGACGCCCCCGGATGACCCCACCCCCAAAATTGAGCTAGATCAGCTCGTGAGTTAACCTGATGAAACCTACTGGAAAATGTTCAGCATAGTCCCAGGTATCATGAATGGCCACTGCCAAACATTTTCTGTGGTGGGGTGTGCCCGCCAGACGTCCCCGGATGACCCCACCCCCAAAATTGAGCTAGATCAGCTCGTGAGTTAACCTGATGAAACCTACTGGAAAATGTTCAGCATAGTCCCAGGTATCATGAATGGCCACTGCCAGACTTTTTCTGTGGTGGGGTGTGCCCGCCAGACGCCCCCGAATGACCCCACCCTAAATACCGAGCTTCATCAGCTCAAGAATTAACCAGATGAAACCTACTGGAAAATGTTCAGTGTGTTTAATAGGAAGAGGCGTAATCATACATGTCGCCACTACATTTTAAGTTCAATGGAATGGAGTTTGGCTGCCACCATGCATTTTTAAAGTTTTTATCAGACTTGTGTTTTCTTAAAAAGAAGTGTTTTTTTGGCTAGGAAAATAGCAAGGAAGAACCGGTTTTGTGCAAGCAAAATTCAGGGAACAATCTGTTGATACTAATAACTTGTTGGAAAGTTCCAGAGTCATTCCAAAAAAGTTGCCGCCGTGAATTAGGGTTAAAACAAGGGAGGAGGATGGGATTTGCTATCAGCATCAGCAGGGTCGTTCCTTATTCTTTTGTTTTTATGGGATGTATGATAACATTGGAGTACGAGGGGCTCTGCGAGCTGATGAATCTTTTTGAAAACATTGTATTTGCAACCAGCAAGGGAAGATTTCCGTTTATTTTAGACTTAGAAGCACTGGTATGGATACCTGTGTAAGTATATGACTAAACTGCCTAGAGCGTATTTGTCAAGGTTTTTTTTCCTTTTTTGGAAATTCAATACGCATATAGGGAGTAAAATCAGTTCCACTGCTGGGTCGCGGTGATGGGTGGGGTACAACTTGTCAACACATACCTCGCCAGCGGGCCCATTAGATTGGTGATAACCGGAGAGCGGGAGTTTCAAAAAACTCATCCGGTGTTTAGGCGACGCAGGGACTGGTTTGTGTACATGTGTTTTTTGTTTCTAGTTCACTTAGTGATTTGATTTATACCGGTGATAATATGCCGTCCAACCTGTTTTTTCTTTTTTGTGTGTCGGGGGAAACAGTGCATATTTTCTGTGCCCTTTTTACGCACTTCATCAGTCACCCTTTGTTTAATTCTTTTGTACGTATTTACTTTATTGCTAATGATGGTAAAGAATTTTTTACGCGTTTAGCTTTTCTTGTAATGATCAGACTAAGTGGATTCCTTATTTTTTTATTTTTATTTCGAAATCCATGCCTAAATGACCATTATGTTAGTTTTGTTCTTCAAGAAGTTCCAAAAGGATTTGAACGTTCTCCTCATCCAAGTTTTTTTCTTGGTTGGATGGTGGAGATGGGTTAATCCTTGATCGGACCAGGCCATCTTTTATGTTTTTCTGTCGTTTGTATGCCAGGATGGGTTGGGTCGCAAAGAGTGCACTGAGAAAATCATTATCGCTGATCAGATTCCCGTGTTTCAGAAGGGCCTGCTTAAGAGCTGGGTGTTTAATTTGTGGGTTGTAGGGTAAAACAAAGACCAGCGGGATATTCTTTTTGGTTTTTGCATGCTTTTTAGAGTTCACGCGAGTTTTGCCTTTTTGGGGAAGAAGGGCTAAATCTTCTTGGTTGTATCCGCGTTTTTGTAGTTTGTCTTTGAAGAATTCAACCTTCTCCTCAAATTCTTTTGAGTGTGTGCATATACGGTCATATCTCATTATGTCTCCCTTAATCAAACCGCCAAACACTGACTCAGGGTGGGCTGAATCTCGAGCAAGATACTGAAAGGTATCAGTTTTTTTGGTTGCTACTCGAGTATCCAGTTTCCCTTCTTTTTTTTTAAAAACCGTTCGCCTTTGTAGATGACGAGGTCGAGGAAGGTGACTTGACTGTTTGAAATCTCTGACGGTGACTTGAGCGTGGGATGAATTTGGTTTAGAGTTTGGACGAGGTCACCGGCTTGGTCTTCGTTACCGTTAAATATTATTAAGACGTCGTCCCTGTATCTCATGTAACTCACAATTGAAGGATTGTGTGGGAGAATAATTTCTTTTTCATATTTGAACAGGGTTATATCGCATATTTCTTGACTGCATTCGCTTCCCATAGCCACGCCGATTTTCTGTCTAAAGAACTTTCCATTGAATTCAAATATATTTCGATGCATGATAAGTTCCAGGAGACAGCGAGCGTGTTCTCTTGTAGGTTTGGGTATTGCGTACAGACTGTTATCGGCAACTTCAAATGCATCGCAAACTGAATCAATTGCCTCATCCTGTGGGCAATTCGTATACATGGACACAATATCCAATGTGATCAATAGGCTATCCTGCTTCAATGTCACGTTGTTTAGTTTTTCAAGCACATGCCCGGAATCGCGTGTATATGTGTTTGTTGTTTGACAATCGGAAGCAGAAAATAGTCTATGTATTTTGAAATTGATTGAGTCAGACCTCCGCAACCACTAATAATAGGCCTCCCCACAAACCGCGTTTCTTTGGGTGCTTCTTTGTGAACTTTCGGTAAGAGGTAGAGGCAAGGAGTTTTGATGTCGTGGTTGTCATGGTTGAGAAACTCAAATGTTTTTTTGGATATTACTCCATCAATGCGAAGTCTGCGTATGGCTTGAGCGACCTGTGAACGGACATCATCTGGACAGACTTGATGATACTGACGTACTATTCATTTGCATCACCAGTGTTATGAAAAACTTACTTAAACGCAGCAAGTAAATTATGTATTTATTTTGCCTAGTTCTCTGACCTAATTACCTGGATCCTCCAGTCAGTCCCCCAGCCTAATCTTGCACAGCTGGACTTCAATACCATATTTGGTAATCCTTAAGTATGCCAGTGAGAGATTTGCATATGAAAATGAAAAGAACAACTTTTAGCCAATGAGAGGGTTTGTTTTGCTTAATGTTGCTTGGCTCATTTCTAGCTGCAGCGGGGCTGTGTTCTCACAACCAATGACCAGCATACACTCCCCCATTCCCTCGCTCCATTTTTGCTTGTTTTTAATCTATCCAGAATAATTCAGAAGGATTGACAAGTTTTTGAGGGGACCATGCAGATATTACCCCACCTCAAAAAATGTCTGGCAGTGGCCATTCACGATACCTGAGACTATGCTGAACATTTTCCAGTAGGTTATATCTGGTTAACTCGCCAGCTGATCTAGCTCAATTTTGGGGGTGGGGTCATTCGGGGGCGTCTGGCGGGCACACCCCACCACTGAAAATGTCTGGCATGGCAGTGGCCATTCATGATACCTGGGACTATGCTGAACATTTTCCAGTAGGTTTCATCAGGTTAACTCACGAGCTGATCTAGCTCAATTTTGGGGGTGGGGTCATTCGGGGGCGTCTGGCGGGCACACCCCACCACAGAAAAAGTCTGGCAGTGGCCATTCATGATACCTGGGACTATGCTGAACATTTTCCAGTAGGTTTCATCAGGTTAACTCACGAGCTGATCTAGCTCAATTTTTGGGTATCGGTTATATACGTCTGGCAGGCACACCCCACCACTGAAAATGTCTGGCGATGGTTTATGATACCAGGGACTCTGCCGAACATTTTTAAATTGGTTTTATCAGGTTAACTCACGAGCTGATCTAGCTCAATTTTTGGGCCCCTTTCTCATGGCCCTCCTGACCATACCCACCACAGTGTGCCCGGCAGACGTCCATTTCCTTACATTGCTATGCATGTGGATCATTGCTGCATACATGAAAATTGGTTAACTTTCCAGCTAGGCTGACCCCCCCTGGCTCCCAGTCTAACACTGGAATGCCAGGTGTTGTGCAATACATCAACATCACGCATGATCGGTGTCAAATACGTCGATTTCGCAACAACTATGGGAATTACCCGCATGGTTGTGGTAAAGTGATGTCGCAATATTGAGCATTTGCCAAGGGGACTTATCGCACAGAAATTTCGCAATACTTTTTGTATAGGAGGGTTATTTCCTTGAATTTATTTCCATATTAAATTATCGGTTGATTCCGTAATGATGCAACACGGTCTAAATTTTCTTTTTGCAAGTCGAAATACATCGATCTTTCAAGGTAATTCGATACAAAACTGCCCACAGGATGAATGGAGGAAAGGGCAAATAATCTTTGGCAATGCAAAATTGAGTTTGCCTTTAATATCATTCACCCTTTTACCGATAATTTGCATTGACATGTAAAAAATAGACCCCATTAACGGGATCTGGGAAGAAATATTTCTCACTCAGTTACAATCCGCGCAGAAGCGGAAAAGGCCAGGGGGCCTTAAAACATAAACCCGTTGAAAGTTCGCTAAATAAGTATGGTTATTTTTTACGTAATTTTTAAAAAAATGGAAGAATAAGGAATATACCCACAGTTTCTTCACGGTTGAACATCGAACGAAAGAAAAAGTCCATTTACCGACGTTTAATTACAAGAGTCAATTATTTCTTCACAAAATCAATTCATTGGATGTCACTCGGGTCTAAGGCGGGTCAGTATAAATTGTATTTTTATTTCTGTTAAAAAAGCATGGGCCCTACTGTGAAATTTGCTACGACAAAAAAATGTCAATTTGGGCAGAGCCACGGAGTATTCACCTTTAATTTTAAATGTGACAAGTTCTTGTGTGTGAAGGGCTGCATACTTGTAAACATGTCCTAAAAGTTTTGTCTGGTCTTTACTCAAGGTTTGGTTTTAAGATTATAAGCTTGTGCATGACATGTACATGTATATTAATTGGCTTTAGTTTAAACATGTTAATAAAAGTGTTTTGGGAAATGCATGGGAAATCCGTCGGCAAACTCGAGCTGAAACAGGATGTGAGCTAGGTTGACTTTTTTCCCCAAACATGAAATTATAGCCTCCTTCTGCCGTTATAATTGAACATTTCAATCATTATACTGAGCAAATTTTCTTTGAAACACAACGTTCAAAAGGACATGTTTTTTGGGTGCATGAATTTCACTGCTCGGTCTTTACGGCGTCCAAGTTCGTAATCGGATTAACTTTCTTCGCAACATGGCTGTAGAGATGTTACAACATAATCTTTGTGAAGGGGGGACATGTCTGCACAAATACATGTCAAGGCTTCGGCTTATTGTCACCATCACCATGCACGTTATTGTTCTAAGTTCTGGTTAAGTTCAAATTGTACTGCTTCACCATAAGCTGAAACCTCAATGACATCCGTTTGCAAACTTGAAACAGGACAGAGGAAGCAACCTTATATCTGTAACTACAAGGTGTTTACTATCAACCAACATCAGCGCTCAAAAACTCACATACCTACTTCCTGTGGCTTTTTTGCGGTATGTTAAAAAAAAAATCTACACCGCATTCACGAATAATTAGGCCTGTTTCAAGTTTGCCAACGGATGGTCATTGCATGCATTGTGGGCTTAGTCATGAAGCAAAACGCCGGGTCACCGCGACTTATGCCATTTCATTTCGTATTAACATTGGACAAATCAGGAAATACAAAAGTCACGTCTCATGTAGATGTACCTCAACCGCGCAGCTATACCGAACCACCATGGGCGTCGCCAGGATTTTTCTAGAGGGGGTAAACACATTTTTGCCAAAAAATCCTGTATTTCTCAACATATTCTCCATTTATCAGTTTTAAAGGGGGCAGGGACATTTTGCCCCCACCCTTAACCCATACACCACTATGACTTCGCGCCTCTTTTTCTTTTCTTTTTCCCCTCCCCCCCCCCCTTTGTTTGCTTTTTGGGGGGGGGGGGGGGGGAAGCGCCCCCTTCCCTCCCCCTCGCGATGCCCATGCGAACAACTTGTTTACGCTTTTGTCACGATCGCGGCTCGACATGGGAAATTCGCTTTTGTGGCAACAACCGTTTCCACGGGAACTTAGTGGAAGCAGCCGTTTCCAACTTCTTAGTGACGTCATTATGAAGTGGATGCAGCCGTTTCTATGAGAGTTTTATAGGGGAAGCGGCCGTCTCCATGGGAACTTAGTGGAAGAAGTCAGTGGCTCATAGCTCAACGTAAGCCGGTGTCAAATCCGACTCCTATGAAAATCGGACTTATTTTCCTTATTATTGGTTAATCCCTCGCGACAAGTCACTCGCTCATATAATCTAGCCCTATAAAAATAGGCTTTTATCATACCAGCGCATGCGTGACCAATGTGTCCATATCTCCATGGAGTCGGAATTCGTGACACTACACTGAGAATTATTTTTTCCCAAAATAAGATCCAACCATTGATCTCCATATGTGTGTATATGGAGATCAATGGATCCAACAATATCAAAATAGGGCGCTCTCTTTAGCTCTGCGTTATGCATATTCATAATGTCAAGGGCATTAGAAAATAAGTTACATTTATATATAACAATTAAACCAAGGAATAACGGTGTTGAAATCACCGACGACCAACAAAGAATTGCTCACCTCACAACAGATTAACCATTGCCACTGAACAGGGACTCAGTTTCATTGCTATTCGGAACCTTATTACATGTACATTGAAAAGACGTTTCATTGAATCACAGTGGAAGTTGTAGACCTGTTTCATACACAGAGCACTGATGAGAAGTGATTGCAATTTTTTCCCCGGCAATAAGGCCAATAACCTAGTATTAAGGCCAATAAGTTCTTTGAAAAACACATTAGACTATAGCTTCTATTTGTACGTTGTGTCTTTGTATTTTTTCCCAACTAAGAATGAACGTCAATAGGTCACCTTGGCTTCACAACTTTAAAAGGTGCGCGATTTTTGTTAAACGTGTATCAAAGAAACGCAAAATTCCTATTCCCTGTTGAATCAATATTGCAGCAATTGGAATTATATTTTTACTTTAAAATGAGACTCGTCCATTGAGTAGGTGTGGAATTAGTAAAACATGTGTTTACCTAATCGAATAAAAAAGTTTCGGTGTTTGCAGTAGCGTTCTCCATGCTCTTAATTCAACAAATTCATTTTTTTTTTTATCAATAACTTTTCAATTTGGTTGTTTTATTTCAACCAAAACCCCCTTTCCCCCTTTTTGGCAGTCTGTAACCCTCTGAAAAAAATGTTTGTTTTGGGCAAAAACAGATCCGCTTTACGAGTAGACTGGCTCCCGGTCCGTACATTATCGATGCCGATTGTGGGGCGGCAGACAACCTACCCCGCGGGGAACGAAATCATGGTCTGGCAACCAATAATTCGAAATTGTTGGCCATTTTTGTTCCCGGTCGATGTCTGTGAATTAACGATTGTATTTCTAGATACAGTCGAATACCTTTATAACAAGGTCCTTTGGGACTTTACGAATTACCTTGTTAGAACAGATACCTTGTATTAACAGTAACGGAAAACAAAGAAAACCTGGACCTAAATTTTTTTAGAAAAGGAATCCATTTATCAGGATCAAACTTGAAAACTTCACAGGGAACGTAGTTTTAACCCTTGCTGCGCTACACTCTCAAAAACACTTAAATACACGTATTTGCAAATTTTGCTTGTACAGTCAATGACCTACATAATAAGAGAGCAAGGGCGTTCAAAAGTAAAAGTTAAGGTTGATTGTACCACAGAATGACAAACATACACCACAAGAAAATGACATTATTAAATCGTACTTCCTAAGGCAAATCGGTTGAGAAAATTGGCAAATGTCTTTTGTAATAAAACTTACACTGAAGTTTTATGGACCTATTATATATCGCGGTAGAATCCCGTTAGAATCGTGTCAACGTAGCTTGTGAAATATTGTCCAATTCATAGATACAGAATACATGATATACAAATTGATGCGGAACGCGCAACATCTGAGACAAACAAAACTTAGCGTAAAAAAAATCCATAGGGTTGTCTAAGGGGCGTGGCTAACTCGCAAACGGCGATAGGTCATTACACTAAACTTTTGTAGGAGTACAGAATTTTAAGAAACCAAACACATGACAAGATTTGAGGCAAAAATTGGCACAAAATGTAAGGGTAAAAAACAATGCCATTTAATTTTTAAACAATGAAAATAAACTCCAGTACAGTTGGTATCTTAACGAGACATAAAAGACAATGCAATGACTTTTAATATATGGATAATTACGGAACAGTGTTATACACAAGATAGAAATATGAGAAAAGCAAATTTAAACGACCCAAGTTTAACAACAATGTTGACCCAAGTTTAACAACAATGTTGCAAAGAAAAATACACAAAGGGTAATTGTATATCAATAGAACAAAATATGGCCCCTTCTGTTGCAACTATACACCAGGCAGGGGGGTGGGGGGGGGGTTATATATCAAATTAGAATCACATCGAAAAAGACAGACTAACAATGCAAGGAGCATATACAATGAATAATGGGTTAGTTCAAAATGATGACACATTCAAAAAGTATTCATAGATATGATGAATTTTTGCAAATATTGTGGAAGACAGGGAATATTGAAACAACTGACAAAAAAAAACAACCCATAAATGTTCCAGAATATCAAACAAAATTGCAATGGCGAGCAATGTATTATTATTAGTTACTTAGACAAAATAAAAGCAAGAATGACACTTTTTGACATCCGAGAGCTGAGAAATACGCTGGAGGCGAAAGAGCTTGAAAGGCGCGGCAATACCGAACAGTTCGAGTTCTGCGGTAAGCTTGAGATTGCTCTGGACAGAGCAAAGTTGGCCTTAGTGAACAAATCCCGACCCGGACTCGGCTTCGGAAATTCTTCAAGAAGCAGAGGAGCTGGTAGCCGACCGGAAGAAAAAGATCCGTATAGCCGACGGAAGTAAGGCCGGGTGGGTGACTGTTGCCAAGCTCGATAAGAAAGGCTCTGGCAACCTGTCTGCAGAGCAGCAAAAGAGCGTCAAGATCGCCGAGGAAGAGGCTTTGAAGGACCTCGAGAGCCGCAAGGGCAAGAGACGAGATTCCCAGTATCACGGGTCTGATACGCTACACACTGCTGATCGTCGCCTTTTTCGAGGTACACACATTTTACTTTGTTTTTTTTTCAACATGCATCATTGTGCATGTAAACCTGACATCCCATGCTGTTTGAATAAAATAGTATTATGAAGAATTATCAAACAATTGCGTATATTGCCTTGAATTGCTGTGTTGGCGTATTAAAACTAATAAACTGTTTTTCACGCGTATGATATGAGCGTAGCGAAGTAGCATGAAAAGCCCCTTATCACCATGGTACGCGCAATGAACTATAACAAGTCGTGCATGGGTTCTCTATACAATTTGGTAGTTTTGTTTCGTTAACAATAAATCTATCAAAAATTGAATATCGCATTTGATTTCGCAATGTTTGAGTGACACAACACAAACATTTCCAGCAGAAACAATACTTTTTAGAGGCCGCCGCAAAAATTCCAAGCGATTTCGCAACGGGGGATTTCCCGGCACAGCTACTTAAAGCGTAAAGGCCAATGCAGTATTTTTTTAACACGCAGGACTTCATGTGGCCGAGTGGTATGAAGCAGACTGCCAACGGGTAGTAGTCAGATAGTGTAGCTTACATTACCACGATGCAACGGGGTCAGGTATCAGGTATGTGTATAGTAGCTAGTTGCAGTTGGAGTCAATTTATAACTTCACTGGGGAGTGGAGGGGCATTTATCATCCTTCCCCTCTCACAAACAATTTGTTTTGAGTCCTTGCCTGGTTTTTCATGTACTTCTTTATCTATGAACGGTCAAAATAACAACACAAAACCGGGAAGAATTCCGTACTAGGCCACCACTAACCTGACGCCAAACACTTTTTTTTCACTTCACCAAGTATAGCTGACAACAAAACTTTTTATTTTTGAAGGATATTTTGAAGGGAGTTTATAAACACAGCATGCAGTATTCTAACGTGCAGTTGTTGCCTGGGGTTGATAATGATGTAATGCACATCAGGTGGACAAAGCTGGTACATCATCATGTATACTTACGTGCAGTTAGAAACACGGGAAGAAGTAGCAGTTATCACTGCTCAGAAAGGAGAAACTGTAAACTCAACAGTCAGTATGCCAAAATATTCAGATTAACGACAAAAACTGGTGAACTCATCACACGCCAGAAGAAAGTCAACCATTTTTGCATACGACTGGGCCGATGAGACAAGCAAAATCCTGAAGAGGTTCAAGCTTGTCTTTCTTTTAAAGATGTGTTCCCTGTCGCAAGAATCCGATCTTGTTGATTCCACTTTTGATCAACTTCTTGGCGAAAAGTCCGGAATAGAAAAAGATGAACTCGATAAATTCATCCTTGCCAACCCAAATGAGGTCTTGATTCTTTTGGATGCATGTCTTTGATGAAATGAGGACCAAAGCACTTGATGCAGCCTCATTTGGTTCTATCCTGAAAATAGAGAAAAAATACCGTGAGCGTTTCTTCCGAGTATCAACCCACCCCTCTCATCTTGAGACACTGTTGTCAAAATCCCTCGTCAAAAATCCTTGCACACACGTAAAGGTTCTGGGGTTTACTGATGACGATGTTAATGAATATGTTAAGAATTTCTATGACGAAGATCCTGATAGTGGCAATGCACTAATCCAAACCATTGGAAAGTCCAACACACTGCGTGATTTTGCTACGAATCAAATGTTTTTGCATCTAATAACTGGCAGCGAAACTGTTGAGTTCAGCTATTTGGCAGCAATTATTTTTTGGCCTGTATGGGGAGTGGATTATCAATAGTATTACTTAATATGTATATTGTTTTTATTCTTTTCAGAACCACCTTTAGATGACAGAACTCTGAGCGAGGTCGCTACGAGGCTCGGTTGTGATTGGGTAAAACTGGCAGTTGAGCTGGGCTCTAAGATGGTACACGTTCAGACTATTGAGAGAAATCACCAAAACGATATCATAAGGCAAGGTCTCAATGTGCTTGTAACATGGCAACAGGCCCAGTCCACCAGTGTTGAACAGCAGAGGACCACGTTGTGCAACGCACTGAGGAAGATCGGCAGAGCAGATGTTGCTAGATTTCTGCACGGTTAAATGTACGTATGTCTTTGGTCATTGCATGCTAATGTCAGGAGAAAAAAAGAGGTTACTCGCATAAATTATAAATACATTTATAGATCTGTGCATTTTATTCATTATGAAACATTACTACTGGTGTGTCAAAAGTGACAGTGGTCTATAATGTCAATATGACAATTTTTATGCCAGGTCAAATCTGTTCACCTTGTACATAAATGACACAGTAATTTGTCTTCAAAGTTGAACTTATACAACTCTTATAAGTCCCTGGTCAGATTCGACCCAGAATCCAGGTCAGATATGACTTAACACACTTTTTTGGTCAAATGACAATTAGTCCTTGGGTCAAATAGCTGGTAAACGACAATTCAGTGTTATTTTGACTCGGAAAAAGCAGGTCAAAAGTGTATAAACTTTCTAAAGTGTATAAAGCAATAATTAGGTTTTGCCCTTCCCTGATGTATAAACAACAAAGAGGTTGTGGGTTCGAGTCCCATGTCCCGGAGTGTTTTTTTTCGCCAACTTTCACTCGGGAGGTAACACACTGAGTATACAATGTTTATACCTCGGTGAAGGGCAAAACCTAACGTTGATTTACATCACCCTGACGTAAATTCCATCTCATAAATAGTTTAATTGCGATAACTGCTGCTACATGTACAGTACATCAGATTCGAATGCGAACCAGCCGTCTGATCCCACAAGCTCAATGGTCGAGGAGTAAGACACCTGCACTAGAAAGCAGGTCATGGGTTCGAGTCCCACCCGAGTGATTTTGTCCAACTTTCACTCGGGCGTTAACACACCGAGTATACGTCGGTGACTGTCAAATCCTCTGGTTTCCTGTCTCTATTTTCTCCTACTGAACCTGCCATACTTATAAGTTCATTCTCTTTTCCTGCTCTAGGCACAACAGCAAAAGAAATTAGCCAATCCAAATGTTTAGACTGGACAGTGGCTGACTTCAACGTGGTCAACCTCCCCCTGGCATCCAGCTCGAATCCCGCCGAGTCAACAATTCTGACCAGTTCCGTCCAGGTGACCAAACAAGCCAGGCCAAACCAAGCCGACAACCCCCATCAAAATGGGCTGCTGCAGTACTAGTGTGGCATTTTCATTTTAAAATAAAGGATATTCTGTTTTTGTGTGTGAGAGTACTGGTATTGATATATAGAGCTCGTAGTTTTTTTTCGCTATTTAGCCGTAAAAGAGTAAAAACATAATTGGCACCTGGTGTGTGGTTTACCCTAAATTTCTCTCTGCATTTGTGTGTTATCGTTCACGCACACCGTTCAACAACAAATAGCGAAGCCCACAAATTCTGCTTGATATTGTTCACATTCCTTATTGCCGATGATTGCCATTTTCTTTATGTACTGTAATGTGTAGCCTTGCGTAGATATCGCTTTATCCTCATATGTACCGACATTTAAGAGTGTGAAAATCTAGTTTTACGGAAATTCGGACCAAATATCCCTTTAAAACGTTTTATCAGTTTTCGCTTTGCGACAGATAAGTGCACTTTGAAAATTACAATTTTTTAAAGTAAAATCCGGATTTAAAAAATATATATAAAATCACACTTTTTAACGTAACATTGATGTTTCATAGTTTGCCTTATACTTGATGGAAGTTTAACCCTGTAGGCTGGGCGTCAACCAATTCTCCAAAGTGTGTGTGGGGAGGGGGTCACTTTGCAACAGATAAATGCACTTTGAAAATTCCAATTTTTTAAAGTAAAATCCAGATTTAAAAAAAATAAAAATAAAGTCACACTTTTTAAAGTAACATTGATGTTTCATAGTTTGCCCTTATTATGTTGTCACTGTATATTTATTACTTGATGGAAGTTTAACCCTTTAGGCTGGGCGTCAACCAATTCCCAAAAGTGTGGGGGGGGGGGGTGACATACCTTGAACAACACTAATGTGAGCTTGAAGCACGCGCAAAGCCCAAACAGTAATTTCTGACTACTAAAACCAATTTTTGTTTGAGAAGATCATTTTTTAAACATCATTTTCGAGTTCGGAGTCATTGAATCAGCTATTCCGAGCTACAGAATCATTGTACTGTAGTAAGCACTAAGGCTACAATTTGTATTCGGGAATAAAAATTTGTATACGGGGATGAAAAAGCGAGGGGGAGGGGGACAAACGATACAATGATATCCTGCACTTTCAAAAGTGTGTGTGTTGTGGGGGTATGAGTAGTGCAGGTTTCAATTAGTTCATGGAGGTATTCATCGTTAGTTCAATCAGTCGAGGTGGGGGAGGGGTGGGGTCGTGGCCCCCCCCCACAAGACAATCCGAAATCTGCTGCTTGCGTTATAAAGAAAGTGTCCGTTAACAGTATATTTTTTGAGTTACTAAAACTAAGAAAGAGGAATCTAGATGACTATTTGTGACCTTCCTTTATAAGCGTACAGCTTTATGAAATGCAAATAAATTGATAAGAAAAAAGAGCACCTCTAGCATCAAAAAGCGGTTCTCCCTTTTTTTTTTCGAATTTGCAGCACTTGTGGTGAACTGGAAAGTAGGAGAAATGGATCAAATTGGGCTTCCACCAATTTGACATTTTCATCCTATTTTACAACTTGACCTCATGACCATTGTCGTCATTATCATATTAAGGTTCCCAAGTTGCATCTATAACCCAAGTTTGGTTCCAATTGGACTTCAACTTCTGAAATGAGACCAATTTTACGAAACTTTAATCAAAATACATGTACTGAACATGTACCACACATACTGCATTGTACACGTACATGTACTGATGTACATGTACATACATGTATAGGGACAGACACAGTCTTTTCCCTAAACAAGGTCCAGGCGAGACTAAAAGTACAATTCTGTCTTAAAGACCAATTCTTTGTCGCAGACCCCTATACACGTACATGTACATGTAGGCCTACATGTACATTGTACTCCATCCCATGGCTCCAACACATAATGTAGGCTGCATGTGTGATTATGCACCTTCCCAATACACTCCGGCCTAAAATTGGACCACGACAAGGGCAGATCCGGAACACAATTTGGGGGGGGGGGGGGGCCAAAAAAATTTGGTCCCCAAAAAGGGTGTCCAAAAAATTAAGGCGTGAGGTTCGGGCCCGCTTAAGGGCCCTGAAAATTGTTTGGATTCTAGATGCTCTGTGGTGTAATGCGATCTGAGGCAATTTAGACCACTTTAACCAATGTTTTACGAGGAAAAAAAGTTTAAAAGACGTCGTATCGTTGCCACAGATAACAAATTGGGCACTAATCAAGAAGAACTAGAGGCAAATTATTAAGTGTATATAAAATACATGTACTTCTAATGCAATGCTGCTGTGCTACTTTTCTACAGAAATTAATGTACTGTAAAGTTACAAATGATTCCATTAAACTACCTTTTGCACGAGAAACACTTTCAAGACACAAAAGAAATCATGACAAAATTTGAGGGCAATTGTAAGGGTAAAAAACAATGCCATTTAATTTTTAAACAATGAAAATAAACTCCAGTACAGTTGGTATCTTAACGAGACATAAAAGACAATGCAATGACTTTTAATACATGGATAATTATGGAACAGTGTAAATACACAAGATAGGAATATGAGAAAAGCAATTTTAAAACGACCCAAGTTTAACAAAAATGTTGCAATATTGAAAATGTACAATGCAGATGTGAATTTTTCCAAAATATTGATTATTGACAATTGTTCTTTCATTGTGATAATCTTACCAATACCACTGGCCAGCTGTCGTGCCTGCAGCCGCAGAAATCTCTACGCCCCAAACCGCTGAAAAGGTCACCCACATGACCTCGTATGACCCCAGCGTGACCTCTGCTGACCTGCTAGAAAATCGGCTTACGCTAATCCCAATCCCATGCAATCAAATACTCTCATATGGAGACATACAGTAATACACAGCTAGGTATGTCAGTTAATAGTTTTGTTATAACACATCTCATGTAATACATGTTTTATATTCAAAATCCTGGAACTATTTTACACTGGTTATAGTATTTAACGGGTAATATTACAACAAATATAGCATCACTCTATGGCCCTAAAAAAATCAGGTTGCATTGAAATAATGTTTAACACGGAAAACAATTTCCTGTTTTGGTTGCAATTGGTATTTTACTTACGGTTTGCTGGCGGATGAGCAAAGCCACCTGAACGCTCGATAAAAAAAATACAGATATACGTACAAAAACAACAAAAATATCCAGAGAAAGTGGCATAAAACATGACAAAATTACCCAATTGGACATAATTTCAAGGTAAAAAAAACAAGCAAAATTAACAAGAGTTCAATGGTCATTCATGACAAAAAATTGGAAACGGTACATGAATATTCATTAAAGCAAAACAACAAGTTTATCACTATGATGCAATACATACCCTAAAATTAGGTTTCAGTATGTTACATGTAACAATGTCAACTTTCAACGCATTTTTCTTTTTTATACAGCAATTGGTTTCATTTTATCGTCCTACCGTTCTTTTCTCTGGTGGCTATCCCAGCATCCTTTGCTACCTGTTCAATAGACAAAGCACTCAAAGAACATCGCAAACGTAAACAATAAAAGCGTAAGGTATCTACAGAAAACACGGCGGAAATCATCACAAAACTTTTTTTCATACAATGTCATTCTATACACAATAAAACCCCTCAACTTAGCATGATCACTTCAAATATTTAGCCGAGAAAAAAACAAAACAGTAAACCTAGTTCAGTCAATACTAGACATGAAAAAAACAACAAATTCCTTAACTAAAGAACAACATAAATAAAACCATAATTATTTACTTTAACAATCCCTAACAACTGTATTTACTTTCAATTTGGATTGCTGTGTAACAGGAATCCTTTTTTTTTAATTCTCGGGATACCTTCATCTACCCACCACTTACAGCGTGTCTCAGCGTAAAGACAACGAAAGATGCCATTCGTGCCGTGCATGGTGAACATCTGGAGACAGCAAAGTAGTCTGGTGTCGGTGCGCCGACGACTTCACTAAACCAAAACCCCAATATATTCAACAATGTGTGTACAATCGTTCAGTTCGCAGTACGAGGTAGGGGAAAAGACATTGACCAAATTTCAGAATATCAAATCAACGCAAGTTCGACATAAACAATGCATCAACAATATGGTAAAACTTTTTGTTGGAAGGAGACAAATGTGCATTCACTTCCCAGACCTCAAAACCAGTAGCTTAAGAATGTTACGGACAATGAAAATAGACAGAACTTTTCTGTAAATTGAAAAAAAAAGTGAAAGTTGTGGAACAATAAGCATAATTTGCATGACAAAGCCCCTCTTCCGAGTTTTTTCCTTAATATACAGTCAACTGTGGAATCACTGAAAATACACACCGTGTTCCTAACAATTAATCATGCAAGTTTCAATATTACAGCCAAGATATTTCGCACCGAACACTACGTTCAAATTCTTTTCACAGAACTTTCTTAGAAAGTAAAAAAACACAGACAATTCTTGGATTGCACGCTGAAGTTTGTTCTTTTCTTGTTTTTTTTCCCTTCAAGAATTTGGAGAGAGCAAATTAAATTGTTTTTGGAGGGAGCTTTTCTTTGTACATTTCACAGATACATGTATTGGGATTTGGTTTTGAGCCTCAAAACTTGATTGGCTTTTCTAGTGGCAGCCAAAATATTCAAATTTTGGATGTGGAAAGGTAAATTCGGGTGACAATTCTGAGCCTGTGGAGAGAATAAGCAAGGGGAAACAAGAAAAATACACAAAGGGTTGTATATCAATAGAACAAAATATGGCCCCTTCTGTTGCAACTATACACCAGGCAGGGGGGATATATATCAAATTAGAATCACATCGGAAAAAGACAGACAAACAATGCAAGGAGCATATACAATGAATAATGGGTTAGTTCAAAATGATGACACATTCAAAAAGAATTCATAGATACGATTAATTAATTTTTGCAAATATTTGTGAAAGACCGGGAAATTATGGTAACAACCGACAAACAGAAAAACCTAATTGTTCCAGAATATCAAAAAAAAATGCAATGGCGAGCAATGTATTATTATCAGTTACTTAGACAAAATAAAAGAAAGAACGGCACTTTTTGACATAACAAAAAAAATTCAGTGGAATATTCATATTGCAATTATATTTCGAAATACATGCTTCCTGTTCGGGAAAAAAGAAGAGAATATGGCAATCATTCTCAAAATACAGGAATTGGCACATGAAATTTGACAAAACATCCGAAAATTACAGTAGCAAAAATGAGCACTCATGAATATGCATTTCATTTTATTATATATTCAAGTGTTTCAAAGGATAAGCACAAAATCCATACAATGAAACAGTAGAACAATCATCAATATAAAATATCAATTTTGATAAAAAAACATCAAATCATCATGTATTATTTTCAACAGCAATTGCAAAGATTATGTCAAAAGAGCATTTCACAAGAAGTACAGTTTAAAATGTTGCACTTGTAAATCTCCGAGAGTAACAGTATTTCCTTGAACAGATCAAGAACGAATTAAGCAGAAAAATGCACTCAAAGGACAAAAAAAAAGCAAGAATTACCACAGCACAAAAAGATATATGAACTAAAACATGAGAAAACACAGACACTATTAGGAAGATGAGAATAGGGCAATGGGGATAAACGGAGGATGAAAGATCACAAAAACATCTTACGAGTATCTTACCTGGTAACCGTCTTGTCAGAGGTTGGAGACTGTACACATTACTGGGGATAGCCGGTAGCCTGCAGGTGGGAGAATTCAACAAACAAATGCCGTTGTTTTAATCACATCTTCAGATTTCCTTCAATCATGGAAAATGGTACTTGCCGACTTGTAAGCAACCCTCAAATTTGAGTCATAGTTAACTACATTATAACAAAACACAAGAGTGTTTTGCAAGAGATTGTTTGGTAAATTGGTCATTTGTTATCCCTAACGCACCTGAATCCATCAAAATCCACATCTGTTTTGGAGCATTTCCGCGGATTCAGGATACCTCCATATTGAAAAAGTTGGGGGATTTTGATGGATTCAGGACAGTAAGCCTAGCGGTACTGCAGGATTTTGATGGATTCAGGATACCTCCATATTGAGCAGTTGGGAGACTTTGATGGATTCAGGATCTCAACAGTTTAACACCATGGCTACATGTTTGGTGTGTTCGAATAATATGTACTACACTGGTGGATTCTGATGGACTCGGGACACCAACATTTTTTTGCATGACAATATTGATGGATTTTGTTGGATTCAGGATACTTTCTAGTAAAAGTACTCATGGGGTTAGGGTTAAAAGCAAATTAATCTATATAAATGTTCAACGAAATATGGAAGGCAAATGAAAATGTTCCTTATGGGCTCCGTGCACAAGTACCCCCTCAACGGTAAGAAAGGGAGAGTTGGGGGAGACCACTGGGCAAGACATTTGGACGTATTGCCGACGGCCCCTGATGCTCAAGCGAAGATGCTTCAGGTTTGGCACATTGAGAATGAAATCGGTCACTGCATTATTCTACATGGTATCACTGTGTTTACCTGTTGGTTAGGCTGTTGGCCAGGCTGGCCGGCAGGAGCGGCCTGTCCAGGCTGAGCAGTCTGTCCGGCGTACATCATCTGCTGCTGTCGGAAGTACTCCGCCCAGGCAGCGCTGTAGTCAGGTTGGGCCCCGCCCTGCTGGGCCCCGCCCGGCTGTCCTCTCATCTGTTCAGCTGCACAGGGAGAAAATTGGACAAGTATGGATGACCGAGTCCATCATACGTCTGGTGATAAGTACATCACAAGTCCTCTCACAACACCAGTCACAAGTAAGGCAAGACTGCAGTATCTAGTGAGCGGTAAACTCGAGGTTCAACCCTTGAGGTACCCTGTAAAACCTCATGAAACCTCGCAGCAAACCTCGAGTTACCACTTACTAAATTTTGCATTCTCCCCTTACGGTGGAGGAACAATGGCAAAGGAATGCTAGTGTCACGATTCTTCGCAATGACTTGTGACTTGACTTGAGACAGGATGACTTGTGGACGGACTAGTGAAGGACTTGTGATGGACTTGTGATAGACATGTGATGGACATGTGATGGACATGTGATGGACATGTGATGGACATGTGATGGACATGTGAAGGACATGTGATGGACATGTGATAGACATGTGATAGACATGTGATAGACATGTGATAGACATGTGATGGACTTGTGGGGACTCATCACTCATGTTGGACCGGAATACGTCCCTAATACGGAGAAGCCAAACCAAACCAGCTTGGATCCTATTCTAGGGGAAGACCTCCGCTTTCTGGCTCAGGCCATCGACTACAATGTTCTGAATAACTACGCTCAGAATCTACAAAATAATGGACGCTTACTAAAAACCACCGACTTTGTTCTTGAAAAATATAGTTTATCAAGTTTTCGGTTTATTATTGCAGCAAGGTAGAGACGACTTTGGTTGACCGTTACTCAGACGCTTCGGCAAATTTTGAAAACTGTTGGCTGCTCATCAAAAATCTGATAAATTTCAGTAACGTTTCATAAAAACCTTACAGCAGCCACACTTGCAGGACAAAGTGTTTAAAGTAAATTGCTTCATTTCTCTTTCTGTTCCAACTATTTTTTTTTTTTAAATTAAGATTAAATCTGTGACAGAGTTAGCCGTTTACCTGTCATTAATTTCTTTTATCAGTACATTTTCACACGTCTTTTAGATAATGGTATAGAACACGGAACAGTAACCAGCTCATTAACGGCGTATTCTGGATGTGTTTTCTAAAACTCGTGACCAAAACAACTTTATTTATACCAGAAATGTTCTGAAATGCATGACCAATTATACATTTTAGACAAATATAAAGTTAAGACGTGGACTGGGAGACAAATATAAAGCTGAGACGCGGACGGAGAAAAAGATGAGGAATTTTAGCTTCCCCACCGCGCGGAGAATTGGTAGGCACAAACACGGCGATACATGGTGAAACAGATAGTGACATTCAACAGGGCATGGCATTACACTGATCTAGAGAATGTTTTGCCAGAAGCGACACAGATGGGACAAAGGTTTCCGTAGCAGGGTACGACCATTTTCCAATCACTGTTTACCTACTCATGAAGGGCAAAAAAAAAAAAGGTAACTGATCCCGGGACGGCCTACCTTGCTGCTTGTAGTAGTCTGCCCACTGGCTGGTAAAGTCTACTTGGCCCGCCCCCGTGGTCTGGGATTGCCCTGGTATGGAAAGCAACACAAGCAAAATACACAGGGTGCACCCCTATTATCTGGGAACCAGACTAGTTTCTCTTCCATCGGTTGCTGGCCCTCCCCCTGTTCTTTGACCACTACTTTTTATTCAGAAATTTCGGAGGAACTTTCGGCTACCGGACCTTACAGTTACACACAGCGGCCATCTTGGTATTACATCGACAACAGGCCAATGTTTTTTTTGGTTGAATTGGCCAACGGGCACCAGACTATTTATGGACAAAGCAAGACTTGAAGGAAAACGCCGTGCCAGATAATGTCAACATGGCCGCTGTGCATTTAGGGTCTGCAGCCAAAAAATCCCCAGAAATTTGATGAAGTTCTAGACAGCAAGACGATTTTTCAGCTTGAAAGATCTGATCTATTTTTTTTTTTCTGAATCCCCTGAAGAGATGAAGTGGTTTGCGTAGAGCTATAAGAACATTCTGTCATCTTGGAAATTCAACTGAGCGACTGCCGGACACCTTAAATATAATAAAATTTAACAGCAAAACTTTGCCAAAATATTTCGTTTCAATTTTGGCTCTAATGAACCAAATGCGCATCAGTGTGTAAACGTTCTGAGCACTTCTTAAGCTACTGAAATCTCTGCGCACAGAGGGCCAAAATTGCGCCCTCTAGAGACGTTGAGCCGATATCGGCTAGACTGTCATCGCGTTTTGTTTCAATTCTAACACAGGCTATTAATTCCGTACTGAAAAGTGTTTACTCGATTTTCAATATGGCGATCAGTTTTGTTACAGGTCTACAGCAAACCGGGGGCATTATGGGCTAAGCTGATGAAATGTTGATTACGACTAAAGACTACTACAAGCAGAAAACCCATGAAATGAAGGGTGGGTGGGTTTGCTACCTTGCGACTGCGTGGCCGTGGGCTGTGCGCCGGCGGCTGATTGAGGGGAGCTGGTCGCTGCAGCTTGCGGCTGCATGGCCTGCCCTGGCTGCTGCTGCTGCTGGTAGTACTGCTGCTGCTGCTGGTAGTAGGCCTGCCACGCTGCCTCGTTGCTCTTGGCTGGGTCCTGGCCCGGCTAGCAAGAAACACAAAACATTGAAATCATCAACTAAACCTTTATGGTATCCATGCACACCAAGTTTCCAGCACTTTACGAAAACACAAATCCCAGAAGTCTTCCCTGAATCCATGAGGACTTTTTTTTTACAATAAAGAGGTTGCTGGGAAGTAAAGAGGTGGTTGCAACAAAAGCAACTATTAACCACTTTGCGCCGGGATTATTAAATTTCAATTTTCGCAAAAGGCAAAATTGTCCAGCCCCAACACCACAATTACTAATTCACTTAAACAGTTATTTCAACAGTATTTGTACGATATTTCTCGGCGAAAACTCATGTCTCAATACACGGGGTGTGCACTGGAGTGTAAATAGTACAATAGGCCGGGCACAACGGCCAATTCAAGATCAACACACGGTCCTCCTCCACAGACTTTACAGACTTTGTGTGTGTGTGTACAAAAAACATGAGGGATTAGCATGTGTAGACGTCACCCGGAGGCGAGTCAAGGCAATCTTGACGTCTTAACCCGTCAGCCGTGCCTGTGTATTAAAATAGCCAGTGCGTGTTATCATGTCCTCCGATGCGAACTGGTTAAAGACACTGATAACACACTGGCAACTTGTTGAAAATTGATTGCCCCCCTCCTCTTATAGCCATCCTTTCCTCAATATAAGCAACAGAGCACACATATGCCAAACTGGCAAAAACCTTCCTCTTCCAGGTCACTGTCAAATTCCCTGAGTTTTCCCTGATTTTTGGTGTTTTTTCCTAAATTCCCCGAGTCTTCCCTGAAAAAAAATTGGAACCTCTTTGTGAAGGTATCCCCTGATTTTCAGAGTGCTTAAAACCCTGGATGACGCCTGATGCTCACAAGTCGTCACAAATGCGCGTTCCCGTTTGCTTCTGTCACCAGGTCTTACAATCAGACGCCAGTTTCGAGGATCAAATAAACTTTGCTCCAGTTTGACATCTGAAGAACCAAGACCTGGCTCGCAATGTTTACTGTCGCGTTCATTCGACACCCATCACCCATGGGGGAAGAGGATGCTAGGCTCTAATTGAACGCACTGCTGAAGCTGTCCCAAAACACAAGAATGCTGCACAGTTCAAAGACAAACAAGTCTAGTCTCATATTTAATGAACCACAAATGAGTAAGTGAAGATTGTTTTACCTGCTGCTGCTGTTGTTGCTGTTGCTGACCCTGGGGTTGGCCCCAGCCTCCTGCTCCACCAGCTCCGCCATAGCCGTTATTACCCCATCCGCCACCCCCACCCCCAGGGTTGAAATTTTGATTACCCTGATGCCCTCCGCTGAGGATAAGAAACAAACAGCAGGAAAAAAAGTATTAAAGATCATTCCCTGAGATACTTTGAGTTTCATCCCGGAAAAATAGGTTTTGTTTAATCAATTGCTGTTTTCCTACAAATTTCAAAGTTATTCGCTTTTGAATGACACATCGAACAAAAAAAAATCCACCGACGTTTATTTATTGAATTATTATCTTCAGGAAATTTGAATTAGTTGAGGCCAGGCAATAATTTGGCTGTTGCAGGGTGGAGATACTAAATAATGAAAGGTTTGTTGAAACAACATGTTAAAATTGTTGGGGGAACCTTTTTTTTAACCCTAACTGCCCTGAATCATTCAAAATCCTCTTTGCCAAAGTGGAGGAATTTGGAGGATTGAGGTTACATGGCACGAGTGCGTTACTGATTTCGTAGGATGCACTTTGTCAAGGTCTTGGGCCAGAGCTCATGTTGTTTATGCTCAGCCATGCATAAATGTAGGCCTGCTTTATACATGGTATCCTCCGTACTGCTCCAGGATGTCACTAGCCAAGCCTCAACATACTGACAGTCACTGCCGCAGGATTTTGCAGGATTCAGGCAGTGGTCACCCCTCCACGGACCATATTCAAGAAATAATGGAGGAATTTGCAGGATTGAGGCTATTTTTCCATGAGGCCAATTGGAGGATTTTGCAGGATTGAGGCTACATCCTAGCAAAAAGGCCTAGGGAGTTGGGGTTAAGATATATTTTCAAGAGGACAGGGAATTCATCCTTAACCCTAATTATGCCAGATGGAACACAGTGCAAGACAGTGCGACACAGGTGGGGAGGGTGGGGGGAGTAGGGAGGGGAAATATTTGGGGGAGGGGGAGGGTTTGGTGTCACGTCTGAACAAGAAAATATCTTACCCTTGATATCCCCCACCGCCTCCTGGTCCGCCACCCATATTTCCTTGCTGCGGAAACGAAAATAAAAAAAACATAAAAAAAATAAGCATTTGATTTTGGAAAACTCTAACACATTTTCCACTAAGAACGTTGGCGTATAGTGGGATTGGTTGATTATTAGGCTGTAAAAAAAATAATGTGCGTTTTACGGCAACGCCCTTAAAATTGCCCTGGTAGGTAGGTAGAAATCTTTTTGTTTATTTTGTAAGTTCTTTAAATGTTTGTCTGTCGGTCTTTTGTACTTACTTTGTTTACAGGGTATCCTGTTTAATTAATGTTTTCTTGTTAATTAACCAATAACACACAAAATATTACCTAGGGAAGACTTACATTATTTAAAAAAAATATTTCAAATTTTTTTTTTGGCCAAATGCGACAATAAAAAGTTGAGGTCGTCAATATGACCTAAAAAACTCCAGTAGGTCGGCTTGTATCGTAAACTTACAATTTTTTGTAGGCCTTAGACTTAATGCATCTATAACTAATACGGTTGCCGGTGTGGTACACCTGTCGCCAGATTAGAACCATTACATAACACTATGTAGCCTGGTCTACTATCAAACTCCACTCATCGGATCAAACAATCCTTGTGGCGTTAGCGAAATCCTGGCTAGGAATTACTGTTGCGTCCATATTACGCCCGGCACCCACAGTCAATACTGGTGCAGGGTTCTAGCAGGATGCAATGTGGGGTCTCTCAAAATCAAAATCAAAAATCTTTTTAGGTCGACCCGAGTCACTCCAGATACCATCGGAATTTTCAGTCCAAAAACGGTGTGAGAGAGCTAAACATAATAAAAGATGAGCTTTGGTTATGCTTACACTGAGTTTCTCTTGGATGAGCTGCTCGGCCGTGGTGACCTGCTCCAGCGTGCCCTGGATGGTGAAGATCTTCTCTCCCATCTGGTTCAGACGAGGCGTCATCTCCACCCTCGCCCCGGACCGAGCTGTGATGCCCTGGATGTTGGCACCACCTGAAGGCATCAAAACAGTGGTGAAGTTGAGTACATCTCCGTGAGTTGGAATAATTTGCCATGAGTATGAGTAGTTTGCCATGAGTACCAGCATGAGTACTTTGCCACGAGTATGAGTACTTTGCCATGAGTATGAGTACTTTGCCATGAGTATGAGTAATTTGCCATGAGAACCAGCATGAGTACTTTGCCATGAGTATGAGTACTTTGCCATGAGTATGAGTACTTTGCCATGAGTATGAGTACTTTGCCATGAGTATGAGTACTTTGCCATGAGTATGAGTACTTTGCCATGAGTATGAGTACTTTGCCATGAGTATGAGTACTTTGCCATGAGTATGAGTACTTTGCCATGAGTATCAGCATGAGTACTTTGCCATGAGTATGAGTACTTTGCCATGAGTATGAGTAATTTGCTATGAGTATGAGTAGTTTTCCAAGAGTATGAGTAGTTTTTCATGAGCATGGGTACTTTGCCATGAGTAGCATGGGTACTTTGCCATGAGTACCAGCATGAGTACTTTGCCGTGAGTACCAGCATGAGTACTTTGCCGTGAGTACCAGCATAAGTACTTTGCCATGAGTATGAGTACGAGTACTTTGCCATGAGTACGAGTACTTTGCCATGAGCATGGGTACTTTGCCACGAGTACAAGCATCAGTACTTTGCCATGTGTACGTTTTACGATTCGAGTACTTTGCCATGAGTATGAATGCGAGTACTTTGCCATGAGTATGAATGCGAGTACTTTGCAATGAGTTTGAGTATGAGTACTTGGCCAAGAGTATGGATACTTTGTACTCATAAAGAATCACTATTTTGTATAACACCATGTAGCCTGGTCTACTATCAAACTCCACTCATCGGATCAAACAATCCTTGTGGCGTTAGCGAAATCCTGGCTAGGAATTACTGTTGCGTCCATATTACGCCCGGCACCCACAGTCAATACTGGTGCAGGGTTCTAGCAGGATGCAATGCGGGGTCACTCAAAATAAAAATCAAAAATCTTTTTGGGTCTACCGGAGTCACTCCAGATACAAAAGGAATTTCAGTCTGAAAAGGTGTGAGAGAACTCCAGGTTTTTACCTCGAGGTAAGCCGTTAAACCCCGTAAAACCTCAGGTAAACCTCAAGGTAAACCTCAAGGTAAACCTCAACGTAAACCTCAAGGTAAATCTCAAGGTAAACCTCAAGGTTTACCTCAAGTTACGCCTGTTTTAATTTTGCATTCTTCCCTTACCCCTTCCGATGATCAGCCCGCACTTGTTAGCCGCTACAGGGACTTCCCTCATCTCCCCGCCGTTCCTGAACTGGTTATCCCTCATCATGCCCGGCCGGCCACCCATGTAGCCGCCGCGGTTGCCAAAGTTGTTGGGCCCGCCGCCGCGACCACGTCCCCGGCCTCGCATGCCCATGTTCCTCTCCATGTCACGTTGCTGAGGAGTTTAAGAATAAAATTGTTTAAATAAAACAAATTCAGCCCAGGACCAAGGCCCTACTCCTTACCCAAGTTAACATCCTCCTAACGTAGGTTAACATCCTCCTAAACCGGGTTAACATCCTCCTGACCCAGGTTAACATCCTCCTAACCCAGGTCAGGTTAACATCCTCCTAAACCGAGTTAACATCCTCCTGACCCAGGTTAACATCCTCCTAACCCAGGTTAACATCCTCCTAACCCAGGTTAACATCCTCCTAACCCAGGTTAACATCCTCCTTACCCAGGTTAAAATCCTCCTAACCCAGCTTCACATCCTTCTAACCCAGGTTAACATCCTCCTTACTCAGGTTAAGATCCTCCTAACCCAGGTTAACATCCTCCTTACCCAGGTTAAAATCCTCCTAACCCAGCTTCACATCCTCCTAACCCAGGTTAACATCGTAACCCAGGTTAACATTCTCAAACCCAGGTTAACATCCTTGTGCAGCAGCAGGTTAACAGTCAAACCATTAGTTTGGCAGTTTTGAACATCCTCTTTCAGGCTAAAAACCTTTTCATTTTGCCGGCGCATGGTTAAAATCCTCCTAACCCAAGTTAACATCCTCCTAACCCAGGTTAACATCCTCCTCACCCAGGTTAACATTCTCCTAACCCAGGTTAACATCCTCCTTACCAAGGTTTACATCCTCCGAACCAGGTTTCGACCTCCTTAGTGATAACAGTCCCCTCAACTTACCTTTGCATCTTGCACAATCTCGTCCACAATCTCTTGGGCCCGTTCGACGGCCGGGGTTGGCCCGTTGATGATGCAGACTCGCTCCTCACTGCCGTCGTCTTCCTTGAACTGCACCTTGGCACCCGTCTCCTCCTGGATGTTGCGGATCATCTCACCCTTCTTGCCGATGATGATGCCGACTGTCTGCCTGGGCACAGTGAACTGAAGCACGCACAGAACCACAAGGAACAAGACAAATTGGGAGATTAACTCTTAACCCTTCCAGATGTGACACAGTGTCATGTGCGTAAATATCCGAGGGACCTTGTTGCATTGGGCCATCAGCACCAGTTTTGACCTGTTGTAACATTTAACAATTGTTGACTGCTGTGATGTGGGATATGACATTTTGAACACCTGAGGCGAATTTGTTATACCTCTGTTTTGGATTCCTTGGATTTTGATGTAAAAATCACGAAAAAAAAACCCCAGTAGTAAACACAACAATCATGACAATTGAGTGTCAGCTCACATGCATGTTGCGTGCTCGAAACAGCTGATCGTCTGCTAGTTCGTTGTTCCCACTCATGCATGAAAGCATGGTGAAAATAGCGTGGGTACCAACGATACAAGCGTTTCACGCCGTACGTACTGTACCGTACGTTCGTGATATCCCACAGGGTGTGTGCCATGACTTTTTATTAACTTAACATGTGATCATTCTGGGCCAATGAAAATACAGTATTCAAGACAGAGGTATAACAATATTATTTCAGGCCGGCAGCTCACTTTGACAAGGGTTGCATGCTGCGGCACTGGGTAGGGTTTCTACCCAATATTACCTTGCTTATCAGAAACTGGTTACCAACCAATCTGTCATGCATTATACACTACGTCTGACTGGTTCCCCGCCGATTCGTTTTTCTGCTTAATTAAATCTGCAAAGTTCACAATGGGCCCAGGGTTGAAAAGCTGCCGATGTGGATTTGCACACCATCAGGGTCAAAGGTCACGGAAGTCTCTTACCTCTCTGCTGTCGCCGCCGCCTCCCCCGTAGCTTGGGGGACCGCGAGGACCACCACCGCCACCAGCAGCCATACTGTTGTTATACTCTTGCTGCTGTTTCTATTATCGGGAACACATTTGAAAACAAAAAAAAATGCAAGTAAAACTTTTGCGACCCCCTGGCACGCTGGCAGTTTGTATACATGTACAGGCAGTTAGCGAGGACAATTTTCAGTGACGGCCTTGATTGTCCACCCGACAGGTACCAGTTCTCAGTTGAATGGGGAGTTTGGGGTTGAATGGAGAGTTTGGGTGAGACACCAGACTAAACAAGTACTGAGCTGAGCTCTCCAGAGTCCTCGTAAATATCCATACTGGAAAGGATTGTTTTTTTTTTATGTCGGCCTTCTCTCCACAGACCATCTTTCAAGTTTGGTTGAGATTGATGACTGAACTTACATTGAACTGGAACACACACACACACACCCTTACATAGGCATAGAAGTGGGGTACTTCCTTTGTTCTCGTGTACTAAAATTTTGCAATGTCGCACACTAATTTCAAAATGCTCTTATTTTAACCAGATTTAATTTCCAGGGCTGAAATTTGGACTTAATATCCCTTTTCTAAAACTCTTCCATTTGCGACGGATCACCCCACATTGGAAATTCCTAGTTTTTGAGTAAAATCCATATTTCTATTTAGTGAAAAACTTGTGGGGTACCAAGACGGTACCCCGCAAGTCGGTGGGCATTTCTTGTGGGGTACCTCCCATTGTTCCAGTACCCCATAAGGCAGTGGTTCAGACCGACAGACAGACACAGAAGGAATACGCGATCGCAATATCCCCCCCTCAGGTGGATAAATATATCAGCAGAAACATTGGTACATATCCAGGGAGTACTACCCGATCTAACCCTCCCTCTCTGGCTGGAAATTCAGCTGCGCCATCACGGCAGGCAAAATCAATCAAGGTCACTGTTTTGAACCGTGAACTTATTCCGTCGGAAATGGTTTCAAACAAAAGAAAACCCTTGGACGTTGACTTAGTTGTGATTTTTACGGCATCACACTTTGCCAATCCAAAAGGAAAATAAAGGACAGAGGAAATAAAAGAACACAGTGGAAGGAGAGAAATGTGGGACAACACGACTTACCTCCAACAAGTCGTTGATCAGTTCTTTTGCCATCTGAAAAAAACAACAAACAAAAAAACCACCCGAATTGCATCTTATTTTGCTTGCATTTTGCTAGCAATTTGCAACTGCGATTCCTTTCTTACTTTTCGAACACATATTCACGAGTTAAATGTCGAGCTTATCTTCTAGTTTTGTCCTACAAGCGCCTTGAAGGGAAAACAATAACCACACGGTGCAAATCTTGGACACAACATTTTCATTTTCTTGAAGAGTGGGTACATGTGAAAGGAGCCCAATTTTCTGTACTGAATATTCATGATTGGCGGGATAATAATAGATCTCTCTCATACGATGCCATCTTCATAGGAAAATTAAACTGCATCTTCCACGCCATCAGTTGCGTGTGCGCGCAGTCTGAAAAATGTTCTTAACACGCACGGGTGTTGCTCAAAAGTTTTTCGATGCAGTCGATGCGCGTAACGAAAATTTGACTCACAAAATACCGATGCATGTGGCAATCTGCAGGAAGTGACCTCATTTGAGAGAGACCTATCGCAATTTTTTCCCGATATTTGCAATGATTTCATATTAATGTTCAGGTTTTTTGTTTAGTTTAAGTTATAATTACAAAATTGGTCTTATTGTGCCTGAACAGATTATACATCTGAGTTTGCCTAAAATGGTCTGGTTTTGCCTTCATCAATTCTAGGAACGTAGTTGAGTGCATCAGAAGTCCAAATTCACAAGTCCAGTCACAAGAAACAGTGGATGAACAATAACAAAGGAATGTCTTTGTCAAAGCTCATTGGAATAGCTTGTGAGTTGAATTGGGACTGGAGGACTTGTGATGGACTTGTAGGGACTCGTTTTCATCCCTGGTTTAATTCATGCCCAAGATTCGCAAGACAAGTCATCACATTGAAGGGCTGTATTGTGACAATCCTGTATCGCAAGAAAACTTAATACATATATGGCTGGCTCAAAACTTACGTCAACTTGAGACTGGTCGCCGGTGATTTTCAGGGGCTTCTCCAAACCAGTGTTCATGGTGCTGTCCTGGATCATCATCATCTTGGCACCTGATTGCTCCTACGGGAATAGAGGGAAAATAGAAAGATAGAAATAATTTTTAAAAAAATAAAAAAATTAGGATACTTTGAGGGAGTGTGACATAGGATATATGAATGAGAGGTTTTCGCAGGCTAATCTTATGTCCTCTGACAAGTCACTGACTGACCGAGTCGCTGACTGAGTCTGTGACCAACTGGCCGAGTGACAGTATAAATAATATCCTAAACAGATTTTTGGGCAACATTCAAGTAGGCAAGCCTACTCTTCTTAGACCAAAACTCATTTTTTTTGGGGGGGGGGGGGAGAGGGGGGCCATTATTTCGTTCTCCAGTGTTGGCAATAGCAGTAAACTTGTTAACCCTGCTGCTGTTTGAACAGTTACAGAGAGTCAAAAAATAAATCCTCTTCCCCTGCCATGCCTTTTACACAGGCTGGTCACCAGCAGTCAAATCCTATTTCACGCAAACACTGTGACTAGCCCAATTCAGTCAACAGACAAAAGCAGGCAAAAAGTAGGCACGGCTGGCTTATCAATCACCTAAAGTCAAGCTGTGTAAAGTTACATATACAGTAACGGCCAGTCAATCCTGCTTTACGTAGGCTGGGAGCTCTTAACTGTTGAAAACAGTCCCTTCATTTTTACTGAATGGTCAGCTTTACACAGAATGTATGTTTGCATAGGAGGGTTAAAGGATAATAATAAATATATGGGACAGATTACCCATTCCTGTCAGTTGAGAGACAATCATGTGGGTGGTTTTAAACCAAAATGGCCTGGTCGCCGATAATAGCCCTCGCCTTTGGCTCAGGCCATTATCGGCGACCAGGGTCGTAACCTGTTTTAAACCAATTGTCTAAAACTACTCCGTCACACTTATTATCCTCTTCAGAACGTACCAGTGTTTACAGGACAGCTTTGGCAAATTTCAGGAGACCCAGACCGGGAGTTTAAGGAGTAAAAGTGACAGGTGGAAGAGTAAAACAAAGGTCCTGATTGTTTGTGCTTACCATGAGTTTCCGGATGGTCTCCCCCTTCTTGCCGATGATCAAGCCGACCTTGTTGGCCTTGATCAACAGCTGTTCGGTCACCGCCTCTTTGGAGTTGTAGATGATGTTGTTCAACTCTTGCTTGGCTCTCCTACAAGATTATACAAATACAGGGCGAGTAAACAAAACCCCGAAACCCAAATGTCGGGACTATTTTTTTAGTGAAGTTCTGCATGTAGCACTTTTAAAATCTAGGATATGAAAGCCCAATTCATAAGCTTTCTTTTAGTACAAGAATCATTTCAAATCACTCATGTACTTTTCAAGTTACGGGATTTTAAACACAACCACCGTTTTAAAGTTCTGTCCACGAACACTTCACAATCATCGTTATGTGATTAGTTTTTTTTTTGTCGACAGTGGTTCATTGTTGCTATCTTTTAGCATGTTGAAATGCTTGAAAGTTATAAAATACTGCAAACCAATCCAGCGCCCCATAATATCGCTTTCCTCGCACAAATTTTAACCGGCGTGCTTTGCGTGCAACCTTTGACCGGCACGCCGCGCAGATGCGGCTGGTACGTGTAAACCTTGATCAGAGAGTCTTGAATATTCAATTATTCAGCATATGAATATGCATGAGGTATAGAAGACCCATTTCTCATGGGTCTTAATGGATTAGTCTGTTCCCATACTGAGAAGACCCAAACTAGGGTCGAATCATAATCCAGTAAGGTCAACTGACACCGTCTTAAACCCAAACCAACTTACTGTACGGCATCCACCGAGCCCGTCAGTGTGCATGTTCTGACGTCTGGGTTGTCAAGATCATTCTCTGCGAGCAAACACAAAGAAAAAAGCAAACTTGACTTACATCAATTTTGAAGATTTTCTTTTAACAAAAACTTGTTCTAGGACACATTAAGACTCCCCAATCCTCAAAATTAACCAGGCTGTTTTTGAGGATTGAGGCTGTATGTTATTTTTTTGTGCCAGTTGATTTTGGAGGATGCATTGTGTCAAGGTCGTAAGTTGTACCTTGCATTGTTTATGCTTTGCCATGCATAAATAGGTCTAGATTTTACTTGAAATTATCGGCACTGTTTCTCGATGTCATCGGCACTGCTTCAACGTATTAAAGGGAATGTACATTATTGGCTTTCGCTGTAATTTTTAGAAATGAACTATTTTGGGGGATAGTATAATAGATGAAATATTGTTACACTGACATGCTTGAAGTTTTGTGTTCGAAAATGCTGGAAAACTAAGAAAAAACAAAAATGTTCAAGTAATCTGGTTCCCTGACTCCACTAAAGATGAAATGGATAAAAAATGCCGGAAAATTGTATGGTAAGGGAACCAGTCTAGCTGGCCTGCACCCGTTCATGAACACGGAACCAATAACAAACAAAAATTGGACTGAAAAAAACACCCGGTAAATTTGGATCAGAAGTTGAAAAACAGTTAGGTTTTCCAACGGTGGTCGGCCGACCACCGTTGGAAATGTATACAAAAGTACTATTTTTCTTGAAAATGACTTCACACCAGGTGCCCTTATTTTACAGAATGCTTTAGACTGTCATTTACCAACATCCTAGTAAGGTATTTCGTAACAACTTTGTAGTTTTATTTTTCGATGTTTGCAAATGTTGTATTTTCCCTTTAACAGTGCTTGTTGGAGGATTTGCAGGATTGAGGCAGTGGTCACCCCTCCACTGAATAAATTCAAGAAATAACGGATGATTTGGGAAGATTGACTGAGGCTGTGCTAAATTTCAATAATTTGCGTCAATTTGCATGTTATTTCCAGGCAAATCCATTGCAACGCCCACTGGATTTTCAAGTGCAAAAACAAATATCTCAAAGCTGTTCCAAGAAGCCAACTTACGTCCCGCTACTTGCACTTTGCATCCCGCGGCTTCTTGGATTTTGTTGATCGTCTCTCCGCCTCTGCCAATAACTATGAAGACAAAGATAAAGCAAAATATAACTTGGTTAAACTTATCACTCACACACGTAATTGTGGAGCGCTGGGGCCTCGTGGTTAACAATATTGGATTTGTGGTCTTTGGGTAAAGCTGCAGGTTGTGGGTTCGAGTCCAGCCTGGAGTCATGGTGCGTGTGCCCTTGGGCAAGGCACTTTGTCACCTCTTGCTTCTCTCCGCCCGGGAGTAGATGGGTACCTGTGAGGGCAGAGATGGCTATTGTGATTGAATTAGCTTCCTTGCGCCTAACAGGCAGCATCGAGCTGTATACTCCCCAGGGAGCTGAGATGGTATTTGGAATGTTTCATGGGCCCAATGAGCAAGGGTAATAATGATGTAGTGCCTTGAGCACCAGTCCTGGTGGACACGTGCACTTTATAAATACCCACTATTAATCAAACAGAAAACGGGCGACAGATTTTTCAAGTGGATTAGGGCGACACGCCTTATTGGGGTGACAATTTTGTGTCGCCCTATTGTTAAAACGACCCTTAGGACAAGGAATTTTATTGTCACAAACCATCTAGATCAATTCCTCGTGGTCCAAAGGATAAGAAAAACTTGGGTTAGGTGACAGTTTAGGTTTGTGCACAAGTCCATGGGAAAGTCGCCCTATTAAAGCATTAGTAGAAATTATTATTACTATTATTATTATATTTTATGAATTCAGTGAGCAATCGTTAAAAATTAGTAGTTTATGTTCGGCCATGCATGAAATTTAACGTCGGCCTAGATTACACTTGATATCATCAACACCGCTTCTGGATATAATCTGTACTGCTCATTCTCTTAAAAAGTTAGTTGGAGGATTTTGAAGGATTGAGGCAGAGGTCACCCCTCCACTGAACACATTCAAGAAATAACAGGATGATGATTTTGGAGGATTGAGGCTGAATCCAATTTTTACATGGTGGCAATTGGAGGATTTGGCAGGATTGAGGATGGTTCCTAGCCAGGAGGGCCTAGGGGTTAGGGTTAAAGCAAGGTTCCTGTATACTTACTTAAGCCGACTAAATTGGCTGGCACCTGATAATTCTCTGTCGTACTTCCAACACTATAAGGAAAAAAAATTATACATGTATAATACATCACTTAAAAAATAATCGGCCAGGAAAGTTCACAAAGAACTCCAAGGTCCACGTTTAATATTTATCTTACTTCTTTTTTTGGTGTATGAACACATATATACATCAACTTCAATTTTTATTCTTAAATTTTATTTACAAAGTAAATTACATTCACATTTGAGTGAAGTGTGCATGGGAATGTTTTTTAATTCCTTTACGGAAAAAAAGAGGAAAAAACTACTCACCCTGGCATACCCGGCATACTCTGTTTGAACATATTCCCCAACGCTGCAAAATAAAAAATAAAAATAAAATGAGATAAAAATCAAGTCACGCAAAACTCGATCTAAAACTGAAACTAACCCGATCCGACCCCAAACTGACTTCGCTTTGGTTCAGTTCAGATTTGGAACGGATCAGGATCGGGATTTGCCATCAATATTCAATCTTGATGAAACGTACAGAGTGATCTTGAGTTATCAAACAATTTTATTTTTTTATACAGTTCTGAGACTCTGAACTTGTCAAAATTTTCTTTCAATACAAATTAAGGCTTTTAGAGTTAATGCACAGAATTGGATCTTCGCTTACTTATTGGTAAGAACTTTTTTTTTTTTACCAAAAATTAGTCTTTAGAGTTGCACCAGGGTGAAAACTATGGACAGGGTCTGAATTGTTTGGCCAAATATCATTTAAGAGCAAGTTGGAGCAAGAACTATGGTAAACCAAAGTTCTAGAAACTGTGAAATCTGTTTTGGTTGTCCATGTACATGTAGCCTGGTTTTCATTTTCAGACATGCAACTGGGAAGTCCCGAAGAAAAGGAAATTCAATTCAGAAAGAATGTTGCAACCTGACGCCACTTTTTTTTTTATCATGTATCATCTCAATGAAGGTCAGTCATTGCAAAAATGTTGAAAAGACACGAATGTGAGTAACATTTCTAATTTTGTTAGAAAATACTTTGAAAATATTCTTGACTCTCCATACTTTGTGCACAACCACTGAAGTGGCGTCTGGATACTACATTCTTTCATTCAAATCTTTCCAAGACTTTGTACGGTGTTTTTCTACTTTTAATTCCCAAGTACAAACCTAACAAATTTCAACAGCTGCATACAGGTCTGTAGTCACTGGTACCAAAACTGCCAAACTCCAACAGGCTTTGTATGGGGGAACAGTACTAAAACCCAAACTCCCAACTTGACGAGTTTGATTGACTTGGTATGGATGGGCCTATGCATTGTTTGTGATGATTGAGGGATGGGATGGTACCTAAACAAAAAAAGCAATATGTACATGCACATTTGACCACAAGTGCTGCTGACCGTGGGTGAGCATACCCATACCCATGAAATGTGAGTGAACCAACAGTGTCACAAATCTCATGCCCTTCTGCCCCGAACCTCACAAAATTCAACAGGGTCTCCCTGTACCCAGTCAATCAAAGTCCAACACCAACTGGCCAGTGTTCGGTACCAACCCTGCCAAAATCAAGCAAAACCCGCTGTTGGAGCTTGATGGGCTCAGGGTTGTTAGGGTTAATGGCACACATGGGAAGTAAAAAATGAGGAAATTAGCTGATCCGAGGAAAAGTTGCCTGCATTTTGAAATTTCTCAACACATGGCATTCAATTTTTTTTGTCCTTTGTCTGAGAAATTACTAAGTAATTTGAAAAGTTGGTTACGGGTACCCGATCCCATAATCTGGAACCGGTTCCTGACATCAGCGGCCGGGTATTCGAGTACCCGGTTCCGATGCACAGCCCTAGGCCTCAAGGACTTACGGTCATTCATATTTGGGAAGGCCATGGCTTTCTTTCCGGCTGGTTCGTCCCCCGATAAATCGTCCAGGGGTCTCTTGAGGCCCAGCACTGTCGGGTCACCTGCTTGTCCCGCAGGTAACGTCGACCCTCCTATCTTGGCTGCAATCTGGAACGTGCAAAAAAACAACGACATGAGATGGAAGGCCGGTCAAGTGGTATTGTAAGTTAGACACACCTTAGCCACTACCTTGACTACATTGTGTTCTTTAATTTTTAAATTAATCAGGTTGATAACATACATTTTTATATGAACGTTATATTGGGATAATCATGAATAGAAAGTGATGATATAAAATTGAAATATGTTTTTTTTTATATAATAAAAGTCATAATTTTAAATTAAAACCTTGATGACGATCACTTATTTCAACGCAATGAAATAAAAAAAAATTAAAATATTGAGAATATTAATTTTTACTGACTAAAATTTGTTCAAATGTTAAAAAATATCCCATGAAAAAAACAGGGGGAAAAAACTAAGTAGGCGGCGGACTGCGCCATGAAAAACTCACCCATTTTTTTTTATCCTCGAACAATGCAGAAAAACAAACAACTATCTGCTATCAAACACATAGGACTAGAATTTTTGGGGCATATCGCATTTCTTGTTGATAACACCCTGCTTTGAAAGTTGTATTTTAGTTGAACAGGCTAGGCCTACAGTGCTACACTCGACATGCTTGAAATTCGAAAAAAAAAATCATCCCCAAAACTTATCTTGACATGTTCAAAGTTGATTTAATATTCCTGTATATTCAATCACTCATTTCAAAAAAACAATTCTTTTTTTGAAACAACTAGGAAGTAATAAAAATGGTCAGAGTAAGATAAGAACGTGTTGAAAAAAATCCACGGCCATGCGGGCATTGTGTCGGAAATGCACGGCTCATACATTCACCAAGTACAGTAACCATATCACAAAGAGAAACATGTGCTACGTCACACTGTAGAAAATCCCGCCGCCCGATATGGATGAATGAAGGTCCAACTTTACAACCCAAATTTACCCATTCCTACTCCACAAATCATACAAACCTGCTTGGCCCTCTGTACCGCGTCAGCAAAAGCTGATTTTCCGTCGTTGGAGATAGAAGCTGGGGGAGCGACGGCCTGAAAATCGGTCATTTTCGTCCTACTCTCGGAGTGCAAAATGGCCTCTCATCGGCACACAGATGTCGAGAATGCATGCACTGCCAATTTGCATATCATGCGCATGCAGGTGACGCGTTTGACGTCATGGAAAAAGTTCCAGCAGAGAGGGCGCTATGCATAATTAACGGCGCTAGTAAATAAACTGCCTTAGCACCCCTGTGATATTAATATCTCACTTGCAAAAATTCAGGAAAAATACTCAAAACTTTCCAAGGTATTTGAGACGTACATCAAATTAAAGCTTACTTCATCAACTTATATTTTCTTTCCTTTTTTGGGGGCTAATCCGCTAACTTTTGGGAGAACTTTCCATTCAAAGATGTTCAACCCATACAATAGTCTTCAACTTGAAGAGCCCACTTTATTTTAAGAAACCCTCAAGTTCATGGTCCAAAAAATGCTGAAATACTAAGCAAAAACAAATTTGTGATTTGGCCGCATGGGCAATCCGTAAGCCGACCTGTTTGTTGGGCAAAAACATCCCATTTTTTTTCAAAAGGTACGTTGCAGACGTCTAAAATTGAGTCGGTAATTTTTTTTATATAAACCTTAGAAGTTGAATATCTATTCAGACTGTTTCAAGGAGGAAAAAAATCTTAATTATTGAGCACATTCATCAACAGTCCCTCTAACATGTCCAAGCAAATTAGCGGTTATATTGAGGGCAATATGTACAATTCAAAGTTTTCCTCCAAATAACCGTAAACACAAAATCATTTTCAAGAAGGCAAACAATGACAATTATTACACTGCGGAGACATACTGTATTTGTAAGTTTATTACATTCCTTTTCTTTTCAAGGCATATTTGTGATGATTCCTAATTATACTTTTTAATTCAGTATTTTCCTACATGCGGCCAAAACAAAAAATATTCGGTCTCTGGTCAGACCAAAGTTTCGGAATTGACGCGGCCACGTGGCTTTTATTTTTTTTCCTTCAAGCTTGGATTGTACAGACAAGGTGGGGTACTATTTGCTTTTTTGGTGTCCTCATGTACTTTGGTGTCCTCCATAATTTGCCTTGGTGCTTTCGATCATTTGCCTTGGTGCAATTTCCCATTCCTTAGTGCTCTTTGGTAAAAAAAATTGAGGAGGTGCGGAAATAAAGGGCGCTGTTGGAGCTACCGCGGAACATTTTGGAAGAAAAAAAAAAGATCAACACGCATGATTAAAATCGACGCGCGCGCTGACCAGAGACCGACTTATTTTTTTTTTGGCCTAACACATTTTTGGATTCTAGATACTCTGTTGTGTGATCCCAGGCAATTTCTGACCACTTTAATACATTTTTTTTAAGGAAAAGATGGTGGTGTACACGGTGGCGACGTCACTTAATAAAAAAATTGGGTTCGTTTTTTGCCACCTGGATCCACCGTTGATAATTATTCTACTATATCATACAAAAAAACTTCTGTAGACTACACAAAGATTTTAGCATACCTCTGGTAAACTCATGTCTAAACTGTGAAAATGACGAACACAGCTAAAATATAACAGATGGGTATGTGCCACACGTTTTCAAGCGTTCTGGTGACCTTATATAAGACAGTCAGCATAAAAAAAATGAAATAAAAAAAAACACATTAAAAACAATAAGGCCAGATATATTCTGGAGCCAATAGTTTTATTGTGATTTTTTTTAAAAATAATCTGTCTTTTTACATGCAACTTGGATTTAAAGCCAGCACTGGGCTACAAATAAACAAAGACGGGTACCTTGTACCATGCAACAAGAAGTTTGATATATTTCAAGTTTGGCACAAGACCTCTGATTGTCTACCTCTTGGAAATGTTATAACTGTGAGTTCGAACACTTTGCATAAGAACTGAGAAATGTCTATCAATTCAACTTGAAGGCGCTCTTTTAATAACGTAGATGACACACACTTTTTTTCACAGAAACTGGAGACTAGAATTCTCTCGGAACTCGCAAACACGAATATATTTTACATACAAAATAAAAGACACTAGGACGACTCAAGTTGCTTTCTCAAAACTCAAGATGGTTCCAAATAGAAAATGCTGCACGATAGGAAACTTCTGTAAAACCTGAAAAAAAAATGAAAGGACAAATGTCAGTTACACAAATTGAAGCACAACTTAAGTAAAATCATGAAAAACAGAATGAAACAGTCACTTTAAACTCAAAGTCATTTTTAAACTGATCTAGAAAGACCTGAAACTTAACAAGACAGACTTGTTCAGATTGACATGAGACTTGACCAGAGTGACTTGAGACTTGACTTGAATGATCTGAGACTTGACCAGAGTAGCTTGAGACTTGACCAGAGTGACTTGAGACTTGACCAGATTGACCATGTTGAAACTCTTGAAAGTTATAAAATACTGCAAAACAATCCAGCCGCCCATAATATCGCTCGCCTCGCACACATTTTAGCCAGCGTGCTTTGCGTGCAACCTTTGACCGACACGCCACGCAGATGCGGCTGGTACGTGTAAACCTTGATCAGAGAGTCTTGAATATTCAATTTTTCGGCATATGAATATGCATGAGGTATAGAAGACTCATTTCTCATGGGTCTTAATGGATTAGTCTGTTCCCATACTGAGAAGACCCAAACTAGGGTCGAATCATAATCCAGTAAGGTCAACTAACACCGTCTTAAACTTAAACCAACTTACTGTACGGCAGGCCTTCATTTTTAAGGAGCGCGAGCGCGATCGCGCTCCTTCGCGCTCCTTAACACGGTTTCTGGCGCGCGAATAATAGCGCTCCTGGGTAAATTTGTAAGCTTATTAATTGTCGACTCCAGTTTTTGTCTACATAAAGCCAGCAGTAAAATCTTGTCAATCCAAATTTTATATACTTGATTTCTTAACTTGTCATCCCGATGTTTGAACGATTTTGTTGCAAAAAATATCAACAATTTAAGTAAGTCGAATAGGGCCTACCTACGTAAAATCCACCCATAATCATCGCAAGGATTTTGTAAACATCGCAGTTACTCGAGCCATCACGTACATGGACACATTAGCCATTTTCTTTTCATCAACGACATGTAGCACGTTCCATTATGATCAAGGGTACTGACAGGATCGTCATTCAGACGTGCACCGCCATTAAGTGAATAAAGTGAAATAATAATTTCGGTTGAGATCAGTTTATACATTAGTTTATAAATATTTATAATGTAAAACTAAATAAATAAACCTCCGATGAAGTGAAAACACAAAACAATTATGAAATGGATGGGCTGAGCAATTAAAACCACCTACTTTGTAATACCAACACCCGATAAAATGGACGTGGCCCAAGCACACGTGTTGAGTGTGGTGCCGGGCGATCGCGACGGTTTCCCGTCCCGATCCCACGCGCGCATAACACGTAGGCCCACTTGTGCGCGATCTAATACATGTGTACTGTGCAGCCAGACAATTAACAGTCATGACAGTGGCCTATAAATTACACCGTTTTTCTGGAAGTTGTGATGTTCCAAAGGGAGTCAGAGTTTTTGAACGGCATTTTGAATGATCTCCGGTACATCTACAAGAAACTAGCGTTCATTTTTGACAAGTTTGGGTTGGAAATAACTTACGAAAGGTTGAGCTCATTTGTCCCACAACGATAGAGTGCAGAGCGATTTTCCGTGTGTCGACTACCGGGCTATGCCCGCAAGCGCGGCCGGTCAACAGGCCACCCGTGCACGGTGACATTGTTTGTGCGTAGTACCATTCGACATTTTGTAATGGCGTTTAATACTTGTACATTTCTGTGACCTTATTTTCGATCCTTTTATTTTGTTGTACCCAAAACCAAATATTCATATCATTATTTTCCTTTTCTATTTTACTAATTTTGAGGATTTATGTGACAAAAAAGTATTTCTTTGACAGATGTATGACCGGACTTAAATTACTTAGTTGGATTTTTTTTGGGGGGGGGAGGGGGCTCTATTCATCAATTTGGATATAAATTTAGAACCCCTCAAAAACACGGTTACACCACATGATACATATGCAAATTTAAACAAAAACAGGTTTTTAGTAAAGTTAGTAAACCAAAACAAACTATTTCATAAAAAAAATCAATAAATAAAAACTGAAATAAACAGTAAATAAAACAAAAAATAAAACAAAATAAAGTGAATATAATAAAAACGAAGTAAAATAGAACAAAAGAGAAACACTTAAAGAACCACAAGTCAACTCCAATTTGTTTTTCATTTTTATTTCCAATTCCACATCAGGATGATTCACAAACAATTAGTAAAACTTAAACCTATTAAATTGACACGAATTAAGCACTCAATTTGTAGTGAACAGTCGCATCTGTTTCTCAGTTCTGATGCAAGTGTGTGTGCATGATATGAAAGGCATCAGGAAATGATTTGGATTCATTTTTTACTTTGAGCACAAAACATGCAAATCGAGCTCCTCGGACTTCCCAGGAGAGCAATTTTGGGTGCTCAAATTGAGCTCCTCGGATTTCCCAGGAGAGCGATTAACTGAGCTCCACGAATTTCTAAAAATGAAGGCCTGGTACGGCATCCACCGAGCCCGTCAGTGTGCATGTCCTGACGTCTGGGTTGTCCAGATCATTCTCTGCAAGCAAACACAAAGAAAAAAAGCAAACTTGGCTTACATCAATTTTGAATATTTTCTTTTAACAAAAACTTGTTCTAGGACACATTAAGACTCCCCAATCCTCAAAATTAACCAGGCCGTTTTGGAGGATGAGGATGCATTGTGTCAAGGTCTGAATTGTACCTTGCATTGTTTACGCTGAGCCATGCATAAATAGGTCTAGATTTTACTTGAAATTATCGGCACTGCTTCAACGTATTAAAAGGAATGTACATTATTGGCTTTCGCTGTAATTTTTAGAAATGAACTATTTGGGGGGATAGTATAATAGATCAAACATTACACTGACATGTTTGAAGTTTTGTGTTCGAAAATGGGAACCAGTCTAGCTGGCCTGCACCCGTTCATGAACATGCAACCAATAGCAAACAAAATTTGGACTGGAAAAAAAAACCCGGTAAATTTGGATCAGTAGTTGAAAACAGTTAGGTTTTTCCAACGGTGGTCGGCCGACCACCGTTGGAAAACCTAAGTACTATTTTTTCTTGAAAATGACTTCACACCAGGTGCCCTAATTTTACAGAATGCTTTAGACTGTCATTTACCAACATCCTAGTAAGGCATTTCGTAACAACTTTGTAGTTTTATTTTTCGATGTTTGCAAATGTTGTATTTTCCCTTTAACAGTGCTTGTTGGAGGATTTGCAGGATTGAGGCAGTGGTCACCCCTCCACTGAATAAATTCAAGAAATAACGGATGATTTGGGAAGATTGACTGAGGCTGTGCTAAATTTCAATAATTTGCGTCAATTTGCATGTTATTTCCACGCAAATTCACTGCAACGCCCACTGGATTTTTAAGTGCAAAAACAGATTTCTCAAAGCTGTTCCAAGAAGCCAACTTACGTCCCGCTACTTGCACTTTGCATCCCGCTGCTTCTTGGATTTTGTTGATCGTCTCTCCGCCTCTGCCAATAACTATGAAGACAAAGATAAAGCAAAATATAACTTGGTTAAACTTATCACTCACACACGTAATTGTGGAGCGCTGTGGCCTCGTGGTTAACAATATTGGATTTGTGGTCTTTGGGTAAAACTGCAGGTTGTGGGTTCGAGTCCAGGCTGGGGTCATGGTGCGTGTGCCCTTGGGCAAGGCACTTTGTCACTCATTGCTTCTCTCTACCCAGGAATAAATGGGTACCTGTGAGGGCAGAGATGGTTATTGTGATTGAATTAGCTTCCTTGCGCCTAACAGGCAGCACGCGCTGTATACTCCCCAGGGAGCTGAGATGGTATTTGGAATGTTTCATGTTCCCAATAAGCAGGGGTAGTAATAATGCAGCGCATTGAGCACCAGTCCTGGTGGATACGTGCACTTTATAAATACCCACTATTAATCATTGTGTCGGAAATGCACGGCTCATACATTCACCAAGTACAGTAACCATATCACAAAGAGAAACATGTGCTACGTCACACTGTAGAAAATCCCGCCGCCCGATATGGATGAATGAAGGTCCAACTTTACAACCCAAATTTACCCATTTCTACTCCTCAAATCATACAAACCTGCTTGGCCCTCTGTACCGCGTCAGCAAAAGCTGATTTTCCGTCGTTGGAGATAGAAGCTGGGGGAGCGACGGCCTGAAAATCGGTCATTTTCGTCCTACTCTCGGAGTGCAAAATGGCCTCTCATCGGCACACAGATGTCGAGAATGCATGCACTGTTAATTTGCATATCATGCGCATGCAGGTGACGCGTTTGACGTCATGGAAAAAGTTCCAGCAGAGAGGGCGCTATGCATAATTAACGGCGCTAGTAAATAAACTGCCATAGTACCCTGTGATATTAATATCTCACTTGCAAAAATTCAGGAAAAATACTCAAAACTTTCCAAGGTATTTGAGACGCACATCAAATTAAAGCTTACTTCATCATCTTATATTTTCTTTCCTTTTTTGGGGGCTAATCCGCTAACTTTTGGGAGAACTTTCCATTCAAAGATGTTCACCCCATACAATAGTCTTCGGAAGCCCACTTTATTTTAAGAAACCCTCAAGTTCATGGTCCAAAAAATGCTGAAATACTAAGCAAAAACAAATTTGTGATTTGGCCGGCGTGGGCAATCCGTAAGCCGACCTGTTTGTTGTGCAAAAACATCCCATTTTGTTTTCAAAAGGTACGTTGCAGACCTCTGAAATTGAGTCGGTAATTTTTTTATATAAACCTTAGAAGTTGAATATCTGTTCAGACTGTTTCAAGGAGGAAAAAAAATCTAAATTATTGAGCACATTCATCAACAGTCCCTTTAACATATCCAAGCAAATTAGCGGTTATATTGAGGGCAATATGTACAATTCAAAGTTTTCCTCCAAATAACCGCAAACACAAAATCATATTCAAGAAGGCAAACAATGAGACATATTTTGTACGTTTATTACATTCCTTTTCTTTTCAAGGCATATTTGTGATGATTCCTAATTATACTTTTTAATTCAGTAATTTCGTACATAAGGCCAAATAAAAAAATATTCGGTCTCTGGTCAGACCAAAGTTCCGGCCTTTTTTTTTTTTTCCTTCAAGCTTGGATTGTACAGACAAGGTGGGGTACTATTTTGCTTTTTTGGTGTCCTCATGTACATTGGTGTCCTCCATAATTTGCCTTGGTGCTTTCGATCATTTGCCTTGGTGCAATTTCCCATTCCTTGGTGCTCTTTGGTAAAAAAAATTGAGGAGGTGCGGAAATAGAGGGCGCTGTTGGAGCTACCGCGGAACATTTTGGAAAAAAAAAGAAAAAAAAAAGATCGACGCGCATGATTAAAATCGACGCGCGCGCTGACCAGAGACCGACTTATTTTTTTTGGCCTAACAAATTTTTGGATTCTAGATACTCTGTTGTGTGATCCCAGGCAATTTCTGACCACTTTAATACATTTTTTTTTAAGGAAAAGATGGTGGTGTACACGGTTGCGACGTCACTTAAAAAAAAAATTGGGTTCGTTTTTTGCCACCTGGATCCACCGTTGTTATATCATTCTACTATATCATACAAAAAACTTCTGTAGACTACACAAAGATTTTAGCATACCTCTGGTAAACTCATGTCTAAACTGTGAAAATGACGAACACAGCTAAAATATAACAGATGGGTATGTGCCACACGTTTTCAAGCGTTCTGGTGACCTCATATAATACAGTCAGCATAAAAAAAATGAAATAACAAAAAACCACATTAAAAACAATTAGGCCAGATATATTCTGGAGCCAATGGTTTTATTGTTTTTGTGTTTTTTAATAATCTGGCTTTTTACATGCAACTTGCATTTAAAGCCCAGCACTGGGCTACAAATAAACAAGACGGGTACCTTGTACCATGCAACAAGAAGTTTGATATATTTCAAGTTTGGTACAAGACCTCTGAACGTCTACCTCTTGAAAATGTTATAATTGTGAGTTCGAACACTTTGTATCAAATCTGAGAAATGTCTATCAATTCAACTTGAAGGCGCTCTTTTAATAACGTAGATGATACACACTTTTTTTCACAGAAACTGGAGACTAGAATTCTCTCGGAACTCGCAAACACGAATATATTTTAAATACAAAATAAAAGACACTAGGACGACTCAAGTTGCTTTCTCAAAACTCAAGATGGTTCCAAATAGAAAATGCTGCACAATAGGGAACTTCTGTAAAACCTGAAAATACAAACAAAATGAAAAGACAAACATCAGTTACACAAATTGAAGCACAACTTAAGTAAAATCTTAAAAAACAGAATGAAACGGTCACTTTAAACTCAAAGTGATTTTAAACTGGTCTAGAAAGACCTGAAACTTTACAAGACAGACTTGTCCAGATCGACATGAGACTTGACCAGAGTAACTTGACCAGATTGACATGAGACTTGACCTGAATGATCTGAGAATTGACCAGAGTGGCTTGAGACTTGACCAGAGTGACTTGAGACTAATAACCAGAGTGACTTGAGACTTGACCAGAGTGACTTGAGACTTGACCAGAGTGATTTGAGACTTGACCAGAGTGACTTGAGACTTGACCAGAGTGACTTGAGACTTGACCTAAATGATCTGAGACTTGACCAGATTGGCTTGAGACTTGACCAGAGTGACTTGAGACTTGACCAGAGTGACTTGAGACTTGACCAGAGTGATTTGAGACTTGATCAGAGTGACAATAGACTTGACCAGAGTGACTTGAGACTTGACCAGAGTGACTTGAGACTTGACCAGAGTGACTTGAGACTTGACCAGAGTGACTTGAGACTTGACCAGAGTGACTTGAGACTTGACCAGAGTGATTTGAGACTTGATCAGAGTGACAAGAGACTTGACCAGAGTGACTTGAGACTTCACCTTTAAGACTTACCTCTGCTTTGTACATCTTGACGAGTCCCGTGTTAATCTTCTCCCAATAAGGTACCGACGTCATTCCCCAGAGAGTTGGTGAATGCTCAAAGAAAGGCCCTGTCTTGCACTGGACAATCACACAAAGAACAGAGTTGCTCTCAAGTTATCACAAGGCATCACAAGTTATAACAAGTCATTACAAGATATCACAAGACATCGCAAGGCAACACAAGACATCGCAAGGCAACACAAGACATCACAAGGCATCACAAGTCATTACAAGTCATCACAAGTCATCACAGGATATAACAAAACATCACAAGGCATCACAAGTTATCACATGTCACCACAAGTCATGACAAATCATCATAAGTCATAACAAATCATCATAAGTCATCACAAGTCATCATAAGTCATCACAAGTCATCATAAGTCATCACAAGTTATCACAAGTAATCACAAGTCATCACAATTTATCACAAGTCATCTCAGTTATCACAATTCATCACAAGCCATCACAAGTCATTACAAGTCATAACAAGTCATCACAAGTTATCAAAAATCCTAACAAATTATCACAAGTTTCACAAGTCATCACAAGTCAGCACAAGTCAGCACAAGTCATTTCAGGTTAGCACATTTCATCACCAGTCATCACAAGTCATAACAAGTCATCTAAAGTCATCGCAAGTTACTACAAGTCATCAGAAGTCATCACAAGTTATCATAAATCATATCAAATTATCACAAGTTTCACAAGTCATCACAAGTCATCACTCGTCATCACAAGCCATCACAAGTCATCACAAGTCATCACAGATCAATCACTAGTCAATCGCTATCCAGTTCCCAGTCAAGTCACAAGCTATTCGAATGAACTATATGACAAACGAATCGTATTTCTTCCCACTTTACTTGTGATTTGATTCATGCATGACTTGTGATTTGACTCGAGATTGACTCGCAATAGATGATTGACTGATTGGATAAAGTGCATCAAATTAGGTTTTGCCCTTCACCGACGTTTACACACTGTACAGTGTGTTACCTCCCGAGTGAAAGATGGAAAAATCACTCGGGTGGGACTCGAACCCATGACCTCCTGCTTTCTAGTGCAGATGTCTTACCACTCGACCACCGAGCTAACGGGATTCGGTTGGCCGGTTCGAATCTGATGTACATAGCAGCGGGTACCGCATGAACTATTAAAAGATGGAATTGAAGGGCAAAAGGGCAAAATTTGATTTATATCACCCAGACGCAACATTCCATCTTATAATGGATAAAGTGCATTGAACGATCCATCAGTTCCATTATGAAGAATAAGTAGAAAGAGTAACTGAAATGGTGCATCTTACTTGGTGGATGTATCGAATGCATTCCATGAACATGTAGTCTTTGCTGTGCTCAACTGCCATTTTCTGTTCACTGAAATCTTTCGGCAAGAGTGGTGCGTGAGCTGCAATAAAAAGTAATAAGTCCATTTTATTTGCCAATGCCAATAAGCCATTTGCGAGTTCAATTTGAATCAAATCTGGAACGCTTAATCCAATGCTTTGCACGTTTTTACAAGAAGCAATCCTGTTTGCTGTTGCTGCACATCAAATATATATAGTTCTTTTGTTATATTTGTTTGTTTGGTTTCATGTTTTAATTACATTCTTCCGCTGATGACACAACTTACTTATTTATGTATTTTTGTCCCTGTAACTGTTATTGTTTTGTTTTGTTTGTTATATTTTGTCCAACTTATCCAATTTAATTTGACCTGTACATAATCAATTTATTTTCCACGCTGTGTTGTCCAGGGGTCCCGTACTCGACAAGCTCTGCTTCCTACGTGTCCCCTCCACTTCACTGTCCTTACGTGTTTAGTATTTGTATTTCTGTGTTTGTTAATGCTATATTTTTGTTCTCTGCTTGTGAATGAAGTGGAAATAAATGAAGAAGAAATTGAAGCATTCTCCCGACCAAAGAGACTGTTAATATATCACGTGATTCGGGGCAAGCCTTCTGCTAGCAACCCCAGCTCCGGCATGGTCTGGTGTCTTTGTGCCATTCTCACCCATTGTGAACAATGTATTGATAATGAGCGTCTCTTACGTAACTATGTAAGAGCTTGCCCCGAATCATATGATTAGCAACACTGTCTTTGGTCTGGAGAATTCAAAGTTAAAATGTGCCAAGCATTCTGAGCAGGTCAGTGTACCAGATGTTTTTCAAATTTAAATCCCAAAGGGTATAGGCTACTCGCAAATGGCTTATTGTTTTTTTTTTTTAAAATCACTTTTATTTCATGGCTTGTATACTATTTCTTAAAAACATGTATAGTCGACATATTAAAGACTACAAATATCAATAAATCTGAAAAAAAAAAAAAATAAATATTCATTTTTCTCCGCCACAGTCTGTGCCAAGTTTGGTCTCATTTGTGTCGGAATGCCTCGCAATTGTGTGTATGTTCATCTGGAATACAGCTTACAAAATCGTGGAGTGCTGTGGCCTCGTGGTTAAGGGCACTGGATTCATGGTCTGTGGGTAAAGCTGCGGGTTGTGGGTTCGAGTCCAGCCGGAGTCATGGTGCGTGTGCCCTTGGGCAAGGCACTTTGTCACTCATTGCTTCTCCCCACCCAGGAGTAAATGGGTACCTGTGAGGGCATAGATGGTTATTGTGATTGAATAAGCTTGCTTGCGCCTAACAGGCAGCATGGAGCTGTATACTCCCCAGGGAGCTGAGATGGTATTTGGAATGTTCAATTGGCCCAATGATTCGGGGTAATAATAATACTGTAAGCGCTGTAATTTAGTTTACTAATAAGAGCGTTCTTAAATTCCGATTATTATCAACTCTACTCACTTGTTAGCTGTGCACTGCCCCAGATGTAGGGTATGAATTGAAAGTCATCCAGTCCCCACACGCCATGACTTCCGGCCGGTTCCATGTGGTACCACGTCTGTAGTCGTCTGGTTACCTCTAAGTACCTGGGATTGAGAGTACAGAGCATGAAAAAGAATTCACATATGTGGCCGGCTCCACAAAAAAGGGCATTAAGTCGCGCTGAGCATTATTGTGTAATGGCCCGCTCAACATTGAGAGGGTGAAAATTTCGTCAAAATGTGATCTTCATTTTTTGTCATGAATGTCATCTTTAATACCTACAGTTTCAGGTTTCATTCACAGAAATTTTGTGGGAAAAAAACATTTTGTGTGCATCGTTCTGTTGTTCTACAACAAAGACAGCTATTTCAAAGCCTGTTTTATCAGTTGTGTAATTTGAACACCAAGGAAGTAATTAATATCCAAATATGTCATATCTCCAGAACGTGAGGCGCTACGGAGATCTATTATATACCAACTGAAAGCTTACATAGTGGGCTTTCTAACCATGTATATAACTCAATTTCACTTTTTTGCGACATAATACCCTTTTTTGTGGAGCCGGTCACATATACCTAAGACAGTTTACCCATTCCCATTGGTCGAGAGCCCGTCACATGGCCGGTCTTAAACGGATGATAAAGACATAGCTGGCTTGTTTTTCCAGTGTCACATGAAATTTGACTCGTACGAAATCCAGTGCCTTTTACCGTTTTATTGGTTGAATGTTCACAATCCTCACGTGAGCATGGGCAATACTACCAGTGAGTCAGTATTTCATAGTCCGAAATTCACTATGCACTCACCACAGCTGCATCCACTTGTCGTCGCGCAGTACGCAGGACGCGCGTGCCAATCTCCATAAAAGGAGTTATTTACGACTTACTTGCTAGCTTGACCCAACATTATAGCTAGAGGGGTGTTTTGAAAAACAGAAAGCAAAATGGTTGGACAAAATGTTTGGAAAATTTCAATTTTTGACTTGTTTTGACTGTAGGACCGAAAAGTTTGGATTTTTGACCAAAAAATATATATGAATGGAAATAAAAATACGTGTTGGTCGGTATTAAACACTGTGTTTAAGACTGGTTGGAGTTTGGAATGCTGATATTTACTTGAGGCAAATATCCGCATTCCAATATTCAACAAGATTTGATTTTTCAGAGTTGTGGGGCAAAAAATGTCGGAAAAAACTAGGCATTTCAAGAAAAACAGCCGAAAAAGTTGGAGCAAGGTAAAACAAAAAAACAGGGACAAAGGAAAAGTCGGAATACTCGAAGGCTTGCCTTGGGTTGGATCCTCCCTTGTTTAATTTTGCTTCATGACGAAAACAGCCCTCTTAAGAAAGTGGCTAGTTTCACACACCATTTTGGATCTCTGTTGGGAGCCCCTGGGGAGCCCTTAAGTAAACAAAACTCCCCTCCCTGCTCGACAGTCCCAGCGAGATAATCACTTGTGGTTAACTGAACTACCACCTGTTGGCCACACTGCTTTCTGGAACCCGAGAGGCCTACAACCCGAGTGGCCTACATGTATATGGTTGGTCGGGTTGGTCTTAAGAGGAGTGTTCACCTCATGTTCTTCCCAAAATGCAACTAAGGTCTCCAAATTTGTTTCAAAGAAATCACTGCTAGTTGTGCTACCTTTTAAAAACTCCCAGCGCTACTTCCATGGACTCAGTCTCTGTTAGGACCCGTAGTTTGTACAGGCAGCACAGGAACGCCGCGTAGTTCATCTCGTGGCCGGAGCCGTAGTCGATCCGCGTGGCATTCCCGAAGCCGTCGTTCAAGTAGCCCTTGAGTTCCCGGACAGCTGGGTGTTGCTCCTCCGGCACAACTGCTTGGATTAACGATTCCGAACTCTGCAGAGGGTGAGAGTTAAAGGCAACATACAACATTTGCAAACATCAAACAATGAAACTACCAAATTATGATGAAATACCTTACTTGACTGTAAGTGAATAATACAGGCATGCAACTTGGAGTTAACAAAAAACGAGGAAATTCCAATCTTTCCAAGACTTTGTACACTGTTTTTCAATTTTCAATGGCATAAGTGTGAAGAGAAAAACGAGGAAATCAGCTGATCCGAGGAAAAGTTACCTGCCTGATAATTGTCTCAAGCATCCTGT